>JAZAQC010000012.1:2500000-5000000 GCA_036289425.1 Rhopalosiphum nymphaeae | reverse complement strand
ATACAAATCGTTTCTGCACATGATAATATAATTTTAAAAATATTATACAAAATATACTTAATAAATTAAGTATAGTAGAAATGTAGAATACACTAGCTTGTATGACGACAATAATAATTGGTAAATTAACTAAAAATAAGAAAATACTTTCTCCCCCGCCATGCGACTGATCTCATTATTTTTAATGATCGGTCTAGTGTCTTAGAACATTAGGTTTAGGTACACATAAAAATCTCATTACTACTATTGTGATTATCTTCTTCTCTCATTAAATTATTAGCACATAATTATAATTTTATAACTCTACACATCAATGGATCATAACGATCCACAATTCCAATTTTAAACTATTTTTTATTCTACATCCACTGATGTTTTTTTAAACGTAATATCAACATAATCATTCAAAAATTAACAAAAAATGACATTCCAACTTTAAACTTCCCCCTCATATCACAGGTATATAACAACAAAATAAAATATACTTGATAAAAATATCACATATTTATGAATTATTTATACGTATTTGAATTGTTTGATGTAAAATAGTTTTCAAGAATTATAATAATATGTTTAATGTACAGAATAAAATAATTGAGGTTTGTGAGATAAATGCTCTAATGTGAATTGTTGTTCTATTTGTTTTAAAAGTCATTATTTAATCGAATCGTCTCAGATCTAAGTGGATAAATAAATAATCGGTTTAAATGTCTAATGTATATACACATACTATTAAGATATTATTTTAGGGTGTATACATATTTTCTAGTTTCCAAACACGCAATTTTAAATTCATTTTGAATCATTTGATTGAATTATCACCCTATAAATAAAAATAATGATATCTACTTCGACCAATTCTCCATATAATAAATAATAGACACATTGCGGACTGTGCACATTGCAGTATATTATATTTTTTAATACATTAAGCGATGATTTATTTAATTAAACTTTTAAATATACAAGTCAATATAGGCATTTTGTGAAGTGTTGCATTTGAATTTTGGATACAACAATTCTTGCATTGAACATATTTAAATGATTTTTAACGAGAGAAATAAATAGTATAATAAAGGACAAAATTATATGTGACAAAATGCAAATCAGAATGACGATAAACGAAATTAATTTGTTAAGAAATAATTTTTTTTTAGTTTCCACAGAGCTATTTTAAGTTGTTTAGAATTATTTATTTCGAATAAGAACATTTTGTAATAATTATAATGTAAAATTATTATATAACAATATTTATAGTGCAATACTGTCAATATTTTATAATTTGTCTGAGTATAATAAATACTAGATTCAATAATATATTTACTATATGTCTATATTATATTTTTGTACAACCATTTTTAAGGACTATTATCCTTGTACTTATAAACCTACCTTTAAATTATTTAGAAATTGCTAGTTAAAATTTTGATTTAGATAAGTATATAGAAATGTATAAAATAAAAGTCATCTTTTGTTCATTAGATACTAATTGTAAATTAAAACAGCGTTTTTATTGCAACATACAAACTTGTAAGTTACCAGACATTGTGCACATTGCACAAAACATAACTGGAACACGATCAATATAGTGATTTACAAAACACCTACTAATTATAATATCTGTACGTTAAGTCGATAACGATTTAAAAATAAAAATTACTCTAACCTTTTGATACAAAAAACAGTGGAAAACGACATTTGCTATTTGAACGTTTTGTGTTTTTAGAAAATTTGTTAAGATAAGACGCTTAACGCTGAATATGTAATTACAAAATGTTTATTCCATTACCGTCACATTAATATTATACCACTAAGTACGTATATTATCTTCAATATGAGTAGAACAAATGCTTATTGCTTAACTGTTATCCACATACTTAGTTTATTCCACGTATTGTAAATTATAATATTACATGAAATATTTATACAAACATAAAAATATAAATTACAAAACATACTTACTGATGTATTATAAAATAATATATATTATATTACACAAAAAAAAAGTTTTAAAATAAAAGAATTTCATAAAAATAAATAATTCGTTCGTATTATACGTAACTATAATAGAAATGTCTACTTCCTGACTGTATAATGGCTTGTTATAAACATTTGTAAAATAGATCGAGAATATGAAAATAATTTAATAGAATTATTAAGTCAAGTGGTTAGTATCCTCCCCTCTAAAAAAATATCTAGCTACAAAATGCTATGTGTTCTAGTGCTCAGAATCAAGTTATTCAATAAAAAAGATTGGTAAGTGGATACTAGGTACTCTGCTGAACATTAGGTGTCTAGTACTCGAGTGGGTCACTATTATAGGTGTGTTAAATTTGAATTCAATGATATATCATTGCATACAAAAACAACTCTAAGCGGAGACGGTCTGTCAGCCTACATCACTAATAAGTATACTTCATCATATATACTTTGATATAGGTAGGCAGATAACTATTACAAGACACTCGTTTTACTTTTAGTATTATAGTAGTTTCAATGGTTTTATATAATTTTTTTCTGAAAATATTTCATTTATTATATTTATACAAGTTATAACAGATTATATGAATTAATATAACATAATATTTAATAACAACTCTCTGTAAATAAGTTCTGTAAATAGAACAAATAGGTTCTAAATATAAATAGATGATAATACCTTAAATGAAATCAAAAATTGAATTGAAAATAGTAAAATTTATGTATAATAATATGATATACGTAAAAGTTTTAAATTCCCACGAATAATGTTTTTAAATTATAACAAAATGATATTAACATCATTATTTATCTATAAATAAATAATTTCGTCCAATTTTGTACATAAAATGTTTATAAAAAATATTTACCTTCGTAAATTTCTCAAATTTTATGGTTTCCGTGTGAAAGTGTTAGCTGCTTATGAGGAATCTTGTATTAAATTTTTCAATCTTAAATATAAAAATAAAAGTTTTATGAATTTTTAACTACAAAATAATTTGCTAATATTCACCTTTTTATGAATTTGGTAAAAATTCTTACTTTAAACGTTTATAAAAAGTTTTATGACAATAGATTTTAGATCATTTTTACTTTATTGAGAAATAACAATTAATGAGAAATTTTGTACCAAATTTTTAAAGACTTTTATACAATAACGAATAATTTATAATCGACATTTTCAAAAAACAATTTTTTTTATTTAGTTTCTTATTTAAATATAATGTCACATTATTTTACTAATGAATTTAATAATCATATTATTGTGTTCTTAAATTATTTACATTTTTTATCTGTATATCATAACTAAAATAAAACAAATAGAAAATGTCGTAACTCCAAAAAATACTTTGTTTTTTATGAAGAAATTGTCCTAACTCCGCTTATACATCATACATGTTAAATTGAAGTTAACTATTAAAATTATCAAAAAGATTATAAATAATTTAGAGATTTATTTTAAATCTCAAATGTTTTTTTTAAATCAATGAAACGTTTTTCGTTTCCCCTGAAAACTAATCAATATGGAATTAAGAGATTTGCGAATTAGACTGACGTTTATCTTAACGATGTAACTTTATTGTAGTGTATTATACATGACTTACGTATACCTACTTCATTATAATGTATTAGGATGATCATTTTTAATATCCAAAACTTGACCACATAACATTGTTTTTCTTATATGTGTAAAAAAGTAATTTTCCTAAACACATTACGCTTCTTTTGTTTTTGTGGTGGGTCACATAGACTCTGCACACCATAGATATACTAATTTCTTTATATGTCTATGATGCACACGGGCGCAGAACGTACTCTGGTTGTTTGCCTCAACTGACTCGGGTAGTGACCCTATAGACATAATATAATACATTATTATTATAATGTCTATGGTAATGACGATTCAGCGGCACACAACTTCACCCGCTTCTACCCATTCACGACCACCGGCAGACATCGAAATGTATAAGCAAGTTGCGAACACCAAACCAATGTCCTTACGATCAAGTCGTGATATTTTGTGCGCCCTGCTAAATTTTGATCAAAATGTAATTGGCGCCACTTCGGGTTGTGTAGTAGCTATTTAACCGTTGTAACTATTGGATCATTCATACTTACTACCGTGGTATACGACTAATGTTATCAGTAACCCGTTGTCGTTTGTTTACGTTTCGGCACTGGCAGTCGGCTTGAGTGTTGAGAATAATTTGTCTTAGCGTTTGTCGTTTACCTCTTTTAGACTTTTTTTTTTTTTTTATATTAATATAGTAAAACTAAAATAGTTAGTAATAATTTCTAAATATTAACCAAGTACTCTGTAGATACTTTCGTTTTACGTAAAGCAAATCGCTCAATATTTGGAATCTGTTTATTAAAGATTACGACTAAAGACAAAAAAGGAAAATCGTTGGCAAGTAGATTTTCCATAGCGTTTTGTTCAATAAATCTCGATTTCGATTGCCGTTATAGTTGATTGAACTAGGTAAAATATTACACAGCCACTATATGATATCGTAGTTAATTGTTTTAAATTGTTTTACACAACATTACAATGCTACGTTAAACAATAAATTTATCATTGCTTTTATTTTTAATATAACTTTTTTTTCTCAGAATCGAAATGGTTGCTAAAAATTTGTCGTAAATGGAGCCAAGCAAAGTCACGAGTAAAACCAGTAGCTTGAAATCGTTGGTACTGAAAGCGTGGGGTGAACGTTGGACTGAAATTCAGTGGGGCATATCTATAAAATCGGTAAATACTTTTTTTCTGTAAATAGTTCACTAATATAGTCCTGCTACAAGAAAGCACCCCTAATGTATCATAAAAATTATGTTTTATTTACTAATGTTAGTATTAGTTTAACAGCCAGTTGATGTAAACTGTAGTATTATTTATTTAATTTTCAGCCAAAACTAATGTGAATGACTTGTTTCAATTGAGATTAATTTAAATACTTTAATTTTGATTAGTGATTTAAATAAATTGGGATTAATATTGAACATTGATGAACTATCTTTTCACTACCAGATTTATAATTTCAATTATTATTAAACACTATTTACCATGGTATATGAATAAAATTATTAGAAAAAACGAAGTATGCAATAAAAAAGACCCATTTTTTTCTTTACTAAATTTATTAATTTTATTTATAATTATCATTTATTTATTTGGTTTAGTTATTTTATCAATAAAACTTTAACATTGTATGTTGAAAAAGATTTTTTAACATGAATTAAGTTGTAGCATGCTAAAATGAACCATCAAACATTGGTAAATCTTATCAAATTCTACCTTTGTCTATAGCTTTCATTATTCATTATTATTTTTTTGTTTTAATTTTTATTTGAAAGTATTTGTGTGTTATCGCGACTACCACATATTATGAGTTATAGCAATACCGCATGCCCCGTGTCCCACTCTAAGCTTGCATTTTACAAGTGAATTCTATTTTTCCAGTGTTGTTACAATCGCACTTATTGCAATTTCAGTAGACTGGCTGGATAACTTTTAGCCTTTAGAGCAGTGGACTTTGATAGTTCAGCTATAACAACACAATACTTAGTCATAACACATTAGCTTTGGGTAGTGGCGCCAAACACTATGTTAATGTTAGACAATTTTCCTACATAAAAAATTGTTGGTGGGTAGGTCCCTGTCACCACGAAGTCTTGTGCAAATATTATATTTATTTGGGAGAATATATGACTATTGTATTACAGAAACATTGATCAAACTTCAAATGTAAATTAATTATGTGATGGGTGGGTGTTTGTTTTATATTTGTCCTACATATTTTTTTTTTTACTTTGGCGCCACTAGTTTTGGGTAGTTTTGTATTATTATAGGTAAACATATTAAAAATATAATGCGTTTGAAGTAGTCACGATAACGCACAAATAGCTAATAATTAGTGCTGATCTTTAACTATGCAATAATGCCTAAAGTCAAAAGTGTATAATAGGTATAATAATGTGTCTATTTTCAAAATTTGAAGTGATCCTCCTTTACTTGCTGAGAAAACCTAGTTTTTACAATTTTAAAATCAGTATGATATAAATATAGGTAGTATTTAAGAGTTGTTGTGAAAATAACTAATGGTAGTTTATGCCAGGTATAGTTCATTTTTTAGTTTGTAACATACATAGCAAAAATTAATTTCATTATTTATGTGATAGCTATCAGTTGACTAAATATATATCATTATTACTTATATACTTATAGTATAAAAATAAATAATTTGTACTATTTTAGTTTTTAAACTACTTAGTACATTTAGATACCTATTTAAATTTTTCAAACTAGGAAAATATTTTATTTTTCTTATAAATTTCCAAAATAAATATTTTTCAATGATATCTTATTAGTGTAAATTTATAAAAATTATTAAGACATTTTATCAACTAAAAAATGTAAAAATTTGGAACTGTCTACAAATCCGTTCATATCGACAAATATATTATTACATTTTTAGTTATTCATTTATTTTTATTTGTTATTATATTAAATATAGTGAAGTGACAGTGTGTAAACCATTTTGTTAATCAGGTGTTATAACATTCACTCAAAATGACTGCCAAATGTGAACAATTTGAAACCAACAAATGGACAATTATATCTTCCAAAAGCCATATTCTAGGATCAGGATGTTCTTCGCGCAGTCAAGTACCATCACTATCATGTTGTGACTTTTGTCGTTTTTCTATTGAATTGCAACTTCATCATTTGCCTGAAATGGTATTTCCCAATAATATTTTGGAAATTAAATATGATGGCCAATCTGGAATACGATTTTGCGCCTTGGATTCACTTAGGGATGTTGACCCCTGTAGAGCGCCTGTGAAAATTGCTTGTTCAAAAGAATGGAAAGAATCTAGAATGGATAGTGGTCTTGTAGATAAAGATGTTAATATGTTTGATTGGACATATTCAACATACTATGAAGGGACGTTATTTGGATATTCAGTTGCTGAAGCTACTGATGAACGTATAAACATAGAAAAACTCAAAGTTCAAGAAGAGATACTTTTCTACTCAGATTTGACTTTATTTGAAGATGAATTACACGATAACGGTGTTGCTGTATGTTCTGTGAAAATACGCTGTATGCCTAGTGGTTTTTTTGCATTGTTGCGATATTTTTTACGTGTAGATGGTGTCATGATGCGTATACATGATACACGCTTGTATAAAGAAACAGAATGGGATTATGTATTGAGAGAAGTTTGCCGTAGAGAATTATACACAACAGAAATACCAGTTGGAAAATCTGGATCATTAACTGATCCTGGAAGCTTTGCTAATACTTTACCCATTGTCTATGAACGTTTTGAAAGAATTAAATTTGATAAAAATCTGTAGTTTTTTATCTATTCAATTAGATATATACAAGTTTTGGTTATTTTTTAGTAATTTAGATTAATATAATATAATAAAATAGATTTAAGCTATTGATTATAACTATTAACAATAAATTTGTGCATATCTTGAATCTTAATACATTGTTTTGTTTATCTAACATAATGCAATATTTTATACTAGCTATGTTTATGATATTAATATACTTATTTAAATTCTTAAAATTTGAGCAATGTATCTATTAAAGTTAAATAAAATATTGTTTAATGTTTTTTTGTCAAATTAAAAATAATTTTTACATAGGTAACATGTTTGTGAAAAGTTATATCGCTAAAAAATATTTTATTTCCAAATATATAATGTCCAAAATATAATTTTCAGTTGTTTAATTATGTATTGAATATTTAAAACTATGTAATATTTATAAAATAAAGGAATTTTTAAACTTATAAATATTCTAATAACTTGAGTTACCCCATTTACTACTATGGCAATATAAATAACAGTTTAATAATATTGTTCAAATAACAAACAAAAAGCTATTTAATTTAAAATAAGAAGAAAAACAAGTAATGTTATAATTATTGAAATAATAATCAGAAGTGTCAACTGGTTAAATTTGTATTCAAACTTCTAATTTTTTAGATGTTTTCATTTTCTGTGGTCAGTTTCAAGTACTTAAACTATAACTGGTACAAATATATGTATACAAATATATTTTATTTATGTTTATCACTAAATAAGTAGTATGTATATTAAAATAAAACTTTCCTGTTAAAAGTTTTATTTTGTTAATCCTAGTAGGTACCTAATACGTGCATAAAATGTAAATATACTTACCAAATACTAAATTTTGATAAAAAAAAAAAAATGAATACCTATACCGACTATACTTTATTTAAATTATACAATCTTCTTGTACCTATGGATTTTTAATTTTACTTTTATAAAAAAAATATTAAATTATATTATCAATAGTATTCTAATAATTTAATCAAACAATTATGTGTTATTTAGGTTCTGCCTAGAGGAGTTAGTGGAGATGTCTATAATTTGGCCGACATAATATTATCACAAGCGCTAGTTGGTTCTTATCCCAATGAACTTGTACTTTCTTATTTAAGACATTCACTAAACTGCCAAGTAGGTAAATGATAAATAATGTAAACAACAATTCTAATTTATATATATTTTTTTTAGCTTGTGTCTTATGCAGCTATCCTTCAGCGGATTAGTAAATACGATAAGTTTCAAAAAAGATCATGTGTTATTATTTTACTTGATTTCCTTGAATCTACACTTGTACGTACCTTCATAATAATAATTTGATATGAAATTTTAAGTTTTAAATTTTATCCTTTTTTTAGCATGGAATAACATGTCGAGGGAAACCAGAGGAGAGTGTACTAGCTGTAGCATTATTGTCATTAGTTGATTGGCTGTTAACATGTGTTCGTAGTGGACATGTACCTAAAGATGGGACCACCAATCGTCTTGAAGATCGTATTGCAAACAAATCTATTCAAATTTTAGAATATCTTTTAAATAATGATTTTGTATTTGCTATGCTTTATTTGGCAAAGCATGATGATGCTGGTAAGTTATATAACAATTATTAATAAATAATAACTAGTAATTAATATACAATATAATATATATCACGCTTCAAAATAAATAAATCATAATTTTTTATTAATGTAGAACTGTATTTGGTCATTGTAAATAAGTGTCAAGAAATTAGTCAAGATGTGCAAAATTCAATGGACACAAATATTCCACATGTGCACAATGTTTTAATGTATTTTATTTTATTATATACATAAAAAATATAATTATTAAATCTATTAATTATTTTATTTCTTTCTCAGACAATTATGCAATATTGAATTTAAAAATTCGACAAAACTTACAGCAATGGAATCAGTAACAACTTATAATGAACCAATTACTTATGTACTACAACCATTGTTAGCCATTAGAGTGATGTTGAACCCTACAACAGAGACTCAAGTATTAGTGGACAAATTAAAAATGATTCGTCAAATTAAAGTCAGTACTGCTAATAGTAATAAAAAATAATCCATTTTTAATAATTATTGTCTTTATTTATTATAAAGGGTTACAGTAATCCACGGTTATACTGTGAACTCATCCGTGCTTGTCTTATGTGTTTGCGAGATTCTTTGAGTAAAGAAGATCACGGACCACAGTGGGGTGCATTTACTTTTATAAAGCTGCCACACATTATAAAACATCTCTGTGAGGACTCCAAAAGTTTCAAAGCGTCTGAAGAAGTAATTCAAGGTTTTGAGATGCTATTGGAGATGTTTCCATTGCTAGATTTTATCGATTCACATACAGCCTGCAGCTGTATAGAACTTCTACTCAATGAATTAGTAAAATTAGATTTTGTAACTGAAAATCAATGTAGTTCAATAATTGCTAGGAGGTACCAATTTCTCATATTTATCATTTTAATAGTTTATAACTTGATCATGTTTATTACTTAGAGCCAGTGTAGTTTCAACACTTAGCAGTCCAAATCCTCCCTCAAATGTTTTGACCATTATTATGAGAACTGAACCCACTTTACAAAGAATGCTTAGGACCTTAGATTCTGACTACTCAAAAATTCAAGTAAGATATTATTTATTACTATTTATCCCTTTATAGTACCAATGATGTATGTGTATTTTTAGGAGGCTTTAGTTAGTGTGCTTAGTCAAGTACTCGCTGGAAATAGTTTAGAGTTAATCCTAGCAGCAGCATCAGTTGAGGGAAAATTGCGCATGTTTGTCTCTAAAGTAATAAAATTTAATGAATTCAGCAAGCAAATTAATCTACAAGATGGTGCTAAATCTGTACGCACTAATGCAGTATTGTTTGACATGACATTCTTGATGCTTTGTTTTATAACTCAAAAATATGGATATCAAGTAAATCATATAGTCTTATATAATTGTAGAAATTAAAAATAAACATTTTTTTCTTTTAAAGTCAATTTTTCTTGATGGTGGTAACGATACATTTTTTGAAAAATGGTGCCGGCAGTGTATGGTTGAACTTGGAAATCCCAAATCACATGAAACTATGATGAGTGAATGTGACCCAAGTAAAGTAGAAGCTCTATTAACTGCAATTGATAATGGAGAAGATTTAATAAATTGGTTTGTATTAAAAAAAATTAATATTATTAAATTATTTTACATTTAATTTAATAATTGAAAAATATTCTTTAGTGATACAAGTTGGGACCAAATCTGTATATCTATAATTGGAGCCACACACGATGTTTTAGTTGCTTGGGAAAACTCCACATTGAGCAGTAATGATGTTAAACGTATTTTAGATTCAATGCGTTCATCAATGTTTTGTTTACCTATTTGTGCAGCAGCATGGCTCTGTTCTTACATGCAGGTATACATTTTACATTATAATATAAATACATTTTGACATTTTGTAATAGTAGAACTAAAGGTATTGCTAACTAGGTATTGCATCAAGACGCTTTGCTTAAACCGTTAAATATGGTACAACAGTTATTAAATGTTCTTCCCGAGACTGAAGAAAGTCAAGACAACTATTCTAAATGGTAAAAATTATAAATATTAAAATATCCAATGTTACATAGAAATCTGTAATTTTTAGTCGTCAAGTATTAATGTGTCAAATTATACGCAAAATGCAGCAAGATTTGAATCCCCCGACAATGCCATCCAAACCTTCGCACAGGTAACGTATATTTTTCTATCCATGCTAATAACATTTAATTTTTAAGTTAATTTTTTTGTAGTATTATATCAAAAGACTCAATCCTTGAACAACTTATTCCCATTTGGGAAAGTATTTTGGAAGAAGGTTGGTTAAATGTGAAAGCTGCTCAAAAATTAAAAACAACATTATTTACAGCTGGATCAGATTGGTTTGTAAACAATTTAATCAAGGTTAGTATTATTATTTATTGAAAAATGTTTATATTTATATAATTGTATACAATTGACTAATACATTTTCTGCAGGAAATGATGAAGTTACAGTATCGTGATGAATTAGAAAAAGCTGTTGACTTATTATTTGCCATATTTCATTTTGATATTGAGTTCTGTACACTTGCATTATTAGAACTGATGCCTCAATACCTGTTTAACCCAGATATGTAAGTTGTGTATTAGAGAAATATATTAAAGTCATTTAAATTGAAATTTTTTCAGAAATGTAGAGTTAATTGAGCCTCAACAGACTGCTCTGGCTAAATTGTGTTCATATTGCATTTACGCATCAGTTGAATTGCAGCAAAACAGTATAGTAAAAAATGAAGTTCATAAAACAACTAACAACATGGACATTGTAAGAACAATGCATATTCTATAAATCTGAATTTTCTATCATTTATTTTTTTAAGGACATTGACAATTCATGGCCACCAAATAAAATTATGCGCTTAGATAGTGGAGATTGTGATTCTAGCGGTACCGGTATAAATGGAATACTATTAAAAGCACTTGTGGCTTTATTTCGTCGCATTGCTGTTGTTGCTTCAAGACATGAACAATTGTGCAGAGAAACCCATTTTGTGTTAAGATTACTTGAACAACTTGTTATGTGTGGACGAGGATCATCACAAATTATTCTCAGACATTTGCCACCAACTCTGGTTAGAAATTGTATATATTTTAATATATTTCATTAATTACAATTTGCACATTCTGTTTCTAGTTGCCAAATTTAATACGTTGCGTTCCAGAATTATTTACTGTAGATTTAATTTTGAAC
The DNA here is from genome assembly GCA_036289425.1 of Rhopalosiphum nymphaeae. Lineage (NCBI taxonomy): Eukaryota > Metazoa > Arthropoda > Insecta > Hemiptera > Aphididae > Rhopalosiphum > Rhopalosiphum nymphaeae. The sequence continues at coordinate 4,987,889 of JAZAQC010000012.1, read as the reverse complement.
CTATATGACTTGAATTGGCCATCTGGCCGTAAAGCTGCCACTAGTGATTTGTGTCTATTGCAGAAGACTCGTTGTGCAAAAAATACAGAGTAATGCTTAATTAATAATTAATTTATAATACAATACAATACTTATTAGTTATTACTATGGTTAATTATTTCAGATATTTGTAAACGGTATTTAGAAAATTCATATGGAATAAATTACTTGTTTTATACTATTATTGATTGACTTAAAGTAAAAAGAAAAATGATAAATATACATTACAAACGTTCAATATTTTTATATTTTATACAGATAACAGAAAATGCATGGACTATGTATTATTCATATTTATTTATTACCTATAATCTACTAAGTCAATTAAAAATATATTTTTATTGTAACTGCTTTAATCACCTGATTATTTTTTTTTACTTTTATAATATTTCATATTATGTGTTCAAGTAAATGATTATGGTTATAGGTTAAATTAATTGTTTGATAATAGATAATAATATATTATATTATTTAGTTAAACATATTTTTTAAAATTAAATTTATTCGTCATTCAGAAATATTATTCAAACAAAAAGAATTTGATTTAATATCAAGCATCACTTTAATTATTTTAAAGGTATACACATAATAACATTAATAATTTTATCATATAATAAAAACAAATTAATTGCAGTTGCAATGTTTACATAACAAAATTGTATTCTGTAAAATACTCAGATTGATCCATTGAAAAATTATGAGGTTTACATACAATATTTAAGGTTTTTTTTTTCTTTAAATTAAAATTTGATTTTTTGGTTGTAGTTCAATATATTTTCAAATTGAGGTGACCATCTCAACCCCACTACGATACTTACTATATTTTTTTTTTATTCAAATGTATATTGTTCAATGCCTTTCTACTTACTAAAAAATCATAATTTAATCAATTTATAATTTTGGTACAGTTTAATATTACTCATGCAGTTAACAAGTGATTCGCATTGAAAAAAAGTAATTAAAGAGAACACAAATGTTGAGGATTTATCCTTGTCAGATTTTAATAATACTTCCAACAGTTCTGAAAAATAATCACAATTAAAAAATTGTGTACATAAGCCCTGGAATTTTGGCCTGGCCTGTAAAAAAGATCATATTTTAGAATAAAATATATCGAAACCCCTAATATTAATAATATAATACCTAATACCTATTTTTTTTTATTTAATTATATCACATTTTTGTATTTAAATATGCATACATAGAATACTAAGCATTTTGTATGACCCATATTGTAAAAGAAAATAGATATATATATTATAGATATAATGTTGCAATAGCATCAGAAAAGATTATTTTCTGCCATCATGTTTATTGATGAGGATCTTTTCATGATATTCATTGATAAAATTTAAAACACTAGTAACAGATTATTTTAATTTTTTTAAATAAAAATAAATAAATCATTAAATCAATTTTTTTATCAATGAGCTATTTATTAAACACAACTTGTAACTCAACAATTAAACTTATACAATATAATTTGATTAAAAAGCAAGTATAATAAAATAAACTTCACCATGTAAAGCTAATTATATAAACAGTTATTACTTATGTCTTATTTATGTTTTATAACACAAATATATTAATTGTATTAACAGCATAAGATAACATTTTATCAAAAATATCCCAATAGATTAAAAGATAACTACTATATTCATAAAAAACTCAATCAAAGTTTTGTGTATTATTATTTGAGAATTGAATAGTTTACCAAACAAGAAATATAAAAAATATATTTAAGTTAAAAATAATAATATAAGGAATAAAATATTGTATGTGCATGCAAGTAAAATTTTAAATTTGCAGTTAATAACATTATTGGTTTGATGAATTATAAATTCCAATGAAAGAATTGCAACTTGGACATGAATGCTTATAATTCTTAAAGCTTTCCATGCAAAATGGTAGACATGAACAAACAAAACACCTAGAAAAAAAAAGTATATTACTTAACATATCTTAATTATTATTATTATTGATCATTAACTATTTAAGTCAATATAGGAAATTAATTAATAACACATTTATGAGTATAAACACAATATTCATTAAAATGATCAAATTTAAATTATAATAGAGACAAATGTCAAATGTCATAGTAAAATTGTATTTAATTCTGTTTCACAAGAAAGCATGGCAGTTTTGCACAAAAAAAAGTTGTATCTGCTTCATACCAAGTCTCACCAAAAACCTGTTGGGAATATAATGGTAGATCTGACCAATTTTTGTTAACAAGATGTATATTCTCCCGTGAAACAAAAGTATAGTATTATCTAATTATTAATACAAATTACCTGCTTTTAATTTGTATTAAAAAATGTAATTAGCCATGAACTAACATATTTAGACATACCAATATCTTAGTCAATGTCATAAATTAAGTTATCATAATCAGTGGCTAATTCTCCAGGTCAGTAACAGCACTACATATTTTGGGGCCCTTAATGATTATGGAACTAGATGGTAAATACTTAATAATAATCATGAAATAAGTAGAGATGGGGCTCTGGGCATTTACACAGAGTGCCCCTCTCTAGTGTCGTCACTGCTCCAGGCATGCTTAAAAATAAAAACATAAGTATAAGTAGTAAAGATAAAAAAACTGTTTATCATCAATAATATATAACAAAGATTCATCAATTTCTGTTATAGTTTACTGTGCTTACTGTTTATGATTTTATTTGACAGAGCATGCAATAGTTGTGTATACAAACTATACAATGTGTGTTATCACTATAAAATGCCAACTATTCAGAGAATTCAGTTCCATTAGCAGCTGCGATACCATTGTTTATAGAATTTATTCTATAATAAATGGTAATATTTAATTATTAAACACACAGAACATGTTCATTTGGTTGTGCTTTATCAATGATTTGACTATATTGTGTATGACAATTGTAAAGTAAAACCTTTTTTTTAAATTTAATCTTGAGATAATATATGTAATTAGAACAAATTAATTCCATACTTCAAAGTCAGCATTAGCCACTGATCACAATTTATATTTATAGAGAGCGGATTTTTATGTACTAAAAAGTATTGAAATATGCCATGTAAAATGCAGTCAAAATCATGAAAATGTGTAAAAAATATGCAAGAATATTTTATTTATTTAAAATTTACAAATTAAACAACTTATAGTAATTAATTACTTTAATACTTAATAAAAAAAAATATAGAATAATCCACTGACACAGCAAGAGCGATTAAGGTTACGTCATAATCTATTATTTATCTCATAAATAAATATATATAAATTATTATTTAGTGACTATAAAATTTAGTTTTAATTTTTCTACTTGAAAAAATATTATTTTATACATTTTTTTAAATTTTTGCTTCAATGTGCAATAAATTCTAAATTTTGCAAAAATATGCAAAAAAGAATTTCACCATTAGTTTCATATTATGATGATTCGTGGAGATAACTGACAAAAATCCAAAAATATTAAAAGAAAAAAAATATGCAATTGCATAGAAATCGGCGCTCTAATCATAATCATCATAATGTCATTATTCATATTTTTTTTTTTACATACCCAACAATAAACATCAACATGCAACAGAAATAAGCATTAGGAGCTAGATCTTCTTCAATTCTTGTCCTCACTAATGATTTACATGTAGGACATGTCAACTGCACTGATTTTGGACCAAGTGGTGGTACTAAAATAATTAAAATAGCATGTATAGAATAGCATAACTTAATTAATTATTAATTCATTAATTTATTATAAGATTATAATTGGCACACTAAAATATTCAGAAAATACTGAATAATAAGTTAATAAGTAATAACTGTTAATGTTGGTAATTGCAACGTGGTGTTACAGTAATATTATATTATATATTTATAATTATAGAATAACATAACTCAATTAATTATACTAATTCATTAGTTTATTCTACGATTAAAATTGACACAATATAGAAATGGAGAATTCAGAAAATATTATTAATCTCAACTAGGTATTACAGTAATATAATATAATAGTTATACATTTATTTTATAATTAGAGCTAGTGTTTAAATTTAAGAAGCAAGTTAGTAAGGTAGGTAATGCATTTTTTTAAATTGTTAAACTTATTTAAACTTATTATAGTGGTTAGTTTAGAGAAATCATAATAAAATTTGTGTCCAGTTCTTTCATTAGTTTATTATGTTTAGTATTTACCCCACTTATGGGATATGAATGGGCCACTAAGTATTAATTTTCCTTGACTTGTCTAAAATTTCAATCAGTCTATTAATAATACAGTATAAAGGTATAAAGTTTAAGAATTTAAATACATTTTAGATCACTTACTTGGATTCCCTTGAACAACAATCACTTGAGTGACCTGAGGAGGCCCCATTGTGGATGCATTACCCGGGTTGTTGAACTCATACTTTGGAGCATTCATCGAATCCATGTATGATGGTGGAGCTGATGGACAATTTTCTTTGTTCATTTGTGGATACATGGTGACTGAAATAAAAAACAAAAAAAATTAATTTTATATTTAATTTGGAATTATTGTTAAGGGAAGTTGGTTGTTATGGCAATATTGGCAATTAACGAGTCATTAAATAAAACATGGACGACAATATTATGTTTAATGGTTTTACAATCATGGTCGTCAAGTAGTTGCCTAATATTAGATATTATGTAATAATGAGAAAATAATAACAAACAATATTAAACAAAAAATAATTAAAACGGCTTCAAATAAATAACTTAGCAAACTTAGGATTGACTGACGAATATCAGTTATCACCTGATTTCTGCTCTGCGTCCAAGTCACTGGAATATTATGATTTATAATTCTATAAACAGTTAATACACTACGCACTATATTATGGTGAACCACAATACGCTGTAGACCCTTGTCGTCTAAACTATACTCGACTACAATACTACACGTGTGTTAGTTGATACTATAGTGAGGTAAACGCTGGTCGTGAGTCTTGTGTGTTGTGACATTCTTTTTTACATTATTTGTTACTCATAGTATAGATAATAGAATATTTTCTACGGTGACGCACTGAATCGTGTTTTATTTCGAATTACTATTACGCAAGATGCGAGTATGTGTCATGCACAATACACTTATCTGACGACCGACGTCAATACTCTCAATAGTCAATATATAACTCGTCACTCACTTACACTTACGTGCAGTCGCAATGATGTAAAAAACGAAATTACGAAATACAAATGATGTTAAGCTCAAAGTATAAACTGAGGTTTTTCCACTCGTGTACTCAGCTCAATAATAATGAGACGTGTGTAAATATTTAAATAGGTGTATTAGTCAAAATTCAAGATTTTGAATACTGAAAACGGGTTTTGCTCTTACCGTTCGCTCTATGATTTGCACAGGAACAACTACAGCTCTATTTCTGAGTAGACTAAATTTATATTAGCGACCCGTAGAGGCTTTGCCCCTACACCACTATATAGTATTGATTATTAACACTAACATAAAATTTGGGTTGGGTGAGCTTAGCCCACCCAAACCCCCCTCTAATGATGATTTATATTGATTATAATTTCAGACTTACGAGTTTCTACTGTTTCTAGACAAGAGTTGCGTGTTTTGTGAACGGATTGTTCGTTTCATCTGAATAACAAAAAGATTCGGTACACTGGTTTTCTTGTTTGTTATCTTATACCCGATTGCTTATAATCTGATATTCTACAATAACTATAATATAACGTAATGAAGTTGGATAACTAAAGCACTAAGCAGGTGACTATTTTCCATAATATACTATAATATATACGCACCTTGGTCAATAGATAATAAGTAATAACATTGATTGTAAATACATATATACCACAGACTAAGATATACCTATAGTATATTACACTATATAGTAAATACACTTACAAACATCGAGATAGATAACAATATCTAACTCGATGCTTACAGAGTACTATTTATAATCAAAAATAATAATTATCTTTGAACAATGAGGAATGAAACCAATAGAGATAACTGATTTATATTTTTTTTAATTTAATTTTTTAATACATTTTGAATCTTATCTTTAGAAATAACGTTTTGAATTGTGATTTTTATATAATTGTATTTTAAAATACGCATGTATATCACTGACTTAAAAAAGATTTAATTAAATTTTAATTTTAAGTTTTTGTTTTCATCATTAAGTTAACAATGGATCCTCAACAAAATTTCAATCAATTCTGCTTTAAACGAATTTTGACAAATGACACACTACGTAAAATGATTGCTGTTGAAGGCAATTTCAATGGACTACAGGAACCAGCAGTTATTGTTCTAGAAAAGTATGCATTTGATGAAGCTTCTGTTTTAAATGTGTGTAATGCTCATACTAAATTTAAAAAAAATTTAGAAAATGATATTTATAAATCACTGAGTTGTGTGCCACAATATGATGGTAAATATTAAAATGCAGTCGTATATTATATTTATTATTTTCCAATGATAATTTAAATATTTGTTTTAATTTATAGAAAACATTCCTTCCAACAAAATGGATATAATATATCCTGCAACAGACAAACATATTTTAAAATTTACAAGTCAACCTATGTATTTTGTTCAAGAAACAGAAGAAATGTATCAAACTATAACTTTACATCATATATTGGATAACAGTTTGTCACTACAAGTGAGTTTTCTATCATTAAATTTATTAAAAAAGTATATTAATTTTAATTTGGTATCAATTCAGTGGGTATACAATTGCTTAGAGTATAAATCAGAAAAAGAAAAGATAAAATATGATACGGCTTCTGAAAATCAAAAAGATGATGAAGATATTGGCTTTTTACTTTTACCAGACTTAAAATGGTCTGGGAAATTAAATGAATTGTACTTGTTGGCAATTATTAAAAAAAGAAACATTAAGTCGCTTAGAGATTTAACAATTGATCATTTGCCATTATTAAAAAATATTTTAAACAAAGGATCAGTATGTATCTAAATGTATAAGTTTTATTTTTTGTTCCATGCTAGTTTTATATTCAACTATTTTACAGGCTGCTATTTATAAATTATATGGAGTTCAACAATCTCAGTTACGTATTTATGTCCATTATCAACCATCATTTTATCATTTTCACGTTCACTTTACATATCTGATGCATACACCTCCAGGTATATAGTTTTTAATTTATACCATGAAATGTAAAACAAAAATTGTATACTAACAAGTTTAAGATTTATCTATTACATAAAATTTACTATAGTATCTTCAAATAAATTATACAGTCCTCAAAAATCTTTAAAAAAAAAAAACCATAAGTTTCCAAATTTTCTACGTATTGTAAAATCAGGATTTTATGATATCACTGTTCAAAAGGTATGTTAATCTACAAACTTACCATTATTTATAATAAATAATAATATGTTAAAACTAATTATTACCAGCTAATTTTATATTTTGTTTATCACAGTTTGGACTAGTTTCAGCTGTGATGCAACTTATTTGATATTTTTTGTTTGTCTCAACTCATTTTAATCAGGTGTTAAAAACAGCCTCAGAGTAATTTAAAATGGCAATTTTCACCATAAAAATTACATGTTACAAATGTCAAAAAAATCGAGGGGACTGTAAACTGCATATTTAGTTTTATTGATTTATATAATTTGTATATGTTTTGTATTATTATAATATATGTATATTACATTAAATCATTTTATTTAATAGGAATAAATGTTGGAAAAGCTCATTTACTCACAACAATAATTAATAATATTGAAATGCAAGGCAACTACTATCAAAAAGCTACATTAGATTATACTATTAAGGAAAGTGATCCATTGTTTAATCGTTTTGAAGAAAAAGGTAATACTATTATTAAAAAGTAATCATATTAAATTCTAATAAATCTTATAAATTTTATTAAAATTTATCATATTAATAATACTGCAGTTGTCAGTAATTAAATTTAAAAAAAAAATGGTATTTAGACTGTTTTGACTATAGCTTTGGTTGTATAAATTATAGTTTGTTTAAAGTTGCTGCAAAAATCTAAAATTGTATGTACTCGTGGCATCAGTTTAAGTACCAAATTATAAGGTCTTAGTTAAACTTCTCCTATTTAACAAATTCTCAACCGTTCATCAGTAATGGCTATATTGTTGACTAAAAATTTTATTAATTAAGATAATAAATAATAATAAAATAAAATTGTTGAGTTGATAGGTATAATAAACTATATATCTAATTAATAAGTTTACTTATGTGTATTAATGTTTAAAATATTATTACTTATACATTTTTAGGTATTCTTTGTAAAGCCAAACTTATTGACGAAAGTAATATTGTATAAGACAACAACCAAACAACTATATATTTTAAGTAAGTAATTTATAATTATTTTTTAAATGTAATTCATTCATGGTTCTTATTAATTTATAATTTGTGTTGAAATATAATATAATTTTTTCTGGCTTTAGTTAATAGTTAACATTTTATACAATTTATGTTTTAATAAATGTAGTATAATAAAATACATTTAATACTCAAAATTACTAATGTGTGATACAAGTATAAATGATAATTTTGTTTTAAAGTTCTAGTAAATAATGAAAAGTTTTATTTTTACTTTTTAGTTAATGATTATTGAATGAGTACTTATTTTACAGTTGTTATCTTTAAACAATACAAGATTTCATAATATTAAAATACTTGTTAATTTGTATGAATTAAATAAAAACTAATTTTATATTAAGTTTATATTCTTATGTATTACTAGAAATCACTGCAGCTAAATATGACATTTAGTGTAACATTATATACCATGTTATTTTTAAGTATTGGAAATAATACAATAAGTTATAATAATAATTGGCAACAGTCTAATGAAAACTAAGCGATCTATTAGTTGGTATAAGTGTCCCTCTGGTAGCAGCCAATAGGATTAGTATTACCAAATATAATATAGTTAATATAACACAAAACTAAATAAATACCTCCAGATTGAATTAATTTGAATTGTATTATAGATGATTTCTCAAAAATATTTTGTTACTATAATCATTTTTTTTTTTATCTGTATCCCATATACGCAAGAAATTTAGATGTTTTATGGTAATGATTCTTTCTTAGTGACTTTTTTTTTGGTCTATCTCTATATTTTTTTTGCTCTATAGTAACTCATATTTTTTTTTAATATCCTTCTTTGTATTAATCATCTTAGCTTATTAGGAATTTAATTTTTCTAACTGTTAACGCAAATTTCAAACTACTCCATTAAACCATCATTAACTTAATGGTGAAATTAAAATATTAATAAAAATATTCACCTGTAACAATGTATTACTATTCACTTTAAATAATAATTTCAAAAACATGTAAATTTATATTAAAATATGAAAATCAATTTTGAATTTTAAATAAGTATACATATTTCTCTGATAATTCAATTTTTTGGTTCGAAAGATGATAGTGCTGAGATTTTACTGATTGTTAATTCAAATACATAGTTTAATCATTGCAAGTTAATTGTTTTTCAAAATTTTTACTCTTCATAGTATTCCATGTAAATAATTATACTATGACCCAATTGAATAAATAAAATACAATTGTCTATAGTTTTGTTTTGGACTCATTGAATTGTGATATTAGGTATTATTATTTAAATATAAAAAATAATAGCTGCATTAAAAGTATTTAATATTTAAGAAATTTAATTTTGTTTTAGGTTCAAATTTGGTATAAAGAAAATCTGTGCTTTCTAGCGCTAAGATTAAACATTTCAATCATTACATTTTTTTATTATTATTATTAAAATTTAATTTATATTATACATTTTGCTTGTGTAATAATGATTTACTACTAAAGAAACATGAAGACTTTTGAACAATAATTAAATATAATGAATTATGTGGCAATTAATTAAAAACATATAATAAATAATAGATTTTATGACTATAATAATAAAATTAAAAATATTGTTATAAAGTTTTTAAATACTTATATTATTTTTTATGACATATGTTGATTAATTAAAACCATTTTAATTTTACATCTGAATTTACAATAGCTTCTAATTGTGATGTATATTGTTTTTATATGTAAAAAAGATTAGTGCTAAAATTTCCCTATTTTTTTTCTTTTTATATTATACTTACCAAGTTACCAATCACCAACCAATAAATATATAGCTTTATCAAATACTAAAGTAAATAATACTCAATAGTAGGTACCTAATACTTATACATATGGAATAAGAGCATTATTGTTAAGGATGACAAGTATAAATTGTATTTTAACTACAGCAATCCAATAACATACTTTTAATAAGTACATAATTACTATATTGCTTAATGAAATAAAGTATAAACTATCAAATGTTGTGTATTTAGGGTTGAATTTTCTTTGGTAATTAAAAAAAAGGAAATCCATACAAAGATTTTTTGTAAATAATTAACTAGCAACCCTTCATAAAAAACAGTGTTAATATATACCACTGATCACAATTTCACACAATATACTAAAAACATAAGACAGAGTAATGGATTTTCTAATTAATTAGATATATGTTTACTTTTAACCACTGTAATCAAAATATTATTTTTAAGCAATCATATTTTTGTCTATTAATAAAATATATTATTTCTAAGGAAGAGGAATTTAATATAGAAATGTGGAATGAACACGAGTTATTAAATAATTATTTCAAAACCAAAAATTTACAATCAGATCTAAAAGTACAGTACATGTAATTCAGAATGATATCATTCTGCATAATAACACACATAATAATAACTAAAACTTTGGGTAATGCAAAAATACATATAATTAAGGGTATACCTATTATTATTTTTATTTTTTTGAAAACAAACAATGTTTAAATAATTATTTTTACAATAACTGTATATGAATAGGAATGTTAACAAAGCATGAAAAAGACTTTGGAATAATTTAAACATTTAATTTTATAATTGAGGTTTATTCACTGTCTACATTTAAGTATTCCAGTTGGGTTTCTAGAAAGGTATGGTTGAGAAATTAGAAGTTTGTAATAAAATTTAAAAAAAATTTTTTTATAAAGAATATTGGTTGTTTTAAATAGTTTTAATGATAGTATTGACAAATAAATCTGAGGAGAGTTTTATTATAAATATATTTAGATCCATTGGTTAATTGGTAGAGACAAATGTTGAAAAACTTAGATCTTTAAAGTTATAAGTTTTTGCAATGACTTAGATTTTACATACCTACACATAATAAACAATGGAAACACATACAGTTTTTTTTAGCTTTTACTGCTTTAAGTGGTATTTATTATATGTAAGTACCTATGTCCTAATTCTATTTATATATATATTATTGTGTATAGTTTATTAAAATAAATTGAATAATATATTTACTTACATTGATAATTTACAGCAGTAAGTGTTAATAGCTTCTATTTTTGTAGGCAGTACCTATCTACAAAATCAAAAGTGCTTGTGTACTATATACACATTTAAAATGTGTGTATATATAAAAAATAATTATAGAATTATGCACAAAACAAAAACAACTAATTATTCAAATCCAGAAATCTAGTTTTAGGATTTTGTAAATTTAATAGGTATTTGAGCATACCTTTATAGGTACATAATTAATAATTATTTTCTCAAGAGTTGATTATTTTATTTTTTTATGAATATTTACTTAATGTTATCTTATCTATTTACATTTTGTACATTCAGAGTAATTATATATTTTTTATCTACTATAAAAAATGTATATAATATTTACAAATCATAAACTAATATGCTTGATTCCTTTCAAATAAATATGGATCTATCAGGTATTTTTTTAAAAATAAATTAATGCATTTAGATGATGAAGTTAGTAAAATATTGCATAATATAGTTTCTGAAATATAAATAAAACTGAATGTACACAAATATAAATCATCTGTACTAAAACAAATTAATATCATATGTTAGGTTTAATAAAGAAGAGGAGTCATCATAATAACACAAAGAATGTATCAAATTGTCAAATTTAGATATAAAAATAAATAAATACTACAGAGGCATTAAGCCAATGACCAATCATTTAAAATAAGTACCTAAAAGATGCAATTTAGAATTTTAAATTTATTATATTTTTTTTCGAACATTTGAACACAATATTAATTTTGATACATTGTTTTTTAACAAAAGTAAATAAAAGTTTCATTTTAGTACATAATACAACCTGATCTCATTTACTTTTTGATAAATCAATATATTTAAAGTAATTCTATAAATGTTCATACCATACTTTGAATTACATGCAATATTATACGAGTGTTGTTTAGTAGTAATTATATGATTAACACAATTACAGCTAAAAAATTATTAATATTTATTAAATTTTGATAAATCTATTAAAAATATATATTTCAAATAATGTAGTAAATAAATAAAATCAAGATGTCTTCCAAAAAAATTATTCAGTGTACATATTTACAGTTAAAATAAGTATATTATTAGTGTATTTTTTTTTTAGAACTATAAACATATAAACTAGTAAAAATGAAATAAATAATATCAATTTTATTTTACTTATTTTTTTTTTTTTTTTTAAGCAGTATTTAGTGTTGTATAAATAAAAATACTCAGATGAATTTTGATTAAATGTTCGCAAACAACAAAATTGATCCAAGGGTTTTTATTTATTAATATGGTTTTTCTTTATTGCTAATTTAAAAAATGATTAGTTTGATGTATATTATAAATCTCATTTTATTTAAATAATTCGCCTAATTATTATTATTACATTTTATTAAAACTCATCTATAAATATTTTATAAAAATAAAAAATCTGAAACAAGCACAATAGAGTTCTAATCTAGGCTATATAATCTACTACATTTGCCCAGTTAAAAAACTCATTAAATACAATATCTAGGCATACATATATTCTGAAAAATAAATACATTATATTTAGATAGTGGAGGTAGATTTGTTTTAATACAAATGTTGAAGGTTAAGTTTTTGATTTGTGAAAAGAAATAAGTCGATTGCAGAATAATGTTTAGATCTGTTCATATAAGTTTTACTTAGAATAATAGTAATACTATAATATAATAGTATTACTAGTAAAGAGAAATATATTTATTTTTTTCAAATGCAAATATGCAATAAAATAAAGATAACTTAAAATTGAAAAACATCATTGAATTCAAAAAACTTTCTAAAATGAATCTGGTAAGGCACATTGTTGATCTACAATTCTAGTAATAAATAACATTTTAACTAAAAATATGAGCACAAGTAGAAATAACCAGGTTGTAAATTTTAAAATGGCTTTTTATACTTGATGGAAAAAATTATACTAATAAATAGGTTTAACAACTTATTACTGTCCAATCACTTGTTCATTTTTTTTTTTTTTTTTAGAAAATGTCCATACATCTTCTTCTACAACTTAGTTCTAATAAATAAAACACCTATTTAAATATACATAGTAATTGATTGATATATCTACTCTACTTAATTCGTATTAGAGGACACAAGGTCACACACTTAAAAATTCTATGATTACAAACATTAAACTTTGTTTTAAATTATAATAAAATATAATATTAAGTTTAGAACACTGTCTTTTTTGGAATGATGAGATTTATTGAAGTTCCGATTTTGTAATCAGCGCTAATTATCTCTTTTGTTGTAAATTATATTATATATCACAATTAACGTTCGTAAAAATAATTTGATTTTGCCCCTATAAGTGGGGGACCTAAGTACGCCATTGTTATTTTCTTGAATAGTTTCATCTCAACTTCTAACCATCTCCTCTTTCTGGATCAGTTTTATTGTTGACAATAAGCTGATTATTTTCAGGTGAAACACGAACAGAACCAGAATTATTTTTGCGATTTGGATTGTTCCAGACTTGTTCTTTTGCCGTACCGCCAAACTGGTACATTACATAAGTTCCACACGCCACACAAGCAGTTACAGCAAATATTCTACGCCATCTCTCCAAAGTTGGCTAAATGGATAAATGTTATTAAATATTAATATTCAAAAAAATATGTACAAATTATTTTAAAAAAAAAATAACTATATTAAACTTTCTTACATTATCCTGAAGCATAATGGCTGCAGCAAGAGGAGACAAAAAACTTGCAGACATATGTATAGTTTGTGCAAATGCTAATATATGTCCGGCAAAGTTTGGTGCAATATCAACTACATTTGCCATTGCTCCAGCATATGATGCAGTTATCAGTGTAACTGCTACAAACCAAATTATCAAAATCAATGTGATCTGACAACCTAAATAACCTATGGTCAGAACTAATAGGCCAGGAATGACTTGAGCTATAAAAATAATAAAATATGTACACATTATTATTTAAGTATATATAGTTTATCGTTAAATAAATTAATACCAATTACTTACATATAGCTGTAAACATTTTACGGACATTAGTTAAGCTCATAAGATTACGGCCTATAATGAAGTCAGCTGCATAACAGAAAACTACAGAAGAAAGGTAACTGCACAAAAATGGAGCTCCATTCATAAATCCATTCTATAAATTTCAATATTGTTTTTAATAATAGATGTTCTTTATTTTAATACATAGTATAAAAAAAATATATGAAACAAACAAACCTTTTGTATACTGAAACCTAATATTGTCTTCATGTAAGATGGACCGTATATTATAAATGTATAATGGACCCATATACGACCAAATGTTGTTATACCAATGGACCATGCTGGAATAGAAGTCATAATAGAACACCATGGGACTTTTAAATCCTATTAAATAAAATAACAATTTTTAAATAAATTATGTACCTATAAAAAAATAGAGAGAAAGATCTGTAATATTTTATATTACTTTTGTGTTAATGATATTTTCTCCAATGTTGGCATTGATATAATTCAGTTCACGTCTAGTGATTCTTGGATGTTTGTGAGGCAGATCAAAAGCTAGTAACCACCATAGCAAGCACCATGCGACACCCAATGAACCATTCATGTAAAACACCACTCGCCATCCATAGTTGCCAATAATGAAACCGCATACCATGTACGTCAGTCCAATCCCGAAACTAAACCCTGTCACCCAGGCAACAGCTCAATTACCACCTAACCTAGACGCCAGTTACACATATATCACAAATAGACAGATAGATAAATATACTTGTTTACCCGTTGCGACCTCCCATCTGCACATCATCACTCATACCTTCATCATTTTTTTTTTTTTTTTACCATTTTTCTTAAAGACTAACTATACATTTATTTAGGTACTTAATATTAGATGTTGAAATTATAATTTATAATTTTGATTTGGTATTTTAATGTTCAAATAATTTTAAATTAAGTGAAAAAAATCTAAGTTCACATTAAAAATAAAATATTGATTATACTTTTGAAATAATTTATACAAAAACAAAATAAAAATTTAATTTTAGTTAATTTCATCTTAGATTAATTTTAAATTGTATTGTATTAATTATAACAAGTATTCAGTATGTAATACAATTTTAATTTCTAAGTAATTTGATACTTTTCCTAAATTAAGAATGTATAAAAATGCAAAAAAAGGTATTTTAATAATACTTCTTAAGTTAGTTTAAAATGTAAAATAAAATTTATAAAAAAAACAGCTACAGCACTGCATGTGTAGTAACTGGAATTATTGTAGATAACCTTCACTATAAATAAAAATGTTAAACATATGTCTCCCAAAATTATTATCTACTTATATAGTACCTATATAATATATATATATAACATAATAATAAAAAGACTTGGTTTAATTAACAGAATACCTATTCTATATATAAATATATATACATATACTCAATTGAATATACATACATATAAATATATATAATTTATATATTTTTTATAACAAATATATTTGGGTAAGTATTATCTTTATAGTAGATATAATATCATTACAGTATGTTGAAATAAAATCTGAATGGTATATAATGCCAAATAATGGATAAGGGACATCTCGAAATTCAATACTCAAATTGGCACATTGCCAGAGAAGTCTTAAACATTCCTATAGTTCGAAAGTTTCTTGATGTATATGATTTTCTTTTAATTACAAGGGTCACAAATTAAATCGCCTAGTTTAATACACTTCAAAGTGACCTTTAATTTTTTTTCAAACTGGCATAATCTAATACTATTTAAAGCACCGTTGTGATTCGGAACAAATTCATACCTTGGAATGATGACATGAACCTGGTTCGTTCGTTGGATGGTATCCATATACCAACAAGTGCATACATTGCAGGCCAAGTAAGTCCCTGGAAAATTACAAAAACAAATTTTATCAACATTGTATACAGTCAAGAAGCATAGTATCAGGATTGGTATGTAATGTGTACCAGACATTAATATACAATCTAATATATTAACACTTTTAGTTAACTACAGCACAATAATAAAACATAACTTTTAGCTAGGTTGACTATTTAAGAATGTTTATTTTGTTACATTAGTTTTAAATTTGAATTTAAAAGTTGAAAGCAATTAATTATAACATTCTAATAAACAATAATTTAGTAAATATGTATTACATGAATAGGTAGTTAATCTTAAGACTAAACAATCTCAAATTAAACTGTCTTAAATCAATTTCTGGTCTAATTGATTGCTATTGTATAATACTGGAGAAAAATTTTCATGAGTAACTCTAAATTCATCAACTTTACAATTTTTCAAATTTTTTTAAAGCTATACCTTTTATATACTTATTGTATTTTTGAAACATTGAATAATTTCATGACTTTAATTTTCAAGCTAAACTATACTTTTAAAGATATAGACAAAGCAACAAAAAAAAAAAAAATTAAAAAAAACACAAATCATTGTAAAATCAATATATTCATCACTCCGTTCAGAATCTAAAATTTTAAGGTATATAGGTAGTATTAAATATTAGTATATAAACTCCTATGCTTACAATATACTATTTATTTATACTTACTGATGCCATTCCTTGAAGTGATCGCAATGCTATGACTGCCGAGAAATGCAATGAAGCTGCCTGAGGTATGAGCAATGAAGCAATTGCTGTTGTTAATTGTGAAAACCCAAACACCGTCTTGGTTCCAAAACGTTGTGTTAAGACACCACCAACTACTTGAGATAATATATAACACCAATAAAATGAACCAAGAATTGCAGATTGCACTGTAGAGTCCCAATCAAATTCACCCTCTTCCTAAAAACATATTGATTTAAATAAGAATAAAATAATATTATTACACTTTTATAATAGCAGTTTCATAAAAATACCAGTAAATATGTATTTATAGCCTTATAGGTACTCCTACTACATAGTAAAATCAATAATTATACATAAATACATTTTAAAACTATTTGAAAGTAGCTACATTTATAATTGTAATTTTAAAATTTAAATTAAAGATTTTCAATAAATAGTCAAGTTATATTATTATATTATACCATTGGTTTTTGATCTTCAAATGATTGTGTGCCGTTTGAAACCGAAGTGTAACAATAAAGTTCGGTTAAATTCGACGAGTTTTCAGACCGTAATCTCATTTTGGCCATTGCTACCATGGCAATATTAATATCAGTGCGCATCATGAAACTGACCAAAAAGCCACTGAACGACATCAAATATAATACCGCACGAGCTGGTATCATGTCTATAATAATAAAATTTATTGAAAAAAATTATACAAATAAAAAAACCTAAAACTTAAGTATACTTGTGGTAATATTGATAAATATATAGGTACATTTGTATTTTATACCAACTCGAAGTGTTAGATATTAGGTACTGTTTTAACACATACCTTGAATGCTCCTAAAGCATAGTTTATGTTTTTTCTCCATTCCTAATATTTGATTATCTGGGACGTCCATGATAGATAGTCGTTTTGTGATGCTTTCAACTAATGTGCTTAACTGCGTAGTTTATCTAAAAACAGAGCAATATCATAAACGTTATTTTAGCCTTTATTTTTTGGTTTTAAAAGAATTAGTAGGTACTGCACATGCTATAAATTAAAAATGTACACATATTTTCTTCTTTTTATAACGCAAAATGCCATAAAAAAATAACCAAGTACCTACTATCTGACAATGCATTTCCGTAAGTACCTACATCACAAAATGGTTGTACCATAGTGTAGATTATTATTATATTACAAATAAAATACGGGAATAAACCATTAAAATGTAATTAACATTAACATAGTAGGTAATGTAGATTATTTTAGTTTCATTTTATAAATGGATATTTTTTTATTTTAGAATTGTATGGGATCGACTAATCAATATTGTGATGTAATCGAATTATCGAATGGAAAATTTTGTCGATATAAAACAAGTCACCTAGGTAGTAGGGTACACAATGTATAACAATAAGGCGATTGGCGAGTAATAGTAATGGTAAGCTTTTAATGAAGACGATTGTGGTATTTTATATAAAACTGCAATTGAAAACGTAAACATATCGCGAAAATAAATAAACCGCATCGTCATCGATGATCATTCATAGATAATGAACAGGTTATGATATATCTATAGACTATAAAATAATATCTATATGGATATAATATTATTAAATAAACCAAAACGGAATGCATAAATCCTACTCTGAAAGTATTTCAATATTTTTTTTTACAGTGTACCAGTCGCATTAATTTAAAAAAAATTGTTTATTGATCACGTGTTCACGTGTTATACATAACGTGATTCATCAAGCATGTTTATACCATCTTTTCTTTTTCAATAATACATGTTACAAAATCTGATGTTTTAGAATTTTTAAATATAGGCACTTACATTTTCTAGTTCTTGAGAAATGAAAATCCTCCCCTTTTAAACAGTTAATTATTTAGAGAATAATGCATCTAAAAATGTTAATCAATCAAAATCAAAACTCAAACGTATAGTTTTTGAGTTATTTAACATTGTATGAGTATACTAAAAGTCTAAGAATGCTTAGATCCACGATAATGGGTTTGGGAGATGTAGGGACTTCAGCAATTTGAAATTTTAGTGATTTAGGTATATTATCAATATGTATAGTTAATTAAAATGATCCGAGTATACTTGATATATAATATATATAAAAAATAGATTTGATAATACTTTTATTTTAATTTTTGTCAAAACATTTTTAAGGACTATATTATTAAACTTAATATGAACATTTTAATAACTGACAAATTATTCGTTTGAACTTTAATTAGGTAGATACACAAATTAAAAAAAATAATGATAACTAATAAATAATTTATAATGAAAATGGAGAATTATTATTTGAAAAAACTTTGTATTACAACTGGACACTCCTTTGTAGTGAATACGAAAAATCACAAAAATGTAAAAATAGGGTTTTAAGTATATTTAAAACTTTCAAAAATCAGTATTTTAATAAACATATTATTAAAATAAAAAAATGGGGATGAGGATGCTTGATGACTCACCGTATTTTTCAATCACGGAAAAAAAACTAATTTTTATAGTTTACTATTATGTTATAATGTTTTACTTAGTTTTTTGACATTAGTCTAATTTTCTAATTACAAATTTAGATCGATAATTGAACTGGCTGGATGTCCTAGTATAATACTCGTACTTATATCGTTATATTATGAAATAAATAAATAGTATATACCTAATAAATAATGAATAAATGAAATACAAAGTATATAAATCAAAACAATTGTATAAAAGTATAATAAAATAAAGTTGATCAAATAAAAACTTGGCTAGTCCAATAAAATAAAAATAAAGTCATATTTATAATAAATAAATATATTTATATATAATGACAATATATAAATTATTATAAATAAAAAAAGATAGTAAGGTAAACCAAAAAAAGTTTTCAATAAAGTATTTATTAAGTACTTAAATGGACTTCAGATAAATATAATTTTAATTAAAATTATTATTGATATAAATTTGTAATCAGAATTAATTTATAATAAAAAATAAAATATAAAGTTTGGATTTTATTTTCGTAATTTTTTTTTCTTTATTTTTTTTTTTTTATCAACCATATTTTGATACTTATTGATTATTTTGTAATAAGTAGTAGGTACAAAATATTATATTAATTAATATGTCTGATGCTTAATTTATCTGACTAACTAAATAGTTGTATTTTTGAACTATTTTATGAGTTTAGTGTGAATATAATAGTTTATACAAGATAACTACACACCTAGTGCATTCATCTTAATTATCTTAATTTTAGACAGTACAAGAATGGTTTTGTCATGGTAATATGATCAAATACCATAATATGTATGAAAATAAATTAAAAACACGCATAATTACGGCGATTTACTGAATAAAACTAACAACGTATTAAACTATTCATAGTAGTATACCATTATATATGTATATATATTGTATATTATATATTTTATACTGAATTAATTTTAAAATGCACTATATAAATCTCATATTATGCTTTATATTCTACTTCAACCTACAAAAGTCGAGATTGTTTTGTGATATACGCAAGGCGAGAAAAGTAAAAACTACAAGTATTAATATCAACTTTTGGAATTATTTAGCACAATGACGTATTTTTGAAGGACGTAGCTTTAGTATAAGTGTCCCTTTTAAGTTCTATATTATTAATATTTTTTTATTGATTTTCTAGAGTTTTTCAGTAAGCAGTTTTTGAGAAAACTGTAATAATTATTTATTCTTAAGTATACTCTTATTTAAAAACACATAACAAAACAATTAAAATATCTTTTAATAATCTTAAAAACTTGGTGATTAAAAGTGGTAAGAAGCCAGGTAAAGTTTACCAAAACGAATATAAGGATAACTTTCTATCTTATTTTGGGAGTAAAATAAACTAGTAAAATAATGTTTGATACCTATAAATATGAATGTATGACAATGTATGAAACTATGAAAGGATAATAAACAAATTAATAAAAATTTTCGGTATTAAGAAATTGTATAAATAAAAACATATATTAAGAGGTTATTTGTCTTCTAATTAGAACAAACAATTGAACATAATTTTTACAAAAAATGTAAGCAATGTATAATGCCTAATGTTGAAAACTAAATTATGAACTTAACGAACGTATACACAATTGGTACACACTAGTCACTACACATATTGCATATAGGTGGGTTTACTAAGTAATAGTAGAGCTATATTATGTTTTATATCCGTGTGTCATTGTTATGCATAAATATAATAGTAATCAATTACACATTTTTCTGATTATTTTTACGATTTAAAAATCAGAATTATTTTATATATTTATTTTTTCTTCTTATAAATTAGTTATATTTAATTGTTGGTATAAAATGTTGAAGCATTCTAATAAAATATCGTTCATTATGCACCTTAAAATATTTAAATAATATTATTGGCAAACGTTAAATTTATAATAAAATTATGATTTAGCTTATACGAACGCGTGTCTGTATAACTATTGACACCTGTTGCATTATTGTATACAAAGCATTTAAAACTGTGTTTAGGTATTTGCTAGGTAATACTAATATTATTGGTTAATAAAAAAAGTGTCACAAAAAACTAACTCACTACATTTTTCTTAAAATAACGTTTAAACCTATTTAATCCGATCGAAATAAAATAATACATAACCTGCATTACGTGTTTAAATGGACATAAATTAGGTATTAATAATGCTGACGAACGATAACTTTATTTAAAAAAAAAATTTACAGTAGGTACCTATATTTTACACTAGGTAATCGTATTTCGTTAAAATGTAATAAAAAATAAATAATGTCATATATTTATTACCTTATCTACATTTTAGGTTTATATTAATATATTTTTATACTTTTTAAATACACCTAAATATATAGGTTCTAGGAATTAGGTATAAGTATTACATAATTCATACTTTATAATGCAGATAAGTAAGTTTATTAAAAGAATAATATAAATTTAAATAAAACCTCGTGTATTACCTATACCTAATTAATATAATGCGTACAAGACATAAGTTTATTGTAAATAATATAATAATTTCTACATAATTCAAATTATTTATTGTGTTATTAATTTATGTACAACTCGTAATATCATAATTTGTATTATATATGACAAAATATGTTGTGAACCAAATATCAAATATCATTGATTACAAATTATATATTTGAATTTATAAATTTACAATCAATTATACTATATTACTATATACCTACTTGCTATGTCATAAACAGTTAAATGTAGTGCCTGAAGTTTTTTAGATGTATTATTATTGCATTAAAAATTAAATAAAAAATCTGAAAAACCATCTAATCATTTAAATATTACTTATATTACTTAAAGTATTCATAAAAGAAATCTTATTATAAATAATTAATAATATTTTTTAATTATTGAAATATTATCTGTTTGTAAACTAGAAGGTAGCTATTAAAAAAAAAAGTAATCAATAAAACGAAAAATTCTTCAAAGAAAAATATCTTGTCCAACAATTTGTTTGAAAAAAAAAATGTATCAACTAAAATGTTAAAATAATTAATGAGTGAAACCTAATGAAATATAACTGCACTTTAACTAACATTGAAATGATTAATTATTAAATTGGAAAATTATTGAAATAAAAATCTAAAAAATCGTATAGTTATATCGACATGACAAAATAGCACATGGATACTATCTGAAAATCTGCTTGAATATTATTGAGAAAGCGAATAAAATAAAATAAAACATACATTACATACATAGATAAATGATAGGTAGATACCCAAGATTCCCTTCTATTTCGAGAAATTACGACAATCGTCGACCTATAAGATCAATAATTCTATAACGTAGGTATCGTTTAGTCGGGAATATCTGCAAAATAAATACATAATATTTATATATACCCGCAATAATATAATACGTACCCATGTGTCTGAAATCAGATTCAAAAATAACAAAAATAATAATATGCTATATACATATACGTACCTAAATATAATACTATATTATTATTAGGTATAAGTACGTAGGTATAAAATAAAATATTCAATTATAATTTGATCGTTATTTGTAACTAATATATCTAATATTCTATGTATTACATGAATGTTTACACAAGAAGTAAGCGTACCTACGAGTAGTTTAAGTGACTAAAAAAAGACGCGCAGACGGTCGGACGAACGCGCGGGAAACTCATCGAATATATCAATCAATGAGAAATAAAAAAAAAAATAAAAGCGTTAGATAATATTACATAAGTATTACCTACGCGTACCTATAAGTAAATTATTTTATTGTTGTCGACACAATGATATACACGGCACTGAATAATAAAAATGAAAAAAAAATTGTACGAGTATAACAAAAAAAAAAAAAATAAAAAATAATGAGTTTTGGACGGGCACGATACGCGCGTGTCGGACACTGGCACACGGCGCGACTGGCACTGCGGTCTGCGAACGTCGCGCACGGACGAACGGCAGCGTGACGGATGAGGGACGGGGCGAGACCAACACGCGGCTGGCTGGCTGGCTGGTTGCTACTCGGCACTCGGCGGAATCCCGATTCCGGACTTCTAAATAGTAATAATTATATACAATTCCGTATCCATTGAACTATTGGAGGAACCCGTTACGACGGCTTATTTTTGTAGTAGGGCACACGGCGGTGGCAACAGCTAGTCGACTACAATAGTTGGTGGAGGAGGCCGCGGCAGGGAGAAAACCAGTATGCGGACGAGTCTCCAAAAAAAAAGTAAAACCGACACACTTGGGTTCCACTTTAATGCACACGACAACGAGATCCGTAATGAAATAATCATTTTAAATCATTATTATTATTATTATTATACATTTTAGGTATGATATATAGGTACACGGCTGCAGCGACCTCATGCAGATACCTGCGCGGGTAATAATCGTTTTAATTCATTTAGGATTTCTCAACGTCGGGTACCTTTGTATAATATGTATTATACAGAGTGATTCAACGTATTAACTGTCCTAACTGATGACTTTTTTCCCTAACTAAACCTCGACATGAATTAACTCAATTAACCTATACGCATCTTTTAAATATACGATTTTTAAAAGCCATAAGTATTAATTTATACAGAATATATATAAAAATATAGAAACTGTAGATAATCACATCTCATTACTAGTATAATAATTTTTTTAATGTTGATTATCTATTTAATTTGAGTTCATATAAAATTGATTTTTTTTTTTTAATTTTCGATTTTGTGCATTTTATTAAAAACGCGAGATAGTCAATAATTTATATTTTTTAAAGTCATTAACTCTTTTGCGTAAATATATACATAAATATAATAAATACATTTTACAAATCAGTTGTGTAAGCTTTAAAGTTTGGGCAAGGGTCTACTGGTAGGCGGGCTGTAATAGGTATGGACGAGTATCAAATGCACGAAGGACACTCTGTACATTATATAATATACACTTACTATTCTCAGTTCTGGGTAAATATATTTTGTATAATATACAATATATTATGGCAGATCGCTGTTAAACGACCTTTTTCCAAATGGTTTTTTGGTGTTTGACCGTTTTATCGATCTGCAGAATTGATTTATTTCATCAATGACATGGTTGCCGGAATTTTAATACGCATTTTAAAATACCATACAAAGGGAAATTATGTTCACTGTTCAGTCGATATCGGTCGTGTGTTTCTTTTTATTATTTATTTGGTATATTTTATTATTTTCGCAATTAAAAGCGTTTTAATTTGAATTTAACTTGTACAATTCATGTCACATAAATTCACGGTATGAGAGAACTCCAAATTTTATTAAAAATAAATCTATACAAAAACATTAAGAATACAATAATAAATTAAATTAATATGTACCAAGTACCTATCTATTAAATATAGTGTAAGTATACACCTAGCCACCATGTAAAGTTGGACTGTTTCGTGACTAGATTTTAATTTCAAATTTTTCATGTGTCTTGTTATGCTATATAGATTATACGATCCTATATTCAAATTTAAAATACATTAACTATATTTATCTAAATCTGTGTGTATAATTTAAAAAGGCTTAAGGACATGGGAAGGAAAATACGTGTTCTGATGTAATCATCCTGGTTGTACACTTGTACCTGTATATGAAGTACCAATTACACCTACAGTGTAAAGCCGGGAGTGTAGTGTCCCGTATATTGAAACATAAGTAACAAAATGTTGGTAACTTACAAGTTGAATATTATATTCAACTCGATACGACGCGGTGTTTTACAGTGAAGCCGGCTATGGGTTTTTAAAATAGTTTTTGGTTTTTAAGGATTAAAATTGTGGTTGGTATCCATTCAATAGTAATCCAAATGGTCAAATTAGCTAGTATGGGTACATTGGTTAATTTAATAATAATAATACTAACATTTTACATCGACTTTTAAAGTTTATATAATATTATATACTTATATACTTATAGTGAAACAAACATTTTTTTTTTTTTATTGATTTCGTCTAATAATAGGAATTATCTTAATAACTGAATAACTGATTTTTTTGCGTTCAGGGGTAGAATCTATAACCAAAGCTTCTTACTATGTATCTAATGACACTCTACATAGAGATCTATCCATTTCAACAGTCCAAAATGTCGCAAAAACTTTCTACAAACGCACACACTCCAAATTCCACAGCCATCGTAATCCCTTGATTTTCAAACTATCCACCAACGCTATTCCTGGTGGCCCCAGAAGGCGACTTAAACGTACCTAGTGTCGTGACCTACTAAATTAAAATATGTATGTACTTCTACTTTCCCTTTATTTTGTATTCAATCTCATTCTCTCCCACTAGCTCATTTTAAATAAACTCCTACCCTTAAGTGCTTCCAATGGGTGGCTTCTTATCTACTGTCCACTCAAGCCATGTCTTCTCCATCACATACGCTTATTATAAAATAATAATTACAAATCGTGTATTTAATAATAAATGTTAAAAAAAAAAGGGGGTGGAATTGATAATTGCATGGTGCTTGCTGTACATCGCGGTTTTATTGTACTCGTATATTATTATTTTGTAATTTATTATTTCTATTTTTCTACAGAAAAGTTAAGTAAATTAAGAATATTTCATGACCAGTTAAGTACTTCATTTAAAAGTAATGTTATACATTATTAAGATATACGTGTCATAGAAAAATATAAATATTGATTTTATTGACTCGAGAATTAATTAGGTATATTTTTGGATTAAATTTTAGTAATCGTATATGATAAATATACTATATTCTTTAGAATAATAATTATTTTATATAATACATAAATTATAGATATCTATAATTTTCTTATATTATCTTTATTGTATACGATTATCAAAAATAAACATATATTTTTTTAATCGATTTAAATGTGTAAATTATACGTAGGTACAAGTGTACTTTAAATACGTTATAATAATATACATGTATTAAGAACTGAGACATGCCTACAATGCATATACTTATATATTAAAACATTAATAATAAATAGTTTGGAATAAATTTTTATATTTTTATAATAATTTTGTTTTGTGAATAGGTATTGGTTTTAATTTTAATATTCGAATAAAATTGTATATACTTACTAACAGTACTTAATTATTTATTTATATAGCTTAAATTATAATATTGTATTTACAAATTAAAATTGTTAATTATTGATTATTGAAAATTAATATTAGCCAGTTGGTAGGTACCTATAACCTATAATACCTAACCCCACATAATCTGAGAGCCAAATAGTTCTTATTGGTTTATTTGTTATAACACTCGACCATATGACCATAATATGTTTCTTTTCTTGTAGTTAGGTAATTATTATACCTTAAACATTATTATGGTATGATCCTTATTTTATTTGTGTAAATCAAAATTGAATAAGGTTAGAATAAAAATTGTTTACGTATTTATTCTTACAAGGTCAATTAACCCGCTAAATGTCACAAAAAATATAATTCTTAAGTCTTAACCTTGTATTTTAAAAGTCGGGACACTTTATAGAATAAGAAATTAGGTTTAGATATATTAAATTTTACTATTATCATACATTTAAAGAAATTCAAGAATAAAAAACCTAAACTTACGACGTATTAAACTATAGAAATATTGCTTATGTTAGTTTACAAGATATATGTAGGTATATATAATATATAAGGTAATACTGGTTGTCTTAAAACTATAAAGACATAATGCGTAAAAAAATATTGGCAAACTACCATACATTCATAATGTTTTATAGTATTTCATAACAGGTTAATAACCGTTCAATCATAACTTTATAACTATTTTAATATATAATATACAAATTTACAATATACATACACATATACATATGTAAATTGTCATAATTTCCAACAATAAATTTATCAAAATTATTTTATTAGTATTCTGTAGTATAATAATTTAATTGCATATTTTTTTTCTATATATACATATCTATTTTCTATATGGTTAAAGGAACTAGGAAGTGTAATAACTAATATTATATTCACGTTTTTAAATTACTTATTATTTATTAAGTAAGAATAGTTAGGAGTATTTATTTAAGAATAGAATTTCAAAATATGATCTGATATAATAAATTCAAGTTATGAGATATTAAAAGAATTTAATAAAATTATAATTGTTAAAATTTAAAATAATGTATATATTATTTCATAGAATAAATAATTTAGTTCCTAAATAATTTTTTAGCTATTCATCATTTCAACTTAAATAGTAAATAAATTAAATATATATTTAACACAATCAAAAGTTCTAAAATTAAGCTATATTAACCATATTATTAGGCGTCATTAGGCCAAGCAAATATCATATTTTACTATTAAGGACTTTGTAGAAGTCTAAGACCGACTTAAAAATTATATTTCATTTTGATAATACAAATATTATTATTATTATTATTATTCAGATATGTTTATCGGCATTTAAGCCATTGGCCGACATTTTCATTTATATATTAACAGTTTTTTTATGTCTATAGATTACGAATATTGTAAAATGTTGAATTGTTATGGCGTAAGAAATTCGATATTTATAAAACATAATTTAGTATAATAGTATTATGTTTTTATACAAGATAGTCTGATAATGTTATCAATTTTTTTAAGAAAATATAAATTTACTTATTATAGTAAATTAACGTACCAGTCAGTATTAGGCAAGAGCTATTTCATTAAACAATATAGGTACCTATTACCTATATTTAAGCAGATAACATTTTATACTATACATTTATACTTAACATAATTATTTTTTTAAATAATAAACTTTATTGTTTTTACGAATTAAATGGTAGGTGTTTTATATACATTTTGAGGATATAACTGTGAATGTGTTTTGGTAATAGTGAATAAAATATGTAATATTAAACATACTTGCATAATGTTTATTTTTTTACACTTTATGCCCGAGTAATACTGTAGTATAGTGTTTTAAAACAAAAAGATTTTATATCACGACTTAACGTATTTTTATGAACATATTATAAACAATATTGTAATTTTAATAGTTATTTTTATAATAAACTAGATTAATTTATAAAATTATAAATTATAAATATCATGTATGTATCCAAGTAAGTATTAGATAATCAGTCATTCTCTACACGACGGGTGGTTACTATTTTTGAAAATCCACTTTTGTGGGTGGTACTTGGTAGAATATGTTATTGCAGTGGATGTGTATCAATTCCACCGAAATGACCTTTTTATTTATAAGAAACTTATTGACTTTGCTGAACTTTTTTTCATACTGATTCCACAGGTTCATGTATTATTATTCTACACTTTAACTGAAATTTGCAGTTAATACATGTGCTAGTAGTACCCACTGGTGTTTTTTTTTAAATATACTGCTTATATTATTATAAAAATGTCCGGAAAATGTAAATTAAAACGGTGGAATCGATAAAACCCCATTGTATTATATTGCCAAAAATAATTATGTTAAAAAAATAATCTTGACTATTTCATGTTATTATTGTTTTTAAAAAAATTAATTCGAATTTTGTACCATTATATGCTAGACAAAAATATTCTGTCTTTAATAATTTAAGCAGGTATAAAAAATAATAAACCAATCATGTTCGTTCATATTTTTCCTTTAATAATAAATTCATTCAAATTCTGAATTTAGGAATTTTTAAACACGAATATATTTTCTTCCGTAATTATTTTTTTTTTCAAATAACCAACCTTTTTTTTGTAAATTATTAAACAGATAGTTTTTTTTTTGAAAATGTAAAAAATTAAAAATTTGTTGTTATTAAGTTATTAAAATTGCATATTCTAACGATATTAATCCTTATAGTTAAGTATGGTTTTTAAAAATAAAAGTAAAATACATTTAATACTGAATCTGGTACTTATTGTACTTGGAGAAGTTTTACATTTTTTATAAATCATAAAATTATTTTATAATAAATAGGGGAATAAGATGGTATTAAATTTCAAAAATATGAATTTGAATAAATTTATTATAAAAAAAGTGGGGATGAGCATTCTTGTATCTATAAAACAGCATTCAGAATATGTACACATTTTAGTCATACGTGTTTTAAGTATATCATTTTGTATAGTTATATTTTACGTATTATTATTAATAACCAGGACAAATTTTTTTGTTTATAAATGTATATTTTTTAGATATTCTATAAAAAATAGTATAACGTATCACGATCTCCTTGAATTAATGTAAAACATGTGAATTATTGTTTTAATCTAAAAGATTTTAGGAAAAAAACCAATAAAAAAAAATATTAAAATCTTATGAATAAATAAATTATATAAATTATATTTAATATTTCAATGTAGGTACTCATTGCAGTATTTTGAAATTTTGATAAATATTGCATTTTTTATTAAAGATGCATATTTTTATTTTTTTTTAACTCCCTAAAGTATTCGATGAATACTAATCTTACAATATAAAATATAAAACTTAATTTTAATTTCAATATCAAACCTAAAATTAAAATAAAAGATTTTAAAATGTATATAGGTACACCTACATGTATGTATTTTGTAATATATATATTTTATTTACTGATTTATTAGTGTATATAAATTATATTATGTAGGAAGTATAGAAATGTATTGTACTTATTTATTTATCTTCCTACGATCGTAGGGTAATAGATGTGGGTAGTATAAAGTATTTATTGAATTAATTTGATTTAATTTATTGTCAATTGTTCATTATAATAATTGTCCCCCATTGAATACATAAAATCAATTATTACATTTTAAGCATCCAATATCAATTTAAATATATACATTAAACATTTATAACTATTTAATTACATTGTGTATGAGTGCAGGGTAATATTTACTCTAAGTAGGTATCAAATAAAATAATACTAAAACAATTTTGATTTGTTTGTTACAAATTGTATTAAATTAGAACTAGCTACTTACGTTATAACTTATAATAACCGAATACCGATTATCATAATTCATAGTCTATAAGTTATTACTTGATTTACGAAATAATATATTAGTGTTTATTAAATGTTTCAATGATACAAAAGTCTCTATGTAAATAAATGGTTTAAATTTAAGGTATTAAATAAAATGAATTTAAGTTTAGCGTTTAATTTTAAGATATTTTGTTACCTAGTTTATACATAAATCAAATTATTAATTATTTGTATTCTTTATATACGAGTACATGCATGAACAATTTTTTATCCAATCATAATATAAAAGTAAATTCTTATTCTACTTAAAGCAGTAAAATAGTTTATAATATTATTTTATATCGTCGACGGACATGAGGATAATTTTTGACCCTTAGCTGAATATTTAAGGGGGTTATAAGGGGTAATTTTATCCACTTACGGCTGTTCCGTCTTTTTGGTCACTTAAATTCATATAGCTATTCACTTATCGTATAAAAACTGTATAACCAGATTCACTGTTATCCATTGATTAAAACGGTTCAATTAGAATTTAAATATTTACATTTTCCATGATTATAGTAAGGCTATAGATAGATTAAAAAAAAATGGCATGACTAAAATGGTCAATAAACTGAAATAGGTGTATTAGTCAACATGTTTTAAAAGTTAAAACTACAAAAATACTAGAATTTTGCACAAGTTGTGCAACCGACAAAAAGAACAAGGTTATGATGTATATTTTAGTTCTCAAAATAAATACTTGTCTACTGTACATTTCGATAAATGTAAAATAATTCATTTTACACTTAAGTAATAACATTTATTAATTCAACGTATTTAAATATAAGGTTATTTTTCAACATAAAAAAATATTAAATATTTTTTTGTATTTTTAAGACGCAAGTATTCACTTTTATATATTATACAAAAACATTTGTTTTATCAAATAATTTAAAATAGACCTCATAGTTTTCACAAAAAAAGTATATTGTTTACTGTTTTTTCAATTTCCTTTAAAAATACTGAAATTTATTCTTCTAAATGTCTATTAACATTGTTGATTATTTCTAATATTTCTATATAATACTATACACGTTGTATAGTTATTAGTTATTTATATTAAGGATATATTATCTACAAAAGTGACCTATAATACGTTATGCGTGTATTATACGTGTTGAAAGCTATTATACATAATCAATACTTTTTACTCCAATTTTTCAAATCATAAATTATTAATAACTATCGGAATTTAAAATAACTGAAGTAAAATCTTCTATTTTGTAGTTACATTATTCACTTTCAATGTGCATTGTATTTAAATTACAAATTTTTTTATTTATCTGTAACGATACGATTTTTGTTATACATAATATAAGTATTTACTTTTTTTTATCCGTGTTCACGCTATCAGCATATTTTTATATTTTTAAAAAGACGTCAGCAAAAATTCCTGACCGTGACATCCTAGAATACATTAAATAAAATATTAACGACTTCCAAGTTCCATTATGTATATACCCTCGTGTAAACAAATTCTAAAGAAATCATTCAAATAACAAAAACGCGCGTGTGTGCGTGTAATGCATATATGGTAGGTACTTTGCTTCTCTGTTTCACATATTTAATACATAATTCTATAATAGGTTTTAAACTTATAAAGACTTATTGTTGGCTACTGTATAATAGAGTTGTAATAATATCAACTCATTAAACATAGTGATTAAAGTCGATTAATGATTATATTCCCCAGTGCTTAACTCCTATTAACGAACTAGACGATTTGATACGTATTCATTTAGAGACTGTTATGTGTTTTAATTTTTTTTTTTTTTAATACTCAATATTGCATACATCCTTTAAACTGTAAATAGTATGCATAGCATAATTATAATAAACGATTTTATTTTTCAATGGCCAAACAATTTAATTTAGTCATAACAAAAATTATCAACACAATTTCGTTAAAAAATAATATTATAATATAAATAAATGCAGGAAATAAATTGTATGTTTATAAATACAAATGATGGCACCTACACAAATTAAATTGTACATTTTAACACTAAGGACGTTCCTGTTTCAGTAACATACGTTATTTCGTAGTTGACATAAAATGTTCATGAACACATGTCAAATTATTGTATTTGAATAGATACTGGGTAGGTATATGGTTATTTTAAAAAGATATACAAATAATAATAAAAGCGACAATGAATCAAACTGTTTATCTAACTGTATAAATCATAGTTGCATTGTTAATACATTTTTACAAAAATTGTATAAACACAAAATGTTTACATTTTGAAATAATATAAAAAATATAATATTATTATAATAATGATATAATTTTGTTTAGTATATTACAATGTACTAAGTTACTAACCAATTTTTATTTTTATAATAATAAACTTTTGTTTCTTATTTATTATCATACTATAAAATCTACCGTTTCACTCAAAATCTAAAATAAAAATACTAATCAAACAAATATTTATTTCAAATTTAAGTAAAAATTTTAAATGTATAAATATTATAGTATACATTAGTGCCATAAGCACTAATGTTATGTGTACTTCTCTCCGATTTTTTTTCAAATATTATTTTTGACCTCAGTATGTATAGTCTACAAGTGTACTATAGAATACATAATATTATTAATATAATACAATGCGAATTTATGATGAATAATTTGTTTTATTTAATGATGTCGCAGTCAGTGTCATTTAAAAATACTTATTTGTTATCACCCCACTACCGAACTGTATAATATTATCATCTCATCACCAGGCGATATTACGTCTGCAGTCTTTAATATAAAATTTCGTTATTCATGATTCATAATTTTCGGTATCTCAAATCTTATGTGTAGGTTAATCTAGTGTATCTATGTTTATCTAAATGTAGAAAAAATATTGTAATACTTGTAATTGTATTTTATTATGTAAAATCGTGTTAGTATGTTTAGACTTGTTATATTTTAGGTATATATAATTTCAAGTGCGTACCTATCTTACAAAAGTCATTCAATTATTTTAAAATAATGATGAAAATTGATGATGGAGTTGTTTCCCGTAATATTTGATATAGGCATTACATTTTGATGATAAAAACATTCTTTACTCTATGCTGTGCTATAAGTCATTGTAAGCAATACATTAATTACTAACGACATTTCGCAATGATATATACAAGAAATAATATAGTAAGATGAACGGTCACCCGGTGATGGGTGATACATTTTATACATGGTGGTAGTAATAGATTTTTAAAATTCTATAGGATACAGTAATTTTGTTTTAATTTAATTCTTTTGTCATATATTATAATAAATAAAATGAATGATACGAAAAATATCCATATTGTATATTATTAAGAAACAAAAACATAATTTAAAACAAACAACCCAGTTGTTGGTGCCTACTAAACTATAGGTATTAAATTCGATTATTTTCTGGCAATTATTTATGTTAGTCACTAGTGTCAAAAGTAGTATTCTGATTGGTTTTATTTCGATAAAATTTGTGTTGTTTTATAATATTAATAGTATAAAACAGATTTAATAATGTAATTATGACGTAATAAAAATAACTATTAAGGGTTAAAAATCTGGATAAGTTGGGCTTGCTAGGCCTGCCCGTCATAGATGTTACTGTGGTTCCAGACGTATAAACAAAGTACATTACTGTGATATATTGATGTAATGATATTCAAAATTTATTTTAAATATATTGTTACTAATAATTACAATCATGTGCACAGTAATTAATTACTATACACTTTATAGCCTATAATATAATAAGTTGTTGAAGATTCCGTTATGAAGTTTAATTGAAATATCCTTTTAGCACATAGTAAATATATTTCAACATGTGATTAGTTACAAATTAATTACAATTAATTATAAATAGTTAATATAGACTGAATTATTAAATGCAGTCATTCATTGATGACATAATTAAAATGATTGACTCGTTAATTAAGCTGTACGTCTGTTAATTGTTTAGAAGTTTTAAGTACGTAATATATTTTTAAAGAAACCATACGCACTCGTTTTTTAATAATAATAATATTAATTTTATATTAGTAAGAACTTTATATTGAATATTTGTATTGATATGATGAATTAAAATATTATTGACATTAAGTTTAAAAGCTATTTATGTATCCAAACTTCAAAACCAATCACGTGTAAGATTTGTTTAATTATATGTATACTTTTACGTTTTGAAAAATCTTGTCCAGTTAATGTATACTAATCACCAAATATTTATGAAAACCATAGAAATATTTATGAAAATAAGTCATCTATCCAATACCAACATATTATGAGGCTTGAATACACTATTTTTATAAATCAATAGAATTAAAAGTTGTTAAAGTATAGTCACCTTTAGTCTGCTACGATTGTTTTGACCTGGATATATTTACTATTTAACATATTGAAGCATTACATGAGCCCATAAAGGAAAACAGTTTCGTGTTACTGAAATTGATATAAACTATAACAGTTAAAATTTATGAAAATATATGCGTATTTACTTTATAGTTAATTTTATAATGAATTATATATTATGTGATAAGATATAAAATATCTCAGATTTCCAGCGAAAAATGTGAACTATTGATTTTACAATTATGCGGTTTTTTTTTCAATAATTAAACACGGATGGTAATGTATGGAGTATGGTATAACACGTTTTTAAAGAGGTAGTTGTACGTGTAGTTTTTGAGAAAATAATAGAAAGAGAACTGTGGAAGATCTGTAAGTACCTACCACTCGTTGTCGATTTTAATAAAACCAGTAAAACCTTACCCCTTGCGTTATAAAATCTGTATTTCATGCATATTATGATGTATGGTAGAAAATATGCATATTATAAGCAACTTCGATTATGATTTATAACTTATAACTATATATGAACACAATATTTTTTAATAATTAAAAATTATTATTTATAAAAATAATTCTTTGAATTAAAAAGCATACAAACGTCATAATACGTAATAACAACTATAAAATAATTATAATAATGTAATATTATGTAATTATGTATTATTATATTTCATAATTTCTACCTAAATTAACCAAGTTAAAAATGTGTTTTAAGACACCGAGAAGTAATCACAATTTTAATTAGTTTTAAACAGTGTAATAATGTTATACAATTATTCTTTTATTGTAAATATATTACGATCAAAATTACAAATGTTTTAAATTAAAAATTGTATTGAAAGTCAATAACACAAACTATGAACTAATATAACACTTAGTTCGTAGTTCAAACTTAAAATACAAGTATTTTTCGAATTAAAAATGTTGTTCAAAGCCGTGTCCCTTGGAGACGTAGTTAATGTTTTTATATAGAGATATAGCGGTAAAAATTCTTTTATTTTAAAAATTTATTAAATTAAATTTTTTTTTTTTGTTTAAACATTTTTGAGCGATTTTAATTTTTACCGGTATCAATTGAATAATTCTATCTTTATTCTATACTTCCTATTCTAATATCTTAAATAATTGTATTGGATTTCAAATTTCAATTGAAGATATTTACTATTTAGTCATGTATAACATACATATCGTACTTTTATGATATATACCTAAATATAGTAAGTCATACATCTATACATTCTACACGTAAAAATTATAAAGATGCGTTTTTTTTCAAAACTTTATTCATCGAAGAAATATTTTATATAGTAATAAAGCCAAAAATTGTATGATATTATTATAAATCGAATATTGAATATAAACAAATAATCATAATTTCAACAAGCTGTTTTTTAATTTCCTCGTATACTTTGTATACATAACTAAAGTCATTATTTTATCAAATTAAAGGTAAAAGAATGTATATTTTAGAAATTCTGTTTAGAATTGTTTTCATCAACGTGACTCGATGTTATTGAGATTCTTTGGAAAACAACCGAAAAATTTACAAAAAAACTTGCAGTAAAGTATAGTATTAAAATGTAAGTTGGATATATACAATCGACGTATTATTATTGAGATGACTGCAAGTCGAAAGAAACGTTTTATACTTTTTATGAACTTTCTTTCTATTCGGTGTTTTCAGAAAAAAATATCTATACACCGTAAAACCGATAATACATTTTCCAGCACCTAAAACTTAAAAGTCCTCGCGAAGCATACGTTCAACACAACGGTCCGTAATTTATACAACAGTGGATCTGAGAGGAATACATAATAAATATGCTTAGTCACTATGTAAGTGAATCACATGCAGTGAAATGTCCAAACATGGATAATGGTTGTGTGACACAAGCGCGCAGGTATAGATTTGTGTATTATTTCAATATAACTTTATTGAACAGCGGAAACGTACAGTTCGCCCTCGAGAGGGTTGTCAGTTCTTTGTCACCCTCTTAAGCTCGCCAGATCGTATCAGCGATACTATCGGTTGTCCAGACGTGCGTTCATTTTTTTTTTTTTTTTTTTATAAAGGTCTCATGGATTTAGGTTATTATATTGTAATATGTAACGCAATGTATTTATGATATATTACGTGTGGACGGACGTTGACCATATGCTATAAAACGTTGTAATGTTAGTATGTTACCGAACAGAAACCGCTGATGACAATTTGAAACTCTGCACTCTGAATTCGATACTTGGACAAAGCCACAAAGGGGTACGACTTACGGGGGTGGGTCAACGAAACAGGCAATTTTCTACGACACGTGTTTTGGACACGTAAATTTGGTGGTTAATAATCAGATACATATTGCATATTGTGCTAAAGATTATTATGTTATACCGTAACGATTTTATACGAAATGCTGTACCTCAGCACAGACGATTATTATATAATATTACTATAATAGCGCCGCCGAGTAGTAGTCGTACCTAACAAAGTATAACGACTAACAATTCAATTATAGCAAACACCATTAAATAACAAAAAACTCGTATTTTTCTAATGCACCACAACAACAACTAATAATAATAATAATAAAAATACCGACCTCCCGCCAAGACCGGCCACAGTGTCGGGTACACGGCAGGTAGGAGGAAGTACAATAATAATAGTACATTAAACAACAAATAGGCTTATACTGCTTACAGGCGTATATCATTATAATAATAATAGGATAGCATACGGGCTGCAGTCGGGCGCGAGCATTACCTGTACTGCGGGTGTCCGTGTGCCGGTGCACTGAGCAGCCGCTCGGCCACTGCCACTGACGGTGCCACTGCCGCCGCCACCACCGCCGACGTCGTCACCACCGTTGCTGCCACTACTGCCACTACTGCCGCCGACGCCGCCTCCGCGGTCGCCGCTGCCGTGGCCGTGTTCCGGTGCGGTGCGAGTCCGCTGGTCGTTTTCACGTCAGACCTCTGCAGCACAGACTGCAGCAGCTGTCGGTCCGTCCACGCCGGTTGCCGCCGTATGACATGTCTGCGGGCGGCCGGCCGTGGTCGTGTCGGAGGACTACGGGGTACGGGCGGCGACGCGAAACGCACACTGTGTGTGGTGCGACGGTGTGTGGCCAGGCCGTATTGTGCGGGTGGCGCCGCTGCCAACGCCACGGAACGCCGTGCGGACGCGCTACGCCGCTACCCACCACCCGCCGGCCCGATGCACCCACCCACGCGGCATTTCAGCCCCCCGGATCGATGGGGTTCCCCGGTCGTCACGCTAGAGTTCGCGTCGCACGCTCCCGTCATCTCCCCCGCTCGATGGCTATACCTCGCCCGTCCGCCCGCCCGCCGGCATGACGCCTCACGCCGCGGCTGTCCGGCTTTCCGGCCGTCACCACGTCGTCCGCCGCCGCATCGCAAGAGATCCAGTGTGGCCAACCGCACGGTGCGGCCACACGGTACAAAATGCCGCGTCTCGGCGTCATTATTACTGTTCCACTATTCGTCGCAGTATTAAACACATTATATATATATATATATATTATGGCGCGCGCGTTTGCCATTTGGCAAATATCTGACGACGGCGGCCGGCCCGTTCGCCTATGCTCTTGGCAGCCTCTTGATGCAGTGATGCCCGCCGTGTGTCGCGACAAATTTTTGAATTTCGACGATACACACGCAAACAATGCATCCGACGATCGGCAGAATACATAAATAGTGAAATTATTATGTTTTCTTTATTGTCGACCTATATAAATATATGATTAATACGCGTTTCATAAATACGCAATATTGTTCCGAAATACAACTTTCAGTACCTTCGAGTGTTGTTTAATTATTTTCAACGTTTTGTACACAGTAATAGGTACCAAACCATTTGTAAATATAAGTTGTCGATTTATGCAAACTGAGTCGGCTGTATGTTATAAAATCTCTGTGCGCTATTAAAACAAAAAGTAGGGAACATCATATTCTTACACTTGGCGTATATTTATATCATCTATTTAATTTTTACATGTTTAGGGGGGGGGGGGGGGGGAGGGCGCACGAAGACATGCGTATTACCAATGTGACTCGCTAAAAGTGAACGTGATGGATTCAGAGTTATATATTGCACACTCTTGAGCTATGACAATGATATAATACTGTATTACGTTATGATCTATTGTACACGCGATAAGATATTCTTGGGAAAACTCGGCGCATCCAAAATCGTATGCCATTGCAGTTGTTTTTCCCGTAAAAAAATCGGATAAATAGAAGTACGACTTGTTCGAAATATATCACCTGTGTTCGGATTTTAAGCCAAAGGTAAACACGGTGCGTGTTTGAGGTTTCCTACCACCCTTAGGTGTATTAAACGGAAAAATGGCAAGCATGCGTTGTACTATTATGTTGTAAAACAATATAGGTCTCCGCCTGCACTGCGCTCTGCAATACGTAAAAGTTCTCCAGTCAACGATTCTTATAGATACCGAGAAATAAATGACACTCTTTTTTATCTCGACGGTAGTTAATATCATTTTTTTAGATTTAAATTTTGAACTCAGATACATAATACAGGATACTCGCAGTTCTATAATGAACAATTATATTTATAAATAATAATAATTATTATATACGAGTACCTGTAGGTAATAACATAAACAGATCAAGTTTTTGTTGTTAATTTGAATTTGTATTTGTTATTGCTTATTGATATTTATTTTATAGCGCGATGAGATAATATTATAACTGCAATAACTGATTATTATTAATTCATTTTTTTTTACAACTTATGTTATTTTTGTAGTTAGCTTAAGTTTTAAGTTTTTTAGCGTAGGATAAAATATGTGCATCTTGATTTACTGTTTGTAATCCACGTTTGATATTATTGATTATTGTTATTATCACATTAACTAAAAAAATCATTAAACCACTACAGATGATTTTGATTAATTTATGTGGTTAATGGTTATATTTGTAGATAGGTTAATAAGTAAATATGTCAAATACTATCAAATAAGCCCTGCGTGGAACAAACGTATTGTTGAAAAACCTTAGCGCGATACTTGATTGATCGAAATCATACAAAATTATATCTAAGTAAGTTGTAGCTCTATGATATCTTATTGGACTCGTAGTCCATGCCCCATATATTAAAAAAAAAAGTTTAATATAAACCACCGCCAAGCCGCGCGCCAAAGTAATGATATAACATTGTATAACGTCAAGTTTACCTGTGTAATGTCGACTTTATTCAGTCATTGGACTTCGATATTATCCGTAACATATATGCATTATAATATATACCTACTATAATTGTTAATTTATCAATTATTATAGTATACGTCATATATAATATGATAATACTATATGGTTCATTGTATGGTTGTTGTCTAGTTGAACTTGAACAATACATTTGTAATTGTTGAAATATAAATAATAACCTATATTTTTTCTATAGGTACATGTATTTATTGATACATTTTTCACAGTGACAACTGCAAGGTTAGAATTATAATATAATGTTGTGTATAGTTTATACTCTTGTGTATGTTATACATTACACTATAATTTAGAATAATATTTAGTTCAGAATAAGCCATTACCTAATACAAGCCAATGGTACTATACTACCATCATCCATTAAAAAGATATAATACGCCAACACTTCGACATAGAGTTCATCATCACTGCTTGTTCAGTCTTTTTTATTTATCTAATTTGTATAGATAAGTAAAATATGTATGTATCTATGCAGCATGGACACATAATTAGGTATGTTAGCAAACTATTGCACAATATTTTGCAGCTGATGTCATATGCCAAGTCCCATAAGAAATCTATTGATATTATTATCAGCTGTGTTTAATAAACCACGATAACACGTATTTGCTGACATAAGCTGGTTGGTTATTTTTAACATAGTTACGAGCATATCTTACTTGCATTTTTTTCAAATGAAAATTGTGTTTGGATGTCACAGGAAAAAAATTTCTCCGACAACTTATATACATATTAATATTATATAAAAACATATTATAACATTTATCTTATATTAATTATTTGTGATAAAAAAGTAGTCATTAGATGCTGTGGTGTTGCTTATCAGCTATCACTTATATAAAAAAAAATAACCGTCTTCATTTTTTTTTTTAGCATTAGGTATAATACATTTTATATCATTATATTTTCCCTAAAACTTTGATGTAGCAAAAATAAAATAGTAAAAATAATGATGGAATTTTATTTTAAATAAAAAAAATATACTACAAATATGTATGTGTACCATTGCTATATTAATCCTATATTTTAGACATTTTTTTGATGGTAACTTCAGTGGATGCACTTAATATTAGTTATCATAATAATGTCAAAATTCATACTATGTATATAAATATATTAATGTAATATTATTAAAACAATTATTTCGTATATTTGAAGACAAGCAATAAACGTCACAATACTCACAATGTGTATAATCAAAAATCAGTGTTTTCTTTCTGGGAGTAAAAATACGAGTAAGTTGAATATTGTATGTATGAGAGTTCGTGGAGTAAATGCTATAGAATAGCATGCAATAAAATGACCACGCCGAAAAGCTTAAAATTGGGGTAAAAGTACATATATTTAATACGCTGTCAACAGTCAGCTTTTCTGTTGAAAATAAACTAAGGTCTATGGTTTTGCAGTTTCTTAGGTATTGTATGATTTGCAAATATATAAAACCTAGATAATCACGCAAAAGACAAAACCATTAATCTTGATTTATCTTTATTAACTTCATACAATACATGCATAATTATTGAATATAGTTTATATTTGCAAATGTAATGAGTTGGGTGTTAAATAAATTATGTACCTATAGCACGACTACGAGTATACTATCAGTAAATTAGTTAAATAAGCTATTATTCTATAGTATTTTATATAATATAATTGGCATTTACAGCTACTAATCAGTTTTGAGTAATTTTTGTTAAAATTAGAGATGTATCTAAAATAAGAATAGGTAATTGCTTCGACCGGAGCTTGTATGGGTGTACCGTGTTTTTTATGTGTACATTGTACATACTTGTGTGCAAATAATATTATTAATTATAATTATTGTAAATTATTATCATATAAGAAAACGTATTTTTTATGAATGTTTCGAATTCAATCATACCTAAATAAAATAAACATGTCCCGAGAAATGAGGATCGCGATCATGTTCTTGATAAAAAAGTGGTTTTTTTTTTAGTTTGTTTTTCTATTTAATAAATAAATGTATATATCTATTATATAGATTATAAAATTTATTTTACAACTAAAATTTTACATTTTTAAGACTCTAAATTAACTAGTATGTTTGACATTGATTGTTTATAATTTCGTAAAATAATATATTGGAACTAAAAAAATTATAATTACTCAAAAATGTAATTGAAAACAATGGTTCTTTGATTATTTGAATTTTAAAATTTATTCTATGTTTTATAAATGAGAGGTATTCGGTATTCGGTGTCGGTATGTTCAATGTTTAAAATTTCCAAATCACTCCAATAATATATTTTGGTCTAAAGCCAATTTTAATGCGTCACATTGCCACGTTGAGTAAAAAGATCGTTTTACATCAACATAGTTAAATTTACAGGAAATATTATTTAAATTTGTATAAGTAAAGAACGAAATTCCATAACCTTAAAATTAAAATCTGATAAACAAAAGAATTAAAAATATGTAACTTAAAATTTAATTTTTATAATTTTGTATTAATATAACTTGATGTATTAATTACATTGTTTACATTTTTAGTTAATATCAGTATTATTCTATATATTCTATGTACAGCTACTTAACTAGTGGCAAGTATATATAATCTGTATTTATGAGCCTAGGAAAGTATTAAAATGCTATAAAATGTACGGTATTTTATTAGTAATTGCATCTTTAATTATTTCTTGTTAATATAATTTTACAATCAAATATTAAAATACATTTTTATATATTTGTTTATTATTCAGAAAAAATACAAGATTATAACTTACCTCAATTCAAACATAAAGTATCTGTATGTTTATGTATATAAAAACGTTATAAATAAGAAAAAATTCAAAATAGGTTTAAAAATATGCCTGTATAATAATTTACAAGCATATATTTAACAACAATGTATATATTAAATTATTAGTACTTTTATTTATTTTATAAATTTACTCCAATATGGTATTATTGGTATTGCAGTGGAGTTGATGACTTAGTAGTTAGTAATATTATTAGTAGTGTTGAAAATTCGAAATTTAATATAATGGATGTATTTGCCCGGAAGTACATTATTAATAATAATTATTAATACATTTATTTTAATATTTTTTGATTGTAACGATATAATATTTAAATTAGAATAAAACAGTTTATGCTATATTGATTTACTTGATTCGTTTTCAAAACTAAATAACTGTCTTGTACAATACAT
Organism: Rhopalosiphum nymphaeae; assembly: GCA_036289425.1. Taxonomy (NCBI): domain Eukaryota; kingdom Metazoa; phylum Arthropoda; class Insecta; order Hemiptera; family Aphididae; genus Rhopalosiphum; species Rhopalosiphum nymphaeae. The sequence goes on along the minus strand of JAZAQC010000012.1, from coordinate 4,944,687 downwards.
GTTGGCAAGACTCGAGCATAGTTAGGTTTTTTAACATTTTTGGTTGTTACTTGCTTCAAGTAACAACTAAGCTCTATCTTACACTCGTTTACATAGGCACGCGGTGAGGTAGGTATCTCATTCCTGTAGGCTATATTCTCTATAGGTAGTTGTAAATATTGATGATAGCCTTGAACAAAGTTTTATGCGATTTGATATTTTTGAAGCGCGTAATACATTTACGATTTATTGCAAATCTGAAGTTGGTTGTTGTGAAACTACAAATCATTAGCATAATAATTCTTATGTTAAGAGTTTAGGAAATATTCAGAGAACATAGGATAACTTAATTGATTGAAAATGATGTCATCTTGATATTGGCTATGCGTTACTTATTTTATATACATTAAAATATTATCAACAATAATTAAATTAAATTATTTATAATTTTTTTCCTTTGTGTATTAAATACTAACAATTTGACAAACGATATAATGTAACAAATAGCAAATTGAGATTTACTCAAATTTCAGAATATTTATACACTTCCATACTAGGTATATACACAATTATATAATACCTACTTCTTATTAGGATAATGGTACATTATCAGTATCAGTGTTATACTCAATACTTTTTCTAGTGGGGGAGGGCTTTAATATTCAATAACTAAAAAGACAAAATGCATTTGGTCTTAATCGTCACAAAGAATCATTACTTCGATTTCGATATAGTCTTCTGACATTTCAATGGGTAGTTGAAGTTCGTTACCCTAACTTCCAATTATAGCTTTATGGTATGGTATACCATCACAGATTTAAAATTTGTAATCATAATCTGTACCACGGTAAACTGTAGATATATTATTTAATAATTTCTTACTAAAATACTATTTTTTAAGCGACTAACGCTCGTATATTTAAATTAGATACTTAATATAAATCTAATATATTATTAATTCAGAATTAGTAATGTTATATACAATTTATGAATTAATGAATTTAGCAAGATTGAGCAAATGATAAAATTATGGACTAATTAGTAATTAGTCATAAATATATAACTACGTCATTACTCTTTAAATTAAAAATTGTTACATAATTTTTCTTTTAATCTATTTAAATAATTTAAATAAATAAACATTATGAATTATAATTCAATTATTTGAGTCAGGTAGTAAGTTAATTTAACAAAATCATAATATAAAATCTATATATAACAGATATCTACTACTAAGTACTACATAGTAACTCACTATTACGATATTAAATTCAACAATAGGTACGCAACGGTATATCTACAATAGTTAACTAAAATATTAAAAAATATTTAATAAATAAGTAATAATCAGTGAACTCTATTTAATTTCTTTTGTAATTTTGTTTGATTTAGGTGACTATTGGTTCGAAATAATAAATAGGAAAAACAATATAATAATGCAGTATTTAAATGATTACTGTGAAGATATAAATAAAAATTACTTTTTCATTTTTAACTATATATATACACTTATAATACATAGCATTTTATATTATAAAAATAACTAATTTATAGAATTTGGATTTTATAGTATTTGCTAATTAGTAATTACCGTAGAATACAAATAAAAACAGCAAAGTAAGCTAATTTTCGAATTTCAAAATATAAAATTTTATGTTGCATATTCTTGCATATTTTGATTATTTTAGATTTTAGTTTTTTTTCCAGTTTTCCAACTAATATATTTAATTAACGTTTTAAATAAAATGTATTTCAAGTTTTTTTTATAAATTATAAAGTAATTAGAATTTATAAGTTACTTAGGATAAAAATTGGATGGATAACAAAATTGAGTTTAGGTAAAAAAGAGCGAAATCATTAAAGCAACGTAAAACCACGATAACAAATAAAGCTACATTGGTAATAACAGCGATTACAATTTTCATAATAAGTATATTAATATTTTATTTTCATAATATAAAATTGGTTTAGTTAGTGATGAATGATGATATATTCGACGTTATATTTTAATGTGTATGACCTATTTTACGTAATATTAAATTAGTGTACATATTTTCTGCGTGAGTGCTATATTAACTTAAAATGCAATGTATATATACAAAACTATAAAAGTAATAAAAATAAGAATTTGTTAGTACACAAAGGTTGCATAATATATAGAGTAGATCGTATGACAAACAAAACAGTATATTGGATAATTAAAAAATTAGGATTGTTAAAAATTGTAAAGATCTGATTACTATTAGAGATGGGTCAATTTCATAAGATCCCTCAGATTATACACATAATGTTCCCGACATTAATACATTGATACTAGACAAATCGTTGAAAAAATTAAAATATTGGTATATAATTGACAATCCTCAACAAATTATTGCTAGTTCTCAAATTATGCTAGGTGTAGCCGAAAATATTCTTGCTATTCTACTTTTAAAACGTAATTTACGAAGAGCACGTCAGAAAAAATAGAACGTCCCTTGAAATCCTATTTATTTATTGGAACTTGAAATTCCTGAGAATTAAGATCTGCATTAAAAAGAAAAATGGACGTCAATTTTTAATAACAGTGGTCAAGTTAAAGATCGTATATTAACATACGAGTATCTTACTGTAGGAAATATGAAACAAATTGAAAAATCTAAACATTGGTTTGCAAATGGAATTTTTAAATATTCTTTAGTTTTTAATTTTATATAATACATTTATACATGAGTTAATAAATTACGATATAATAATTCCCATAGTGTATGCGTTACTACCGAATAAACACAACATATTTGTACATTACTTCTTTCAAAAATAAAAATAATTAATATAAATTTGAATCCAAAGACTATATTATGATAAATATCGAACATAGTATTTTAATCGTTTTAAAAAAACATTTCCAAACATCAAATAATATAAATGTTTTTTCATTTCACTGAATGTTTTTGGAGAAAAATTTAAAAAAAATACCTGGCTTAGTTAGTCAATGACGACATTAGGGGAGGGCACTTCGTGCGAATGCCCGAGGCTCTGTGATCAGGGGGCCCTGTGTTTACTTATTTTATTATTATTATTAAATATTTACCACCTAGTTCCATAATTATTAAGGGCCCCACCAAAAATATTATTTAGGCCCCAAAATACATTGTGCCGTCACTGAAGTTAGTTATCAACTTTACTTATGTTCCAAACTCATAAAAAATAATACCATTTTAAGAATTATTGAATTCATAATTTTATATTGATAACGATGATATTTTAAAACCATTAATTGACTGCTTCGAAAAAAATTAGTTTGGGGGATTTGTTGGCCATAGAAAAATAAGAAATGACCTATAGGCGACCATAATTTAACTTTGGAATTGTTATAATTTAATAAAAAAAGTAGTCATAGAAAAAGTAACAACATCGAAAGATGGGGTCAGTACATTATTAGGTATAAAAAATTAATTATTATTTTTTTAAATTTAGTTTTATTACTGTATTATAGGTTCGCACCATACAATGTTTTGAAAATTTATAAATGGCTTAAAAATGAATAAAATATTCAAAAGCTGAAGTACGAACAATTAATTGTGGGACATATCAATAGTAAGAAAAAATATATTGTATAATTTTATTTATTCCACCAATACTCAATAGGTACTTTATAAAAAACTTATTATTTTATTATATGAATAATTACTTTAATTGGTGCTGTATTTGCACCATTACAACATAAAGGCAGACCTATGATATGGGTCAAATAGGGGCACCGATATATATCCTGTAAAATAGCCCCTATTCAATGTTGTTTTGTTTTTAGTTGTCCTATACTCAGTAGTGTATTTCGTATGGTCACCATAGTTATAAATTTAGTATTTATTAATAACATTGATATTTGATAGTATCAATACGATACAATATTAAGGCATATATTAAGTAAAATATTCAATTTATAAAATACTTTCTATAGTTTAAAATTCTAAAATGTTAAGTTTTAATAATTATTATTTTCATCGAAATAAAATGCTAAATATTTTACATTTTCATCATGAAAATATGTATAAATGGGATTTATTCAATTTATTTGACTAATAATTAAGATAAATTAGATACATTTATTGCAACACTCAACTTAATATTATGAGACGTTATAATTATGTAGTATAATTTGTAAACTTTGAAAAATAATTTCAAAGTTATACCAATTGGCAATTATTATATTAATCAAAAATTATTTCGAGTAAATAATTATTTATTTTTATTTTACAATTGTTATGTTGTATAAACTAGATATTAATTAAGCCAAATTTAAAACATAGACCTGCTATGTAAAAATAGTTGATACTGTTTAACTTTTAGTATTCGTCGAATTTAACAATATAAATAGAGTATTCTACATAATCTAGATCATATTTTGTTTTTAATAATTTCTCATTTTTTAATCTGAACATTAGTATTTTAGTGTATATAGCATTTCATACAAAAGCGAGTCTAAAATTAGGATTGATATACAACCACATTGAAAAGTTTATTTAACAAAAAATACACGTATAATTATATATAATTTAGTACATATAAAAATTATTGAAGTATATTAAATCTATGCTACAGCTATATCTGCTAAATAATTTTAAATAAATAAATAGCCTTATAAAAGTGTATACCTTAAATACTTAGTCCTGAAATTGTGTTTACGCGAGTATGTGATAATATGATATTATAGACTGTAAATTATTAACATAATTTTAATATAGACACTTTAACACTTGGTGTGGTATAATAATGTTCTACATATCTTATTACAAACTATTTAATCTTGTGAGACACTAACTTAATTGTATGTACTGTGTGTAATATGTCTATAGGAATTTATTAATATAAGTAGGTCGTAGATATATATAACTAATTTTTATTAATTTTTTTATAAAATATAATCAATGACATTATGCTCCTATAAATAAAGAACGATTTTAGTTTTAAGAAATAATCTACGATAATTAATTCGGCTATCAATCTGGTAAATGGTAATAAGTTTTCCCACTATCAAATATTATAAGACTTTTGAATATATCATACTACAAAAATAATTTCGTATACCAAGTGAAAAATTACTAACAAAGTATTATTTTATTTATCTGTAAATATTATATTGTTGTATTTGAACAGGAATTAAATCATTATTCGTATAGTTTGTGGGTTTAGACGTGACTATGCGAGGTGGCTGCCGTCAACAATTAATATTTGGTTATAAAATTATATAAGGGCAACAGCATATCGTAAGTTACTGTCCAGTTTACTTAGCTATTGTATACATTTGAGACCCTGACATAGATAGGTCCAAATATCAGTAAGTATTAAAACCTATAAGGATATTGTGAAAGAGTATGTTACAAAGAACCATAATGTAAATTATGGTATTATAATTTGTAATATTGAATGACGTATGTTTTTGAAACATAAATATAAAATAATAAATCATTGATGTACACAAACATAATAATTAATTCTATAAAATAAATAAGTTATTTCGATTATATTTGTAATTTATATAGGTAGGTACTCATATTATGTATATCGTATAATAAATAACCATGTTTAACTGTTCATGGTCATATTATTAATCGTTTCATGACACAACCATGTACGTATAATACTAACTAACATCACTAATTAAAACAAATACAACGGTTAATAGTTTTACTATATTAGTTAATTATATAGTATTAGACTAAAATACAAATAATATAAACTAATTAAAATTGTTAATTTGTCCTCAGTCAGTTATATAATTATAAATTATATGTATAAATAAAAAAAAAAACAGGGTATTCGCTTTCGCTTTGCCGTATATAAAAGTATCAAATGTATCTTATAAGTTATAAGTTATAATGAAGTTGTAATGAAATAGTTAAATTTGAATTCTATCTAAATAAAAAAAATGATAAATCATTACACGCAAAAAACAGTTCTGTGAGTAGTCGGCCGGTAGACTATCAATTTAAACTTACTAAAGATATTTTAAATTTCATATTTTTCTTTTAGTAATTTTCTAGATTGCACTATAATACTTTGAATTTACAATGTGCATTGTATAGATAATACTAATGAACCATAAGCGTAGTGGCTAAACATCTTAATTGTTTACAACATATGACTATAAGTTTTGTATGAGTTTTGAATAACTATAAGATAATTAAACTTGCGAATTTTTGTTTAGATATCTTATTTTGTTGAGTCTTGAACTTAAAATGTAATTTTAATGTTCGGTATATAAAATAAACATATTGTTGGATCATATTATTATACATAATTATATATTATGAAAATTTTAAGTTTCTTCAATTATTCTTTTTTGAATCACACCAAAATAGCAATATCGATTGTGTAAAAAATGTATGTCATTCTTATTCCCATATTTTCGTAATTTATTTTTAGTTTTCCTCAATTATTGAGAAAATTATTGGGACTAATATAAAGTACCAAAAATAGATCCAAAATACAGAAATTACTCCAGAGTTTATAAAGTATTCCTTTTACTATATAAAAAGTGTCTTCAGGATTAGAATCAGAAAACAAACTAACATCAGTACATCAAAATAAATAATAATATTAAAAAAAAACCTAATATATTCTTCATATTTCTCCGCTAAAAATCTAAAATTACAATTTTAAAATTTTAAAATTTTCTCGGTGTTTGGTAAATAATTGGTTAATAATTAGTTAGGTACAAACATACATTATACAATAGTAAAATTAAATTAAATTAACAAAGATATAATTTGCATTTTACTGTTTGTAAACGAAACGTTACGAAACGTGTTTTGTGTTTACCTTATACTTATCATAAAATTTGATTGACTTGCAAAAAGTAATAAACAAATCCAAGTCTTGTGATAAATATTAAGTTTTAAACATGAATACATGATGTTACAAATTCTTAAAAATATGATCGTTAAATTTGAAGTACATTTAACAAAAAAAGATAATTCTTTATATTTTGGTAAGTGGTAACATTTAAAAAAAAAATATACATAATTGTTTCTACGTAAATAGACTTGAGACTAGAAAATTCTTTAATTTTAATTGTATGGTCAAAACACTTGAAACCTTCAACTGATACCTATAGTAAAATTATTATATAACACCCACATTTTAATATTATACATTTATGCTTATTTATTATTTAAAATGATATTGATGATAGTTTATACTTAGTATTGACCAATATTCTTGTATGAAAAATAACTATCTAATAAGTAATATTCTATACAAAGTATAAGCAATTATACATCATTTTTAGGTTAGGGCGTGTAAAAAATAAAAATAACAAATAATCATTATTAAGAAATTCTTACTTAATGATATATCATGTACATGATACATGTATCATATACATATAATATAATATGCACATATAATACAAAATAAAAATAAAGGTCGTATATCTTTACAAATTTTGATTTAAAAATATTTAATTTGATGTTGTTTATAATAGAACTAGTGGATGTAATGTCAATTGTTGTACGTAGGTAGGCCAACAAAATAAACACATCCTACATTCTATTATTTGTAAGAGTATACTCAATAAATAACTATTTAATAACATGTGTATTGTGTTATTGTTCTACTTCCGATTTTCAGAATATAAAATTAAAAAAAGTTATTAACCGTTCTACTGTACAGTAGGTGTACTTTGTAATTTAGCAAGTCACTGTAATGTATTTGTTGAATTTGAATTCAATGATAAATCATTGCTAACGAAAAACGATTCTGAGAAAAGCCAGTCTGACAGTCTTCAGTCAATATCACTAAATTTACAATATGATATATATTTTATATTACTATTTTAGTAATTTATTTTACTAATAATACGGTATGTAGTATGTATGTATAATACATTTTCATCGAAAATATTGCATTCATTATATTATTTAATTATTACAGCAGCTTAATATAATATTTATACCATAATATACTGATATAGAATAGATATCTACTCATCATTGTTATTATTTTATTAATTTTTGTTTTTTTAGTCAATAATACTGAATTATCTTAGAACAGTGAGAGTGTGTTGAGACAATTTACGGGTTCGTAGTATAGAAAATAGCATAAAATTAACTTAAATATTTTATAAAATATAATAATTTATTAAACATATTTTTACAAAATGTCGTATAATAGTATGTACACTCAAGACAGAGAAAAAACACTATGTTTCCGGAATCACTCGATCAGGACCTCAACTGCACTTCCGCTTCAAATAAATTCATCAACGTCTTCAATCTACACGGCAAGACATAACTCTCCTCTATGTATTATTTAGTTTTTAAATTTATTATAATTTTTACAGTTACACTTGCGCATTTTACATTTTAAACGTTGCCAATATCACCCAATGGTCACTGTTTCAACGAGATTATTTAAATGTTCCTATATAAAATATAAATATGATTTATGTAAATGTTTCAAAACATCACGGAAAAATATTTTTGAATTACAGCCAAACAATGTTTTTGTTTATATGAGAGACAGGAATAATGACGAAGTTGGAAAACATTTCGATAGATCATTTGATAGTGAATAACGAAAACGTGTAGATAAAGCTATGGATTTACTCGTTGGTTATCGTAGCGCGTGACTAGATTTCTGTTGTAATATTGTTTTGATTGATGCGATTTGAATGTTTTTTTGAACGCATTCTGAAACGCATTTTGTGTAGTCTGTTTTTTATTTGCAATTAATATATTATGTGTAAATCAAACTCGTCAGACTTCGAACAACGTCTACGTCACACCACGGTGGAGATCATCTGACAGAGTGAGAACACCGACAACAACACATCGGAGCGATGTCACAGTGCGATGTCGGCGCGATATCGATGGGATGTTATTCTTGAATAATACGTGACACGACGATCAGGAGCGCATGTCGGAACCGTCCAATAATAATAGTTATTGTTATTCGAACACTGGTGTTTTTATACGGTCGGCGTCGCAAGCCGCGCGCATAGTACATACGGCCCTGGTGCGCGTCGGCGATTCGGCGTATCCAACGCGTCGGCGTACGGCAACGTTTCGGCAGCACGGCATTTATTTGCACCGTCCGCCACCAGGACCGCATGCCGTCGTCGCCTGTTACCGAGGCGATATGTATTTCCGGGTGTGTCTGGCAAACCGATTCCGGTCAATCGCAGATAGTCCAGTGGCGGCGCGAACTTTTTTGTCTCAGAAGCATATTGTATATTACGTCGAAAACACACGCAGGTCGGCACAGTGACTTGGTAGAGCATACTACCATATCATATTTTATTATATTAACTATAGTAATAATTGTCTTGATATTTATAATGATGTCTTACAGTTATACACCCACCCGGACTCAGCTATCCACCCACCCATTTCAGACATGAAGCAATATTGCTTCAAATAATCCTACATCCCACCGCCACCGGCCAATACGGTAGAAAACAAATGATATACGATTTCGTCACGGTCGGAGTAGCCGTACGATAAAGCAGTCCCCCCTCCCGATATCCGAAAATTGTTTCTCCCTACAGCTTTCGGCTAACGAATTTATTTCCATAGGTAATTGTTGTCGTCGTCGTCGGTAATCTAATCTGTATCGCCCGTAGATTATATTTGGATAAAAAAAAAATACGTTTTCAATATTTAATATTAGCAAGGTAGAGGGTCAACAGCAAAGTGCTTACGATTTACTGCTATTATAATGTTTAAACGTCTAGTGAGATTAAAGCCAAAAGAAATTGAATTTGTATAGAGAAGACAATAATAATATAACGATATAGTGTTACTGAAACTATAAATGGTGACCACCAGTAGCCCACACGATTTATTTGTCGAGATAAATTTGGAATTTGATGACGCACGATGATATAGCAATTTATTACAGTTGAATTCTGAGTACATATGTAACTTCGTTTTTCAGAAATCATTAATGTCCCGCGTTTAGTGTTTTAATTTCCAATTTATGTACAATACATGGCAAACGTTTTTTACAAGAACTTGACGATTATTCGAATGCCATGAATATCATTATGATTTATTAATTTATTATACATAAATATATACTACTATATAAACAATTGAAATTGTCACAATTTGTATGAATTATTTGAATAAAAATTCAATAGAATTAGGAATTGTTTAATGTTTATAAATATTGAATTTATTTTATATATGTAATAATACAATGGAACACGATTACGTACTTTTTACCTTTTTTCTTAGCAAACTCAGCAAACACAAATATTTAAATAAATATAAATTCAAAAAATTTACCAATATTAATAATAACGTAATACGTAGTCAAAAAAAAAAAAAAATACTTAAAAAAATCAAGTTCATATAACTTTTTAGCACAAAAATGTAGTAGTCCTAATGTCAGCAAATAATTATTTAATGATATCTTATTATTTTTATATTTTTTTCCAAGTATTTATTATGAATGCAATATTTTCTTCTTGCTCTTTATGAGGCTTGTAAAGACTTGTATAGGCAATTTGAAATTGCTCAACGAAAAAAGGTAAAAGATGCGCAATAGTGTTGTGTTTTTTTCAGGTAAAAAGGTAAAAGTGCGCAATTGTGTTACGCCCAATAATATCTATGCCGTAAATTTTTGCAGAATGCCTTCATTTCTTCACTATAGATATTTTATCTACCTACTAAATAATTTACAGAAGGCGTTTAAATGCTGTAACCAAACGTGCGTCTAGTAGTCTAATATATGGTACAACAGTTGGTATTACAGAAATATTATAAGGGCTTTCAAAATATAAAATAAATAATACATTTTGTTTTATACTCCATATTATATTTTCTTATCAGCTTAAATTCTGCTAAATTATAATATCATTTATACTACTTTAAATAAAATTGCATTGACAATATTATGCATAATTAGCTATCTACTCAGGAAATAAAATATTATGTTTTAATGAAATAAAATAACACCATATAATCTATTACAAAAATATTTGGCATTTAAATATTATTACTTTATTATGTTATTTATATATTATAGTCATATTATAGTTATAATAACATATTGTAAAATACAAAATTTTACTTTATATTTGAACGCCTTCGCCTGGCATAGTTTTGATATTCCAGTGACATTCACTTAGTCTATTCTTACTCGTGTATGATCGTTTGGCTAGTTGACTATAGCTATTCTAATCTATAATTAGTTGCTATAATTGTGCATATATTATGTATACAATATACATTTAATATATTTCATATTTTTTCTAAATGGGATTTTGGGCATGAAATAGTATTATTATTATTTCATATTCGTCGTCAAAACAATTAAATGCAAATTATAGTAAAGCACCTACTACAGACACGTATGATTATTTCCATTACAAAATATTCAAATATCAATAAACAATTTTTTGGAATTCAAAAAAAGATAAAAAAAAAAAAAAGGTTGAATGGGGATGGGATCCATCCACCGTATCCCATTCGCATATATAACTCTTAATTCTTTCTACAACCATAATATGTTTATTGTTGATAGTAAAACAGAAACAATGAATAATATGTATAAAGAAAGTGAAAATAATTGAGAAAAGTGGAAGAAGAACAATTTTGAACTAAATTTCGCCTATAGTTATTAGCTTGCTTATAAATAAATATACTGGTCAGTATACGAAAATTGAGTTCTATAACCGACTTCTTAATTAATTTCAATATATATTATTCAATTAAAATGGAAAAACACTTATTATCAAAAAATAATCAATTTTAAAGAAGCATTATTACTACTAATCAATCAACACATTTACTTTATATAAATATATATATATATACATATATATATTTTAATTATAGATGAATGTATTGTATTGTTTTATTAGTGTGTAAAATTCAACTGTACAGCGAATAATAGATTTTTAAACGCATCGAAAATTATCTGTTATTAAAGAATGTCTATGATATGGTATGATTTTTAAAAGTTAATTAATCTTTAACAATTAATATTATTACGGTACGTTATGAAATTACTCTTAAACATTGTACCTAATTTAGCTACAAAGTAAACATTATACTAATAGCTTGTTGATAATGATATTTTAGTATGTTAAATATATCAATATATCATTATGAAGTAGGCATTATTTGATATGTCTGATTAAGTACTTACCTGTTTGTATTTGTTCATTATAAAGAATACTATAATAATACAAGGTAGCTATGCGATTGAGATTTTACTTCTACACAAACAACAATCATGGAAAGTAAGTACAATTTTGTCTTTTCTTTTAAATATTATGTATATAATATATAATATATATATATATATATTATATTAATTTAACATAAATATCAAATAATATTACAGAACGAACAGTTTTATGGTATATGACTTTCTGGGGGTTTGCTATTAATTACATGTTTCGAATGAATATTAATATAGCAATCGTGTCAATGATTAAACATTCAATATCGAAAACAAATGTTACAATTATACATGAGTGTCTTAGGGACACTGAATTGTTGAAGTCGAACAATACTATTGCACAAATATCTTCAGCGGATCTTAATGTAAATGATATTTATTATAATAATAATTTAATAATTGTAATCTAATATATCTTAACTTTAGCATATCGTGATTAAAATGTCGACCAATATTACCTATATGTATAGATATTAATCGTTAATCTTTCTTATATTATTATATAATGTTTAATTTATTAAGGACAATAAATTTGAATGGAACGAATATCAACAAAATTCAATACTGGGTGCATTTTTTATATTACATCTGATCATGCAAATACCAGGTGGTGTTTTGGCACAACGATATGGAACAAAAACCGTATTTGGTATCAGTAACGGCGTGGCGGCGATATTATCATTTGCAGTACCTGCATCGGCAAAATTCAACTATAAAGCACTTGTGGTTCTTAGAGTTCTTCAAGGACTCATAGCCGTAAGACTTATTTTTTTAAATTGACGATACATATTTTTATTTTATTACTTTAATTAGGGTGGTGCATGGCCTTCAATGCACACAATGACCGCTAATTGGATACCACCACATGAGAGAAGTCGATTTGTTTCAGCTTATTTAGGTAATTTAAAATATAGTTCAATAATATCCTTAAAATAAGTATGTATCACTTGAAGTGCTAAAAGTTGTACAATAGTATAATACAAAAGAGAACTCAATTAAACAAATAATTATTAATCACGATAATATATAAAAAGTATGCAAAGGAAATTCCATGAAAATTTTAACTTCAAATGCCACATAGAAAAGATTTGTGATGACTATGCATTTTTAATATTTTTATATAGTTATAAGAAAAATTAAGCGAGAAATTCTATTAAATTTTTAAAAATGTTGACCCAGTATATAATTTTTTATCAATATTTATAGAAAAACAAACAAAAAATAATGTTTTATGCCTATGAATAGCTATATAAAAAAGTTTAAAAATGTTGAAAATTAAATCGTGTATAGAAAATGTTAATATAAGCATTATATAAAAATGTCAAGTGCCTCCGATTATTTGTTTTTGAATTACAAGAAAATACAAAAATCGTTTAGGAAGAAATAGTTATTATCCTGGATATTGATCCATTGTCATAAAAATATTAAATTCAAACGGTTATAATATTTATATTTATGGTAAATTTTTTTTTAAATATAGATTTAATAACGTATAAAGAGCTTTGAATTAAATTTTCAAATCTTAGGTATAAACAGATATTTTTTTATAAATGTCTAACTACAAAATAATTTGTAGTTTTAAAGTTTTAATGAATTTCGTTAAATTCTAAATTTAAATGCATATAAAAATAATGTGACTATAAATTATTGATATTTTTTTATTGAAACCTTGAAATCTTTCAATATATTTTCAAGCATTTTTATTAATTTATACATTTTTTTTATCAATATTTTTAGATAAAAAACTAAAAATAAATCGACCATTTTAATTACCCATAAATAGTTTAAACATTTTTTGAAAGTTATACTATGAAGAAAAAATAATGGCACTGTTTATAGTTGGTGTAAAAATTTCAAGTTTATGTAGTTATTAGTTTTAAAATTATAACAAAATAAAGAATGTAATGTTGAAAACGTATTTAGTATAAAAATTACCGTTTTTCCTTAATAATTTGTTTGTTTTTCTCGAGTACTATGAATATTTAATGTTGACCTCTATAAGAAATTGTCTAGCCAAAAACACCTTCAAAGTTGAGAATAAAACCATTTTAACTACTTATCATGTACACATACACAAAAAAAAATATACATATTATTGATTATTGTAAATCAACGCATTCATTACTCAACTCAGAATCTAAAGATAAAACTAAATAAGTCGCTCTTCTGATGTATACAGTAGGTATCGAGTGTATCTTGTCACTATAATAGATGTATTAAATTATTATTATATTATTATTATTATTATTTTTTTATTATTTCATTCATTGATAAATCATTAAACGTAAAAGACGATTCTGAGTAGACGCAGTATTAAGTTTTATTTCTATGGATATTTTATAATTATTTTTTCTACGGTATTTTGGAAAATTTTTGCAAAGACCATCGCATATATCATAATTATAATTCTTCTTCGGGCGAGACCCTTTTTTAATTTAGATCTATTTAAAATTAAGTTGGAAATGATTTTTTAATAAAATTATTTAATTTCATGTTTTTGGTAAAGTCATCATTAAGTTATCTTACTTGGACAAACATTAAAAATTTGAAGTATACTTCAATTAATTATTTTTCTAATTGTATTAAAATGTTTGACATTAGATCATTGAGAAGTTGAAAGTTTTGAGCTAATATTTTTAAAACAATTTTTCTTGGTTGTATAAAAAATTCTTCTGAAGCCGTTTACAATTTGATAGCGTTTATCTAAATCATTTTGGTAATATTGAGTAAAATTTAAAATATTTTATTTATTTATCACTTTAAAATTTAAATTATAATATAATGTAACAAACAACGAACATTCTATATAACGTCAATGAATCTCACATGTATTTACGTTATTTAAACCGAAATTATATTTATGATTATTTAACATCAATATCAGCATTCGTATGTTTCGTGTTCTTCACTAAAGTACCATTTCCTCATGTTAGATTTTGTCCTCATTTCTCTAGCTTTCATTCTATAAATTCCATAACAAATTTCCGTTAAAAAATTTGTTATGAAAAAAAGTTGTATCTATGGTTTTTTGTTTATTTTATAATTGTTGTAAAAATAACTTATACAAACCTAAAACCTTAAATTAAATTGTCATGCTTTTTTACCAATTAAATAACTGAAAAAAATAGTAGAATATTAAAAATATCTATAAATATCACAAAAAACCAATTTTTTTTTATTTATAAGCGTATTTACGTTCTATATATTATTGTTTGTACAATACTACTATCAATAATTTTTATAACTGTTTAGAATAACAGGAAATTACAGAGTGGGAAGGTACTCAGTAGTAACAATTCATATTTTTAAATTACAACTAAAAAAAAAATATATTTTAATTAGTCAAAAATTAGTTTACGTAAATAAGTATTCCGGTTAGGGTAATAACTTTTTTTTATTTCTCGCAATTATTTTGAAAAGATTTGGTAATTTTTACAATTATATCATAATTTTTTTTTATTGATAAATTAAATTCAAATTATATTTTGATTATATTTTATAATTTTAATATGTATACTTGAAATAAAAATATCCATTATTTATACAACACTCCAGTATAATATTTATATATTTTTAATTTAGTATTTATAGAAACTTAAACAATATATAAAAATGATAATAACTTTAATTTACCTAAATGTATAACATTAATTATATATATACACATGGTAGGTTTATTGTTACAATGATAAACGCATGCATGCCTAGTTGAAACAAGTTAGCACGATTTTACAAACTTGAAGTTTCATTTTTATCATAATTAAGGTATAGGTACATACATATAGATAATATGTGTTTTGGTATTCATGTATTTTATTTTTTGTTATATGCAAAGGAAGTTCGGTTGGTACAGCAGTAACATATATCATGTGTGGATATCTCATCGCCACTTTTGATTGGGAGAGTGTATTTTATGTTAGCGGAGGACTAGGTCTATTATGGTATATTTGTTGGATTTTATTAGTCTATGATACTCCAGCCAAACACCCTACTATCAGTATTAGAGAAAGGACATACATAGAAAATTGTCTAGGTAAAACAATACAAACTAGATCAAAACCGGTAAGAAAAATCAAAGTTAAAATAATAGACAATGTTTCTACAGTTAACTAAAATATATGTTAATAATGTTAATATTAATTATGATTATCTATTTAGTCTATGTGACAGATATATCAGTATTCTATAATTAATATTTTTCCAAAAGATAATTTCATAAAAACCAAAATCTGGATTCTATTTTACGAAAATAAAAATATCGAATTAATTATATTTATTTAAAAATATTATTGCAATTTATGTATAGGTTATATTATTATGTGTATAATGTAGTATGTACAATTTATTTTACCTACTTAAGTTGTTTTTTATTAATCGGCAATTTTAATTAGTTTTTGTTCATTATTTATTATTAAAGAAAAATATTTAAATTTAATGAAATTATAATATTGTATGCTATTGTTTGCAAAAAATTTAGTTGTTCACCGACTGAAGAATTATCGCTATTGTATACTCTATACAATACCCTTATATACCTTTAATCTACTTAAAAATATATAGTTACGACTTAAAACTAAAATTTTATAATATGTATTAAATACGAAATAAAAAATAACTTAACTAGATAATATAAACGGCTATCATACAATTCAGTATAAATATATTTATTTTTTTGGTGTATCAAAAGATAAAGAAATACCCAAAAGAAAACCTTCTCGATTGAGCATAAAAAATTCTGCAATGTTAAATAACCATGAACTATATTATTTTGTTCCGTAGTCGAACAAAAAATTATTTTCTCTCAGCATGTTAATGAATTGTTGATCTTGTAAACTATTTAATTGATAAATTACTTCATCCAGAGATATTGGTAATTTAGGATAAGATTTTTTTTCATTTATCATACATTGCTTTTTGTACATTTCTAACATTTTAATAATTTAAAGTTAAAACTGAGGTGAGATTGAAGGTGACTTAAAAGTTAAAAGTTAAAAAGCCTTAAAAGTTTAGTAAAAATTATTTTGATTGGTTGTGTGGAAACAGATTATTTGGCTTTTATTTTGCAATTTTTTCTAATTTGTGTCTCGATTGAATTTTGTAAGTGAGTCTTGTCCAGAAGCTTACATTTTTTTACATTACCTACGTTTAGTTAACTGATAAAATAATTTTTGTATATTATTTATACCTTTAATATTAAAAAAAATAAATAAAAACGTTTAAACCTTTTTAAAAGCACTAATGTATGTAAAAAATAAGGTGATTGAATACACACAAAGACAAAAAATTTTCCTTATCCTTATAACTTTAATACTCATTAAAAATGTTTGCTCAGTGTTTAATCTTTAAACGTTGTATTTTGTTGCTTTATTACGGAACTAATTTATAAAGTTGTGATCGACTTGCGGTTCGTGTAAGGTTGATGCATCGCACCACCGTGGAAATGGCAAGGTTAGTCACAATGTGGTCTCAACGCGCGTGGTTATGTACAGCATATAATTGAAATTGAAAATAATAAATTATAAATTTTCGATTTGAGTGTGCCATCGTCACATAAAATATTCTATGCTTAACTTTAATGTTATAAAAACAACTTAGCTAATCATTATTCTATAATATACTTATAACTTATAACATTTAAAATAAAAATAATTAATTAAGGATTTTGGTTTTCTTGAAACAATTTTATTTTTTGGAAAAACAATTATTCGGCAATTAGTCGATTTCGACAATAACACTGCCGTACTAGTGTATTTATTAACAAACTTACAACTATCTACAATATAGTAACTATATTTTACTAATGTATTATACCTACTTATTTTACAAATGTAGCAATAAAATATTTTTAAACCTACACCTTCTGACTTCTCTTATATCACTTGTACTTATTGTACGTATTGTATTTATTTTTGTACAGATAATAAATTATCGTTTTTTTTAGTAAATTAAATTAAATTATTAATAACTTATTTATGGAATGTTAACCAGTGTTTGGTTTTGATAAAACCAATAAAAATAATTCTGTTACACTATTGTAGATAGCATAAAATTAAGAAAAATTCCTTTCAAAATACTTCAAATTAATTAATATACTATTATTTGAATATTGTTGCAGTTACCGATACCTTGGAAATCATTGCTTTTATCCAAAGTACTGTTGATTAATTTAGTGACTCAAACTGGAGGTATCTGGGGTTTATTTACACTTGCGGCTCAAGCTCCATCATATTTTAACTTTGTCTTAGGGTTAAATATAAAACAGGTATAACATGAAAACTAGCAATCACATTTGTAAAAACTAACATTTCTTAGACAGGTTTATGGTCTGGAATGCCTCATTTGGTCCGGTGGGTGTTTTCTTTTGGATTTAGTATAATATGCGACAGTTTAGTGAAATCTAAAAGAATGTCTTTGAGCAATGTACGCAAGATGGCAACATGCTTTTGTAAGAAATATAAAAATTAATTAATTTTTAAAATATTCAAGTGTTACAGCTAATTAATTGTTGTTTTATATTATGTACATATTGGGTATAGGTAATATTTTACAAGGGTTATTCATTTGGGGTCTTTGTTATTCTGGATGTAATTCAATGGTTGCAGTATTCATGCTTTTTAGCGCAACTGCCGTAAACGGTGCAATATCTTCTGGGGCACTCGCTGCAGTAGTGGACATTGCACCAAACTATGCAGGTAAATTATTTAAATGAATTTAAATTGTGTACTTAAAATTTAACAGTAAAATATTTTATTGGCTAATTTATTTATTCTAATTTAAAACCTATAGACAACCAATATTATATATTATAATGTAAAGAACCTTTTTGACGGGAATTCTTAAAAAAATAATATAATAATAATAATATAATTTTAATTATTAAGGTTATAATATAGTTATAGTCTTGATGTGTTATTGTAAAATAAAAAATTATTTTCTTTGTAGGAGTGATTCAAGGAATTATTGGAACTGTTTCCACGTCCTCCGGATTCATTTCTCCCATAATTGTTGGTTATTTAACCTTAAATCAGGTGATTTATTTTATCTTTACTTTATATAAGATAACTTAGGTTTAAAATAAGCTCAGTAATGACAGGTGTTCAATTCCTAAATGGCATAGGTATATGAGATATCGTTTTTAATAAATATTTTATGCAGTTAATAAGTTTATAATAGTGCTGTTTCATTTAATAAAAATAATAACAATAAATTCAAATATTTAACTGTATACCGTAAATGTATTTGAAGAATAAAAATCACTATAAAAGCTTAAATCTCCAAAATAGTCCACCAGGTCACTTTTATCAAAATCTAAAAACTAATTTGATAACTGATAAAACACAAAATTTTTTTCAAATTAATACATTTTCTCAAGAAACATAATTCTTAGGTTTTAACAGAAAAAAATAAGTATCTTTACTACATACAACGTGGTTGGGGGATTAGTTCTCCTAGTTTCATAAATTAAACTGAGAGAGCTATACATCCAGATTCGCATTGTATTTATACTTTTCTAAAATCAGTAAATAATCTGTCAATGTAATATTTACAACGTCGAAGTCGCGTGTTAGAATTATGGAAGAAAGTCAGATGAGATCATTACTAAAAATTAACATACGTCGGATACCGAAATCTAAACCATAACCATTAAGTCTTGGTGTATTATTATGTATGTATATTAAATAATATACTTTAATGCGTGAATTGTTTTCAGCAAACATTGAGTCAATGGTGTAAAGTATTTCATTTATCCGGAGCAATATGTGTAGGTACTGGGCTAATTTACGTATTTTTCGGAACATCAGTTATACAAAAATGGAATACATACGATGATTCAGTTTCAAATGAAAAAGAATTGAAATTAATCGTTAAGAAACCTAATAGTTCTTACACTTTGGATACTTAGGTTTTTTTGTTTTTATGTAATAGTCAAGAAGAATTAGTGGATTTATTTTTACATTGTTCATGCATTAGTATTATTTTTAGTAATCTAAATATTCTAAATAATAATATATGACATTTTTATTTGAGGATAGACATTAAATATAAAAATAAGTATATATTATTATTTAATTTCTTATATATCATGGCGTTGTGTTCTTAATTGTTAATTATATAAATATAATAACTATTAAATGTAAATGTATCTGTTACCAGTGTTACCTGTATCTTATTTATAATTACTAAAAATATTTGCAGTAGATACCTACGTGGCTTGTTGGTCATTCCTATTAATAAAAAAAATAATGTTCAAGACAAATAAAAATGAAGCGTAAATTATTGTATAACCATAAAATATTCATTTATTTAATTAAATCACTAATAAAAAAATTGTTTTTTCATCCTAATTTGAACATAAATTTAAATTGTTTAACTGATGAAAATGTAAAAAGAAAAGTCAATTTTCAGATTATCACTAATAAATGGTCTGAAAAAGTGATTTATATTTCTGTAATTTTTATTAGGTGGAAAATGTATAGGTATTATGTTTGTGAGTAAGTAACTTGAAAATTAAAATATGATTAAATTAAATCTTCTTTGAATTTAATTTTTAAAATTTATTCACTTGATTTTTGTCTATATGTTGTTGAAATTCATAGCCATAAATATTCTGAATCTTCTTTTGAAGACGTATTTATCGCTCTCTTCTATAACATTTTATAGAAATTATACTTAGTACTTAAGAGAAATTTGAGACTTAGTTAAACAGGGGAGTAGCGTCAATTGTTTATTGTTTATTGTAAGCTCTAATTGCCAATGTTATTGTAATATTAAATTATTCAAAAATTGCTTAATCCGTTTGGATAGAATCCTAAGAGTTACTAATCAGTATTATGATTATTTTACTATATATTGTGTACTTTTCGGTGTGTTTTCATGTTGTATAAAAGCTATTGAAAAACAGTCAATATTTTTCATATATTATCCATAATCCACGTATAATTATTCCATACCTATCTTATTGTGAATAGTTGTCAGATTAGATATGATTTGTATTCATTGTGATAGTTGGTATTTTTGAAACGTAATAATAAGCTGAGCTAGATATATTCATAGACAAAGAAAATGGATATATTTATAAAATTGGCAAGTTACTACTTATTTGTTTAAAAGTTGTGCAAGATTTTTGATCGAATAAAAATTATTAATTGATTAATAATTTCTGTATCAACTACCAAATATTAATTTTTTTTTTATTAAAATGTTGTTATCTATGTGTTTTGACAATAGATAGGGCAATAGGGGGGTGACCATTACCGAGGATAACGTCACATAAGTTAATCAAATATTTACATAGTTACTATACAAAAAATATTTTTATTTAATAAATCAAATATGATTTTATTAATCTTGAAATAATATCTATTATAACGCATACTTATCTGTTATTAGTACGTATTTTACGTTGTTAGTTTATTGGAGGGCTTATACAAATGTTCAAGTATATAATATCATAGAGTATAGTATTTAGGTACCTACTAATACACTTGGAATGTACCTATGCTAATTTACCATCGTGTTAGTATGATGATGATCATGATGTCATCATATTATTAGCTTGGCAAGGATTTCCCTATGTTTACTTGATCGTTTTGTATTTTTCGATAATATTAAACTAATATCTAATAACCAAAATCAATGTTGTTGAAAGCTAGTAGGTGTTGTAAATGTATATATTTATTAGAAATATTCGTAGTTTTTCTACCAACCAATAAAAAAATAAAAATCAACTTTAGGTATATGTATAAACATACAATTTTCAATACCAATTCAAGGATAGTTATGAGTTTATAAACGTTCTTCGACGGGCGTCGTTCGTAACTGCACACTTTTATACCTTAGTCATGCATCAAACCGTTCAATACATTTCAATTAATACATTTATCTAAAATAACATTATCGTTTAGTACCACATACAAGTTAATCATATTAAATCAAGATCACAAAATCATAAAAGTAAAACTTTTGGAATTATACAAAAAAAAAAACAGTTATATTCCAATATTAAAAAAAAATTACAAAAATAAAAAATTCACAATCTGGATTATAGGTTAAAACTTTTTTTTGGTTTGCTTTATTGAGATTATGGCTACTTGTTCAGATGAAAAACAATTTTATGATTTTTTTTTTTAATTGTTGACTGTCAATCAAATGTGTGTGATTTTGAACTATTGAATTTTAAAATTTCTCTTTTTAACAATAGAATAAATGTGTGCGTTATCGGACGGTGTAAAATGTGTGGTTATGAACGCTAAGTGTGCAGTCATAACGACTGCCGACGTACTAAAAAAAATTTTGATTTAAAAAATATAACTAATAAATTTATCATTTCAGTCCTATACATTTTTTACCCTGTCTTTTCGAAAAGATATTTTATTGCTTTTATAGTTTTACCATATCGCTATAATTACTCAAAATACCATTGCTTTAGACCATTTTTTTATATTTTTTATAACAAATTTTAATTTGTATTTTAATATAAAACATGATAATATCATACTAATTATTAATATTATAATAATAAATTATTATTTTATAAATTACTTAATTTTAGTAACAGACTTAAGTTACCACATATATTATTGCAGAGTACTTGATATTTCAAAATATTATTAATTTTTGTTATTTGATATTTACATAGAGCAGTTAATTTTTTCCAGTTCATAAAATGACTGACTAGTAACTAAAATTTATCAAAATATTTCAATTCATGGTTATAATTAATAAATATTAAATAATTTATTAAATAGTTGCCTTAGGTTATGTTTATTATTGTTACAAATATAGGAATGATAAGTCTTTATTATTTATAATATTGCAGATAACTACTTAAAAATTGCACTGTTGTAACTTGCTGTCTAGTTACTTATTTTATTTGAATTTAAATGCATTTTTTATTAATTACATAATTCACATATTCAAATTATGAAAATTGTATTATGCAACTACTTTTCATGAAGTGGGTAATACAATAATATGAAATGAAATACAATAATATATTATTTTTAAAATCTTAATAACATTTAATTTTAATATTACAGATGTTATTTTCATGTTTTTTAAACAGTCATCTCCACTCTATAAATTGTAAAAGTAAAATTATTTTTTCATTACTCATTTAAATACTACTTTTATGTAAAATAACTACAGAATTATAGTACAAATAAATAAGGAAAAGTGGGTAATATATTTACTAAAATTTAATATTAATAAAAAAAATGTTCTATAATTTATACTTATATGTCATTAAAAAAAAAAAGTATAAAATATTAAACATTTTAATGTTTTAAAATAGTCAAAATGTTTTCAAACATATACCGTTCTATGTTTTATATAAATATATTATTCTACCTATTATTCAGAAGTCATAAAATTGCATAATTATTTGAATACTTGACAATAATTTATAATTGAATTTAAAAAAAATTTATATAACTATAATGTCAAAAATTAGTGAAAAAAAAATGAAAAAATGTGAAATCCACTAGACGTGATTAAATGCAGTAAGACACTTATAGTAAGTATACATTTTTAATGTATAAATTGTAATACAATATAATTAAATTTATATTTATAAAATGCGATTTCAGTTTATTATTTTATACAATTATTTAAAATGGAATTATGCAAAGGATGCAAAGAATTTGTTCAATGAATGAAGAAATCATATTTTACTTAATAAATATTAGTAGTAAAGGTCTATAATACAGTGGCGTAGCCAACATTTTAAAATTTCGGAGGGGAGGGGCAAACCAAAAATACAAAAAAAACATAATCAACTATTAACAATTATAGTTCATTTTTATATTAAGTTGATACAGCCGATTGGAGAGGGGCATGCCCCACTGCCCCACTCCATGGCTACGCCACTGCTATAATATGATTATAATCATTAAAATAAAAGCATATGAATAATATCCGAGTTCAGCAAAAGATTAACCACGTGCATCAGTATGCCACATTTTCAAGTGGCAATGGATAAATTGTAATATTCTATTTTAGATTCTAAATATAGCGATGAATATATTAGTTTTACAAAGTTATGCCTTTTATTTTATTATTTTAATACATTTTTTGTGTCTAAAATCACTTTTTTATAAAACACAGAATAATTCAATCTTCAATTTTAATAGTAGTTTAAAAATAATTATTTTAGTTTTTTTATAGTAATTTAAAAAATATTAACAACCAAACATTCTACTGTTATATAAATAATCTACAATAATATTTAAAAATGTTGAAACTTATTTTATGCTAAATAAGAAATAGTATTTGCAATTTTAGATTTACTTAATTATTTTTTTTTATAAATGTCGATAACAATGTTTATGTTTAGTCAAACAATTTAAAAATGCATTACAAGGTTTAAACAAATCCAGAACAAATCAAAAATAATTTTAAAATTTAAAAATTATATTATATTTAAATTTAATTAAATTGTACATATATCCAACCGTGGTATATAGTATATATAGTGGTTTTTAAAAATAGTATATCCCAATACCATCTACAAGTTTTAAAAATTTTCATATACCATTTGAAAGAATATTTGTGTCTTAATAATAATAATAATAATACATATCTTCATTGATACGATTTTAAAGTTACTTACTTTCATTATGTATATCATATTTTTTAAATATAATCTTATAACTAGACAATCTGTTACAAAATATTTAACAATAAGTAAAATAAAGTGAAATAAATTATAACATAAAAGTGAAGAGGCTTCTATGTGAAGGTATTTCGTTATGAAAAACCGTTATTAAAATGGGACATATTTTGTTTATTCGTATAAATATAATATTCGCATATTTATTAACTAATGTCTTTATACATAATGTTTAATATTCATATTTATTCTCATGTATTTACTCCAAGGTATGTACCATCAGTTGAGAACTACTGGGTTAGATAAACTATAATGTATATTTTAATAAAAAAAAATTATAACTTCAATGAGTATACAATATCAAATTAATTAATATCGCAATTTTTAATGTATAATATGTTTGAAATGTCTGAACTGTGCGAGTATAAATAAAATCATAAAAATCAATTTAATAATATTGACTATAATACCTATAATACTAACTTATTATAGGTATATTATACGTAGGGATATTTATTTCTTGTAATCATTGAAAAATAATAGATTGTCCTTTTATGTATAAAATAAACAATTTAGTATCGTAAATTCATAACTATCATAATTCGCACGACTTAATAAATATATAGCTGTTAAAATATTAAGAAACTATTGGATTTTCGAGGATTATACAATCAAAGGTTAAGATTAAAAATATACTGTGGTTTTAACATTGTTTTGCTCTTCAAGTTGCACGTGTAATCCGGCAATAAAATAAGATTGCATATTTTATAATCATATTTGCAATATATCAATTAACAGTTTAATTTAGCAGCGTATAGTAGTGATTTATTCACGCATATTTAGCGATCAAATATTGGTGAAGCAAAAACTTAACAGTTAAAACATGCAGAGTTGGTAAAATATCTTAAATAACTTTTGATTATCTTTAAAAATAGGAACTAAATTAATTTAAATTTTTAAATAACATTAAAATCGTAATTATGAATTCCATCGTGACTATAGCTTATAATTGTTTCGATTTATTAATTTATATCTATTTTACATAGAATTATTTTTAATTGTCGGAAAAATTGTTTATTAAAAATTTAACATTTAACTACTTATTATGATTTTAGAAAGAACAATATTATGGTACATGACTTTTTGGGGATTTGGAATGAATTTCATGCTACGAATGAATCTCAATATAGCAATAGTGTCTATGGTTCGACCAATTGTGAAAAGTGGATTGAAAATCGAATATTATGAAAACCGTAGTGTTTTGCAGAATACTTCATACCTAATTGACGCTAATATAGATAACGTAAGTATTATTTTTACAAATATTTATAAGGTACGTTTTGTAATTATGGCATGTGATGTGACAATATTCAGTTTTTAAGTTACACTATTGAAATTAAAAATACAAAAAGATACCAAAAACTAAAATAATATTATCGTTTGTAAATTTATTATTAATGTGTGTATTCAGGCAATTATTTTTAGTTAAGTATTTAATAGTTTTGATATTGATTAAATTTTAATCATTTTTTATAAGTACCTAACCGGTATGAATTGAGCCGGGTTAAATCATTCACAGTGAAATTGTAAATTTAATAGTGATAACTCCTAACCAATGTTTAATGTATTATATTAAACTGTAAACAAACGTTTACAGATCGGTAGAATAGGTATATGAAATAAAACAACATTAAATCAATAGTCCATGTAACAAAAAAATAACATGTATATTTTACAATAATCAAATCATGATGTTTACAATTAATTTTACAATGCTGATTTATTTAAAATTACCATAGCAACGTTAGTTGGTGCCTCATTAGTTATTTGTTTTAACGGCTTATACGATATTACATAAAAAGTTATCTTGAATAAAATGTTTAAAAATTACCCACAACAAATTCTTAGTGTGAGAAAACTTAAATATCACTTTCAAAAAATGATGATATATTGACGTGGATGTAATAAATAGTTAAGTGTACAAAAAATATACAAAAGTGTTAAAAAAAATATAATTATTTGCTAATATTAAAATAAAAACTATTGTTAAATAGCTGTAGTAGGTAACATTTTTGTTTATGTATTTATACGTAATGACAAATAAGAATTAATAATAAATATTTATATATAAAATATAAATATTGTACATTTTAATATTCAATACAGATTACTATTATTGGTAGCTATAATACAAAATATTAGAATAAGATCATAGAAAATTAATTTTTAACTATTTAAATGTATTGATTTTAAATTCAATATCTTATTTAGAATATAATATTTTAATTTTTTTTTATAAAAAAAATGATTCGATTTGTTTATCCTTAGGAGAAATATTTCGAATGGGATGAACACCAACAAAATATGGCTAAGGGATCATTTTTTTGGTTACATATGGTATTGCAAATTCCTGGTGGTTTATTAGCACAAAAATTTGGCGCTAAATCCATATTTGGCTACAGTAACGGTTTAGTTGCTCTACTTACTTGTGTGATACCTTTATCGGCCAAATTCAATTTTAAAGCTTTGATTTCAATACGAATTTTTCAAGGCCTCATAGCTGGATTAGCGTGGCCATCAATGCAAGCGATGACGGGTAAATGGATACCACCTCACGAAAGAAGCCGTTTCGTGTCAGCATATTTAGGTATTTATATTTTTAATTTAGTTTACTCGCAGTTAGTTTTAGAATACAATTTTTAATTAGTTAAAATATAATATATAGGTATATGATGATGTATTGATGACTTGTTGTTTAGTATTCTGGATCTGACATTTAAGAAAAATTCAATTAATAGTCAATTAATTTGTCAATATGAGGTTCGCATTTCGAAATTAATAACTCGATAAAATATATGCTACGATTTAATTTTATATATTTTAAAATGAAAATATTTATGTAAATATTATATAACAACTTATTTATTTTTGATAAATAACGAAATTATCCAATTCGACAAAGACCCAAATAGTGTAATTAGTATAATATTGTTCTCGTTATTTCCACCTACTTACATAATATAAATATATTATATCATCTGTGTTTGAATGAAACAGTATATTTTTCTGAGGTCAAGACCTCGAAAAAAAACAGCTGACTTGAAATTTGGTTAAAATAATCTAATATTAAAGGGAAGGTTAGGCGCATACATAGACGCAACTAAGTATATTAGAGAGTTCTAAGTATACCCAAACTAAATTTAGTGACCTCAAAAATCCGAGCCATAGTTTTTCATTTTCACATAGATATCAAGACGTTCTAATGAAATTGTTCAAATTTATTATATTATCTATGAAATATTTCATTTTAAACTAATTGTAAAATAGTTTAATAATAATAATAATAATTACGATAGTTAAAATTATGATTGGAAAATAATATACACAAAAAAAGGTATTTTTACATATACTAATTACTTAAAATTGCTATCATAATTTCAGTAAATTTTAGAACACCCGCCTGAAATTTTTAAAAAAAATATGCGACAAATTAAAAATTTGTTAAAGACATATTTATTATAATAGTTTAATGATATACATATATATTTAAACACTCGATGAGGTATTAAAAATTACTTAAAATCAGTTAGTTTGAAATAAGTGAAGTAAAACAATATTACATTATTTAACTTTTATTTCAAATAATACATGTAGGAACGTCTTTTAATTACACTAATAATACTTTTTCTAATAATTAATAATAATCCTCCAATTTTAAAATAATTTAAACATTTTTTAAAAGAGCCTGTGGAGCTAAAGATTGATTAGTTTGATGGGTATTGATTAACTATATTTAATGACTCTTAACAATTTT
The DNA here is from genome assembly GCA_036289425.1 of Rhopalosiphum nymphaeae. Classification (NCBI taxonomy): domain Eukaryota; kingdom Metazoa; phylum Arthropoda; class Insecta; order Hemiptera; family Aphididae; genus Rhopalosiphum; species Rhopalosiphum nymphaeae. Next base: position 4,916,107 of record JAZAQC010000012.1, on the reverse strand, counting down.
AGCACTCTCTAAAATGTAGGAGCACTCATGAGTATATAATATATATAGGTATAACACTTAAATAATTGTATTCATAGATTCTATAAATTGGAACCTTTTGTTTTTTGTTAATGGTATATGGTTATGTCCTGACACTAGGTGTAATATTAAAATATTGGACTTGCTGCCATCAATACATTTAGTTTAAAAAACAGAAAATTTATATCAGCTGATCAAAAATAATGTTCGTTAGATAATTGTGGCTCTAATGTTGAAAATATTATAGGTATTCATACAAATTGTATTTATTATTATGACATAATATTATTATTTTATTGATTGATTATTATTATAGTTATTATACTACTGCTTGTATTATTTAAAAATGAAAATATTATTTATTACTGTATAATAGTGTGGTATCTTGTGTTACATAACATCCGGGGAAAATATTTGGAAAAAAAATAATAAAAAAAATAATTTAACTTAATACTTAATAAAATTATTTTTTAAATATTAAATGTATATCTTACAAATATACTATTAATATAACCTAACCTCTATTTTTGTTGATTGATTATTGTGCCGAATAATGAGTGAAAATAACACGAAATATAGCCATATAATAGGTACACATCGACAGATTTTTGATTAATCTATAAAATATATGCATATTTTATTAATTTATTTTAAATTTCTGAGAATAGACAAAATATCCTTTGCAAGACTACTATAAGTATAATAATTATGACAAGCTGTCATGGAAATATTTTTATAAATATAATATCGCTGGATGGGTTGTTAATAATGGACTTTAATTAACTATTTCAATTATACAACAAGCAGTCCTAATATTGAGAGACGTGCTAGATTACATATAATACAATATCTTACATCGTTTTTTTTATAATTATTAAATACGCCTCAGCAAATACACGTAGGTATGTCTATATGGGCTTTCGGCTTATTTAATAATAATAAATTATTTATTTAATAACCAGATACTTATCAGTATTTATATAAATCGTACATTTACATACTTACGACCTAATTACATTGTGTGACTCAAGTATCAAAATGCCAAAATAGAATCATATTATACTATAATATTATTTATTTTTAAATTATTACTCATAATGTATTATATTATTTATACACTTTATAGAAAAACAAATTTTAAAAGTTATATGTTTATCGCGTGTGTTGTGAAGGTACATCCGTTGGAACGGCTTTAACTTATATAGTGTGTGGTTATTTAATGGACTGGTTGGGTTGGGAGAGTGTATTTTACATTACCGGATCAATTGGTTTGCTATGGCATTTGTGTTGGACTCTTCTTATATATGATTCACCAAGAATGCATCCAACTATAACTGAGAAAGAACTAAAATACATAGAAAACAGTCTAGGCAACTCTATCGTCAAAAATGTATCTGTAAGTAGAGCATTATTATTACACTTCATATATATTTGCATTAGGTAAAATATTTATGTTTTCATAATATTTAAAATGATTTTATAGTCTTCAACTCCTTGGAAATCAATTTTGACGTCTTTGCCTTTGATAGTGAACATTATATCACAAATAGGTTATAACTGGGGAATGTACACAATATCTCTCCAAGCACCAACATATTTTAAATTTGTGTTGGGTTTCAACTTGAAACAGGTAAGTTTGTTTATTTATGATTTGAAATCACAAATATAATACATTTTTTTCATTACTAGACAGGTATTTGGTCTGGTGTACCACATTTGTTTTTATGGCCATTTGCGTTTAGTTTTGGTTGTTTTTGTGATTATTTAATTCAAGCCAATATAATGTCTATAACGAACGTTCGCAAATTAGCTTGCGTTTTCAGCAATATAGTCCATGGACTATTTATATTGACGTTTGCGTATTCTGGATGTAACGATATCTTTGTCATATTTAATTTGGTATGTGCCGTGGTCGTAAGCGGTGCGATTTCTTCAGGAGCACTTCCAGGAATTGTGGACCTAGCTCCAAATTTTGCAGGAGTATTGCAAGGCATAAATGGAACAATTGTGATATTTTGCATTAGTATATCACCATACATTGTAGGATTGATCACATTTCAACAGGTATTATATTATTGTGTGTGTGTTTTTTTTTATTATTAATTCGTAATTTTTGAATTTTTTCTAAATTTCACTAATTATAGATAAACAATTTGGCTAGATTCATAGATATATGGATGTATTAATGTAAAGTGTATAAGTAATTATATTAAACACAAATATAGTGGAGGATAGTCATTTTTAAGAAATTTAATATTGCAGATTTACTGTTGATGTTTTATTTTAGAAAGTATGATAATCTTGGAAATTATTCTTATTCTCATATTTTTATTTTTTAGATATACTCACCTATAGACTAAAACACTCACATTAATACATTAATTGTCAAACCTTAAGTTAAAGATATTGAGGGTATTAATAGTTGTAGATACATAATATTTAACATTCTAATAATCTATATATAAATAAGATTGAATTGTACAAACTATAGACAATTTCAATTTTATTATATATTTCCATAGTGCTGATTATATTTTTTTTTATGAAATCATATTTTGTTAATGTACTTAATAAAATGTTTATTATAAAATAAGTAATATTAATATTTGATTAATTGTAGCTTATATTTTTTTAGCAAACCATAGAACAATGGAAAAAAGTATTCATTGTATCAGCAGCATTTTGTTCATTAACAGGAATTGCATTTTTGATTTTTGGAAGTTCTAAATTGCAAAAATGGAATAATGAGGAACAAAAGGATGTAAAGGAGATTCAACCTATAGTATGATTGTGAGAAATGTAAAATCTAAAAAGCACGTCCAAGACATAAACATTGTATAAAATACGTTACAGAGACCATTTATTAAAATTATTTAAATTTTAATATTATACCTAATAATTCAAATTAATATTATTTTTAAAATGGTTAAATATATTTCTATAATATTTTAAAAGTATATATGAAAATGATTTAAATTACAATACATGATATAATATTTATATTATTATTGTGTAGGTAGGTATTTTTTTACTTATCTTATTTTATATAAATAAAGTAGCGCCTATCTGTTTCAGGAACAATTTTTAAATTTCAGAACCTATCTAAATTAATTGTGTTTCTATTTGACCATGTTATTTTAAAGTGTTATATAATACTAATTTTCTCTGAGAATTATATCATTGAATAATTGTTATGCGCAGTTGTAAAATTTGTATATATAAATGAATGAATTTTTTTTAAATTAAGTTGTTTTTATTTCTACTTATATTTGTATAGAAAATGTAAGCTGGCTGAATTACACACATTTTTCTACTACGTTGCTGACTATTTCGTGTTTCCTTTATATGTTGTTAGTTGTTCATATTTCTAAATAATATTTTTAAAATGTTTATGAATAACTATCATGACAACTAATAAAATTAAATACTTGATGTATCCCTATGCCCAACGCCCCTACATATATGAGTTATATACATATCGCACCATATTATTTAAAGCATTAATCTACTTCGCGTCGACATTGCTGTAGTTCTATGGATTACAAGAACACGTAGGTCTCGGGTCTATTTATTATATAAGATTAAAAGAATATATAAATATATTGAAAATACAACAAGTGTACTTTTATTTAGTACATTAATGTAAATTTGAATGGTGGTGATATCCAAGTATATCCAAGGAGATAAACCCAGACTTATATGAGAGAGATCATAGAGTTTAACCCTCCTTCCAATTATCAGTGTTGGAAATTTATTATACTAATCTGATGTGCAAATTTTAGTAAATGGGGGAAGGAGTAGCCAAAATCCTGAATCTCCAAGATACTTATACGTATACTATAAGATATTTAAAATTTAACCGGAAATATTTAAAAAAGCTAAATTTCCTAATATATTCATAGATGTATTATTGGTGTATATAATAAATTTTAATTTATATTCTTTAAAGATTATAAGCGTGCTCAGGATTTTCTGTCTGTAGCATAGGTGCAATTTGAGTTTTAAATTTGGGGGCTATTATAATTTACATGTGTGTACTGTGTGTATGCTCCCTGATATATATAAATGTGGAAGGAGATATATACAAACCATTTGGGGGGCCTATAATTGATATTGAGGGGGCTTAGCCCTCCAAGTCCCCCTAAAATTGCGCTTATGGTCTGGAGTAAATACTATATATATTTTTAAACTTGTTTCTCTTATTATGGTATAGGATATAGCCAAATGGGTAAAATTAGAGATACCCAAGGCAAAAATGACATACTATTATTATATTTTTTAATTATACGATGCCACGATGGAGTAAAATGTCGTTTAGTATTGATATGTAAAAGTAGAGTATGAGCATCTAATGAGTAATGTATATGGTTAATATGTGACTTTTTTTTATTGTGTTATCACAAATGAGGTGGGAAATACGTTAGGTGTAATATATCTTTTTATGTCTGGTTAACTTAGGTACGACAAGCATATGCAAATACGACTATCAGTATAAAGCTAACCCGATTTTATCATGGACTTCTGGTATTTATAAATAATTTTATAATTTTTCATTTGATTAATCATCAAAATTTAAATTTATATTATTTTTATTTTATTTTAAATTCAATATTTTAAAAATAATTTATACCCAAGTACTTGCTCTTTAAAAAAAAATATTCACTAACCCACTAAATCCAAAATTCAGTGAAAGTCCAATTCGCTGCTTTTGGGCACACGAGTAATTGATATAAATGCATAATTTCATTGCAGATGTTTATTGAGAAAACATTGAAGCAAATTTCATCATAACGTATGTGCGCAGTATGTTTATACCATATTTTCCTATAATACCTACTTATGCGATTAAACAAACCGCAAAGCGACAAATTTACATTGTATAAAGGGAGGCCGTATAAACATATTATACTTACATGTTACATAGATTTATACCTACACGTTGAAAACCGATTTGCGCACTAGTCGTATATCATTATTGTATTGGAACGGCGACATGCCGTCAAATATGGTATGCATTTATATTTTTTAAAACCTAACGGGTATTCCTGGATAGTAAATTACGATTTAATTTTTTTCTCAATAAAAAAAAGATCATTAAAATTTTTTTTATATTTTTTAATTAATTTATTTTCAGAAAAAACACAAATAAAAAGATAAAAATTATCGTACCTATACTATTGAAATAAATTTAAACAATTTGATTAATATCAAGATTTAAAAAAATATTATAATCTCGTGTCTTTTATTTAAGTTTGCCGTGTTGCTTTTTACACTCGTTGAAAAAGCAAACACTTATAGAGATAATATAAAAAACGTCAAATATATTATAATAGACGGTACCTATACCTAATTAGTAGGTATTTAAAATAGTTATTTATGATCAAAAAGTATCTATAGTCTGTTCAGCGAGAGAACGCGCCGATTCTGCGCATCCCCCCGCGTCACCATGATATCAAAGCTGGGTTCGCTTATGGCTGGGTATCATTTGGGAATGCGCAGAAAAACTGATTTTAGTCGGTGGCGAGTTCTCTCACTGAACAGAGTATATACATATTTTATATTTAAATTTATAATATGTATCAACATCAATTTTTCTAATATTTTATATTTTTAAAAGATAAGTTGTGCACAACAACGCTTGTGGCTTATATTGTACACCTTTGATACTTGATATATACGCACGGAACATTAAGTTTTGACGTCTTTAAGCTTATAATTATTATTAACATATTATGTAGGTAGGTAGGTATCAATAATAGACGTCACAATAAATCTCAGAGTGAAATGGTGTCACAATTTTCTAAACGAATAAAACTTAAATTATAACATTAATTTCACTTCATAATTACCTATTAAAAATAAGTTGTTTCATTTATTGTCTTTTTCCATTCATAAGATTTATATATCTTTAACACATAGGATTAAGGTAGAGGTACCTACCTATATTATAGGTATATTGTACTCATTTGAACAAATCTATTGATTATAAATATCTCATAGAAATAAATAGCAAAAACGTAGGTACCTATGCAAAATGCATATACACACACACACACACACACACACACACAAATACATTGATTTACGAGACTTAAATTAAAATAAGAGCGTTCGGTTCAACGGATTGGAGATAATAAGCGTTTAGTTCGATGTGCATGAGTACGGTATGAGAATTATGATTATTGATTTGATATAATAAAGCGATATTATTTCACCGACTACTGCGGCTACAATCGTTGTTTGCAAATCGATTATTACCTAATACATACATTCGAGTAATCGAGTGCCTGTGGTTAATCCATAGTTGAAGCACGTGCAGCAGTTGTAGTCGTTGTAGATCAACGAATTGTGAATAGAACCAGTCCACAACGGCGATGACGGGCTAAACGCGAAATGCCGCCTTGTGCAATATCGGCTGTAGTACTTTGCACACAGTTTCACCAACAAGCGCATGAATAATTTTCCGTCATGTAGTGTATAGTATTTTTTATACTCTTGGTCAACCTGTTCAGTCTTATCGTATTTTTTGTTATCATTTTTACGCTATCTTTAGGCACGGACCGTACGGAATTATTAATTTAATAACATTTATTTTTATTTGACAAAAAACTGCTAAGAAAACGTCGTAGAAGAGAGATTAAAAAAAAACCCGGCGTAATTGTGTATTGACATTATTGTTGTTCTGTGGAAAATATGAGTTCAGTTATTCTGCGTCTTGTTTTACCTATATGATTTGTTGATTTCAATTGAAGATAGACCACCGACTTTATATTGGATTTTTTTAATTGATATTTTCTCAAATCGATTAACGTAAGTATCTATAATACAACCACTTAAATATAAATTGGTGTTGGATTATAGTCTAAAAGTTTATTCTATCCAGACCAAAATTAATTTATTTAATATATAATATGATGCAACTATGACCCAATCAAAGTTGACTAGATTTTATAAATGAATAATAACATTCTATTTGTTTAGTATTAATGTCTTGGAATAAACAGGTATGATTCCAAAGTTATAAAAACATGCACGGCATTAAAAGTACCTATAGGATATATTTTATTTTAGGGTATTCACTCAACCACATATTATATTATTTTTATGTTAGTTATTTTATCAATTATTATTTCTAATTTGTTTTTTTGTTTTTTTCTTGTCTTTTGGCAGGTAGCATTTGAGCTTTGCATGTTATCATCGTCTTTCATAGTTTGTTCATAAATGGCTGCTTATATAAATCGCACAATTGGATTTGGTGATTCATTAGCAACTCCTCGTAATCCATTATCAGATGAACAAATTTCTTCACCTTTACAGGTCTTTGGCCAAGCTAAAAAACAAATCAACAAAATTTTTGTTGATATTCAAGACTATGTGGCTGATGCATCTGAACGCATGATTGGTAATTATTATTAGATTTGTTTACAATTAATTATAGTTTATTTATACTACCTTATAAATATTATATATTTATGCAAGATTTTTTCTAACACTTTCTTTGTCGAATTTATTATTAATAGGTAATGGTTATTTATAAAAATATTATATTAATATTCTACTCTTGTTAAACAAAAATATAATTAAAATAAAGTAAAATTATTAAAAATAAAAAAAAAAAAATGATGTATTATGAACAGTAGAATTTTGCTAAAACAATAATAATATTTTCTTTTCTTGATTGTTTATAACATCTTTTAGTGATAAACTATTATAATTTTAGTTCATATTAAATTATGTATTAAAAAAAAATCATCGAAATATTAATGTATTAAAGATTATGTTTTAGACCTTTTAAACAGTACGTATAACACTTTTATTATTAATATATTCATAAAATTATTCATTTTTGTATTTATTCATATCATAGCTATAATTATATTTTTTTTAGATGTGAATAAAATAAGTCCTGATGTAATCAATAAAAATGAATTAAAGTCCATATTGGATTATAGATCAAAAGTCAAAGGAATTTGTGAAGTGTTGACACGTGATCATATGAAAGTTGCTTTTTTTGGCAGGTTTGTGTACTTTTGGCTTGAAATTTATCAATATGCTGAAATTTCTAAGTGCCTGATACTCTCAGTCTCTGAAATTTTGTCTTCTCTTCAGAGGGTTCACTTGTAATTTGTTCACAAAGAACATTGACTATTTGGAGATGTTTGTCAGGAAGGTTTTACTGTATTATAAATATTATATGCACTATTCACTATTAACAGATAAGCAAATTAAATAAATTAAAAACATATTTTTATTGTTGTTTATAATTTTTTGCTAAAAACTAAAATTAGAAAATTATTGTATCATGAAGCTGTAAATATTTTTTAACATGTTCACTGTTGATGGACTCTGAATGGTGTTGGTTAACATTGTTTGTATATGCTAAATTATGTCAAATGACATCATCTATCTTGTTATTAAATATACTACGATTTGATTTCACATAGTACACATACTTCTACAAGTATTATTTAATTTGTATGTGCAAGTTGTTCATTGATATTTAAACATTTTTTTTTTAAAACCACAATTTATTAGTGTAACAACAAATAACTTTTTTTATTAAACATGTTTATGTAGTCTAAAATTATTATTATGATATCTTTTATTAATTATTAGTTTATTAATTAAATGTTAATTTAAACATTAATAAAATATTTAGAACAAGCAATGGAAAGAGTACAGTTGTTAATGCTATGTTGGGAGAAAAAGTGCTTCCAAGTGGTATTGGTCATACAACTAATTGTTTTCTGCAAGTTGAAGGGTCTCAAACTGGTGATGCATATTTAGTTACTGAAGGTAGTAATGAAAAACAGAATGTAGAAGTAAGTAGTTGTTTATTATTGATTAATATTTAAATTTTTAAATTTTTAAATTATCAAATTTATTTTTTAGTCCGTTACACATTTGGCACATGCATTGAATTATGAAAAACAATTGAATGAAAAAGAATTGGTACATGTATATTGGCCAAAAGACAAATGTAGCTTATTAAGAGATGATGTAGCTTTAGTTGACTCTCCGGGAGTAGATGTTACACCACATTTGGATGATTGGATTGATGCACATTGTATTGATGCCGATGTTTTTGTGTTAGTGGCTAATGCTGAATCAACATTAATGGTTACTGTAAGTCAATTGTGTATATTGTAAATAATATTTCAACAATTTTTAATGTAGTATTCTATAAGTATTTAAAGTCTAGTTAAGTTAATATATCAACATTTTAGTTGTAACCCTGGTTAGGTTAAATATTGTTATTCTATACCTAATAAATAAAAATATATTATTTAAAAAAAAATATGGGAAATAAATTTATAATTAAACTAAAATCATATATATTATTGACTATATAAATAAAAATAGTTTTTTTTTTAATGCATTTGTTAACCTATAAATTATTGGGACCCTGGTGCTCGGCGCTGTTCAATGGTTCTGATGATGGTCACAGATGACACAAATAAATGTTATTATATTTAATTAAAATGTCTGTGTTCGTAGCAGTTTGATGATTGTATCACTATTATACCAGGAATCTATATACATGTACTTAAATTTCTTATTTCATATTACACAATATTCTTTCTAAGTTTTGTTTCAATGTCTTATTTTTTATTCTTGCTTGATAACTTTGATTAACCTTGTAGTCCATATTGCCCTGGTACTTATAATGTGTTTTATTCAAGAAGAAATTAACATGAAAAATTAATTAGCTTAAAAAGTACCTAAGGTTATTTTTCTTACTATACACAGTCTTTCATGACAATAATTAAAAACCAAATGTTTAAACTGTAATAATCAAAATTGATTTGATTAAAATACTTTATAATATACATATATATATATATATGTTTATATTAGTATAGTATAATATATAATTATATTTTTGTCAAGATAATTTTTTAAATTCATTAATTTGAATGAAATTACTTTAAAATTTTAAATATTCAAGTATATGCCAATATGCAAGCAAAAGTATGATTTATGTTATTTTTTTTTTTTTTGTTTTTCATTTAAAAATGTTAATGCATTTTAAATTATTCTTTTTTTGGTTTAAAAGTTATTTTTCCATAATTCATTTTAATTACAAAATAGAGTTGAATTTTTTTTTTAGCTATACTGTTTCCTAGTTGAAAACTTTTAGTAGAATAGTAATTATAATTATGAATTATTATGGTTTTAAATTGTTATTTAACTTAAAGTGAAGTGTTAAGCATAGTATTTTATTGCTAAATATATACATATATTTTTAAACATTTTATTATTTTTTGTTTATGATTTTATCACAACTTTTTATTATATTTTCAACATTTCATTTTTATTAGTTTTTTAATAGTTATAATATTTAAAGTTTTGTCTTAATTAATTTAAATAATTTTTACATATGTTGTTGAGACAAGTTTACATTTTATGCAAAATTAATTTGTTTTAGTCGATAAAAATAAATTTACTTATAGTTTAGCAGCCAATTATATTTTATCAATAATTATATATATGAAATAGTTTATAATTTTTTTTTTGTTCAAATTATATAAAAACATGTTCTTAAACATTTTCTTGTTTTTGGTGGAATACTTAAATTAATATTTTTAATTTCTATTTTCTATTATAGGTAATGTAAAGAAGAATAATAATAAATTAATTTTATTTGCTTATAAGAACACAATGATGTTTATAATTTTAGCATTATATATAATTTTTAAATTTGAAATAATTTATTTTATAAAACAATTTTTAATCTATATTCAATTTAACTTGCAATATATTTGATGAGTGAAATCTAAAATCTAGTAAAATATTAAAAATAGCAATAATAATAATAATAATAATATATTGCTATTTATGTGACATTTTGGAAGATCCTGTATAATGTATTGTTTTAATTCATATAATTTTGTAAAACTATAATTTTAAAATTAGATTTTTTAACAATAATTATCAACCATAAATCTGTACTAATAATACAAATTATACTCTTTCCAGGAGAAGAATTTTTTTCATAAAGTTTCAACAAAATTATCAAAGCCAAATATATTTATTTTGAACAATCGCTGGGATGCATCTGCTAATGAACCAGAGTTCTTAGACCAGGTAAATGTCATGATCATATTTAAATAAATATTATTATTAAATACCTATCCTTTTTTATGTTACCATCTTTCCATCCAGTTTAATAGCCAAGACCAGGTAAGAAAAGCATTGTTTTTGCCAAATTTTTCTAAACAAATAAATAAAAATAATTATTGTGTTGTATTTATAATATAAGTATATATAAAATATATATCTATATATTACAATTTCAAATTTAAAGTTTTATAATAATTATTTTATTTCGCTTATTTCAAAAAAAAAAAAAAAAATATTCAACAATTTAACATATAAATATTTTTAATAGGTGCGTAAACAACATATGGAGCGTGCTACAGATTTCTTGGTGAAGGAATTGAAAGTTTGCACACCTGAAGAGGCAGTGTCTCGTATATTTTTTATTTCTGCCAAAGAAGTGTTACAGGCTCGCGTTAAAGAACGCAATGGATTACCTTTAAATAGTGGCGCATTAGCTGAAGGTTTTGGTGCTAGATATATGGAGTTTGAAGAATTTGAACGTAGATTTGAGGAGTGTATCTCAAAATCTGCAATCAAGACTAAGTTTTTAAATCATTCACAACAAGGAAAACATTTAGTCAAGTGAGATTTTTATCAATTATTAATATATTAATGTTAATGTTACTAACATTATTCATATATTTAAAAAAATTATATAATACTATTATAAAAAAGTAATTACAATTTTTATTTTTTATCTATACTCCATTTTGTATTCATTTTAAGATGAAACTCTCCTGGTGACTAGTTTTTTTTGACTAATGGTCAAACATCACTCAGTTATTACTCTTACTTATACTTCGTTCTAAAAGAGAATACACAGTTCTACACACTTTTTCCCCTTCCACCGGTTAAGCCGTTATATAGGAGATGTGTATCGCTGGAGGGAAACTGGTTGCCACCTGGTATAATCTCTTTTGAAATGAAGTATAGTTAACTATCTGTGTGTCTGTCCTATAGTAGATCCTCGTTCATATGTATTAATCAGTTACCAAGGTTCCTTCTAAATGTGAAGGAGTATAGAGAATAAACATTTAAAATATTATTTAAATAATTTACATTATTTTAATATTAAAAGTTCTTGTATTATTTTTAGAGAAATGCTTAAAATTATGGAAACAATTTACAACAGAAGTCAAGAACAAACACATTTAAAAATGTGTCAGAAAAAAGAATTTCAAGAAAAATTGAATTTTACTGAACAACAACTTATAAATATAACAAATCAAATGAAAATGAAAATTCATCAGATGGTTGATGATGTGGAGGATAAAGTGAATTTACTTTATACTGTACATATGTGTATTAAATAACTATTTGTATTTTCGTTTTGTTTTTAGGTATCTAAAGCACTGAATGACGAAATTCGCAGATTATCGGTTTTAGTTGATGAATTCAATTTACCATTTCACCCAGAAGCATTAGTTTTAAACGTTTATAAAAAAGAACTCCATAGTCATGTGGAAGCAGGTCTTGGTAGCAATTTACGAGCTAAACTATCTACCGCATTGGCTATGAATATAGATCAAAGTCAAAGAGAAATGATTGATAAGATGTCAACGTTATTGCCAGAAAATAAACGGAATATTAATGTAACAAATCCCAAACGTGAACCATTTGAAGTTTTGTATCGTTTACATTGTGATAATCTATGTGGCGATTTTCATGAACAACTTGAATTCAAATTTTCTTGGGGCTTATCCAAATTAGTTACTCGTGTATCATCATTAGCCAATTGGTCACGCAATCAATCAAGAGTTTTAATAGTAAATATTTTTAGTTGCTTTTAAATATTATTTTAGATTGAATTGTTTAATCATCATTGTAATTGTAACATTATTATTTTTAGTCTCCATCTCACAATCCATCAACTAGTGCTGTTGATGGTTCATTCAGTGGTTTTGATAAAAACTTAGCTGTGGAACAAAATTTATCCATGATATCTCGTGTTGTAGCTGGGTCTGTTGGTACTCAAGGTACTGTGGGAGGACTTGTATTAGCAGGATTTGTAAGTATTAAAACATTTTTTGTTTACTGAATGAAATTTGAATTCTCTTTTTTTCAGATGCTAAAAACAGTTGGATGGCGTTTAATCATAGCTACAGGTGCTATTTACGGAGTGCTTTATCTGTATGAGCGTTTGTCTTGGACAACAAAAGCAAAAGAACGAGAATTCAAAAGGCAATATGTTGATCATGCCACTGCCAAGCTCCGTTTAATTGTTGATCTCACATCTGCAAATTGTAGCCATCAAGTACAACAGGAACTTTCTACTACTTTTGCACGATTGTGTCAATTGGTTGATGAATCAGCTACTGATTTGAATGAAGAAATGAAAAATTTGGATCGAGAACTCAGCATGTTAACTAAATCTACTGAAATTGCAAAGATTCTAAGAAATAAAGCAGATCTATTGAAAGTAGAATTGAAGCAGTTTGATGATACTTTCCTGTGTGTAAAAAATTAGTTAGTCAAAATGTTAAATGATTGTATTATACCTATTTGTTGAGTATTTCTTTATGTTATTTTTTAGAATAGGTGTATAATGTTTATTTTATCTTAGTTACTTCATTAATTCAATCATTTTTAAAAATTTTGAATTTATAATTGTTTCAGTTCTTTTTTTTTTTTAATTAGTAAAAGCCAATGATTAACTTATTGACTATTGTTGAATGACATAATATCACCAAAATAATGATTGTTATATTTGAAAAAATTAAATAAAGAATACTTAAATAATTTTTTGAGTATTTTTGGTTCCTAAGATAAAAAGGTAAATATTATTAAATAGGTAATACTTTCATCAGTTATTTTAATTTGATTGGGTTTTATCATTAATTATAAAATTTAAACAATGAAAATAAATTAATAATGATATATTATACTTGTTATCATTGAACAATAATTTTTTCAATTTATTTGAGATATAGTATGTGCATTGACACATTGTATAGTATAATATATTATGTTGGATTAAATAAGTAAATTAGTACTATTTATTTAAATTATTAGAAAATAAAATGTATATTGAAGTATTTTTATGTTATATGATGACACGAGTAATTTGCATCTTATACAATCACAAATAACTGAACCATTAGGTATTTTTGATAGCTCTTCATTGGTTCATTCTCTCTGAGGCTTTATGGGATCTTTTTTAATCTTTTAATTACAGTTTTTTTAAAAATTTTAAACTGCTATATTCTGCACCTAGAAAAATAACGCTCAATTTAAATTGTTATGTGTTATGACTTTATGAGTAATTAATGATATTTAAAATTAAGTTCTAATTAAAATATAATTATTTTTACTCTAAAGTTATTGGTGTTTAAAAGTACTTACTTTTAGTATTTAATAGTTAAATCATATTGGATGTGTTAAATTTGTATTCATTAATAAATTATTGTATAGGCATAAAAAACTACTCTGTAGGGAAGACTGTCCAAGGTTCTAATTTTATAGATATTTTATGATTTTTTAAAATTTTTTTTTCTATTAATATTATGGTAGGTTGCATTAGAATATATATAAAAAATAACTTTTGTATCGTAAGGAGGAAGGAACCTAAATTTTTATTTGAAAACATAATACTGGGCCTGAACTAAATGCACAGTACTAAATGCCATTAATTAAAAAAAAAAGTCTTTAAGTCGAAGTTTTTAGGTTTATATATCTATAATGCTTTTTATTAGTAATTTATTTTTTTATAAATTATATAAGAAATGCAATAGATTCAACTAATTTTTGACAACAAACACGCATTCATTATAAAATAATTATAGCATATAAGTCAATACAGTTCATAGGTGCTAAAGAACGGTATGAATACATTTTGTTCAAACTTGAACTTTGAATTTTTAAAAAAAAAAATTGTCGAAAAAAAAATTTAAACGAATCTTTAATATTTTTAAAATCTAACTAAAAAAACTCAAGCAACCATGAATTACATTTTCAAGATTTCTCACTGAGCGAAAATGTTTTTTCAATATTTATAAAAAACAAAAAAAAAATTGAACATATTTATTAATAGTTTAAAAAGAACCTTAATAATTTGAAAATTATACTATACATAAAAAAAAAAAAAATAGTAAGGATATTTGAGTGAAAATTTAAAGTCCCTATTATAGCTATTACTTTATGAATTATAAAAAAAAAATTATATTTTTATTAGAATCTGATACGTAAATATTTTTCTTTTTTTGATTTTTTTTTTTTTTAGTTTTTCCAATTAAAAGTTGCAGACTTTTTGCTACCTGCAACTATATTCTTGATATTGAATATTGAAGAATACTTTCTACTCCAAAACGCGATAACAGATAAAATAAAAACAATATCGCTTTGCTCAGAATTTAAAATTAGATGTGAATTAAATATTTTCAGTTTAATTTTTCAGGCTTCTGCAACAATATTGTTATTATGTTATTATAATAATTACAGATTTTACATGACTTTTTATCGTATTCATTTGGATTTAGTTTGTACATGTATGTATAACAAAATAATAATATATTATAGTTGCCTATCTAATATGGTATTTATAGTGA
The DNA here is from genome assembly GCA_036289425.1 of Rhopalosiphum nymphaeae. Taxonomy (NCBI): domain Eukaryota; kingdom Metazoa; phylum Arthropoda; class Insecta; order Hemiptera; family Aphididae; genus Rhopalosiphum; species Rhopalosiphum nymphaeae. Next base: position 4,900,442 of record JAZAQC010000012.1, on the reverse strand, counting down.
CTATAGTTACGGTACTACAACACTAAATAAATTATAAACGATGAGTGATATTATAATACATTTATTTTTTATATTCAGGGAATTTTCAATTTTTAAAATTAAATTCTTGGCGTATTTCATTTTTTGAAATAAATGTCTAGACGCACTGTAAAACGGCGCCTGGGGCAAGGAACCCACACTTGTTCTCCTCTAGACCCGGCGCTGGTACCTATACCCACTATAATAATAATAATAATAATAATAATAATAATATACATGTCAAATACGTGCGCGCTATTTATTTTGAAATATGATATAATATTCACAATCATGTGAATCACAATCATACTCAGCCCTTAACCACCCTCGAGGGCTGCTGCGTCTATACCCGCCTGCGAAACTCGCAAGTCGTGACACGCACAGTAGTCGTCATAATACCATTATCATCCAGGACAGAACCCTTTGGACGAAACAAAACGGGTGGGTAGGTAAATAATAATTGCAGGAATCAAAGACAGAAGACTCGATCCGCTATGCCGTAGCACGAGTTACCGAGGAAAGCCGTCTCGGTTGCTACCGGCAACGCAACCGATCTACGTGGGCGGGGTAGGGTGTATATATAAGACGCACACAATAATATATTGTACAGTCTCGCACGCGGAGTCACTGGAATCAATGGTCATGGCGCCAAACCGATGTAGTAGTAGTAATAATAATAATAATAATAATAATGTATGAGGTCGCGGGTTACTGTTATTAATCACCAGCCACGCGCCGCCACTGTAAACTGACGTTCACGGCGTAACATAGAATATTTTATTTTCGTGGTTACAACTTATATACCTATTACTATTTGCTGTCAATCACTTCACGGATCCACATAATATTGTTCTCGAATATATTATTGTAACGATGGCACGTAAATATGGTATTATAATATAACTTAAACTTTCCCCCTTTCATCAATATAAAGTGGTCCATTCTTGAAATATACGTCTGATTTTAGTTTGGTAACGTAAACAAAATAGGTGCCAATTGACGGGAAAATATATTGATGCGTACCCGTTATAATATATTACAAGAATAGTGTATAGATTGATTCAACGAACGACAACGTTCATTACCTATTTCAAAATACTTATTTTTGGAAAATGTAAATAGATACATGCAATTTTAACGATTTGAATTGTATTTATTTTTGGTACTTATATGATGTTTGTCATTGAAACCATTGTCTAAATGTCATATTTTGATTTTTAAATTGCGACATATCCATTATACATTTTAATTTCATAACCTAAAGCACAATACTTTTTTAAAAATGTTGATATATCTATGCAAATCTAATACTTAATAAATAGTTTTCCTTTATAACGAATATTCACTGTTTAATGTTAAAATAATTGCGTTTAATTTTAATTTATCATTTAACCTGTGTACAGTTTTAGTTATTTGATTTAAATCTAGGATTTATAGTATATATATACATATATATATATATATATATAGAATGATTCACTGTTCACTATCCATGTTTACTCCTATTTTTTTTATTTAATAATACATTTGTTTAAATTTAAATAAACCCTACTTAAAGACTTTATTTTTGAAGTTCTTGAGATTTGTTGTACTAAAAGGATCTTAGAATGACTATACAAACTTCTGTTTTTTAAATAAGAATCTCCTTTTTTATTGTATATTATTTAATGCATATATTTTTTTAAACAATTTTAATGCATCTAATTAAAAATACAAACGAGTATAGGTTTTCAGTTATTAAGATATTAATATTAAGATTAAGAAGTCCTTAAACATGGTTTAAAAGAATATTTTAAATAATATGTTTAATATTGGAGTTAGTCATACTTAGACAATTTTTTATAAATTATTAATGTTAATAGATTAATATTAATTACTTACATTTTCAAATTAAATCACTTTCTAATTCTTCCAAACCTATATGGACCTATTATCATTAGAACACAAAGTTAAATAACTAAAAAACTAAACTACTCGTTCGAATTTTAATTGTATCTCTACAAAATACTTTTCAAGTAATATAAATATTCTCAAGGATTTGAAAATATAGTTTTTAAGTAGATACATTTTGCAAATTTCATAAATCAAATTTTCTATCACAACTAACCGTATTATACCAAAAAATAATATGCTATTGTAGTAATATAGTGTGTATTATAATAATACTGCAATAGTATTACTTTGACAGATTTTTAATACAATGATTATCATACGGCGTTATAGATAGATTAAATAAATATATTACTGTCACAGTGGTTTATTTTCAAGGTATATCAAAACTATTGAGATATATTTTGTATTAATATTATAAGTATTAGAAACTCTGATTTATTGGGATTATTGCATCCAAATATATTAAATGCAATAAGTTCTTAAGAAACATATTAAAATTAGAAAAATTGGTGATGGCAAACAACAATGAAAACCATCACAACGAAAATGACTGAATACCTTCCATTAAACTAAGAAAAAGTTTAGTTTTTCTATAACTATAACACACAATATTAAAATCTTATAATAGTGGCTTAAAATATTTGTGATAAACGTGTCAATCCAGTAACGGTAAAAATATTTTTAACTAGTAAATATACGAAACGCAATCCATCACAAATAATGTTTCATTTCCTCAGAGTTTTTTCCACCCCTGCAGATTAAGTTAAAGGTATTTTACAATAGGACCATAGAATATATTTTATAAAGACTATTCAATTACGTGCGCAGTGTGCAATCAAGGAGAAAAATAACCTGATTGAATAATTAGGATATCCTGATGAAGCGTGATAAAATGAGAAATAGTGATGGGTTATCAGCGTGTGGTGTTCGAGTCGAGTTACAAATAAAAGTTTCGCTCTTATTGTTCAAGTACGTTGGTGCTTAGGCGTATAATATTATAATATTAACACTATGCGATTATTCTTCGTTATTTAAAACTGACACAGTATATCTACTAATTATTACTACACGACATTATAATACTTATACTACATAATAAACGATTTTATAGGACAATATACGTGCTAATATATATCATAGTATATTATTATTATTATTATTTTATAGTTATAATACGGTACCTACACAAGAGCCATTTTTAGTGTGACATATGTTGGGACTGCGTTAATTTATCATCGATAAATCGTTGGCGGAAAATGAAGCAATTAACATTCAAATGTATAATATTATTATACGCATATATTATACCAGCTGCTGCAGCGGTGCATAATATAAAGGACATTTCAATTATTGTCGAAGCTCGTCCGGCAGAATTGCGGTTTGTTGTGTTTCTATCATATAATTATTTACTATTGTTCGATCTGTCTTTTTCACACGCGCTCACGAAAACTGCACAGTGGCGTAAACCGCGTGCGATTTTGTTTTTAATTAAAACTCGCGGCCAAAACAAAAAAAATAAAATAAAATAAAACCCTCCTCGAAACGTACAACAACGTATATATATACATATTATTATTATCGCAGTACGGATAGTTTATGTATATATATTTATGTATGTTATAGGTACGCGCGGACCGCACGCCCTCCGCAACGGTGCCGAACTAATAGGATTTACATCACCAAAACCCGAACTGCATAATACAACAATTAATCTTAAAGAACCTGTCGGCGGCGGTGGTGGCGGTGCAACTACGTCGCAGTAAAACGTGAGAGCTTATAATATACATTAGGTGCACTCGCTCGCCGGTCGTTTTCGAATGGAAATGCGGGTTTGGTGCGCGGTCGTGAGAAGGGCGAGCGAGTCACAGACACGACCGCCGATTGATGGAATTCGCCGTGCGTGATATACGGGCACCGAAGTGGGTTTCAGCATTCGGGTCATCACAGTAATGGTGCTTTTTCATCTTTATACTCTTATGTTATGTGCTGATAGTGTATAGCACACATATATATGTGTGTATATAGATATGGTCAGTGAGCACACGGACAGCAGCAGCTTACGCGATCCATATATCCAACCCCCAAACGCGCTCTTATATGTAATAGACATTATAGGTATTCAATAATACTCCTTTGTACCCTGCAGTAGCGTGCAAGGCTGTATTTAGAAATTTTCTGCTCAGGGATTACAAACATAAACACCTAATAATAATAATAAAAAAAAATAACTAATAGAAGAAACCAATTTTTAAAATAAAATAAACTTGTTTAAAAAAATTAAAAAATAACTATCAATTTTTTTTCTTAAATCGTGCTTCAGAAATTATTTTTTACAATATCATAATTGATGGTGGAGATTAGATCATTTTTGATGCCCAATATATTTTTGCATTTTTGTTAATGATAGTAATAATATAAAATATTGTAGCAAATTTAAAAATGCAATAAAATAATATTTATTTTTAAAAATAATTGAACTAAATTTCATAAAAATACGATGATTAAAACAATGATAATTAAAAAAAAATATAGCGCGAGTAGCGTGAGTTATCTTATATTTTAAGGGTTGCAAGTTTTATCTAACAGTATACAAACCACCTCCCGGGCAGGGAAAGAGTATCCTCGAGCATAATAGGAAATTATAGTTTTAAATCTATTTATCTTATCATACAAATTCAATACTTATTTGTTCATATGGTTATGTAATAGTATAATAATATTATTGTGTTGGTACATTATTATTTTTGCGAATCATCAAAGTCATATACAGTTTTTTTCAAATAAGCATTTTGTTTATTAAATTTTATTAACTTAAACTCAGTAATACTATGAATATATGCCCGGGGTTCCGTGATATTTTTAGAGATCGCATGTGATGTGACTTTTTATTTAAGCTACTAATTGTAGCAATACACGATTAAAGTTATGGCTATCTTTAAATATTTTGTATGTTTTTATTTGTATAAATAAAGTTTCACGTGCTTCAACAACTTAAGTGATTTCTTATAGCAAAAATTAAATTTAAAAATAAAATTATCTAAAAAAGTGAATCATATACATCTCAATATAGTTTTAAATGATTTAGAAGTTTATTGCAAATCAATAAAATATGTAATTATTTTGCCTATCGGTTATCATGTTTTGGCAAATCCAAGATAAAAATCGTTAATAGTTAAACATTTAATAAAAATAACGAAAATAAGATATTTTTGAAAATGTTAAATTTTATTTTTATGTAATCATTCAACTGTAGGTATATGCAATGTTTTATTTCACAAAAGCCAAATATTTTTATTGCAAAAGAAATTGTTAAAAAAGTTTTTATTAGGTTTATTCAAGAAATGTCTGTATACTAAGTATAAAATATTATTCAATTGTTTTGATGAAAAAAAATAAATTACCGACATTAATCAACTTTTATATTTAAAATCAAAATAACAAATGAACAAAATCGCAAACTTTATAATTCAATTCATATAATACAAATATATTTTATAAAAACTTCATAAATTTACGTTATGGTAAATTTATAAGTTTTTATATTATATTTATTTAATCAAGAATACAATATGAAACACATCAAGTCGTTAATCAAAAAATATTTTTTTTTAAATATAATTGCCAATAATAATAGCCTTTCTGAATTGCCCAGTCATTAATTACATTAAATATGATTATGAATACAATAAAGTAAATATTGTTTTTTAGGGGTACTTATTATATTACGCGTATACATTATAATTTTTCAATTTTTCACGAAAAGCAAAAATATCGTTTTTTATTTTTATAATAAGATTTTTTGTTTTAAAATCAGTCTCATATTGTTTAATATTTATAATGAGCACCTATTTGGTATTAAAAAGTATTGGCGAGCGGTGACACGTTTTAAAGATATTTTAGTAGATTCCTACCAAATATTGAAAAATTATGAACGGTTTTTCTATTATTTTTGTCTTTGATGACATATACAATATTATACATCCATAATTTATCCTAGATAATGTTAGTATCGTAGTTATATAACACTCGCCCATCACTATAAAAGTATAAAAATTCAACCATGTGTCCGTGTAACATTAACTACAGTTTTTTTTTTCACTATATCAAGTATTACTGGAGTTTTTATTGCCGTAATATGTTAACTTTATTGTGGAATGTATGTGTGAACGTTGTTCGCAAACGTCGTCAGTTCCAATGGGTATTATGCAATTTCGAATCATTTTCGAAAGCCGTAAATAAATATAAACGTTTTGTTTCAGAGTCGTTGCATTATATTAGTTTTTGTTTTTTTTCTGTGGCTTTATAGTGGCGATGCCGCCACCACCGCCACTGTTGTGTTATGCGGTATAAATTAAAATTTACTACGCCCGGCGGAGTATTAGAAAAATAAATACCGATTCTCGTAATTAGTTTAATGGTGGTGTTTTGTGTTATTTTACCCTGAAGGGCATTGCCCCTTTGGATTTTACCTTAATTATAAATTAATGCGTCGTTTTATTAAACCTGAGGGTTCCGGTATAGGATTTGTGCATGGTGGCTGCCAATTCAAAAAATAATATAGACATATTATATATTTATATTAAACTTTATTATTAATATTATATATTTTTTTGAATATGGTTTACGTCATAGGAAAGCAAAATATTGTAATATATTACCAATTCAAAAAATTCATTTCGTTTCGAATTCCGAAATAATTCACAACACACAAACATTTTGTGTATTATACTATACAGCTACTAAATAGCTGTATATCAAGAGTGCATTTGAGGGAGAGCAAAAGATTGACCCTCCCCATGGGCTTTTTTATTAGATTTTTTAACGAATACAATTCTTTTGTCGAATTGTGCACAAACAAAACTACATATATACATTTCAAGTGGTTTTTCAAAAGAACCCCCTTCATGGCGTGTTTATTGCTATTGCATCGATATGATATGCATTGTATGCATTGTGTGTATACACTGAACTTAAACTGAATGAAATATGATTATTTAGTTTTATGTTGAAGGTTTACAATTTAGATTATTGGTGTAATCATAAAACATAATATAATTATATAATAAAATTAATATTTAATATAGTTTATGAATATATAAACGTTTATATTAAATTGTAATAATTTTGTAGGGTTTATAAAACATATTTTCGTGCACATTATCGCATTATTTCGTGTTTATACACATTTATTTCATAATAATTATTATCAATTCATTTTTAAATGAACATATACCATTAAACAATATGGAGTGCTTGATTTTTTTATGCTTTGTACTACGGACAGAGTATAAAACTGACAATTACAATATACTATCATGATAATTTATTATTGTATATACATCTATATGCATATAATTATTATTTAATATTTATTAAATTCACTTCGTCACTAACATTTTAGTATATTTTCGTAGGTATTGAAGTTAGCGTTACAATGCGTAATTTATATCGTAATAAAGATGTTATTATAGTGTGGTAAGTATACAAATACATTAATTATAATCTGTTATTTGTATTAATAAATATATAGGATATTTAGTGTAAATATTTGCTTTAACAACGATGGCATTCTTACTAAAAACCTTGTGAATGGTCGACAATGTTTGCATTATATTCCAACAATTATTTATTGTTATACTCCGATGTGGTTTATCCACAATATATTTTTGTTTTGCTACTACCTCAGCGTTATAGCTGAGGTTTTGGTCCAGCGAACAGTGTGCTGTTGGGTATAGTATAACGATCGCCAGGACTCATTAGGCCCGGGCACATTAATCGGATCAGTCCCTCCCTACACTTTAGTCGCCCCCTCAAATCGAGTGGCGAATAGCCGACAGATTGTACGTTAAGCTGCAAGTATAGAATTTATATATATATATATATATATATATATATATATATATATATATATATATATATATTATGTGCGAGTGTGTGCGTATACGACATACGTATACCTATTATAAGTCCAAATAATCGCCAACAATATGTATCCCAGTTCTCTTGTTATACATACCCTTTGCCACCTTATTATCACAGTTCCACACTGATATTCGTTTATATTGCCAAAGCCAGATCGACAAAACGGTCCTAAATAATTTCTAGAGTAACGTGTTTGTTGTCTCGATTGTTTCCAATACATTCCATACTTCACAGGTTTCCATTTATTGGAAAACGACTGTGGAGTATAGTTGGTGGTAGGTGAGGGGTGCTATTGTAACGTGCAAACGGTAACGAATATTAACGCATTTACCATTCGTCAGACTAATTCAAACAATACAGAAACGTACATGTCACAAAAACAATATTGATTTTACAATGTTCGACTTGTACACAAAACGCACGTCCATTTATCTTTTTGTAACAATATATGATATCAAATTTGAAACGTCAGCCAATAAAAATACAAAAAAAAATACCAGTTCTTTCAAACGATCCCAAATCAAACAAACTTTTTTCCTCTACTTTATACATATATTGACAGGCTTCTATAATTTGACACTGAAACAAAATTGACATTAACTTTAAATTTAACAAAAAAAAGGCCAATAAAGAATTCTAGGTTTTGTAACGTTAAGCATAAGTGCATTTGTAAATATTTTATATCTATGTTAAACCTTATAGATATCATATATTTATACACTATAGCAATAAAAATTAAACAAAAACGTAAGCTTTAAATAAATTCAAACAGTACAAAAGTGTAAAGAGCATTTCAGCATCTAAAAGCTTATGGATTATATTTAAACTTTATGTATATTTCATTTTTTTTTTGTTTAAAGTTAAAAAATAAAAACGAAACATAATATTTATTTTAAGTTCTACTCTCAAGACATAATATACTATTCACTTTGATTAATTCGATTAAGATTCTTAAAATCTTACTTAAGAAAATATAATGTTACATTAAAATTATTATCAATGATAAATTTGTGAGAAGAAAATGAAAATGGAATCGACCTTACAACAACAATGATGTAAAAGCGTCTGTATATTCTATAGGATATATCCGTAAGCGTAACCGATAGCACGCTATATACACATATATTTCCAATAGCATTACAGTTGGAAGTTTATACGCAATAGTCTATTCAAAAATCTAGGTGGTTAAAGGAAATGAGGCGGTATCGGCTTGTGCAAAGAATCGCTCGGCTGGAAAAACTAAAAAATTTGCATTTCAAATATTGACAATGTAGATGTAACATGTAGTACAAACAAATTGAACCGTTTGTTTTGTAGAGATTAAAAAAAATTATGATATATTATGAAACGGATATATAAACAAACAATTATTTAAATTAACGACCGTATAATAAATGTGTTACTCTAAAATTTAAAATTAACTTATAAAAATTAAACATTTTTCCTAAACTGTTTTAGATGATCATAGTTGTGTTAGTGTATGTCACAATTGCTATTAAATTCAAGACTTATTTTTGTCCCAGTTTGAACGGAGCCACGCAGATATTTTAATTAATTTAACAATAACAAGGTATTCAATTTTCTTGTTTTAATTATATAAAGGAAAAAATAAAATTTGATTTACGAATTTATGATCTTACTACTGTAGTAGTTATCATATCTTTTAAGCCTACTGCCATGAACCTAGTACATAAAGCAAAATAACTTAAAAACTACTTGTTAGAGTTTTGATTTTAATATGTCAACATTTTTAGAAAAACTATTTGTTGAATAATTTATTGTTTTCTCCTTTTAGATCGTAATTTAAAAAACAGAAGTTTGTACCTCCACAGAACACTCTTTATATAGTAAAAAGTACAAATAAATATCAAGAATTTTAAAATTTGGTCTTTAGCTATATTTAAAAATTCCAAAAAAATAGATTTTAAATAACTGCATTATTACAGAAAAAGGAGGAGAGGATGTTTATTGAATTACTCTATATATATATGGTATATACAGGTGTTCACATTAAGAAGTACCATTAAATATTTCAGTCGGATAATCTTATATTGAAATGAAATTTAGGGGAATGAAAAAAAGTACTAAAATATACATTTTCAGACAAAATTTAAAATTTTTAACCTTTTCGGTACGCGCATGGCCAATAAAATTTAATTTTTTACATTATATTTTTTCTACATATTTGGATAGCACTAACGAACTTAGTATTATAGATTGAAATAATGACTCTCTAATCACTATCTTGCTATTTAGTTAAGTCCAAGCATTACTATTATGACTATGAATATGATTTATTCAATTAAGTAATTGAATCAAATACCTACGGAAAACTACACAGAATTTCACCAGTAGCCTATAGTTGTACGGTAGTTTCAGTACCTTGTATATAATATTATGTATCACGAGCGTATTTAAATTGTACCGGAAGCCAAAAACCATTCATTCTTGACACTGCCGTATTTTGGCGTCCATCATTTATTCACTGACGGTGTGCTTTAAATGGCCACAGTAATGGCGACGCGAGGCTTAAGTGAATATTTTACGTATTTATAACTGCAAAATCGTCCCACGGTGGCAATAACGATATTATTCCAACCCCTTTCCAACTGCCTTGGCTGTAGTGGCATAAGAACCGCTTCGGAATACCAAAAGCATATGAAAGCTGATCGGAGACAATGCTGTGAAATGTGTTTTAGTCCCCTAACTCCCCACCACTCTAGTGGTAAAGTCGTTTAAATGAATTCTTCAAGACACGTAGAGACGTTTATTTTTTTATTTTATTTTATTTTTTTTAGCTTTTAAAGTTTATACTGAAAAAACCATTTTTAACCCGGAACCCTGCCCCGTGGGATTTTTCCATGGAAAAATGTCTGCATGTGAACAAATGAAAATAGCACTGTTACTTGTTAAAAACAAAACAATGCATATATATATACATAGGTGCGACGAAAGTGAAGGCTGAAACAGTGGTGTACTGATGTGTAACAGACATCACGTCGTCAGGGAATCCTGAACAGAAGAACATATGGAGTTCTGAACGGTTTGCACTATATTTATTAAATGATTTTTACATCAGCAATCGCTTGTTGGGAATTTTAGATTATTGACAGTACTATTATAGTACCCATTACAATACATGGCTCTAAGTGCAGGTTTCAAATAATAGTATAACTTTATTTTTTATAAACGAATAAATAAAAATATTTATTCGTAAGTAAATCTGTTTTAGAAATCGTTAAGCTTTAAGTAATATAATGATTATGTGCATGTAATATTCAAGCCGTTAACTTATTTACTGGCATAGACGACTCGAATACTCGATGCTTAAGTGTATTAAGTACTTTCACATTGTTTCGTCACGTTGTTAGTTAATGAACGTTAAAGGTCTTTTTTGCACGTACCGTTATGCCGCTCTTATCACCATTGTTATGTCTTAGCTATTCATCGTGCAAAAAGTTTAATTATAAAAATTAATTCAAAATTTAATCTTTAATATTCTAATATAAATGTTTAATACGTGGAACTATTTTTTAACTAGTAAAATTTATAGGGAAATAAAATATCATTAATGTGCTTTATAAACCTATTATTTTCATAGACTGCAAATAATTATAATTTGTTGGTGTAAATACTGAAGTTTATGAAATATATTATAATAATAATATCATATTATTATATTATCATACAATATTTCTAAAGTAATGTCTCGGTATTAGAATTATATAGGTACTTAAAAATTTGTTTAATAATAATCAAAGTAATATTAATAATATGCGATTTTCGAAAAGTTATACTAATAGTAACTTGAGTGTTATTATTATAAGAAAATAATATTAATTTTTAAGTAAAAATATATGTATATAAACAAGTAAAATGTGAATTTAATTAATTATTAAAAGTTAAAAAACAAAATCTGAATAATACTTACATAAATCAACGTTTATTATTTTATATAATTGGAGGTTAGGTTAAAACGAAAATATATTTAACACTCGTTCAAATAGTTTAAAGTATGTAAAATATTCTTCGTCGCGTAGTAAGAGTTTTAAGTAATGTTTAGCTCATTATTTTAATTTGTAAAAACATTAAAAACTCTTGTAGAATAATTTAGCACAGATGTTACAATTTATTTTTCATCATATTATAATGGGAAATAAAATAAAATAAATTGTTAACAAAACATGTTTTCTACATAACATAGAAAAAAAAAGAAAAAAAGATATTCAACTTATGATGATCAATTTTATTGATAAATATTTATTAAATAAACTATACAAATCATTAAAAGATTTTTTTTATTTTTATTAAAATATTTCATGTGACGAGTTGAGATGATTGGTCAAAAGATTTAGTACCTATCTATACTAGATAGATAGTAGGTATAATAGTTTTACATTTTTAATTTAAAATACAAAAAAAATAAATTAACTGTATTATTAAGGTGTTAAAATGCATAACCTGGAAATATATTATATTATATTAAAATTAAATATGTATTTAAATTATAATATAAAGTCAATATTATTTTGCCTAATTTGTAAGAAAAAAAATAACATGCAAATAATTATTATTTAACAATAAACTTTTAAATCCTGAATGTAGTATTAGTAAAAGCATTTTAAAATATAAAAAAAATATTAATAAATAATTTAAGGTCTCATAATAAATGAGTGTTTGAGATGAGACAATATATTTTTAATTTTTATGATTTAAATTTTTTTATCGATTAAAAATTATGATTAAATACATTATTCCTGCTTGTTTTAATTTATTTTGTCAATTAATTAATTTTTCATTGCACTGAAGAAATATTCAGTAAATAAAGTTAAATTATATTCCATCTCCTTTCAGTAGATCACACTATATGATAAATCGTCCATTGCTAAAATGTTATAGTGTGCTATTCTTTAAAATGTAAAATATCATTAAATGAAATAATTATTGTAATAGAAAATTCTGAATTTATTTGTTTTTCAAATTGTTTTGTTTAAAATAAACTAGTTTATTTATTCGAGATTAAAAAAAAAATGAAAATTGTTTATTAAATATTTGTTGTTTTAAGAAAAACAAAATGCTGGAAAAATATTTTATACATATAAATTTATGAAAAGAAAATGAGTTAAATGAGACTGCATTTATTCTACGAAGTATATTATTCTCATTTTATGAAAATAAAGTTTTACATTCACGATGCTTTTGTATATATAGAAAAATAAACCAATTTTAACAAAACCAAATGAAAATGTAGTAATTTAATATCATAATTGATTTAAACCTTGTATGTGATTTATGAAGAAATTTGTAGCTAATATTATATATTATTATAATATAATTTACTAACTACATAATAAAATCTATAATGTATTTGTATTGTATAATATTATTAACAATATACTGAATCCATAACGTAAAATGTAACTTTGAATCTGTCGTTGAAGAAATACTGTACTTGATTTTTTTTTAATGGTTTTTTATATTCCAATAGAATGTATTCATAAATGGGCATTTTTGTGATGTAATTGAATACGGACTTATAGTAATTAGTGAAATTATTTTTTTGGGAATCAAATAATAATATTAATTAATGCTTAAATGCCCAATGTTGATTTTGAGATGATAAAAATGGGATATTCTAAATGTATACACAATATTATATTATATAATTGTTAGATATGTACCATAGTTATAGTATAATTAGGTTTAATTAGCTAAATGACCGCACGTGGGTAAGAATTTACCAAATATTCTTATAATTAATATATCATTGAAATATCAAAATCATACTAAATGAAGTCATTGATGAGTAAAGTCTAAAAAATAAAAAAATGGATTATATGTTAATCACAATAAATTATTAAATAATAATTCAGTAATACTTAAGTGAACTTTAGATATATATCCACTGCTCCTAAGACAAAATCCTAAATATACCTACACCTTGAATATATTATCTTTTTATATCATTAATATTTGAAATCTACTACCCACTATTCTTTAAAAGGACATTATGCATCTGTTATTTTAGAGGTCTAATATAGATAATTTTATTTCTTAAAGAAACGAGATTACTTTTTAATTATACGAGCTTAAGGATCTAATATTATTACTAATGTATAATAGCTTGAGAGTATTTCAACTAGTAATTGATTATACATATTAAATTTGATATTTGGTCAGAATAGAAAATAGAAAATAAACAACTAATTTAAAAATTACGATTTACAAAACTGATAATTAATAACATAATACCCATAATATGCTTAATAAAGAGTATCAATTTTTATAATTAACATTGTCAACTAACTTATTTAGTATGTAAAGTATAATTTAAAAGTTGCCTAAAAGAAGATAATTATTGATTAGTTAAAAGGTTTATACACACAATAAAAGTATTAAGTCTTATTAAATCACTCTATTATATAGCCATATAGGTTGATATCTACTTATATTTACAATATTATATTAAATTGTAAGCATTTAAAGATTGTCGATTTTTATTATGGTGATAATTGATATTCACGTAAATAATAGGTATATTAGGTACATTTTATTTCACGATTTTTATTTACTTTAATCGCCTTTGCAATTGGTGCTTTACATTTTTACACATTCCTTCCTAAACTGGGAAAATAATAGGATAAAGAGATTTAGACGGATTATTTGTTAAAAGAATTTTTATATAAATTTATAGATATTATAAGGAAGACCGAAAAAGTACAGTCAAACAAATACTTTTTTTAGAAATCGAATCAATTTTTATGTATATTAACGTAAATATACATAATAAGGGTCGAAATTGGAGACTTATCTTTTTCTATTTGTTTTCTACACCTCTTTTATGTGTTATGAAAACATATAATGTATATATATATATATATATATATATATATATATATATATATTTATTATTTTTTGACATCGTTGTCCTATCAGAAAGCTGCGCCTAGTTATCTACTCCACCAGTGCCATCACGGCGACAGTTGAATTGGCTCACGGCATCGCAAGGTAAATTCCCAATGGACCGTTAAATTGGCTCCCGAAAAACATATAATTTAATTGACTTCCAGAAACATAACATAATTTTCTTCAACTGTGAAGTGTTTTTGAATAAGGTAACGGGAAAATAGAGGGAAAATTCTTTACTAAGACTTCGGTGGAGTGGCGAATAAAAAAAATGTCCATACACAATTCATGACACGCATATCGGTTAGTTAGGCACGACATGTACACAGTCCAATAAAAACCACATCAGAACATAATGGTAATTAACACACTAGGAATACGTAACGAATAATATTTGACTCGCGTTTAAAACTGTACGGTAACGTATAGGAATAGGGTACTCGTGTCGCGCGCTCAAGTTTGTCAGTTGAAAAATATTTTGTTTGACGTTTGCAGCGACGTCAAAACGGAAAGTACCTATCTCTCTACTCCGTCGAACTTTACCCGATTCCCCCCCCCCCCCCGGGCAAAGTCAGACGTTTATAATAACTTAGGTACATATTTCACGGCAATAAGAGTGTGTGTGTAATACAGTCTACTCGGCGAGGACGGACGGCACAAAACGGTCACGGGTTCGGCGTTTAATTCGAAACGGACGTAAAAGGTCGAGTGATCGTAAAGATGTATTGAATATGATTTATACGAGTGCACGCAAAGAGAGACGCACGCGCTATCGCAGCTGATCGCAATAGAAAACAACCGGAGAACAGGTCGCCGCCGACAACAACGTGGCAAACATTTAACGGTGTGGCAGTCGCCGTCGTCATTAGACTATTATCGTAGCATTGGCATGGGCACCTACGATGTGCAAAATATGTTACGCGCGTACATGTCGCGATCAGATGAGTCGCGTTAACGACGGTGCCGCCGCGGCCGACTGAAACGGCTTAATTCGAGTTTCTTCCCCCGCCGCGCCGCTCCTGGCCGTCCACCGTGCCACCCGCGGCCGATGCAACGCGCTATGCCGCCACCCCGCGACCCGGCCCCGCGCGCAACGGATGGGTCGCGCGTGCGGGTGCAGCATCAGCGGCGGGCGAAAGGGTGCCGTCCGCGGCGTGCGCGGGTCGCCCGTGGCAACGCGTCGGTGCGATGCGCCGCCGACCGTGTGCTCTATGCTCCGCGCCGAGCAGTAGTACGCGCGACGGCCCGATCGCGGAAAAGCTCATCATCCCGTCGAGAGTCCGGCGACGCCGGAGAAGCGCATTTCTCGGCAGTCGTAGTCGGCACGATAACAGAACTACCGCGGTGGCCAACGACCGCGCACCCGGCCAGCTCCCCCGTCGTCCGGCACGCCGCGTATTGGCCGCAAGCGCCGCCGAACGATACGAAATATTGTTGTGTTATTGAACATAATATTCGAACACGACACAAAATACAATAGAGCGGCGTACCCGTCGCCGCACACCGAGCCGCACTCGCGTTGCATTGCGTCGTAAATATCATTAATATCAGCGTGAGGCGACGGCGCGCGATAGACACGGGGCAACCACTGCTGACACTGCTGTCTCCCGTTTTGGGTTCATCGTTTCACGGATATTGTCGTTTTTCGAAAACCTGATTTTGAAGTATTCTCGTACGGGCGAGACCGCTGCGCGGCCGCTGATACCACGTCCGGACATGAAGGACACCGACGAATGTTGCGGAACAACCGTTTTCGGTTGTTTCCCGGGCGCGAGGCGCAAAAATAAACCGCCTAAGGCGAAAGCGTCGCCGCCGGAACAGCATCCGGGGGACAGCCCGGGCGGCTCGGTGCAGGCGTTCTACCGGCAAAATCGCGGCAAGTCTTGCCGGAAAATCATGCGGTTCAACGGATATCCGAACAAAGTAAGCCAAAATATGTTTTCCACCGTTTGTATAGAATAATTGAATAAATTATATCGTTCGCTGCATTATGGCCCGCGGCCGCGTATACACGTGTTGTCGTTGCACTTATATAATATTTTCGGCTACACAGACCGTGAAAATGTACAATTTTACGCGCATTATGACAATATCATAACGGATCGAGTTTTCACTTTAATCTTTCATCGTCGGAGCTACGATAAACCATACTTACGTTTTATGAATCGATCACGTGATATTGTTGTTATTGATATGTACGTTATTACGTCACAACACTTCATAATACAACAACAAAAAACATTTAATATGTCGCACTCGATAACTCAATAAAACAGCCGTACCCTGTTATTGATATCATATTAATAGAGTTATTATTTATTGTTTTGTAGACAATATGACAAAATGTACAATAACACTACATTTTGTACCTATGTGGCGATATGTATCATTTCAATAAAGCAAAACAAAAAGTATCACGTACAAATTGATGATAGATCAATAGTATAAGTAAGTTCGATCGATGTAAACATCGATTCGAACAGTCAATATTCTCTGATTTTCCGTTTTTGAATAATTACTGTTAATATTTTACCAAAACTTTTGTGCAACATAGTTGTTCGTCGTAGGATAAAAACTGGTTTTTTACGTTTATTATTTCAAATTACTTTTAAGTTTTATCATTATCATAAAAAGGACAAGTTTATTTAGTATAAATCACGTTGTTTATGGACCCATTAGCTTACATTTTTATTTTACTTAAAATATTAAGGAATTTGTAATGATTTGATTGTACTGAAATTAAGATTACTGTAATATTGTAATAATAGGAGGTACCTATTTGAAAAATTTCAATTATTAGTAATACGTTGAATGTATATTACATTTATGAGCAAATAAGGGATTACTAAAAAATTGATTTGCCATAAATTCAAAGATTTTTGTTATAAGAACATTAAAATATAAACTATCTATGTGTTCAATTTTTCTATGAAGGAAAACTTTTTGAGCTTTTTCTCGCCCCCAAAAATTTTAACTTATATTTCCGATCACTTCAATCGTAGTATAAAATTTCAATTATAGCTATACTTACTAAAAGGTATATCGATATTTATATATTTACCTTATTTGAAGTATGTATTATTTAATTGGTTTTTATTAAATCCATATTGTAATAACTAATGATTGAAAAAATATAAAAAATAAATATTTATCATACCTTAAATTCTACATTATAAACTATTGTGTTTTTACATTCTTAAAATGTTTTTAATAATATATACTAATTATTATTCTTATATTCATAATGGTAATATAAAAATAGATTAAATATTTTTTGAAGTTTGAAATGTATTTAACGCACGAGGGTATACATTATTGCTAGGGCCAAGGTTGTGGAATTTCATAAAAATATGTTTTTGCGTTTTTACTTTTTACATAATCCTACTTGATCACGCAAATGTTTTAACGGTATATATCTAAAAAATAAATGAATATTTTAGGGTTTTCGACCCTTGTCGGTTTGATAGTTATGACTTATAAATATAAACATAGATATTTTATGTGGCTTTAGGTACATTTAGTGTGTGAATCCGACGATTTTTTAGTTAAACTGTCAAAAGTATATAATTTTAAAAGTAGTTTTCATATCTAAAAAATAAAAATATCATATATTTTTTTCCTTAATTATTGATTGGAGGTTTGTTTTTATACATAAACCAGAATATAATAAACTATTAAAGAATTGTTTTAAAATCATTTTTAGCAATGAATTATTTATAAGATAAAACCTTTGATTTACGTTAAAAATTCCTCAATACATTTCTGGAAAAAAATCTATAAATTAAAATTTAATTTTTAAAAATTAAAAATTGATCTACTAAAGTTATATAATTTGTTCCTATTTTTAAATATTCACTTAAACATGTTTGACTCAGTAAGGATCCTCTTGAAGAATATTATGTTTTATTAGGGTAACATGAAAGAAAAAAATATACGACTTTACTTAAAAAATTACGACTTAAAATACACTCAAGTGTTAACGTCATTTCCTCCATGTCATTTTAATATTAAAATCTTGTATACATAAAATATGCCTATTATATCTTAATATACATAATTTTACAGGTTTTATTAATAAATGAGTAGTTGTATGATTATGCATATAATTATAATGGTTTAATTTAATTCAAAATAAATATTTATAAAAAAAAAATTTGATATCCTTAAATAGTATGAGATTAACAATAATATTATCTGTAAATACAAAAAATAAGATAATTAATAATTATATCATTTTCATATTATGCAATTATATTTTTCCTAGATAGTATCTCAGCTCTTTACTTTTCTCTTATTATTAATTATTATTATTTGCAATAAGGAGCATGATATATAGATTTTTTTTTCTTATTTTTAGTATATCGAATACTAACACTAAAAGAAAAATTGTTCGTTGTAATGAAAAAGAAAAATAATAAACAAATAAATTTAATACAACTTTTAAGACATTCGCAGAAATTATTTTATTTGACAAAACAAATTTAATTAATTGTTTGTTTAAAGTAGATGGGTTTTCGTGTGAGATGCTTGGTTGGTTATTGAAAACTGCAGTGAAAAGTAAAACAAAAATGCTGTAAACACATTTATCGAGTAAATATTTAAGCCCTACTTAACCTAAATATTCTATTGTCTAGCTGATTTTTAATTCAAAACTATTGGTACGTCTACTCTTGTCCTTTTCCGTGAGCACATTTTCCATTACTAAATAAACAGTCGTTTTATTATCATTTCGTTGCTCGTTCTGTAGCTATTACAAAAAAAAAAAGACCATAGTATTTTATAATGTACGTATTTACATAATAATATTATATTCTATTGGCTACTGTTATTTCGACCAAGTTAGTCATCACTGCTAAAAAATATCAATTTTTAAAATGTAAAATTTTCTAGAAAATAATATGTAGTAGTGAATAAGACTTTACGGATGCAGCACATGATCAGGACAAACGAAAAGCCATTTCTTAGCCACTATTTCCCTACTGTTACATACGTGACAACCCTTTTTTTGTTTTTACTTTCCACACACAGAAATTGGATATGTGATATCCGACGTGCATTGTCTCAATGTATTGTTCCACACGCAGTAATAGGTCCAATACCCTCTAAAATTGCTACACACACACCCGAGGGCATGACGAACGAGAAGTAAAAAACAAAACGTGTTAGAAAAAAAAATATAACACCCTCGATAGGCCTTAGGGGTCGATAGCCCATTCCCCTATCCACCGGTGTCGCGATACCGTTATCCATGGCACATATTTATGCACCGTGGGTAGGATTTTGTTTAAAAGATCCGAAGAGAGAATGTTACATATATTTTAGGGACCCTATAATATAATAGTATATACGCATAAAGTATATGGATGACGCACTACTGTGCGTATAGCATCGTTCATTAGTTTGCGGTAACGTTAAATTCGATTTGCATAACATTTCCTACGATCCAAAATTGTTTGCGTATAGAGTACGGGCAAAAGAAAATACCCCATCTCATCACTACAAAATAATTTAATGATCGTTTGTGAAATTTAAGCGGTTGATATTTTAGATTGAAGTATGAGAAATGTATTAGTTACACAGTATTGTGTTATTTTTTTTAGATTTTTGGAAAAACGAGGTATTACAAATGTGAGTTTTTTCTGTTTTTCAGTTAGTTAAGTTTGTGTGTAATCGTGTTTTTTCGTTCTTTAAAAGTTTCAACTAACACTCTATTTAACAATTGGTATTTTTTTTCTTGTGAGTAAATCCTTTGAAGAGGAAATATTTTTTAATTTCTTTTTAGTTTCAACTGTAATAGTTTTAAACTAATAAACAAATGTTAACATTTACAGTTTATTAGTTCTTATCGAAATATGTTCTTAAATCATTTATTTAAATAAAATTATACATAGCCTGAAAGATAGTCACAATTAAAAATATTTAAATATGTTTTAGGTACGCTAGTATAAATAACTACTAAAATGTAATAATAAGAAATTTTTATTGAAATATTATTATAGTTTTTATTAATGTAATAAATCGATAATAACTAGACTTAAGTATTATTTAAAAATAATTATAAAAAAATCTTTTAAAACTACAAACTAGATCTAAGACTTTAATATCTCAGTTAAATGTATTAATGACTTTAATTATCTCATCGTATTACAAACATAACCACAAAAGGTTACTATTTTGGCGTGTATAAGACATGTGCTTTTGAGATTCCCTATAGGATGTGTGAGTAAACGTATGCGACAAATGATAACGGGTTTTCGTGGGTGACATTTTCAATTATATACAGAGAGACCACTGAAAAGTCTCTAGGGTTTTTATTCACCTGACCAGACACTTTTTTTATAAAAAAATATATTGGTAACGTTTAAAAAAAATGCAAGAGGTAAAAAAATTGTTTTGAGAATTTTCAATCTGTCGTTATCCCTAGTGGTTTCAAGTCGTAAATAGGAAAACTAATTCAAATTGAAGGAGGCCATTGAAATCAAAAATTGCTTTTATTCAAGTACCTCCTAGTAATAGCAAGTGGTTTTCGATTAGTTTTTCGAGAATAAACGTATGTTCGATATTCGAATGACAGTGTTTTAAGAGTATTATACGAATGTAGTCTATGTTAAAGTTTGGTTTTCAAATTTTTCAATTTGCAAATACGAATGTCCAAAAAATTTAAATAAAAATGTATTAATTAAGTTTTAATATTTTTTAGTTATATTTTCTCGTATATTTTTTATTTATTTACTATGTAATACAAGTAATTGACAAATAATAAAATAAATGAATAAATAGGTTATTGGATAATAAAAAAAAGTTTTATGAATATGTATTTTTGTTGTTCTATTAGTTAAAGATTAAATATATAGGAAAATGAATAGCAATTAGGACATTAAAATGAATAACTTTTAACCTTTATAAAATGCACAATTTCACTATTATAAATTAAAAAATTCAATATTATTTACTTAAAAAAAAAAAAATACAAATAAAAATATCTACCAATTCATCCCAAAGAGAATTTTTCAAAAATATATCAATAGAATTTCATTCTTCATTTAATATATTGAAATTCATGTAATGAAAAACTTACATTTGTTAAAATATATTTTTAGGTTATATTTTGTAATATTGTATGTATATAACAATATAACAATACAAATATATTTCTTTGTACAGTTTTGATTATTTTTTTATAGAAATACCTACCCAAAACAAAACGTAAACGAGAAAAAATATAATTAAAAATCAATTAATATTATATTTTATGTGGGTTCAAATTTAAATTATACAATAAAATTATTAGCTTTTTTTTAAACTTTATTTAAAGAATTAAGTTATAATGTAAGTAGATACGTATTTTGGTAATAATTGAGTTTTGACTATTAATAAAATACATGCATATTATATTAATCACTTAATATCTATTTACCATTTGTAAGGTAAAAAATAAATAAATAATTTTTATTCACGTAAAATTTATATATTTATTGGGTATATATATTTATAATTTATACTGATTTATTAGCGTATTTAAATTTGGAGACTTTATTTTATTAGAAAACGTGAAGAATTTAGTAATTAAAGTATAGTGATATATAATATTTTCATCATTTGAGTTTATCATTTATAACTACAATTAAACCTAATTTAAATTAATTTTTAGTTAAACTTTGGGCTTTAATGTACCTGAACAAAATGTAAATGAAAGATGCTAATTAACATTATATTATTAGTGCTATAGAATAAATACATAGAATAAATCAAATTTATATACTTAATATATATATATATACTTTAATAAAAATAAATTTCGTACGATTTAGAATGGATATTAACATATTAAAAAACAAAAGCAGATAGTAAATTCATATAACCATCAATCAGTTTCAAAAGCCTGACATTGAAAAAGTAGACTTCAGTATACGCCACGAATGAAAATATTAAGGATAATAATAATAATAATAATATTATTTTATGCATTGTGCATGCAATAGCTTAAATAATATCGTCTGGGGTTCAACCATTCCCCCTTTAAAGCATTCCAATCTTCACGAGTCAACTTTGGCGAATAACTGCTGACTATTGTGTTAATTGCCTTTTTCTTTATCGCAAACCGTGTAACGAAAAGCACAAACGTTTTTTGTTATAATAATGCGTTTTATCTGTGTATCTCGTGGGCCAATTTTATTTTAGCTCTGAGAATTGGGATTACTATTCAGGCGTGGGTTAAGATTTAATTTCGGTAACACACGCGAATCATAGCTGTCTCGTTACTAATGATAATGTCATCGCAATAGTCATAATGATAATTATAATGATTATAATAATAATAATAACAATCACGATGAAGATGATGATGATGATGATGATGATGATGATGATGATGATAATAATAATGATAATAACAACACGCTAGTACGATACCGGTATTTTATATATTCCGTCATAAATAATTCCATTTCAAAGGCGACACTTAGAGCAAGTAAAAGTAATTTATACCAAAGAGTTCATATTCTACAAGAGCACCAGCACACTGGCCATATAATCCGTGACAATGACAAATCGCACGTGCAAAAGTTGTTGTACTCATCTGGAATTCCCTGTCAAAAATATGTTTTTAAATGGCTTATGTCTTATACGAGTTTGCGCTCCATGACAAATACCTTTCTCAATTGTCTCGTAATAATTGTTATTACGACTCAAGGTACATATTTAAGATTTCATTTTTTTTTTTATCGATTATGAATGAAACTATTATTGTAATATATAAATGACAGTTAAATTTTTATTTTTATTTGTTATGATAATGTACGATCTATATACGTTATTTGTTTGGTACAATACGGATATATTTTATTAGTATTCAATTTTTACATCATGAAAAATTGTAAAAAAAGACATGAAAGAAAGTGACATTCATCTAGTTATTAAATTATATACCATTATGACCATCGAAATTGATATACAAGCAAACGCTGCATAGCGAGTAGCGACAGTGCACATTACATATTATATTAATTTGGAAATTGCTGGCGGATTAAAATTATTTTGTATACAAGTATCGAATATGATAATGAAGCATACGTTAGATATGGGGTAGTATCACAGTGTGGCCGTGATTTATCCACAATTTATTTTATTCGGGAGTGGTAATAACAATCGTGTATTAAAAATAAAAATGACATTAAGCTATAATTTTTAATAACTATAATATGGCAATATTAAACAACATATAATATATTATTATGTATTGTTTTAATTTGCAAAGAGTAAGTAGATATGCGTTTAAATTTATGACATCACAACTTTATTTCAGTTTAAGTTTGTAAGTAAACGATGGTCTTAGTAATATGAGCGTAGAAATATAAATACGTAATGCGTTTCATTTCACCAGGATTAACAATTATTTGAATTATTATAAAAAATATGAAAGAAGAAAAATAAGATCAATAAAATATATTCGTACATTTTATAAATTTTGGTTATGGTTTTTTAAATTAATCAAATATAATTATTATACGATTGAAAGGTTAATAATAAATCTATTATCAAAATGTTAAATGTAAATTTCAAAAATCACAAATTTTACCTAAAGAAAACTTTGTGAGTTGATTGCCTCGGTTAATAAAACTGATAGTGAACATAATAATAATTATAACATATTATGTGTTCACTATTGAATTTTAAATATGTTAAAAATAACCTTTAAATAGTTATATCTTATATCCTAAATTCAGTTTATGTCTATGAATAAATATCAACCAGTTAATAGAAAATTTAAAATATTAAAGAATTCAATGTATACTAACATAACATTTTTACAATTTTATTACAGTATATGAAACTTTTTAAAAGCTTTTATAAAACCGTTGGGCTCGACAAATTATTGTTTAGCGAAAAAGGGAATTGTAAATATTAGTGCAATTTAAAAACCACTCTCGCTAAAATTCAGAATTCAATATAGTGCTGCATATTTACATAATTACTCTAGGTAAGAATACATATGTTATGTAAATCCAATTGATTATTTTAGTTTTTATATAATTAATATCACGTCAGTTATAACGGAATCTTAATTATATGCAGTAATGGCAAAATATTTCTATCGAAGGTTGTAGTTATAGCAAAAGTAGTGAAAAAAAAATATTATTTTTTTGTTTACTTATGTATAGGTAAATTTAATTCGTATATTATCTTGTGATATTATAGTATTTATATTTAGTAAGATAATATATTCTTACGCTTAGCTTATTTATTAATTTCTCTTTCTCTCTCTCTCTCTTTCTCTCTCCTATTAGCCATCGATTTTATTATTTACGTTTTTTTGGAAATTGTGTATTATATACTTTCAGTAAATATATAATTTAAAACTATGTATACTTTTTTATATATTTCCTATTTTAAATAAAATTTAACTTAAAATATATTATTATATTAAAATCCTTTGTCGTTATTGATATTTATTTGAATAAAATTCACTTTTTCTATTTAAGTCTTTATCTATATAGTTACTTAGTATGTATCTAGCGAAATAGAACGTAAGATAGTATAGTTAGTAGAAGTTTTTGGATTAAGGTATTTCAATACGAATGAAAATGAAAATAATAAAATATTGTTTTATTCTGCTAGATTTATAAATGTTATTTTTCTTAATACTTTTTATTTGCTTTTAGTTGTTTTGAGGTAAAATAAAGTTTTTCTAGAATTCATAAATCAGGATTAAATTAACATTTACTTGAATTAACGTTCACCCTAACATTAAATTAAGAAACCAATATACCTACTATACTTGTGTAATGTTTATAAACTTTGAAAAGTAAAGGTTTTTTAATATGCATGATGAATTGTTTTATATTATAATAAATTACTTATGTTATTCACTATTGTATATATATATAACAAAAACAACAACTTTAATAAATTGTAATGAAATAATATAAAGTGAAAAAAATGTTGTATTTTGTGAATTTATGGTAAATTCAATTTCATAAGTATTTTAAGTCATATACCATAGTAAAATGCGTAATAAACGCATTTCCGTGTTTATTTTTATGATAAGTTTTTAATATTCTGTTATTTAAAATATTTATTGCGGATGGTTATAAATTATTGTGTCTTGATAAATTAGATAGTTAAAAATAAATGTCAACTACTGCACGCTAATACACATCACAATTACAAAACATGAAAAATATGACTATAAAATAAATTTGAATTTTTCAGAAAATAATATGAATTATAGTTGAACTTATAGTATATTGTGCATTGTCATTAGTACACTTATTTAATGTTTTTATCGTCATTTTCTTTCGTATTCGATGTACTCTGATGAGTCAAAAATAGACTAATTTTCTTTTTTATTATTGGTTAATTTATGATTAGAATATGTTATACTATCATGCATATTATGAATTATATTTGTATGTATATTGCTTACATTTGAATTAGATTCCTGTGTAACGATAGTGCGAGAAGGGACGTGATAAAATATATGTTCAAGAGTTTTTTTTTTACCTTTATTATTATTATTTTCACCCTTATACGTTGAAGCCGCAAACCTCGGGATAAATCGGATATTTGATAATTTCAAGTTGGAACAAATCGGGTGGAAAAGATTTCCATCTCCGTCGCGGTCGACGACGAATGCTACATCTAGTCATATCGCCTCAGGACCGTGCATAACATTATTTCCTTTCACATTCCTAATTGCAAATCAGCCAGTTCCGGCGGAAACTCCAATTTCGTATTATATTTTCCTCATAGTATTATTATTTATTTCGTTATTACTTATTTTTTATACTCAGCCTATCTTATGTTTATTATTCTTACGTTTATATTGTTCATCTCAAATATCGGCAATATCACGTCTACGTTTTTCTTGTGCGTAGTACGGTTTAGTAGTCATTGTGAAGATAAAACGATTCTTCTTCGTATAAATCTCCATTGGAAGTAACCGTTCGATCCAACCGGAAAATAACAAACTTTTTAAACGAACTGCGAAAGTTTTTTTTAGGCCTAATGTAAATGTCGTTTGATCCCCATTTGCTCTAATATATATATATATATATTTGTACTGCCAACAATGTCTTGAAGCAATTTTCTACGAATTCTATACAAGAAATCTGGGTCTACCACTTTATAGTTTCCTAAATCAAGATAAACTGCGATGGAAAAATACGACTTTTCAAAGTAATGTCTTCGACTTTTAACAATTTTAGTGTAAAAGATAGGTGATTCACAATATTACGTAACACGTATACTGACACTGTTTTTAATGATTTGTTATTATTATTTTCACACTCACGTGATACATTATTTAACCTTCAGTTTCTTTTAACTTATAAAATCTTAAGTAGAATTTATGATAAAATTGAATACAAAAGATAATTATTTTACTAACTGTAAATATTATTTAAAATTAAGCTAAGTAAATGAAAAAACTTAAATCATATGTCTATACATACAAAATGTGAACCAACGAATACTTCGTATGTTTTGTTCTGTCTTATGTTTGTGTAAAAATTATTAAGGTTATTGGTAGTATATTGATATAGTGTATTAGTAATGTGTATATTTTTAATAATTTGTTACGGATTTGAGTGTGGTATTTTTTATAACTTTAATCAAAAATAGAAAATAAAGTAAGGGCTATAGTAGGTAAAAACTGTTGTATAGTAGGTTCAATGATAATTCATCATATTTATACGAAAAACAATTTGGAATTAAAACTAAATCAATTCAGTTTTGTCAGTCAAGTATATTTCACGATATGTTATTTTTTTTTTTTATTGCTATTAAAGTAATTTACTATTATAGTATTACGGTAGATTGATTTCGTTTTTTCCAAAACATTATACTTATTATATTATTGCAATAGTATATATCTAGTATTTACTAAATAAATTCATCAATAGTTTATCTTCAAAAGTTTATAAAAATCCACTGTTCATTTACTCTCAATTAATTTTTTTAATTCAAGTATTAACTAGTTATGAGGGACTTAGTATAATATTTTTAAGCTTTTTCACCAACCAAGCAAATAATATTATTGATGTTAATAGGAAAATAACTAAAAAAAAAACCAAACTGATTTTTTGGTAAGTATGTACTTAAAATAACTAAACAATATGTTAAATAATTAAATTTTGATTTTAAAAAATTTTCATATTTTCTCCTACTCGATTATTTTAAAAAGTACTGATAATTTTTAATTATCCTGTATCCAATTTTATACTAGAAACCTTTATCGAAGTTGACGATCAGAGCATTTCTTATAGTAATTACAACTTATAATTGTTTTCAGACACAAAAAATAAAAATAAAATAACGCGTTATTATAAAATCAATGTATTTATTCGGTTATCCCTCTACTCAAAATATAAGTTTCTATCTTCACCTTTGGTTATCAAAATATTTAATTATTTTTACTCATACTTAATAATTTTTTATCGTATAAAATTATTTATCAACTTTAATCTAACGCGAGGAACATTTTACTTCTACTGTACATCAGAGTGGTCATTTTTTAGTTTATTTTTTAAACACCATTCATTTTTAATATAATGAAATTGTTACATAGACAACTGTTGTAGATCACTAAATTTTAGTTAAAATTTAAATTCTGCTTTAAGATACAAATATTACAATTTTTAATCCTTCTATTGACTTTAGTCAAACATTAATATTGAAACTTCTGATAATTATTTTAAATATTATATTCTTCCTATACGAAATCAAAATGTTTGTTGGTAAATTTAATAACTAATGTAACATAAACGTTGTCGAATAAGTTTAATTATTTCAAAAAGTTTCGTCTCCGAGATTTTACATGATATACCTATATACCTATATACGTATATGAATGTGTGGAGATGGATATTATCTGTTTTCCGAAGAATACCTAAATATAGATAATAACTATTAAAATTATAAGTTTTTATAAAATATATGTTTATTTTATTAATTAGTGTTTTAAATTGTATAGGTTCTTCTTTATCCAGAAGAAGGATGGGCACGGAGTGCAGTTTCAAGCTACTGGACCCTCACGCCATCTTGGTGGAATCGAAGCAAATGTAAAGTAGTAGAAGTAACAGGCACTAGAAAGTAAGAATATTTAATTATACAATGATATATTTATACATAAAATTTTTGTACAAAAATAAGCATATTCACTTTATATATAAAAAGTAGGTAAAATGTTGTGCTTAAATCGTTATGCAGGTAAAAAGTCATCCTAATATTTTATTTATTATATAGTATGTTTATTTGAAACATCAATTTAAAATTAAAATATTCAATTTTATGATTATATTTAAATGTAATCAATTATCATTTATAACATTACGATAAATATGATTACTCGAGTGAGGAAGCAGCCCATTAACAGCACCTCCGAATTTAAATAGCTTAG
Organism: Rhopalosiphum nymphaeae; assembly: GCA_036289425.1. Lineage (NCBI taxonomy): Eukaryota > Metazoa > Arthropoda > Insecta > Hemiptera > Aphididae > Rhopalosiphum > Rhopalosiphum nymphaeae. Next base: position 4,871,305 of record JAZAQC010000012.1, on the reverse strand, counting down.
TTGCTATATTTAAGTATTTGAACATAAAGTGCTTTATTTTTGACATCCTTGAAAATGTATTATGAAGAGTAAATTATGATAATAAGAGACAATGCAAGGAATCTAATACTCGTACTGAAATATTTCATAGTGTTAGTAAGCAGTTTTATTTATTATTGGAATTTATAAATCATGGTATGAATATGGTGGGTAGAAGATAGTATATATGCTAAAATAAAGAAATAAACGTGATACCTCATAAATAATACCAAAAAGACTATTATAAATTTTGTTTTTTTATGAAATAATTAATTTTTTTTAACTATCGAGTATAATGTACATATTAATATATAATAGTATTTGCACATTGTACATAATTTTAATTAGTAAAACACGGTTCACTACTTTTTTTCACCAATCACTAATAATATACTATATTATATACTGATATAGTATACAATGCACATAATATAGTAAATTAATAGTGAATACTATATAGCTCGTATGGTGTGTATACTTAGTCGATCGTGCGTTCAATGAACCGTCAGAGTTATGCATGGACCTTAATTTTCATTTGGTAGTATCGTGTTTTATTTTCAATTCAAAACGTATAACTTTTGATCAACAAACACAAAAATATAATAAACCGAAAAATTTAATCCGATTTGTAGTATAGAGTTTCTTTAACAAGATGACTCCGGTGTATTATTTGTCTAACGTAATGCAATTTAAGGTGTTATCCTCTGCAAAGCTCGTTTAGTATTCCAAACGGCATTTTGTAAAGTCGAACAGGCGCGCCGAAGAATAGATGGGTTCATGTTTTACCATCATCACCATTGTACACCTAAACTCAAATTTCATACTAATACCTAATTTTACACATCGCAGATTTTTGTTTTAAAACCATATTCGCATACTTACCACGTCATAACTCATAACATTATATCGATATACTCTTATATATATATATATATCGCAAGGTAATATTATAACATTATGAACGGCCAATAGAACGTATTTACAGAGCTTAAAATAAATGTCTAGTAGAGTAATGACATGTATATATTTAGCATAATATTTATATTCTTGACGTGCTTTGTACTGCGAGAAAATTTAAATTTCCATCATTTGGGATAAGAAAATAAATATAAGATATAATGGTACTGATATCATAATAAATTATTTTATTAGATTTATTTCCATTAATATATATATTATATGTGTGTGTGTATTTTTTGATTTTACGGGGCAATACTATGTTTGATTTTTTTACTATAAAAATAACAGTTTTTAAAGAAGTAAGAGCGCCTTAAAAGTTCTATTTAGAAATTCAATACAATTTGCATTAAAAATTATATTTTATATACGCTAAAGTAAATATTTTCAAAAAGTTTTGCTGCAATGACAAAAAAGTTGATAAAAAAAAAACAGTGAGATTAAAAGTTTTTAACTACAAAATTAATAGCCGTTAAAAATCATTTGATTTAAATATACAACACAGTATGGAATTCTGGAACTTGAATTTAATCAAATTTATAACCAACTTTTTATACTTTGTACATATTATTATTATTAACATAATAAAATTTATTTATTTCATTATTAAAAAGGACAATTGAGATATTATGTCTGTAAAAATAGTATTGAGCACATGTATACTTATTTAAGTGTCACGGTATACACTGCATTTTACATACAGCTATAATTTATAAAATATTGTATTTATGTATTCAGTACTTACCAACCTCAAATAAAATTAACTCAGTTAGTTATTATGTACTAACTAAGAAAATATTATTCGTAGGGGGTTAATACCTTTCCCCATTTCCTATATTATTATTTTACATACATAATGAAATTTAAAAATTATTTAGACTAATTGTAAGCTAAAAATATATTAATATTGTGGTACCCAGGAAACGAGGTATTTTAGTATTTATTTATAAACGAATAAAAATATTATAATATATCAAATAAATGATAATGTAATATAATATACTAGGTATATTTTATTGAAAAAAATAAGTTTAATATTACGTTATATTAATAGAATTACTAATAGTATCCAAAATCCATAACTATCTAGTACCTATATAAAGAAAATATAAAGTATGTTTAAAATAGAAACTGATTCACTGTGTTCGCAAAGTATTGATTTTCGTATTTTAGATTTATTAATGAACTACAATTTAGTTTATCCATTACAGAGCCCTACTGAGTATGAGATTACCTTAAAAACTGATATATAATATTTCTGATTTTTTATTTGTTACTATACCGCAATCTAACTTAATAAAACTAAATTATATATAAAATATTGCAATTTTTTAAATTAAAATCAATTAAAGTTCAGATATTTTTATATAAAAGAATTTTAAGAATTGAATAATAATTTATAATATTTATTATGTTTTAGAGTTTTAATGTTGTATAATACATTTTATAATATCTAGTTTGAAGTTTTGAAATAATAATAAGTTTCAAAAGATACCGTAGTAACTTTTAAGTATAAATAATTTTGTATAAATTTAAAAAAAAACCATTGGGAAATTAAAATTGGATACAGTGCTGATTTTTAGTTATTTATTAATCTTAATAACTATGATTGTTATACATTTTTTTTTCAAAAAGCTTTGTATTTAGTTACATATAAATGTTTATAATTTACAATCTTGTATTGTATTGGGTTGTTATAAAATAAAAATAATAATAAATAAGAGTAGGTACCTAATTAGTGTGTAAAATTATGTTGCTAACATATACCTAAGTTTTAAAATATTGACTATAGGTACTTATCAAATTACTTATAAGGAAAGTAGGATTTAATTTTACGCAGAAGGTACTTTACTCTTGAAATAGATTACTCTGGCAGTTGTATTAGGGACATAATTTAATACGAAAGCCACGAGTACCTTCATTTTCGGGGCAAAACATTGGCAATAATAGAACATAATGTATAATATCTCTATTATTTATGCTGCGCAATTATTTTGTATAAGCATTAATGATAATGTTATATTCTATCTCGTATTCAATTTGCAATATCTTTAAATTGTATAGGATACGGACTACAGCATTACATATATCTATAAATCGTGCGTCCATTGATATTTTTATTTTTTTAGTAATTAATAAATATATTACGTATTCAGTTTTAAATTTGTATTATACTAATTATAGTAAATTTTTTTATCTTGAAACGCATTTTGTATTATGATTCTTTATTCTTAAATAATATTCATAAAATATTCATACTTAAATTTTAAACTTTATTCAAAATTGATTATTAAATTTCAAAGATTTTATTATTGAGTTTAAATAAGGAACAATTCCCAAAATAATCTTCATCATTTATATTTTGCACCAAGTTGAATATTTCTATTTCTACTATTTATTGAATATAACCTATAAAATGGTAGTATTCTAACTTAAAGAAATAAAATTTTACGATCAAATGATAACTTTCTTTTAAATTATAGCTATTATTTTTAGTGCAGCAAATTCATCAAGTGAAAAACGTGAATTATCAATTTATATATACTTCCAACATAAATCGTTTTTATAACGTTTGAAATATGGTTGTATCAATAACTGATTATGAACAATCAATATCAAATAACGTCCCTAGCACTCTACATCAAAAATTCAATTTCACAAGAAATAAAAATGTTTTTACGTTTTTATGATATATTATAGTCGTCGATATGTCGGTCTCTATTGGTTTAATAAAACATATTTTTTGTTCTTACATTAAAGGAAAAGTTTGAAACAGTTGTATAAGAAAACTTCAAAATTTATTATACGAGTACTAAGTTAACTGTAAATTGGGTATACATATTATCTTAAGAGTTAAGGAGTAGACTTTATTTTTAATTGACACATGTAAAAGTTTAGTTAAGTAATTACAACCATTAACTAATTAACGTAATTTATATTGTAAAGACTTAGTTTAAAGATTAATTCAAATTCAATCAACAATGATACATTTTTAAACCAGCTATTTGAAAAATAATGAATTACGTTTTAATAAATAATATTAACAATTGCTTAATTAAAAGAATATTATTTTTTAAAAGTATAATATTTAATATTATTTCTATAAACGGTAATTCTATTCAATACTTTATAGTCATTATATAAATTATTTATGATGTAAAGAAATGTTATTCAAACAATAAATATTATAAAAATCAATAGTTTGTGTTTAGACTGACCTTGCAAAAGTTTTCAGTTAGTAAAATCTAGTAAAAAACTTAAAACTTATCGTGGGATTTTCAAGTTAGACGTAAATATTTACATAAGTTTTTTTTAAGTTATCATTTATTAGAACATTTTTTGGAACTTAGTATTTTTAATAAAATTATTAAGATAAAAAATTAAAAGTAAAATTAGATACTAATATTAAACTATTATTAATTGATTTTATTGATTATAGTTTGTATGTTTTGAGCATATATTTTTTTAATTTAATTCACTCAGTAAAATTTAATATTATTATAGTAAAAATGATATATATATATATATGTCTATTTATATTTATATCTTATCTTAAAATTAATTTTGAATAATATTATAATTTTAATTATTGAAGTGTATGATATACTCGTATATCATTAAAAAATGTATGTTTAATACTGTAAAATATTTTTAAACGTTGGTATTCTAAAAAAAAAAAAATTGTATTTAGAAATGTGTTATAGATTCTATAATTTGATCAAACGAACCTATTAAACATGATATAAAATCGCCATGGTAACATTTGAAAAGTGTTAAACAATAATATGATTTCCTGTATTGTAGGTAATGGAAACGTAGGGGTACCGAAGTATCCGAATAGCCATTAGCTATGTTTTTTAAACTTTGTCTGTACATACACCCGGCGGACTTTTGAAGCGTATATTGCATTATCATGTTTTTACTGTCCGTTTTATTCCCGTGTTATAGTTTGTATGCAAACCCACTGGTGTATTAAAAGTGTACATAGTATAGTACATAACGAAATATATTTTAAAATAAAAATACGTTCACTATACCCGAGACAAAAATGATCGCTAAGAGGGACGAATTAAAATCGAACCGCAAACATTTGGCAATACAGTTTTCCCGCGAGGCTGGTATAAAGCTTACGAATATGAGCCCATAAAACCCAATCCGATATGAACAAGAACGTAAATACGACCTGACGTCGGGTGTTTGTTAACAAACTTGTAAACAACACAATTCTCTTGGGACTCCCTTGTAACTTGTAAGGTTATATTTGTCATAACCAATTATACATTTTTATTTAATTGCGAAATATAACCGATTATTCCCCAAGGGAAAGATGTCACTCTCATCACAAAAACTACATACTTTTAAAAGTTATAAATTAAATGTATAAAAATTTCAAAACATGAAACTTGAATTTTTAAATTTACATTAAATTATAAACGCGCCGTGTAAAATAAGTGATTATTTGAAAAATAAATAAAATTGATTGACGACTAAAAAAAAGTTATATAAAAGTTAGCATTGAAAAATAATTTGTTTAATATCCTCTGGGTATCCATATACGTTTTCATAAAATCCTTTTTGCTTTTTTTTTGATAAACTTTTTAAAGCATTTTAGATTTTTTAGGGATCATAAGATTAGTTCAACCCATTATTAAAATAAATATAATATGAACATAAAAACCATGGATATATTTTATGAAATATATATAAATATGTAAATTAATAATAAGTATTGTACAAAAAGATATAACCCTGTCAAAAATTTACATCTTTGTAGGTGCCACGTGGTTTTCCGTGTACATAAGTTTTTTCTATAACACATACTCGTTTTTTCGACCGTTCAAAACTTGTATAAACTGTTAAACTAAAAATAATTATTAAAATACACTAAATGGAAAATAATAGTTTAACTTTTAAATTATTTATGTACATTAGTCCTATAAATTAGCCGTTTAAAACTTTTAAGGAACACAATTATATCAATTTTAATTGTTGTATTTTGAATTACATTAAATAAAAAATACTATATGAATATATAATAATTGTGCATTTCTCATGTACCTATAGTTATAATTTTCAAGATATCCAAAAATAAATTAACAGATAAATTTTAATATTTTAAAACTCTCAAAATTGTATGCACATATCAAAATATCTTACATTAATAATTCTAGTAAGGTTATTGGTAAATAATCGAAAAAAAAATATATATATATTTTATGCTTCTTTATATCATATTATAATGTATGTTTATCATCATTATGGTGTGTACTCTCTATACGTGTTTAAAATATACATATATAACATTATCGTTAATAATTACTTGCACTACAAATGAGAATTTAATCGACGTTTAGAAAAATATATTATATCGTTTTAATGATTCATGATGGCCCGAAACATTTTGCCTTATTTTCGTTAATAGCGATATCAATTATGATCCATATACCTTGTAAAAAAAAATACTCTTTGACATTAAATTCAGAAAAGATTTTCAAAAATTGTAAAATTGAAAATGGTTATCATAGGCACTAAATATTATTGTTATTTAAAATAAATAGGTAACATATATTTTATGTAAAAGTTAGGTAATTTAAGGGTTGCAATAAATAAGTTATATTTTATGAGTAAAAGTTGCTGTAGCTTAACAACAGTTTGTGTTTCAGATTATTTTTTTAAATTTAGTCATTAAAAATAAAATAATATATTATATGTATGTCTTATAGCCTATATAACAAAATGAAACTCATTTGATGATATCAATCGTTTTAAAATCGTTGTATTTAAGGAAGGAGAAGTAAAGTAACAATAAGGGATATTTAATTATACTATTAATAAATCTGCTAGAAGCATCGTATTTGAGTAATATCTCCTCCGACGCAAACGACGCAGGTTTGTGTTGTATAAGATGAATAATTAATCTCCAACTTGAGTGGGTACCTGATCACTTGATATTAATCTAACAAGATAAGACCTTGGCAGTAAGTTTCAATTTGCATACCAGTTGCTCGATAATAAATCCTAAGCCCCTAAACGGCAATTCATTGCTCGTTTAGAATCGAGTGAGCTGCTATCGAATGATGAAGAGGAAATTTTGAATTAATTTCGAATTCCGAATACGGAGCCATACTATGTTATGTAGTACATTTTTTATTTATTTGATTTTATTTTTACTTAATATGTTACGCTATAAGGTATTTTTTTTTAATTTTAATTTTAACTTCACTATATTATACTTGCAGCTATGCGTCTTTTTTGGGACAGGAGAATTGGGTAGTTGATTCTTGACTTTCGGTACGGTCGATTAATCCTTTTGTGGATAAAGGAAGCTTGTTAGAACTCAGATGCCGTACCGGTGTGTGCGGTTAGATTAAAACGGACAAAGGGCCATGGGACTGAGGGTATAGAGGACGAAAAGAGAGATGAAGAGAAATTCGGAAATTGGCTTGTTAAAAGTTGCCATGTCGTCGTAGTCAATTTATATATCCACGACACAATATATATAAATATACGTATATAACAGAATCGGTAAACCAGGTTTGAGTTTTTCCCCGGAGGGCCAGCTGCTACTATGAAACCGATGAACCATGAGAAAGAAAATATTTGATGAACCGTTTGAACGCTTATATAGGATAAATGGATGCAGTAACTCGGAATGAAATAACCTCGTATATACATCGGAAAGGCAATCACAATATGAAATTTGAAATAAAACCATACATTGAAAACATAATGTCATAGGAAAATGTACATGATAATATTGCATTTTTGAAATCGATTTTATGACCACGTTAACAACCTAAACTGTATGATTTATGTTGTCTACAATTTTAAAATAGTAATACGTTATACGCATTTTAAAGCAGCTATGTCATAAGCGTATTTCGTACACTTCGTATACGAAGATAACATTCATTTTAGATATTAGATTTAATATAATCACCATTGATATCTAATATTAATCGTAAACCACTAAGTTAAAAACTAAAATTAAAAATTAAAACAATAGATTTCTAAAGGCCTTACAATTTCAATTAGAAACCAAGAGAACTTTTATTTTCAACTACGTAAACAACCTTATAACGTTATACTTAACCATTTATTTATTAAATATAGGAATGCTTTAAACGAGGTTATTATTAGGCTAGAGAGAAACTTTTATCTTGAATATCGTAAAAAAAAATTAGTATCTTATAATAGCTCAGCTAATATTAATAAAAATAATAAAAATATAATATCTCATTTAGTTGATAATAATAACATCAAAATTACTGATAATAAAATATTGCACAAGAATTTAAAATTTTATTTTACAATGTTTGTACTGAGATAACATATTATATATAAAAATCACAAGTTAAAAATAAAATTATTTCATCTCTGACTCTATATATTTAAGACATATTATAAGTTGTTAACAATTTTCTACCTACTTAAAAAATATAAAGATTTTAATCATTTTTCTGAAAATTTAATTGTAAATAATATTTTAAAAAAGATCGCCAATTATACATTATCTTATACTCTTTCTATAGTACCCAATACTCTTATAAATATTTTTATAAACAAATTGAATATATTATAATAAAAACACATATTATATTTAATAATAATTAATGTGTATTACTAGTTATATCAAGTATGAGATAGTATGATAAAATATTTATTTTTTTCATAATATGTATTTATTAACAAATTTAAGGAACGAAGATTCGTGACTCGTTGTGTTATATTCACGCACATATCACGAATCGATTGGAAGTACAAAATATGTTCGATTAAAGTTCTGTGAAATAATCTCTCATTTTAAGCTGAGAAGAGAATAAGTATTATAAGAGAAGAATCATTGGGTTTTATTGCCAGCCTCTGAGATGGAACGCAGGCGTTCGCGGACATTATTATTATTATTATTGTGGTTATTGTGGTGTGCATGATATCAAAATATTGCGATGGAGTCTGAGGAGTATTAGAATGTAGTAGAATTTCTAGGAGGAAATAATTTTTGATCACTAACCAGTAGGGGAAAGAGACGGTTGAATAATTCACGATATTGTTTTAGGATTTAAGGATGGGATAGAGATAAGTCGTAAATTTAAGATTGATGTATATCTTTTAACATAAAATAACAGTATATTTTACAAGTATGACATTTTAATAAGGCATTTTTTTATTGAGCACTAGCCATATAGATAGTTAATAAATATAGTTTTTTATAAAACAAAACTCTTTTTTTTTTTTTTATCACCACAACTCCAATATTTCTACTATTTCAAAATGATTTAGGTATAGGTATATTTAATATTGATATTTTTTAATTTAGAAATATATTTTAAAAAATTCAATAAAATAAATTTGTATATTTTAGATTTCAAAATCTAAGTTTATTAAATGTTAAATCATTATTATAAACAATCAACGATAATTAAGTAATATGGTAATACAGTAATTAGTTTGTAAAATGTATCTAGATTTCCGAAACTCATACAAGTAAGTAATATAGGCACTTATAAATTGAATTTCTTTTATACAATATAATATATATCATTTCAAGTTACGATTATAAGACAATTATAAAATTTCAACCAACTTTAATACCTGCAATAGTATTATAAACTTAAATGTAAGAATTGTAGATAGGTATTTAAGAAAATATTTTACATTTAAGTTTGGCAACATAAAAGTTAATTGCTATAATAATCATAAGCTTAAAATGAATACATTTGTAAGAGATGTATGACATGTAACGTTCTTGTCTTCTTGTTGAGAATACAATTATAGTCTTTGAAAAGTAACATAGAATATTATTAACATATTACAACATTTCATATCTTGATTATACTTATTCATATAATGGTATAAAATGCCCGAGTCGTTCTAAAATAATTAAAAACTCAAATGTACCAAAACGGAAATCATTAATATCTATGTTGGTTAGTAATAAATACTTATACTATTAAAATACTTAATAAATAATTCCAATTTAGCGAAAAACTGTTTATTAATTTTAAATTACATTAAAAATATTATATCATACATGAATAAATGAAAATAATCAATTTATCACAATCATAGAACTAAATATTTATTAGGTCTGTTTAATTTTGATTTTAGGTATACAACATTGGCTAAAATGGTTGACACCGATACCGGCAATCTTTTCATCGTCGGTTCGTTTAATAAACGTACTGATCCAGATTTTAAAGTAAGTATATTTATCAAGTTTTTAACGTATAATTTTAATCAAAATAATAATTGAACATAATTTCTATGAACTTTCAAAGTGTAAATCTAGATTTCTTAGCATTTTTTTTTATCTTTCGACATTAAAATAACGCAGTATGTAACTTCCGAGATTGTATAGCATCAAAAAATATTAGCACTTTTCTTTTATGCATTTGTTTTTCTTAAAAGCAAACACATAGTTTGTTCTCTTTTTATCTAAACAAAAGGATAGGTTTAACAAATTCGGACTCTGGTGGGAATCATGAAAATATAAGAATGGCCCCTAGGCCGCCGAGGTATTGAAAAAAAAGTTACAAAAAAACAAAGAAGTTTAGTCAGATGAATAATGTTTGGGGAACAAAAATCTATAAAATAGCTTAAGAACTCAGAAACGTTAGAAGAAAAAGTGATGAACTTTTTTTATACATTTTTTCCTTTTTTCCGTGTCTGCCAAGCACTCAAAACTTTTCAAAACCTATTTTTGTATGTAGTTTTAAAATTAGAATTACTACACGCATGAGATATCAGGTATCTGAATTGTATTTCTGTAACTATATCATATTTATTTTTATTTTCAAAAATTATAAATACAACAGTATATTTTAACTGTTTTAACATAATTTAAAATAAATTAGACGTTGTTATATTCATTAAAATATTTAAAAAAAATCATTTTTATAAAGAACATAATTAAATGTATTCTTTGTAGTGAACAGTTGTGTACTTAAATATAATTTTAATTATCTATTAATATTTATACTACTAGGACTTTTTAGCACAAATGTAGTATTAATAAATAAGGACTTTCGGTTTTTGTATTTTTCAAAGAAATATGGTTAAGAAATTAAATTGTTTCACCAATAAAAAAAGTGAAACACATGGTAATGTATATAATTTTATACAATCATATATTATAATGTAATAAATAGTATTATTTTTTATTCTATTGATTAAGAGCAAAAACTTAGTATGTTACAAATTTTTGGTATAGAAACTTAAAACTAATGCATTTATTATTACGATATGCTTAACGGATTAGACTTTAAACATCGCTTCGGTACTTAAAAACAAAAAAAACGTATTGCGTGTCGACACTGACAAGTAAAAAAAATGTTATTTTTAATTTTTTTTTTTTTTTTGAGTAGGTAATAATAAATATTATATGGTATTATAATAAACGAGTTCATTATTATAATTTAAAACTCTGAAATATTTTTGTTCGCTCGTGATTGTTATTAAGAGTTTAAAAATATTGAATTTTTAAAATACATTAGAGTGTTAAAAAAAATCATTGGTAATACATTGTCTTAGAATATTCACTAAGTCTCCAGAAAAATTATCAAATATTAAGAATGGTAACTATATTAACGTTTAATATAATAATAAGTCGATAATAATCGATTCAAGTATATTTTAATCTAAGTAAGCTTAAACTAAGAAAATATATTATTTACATTTTAAGAACTTGTTATATATGTTGTTGTAAGTTTACTGGTGTTTATATGTAATTGATAATTTAATTATTTTTAACTAAGAAGATGTATGCAGTTTAATCACAAATTCATATAAATCAGTAATTTTTTTTATTTTGCTCAGAAATTAATAATTGTATTTATGTTACCAATCCGCAGAACTAATCAAATTACATTTTGTAATGCAATTTGTTGTAGTTATAATCCTCAAAAACTAAGTATAGTGAGAGAGGGGGACTTGTATTATAGTGGATACGTATACTTGCGAGTATAACAATGTTTTAAATCCGGCTTTACTAAAAGCTGTAGTGGCTGGCCGAAATAATGACGGATTTTACAAGCCGAACCGAAGGGGAAATATGAAAGGAACACGTGTAAAACGGTATAAAATGCCTATTTATTTTCTCATATATTTCTGTTTATGTGCATTTTTTTCAATCACGTTTCCTCGCGGTCCATCGGGTTCCCAACGTTTTTCTCTTTCGCAAATGTGCGTCGAAGTCTGATACCTGTTATGCCTATACGCGTTTCACATTTTTTCAGCCTTAACCAAAAATATATTTCTGCATACCTTTTTAGTTTTTATATATTATCATCGTTTTTTTTTCTTTTACTAACCACTCAAAAGAAAACCATAAACGATTCGTTTGACCGGGAAAAATGGTGAAAAAGTTATGAGGAATGTGTACGTAGGTATACTATTTTTTTTTCGCATCCCCAGTGATCCGTCATCATGACGAGCGCGTGTATCGTTCCACTCGACCGACCCCCCTGTGTGGTATAAAACAGATGGCTGTGTGATTTTTCAAGTATAACTTAGATTGCAACATGGTTTCTGACGTAGTTTATTTTACTGAGCACCAACATCAACATCTTGATTTCACCAGGTCAAACAATGTCAGCATATACCTTAAATGATACCATAGTATTTGTCGTTTATATAAAATCGAGTAATATGAAACTAGTATTTTACAAAATAAACAACAATGATGCAAAATGCGTAAATATAATATTATTATTTAATATAAATAAATAAATCATACCATTAAGATCAATAATTATTGATCAAATTATAATCTAAATTACGTATTATATAACATTTGCAGCAGTCAGTAGTCACTATTTGCTTTAAACTCTTATAGCTTATATCTGATTTTCATACTATATTATATACGTAAAATAGTACTATAATAACAATAATAATAATTACATACTTATGAATATTCGTGTATTATATTTTAATTAGAAATCAAATAACAAATAGAACGTTATTAAATAATTAATAACGTTGTATCAATAAAAGTACACACGTATCTATACATAGTTATTATGGATCTAACTTGTTATAAATTATAATATAACACAAATTAATACATAAAAGATACAACAATTATGATGGATATGTGTAAAAATAAGATTTTGATGATCTAAAAATCAAAACTAAAGATACTACAAAAACCAAAAAATCACTGAAAAACTACCAAAAATATTTAAATAAATAAAGTAAATAGACAAAAAATTTAATTTGAAACATTATTTAATGTATGCAATTTTTACATAGAAAGAGTATAAATTTAGTATAATTTATGTAAATACATTGTTTTATTTAGCGTGTTAAATTTGAATTCAATGATATATCATTGTATACGAATAACGATTCTAAACGAAAACGGCCCATAGGTTTTTTTTGACATAACTATAAAATTAAATTATTTTACTTTTAGTATTTTGATAGGTTAATATAATTTTTTTCGAAAATATTGTATTTATTATATTTTACATATTTAATTATAAGTACAATATATATTTATACCTCATCTTATCAAACTATATAACTCACAATGTAATAACATTTTTCTGTAAATACTGTAAATATATTTACAATAATATAAAATCCATAAAAGCTTAAATTCCCATATTTATAAAAAAAAATTGAAAATTTCTTATTCCTATAAATAGCTAAAAAATAATAATATAAACATTTAATGCATTTTAAAATATTTATGCTTATTTATTTATTTATTTATTGAGTTATCTACTCATATATAAAAAACAAAATCAAAAATTGGATTTACCCCGTTTTATGTAACCATTGAGAAACATCATTAGACTGTATATTTGTTTTTGGTGATTATCGATTGAAAATAATTTTTTCTTAAAATGGACCGAAATAATGATTTAAAAATACATTAAAATAATGCCACGAATTGAGTTGATTGTGTAATTTAATATCGTTGAATTTCAATATTCAATAAACTTTATTTTCATTTATATACAGAGTGTATCAAGAGTCTTCATCCGATTTCAAAAATGTATAAAACGGTTAGGTTACCTAGCCTAATATTAATGATGCAAATTTATCAACTAGATAAATTAAAATAAACTTGGTTATCTTATCTTTCCATTAGCATATAGGACGTTTACCAGCGGCTAACGAATGCTAAACCATGTAAATTTGTAAACGGATGAAGACTTTTGAAACACTCTCACACAAACTTTTTACTAATAGACTGATTTTTTTTTATCATTTTCTCTCGAAGCTTTTATTTTAAATATAAACATTATAGAATAACACTTAATATACAACAATAATAATTATATATAACGTTAAGGGATTATTTTGTGATACCTTTACTGAGAATTATAATTTTACATTAATTTAAAACATACCTTTATGTAATTATAAACTATATGTATTTAATATAATATTATATAGTAAATTAATATATCATAATAAAATCATATGGACTGTATTATTATTTTGTTATGTTTGCTATCATCGGTTAAAATAAAATTAATTATGAATTTATATATAACTTATTACCATATAATGTGGAACTTGTATCCAAAAGTAAAAACCAACACTACTATCATTATTACATTATTAGTATTACTATTATAGTATTATATTATTATTATTAAATAAAACAAAAAATAATTTTAATATATAAGTAAACAATATTGTTGGTCAAAAATGTCGAGGCTGTTCTAAACAATAATAATTATGGCTCTTAAATTATTAACAAGTGAAAACTTACAGTTCAAAAACAAAAATATAGCTTTTTTTGTGTATAAATAGTGCAACTACCTAATGACTAATGAGTAATAATAATAATAATAATAAATTAATAACGTAATTAATGTAAATTATTTAATTATTATTTTTTTTTTTTTTAATTTAAGTTCAGTTTAACATTTACGCTTATCTACATTTTATTATAATGTAATTTTAGCGAGAATCTTAATTTAACTCTTAATTAATTATTGCATTATAGTAGAATAAAAAATTAAAGACGAACGTGCGTTGTTAAGACACATTTAAATATTTAATGAATATCTTTCGATTACAAATTAACATTTTGGATATTAAATAATACTGTTACGTAATGCAAAATAACATTATATATATATATATATATATTCATACATTTTTTTTATTAATAATATTATATAATATAATAATTTACTTACACTATTTCTTATAAATTGATTCAAAAAATTGTTTCATACTTTCTTTACATATTATGTATTAGCTAAATTTAAATTATCGCACAATAATATGTAACATTATTTTTATTTAAATCCTAGATCTTGCAAATGTAAAGTATACAATCAAGTACTTATAAAAAATGTTTGGCTGAATTTAGTTTAATTAAAAGAAAAACTTAGACAATGGACACACTAAATCATCCTTTGACTAGTTAGATATTAATAAAATACGTTTCAGTACAATGATCTGATTGCTAAGACTCGATACTCAAAAGATAAAGCAAAGACATAGATCTTTTGTTGTATCTCAGATTTATTTACACCTGTTATTCTCCAGCTTTGACACAAATTAGATAAATTGCGAACTCTTATCCATTTTACACGTCGTGTGTCGTTGCTGTTTTTTTTTTATTGTAAGATAAACTAGGGAACCGTAGCGACCAGTAACGAAGAAAAATAAATCTGTCAATTGGCAGCGTCTATATATCGGTACACAGTAGGTAGTTGTTTGTATTATGTGTACGGCGTAACCGGGCAAAAGGTCTGCGTAGTAATTAAGTTTTAATCCCTTTGGTCCTCTGCAAACAGAGATGGACGAAGGAAAAAAGGACCGGTGGGGGCGCATAGTTTCCAATTTTCTCAAGTATAACTCAAACGGAGCAATGCTATACAAAGTGGCCACGTGCTCTGAATATTTCGTGTACATGTATTCAGAGAGGGGAATCGTGCCACGATTAAATCTAGTTTATGGATATATTATATGGCGCTAGGTAATTGTTGTATCGACCTGCAAATAAGGGAGATTGTGTTAATGGGAGATAGTTAAACTCCTTTAATGCTTGTTTAATGGCCTCGTCGCTATTTTTTATTATTATGATTATGATTATTATTGTTATCATTATTATAGGTATTATTTTTATTGTTATTTGTATTTAATATTATTTTTTTCGAATGGAAAATTTGAGGTGATGAGTTGTGATTCATGAACCAATGCTCTTAAGTATGTAATCAACGAATAGTTACATTTCTCTTGTATTTTCATGGAAAATGTACGTGATAAACCACAAAGAAATAACGCTTAAGCGAACTTGCAACAAGTTGGAAACGATTTTTTCATTCCTCTTAAGTCGTAATTACAACAGTATCATTATTTTTAAGTAGTTTCGCACATAATACGGAAAGCGAGTAAAACTTTCTTTTAATAGTGTACATATATATGAAGTTTCGGTAATTTATTTTTAATCATATTATTATAAGTTCGATATAGCTAGGAACCGCATATAGGGTATTTTTCGAATAAAAATGTACATATTATTTCAAAATATAGAGATGAATATATACTATTGTAAAAGTACATTTTCATGATTTGATAACCACCAGCAGGTGGTCCCAAAACGATTAAATGCTCCAAAATGTGTTTATCGATTAATAAACGTTAAATGTGTTTTTGATTATATCTTCGTTCAAACAATTCACTTTCATATTAGTCCCCAGAGTTTGAATTGTTTATAAACCAATCAATGATGTTAAAATACAGTTTATTTACAAAATACTGTTTTTATTTAAATAACAGTATATTGATTATTAATATTAAAATTAATTAATTTTTATATTTTTAAGGTTATTATTACATAGTTAATTTAGTGATTTAAAACATTTTAAATATAGCATAAAATATACTATTAAATATTCCTTGATTATTTTCAAATAGTTTTTAAATAATAACACATTATTTTTATATTCGTTTATATACATAGGTATACATTTTCATTAATTTCCTTTATTTATAGAATACACCCTAGTTATATTAATTTAATTAATAAAATAATTTAAAAAATTTTATATTAGTACTATAATATAGATTATATTAATAAACGAGTATAATGTTTAAAAAGTCTAATAACAAATTAAAAAAGTTATACACAAAAATAACAATTATTTTTAAATTACTTATTATTATAATATTCCGTGTAATTGGTCTGATGAATCAGCGTGTTATAAACTTATAATTATGTAATAGCTTATACAAAGTTGCAACGTTGGATGTTAGCCATTTTTTTTTTTTATCTAACATTAAATGTAATAAAATCATTGGGAATAGGGATTAATTCATTTCATTGAACCAAATGTGCTTCAATAAATCTTTAAATAAAATTTAATTAAACTATTATAGAAAATAGTTAATTTTATGCCAACCAAAAACAAATATAATTTGAATAATTTACGGGCTACTTCAATATCGGAAAAAAAATATTATTGTGCACTTAATGTTGCGTTGGAAAAACAATTGAACCCTTATTTTTCTATAGTACGACATTGTCACCGTACTGGCTTATTCAAATCTGTCAACTGCGTTTATAGGAGATTTCAAGTATTTGTACAGCATTGAGTTACTGTCATTCAATGCAAATTCCTGATTAATTATGCAAGCTGGTAAAATGTTAATGAAATCGTTCTGACTATTGATTGTGTAGCAATATATTTTGTTTCGCTTAAAAATAAAAACTAAAGAAAAACCTTTATAAAAAATAGAAAAGTTTCGCCTGTAGCGTATACAATGCACAGTGTATACTTGCTTATATTTTGACATCAATCCTTTTTTCGATATTAGTACGTCGATATTTTTATAAAAATATAATTTGTCAATTTTTCATTAATAAAGTTAAAAACTTTAAGATTTATTTAAAAAAATATGATATAATTAGTATTAATTTAAACCAATTTTTTATAAGCATTTTTTTTTTTGGAAAATATAAAATTACTAGTAAAAAGTTTGTCTGCTGATAAAATAATCAACCTGTATAATATAGAGTGATTAGCGTTGTACATATATAATTCGTACATGTTACGTATAATGCTAAATACCAAACTCCGGACTCCGATTGGCCTATCTCATTTAACCTCGTTCACATAAGGGGAATTAGAGTAATGAAATAACGATTGGTCTTACTTTTGTTTTCCCCCATTCTGGTTTGGATGTTTCAAAGTCGTGTTAGAAGTGGACGGGTTAGAGAAAGTTTCAGGATGCGGGATGAGAGTACCGCATAACTTTTAGGAATTAGTCGAATGAAAATAGAAGAAATCCAGGATTTTTATTCCCCTCTCTTTTTTTCATTTTGTTTGGGCACATCTGAAACATTTATCATTGTTAAATAAGTTCCGCCAACTTGTTATTCAGGCATAAAAAAAAATATCAAAATAATTGTACTGTTAAAATCCTTGCAATGGCTTCGCATACGGAAAACAAAAGTAATATTTATTTAGATTTTATAGTATGTAATATGTACACTAATTATTTAATTACTTTAATGAAATATATATTTCAATTATACTTATTTTGAGTATAAAAATCTTAATTATATAGAAACAGAAACAATAGTCATGTAGGGAATAATTTTTTTATAACTACATAATGACTTATTAAAAGTTGTTGGGTACTTATCTGGTTGAGTATTACAAACTAAAGGAAACTCGTGCTTCTCTCAGGTTTTTATTGTACCCTATCACTGAGGTCACTGTAATAGATGAATGTATTGTATCATTTTTTCATATAATTGGATCACAGTTATTTTAAAATATATTACACATTTACAAAAACAAATGGTACATAATAATAAATTAATAATTTTATCAATAACTAAGTTATATGCATATTTACGTTATTTCTCTGTTCTCTATTAGTTATCTACAGTTATTGAAATACTACAGAGAATTATATATTTTTATACTCAAATTATCAACTAAATTCAATTTTCTAGCAGAAATCACCTTAAACATTGAATATTTTTCTGCTCTAATAACTTTCATTGTACAAAATTAAGTAAAAATAAACATATATCAATTCATCATTGCTTATAGTTAACAAAATCATAAAATTTAGAAGTCAATCATGATAATTTTTTTAGACATAATTTTAAATGACATGAGAAAGGTACAAAATTGATTAAAACAATAATTAAGGTATAAATTTCAAATTTATTGCATTATATTATCGAGTTTTTTTATTAACCTAGTGATAGAGAACGTTACGTGGAGAAAGAAAAAGGAAGTAGTGTTGTAAAAAAACAAAAATATCACCGTTTTGTTTGCAATTAATATGGCTTTTTTGAATTTAATTATTTATACATCATGTCATCATTAATAAATTATCTTGAAATGTATTACAATATTCTCTAAATTGTGTTTTTAGTTAATAATTTGTATACTGAAACTTTGGTAATGGGTATATTATACTAAATACATTATCTGTGTCCAACTTCTAAGCCACTTAGTAGTATATACAACTACCAAACAGATTTTTAAATCATTATTTTCACTTGAAACTTTTTTTATAAATAAAAACGAATAAATCAAAAATGTAGTTTAGTCTTTGCTGTCTGGCAGTAATCATTTTTTTATTAAATCTTCTGTGAAAAAAACACGTACAACAATCAATTTGTAAAAATTGTGAAATTAATATATGTAAATAGATAGTGTGTGCTAAATTATAGACGCGTTTAGCTCATTATAATAACGTTTATATACCTTAGCTAAAAACCACTAACCAATTTAATTATACGCCGCTAATTTAACCGTAATTGATTGTTGACAGCGACGATCTTTGTTGTAGAATATTAATTTGGACTCGTATAACTTCATTGTATATACATACGTAGCTGCGGAGGTACCTATAACAGATCCCTCTGAAATGCCGTAGTGTCACGTCGGCTACCTTTAATAATCGGGTAGTAATAGGTTGGTACCAATTCAATCAGAAAATGTGTCGAGAATGGTGGTAGGTACTTTAAAATTTCTTCTGAAAGAGATTTAAAATCACACGAACTTGTCAGAATTTGTATAGTGTTATTGATGAGCGGGGAGATCATAATTCTTAAGCAATACAAGCATTAACATTATCCAGACTTTTGTGTGATTTCTTCTTCTACTGATATATTTGGTAAGAAAGTTATATAAGGAAGTAATATGATTTCAACATTTTGTTTGAGACGTTTTTTTTTATATATACAATAATAATTTTTTTTATTTATAATACACAACATCATTAATACTGTCTAATTTCTACGGTATTTAATTAATAACAAATAATTAGTTTTAATACATTATGTACTCCAGTGGATAAGTTGATTTTATTCGCGATTCATCATAATAGAAACTTATAGGCTTAGCTCTTCGATTTTAATCACATATATATCTAATATTCTATCCATTTAGCATAAATTTTGTATTTTTCTCCGAAAGTGAAGGTTTTTATTAATATCTCCCTTATCAAATTATATGATTGTTACATAGCACTGAACGTTTCATTGCTCGTAATACGTCCAGTTATAAGTGGTTTAATCGCATTATATCATGATATTACAGCAGGTTTCTGCGGTCTATTGAGAGATAACTGTAAACAGCGTAAACAGAAAATGTTACATGATTGATTATATTTATATTATTATAATACACCACGCAACTATACCCGCCAGGAAACACGTCTTCGACCCTCATATTTTCCAAGAGTTTGCACTTCGGTGCATAAATACATAATAGTATTATTATGTTCACTGGGAATTCGTACATTAAATCCCTACGTCGCATTAATGAAGCTCTTATAAGAGATCGTTGATAGCTCGTGATGTTTTGTCAGTAAAAAAACACTCTGTCAATAATGTTTTGTTATCAATCTATTGCATAAAATATTATTTTTGATTGTTATTCACTTTCAAATTTCAAAATACTATTTTATAATCAAACACTCAATTCAAAATCAATATTTTTCAGTAAATAAGTTATATAAATAAATAACTGACAATTTTCTGTAATTTTTATTAAGTTATCACATAGTTAAGTATTTTTCATCTTATTAAAATTAAATTACATCACTTATGGTTATTAAAGTTCGTTAGTTGATGAGGAATAACTGATAACTGATAAGTGATACATACGTCAATAAATCAATCAACGCGTAATATTTTAGTAGTATAATATATCGATGTGCCATATTTAAATGTGTACACTCGATAAAGTACAACAAATCCACTTCATAATTCTTAACTAAGAATTTTGAATCTTACTTTTATAGTTGAAGGCAATATAAATTGATTTTAATAGGGTACAATAAATGAATAAACTATAACTTACGAAACCCGATTGGCATCTGACTTAAAATACAATAATATCATAATATATTATAATATAAATGTATAACAGATTATGATATTGAATCTGTTTTAAATATTGTGAAATATTGTGAGTTATGATATATTATCTACAATTATATGTGCATGTCACATTTTAAATCCTCTTCGCATTAATCAAATTCACGAGTATATTAAACTTTTCTTAAAGCACGAAATAAACGTCAATCTATCTCTATTTTAAAATTATTTTAATGAAATTCCCTTAGACTCTTCAATCTTCATATTGTGAAATTTGTTGATATACTTGATAGAAAACAGCATTTCTGGTTCAATACATTTAAATGAAAAATATCTTGAATTCAAGAAGGATAATAAAATGAAAAGTAATTCAATCTTTTTAATGTTGGTGTTCAATATTAAAAAAAAAAAGGTTATGTATTGGTTTAATTTATATTATTACAAATAAGTAAAAGCTTACCTCTTTTTTTTTTACCGCCATTATTTATAACAGCTTTATTTACCTACAATTTGATTGAATTCTTAAATTAATTACCTATACGACGTCAATGTTCAAAATTTAAATGTTAATAATTGAAAACTAAATTTTGTGACGTATATCATGTTAATATTTTAATTCGGTAAGGTTTCCATATCTACTGCGTACACAATAAATCATACAATAATATAAGAGCAAAATATATCAAATAATAATTATTTGTCTATGACGCTTTATGTGAAACGGTAAAACACATTTATACGTAGGTAAACTATAGAATACAATATATGGCGTTGTACGCATATTACATTATGCTTTGAAGTGTGTTTATCCAAATAGGTTTTGCGTCTCGTTAGCAATAAAAACAAAAAATGTCATTGAAAGCGTGGGCCACGTGCGTATCTATAATAATAAACTGTATGTACGTAGGTATTTGAAAATGACTGTAACGTGATATTTATACAGTTTGCGAGCTTCTAAAGTTTCGAACGGGATAATAAGAAGAACGCATCGCGCATTCAAGGGATAACACTGTATCGTTTGTCATAATAATATAATACCACCGTTACCTATTTTAATTTGTCAAATGGATTTTGCGTGATTGTAGTTGCACACAATGCGCTTTAAGTACTCATGTAATCTATCATTATTATAGGCTCGAGACGGCGATTATTGTGAAATAAAACTGCAACGAAAACAACAATAATAATAGTAATAATCACACGTTAAACGACAGACGCGCATATGTCTCGGGATTAGGATCGCGCGGAGAGCGAATACAACCGTCCCCGAGGAAACGAAATTTAAAACCATTGGATATAACATATATATATATATATACATATATTGTATATACTGCATAAGTAGTGGTGTAGTATAGACCTACGGGGTGGCGGACGGTGCAGCGGTTGCAGAAGAACAACCGCGTGCATATTTGTTTCGTTTTTACGTGCTCGCGAGACTCACAGTTATACATGATATTATGTATATAGGATATATTATATATATATATATATATGTATAGGGAAGAGAGAATTGAGCAAAGTTTTAGCAGAAAACTTTATTTTCCGGCATTTCTACGAAATATTATTATTATTATTAAAGTTTCCACCGCACACATGTACGAAATTCACACTCACAAGCGTATCTGTAAGATGTGGAGGGGATGGAAGTGGTGAAGGAAAAGCGTGTACCAAAAGCTTGCCTAATAGAAGATTTTCCGCGTGACGAGACGACGTATAACATAACAACCAACAATATGTTTCTCTGTGGCTGCAACGACGACGACGACGACGATTATGAATATGTTACGTCAGCCGCAATAAATCAATCTTAATTATTGCGTTTCAAGACTTTTTGCCTCGGCAATCTCGAGTATACATTATTATTATAAAGGTACCATGTATATATAACGGCTCTATGCGTGTTTTCTAATTAACTGGAGCCTTTGCCCCTCGTCCGCACACGGCGCTTGCTCCGCGGATACGTAATTGGTCAATGTGCAGCACGCGCGGATAGAATGCCGTCCGTTATATTATTATAACATAACCTGAGCGCGCATTACGTGTCGCCTTTGTTCAGAGACAAAGGATTGCTTGTAAAAATAACTGCGTTTAATACATATATATATATATATATATATATATATATATATATATATTATTATTATATATTATGAGGTCCCTGTCTGCCGCCCCAATGGCGGGCCTTTTGATATATTGCGCATATAACGCGAGTAAACGGGCAAACGAGAAATTACTTAAGTATTCTTTATTCGCTTAATTTTTTTTTCTTCACCATCGTTAATTCTCGACGTCTTTTTGCTTAGGTAGGAATTTTCTGTAGTTACACCGAACAAATGACGTATTTCACGAACGAGTTCATATTATTATTATTATACACGACGAAAATCATTATAGAAAACGCCCGAGAATTTAATTATTTAAATAACAGAAAACTGCACGTGTCACGTTGATGCAAGCTTAATTACACCTTAGTTAAATGCTTAGAACTGTTATATTGAAATATTCATCAATAGCGCCCCCCTCCTCATCACAATAAAACTACGTTTTAAAAACGGGTTTTATTAAAATAAAAAAAATCTATGATCTACATCGTTAAACTTATATTTTATTGTAATTGAAACAATAAAAACAACATTGTATTGGCCCGGTATAATTTTAATTACATAGAAATTCAATTTATGGCTGTTAAAAATTTCACTTTGAAAAAGACCATTTAAGATCATTAATAATATGTAAACGATACTACAACAAATGCATACACACATTGTTACAGTGTGAATGCGTAAGAAATAAATAATAATTTGTAAATATCTGACACTATCCATTACACTCTTTCATGTAACACAATATGATTTAAATGTCAAATTTTAATTTAGTCTCTATTTTACAGTACGTAGCAATTCGATTTTCATACTTTTCAGACATGAAACTATTTAATATTTTATACGATGGAGAATAATTAATTTGTAAAATACTTTTCTCCCGAATCCGATGTTCCGGAAAAGAGGATAATGAAATGAATATTATATTTTCAAAGTTGAAATTAGATTTAGGGAATTATATTACTTCAATTTTTATAAATATAGACTGCATAACATAGTAGGTTGTTATATTATAATGTTAAATAAAACATTTTAAATAGGTATGTACTCCTATCAAGTGTAAAAAATACTTCTATACACACACAAAACAATATTTAATCACATTGTTATAGTGAAACCAACAATATTTACCTTTCTAGTCACCATATGTATAACTATAAATTGTAATATTATCAGCATTATTATTACTACGGCGTAACAAGTCAAAACCGATAATTTTAATTAGACAATAATATGTATTGTCTGTTTGTGAATTTGAATTCAATATAAATGCATAATATTGCTAACTGAAAAAAAATGTATTTAATATAATGGTTATTGACTATTTAACCAAAAATTATGTTATGTATTGTAATAATACGATTATAATCGTGTTACATATCTATATTTTTAAATTTTAATAATATAATTATTTTTGTTTCTTAGTTATGCCTTACGTCCAATGTAAGTACAGCTGACTTCAACATGGGCTACAGTATTACCGGTTCGTTGGAGTGTGGATCAACAAAAAATAACAGTTTCCAAACAACACATTTCGCCGTTATTCGAAGAAGAGATTTTGATACAAATCGGCCTTAACAATAAAAATAATTTGAAAAAAGGAAAAAAGGATTATTCCGAACAATAGACGCGCATCTGAGATTATTCGCTGATTTATGTTTATTCAATCCTAAATAATTACAAAAATAATAATACATTAAAGACGTACAATAGGCATGAAAAAACATACCTTGAGGGTAGTTGTGTTCATATATTTCTGAAATGTCTTACGTTAAAGTTTTTGTAGCAAAATATATGATTTTTGTCATTAAAATAATGTATAGGTTACTATGTGTTATACTATGGTATATACTGGTACTAGTATGATAATATTTTTTGTAGCTAAAGACAGGATTGATATTCACTGCCAATTTTTTAATACATTTTTTTTTTTTACTATATATCTTGTAAATATAATTTTTATTAAATTCAGTACAATCAGATAAATATGTAGGATGATTAACGTAGTCGTTTCGAATGAAAACTAAGTAGGTATGCACAATTGTGTTTTCCGGTGCACATTAAATTCAAGAATAAAAATAAATTTGATTACACCACCAAAATGACTCGAAACTATTTAATCTTCATATTCGGTTGTTGGACGTAGTAAATAAATTAAACAAATTGTATTATACACTACAGTTAGTTATGAATGTATGTGGAGTTATAATCAAATTAAGTTTACTATGAAAAATGAGTATAAGTAGTTAAAAATATTATATCGTAATGCGTACCATCCCGGCTTATTTCAGAATTAGTATTTTTCTATTGTTATTAATAAAAATAAAATAGTATAAAATAATATTATTTTGAATAGTATAGATCAAAATAATATATGAATAACATAATTTGATAAATATGTTTTACAAAATACGTACCGAGTCGAACAATTGTATGCCAAATTGTATGATAACATTTATTCCTTTTTAAATATTTTTCAAAAATAAAAACCATAATATTATGGTTTATATAGCCTGTGAAATGTAAATTTATACTAAGTTAATTTATATTTATTTATAACTATAATATAGGTGTATACAAATTACCTACATTAAGAGTAGTATAAGTACCTACAACTATAATTTTAAGTATATTATATTTATTATTATTTTTAAATAGACAATTTTATTTTAATTTTTTTTTGTGTTAATATTTTTTTTTTTTTTAATTCAAAAGTCAAATTGTATTAATTTATTTTTAAAAATAATAAAAATGGCTTTTATGTTGTTGTCCACGTTTTAAACACAGATTCGTCACTCTATAGATCCATTTCCAATGGACATGGCCAATAACATTAAAGCAGGGTGAAGTTTCAGGGAAAAGTTTAAAAAAAATGCAGAACATAAAACTTTCTGTTTCAGATTTTCAGTTAAAGTTTTAAGAATTCGCATGAGCTGTAATGTAAATTTCTGGAATTTTATATACTTTTCATTGCAAGCCCAACGATAATCCGTACGTGAGTTGGTTTTATTACTCAAACGTGATTCAGATATATCTGATCGGATATGTATGCGCTCAAATATCTTGAATTTCTTAAAAGTTTAACAAGTAATTATTTTAATGTTACTTCCATTTTGTACAACCAATATTATACTGTTAACATCAATATTATAATAATAAGTAATTAATATAACTATAGTATAAGTCAAAAATAATGATTTCATTATAAAAATTAATTTTAAATTTATTATTCACGATTAATTTGTTTAAAAAAAAAAAATAGTTATACATTATAATAATATACATTAATCGGTGTTTTACGGCCATAAAATCAGGTATCCCGTCCATAAACATTTTGATGTCACTATCCAATAAACATCTAACTATACATTTAAGATATTATTTTAAATGTTCTGATGTTTTTTATTTTGCCTACTGTTTTAGTCGAATCTTTGTGTCCTAAAAATTAGATTATTGTACACATTATCATAAAGTATTTTGATATAAAATGATGAAGTTGAATAGAACTGTATAATATAATTAATTAATATATAAGGTTGTAAAATATGCTTTCATAGAACTGTTTATTTATGACTTTAACTTAGGCATAAACATATATGTATTTATTGTGTATTTGCTTTAATTTTAACATACATTTGTGATATTGAAAACAACGTAAATAAACGTTTATCAATTTGCTATATTCAATTTTTTCTTTTATATTTTTTTTTTAGAATTAAAATCCCTTATACCATTATCTCCCTTAAAACTACTTCCTTGGACTTGGAACATAAAATATAAAACCTATTTTCACCATTTATAAAGGTGCAATATACAGTATATGCTGTACTTAATCATAATTTTAATTAGGTAAATACGATTTAAATTTAGTTGAATGTGATAACTTCCTATAAAAAATAATCAATTTGATTACAATGTAATTTTATTTTAATTTTTTTAGTGCTTATTAAAATAATATTAGATTTTATTATCTTATAATATTATAAGATCATAACTATATATACTTTATAATACAATTCAGAGAGTGTATTACGTGAGAGAAGTTAAATATAATATTATATTTTTTTAATAATTTGTTTATGATATTATATTATACTACATCATTGCATCTTAAGATTTCAAATTCAATGACATATATATGGTTTTATATAACATAAATATAAACTCAAAATCGATATTTTTACAACTTTTTGAGATTTAAAAAAAACTATACGAATAAACAAAATAAGTTCAATATCTATAGTAATGTGTCAAACATTTTTTGAATATTCTTAGAACTACCGAATCCGTTTTTCAAACGCAATGATTTATTATTGCTTTCAAATATAAAGACATAACTTGTCTCAGTAACTAAGCTAACTATATACACTTTAATTTAGTATACTTCTATATTATAGCGATTGAAGTTGAATCAACTTCATGAGTAAAAAAATGACTAGGTATCCAAGTAGTTAGTCTATTTAACTGCAGATCGAATATTTATATTATCTATATTTTATTTTATTAATAAGTAACTTAGTTTGAATAATATTAAGCTAGGTATTGCACATAATTTACAATTTTAACGTATGTATTAATATTTAACATTTTTTATTGTTATATATTTTTATAAAAAAAATGATATTTTCAAAAGTATATAAACTTTATTCGGCAAATAAATAATATACAACTATTAAGGTATACTGTTTTGGTGTTAAAATTAAAAAACCCGTTTATCAGACATACTAACCTATTTAAATCGATCAAACATTTAAATATACACATACATACCTAATTATGAAAATTAAATAATTATTATAATGACCGCCGAATTGTATACGATGCGTACTATGCAGCTTACCAATAAACACAGAGGACCTGTTCGTAAACTATTCGATTCAAACCATTTTTACAAAATATTTTAACCCATTATGGAATGAACTCAACCATGAGTATTGTACGTAGTAAAACACGTCTTTTTTTGTGCGTCGAAGAATTTTTGGCGGCGATCCATTTAACAACATAATAATTTAATCCGCCATCTGGCCGCCCTTATTGACACTTGTAAAAGGAACACAGCACGTGTACCTTTGCATACGCGTATTCTAAACATGCTACTTCGGTACGCACGCCTATTTATTATAAACGGACGGTTTACACCTATGTACACAGAAATTTGGTGAATAGAGGTGTCTACTGAAAAAAAAAAAACCTGCACATTTCCTATCCTGCCGTGTCAGTTGTGGACAGAGAAAAATATATTGTACGATCTACATTAGACACTGCAGGGCCGTGGTGGATACCAATCACGTACACACAAAGGTGTTTCGCATAAAACATCGTTAACTCGTTCCTTCAAAACGAATGCATATTATATATTTTTTATTTTGTTTAGCATGACTTATAATATACGACTCAAACCGTTTCGCAGTCACGTACCCGCTACCTATATCTACATGCACATAACAATAATTCACATAATTATTAATACGTGTTTGTGCGGTGTTGCTACACGGGGTCGGCGTTGAATTATGCAACACACATTGATACAGGAAATTAGTATTGAATGCAAAATGTGTGGTTTCTGGCTTGATACACGAGAATTGGCAACTGTCATACATATATAATATTATAATATTATATTATACAATGTACATGTCGTACAATTTGAAAAAATGATGATTCTGCGTGACAGCATAATTCAATATATTATATTATAGATGGATGGGTATATTATAATCTAGCTACACCATAATTATTACATTGTCGTATAATCTTGAATTCAAATAACTATACAGAGTGATTCGTCAGGCACTTTTACCCCCATTTTCTTTCGATCATTGACTTATTCAAATTATATTTTTTGAAATTTTTCAGTAGAATAGATAGGTACTTAAAGACTATATTTTCAAACATGTACTTAAATTGTTCATACAGTTTAAGAAGTGGTTAGTGACAAAATAATTTTATCAATTTTTTTTTAATTATTGATGTGTATATCGTAAAAAATAAATTTAACATGTATTAAACTTTATTTTCTAAGCATAATGTCCATTATAATAAGTTTAATTTTACAAGGAATATGATGATTTGTTATTTCAAGGGTGGGGGATATTTCTGCGTAGTTTAAATTAGATGCAGTTGAAATTTAAGGCAATTAATTGTTATAAGTTTATAATTTAGAATGACATTTTTAGTACCTATTGTTTTGTACCTTTGCGACTAATAATTAGCCATTAATTCATTTACTGAATAGATTTTTAAATTATTAATCGTGCAATTCAAAACATACCATAAAATAATACGAAGAGTGATTTTCCAAATTGTCTTCCAGACTTGCATATCCCCAAATTAGTTGAAATATAAATTTGTATACTTAGTCGTAATTATAGTGATTTTTGCGAGACAATTTAAATTTAAGAATTGGATAAAGTAGACAGAGTCTTCTACTTAATTTGTTTAAATTGTAAGTAAGTTCTAAGAAAAAAACTAAGATATTTAATTTCCGAAAATATCGGAACTGGTATTCCTAAAATGTAAGTGGAGGCGTTTTTTTAGTATGAATTGAACGTGTTTTTATTATGTTTATTTATCAACAAACA
The DNA here is from genome assembly GCA_036289425.1 of Rhopalosiphum nymphaeae. Classification (NCBI taxonomy): domain Eukaryota; kingdom Metazoa; phylum Arthropoda; class Insecta; order Hemiptera; family Aphididae; genus Rhopalosiphum; species Rhopalosiphum nymphaeae. The sequence goes on along the minus strand of JAZAQC010000012.1, from coordinate 4,841,321 downwards.
TAAATTAAAATTTTCCAAGTTTAAAATCGGGTATTTTTTATCACTTCTGTTACACAGGTTTTGCATAAATGGATATAGTAGTATTTGTTATACCATGAATTGGTCAGGAGAAATGTTTCAGGGTAACTATTCAAAATTAATGCAATTTTAATATTAAAAACAATAAAGGTATATTCTTTAGTTACAATTGTAAAAACAATATAAATCGAATAAATGGTAATACAAAATTCAATTATAGTGGTTTTACATACAGATTGACCATTATTACATATTACTTATTACTGATGCACAACAGGTACGATTCAGTTTAAATAATATAGTCTATTTCCGTTAACAATTAAATTCAATTATCCAATAATAAGTCTTCATGATTACACGTACATAAATTATACACGATAAATATATGTAATTTCGAGATAAATAATAAATTGGCTTTTTATTCATTTGAATTTGTAAATCCCAATTCATAACATTGTTTTTATATTAAATCATGTTATTTCAATTACGTTTATCGAATAAAACATTTTGTATTTGTGTAAAATATAATATTAATTTATAATACCTATATATCTATACATGTGAATAAATGTAAAAATCAAAATCTTTACCACAAATGTTTTCTGAAACTATTCATTCAATTTTTTTTTTAATGAAAGAATATATTACGGATCAAGTTTTAAGTCTATTTCTGATTCTGTAAATTAATGAAAAATCGAGTAATTAATTTTTAAATAATCAACAAATACGCATATAAATATTTTCATACGTGTTACCGATGTCCGATCGGGATTGGTATATTGGGTCCCGAAAAAAAATAGGTAGTAGATAAGTTGAGTCCCGACCATAAAAAGGTAGTGGGGAAGTATCATGTTCTAAATAAGTAATATATGGTATAAATATTGTATAATTAATTATATAAATTAAAATTCGTTAACAATAGTTTAATAGTGCTGTAAACAAAGATTTGAAAATCCCAAGTATAACGAAAATTGAAGACGGATATGATTGTATGATTGGAAATGTTGGAGAGATGTAGTGGATACAATAAAAGATATATATATATATATATATGCCTTGATTGACTCGTAACATGCGTACAAAATAAAATAAAATTATAACAATTTACTGTCGAAAAAAAACTAATTAAAGTTAATTTATTCGCAATGATACTTTTTCAAGTTTTTCTATTCATTCCTATTACTTTATAAATAAGTAATTTAATTAAAATAATACTTAATTAGACGTCCTGTTTTATACAGGATTATTTTTTGTCTCAGCTTTGTGTCTTCTCTTATCCTGATAAAATTATAAACTCCTTTCGGGTCGTTTTTTGTCGATTCCGATAACGTTATTTGGAATTAGTTCTTATTAATACGTAATATATATCTCATAAACATTTTATTTATAAACATATTTTATTTTTATTTTTGAATAAAATTAATTTGTAAACAAAAACATTATATAACCGTATAAATAATAATCACGAGAATCGATAACTGTGAAAATATGCATGGATCATATTATTGTTATATAGCTTTATGTCCTGCGGTGATCGTGATCCAATCAGAAACTCAATTAATAAAAACAAATGTGATTTTAGAATCGTTTGTTTTTATGTTTTCATTTCATTATTATTGTTACAACAATCATTAACGTAATTTAAAATATTCTAATAAACTAATAATGTATTAAAACATTAAATTAAAACTAGAATGCCTAGGAGAAAGTGCGTATTTTCTTCCAATTTTAAAGTTGAATTTGCATTTTTAAGAGATATTGACGAAATAGGAAATAAATTTGGTTCTGTTTTTCATTTTTTTTAATTGGTCACCCTATAATTAAACTTAAACAATTCAAAGATATTAAATGAATACCAAAAATATATATTTGTGCATTCCAAATTGACAGAATGTCAAAAAATAATTTTAAGAAGTCTTAAGATTTTAAGAGTGTATCTTGTCAAGAGATAAATCTTTATATTGTTCTAAATATAATAATATAAATGTAATTAATTTTACACAGAAAACGGTTCTGAATAGAGATCGTCTGTCAGATTATATTATTAAGTATATTTAATATGTAATGATTTATTTATATTACTATTAAAGCAGTTTTAAAAATTTGAATTCCAAATGTCTATAACAAAATTTGTGACATTGTATTTTTAGATTTACATGGGTTTTAGTAAAAATTTCTTATGAGGAACCTTATATTGAATTCCCAAGCCATGGCTATAAAAATTGAACATTTTTATACGTTAAAATATTTGTTGAAAATATAAATCTCTATGGTTATTCATTTTTAGATTATATAAAAAAATATAATCGAACGTTAGATACATCATTTGAAAACCAATAAATTTTCCACTGAGAAAAAAAAATTGAAAATATTGGACCCAGTGCCGATTTGTCAATTTTCAAATCTTTTGAAATTCTATAAAATTTTAAATTTTAAAATTATATTCTATATTTTATTTGGCTCTTTAATTACAATACTTTACTCTAATTCAATATTCAATAAATATCTAAAAGGCGAGGGGAAGGTTGATTAGGGGTATCTACTAACAAACATGACTTAATCAGAAAAAATTTCAAGCTTCGTTAAATTGTTGGATTTTGAAAAATGTTATGTTATCTGACAGAAAAAAACTTTTAGCACATATTGAACACTGATTTTCTAATTTATTTTAAATAATATGTTATGCCGTTATGGTATAAAAATTTTTAATAAAAAGCCTAAAATGTTCTTTTTTTAAATAAGTATTTGATTAAATATTGTAATTTATAATATGAAGTTCAATTTGGGCTGTAGAATATTTCCCTTAGAAAAATTTAATTTAATTTGATTCTACAGGACAGTGTCATTATTTTCTTAGTACCTTAGTAGAGTGTATTTTTCAGAACAAAATGACATTAGCATGGGATGCCTTAAATTAACATGACGTGAAATGTGAAAGCATTAAATCCATAGCCTAGATTATGATAATTATTATTATTAGTTACTTCTATAGTAAAACCATCGATTTTAAAGTTAAATATTACTTAGCTTTTAAAAATTTTTCATTTAAAAATGTACAGACTGGTACCTATACACTGAGTAATTACAGATTTGAAAGATAGGTACTATATTATAGTTCCTGTACTTTCGTGACAATATCGTTTATTATTGTATAAGAGTTGTTATTTTAAATTTGAAAGCAATTATTATACTATAGTATTTAAAAATAAATATTATTATGTTTTCAAATATAGTTGTTTATGTACTAGTTATTTAAAATTTAAAATATGTATTTACATTTTTATGCGACTAAATAAAATATTATTTCAGTGGTTTTCATTATTAAAACGTATTATAAAGACATTATGATTTCTTGTCACGTGCCTTACTTAATTTTTACTTTTCATTTTTCTTTTAATAATAAACAAGTTTCTTTACAATATGACCTTTCTTTTTATCATTATAAACTTATCTTTTGTTCAAATCATCAGAACTCTAAATCCATTACTTTTATATTTTTTACTTAATTATTTAATTAAATTACATTAAATTTTAATGTGTCACATTTTAATTTAAATAATTAATTATATATTTTAAAGTCAAACTTTTTTAAAATATCGTATAGTTTAAACTGAAAGTTGGTTATTGTTTTTTGTTCATAAATATTACCGTTAATACTGTATTAATATGGTAAATATATCATGTTTTTTTTTTTATCTTAAAACTATTAATATTTAGTGATAATATATTAAATACCTTCCTATTTATTAATTATTAAAAAATTACAGTCCATTGCTGTTTAAATTTTCACAAAAATAATTGTAAACGTATTTTATGAATGAGTAAAGTTCTTCTATCTCTGTCTTATGTACACAATTCTTTACAATATATTATTTTCAAATAAATTTAGTAATAAGTATAAAATGAAAATAAACAATAAACTACAGTTTTGTTATGTTCAAAATATTCTTTTAGGATTCTAAAATGTTGACATGTAGAGACATAATTAATAGAAAATAAGTATAATGAATTTTTAACTTTGCAAAATGTATGCACCTGAATCCACAGCTATGATAGTGTTGACCGAGCACGAAAATAATTTTTAGTTTCTACCTAACATAATATAATGCAGATAATATTTTAGCAATGTATTTATATTATATTGTGATTTCATTAGAAATTACTAAAGCGGTTAAAATTAGAGGTAGGTATTTTAAAAAATTCATTTTATTCACGATTTTGTAATTCTCGTCGAACAATTCAAGTATATAAAATATATATTTTTAAATATTTAAAGTTTAAGCAATATATTGTTATACGATCTGGATATCAGTTAAACAAGTTACAAAAATGGTTCTGATTTTTTAAAAATCGTATTAATTATCAACAATGTAGTCATGTATCGTATACGCACCTATGTTTAACTGATGACAGTTTTTTTGTAAAAAAAAATACTTCCAGAGTTCCAGAACAAATTGTTGAGTATCTTATTCCTATATAGTTATATATAGATATATAAATAATTATATTTTAGTTTCAATTTAAATACCGACCACTCACTAAACACTATGATATTAAGTATTCTATCAAACTAAAAATCAAATTTACAAATCTCGGTCTTGTTGTAGGTAGTGAATACAATTTTGATTTAGTATACAGCAGTAAATTCATTGTAAATATTTAAAAGACATTTTTGGATATTTTTGATTATTTACCGTGTTACAAACTTGGCATTCCGTGGATACAATTGTTGTGTTAGAGCCATCTGCAAAAATATCGAAATATATTATATAAATGTAATCCTTTTTAAATATTTACAAAGCATTTAACTCTGATGTTTTGGGAACGTGCTTATATTTTAACAGTTCTCTTCGGCGGCCGGACCATTCAAGATGTTGTCCATCGAGAAATATGACGGAAAAAGAAGTGGGGAAAAAAAAAAGAAAGAATCAAAACAAAACAAATACGTTAAACACGTTTTTCCGTTTATTGACGTGCCTTTCTACGAATATTATTCTAATGGCCGAAATGTGGACCCGTTTCCCTTTGATACGTTCCGGTCCATATTTAATTGTCGATACCGCGCGGCGGCAGTGTGCGCGAGTGGATGAAACGAAGGGGGAGAAAAAAAAAAGGTTCACCGATCGACACGCTTACGCAAACGACATGTACGGGTATTAGAGGTCTCGGACAGGTACTATATAATAATAATGGTCTCTCTGCGTGCGTAGGTCAGGTATACACCCATCGTCATCTACCTGAGGACGACCAAGACCAAAGTGGCTCCAGTCGCGTCTGGTCCCTTGCAACTGTCACACACGAGTCGTCGATAGAACACATTAACGTGCATCTTATCCGCGCGTATTTCTCCCGATCAACCGGTAGTGTGTATCTCGGCCATGTGTCGTATATACGCGATCGTTGTTGCTGCGCTGCTCGCCGTACCGCACTGTTGCCGTGCGGCGGAAGGCGTGGGCGACACGTTGATGAAGATGTTTCGCATACAGACCATCGAAAACCACACCGACGTCCAAATACCCAGCTATATGTACGAGTTGTACGAAGACACCGGAAACAGGCAATACGACGTGATAAGGAGCATCTCTCCGACAAAGGGTAACACCATTACTTTGAATATTATCATATTATTTACACAGAATAAATGTATAAACTGTATTTGGCAACACTATTTTGGTAAATATTTCATCGATTCAAAACGGAAATACTGCATTCGTCTAACGTTACACAAAACAATTCCGTATATGATATTATTGTCTTTTTTTTGTCTTCTGTTTAAGAATAGTATTAAATCAAGTTGATCTAATACAATAGATATGTAGTCGTATACAATAATAATAAAAAATACACAGTTCAAGTAATAAATACTGGCATTATCGCATAAGTAGTGGTGTTGTGCGATGTCGATCATATAATATTTTTCATGTAAATATATTGTATAAAAATATTTAATTTATGTTCAACTATACATAAGAGGTCTAATTTACCTTATTTTTTCTTTTTTATATGATAATTCAATTTAAATTAAAAATTTTAAGAAATTTTAAGGTACATGTAATAGTCATTATTTATTAAAATTATTAATAAGACTTTTTAAAATGATTTAATTTGTAGTTAATTGAGAAAATTAAGCACAGTATTTTATTGTTTATTTGGATTAACTAATTTTGTATCAAATAACATAAATTATAAAAGAACTAGTATAATGGTTAATACTGAATGAAATCGTCATATTTTTACTATCTAATTATTTATACCAATTAGGTATGTGTATCAAATATCTATTATTATAGATATTAGATCATGTTACATAATATATAAGTACTTATAACTCTATAGTGATTTCCAGGTTCCGAAACAGAAGAACATTAAATTATTTAACAATGTGATGTTAACTATCATAAATTTAGTTTAATTCTTAAACTCCAATTTCACAGTTTAATGTAACATATGCCGTTCATTTAAATAACAATATATCCATAATTTAAGTTATAGTTTTGCAACTAAAATGTTTAACAATATTAAATTTTGATTATGTGTAATTATCCAAAAATGTATAAAACCACGTGAAATAAAAATACAAATTATCTAACAAATAATAAATAAATATTTAACTTAATATACTAATATACTTACTTATTATATTTACTTATTTTGTATATAAGTTGTATATTTTATTAACTGTAAAATCAATTTATTAACTTTCTCAATACATTGTTATTCTTGTATGTCATATGTAAATTGTTTGAAGTTTAAATTTAAACTTTTAACTACCTATTACTTATAAATTATAACGAATACTGTTTACTATTTACTATAAAAAAAATATAATAAGACAATGATATTGTAATAAGCAATGCTTATCTGTTGTAAAAATAGTTATAGGCTACTGTATATTTTCCATTGTATTATAATGCTAATTATTATGTTATTATTCAAGTAATCAGGAGACCAGAGGCTGATGATTCGGCAACCCTGTTAAAAATTTTAGGAAATTATTTAAAAAATACTTGAAGTATACTGTGAATGTATTATGTACCTAAGACCTAACCATGTATTCAAATTTTAATTTGTGTAGAAATTACTGAAAAGTCTAAATTGTTATAAACTCAGAAAATCAGTATATCAAACTTATGAGGGATCATAGGGATTCTGTTAAGCCCCTCTATATGGCTATAAAACAAATTATCAGGCCTCTCCTCGAAATTAAATCCTAGCTATACCATTGCATTTAATTGATTGCATTAAATATATTGAATAGTATCATAGATTCATAGAAAATACAATTCAACGTTATTGTATTATAATATTTATATGTATTATAATTATTACTTGTATAATATCGTATTGAATAAAATCAATATTAAATTTAAAATTAAATTATAGTAAAAAATATATATTTATAATTATTTTTATATCCATGGTATATTTAATTTTCAATATTTATATGATACAGATGATATCAGAATAAAATTGATATTTATGAAATATCAAAAGATATTGTGGTGGACATATGTATAGAAATATCTGACAAATATCTATTCATAATAAACTGGAAATAAGAATATTAATGTAATGGTTTAAATTTATCTGAGATATCTTAATTTTAATATTTGTAATATATAAATAATTGGCTTATAATATATCTTTATGATATTCAAGATATATTTAAAAATAAATTGAAGAGTTTCAAGTATATTAAGTAAATATGATTAATATTTAAATGAAAATACTATATAAATATACCTGTAATATAGTTTTGCTGTTTGGATATGCATGAAATATTTGTTATACTTATAGTATAACTAATAACGATCTTTAATATTAATATAAATTAGTTTTATCTTATTTTTTAAAAGTTATTATTAATTTTAGATAGTTATATAAACAAAATATTGTTTACGGTACAATAAAGCATTAGATATAATACTCAATCAAAAGTGTATTAAAAAATATTTTAGTAAATTTCACTCCAAATTACAGTAAATTTATAACATTTTTAAATGTTGATAATAATTAATACATTTATCAACTATAATTGAACTATCATTAGTATTATATGGCGATAAAAATATTTTAATTATTTTAAAAATAACTACCTAAATTTATATCAAAACTCATAAGTAAATTACACTTATCTTTAATATTTGTTTTAGTATAAACTATTAAAATTGTGTAAATAATAAATAGGTAGTTATATTTTATATTTGTTATAAATATATTGTATTACATGGATACGATATATGATTATAGTTTAATATTCTCTCTATACATTTTAATATTTAAATAACTAATAGAAAATTTAAAGAGATTTCTGGATTTCAATAATACTACAAGGATATGTTATGAAACTTACTAAATTGTCACTTATTACCATGTAAAATATATATAAACTCGGTATGCTTGTATACACAGCATAGTATACAATTTCTTTACCTTTCTTGTATAGGCGCCAAAAAAAAAACCCAGTGGCGTCAAACCAGGTGACCTAAAAATATGTCTTTAAAATACTGTAACAAAAGTATTGTGTTACGTATTAGAGTAATACTTTAAAGTAGTATTTGTTAATCTTTTGTTATTTATTTTCACGGGATACATTTTATTATGTTGATATACTTTATTTAGATGTGATTTATAGCACTTAAATGAAGTACATTATACCTATCAAATTCAGACATCATTCAAAATGAATAACATTTAAAATATACGAGACCTTGTCTCATATTATATTAATATAATACACTTACCTGATAATTGTTCATATTCATCAAATAAAGCACTTTTATAGTTATTTGTTTGATCTGGTATTTATTCAAAATATTTCTAAGCCCATAAGTTTGCATGAAATACCGTATAAGTATTGTTTTGAGCGCTTGACTTGGCCAGTGACTCATTTCTATAAATTACTTTTCGACTTCATCGGATGTAATTGTCAAGTTAGGTCGGTATGTGAAAATAAAAGTTCATTAAGCCCCGGTTGGTTGGTTGCAGAAATCCAATTATTGTCAAAGTTTGGTGTAAAGAGTTGACTCGAATAACAAATGAAAACTTTCCGCTGGATTGATTGTTTTTAGAACTTCTTATAACTTAATTACAAAGCTATAGTACCTACCTATTGAAAGATTAATAATATTGAAACTCGTACTTATATCATAATTTTGATTTTGAATAATTAGTTATCGAATTTCTAGCAAATTTAAATTTAATTATTATGTATGACTTACCGAAGGTTGGGTATCCAAAGTAATAATGGATATCAATAAATAAATTTAGTCACGTTATATTTTAAAATTATATTTATGAAATTAAATATAAATGCTTGAATTGATATTGAATTTAAAACGATGAACATACATTCTCACTCTTTCATGTTTAATTTAACAAATTTTAAATACATTTGTATTTGACATAACGTAAGTGTCACCTACATACATGTATATTATACATTTATAGGGTATGTTGCACCTACTTAGCTTAAAGAATGATTTATTTTGTGTTTGCGCATAGCAGTCTTATAAGTTATAATTATGATTCATAATGCAAATCACAATTAATAAATAGGTTAAAAATATGATATGATTAGAATTTTTAATAACAGATTTTAGTAAAGAAAATATATATACAATTAAACTGTGTAAATATAGTACTGTGCTTAAATCGAATGAAAAATTGATTATAAATTATTTATTTATTGCAGGATATCAGTATATTTTGATGTCTGATTTATTTTAGTATATATAGTGTATATAAATATGTACCTATGTATTATTATTATGTTTTACTTTCTATAGTAATTTGGAATTTTGTTTATACCAGAATGTACGGGTGTGTCGACGACACGTCATACAAGTAATAGAAAAAGACATAAATTCTGGTATTCGGGGTGTATATACATACAAAACGTACACGGGAAAAAAAGGGTCGTTTTCGGAGTTTCAAATTTGGCGCCTTGCCTACTCTACTTCCGTTTAATTTGCGTAACGACGCCGTCTGGATAACATTTAGGAACATCGTCGTTATGGAAACACACTCAAAAATAAAATAATAATACAACTAAACTCCATAAGTATCTATCATGTTGCTGTCTGCAGACTGGAGTCTTTCCATGTACGTAAAACCGATTGTGATTGTTTTTACGATTTGAGTCTTATAGAATATTTGGACCGTTTGGGAGACAATTTTCGTTTAATATCGTGTGCAGTATATTATAAATGTATTTGGAAGGAGCGAACAAAGTGAAAAAAATATATAGTTGTGTGTGTGGGTGTGGGTGTGTATGTGTGAGTGTGTGTGCGCGTGTAAACGAAGAAGACAAAATGTGACCCAGCGGTGGGCCGTAGGAAATGGTCGTGGCGCCAGGGACAAAAGACTTTTGTCCGAGGTAAAATACACATAAATGCAGGTGCTCGTTGTCGTCGTCGTCGTCGTCGTCGTTGTCGCGTCCTTAGGGTCAATGCGAGTGTCTAATCTAATGGCTTGTCAATTGGTTCGTCGTCGCCACTGCCGCCGCCGTCGCCGTCGCCGTCGAGACCGCCGTCCGTCCAATACTTAAGCAGACGTGTCTCTCTGGGGCGACACACGATTTTAATCCTTTGTAACTCCTCTTCCAATCTACACCACCCCCCAGCCACATACCTACATGATTATTATGTAGGTACACGGGAGTACACGAGGAATTCGGGACTACATTTCGATATATTTTTTTAAAACTGGATTTTGGTCGAGATTTTGCCTTGTCAGTCTGGCCCCGACAAATCCGATTTAAAGGGTCGTTATCTGCGACTTCCACGATACAAGGAAAAGATAAACGGATTATCAACGTTATAAAGTACGTGCGTATGCAGTGCATGCGTGTATTATAAATATGTCTACGGTGGTCGGTGGAATGATGAGCGGGAGGAGGTAACGACAGCACTGACAGATTCGCGTGTTCGCAATAACGATATTAAACACCCTAGCTTATTATGGTTGTGAAACGTGATTATGGATTGTCGAAAAATACTTTGTTTGATCAAAATCAATCCAAAAAATATTTTATTTAATAGACCTGCACTGGGAAAATCCTTAAATAAAATAAATGCATTATAATGATATTAATCTTCATAATTGCTGTTTAACAAATTCTATCGATATGCTTTTTTCTACATGACCGATACCATGATTACGTGTTGATAGGCATCTTTCATTATTTTTACATATTTCTACAATTACAATTGTTTTGTTTTTATATGGCCTATTCGACCAACTGCATTAACTATTTCGAACATATTATATTTTTACCCAAAATTATTTGTTAAATATTTGTAATTATTTTATTTCGTAATATTTTAAAAGTAAATGGATAGATCTATAGATAATAAACAATAATATTGATCACGTGTCTTCAACTTGCTTCATCTTTATTTGAGGTCCATGAATACATTATAAGCATATCGTGTATTTTTTAAGGCATTTTAATAATTTAGTACAATACATTTGTATTACGAAAATGGCTTGCGAAATTAAAAAAAAAATAATAATAATAATTAGCAGCCCGCTACCTAAAAAGGTTGAAAATTTAAAACCTCTTGTATATTTAAATTAAATATTGATAATTAATAAATATATACAATATACGCTATTCCTAATAGTTTTTCTTGCCTTCAGAAACGTACTTTATTACTACAATATAATTATCATATTTATATAAAAAGATTCTTTAATAAAGAATTAATGTAAACTGTAAAATATATTAATATTATTACTAATTTACGATCATTAAATGAAATTGAAATATAAAAGAATTTGTAAAGAACTAAATATTTAAACTACAGTCTAACTATATTGACATTTGATCACCAATAATTAGAATTGAACAATATTAGTCGTTTTTATAATGATACAATAGCAATGTATAAAGAATTTAATAATATAAATATATTATAATGTCCATTACAATTACACTAATGGAAATAGTCTCCATTAGTCACTTTGTTAAAATCTTAATGACATTTCTTTTAAAACATTTTATTTTAAACTCCCCTAAGTAGGTAGTTCTGTTTCATTAATTTAATATGCTTGTATTTTATTTTTTCAGAATCACTGGGCTCATATAGTCAGTTTGTTTATGACCTGAGTACACTTGAACCCTCTGAAATAGTCCAAAAAGCAGTCCTTCAGCTTGAACCTAACACAAATCATCAATTTAGCAAGGCCATAAATGTATCATTTTTCGCTTTGCCTAAACAAACCGTATCTAAAACGTATTTAGGGTCAGGAACTATACACGGCACTTTAAATTTGGTCAACACTCTGGGTTCACAAACATTAAACGACTTCGACCAGTTAATCGTCCAAATGGAAGGTGCGGTAAAATTGTCAATTGGACTCGTGTTATATTCGATAACCAATAGTGGTAAATATGCAAGAGGCAACGAATTGGCAAACTTATTGTTTGAAACTTCAATTAAAAGACGTAAAAGGTCAGTCGCTGATAATGAAATTGACATTAAACGAAAAAGTTTCACGGATGAACCAAAACGAAAGAAGAAGAAGCAAAAAATATCACGATCCAATAAATTACAGGTAATTTTTTAGAATATTTACACTTAAATAAAAATATAAACAATTAGAAATAAATTATGTTTCTGATTTTCTACTGTGCTTATTAGTTATTATAATAAACTACGATAAACCCATCTAAAATATAAGTATAAGTATAAAATATGTTTGCCATTTGGTATAAACAATATTATATTTTTATAATGTTTTTTAATTATAGGAACCCATTAATAAGGGCTATTTAATACATTTTATTTTATTATATAGCTTTAGTAAATGTTAAAGTTTCAAACTGTGACATGTGAATATTACATTAATATAATGGAAAAAAAACAAGCCAATCATTGTTTTTTATGTTATATAGTGGGTACTTAATAATTTTGTAGTATTTTAAATTTTTAAAATTTTTTTTATGATTTTTTATAATCTATAGTACAAGGTATATTTTTATTTTAATCTTTATGTTCCATTATGAATATTTTAAGTGACTTTTAATATAAAATGTTTTCTGTAACTATAATAATTGTAAAGCCGATAATACTTTCGTATAGAATTAAAAATATAGGTATCTATTGTTTATTCAGTAATGCATAATACATTTTAATAATATAAAATTGTAATTAGTAAATTTATTTGTAAATTTTAATTAAGCTGTTAAGAAAAAATTGAATCTATAATATTTAATCAGTTTTAGTAAGTAATTATAGAAAATATAATACGCATAAACAAAATACATTTCAGTCACTCAAGCACAGAATAAAACCTATTAAAAAGCGATTAAAAAGCTAATAAAAAAATAATTTAAAGTATTAAAAGTTGATGATTGTTTTACAAATTTTTGTGATATATATTTTGAAATTTAGATAATTAGGTATGTGAAAGCTTTTTTTAACTTTAAAGGAATATTAAGTTGGAATCGTTACGCTGTAAAATATTTTGAATATATTTTATGATGCGTGTAATTAAACAATTGATAATGTAATAGAATAAAATATTTAATTATTTGGGTATACACCTACTTGTAGTTAATTAAATGTTAATTTTAGCCATTTTAACTAAATAAGTAAAAATTGAAATAATAATTTTTGATCAAAAATACAATTCATACTACTCCAAGATTTTTTATGCACCAAAATAGTCTTAATGTTTTCCCTGATAAATTGTGTTATTTAATTATATTTTCTCAATATAGAAACGTATCACATTTTTCATTCACCTATCTAATTAGATTCAATTGATTAAAAAGCATCAAGATGTTCTGGTTCAGTAAATTCTGAAGTTATATTTAGAGAATAATTGGTTTTTGTGCTGATTTGCATAGGTATGTTGTATAACAGGGGTGGCCAAACTTTTTTTGGTCATGATCTACTAAAAATATACTTCACATTAAAGGATCGACTTCCGTAGAAAAATTTTCGATAAAACTTATCGACAATTAGTTCATTACAACCTCGACTAATTTTCGTGCGCGTGGCCCTAAAAATAAATTCTAACATGATCGACTTTAAAATTGTCCGCGATCGGCCGCTTGGCCGCCACTGTTGTATAAATATTACAAATTTTTATTTATTCTAAAAATATCTTTAGCAGTCTCGTGATATTTTATAAAAAAATCCACGATTTAATTAAAATTAAGGTAATTCCACGGAGATATAATTTATAGCACTATTATTGATGATTTTTAATGCGGTCGTTGCAATAGATATCCATATTAATGATACATAAATAGATATGAATTGGAAATTTGCCGGCTTAGTAGAAAAATTGATATGGTGACCAAGAACATTTAAATATTAGCTATATTACATTAAGTTATGCTCTTTTATAGACAGTATTAGGACAGATTAGGTGTATTTAAAAATAAAAAGTATTTAAAAGAACAATACACCCATATCTACAAATTATCTTCGCGTTGTCTTACATATGTAGCAATTTTGCGTTCAATATTATAGTGTGTTTGAATTGGACAATTATCAAATTTAAATAAGTAAATATATTACTAATAACATTATCGCTTTTATTAATTTTCAGTATTAAAGCGGGTTATAACTGTACAAAACAATACAACTTTAAAATTATCATAAGTAACTAACTTTAAAATTTAAATATTAATACAATAAAATACAATTAGATAATGTTCTTACATTTAAATAAATTGATGTAGGTCAATTCACCATTAAATTAAAATTAACGACACGACTCACGAAATGAATTCAGCTGAATATAAATTCACTTAGTTGTACATTTTTGTAATGAGTGATGCAGACACAGCATGCACATGTAGGTACTACCGCAAAACAGTTTAATTTCATATTAAATATTTTCTATGGTATTGCGATTCTATTATGTATGTATTTGACAATTTAAAAACACATATTTTACTCATACTAAAAATATATATATATATAAATAATCAATAAGTTATTAATGATAATACAGTAAGTTAATATTTATTCTATACGTGTGAAAACGATTTTGTTTTATATATTATTAGATATAGGTATAATTGATAATAATATGTAATAGCCCCAAAACTTAGATATGAATAGTGTCTAATCTATCCTTGTCATTTGTAACGTAGACAAACAACAGTACATGCGTTAAGTTAGGCGGAGTTCAACCTTCTTTGGCGGTTTTATTATTTTTTTAGTATTTATGTGCGTTCAAGATATCGAGTACTCACCATACTTAAAAAAAAAATCAACAAAAAATTAATCGTTATCGCTAATACGATATACATACATATATTTATATGTTTATTGCAATATATATATATATTATTTTTTTTTAAATTTGTCAGACATGCCTATCAGTCCCGTTGTATAATATTATGTGTGTTGTGCAGGCCGTGGATACGGGTGACACGATCACGTTTACCGGCATGGACCAGTGCCGGATGGAGAAGCTGGTGCTCAACTTCGCGGACATCGGCTGGGAAGACTGGGTGATCTACCCGAAGGGGTTCGAGACCAACTACTGTGCGGGCGGTTGCCTGTTCCCGCTGGGCAAAGGATCCAAGCCCACCAACCACGCGACCGTGCAGAGCCTGGCCAGATCGTTCGGCCGATTGTGGGACCTGCCGGAGCCGTCGTGCGTGCCCGACACGCTTGCCCCGCTCACGTTGCTCTACATGGACAGGTCCAACCACGTGCTGCTCAAAAGCTACCCCGACATGAGGGTGATGACGTGCTCTTGCAAGTGATACGATTTTATACCGCGACCACGGTTATGACATGCATGTCGGCGGTGACATTACGTGACACCACGGCAACAATGTTTCATGGCACGATGTACTTCTGTATACTATCTAATTTTAATTTATTGTTCTGCTAGGCATAATCCGTCGATGGTCCGACACATTCAAATTTAATCATAATGTGACCATGTCAGATATTCTATATACATACCGTGTATCATTAAAGTACGGCGATGAACAGTTATTATATCTACTGTGTCAGGCTCTATATTCATTATTTTTTCCTAGTTGAATTTTGTGATTTCGAAAAAAAAATTTATTATAAATTCATAAGTGTGTAGTTTAAAGTATATTTAAACGAACACAAATATTTAAAAAAAAAAAAATCCCAGTTAAAGGAATTAACAAGGTTTTCTTTTAAAAATGAGGTTTTATAAATACTTTATATGAAAATATATTTTTACTCACAAATCGACTTGACAAATTGGAGTAGACATCGTTAAATGAATCGATCTGTACAATATGTATATACTATTTACAATATTGTATTATAGTAATTCGTTTATGCATGCTCTGCACAATTCAGCGAAATAATAATACAATTAATACGGCGGATGACAAAAATAAAAGTTCAATGTTACCAAACCGTGTGGTGATTTGTACAGCTTAGGTTAATCCATATAGTAGATATATAATTGTCCATTGCACAATATTTATGAACCGTTATTATATTAATGCTATTTATTGAAAAATTGTAATATTTAAATATCTATTATTATTGTTATTGTTCTGGATAAGTGCATAATAGCAAAAATAATAAACATCATTTTGCTACGTCACATACATAAAAATTAAAAATATTATTATACGAGTATATACATAATTGTATAATATTCATATACTCAAAGTCCAGCTCTTTTGAAACGATAAAGCATCAGATGTGCGACGTCTCGTCATCGGAAAAGTGATCGCTTTATTTTTATTTTTTAAATGTTATTTCAGACTTAAGTGAATGCGATATTCAGTTTCGGTTGGTTAGTATCCACCTTAGCGAAGTGTGCTTACCTTAATAATGTTACTTTGTTTTAAATTGTTTATTTTGAATGAATTATGAATGTGACGACGCAATGTTTGATGATGATATACGAAAATTGTATTATTATCATACTGATATTTTGTCTGATGTTGATAATGACCTATTATTATAATACCATGTTATATGTTACACTATTACCTAAAGTTTAAGATGAGTTGTATTATACTATTTTTAAGCTGTCCATTTTAATTTTAATATGTTTAGGTATTTATTTTATCAGTACAAATTGAATAATAAATGTATAAATACCTAACAATTCATGTTTAAACCTATATATACCAGTAGCAAGTATTGTTTTCCTTATATTACTAATAATATGTACGATGCACGTTGTACATAATATTATTATGTTTGTGAACTTTTACTTATGCGTTTTGTACCTTCAAAGGATATACGATCGTCTTATTAAAACATACATAAATTAATTAAATTTTATTAATCATAATAAATCTGTCAATGTCCATTTGTACAGGATCTTAGATAATTAGAGTGGCTCATCAAACTTGATCACACCGGTTTTTCCTTTGATAACTATTTATTTAAATTCTGATTTTTAAAATTTTTAAATATACTCAAAAATCATATAATTAAATTATTGAAATATATCGTGCTACATAAGAAGTGTATGTAAACCTCTTTCAAATGAAAACCCTCTTTTATATTATAAATTGTTTAGTTGATATTTGTATTAAAAATGTTGATGTGTGTTATTCAAAATTCAAATGAGAAGTTTCTTGATTATTAAAATGTCTATGCTAAGGATAATAGGTAGTCCTTAAAAACGGTTTTTCAAAAATGTAAAATAGATTTAATATTGGTTCTAAATGTTCTAATACTTTTTATACTTAGATCGTTTTTGCAAATTATTAATGTTGATAGTTAATTACTAATTATATTTTTGATTCATCAATATTTTCAGAAAGATGATTTGTTAAATAATTTACAATATAAAAGGGAGGTTTTTATTAATTGAAAACCAGAAGTCCGTATTTCAAGAGAACACTCTCTAAATAACACATCAAATATTAAAATATGTCCCTTAGGTATATTTAAAAATTCCAATAATCAAATTTTGAAGAACTATATTATTGAATAAAAAAAAGTGATAAGCATAATTTGTGAATCAGCCTATATATGGTTTTGTAAGAAAATTAATTTTAAGACTACTTTAATTATAAATTTATTTATGCCTATACATTTATTACAAATTAAATTCGTCAATAAAATAATAGTTGCACGATTACGAAAATACGAACGAGTCTTAATGTAGACTCAAACAAATCAAAAATATCCATTATTCATTTAGGTATTATTGGTATTAATATATTGTTATATTTTAAAATATTAGGCTTAGATACCATTATTTTTTTTTTTTAATTTTATTTATCAATTGAAATTTAGTTAGCATCAACAATACAAATAAAATGAGTGTATTTTAATTTTTTGCCAATACAAAATATATCGAAAGTATTAATGATTCTTATATTTTATTATATAAGATATAAGAGAAATGTACGTATTTTTTTTTTTTGATAATTTATTTTACAGACGATTGTATAAACGAAAAAACAATACTACATGTTTCAGATATAGCAAAATACTGTTGTTACATATTTGTGCTAAATACTGGTTATTTAAAAAAATGTAAATTCGTTTAATCTTTAGATAATATTACTATCTTTTCTAGTATTTGTTGATGAAAATTTCATTTTGATCATTTCTAATTGTATCACGTATAGATAGTAAGCGTGCACTGTATGATGACGAAATCGATGTATACGTCACCACGTACCTATATTACTATATTATTACTCGTATATCGTTCGGCGCAATATTATATATAGGTAACCTTTTTGAATCTCATAATTATATTTTTTTACCTGTGGTTTTTGATGTAATTGATATAAGTGCACATAACCAATAATATTTACCTCAAATGGATATATATATATATGATGTGTAATATATTAATAGTTATGTTTTCGTACATTTGCATGCATGGTTGAATAGCCAACAATTATTTAAAATCAAAAAGTGGGAGACTATTATAAGGTTATTGCAGCTCTACTGTTACAATAGTAGGTGTCGAGTGTAACTCGTCATTGAGCAAATCACTGTAATACATCTGTTAATTTTTAATTCATTGATACAGTACTAAATTTATAGAAAATGATTGTATAAATGTTTCAAGAAAATCTTTAAGTATTTACAGATATTCGTTTTTCGTTTTTGAGTTGCAAAAAAAAAATCAATTTTATTAAAAATTGGGTTTGTATAAAAATTACCAAAAAAATCTGAGAATTTTTAATTTTGAACGGAAGTACCAACTAAATCAGATTTTTACCAAAAATAACCCTTTAAGTTGAAAACTAAAGTATTTTTACAGTTTCTTAATTATTACTACATTTTACTTTTTTTTACGTGTTCATGTAAACTTTTATCTATTTAATCAGCCCGTTAGATACTTCGTTCACTTTAACTAAAATATAAAGCCTCCCTAAATAATTAACTCAAATAATATTTGATTTTTATCTTTTTATGATATTTGTAAATAAATTCAAGTAATAGCTCCTACAAAATACATATACATTATATCTTAATTTATTTTATAGAAACACGTCATTAACGTATGTTTTCTAAATACTTTTTGGTTATTAAGTTATTACATAATAATACAGTAGAAATAAATATTATGACTTGAATAAAGGGAAAAAGTAATGACTTTCAGTTAACATTTTTAAATTTACCTTTACATCAATGAAATTATTAGTTTTAAACGGAACTTGGTGAGAGGTAGCGCAGTAGTGGTAATAATACAACGATGTGAAGAAGTGGGATAACTCGTCGTATAATACTATTACACTAGACTCATATTACGTATTAATGGATTGGGTGGACTGTTGAGTATGTATACATCTCATACTGTAACCGGTCAGTCGTATTTTAGTGACTGATACATTTTGGTCGTGGATATTTAAGATAAATGATAAATAAACTATATCATTCGTTTACCATTATAAATATTAATACCTAACTGGTTTACAATATAACAGTGGTGTGTTTTATTTTGATACAAGTGTACACTATACGTGTGATTTTTCGACTAAAATGATTCTTACGCGAACGCCGAGTCTTTTGCACCCTCGTAAACTGAGTACGGTAAGTAAATTTTTTTTTCAAGCAAATTTTATTTTGGAAAAATATATCTAAAACAGAAATCTATCATTTTTTTCAATGTTAAAAATCATACTGGACACTTTCACTTAATTAATATACTCTTGATGACCAGTCGTGATATTGATATGTCCTTACGAGAGTGAGATTCTATATTATAACCTGAGGTAGTTGTAGAGAATAGAAACTAAGCCGGTTATATCTACCTACTTGTTTTAGCACAACAATTTAGACTAAATATTGTTACATTTGAAAACTCAGTGGTACAGTTTTATACTTTTGTTTTGTGTAGGCTTTGGCTATAGTTAATTAATTAGGCACATATTAAATTACTATATGTAAGGGTCGCCAATATTAGCTTATACATTTATTAACTCTTTACTCTACATTCGTTAATTATTAACGATTCTACACACCATCACTGTAGTCACTGTAGGAAGACCACATAAATACTAAATGTATTCTTACATTGTTAACTGATATTTTAATTAGATAAAGTTATTAAAATCTAAAAATATTTAATTTAATTTAGATTTTTTTTATTTTATTTTTTTTTTTAGTAAAAATGTATTAAAACAAATTGAATTAAAAAATAAATAAGTATATTACTATATACTTATTTCAAATTGTACTAAATGAATTATTATTTATAACTTACGAATTACTTATTCCATCTATGTGAAATATATAATATATTATAATATAAACTGGTTATAACTGTATTTTATATTCTGAGTAGAGCAATGAATGATATTGATTTTAAAATTATTTTTTATTTATATCGGTCAATACCTTTTGAAGAAAAGTTTAAATGCTTAAATTTTCAACTTTGATATAATTTATGGTAATAAAGTCAATCTAATTATTACCTAGGGATTTAGTAGTGAAAATTTTTCAATATTTTCGTTAATAACTCAGAAAAGTAAAAAAAATAATTTAAACTGGAATTTTTACTTAAAACCAGTTTTTAACAAAATCCACTTTCTTATTTTTGTATAATTAAAAAAAGCTTTACTAAACTTGATTAAAAATTTGTACAAAATGTTTGATAGCCTTTTCTATTTATTATATAATTTAAAAATATTTTGAATTTTTTTGAGCTACTTATTAACTTGACGTCTCAAAAATTAATAACAATAATAGTTGAATGATATAATTAATATATACTATTTTAATAACTAAATATTAATGATAATATAAATGCTTTGTCTTTAACAAAAATTAATCTTATCATATAACTAATAGTAAAATAAATTACTATATAATAACAATACAAATATGCCTTAATATATACTTAGTATTTAATATTATAGACTGGACTGACAGACTGTTATCTTTGCCCAGAATCGTATTTCGTATGCATTGATTTATTATTAAATTCAAATTTAACGCATTTATACACTATTGTAATTTGCCCAATTACTAGTCGGCACCTACTGTACAATAGAGAGATTTTCTATTTTTCCCCTTTTTATCTTGTAATTATTAATTGTTTTTATTATACAATTTGATCCGATTGAATAGTTCAATAAACTTATGTTTCTATTTTTAATGATCTGTTTTGAAATATTTCTAATTTTCTAATAATTACACTACATATAATAATAATAATATTTAGACTTTATAAATTTAGTTGATTGCAAGTGATATGATTGATCTTCTGGTTTCCCTAACTATAATATAAGTACTAAAACAAAGGTATAGTATTTACCATTATAAACTGTATTTAACTATTCCAATATTGGTGTTAATCGGTGGTGTTATGTCGTACATATCTATAGGTGCTATATAACTATAGCTACAATTATTAGTGTATTAATTATATTGAATTTTTACTATAAATATTAATATTAAAAATTGACACATCATGTTTAATAACAATGTTTTGTGGAATTAAGGTTTGATAGTTTATTTGAAGTAAATATTATTAATATTTATTAAATTCAAGTTATTAATAGTATACATTAACAAAATATTATTTTTATTTAGTTTAAAAAACTAAAATATTAAAAATGTACATTAAATAAGTTATATTTAAGGCTTTACCTCATATTATTCAAATACTTAATCTAAAAATGTAATTATTTAATAAATGTACATTATATACTAATATATTTTAATATGTATTTATAATAATAATTATTATTATTATTACTATTATTAGTACATTATAATATATAAATATATTGTTATTTAATGATGTTTCAAATAAATAAAAACAAGAACTTTTGAAATCATAAACGTTTTCAGTAATGTCATTTCAAAAAACAGGAAAAACGATGATAAATGTTTCTCAAGGGATGGGATACAAAACGGGGGTCTTCACTATGGCATTTATGAAATTGGAAAACTGACTTTTATAATTTAAACTCTGAGTTTCTGTGATATATAAGATGAACGTAAGATTGTATTTGATACTTAAATAAAAGTTAATTTTTTAAAAAAAAAACACTATTTTACTAAAATTCGTATAAATAAATATGGTAAAAATTACATTATGAAATTGTAGCCATAATTTAAATTATTCTTGGGAATAACTTATTTTACGTACCTATACAATTTTATTATAAATGACGATGTTTAAACTGCAGTGTTCAAATCGCCTATATTTCTATTTTATAATTATAATGTAAAAACATTTAGCAGACATTTCTTATTTAATATAATCTTTTTCAAAGACAATAATAATTTTAGGTTTTTTGATAATGCTCAATGATTCAAACTTAAAAAAAAAAATAGGTTCAATTTCAAAATTTCACATGACTGTTGTCATTTACTTATTTACTTATTTTATATTATAATTTATTATTATTATGACTAGATATACATATTATACAAAATCGTGATAAAATGTGTTTAGTGTTATTGAACAATTTACATCAATGCAAAATTATTATAATTATTAAATACCTAATGTAAAGACTAAATATAATAATATATAAATAACGGTAAAATGTGTAAGTCTATTCAACGTTAAATTGATTAATCCCGAAATTAATACATGGTGATAGCATTGAAATATACGCATTTAACAAATATTATTAGTATATTAAACTTTATTCGTCATCAAAACCAGCTATTACCTAATGGTATGACTAAATCATTTGGAAATGGTTTACTTTTATTGTAAACGCAATTGATATAATGTAAACAATGTTTGAATCCACGAAAAATCTGACTAACGCTTTGACCAATCATATGACTATTTTTTTAATATAATATATACGTCATATCAAGTATCACTATAGATACGAGTGATACGACCTTTGCAATAATGTGTAGATATTGTAACTCATCAAATATAAACAGATAGCTCTGATCAAGTGCGAGTTTAATATGAAGTGTTTGTAATATTAAATTGGCCTTCTATATCTCATTAAATACAATGTTCACGAAACGTTTTGTCACAAAATCGTAACAGCGTTATAAATAAAAACGTAACATTGTTTCAATAACTGTGCTATTCGTAACTCGTAATGTCACGCGACAAAGATCTATATAATTATGATAGAGCGCAGTCTTAACGGGTTTACTATACCTACTCATTAATAATCATAATTAAAATTAAAATAATAGAATTTTTTTATTTTCTCATACTAAGTATGCAATGAGAACAAACAATAGGTATCTATGCATGATCATTGCTCAATACTTACCACTTTCTCCGCGCTCCTTCGCGCATATCGTACCGTGTACAGCTATTATGGCTATTACAATACTATCATTGTCGTCATCAACACTGTTATTACATAATAGCACAATACCGTATTCCGAGAGTCGGGTAAAAAGTCGTCGTGTTGTTATCATCGCGGTCGACTGCAGACGATTCCTTTGCCACCGTAGTCATTAGAATATATATTATTATATATTTTATATACTGGAATCCGCCGTCCGAAATAATTAATTTTTCTCTTATTATTATTAAATACCGCAGCTATAGCGAGCGCATGAGATATCTTGGTGTTTACCAGACGCATTTTTTTTTTTTTTAATATTTTAATGTTTGATCACTTATTCAAGGACATCGGGTCAACTGAGTAAAGTACGATTACGCAAGACGATGGTTTATTATTTTTTTATTTTTTTACGGTTTTTCGAAACCACGCATAGTGTTACGTTCGTTGAATTCTAACTGTGATTCGTTTACGATACCAATAATGTATTATAATATAATACCTATGCATCATAATGCGGTTGTGTGTATAATATACGTCTAGTGCACTCCGTTCACATAACGAGTAACGCCGCTTTTTTAAATCTATGTTTTCATTATCGACATTATACACTTTCACCGTATACATGACCTTAAGTCTTATACAAGTGCATCGAACTTCGCGTTTCTCACATTACTTCGTTAAATACCCACATCAATCGCCACGTGCAATTATAATATTCTAATGTTTCTAGCTATATGTGTATATAGGTATTATAATATATTCTAATTAGGTTAGTGATTTGATATATTTTATAGTGAATACATAATAGTATGATATATATATACATATTAACTAATGCTGCAATTAATAAATTCAATGATTAATTTAAAGACGTTATATCTGTATCGTTTTACCTCAAATGGTAGACAGTCAGTAGTACTTGTAGTATAGCATTATCCTTGGGAATTGAATAATATATCAAAATTACCCACACAACACTTTCACTCATTTCACTTTCTAACGTGAGTAAATACTATTTGCGTTGTCGCATCATATCTATAATAACATACAACCAATGCAACAACTGCAATATTGACGATCGGGTTTGATGAAACTGTTAAAAATCATAGTTTCCCAAACAACATAATATTATAGTATTATATATATTACGTGTATCTTTGTGTTTTTTATCACTATAATATGTCTGATCTAAACTATTATTACCGTCAATGAAATGGCATTATTATACATATTATAATATATAATAGCTTTGCACTAACCCATTCTACTTTATTGTCTATTCATTGACACTACCGGCATTTATCATTTTTAACGTTCTCTGCCTGTTATAAAATATACCTTTGTACTATTTTGTTTTAAAGATGAAACGAAACGACTTCCTCATTAATAAATTATTCAAACAATTATTGACTATGTAGTTTTTGTAAGCATTTATTTACAGTATGTAATAATAAATTTACATAATAAAAAACGGTAAAACAAATTATTATGACATAGGTATTTTAGTTCAAATGTATTCTTATAAAGTATTGGCAAATCATTAATAAATATTTATAGAGTATAATATTATATACCTATACTTCAAAAATTTTTAAAAATAAGGTCGGCAAGCTCCAATTAGCGCTTTAATTAATTAAATCAAACAAAACCAGGAAAGTTGCTCAACTGCAATAATATAGTAGGTGACAGGTATCGAATGTTACTCGTCATTGAGTATAATCGTATAGGTTATTGAAATGGATATATTCAATTTTAATTTTAATATAAATCGGCGTATGTGAAGGCTTCATCGAAGTTCTTACAAATAAAATGTTTTGAATTTTAAACTAGAATAGCAACTACTTCCCCTCTATTTTTAATTATTTTCCTAATTATACATAAAAGTAAAGCCAGTTAAGGTTATTTTTATTTTGAATATCAAATTGAAAAATATAATGATATTTAAAAATTAAGATATTTTCTATAATAAAATATAGTACAATAAATTATAATAATCATTGGTATTTAAGAATTTTAAAATAAAACAAAATTTGTTACAAAACTTGATTGTTTTAAGATTCGTCAAGTTATATATAACTGAGTAACAATGTTATAAGTATATATTAAGACGATTAAATTGAAATATTATAGGAATCTAAAAATGTACATTATTATATAAATATAGGAAAATATACAATATAAATAATATAACCGATAGTATTTTATAACTAAAAATGTGAAAAAGATAATGGAATTTCAATGTTCAAACTATTTAAAAAAAGATCATAAAACCCCAGGACACCGTTTAATATGCATTATATTTTGTATTGATAATTATTATTTTGTTGTTGTTGTTGTTCTAACGTAAAAACTAAAAATAATTTCTTAAAAATAAAGATTTTTTTTTTTTTAATAAAAACGAACAATATTAATATTTTGTCTTTTAAATAATACGATCATTTATTAGTTTTTTTCAAGATCTATTTGTATATTTTATATATCCATAGACGTAAATTAAAATTTGATATAACCTGTATATTAACCTGATATTTATGTAAGCTCTGATGAGCCTAATGATTTATGAAAAATATATTCATTTAAAGTTTATTAATTTATAATTTCTACATTTCTCTATGAAATTATATATTTTTATGTAAATATACTTATTTTTTATTTCAGTTCTTTTTCAGAATGACTTTCGTCAACTAACTTGTTGGCATAGAAGGTTATTTTAAAATTTCTCTTTTTATGTTTCATTTCTCAAGGAAGATTTGAGAATACATAATATATAGTTATAGTAAGATATTTACATAGTTTAAATATATAACATTGTGAAAGTTGTATTTAGTAAAACTATTTGGATTAAAATAATTTAGATTTTGAATAGAGCAATGAATGCATTGGTTTAATAATAGTGTGTTGTTTTTATACTTTATTCTTTTTCTTTTTTTTATCTGATGACACTTTTTATTAGAAAACTTCTGACTTTGAAAGTGGTTTAGGTAGTAAACAAAATCTAGTTTGTACTAAGGGAAATAGTACTTTTTAAAATAATCGGCTAGAGGATTGTCAAGTGGGTACCGTTTTGGTGTACATTATAGGTGTTGAATGAGTCACTGTAATAGATGTATTACATTTTAATTTAATAATATGTAAATGTATACAAAAAATGATATTTAGAGGAGATTGTCTGAAAGTCTTAATTGTTTATTATTTATAATTTGTTTTAGCTACTTAGGTAGTTTATTTTACGATGATTTAATTTTTAAAAAAAAAATAAAAAAAATATTGCATTTATTATATTATTAGAATCTATTTAATTATTGTAATAATATATTATTATACTTGTACCATACCATATAACATAATTATTATTGTTATTAACATTATTTGAACTAATAATACCTTACAATAAATACTGAGAATAGTGTGAATAGGTTAATAGTTTAAATAAATAATAGCTTAAAATGGATCTGCATATTTTGATAATTTTAGCTCATATTAATATAATACAATTCACGATATTCACTTGGAATAAAAGTTTTAAATCCACATGAATAATAATTTTGAAAAAAAATATTATTAATATCATTATTCACCGTTAAAATACGTGATTTTAAACTAAAAATATATTATATACTATAATATTATTCGTGTTAGTATATTTTTTAGATTTTTCAAGTATGAATTAGTTATGAGAAATATTGTATTAAATTTTCATAATTTTAGCTATAAAAATAAAAATAGAAGATTTTATGGTAACCAGTAGCTATTATAATATATTTATATCTAATTTTCTACTAGTTTTCATAGTTATTGAGAAAAGCAAATTGAGAAATACGAGAATTTTAACGTAAAACAAGTTTTCGACAAAATCGTTTTTCTTGTTTGTCAACAACATATTTTATTTTCAAACGTTTAAAAAAAAATATTTTGGGTTTACGCTTCCATTATAGTAACCTACTCAATGGCGATGTATACTTGACATGTCCTATTGTACAGCAGAGCGCTTACCCACTTGACGGCTTTTTTCACTTTCTTTATATTGGATTTTTATTTTTATTGGAAGTGCCTACATAATTACATAATACAAAAATTAATGACATTTAACTCATAATTAATTATTAGACAAACATTAATTTTTTTAATGTTGTAAAAACTCATTTTATTACATCGCAAGATTTAAACTTCTCTACACTTTTCTATGTTAACTGACGTAATATTTGTCTATACTAAATACATATAATTCCACAAAGAGTTAAAAATATTGTTATTTTAATTAAAATATTAAAATATTGTTTGACATCTAGGAATGACATACGCAAACAAAAATAACAAGCATTTTACCACGAGAGGGCGTTACTATATTCACCTCGTATTGTAATATTTTATTCAACTTCGTTTTAAAAGTATAGATAGTGCTACAATGTTTGCATTCTACAACTTAATAATATGTTTAATATAACAAATAAACACTGGATCAAATTAACATTTTTAAACGTTTTTAATAAGTTACGTACGCAGGAACGTTTTTTAATGTAATTTGTCAAATTTGTACATCAATGACTAAATAAAGAATATCAAATTATATTAGCATTTTATTAAATTATTGATAGGTATCTACTTATTTGACAGGTACTAGGTAGTTTATACAATTTAAATCAAATTCATGTACAAATAAACATTTTTAACATAGAAAATATTAAACTTTTATGTTTTCTTAAAATAATTTACTTTGAATTATTAATAATAACTAATACAGATTATTACTTAAAATTATTATGTTTCAACATTTATGAATTTAATAAATTAATGGTTAAACCTAACCTAACGATAAATGTTTTAATTACTCAGTGTCAAATTATTATGCATTATTCTCAAATATGTATTAAAAAAAATAAAAAAATAATTTTATTCAATTTTTATTAGTAATCCCATTTATATAGTTATTGACTGAAATATTATAATTCTTTACGATATAAGATAACTATATTAAGATAAACTTATTTTAATTTTTTTTTAAAAGAATATTCGATATAGGATTATAAATATCAGTAGCTCGTATATTATGTTATAATAAATATAGACTAACTAACTCTCAAGTTAATTTACGATAGCTACTTATTTGATAGATAATATGCTATTATTAACACATACGAGTAGGTACATACCTATTAAAAAATTGATTTATCACTTTTCAAATAAATTACTTAACATTGTTAATGTCATTAAACTGTTGTTCAAGGTCTTTCAATTTGTTCTAATTATATTTATTTATGTTATAATTTTATAAAATACTTTCACCCGCTTTCGACCTTCGTTTTTATTTCTTTTTGCGATTTCTGTTTATGTTAATTTATTGGCAAATCTTATAATATTTTTATTTTTGTTTTAGGTTACTGTACTTTTGCTAGTCTTTATTTCACTGATACGTGGTTTTCCGTTAAATGGACCACAACTCGATTCTGCGGTGGAAGGCGTACAGAAATATTTGGAATCATCTGGTTTTCCAAAAATGACTCGTGGTGAAGTTTTGGATTTTTTAAATGATTTTTCAAAGAACTCTCGAGTAAGTCGTTCAGATAATAATGCATTAAACGTAAAAAAAGACATTACGTCGTATGTCACACCACAACCCGATGTTGAGTATTCAAAAACACAAATGCCACATATACATAATGATGCGACAGAAATTAAAACCCCTGTACCAAAAATCCCTAATGGAGAATCACCACTTAATTATGGATATCCAATGAGCTTAAATAAACAAACAGACCTGTCGCCGCCATCATCCACGCCAATTATATTTGTGACAGCGCAAGACGGAAATTTAACAAATGATAAAAGAACTGAGATTATGTTGCAAGCAATGCAAGGTAGAAATGCACAGAAAAAAAATATCGGACCCTCTGTTGATGTAAATGCATATACTAAGTTTAAGAAAATCCCTGAAGCCAGAAATTTGAAAATCGACGATGATATGAAAGACTTTCTTAACAATTTTGGACTATTAGATACACCGAAATCGGGTAAATCGATTGATTTAAATTCCAACGAATCACAAAGGCGAAATGACGATGCCGCCGTCACAGAAACTGTGGACGAAAAACTATTGAAATCAATTCTGGCTGAAACCGGCAATAGTGGAGTCAACATATCACAGTTTCAACCGCTGCTCGAAAGTGCATCAACCACCCGGGACCACGTGTTCAATCCGTCCGACTCCAACGTCAAAACTGTAGATATTAACAGGATAGCGAAAATAGTGGCTAATATACGACTGTTGGCCGATGATAACAATACTGTTTCACTGTCACAGAATGCTATTCAAAAGAAATTAGAAAACATAACGGAGGCCATATCTGCTATCGATCAACCTACCGATAACAATAATGAATTTAACGGGTATGAAGTGTTCTTCGACGATAATTCCAAAGAAGTCGATTCTGATCTGCCAGCGTCACAAATTGTTCCAGAGACTCAAACTTTGACTAAAGTACAAAATATACCTGACCCTTTGTCCACCGATGAACTCCAAATGCTGTTGGAAAAGAACAAAATTGACGTGAAACGTCAAGAGCCAGCGAACGATACGTCCATAACAAATATCTCAACCTCTACCGAAGAATCAGTACCTGTCGCAACGTCGTCAGAAACTGTGATAACATCTGTAGCCACTGATTCGTCTTCGGAAGCAACGTCAATAGAAGTAACATCTGGCGCTAGCGCAGCAAGAGATTCTTCTACAGTAGCTGATACAAATCCAAGTATATCACAGTTGGCCGAATCGTTTGGTGGAGGCGAGACTGCCAGTAATCCACCGCCGGTAATTGATGAAATAAATACACCTTCACCCGTCCGACCTAAGAACGGTTTGTATTTCTATGTGGACTGGAACTCGTTTTTGACAGTTAACGGAGGCCAAAAAAACCAAGTTAACTTGAGGTTTGCGCCGAAAGCTGGGAATCCAAATCATTTTATCAAGGTCAACGTACCATAATCAATTTTAGACGCTATTAAATTATTAATCTAAATAATACATATATACTATGTTTGGCTCTTTCCAAGATGCCGTTTACTAAATATGCTGTACAGTTGTACTATTTATTATATCATTGTAAATATAGTTTTAAAAATAAAAAAATTATGTTCTATATCTAAGTATAATATTTATGTCGTTGAAAAAAACCTACGCCTTTATTATATTCATATCATTTTTTTTTTTTTATATAATAATTATTTGAATTTTATAAATAAAAAAGTATAAGATTATAATATGTATATTTGAGTGGTGCCCATAAAAATTCCCGGCCCCCAGACACCACTCGAAATTTCCTTTTGAAATTTTACCAGCTACAAACATATAGTGAATAAAAATACCATGCAAGTGCCAACAAACGAATGCATTGCCCGTTCGCGTAATAAGTGCTAACCCTCCATTAAAATATTTCTTCAATTCGCCCCTAGGTTTAAGGCCCCGCCCATGTTAGTACTGAGTAACGACTTTTTTTTCCTATTTTGTATGCCACAATAATTATCCGCATTAATAATGCCACTAATGAGATCGAGAGGAAGTGCTGCAGTACCTACCTATGTAGTCTATAGGTACCTACGACACGTAATATTTCGCGCGGTGCAATCACTGCAACGTACATATAGCACGACCAGTATTATCCATACTTATACTATGCGCTAATGTATATCTATCATTACTAGATTAAAGCAATATGTTAATTATATATATACATATAAAATAATACTATTGATTATACGTATTATACATAATATTTTACCATACGAGTACGTATGAATAATAGTTGTGATTTATAAAAATGTAAAACATTTGCAGTAATGGATGCATTTATCGTTTATCCTGATATTAACCAGATTAATATTGCAAACATTATTTCGTTGACCATAATAAACGACGTGAATCAAATAAAAAAAATAATAACCACAATTGTGAAACAATTTCAAGTTAGCCTACATAAAAATAGTTAGTATACTTATTATAATAATTTCAAAACTACATTAAAATATAAATTATAATTTAATATTTCCTACACTTATTTTATTTCTATAAGTAGATACCTACATAGTGTCACTTAGTGTCAACATTTCAAGTTCAACACTTGTCACTACATACACTAAGGATTTAAAGCCAAAAATATATGGTGAAAGTTAGTATTCAAATGTTAATATTATTAATCTAAAATATGAATAAAATATGTTTTTGATTTACAGTAATTTAAATCTGTACATTAAGATGCGAAAACATTTCACAGCAGGCTAACTCCTTTCACTTTAATCATCTAATCAAAAATGTTTAGAAAACCCCTCAGGATGACTTAAGCGAATTGTTGGCATGATATAATAAAGTATTAAACTAAAACATTATACAAAAAATTAAAAATTAAAGTTAAGTACAAAAATTTATAATATATATTAAATAAAATAATTTATTTAAATCACATTTGTGATAAGTGTAGTCAGTGGGTGACTTCTTTTTTAAAAATAACTTATGTTTATATTTATTTGTTAATATAGTACCTATATGCCTAATAATTGTGCCTTAGGGTACAGATTGTATATTTTTTAAATGAAAACTGAAAATCATAATTTTACAAAAATAAAAATAAAAATAATTAATTTTTATTTAAATATAATTTGTAAAATTCATCATTATAATATATACACATTATAAATATTAACTATACTGTATTATTACTTATTTTTTCATTCGATTTGACACTGTATAATGAGTAATGAGTATATCATGGGTTTTTTTCTATAATAATATAAAAAAAAAACAATTATAAAAAAAACTTAGGTAATATACAAGTATAATATTATTATGTAATGTAGGTTCTTATTATTAATAAGTTATTAATGACAATTTGCAATTACATAAAAATTATTTTACGTAAATTGAAGTTTGAACAAAAAATCATGCTCTTTTCACAGTTTAATTTTTTATTTTTTGGAAGCTACTGAAAATTATACATAGATATTACGTAATATGGTACGTTGTTTCATATTTAAATTTATAATTAAATGTTTTTGGAATAAATTTATTTGTTTAACATGTAACATGTGTCATATGGTTTTTATAAAAATATGTAATGTTTCGATGTACATATTGTAGCTAAAAGTATCGATGTAGCCAAAAGTATTCTTATTCGGTTCAAGGTATAAGACGTCAGTGTAAAATACTCGAAAACCAAATATTGGTGAATTTGAATTTCTTATTTTATACTACCATATTCTGTAGCGTATTTAGGGCTCAGAGGATTTAGGAACTACATTTTGAGTCTCGAATAAAAGCACTAGTACTTGAGGTTATCTATCTAATACTATTGATAACATGTAATTTTTACTATACGTTACATTTATCATTTATTAATTTAATGTGTATTAATACAATGTTTGTCGAAATAAAATAAAATATGTACCTAAAGTGAACGTAAAAATTAAAATTTTGGCTGCACACTAAATGTGATTCAAAGATAACTACGAAAAAAATAATTATATGAATTCGTCTTATTCGAATTACGGCATTGGTTTTTGTTCGTTATATCTTACCTAGTTGCGGCTCGAGTTTTTTTTGTGTTATACCTAAATTGTGACGCAATTAATATTTATCATTTTAAGATGAATCCATTATTCTATAGGTGTGTTTGTAGATAAAAATGTGGTGGAGCGACAGGTAGCTAATATATAAAATTGTTATAAACCTATTTTGTAAGACATGTATGGTATATTATCATAAAATATCGCAATACAATACAGTATACTCTTTTCAGTTTTGATGGATAACTATTTTATTTTAAATTACCAATATTTCATATTTTTAAATAATATACATCCAGAAAAACATGAATTTGTATCTGGTATTAACGCTAAATAACCTTGGTCGCAATAAATAAAAAGTAAGTACACTAAAAATTGCCGGGTCGCAGTTTGCAATAATTTTTTAAGGCAATTTTTATAGCCACTCGAAATTTTCAAAGGTCTAAGTTTTAAAAACAAATTTATAATTTGAGGCTTCTTAATTTAAAAATTATTGCGAAGTTATTTACGAAAATATGAGAAACTACGTAAACTAGCAGTTTATAATAAATTATGCCTATATATTGTTAAAATATGGTAGTAGAAAAAAGGGGGAGTTTCATTGTGTAACCTTGCTGCTATATTTCTAAGTATATACTGCTTGCTATATTATTGTATTATTTAAAAAAAAATCGATAGTTTAAAATTACGAAGATTATGAATTTAATCAAGTTTTGTTTTTAACTAACACAGCTACTAAACGTTATGTAAAAATATATTATACTCATCTATAAATTGTCAATAGTACAATATATAATAATATATATTAATATATATTATATATTATAATATTCTTTATTTTTTCTATTCCATTATTTGATATTTAAATTTACATAATATAATAATATATAATATACAATGTATATTATATAATTTACATATATTTACAAAATAAGAGAAAAGAGATAAATATTTGAATTTTCTTGGAAAATTCACGAATGATTTTACCTTAGGGAGGAATGTTGGACTAATTTAATTTTAAAACTATATATTCATATAAATGTGCTGACATTAATTACATTTAAATTGTAGGTTACTGTTTAACAATTTTAACAAAATGCTAATGAATTAGATTTTCTTTAGATTCTGAACACTGATGTACGATCTTATACACCAGGACGTGTAAATCAAATTAAAATATATGTAAAACAATGAGTATTGAACAATTAAAATTTTTAGTATAATATAAGCATTACATAAAATTGATTTGTTCGTGTATAATTATAGCAAACATAAAAGATTAGCACTAGACACTTTAAATGATTTAAATTAACTAGATACTGATACCAATAGTTTTAATCTATTTAATGTATACAAAAATCGCTGGTTTGGTTTATAAAATTTACCACAGCATAGTAAACATTTTTTACTATTAGTCACAAATTTACAATACATGAAAAAATGTATAGATTGTTCGTGATCACTATAATGTATTAATTGTTGGTAAAAACTGGTGAGTAAAAATATATTTAGTAATCTTTATTGTGAATAATGAATAACGATTGGACTTAAAATCCTTACCAATTATTTATATTATTAACATTTCCTAGACATTTGAAATGTTCAACTTTTTTAGTGATCAATTAAACGTTAAATGCTAGGTTCTAATGTATACGATTTATAAATGTATGATAATTATGATTAAATCTTAAAATCTAATTCATCTTTATAAGACGATTATAGGTATATTTGTTTTGATAGATAATAATTAATAAACTTAGCTCCAATTAAATTTATTTTTTATACATTTTAATAGCTCTGTTCAAATATTTAAAATGTTTAATGTAATTCATAAGACATACCAATCATTTATTATATTAAATCGAAAAATGAATGATACCAATTGTATGTAAAAGCTTAGGTAATAGGTTTAAGTGCTGTCTCAATGTGTAGCATAAAAGATGAGAATTTATTTTGGTAAAAAAGCAACACTGGACTACAACCAAAAAGCTTTTACGAATTATTCCAATGGTTTTTCAATACTTCTCTGAAAACATGGAGTAAGAAAGAAAAATGTGTATAAAAAAGGGAAAAAAAAGATGAACAATTTCAAACCCTTCATCACAATCGGAGTGCCATTAGTGTGATATTTCTACAATTGAATAAAACCATTCAGACATCATCTGCCACCAACATTATGTAATTTTAAGTTAAGGATGCATTTGAAATGTTTTCAAGAATTATTATTATTATTATTATTTTTATTTTTAGCGAAGTTAACGTTATTTTCATTCTTTTTGAAATCAAATAGAATTGTTTACATTTTTCAACTAATCCTTAGAATTATTGATTTGTAAATATTATTAACAGCTTGTACTATTAAACGATATTATACCTATGTAGCGACTTATTTATTATTTTTTATTAAATTTAAAATTAAATTAAAAACACATTAAATACATTTATAACATATTAAAATAAGTAGGTACGAAGTGCTTGTGTGACTGTATATAAGTAAATATTTTTAAATAAAATCATAAATATAAATTATTGTTATAACAAAATATTGGTTATATACATGTTAA
Organism: Rhopalosiphum nymphaeae; assembly: GCA_036289425.1. Lineage (NCBI taxonomy): Eukaryota > Metazoa > Arthropoda > Insecta > Hemiptera > Aphididae > Rhopalosiphum > Rhopalosiphum nymphaeae. The sequence continues at coordinate 4,805,510 of JAZAQC010000012.1, read as the reverse complement.
TCCAGCTCAACTAAAAATATAAACCATTACAATGTTACAGTATAATGCTATTATACCCATGTATAATGTATAAACATGTATATATTAATAAGGATTAAAATAGTAAGGTAATTAATACATGTTTGAAATGTTTAATTTTAAAAACCGTTTATAGATGTTTAAATCAAAAAATTTATTCGTTAAAGCGTCTGTTTCTTTTTTCGATTTATTTATTTATTTTTTGCAGTCGAATTTTGGAGTTGGATAAAAATAAAAAATCTAAATGAACGTTATTCATAACAAATTTGCTTTCATACTTCGTTTAACTTTATTCTTCACCTTTTCAAATGTCAACTTCCAATGACATTGCTTGTGTCCCCTTTTTGCCATTTTACAATATACTTTTTGATTGCTCAATAAGATGATTTTTATAAAAGTACGTATATAAAATGGACAAAAAGGCAATGGACGTTTTGATGATTCACTATTTATTTAGCAAATGAAAAAAAGTAACCATAAAATATAATAATATAATATTAAATATAATAATTGGTAAATATCAATTTTTTTTTTATTGATCGAACACACTACAGATCTTGTTATATCGGGAATAAATGTTGTATAATATAATACGTATAAATGTATCATAAATAGATTACATAGATTATTTATATCAAATCATCTAAGAATTTTTATTTTTGTACGAGAATTTTCTGACTGATATTTTATTTTATATTTCTTTATCAGAATTTCTTGTTATTATTATAATGTACTAATGCGCAATATTATGCATGTTTAAATTTATAGTATATTATAGAAAACAAATATTTGAATATTTATTATTTACTATTTTAATGATATGATATATCAAAAAAAAAAAAAAAATACATGAACGAATAAAATAAAATGTATAGTTGTTTTTTTGTAAATTTCTATGTATTTTAGATGATTACTGGTGTAAAAAAATTCAATGTAAAATTTCACCGTTTAATTATTGTATTGGTATTGAGTTGAACTGGTCCCCCCTTCACCCCGTACAAGACGTCAGCTATACACGATATCATTATTTGAAGAACAATATCCAACTTATATACGTGGAAAGCAGAGCAAAGGCTTATCAGACCGTACAACTCATTGTCCCGGAAACCCATCTCGATTTGTGGAGTTTTGTTTAGCCCTTGTCGTGCACACAACAAAAGTCACATATATACAACAACACAATGGCCTTTTTCTTTTCATAATTTTTATATCCTAGTGTATTGTTATAATTATTTACTCATATATATTATATGTGTGTGTGTGTACACGGTGGTCGGTCGGGGGCGATGCTGCGAGAGGTGTTGTGAGATATTGTACGTAGGATACCGTGACAGCAGTATAGAAAGGATTGTTGGGAACAGTGAAAGAAGCTTAGCGAACTGTGAAAAAAAACCGTACATCCCGCAAATAAACAATCAGCGGTCTTAAGAACAAAAAATAAAAGTATGTATGTATACACACCGAGCAAAGAAAAAATGCCTCGGGTTTTTTCTTATATACATATTATTGTGATATTATTTTCCTTGTTTGTCAGTATTCTTTATTACCGGTACGTGTTTATAAACATAGAAACTTGATCGGATGCAAAAACATTTTTATTTTTTATTCTTATTTACAAGCAACCCCATCTAATTGTACAAACTGTAAGGGAACTTCACTACCGGTGGCTTTTTTTTTTTTACTTCCAGATCGATATGACAAAACATTAACACCACCTACATTATCATTACACACAGATTCTAAAGATCTAATGAAAATTATACACTTCAACCAACCTTCGAGTGTAGAAATATTCGAATGATGTGAACAATTTAAATCCCCAGAAAATTGACTAAAACAAATTATCTCTATAAATTATAATTATTAGTTATACGTATTAATATTATGTATACAATATAATTTGACCATTAGATAAAGATAGTGTCAATGACGTTTTTTAATAGGATTCCACAAAATTACTAAAAATGTCATATTTAACTATCAATTTTTCTTTATTACAGGCATTAGCTAGACAATGACAATATTATGTAGGTATTGGTTCTATTTTCATTTCTTCTTGCAATAACTACGTAGATTTGACGTGCGATATTCAAACATTGATATTTACTGTGGAACGTTCCAAGGAAATTATATATTCACTGACGTCGAATTGCGCCTCACATAAAATAAATTCAACACATTGGTTAATTTAAATAAAATGTCAAAACTTAAAATTAAAAATGGATAATATCAGTAGAAGATTGAAACTTATTAAACAAGATATTAGACATGTCTCGTTTCGATAAGTCATCAAAATATGAATTGATGCTCTCGTCAGTTTTTTCATTATCATATAACCACAACAGAACCTATCATAAAAAAAAGCTACCGTTGACGTGGATTTTTCTGTCATATTTTTGAATGATTATGGTTATTTGTGGTTAATAAATAATGTAAGATTAAACAAACATACAAAACAAAACTTTAATTTAATTTAATAAAGCTTTTGAATTGAATGGTTATTTTTTTTTTATCGAAACCCATAAAATATTTATTTGATTTTAAAATGTCATTGTATATATATTTTTCATTTTAAACTTGGTTTTATTATCCTTCACTAGTTGCAATATTATTGATTATTAAGAAACTATATGGGTACCAGAGGTACATATATAAACATTTTTTCAGTTAAAAATTACCTATATATAAGCAGCTATCACACTATCACAGCTATAAGTGATTATCATAGTAAATAATAGTTTTTTTCAACGGCACATTTTATTTTGGCATATACGTCATGGCTTAGTATTTTATAATAAAATTAAACGAAAAAATATAAAAATATTTTGTTGATAAAATTAAACTAACATACAAAATTTATCTTAATGTACAAGTATATAATGTTTATTTAATTAAACTATTCATTTTAAAGGATTTAAAAAAAAGTCTCAATTGTAAATAGTTGATGAAAAATCAATTTAAAGTGTGTTATATACTTTAAAATAATATACGAGTAATATTTACAAAATATAAAAGCACGCGATATGTGTTTGACAAGAAAAGTGTATTTAAATAATAAATGACAAACACACACACACACATAATATATATTGTATTAATAATAAATAAGTATATAAGTAATAATAATTTTTTTAATATATATAATATTATATTATATATACATATATTTTATGTATAATGTGAAGTGCATAGATAAATATTTTTAAAGTTAAAATTAGTGAAATTATTTGAATGTATAAAAAATTTTAAATATTTTTTTTAATTGAACAGCATATACAAATGTCGTATATGAAGAAGTTAAATAAACAATAATTTGTGTGATGTCTTGAGTAAGCTGCTTATTAAAAATGTATAACAAGTACATTATGCATAATATCAATTTTATGTTGAAGAACTTAAAATTGATTCTACGAAGAAAGTCTAATTTGTTGTTATGTTAAAACACTGTGTTAAACTATATTTTTAATTAGAATTATAGAACCATACAAGATCATAAAAACAATTGTTAGTTAAAATGTTCTAATGTTTATCCATTAATAATTTATAATTTTCTATTCTCACTACACATTTTTTTTAAGTTTTTTATCCTTAATAAAATAAATCAGTATTAAAATAAAAACATTGTTTTTATATAACCAACGTTTCCTTGTGCTATGCAATTTTGTAGACTGTGGTAGAGAAATATTTAGAGATATATATGCACCATTTTTCTAGGTGTATAACGTTGTCATTGAAATAAAATAATATAACAATATTACCTATATATTTCAAATTCTCTAACGAATAGTGTAGGTATACTATACATAATATTTTAATACCTGGAAAATGCATTTATTGTGTTTCGTTTTAACGAGCATATATAGACAATTCCATCAAGTGTACGATTAAAATGTTTTTGAAACGCGTATTTAAAGCGACTTTAACATGAATCAAAAATAAATAAATAAATGTAACTGATGAAGGGGGATAGAAAATAGTACAATTAAAAATCCATAAAAATCGTCTGCAGAATCGTATTGGATGGTGATCGAGTGTATGGTCGCAATGCCGACGCGTCGTTTCGAGAACAAGCGAACAGATATATTATCATAATGTAATATATTATTACATTTGCCGACGAGATAATATTATGTGTGTATCGTATTCTACATTATTCATTACGCGATATTCACATTGCGCGTATACGTGCCGCGGGGGAGTCGTCGTTCGATATAATATATTATAATAATTTACATTATAATATGTTGACACGACTATTGCGTACGTACGCAGCTTTATGATGTGATCTATATAAGTATGACATTATTATAATATGATGGTGTTTACAGTGTTATTACGCCATGACTTTAAAAAGCGCGCCGCCATTCGACGACGAGATACGGCGACGACGATGATGATACTTGTCGCCTTTCAGTGTAGTTGTATGTTTTCGATTATACTACGCGTAGATAGGCATTGGATCGATACATTATTTTTCTGTATTCGTTCGAGTGGAGCTCCTCCCATGGACAATTTTTATGAATACTCACACACGCACACTCGTTTAATACGCGACCGATTTTACAAATATTATATTACTCACCGTTTTCTTTTATTTTTGTAACGTTTATTATTGATGTAAAGTCTGTCGAATGTCGATGTTTGCCAATACTTTTGTGTTGATGTGCGCGCTTGCCTAACAATGATATTACAATAATCAAATAATAATAATAACAATTTGACAAAACACACGATAACGATTGTTGTCAGACACCATACGTATATATATATATATATATATATATATATAAATACAGCGATTTGAACAAATAAAATAAAAATCCATCGAAAGGTCTTGGGAGCTTATGACAACGAGGGGGTAACACAATCGTGTTGAAGATGTCACACGCCGTCTGCTCTGTCATCCCATTCATGCACAGACGTGTTATCCCTGCGAGATTTACATATTTTATAAATAAATCGTATAGGTATCTACAGATATATTGTAATAACATAATAGAAATGATCATATTTATACTACCGAACACCGTCAAATGTATTCGATTACCAGGTGTTGACATATTGTTTGACACTAATATTTATTTACTGACACCGGTGGGTTCTTGTTTTGATAGCCCGTATATCATCTCTCCGCCGTGAGTTTCAATGGTAGGTAACCGATTTAATGGATGAAACGAGATAAACGTATCGATGCGACTGTATGGAAACCGGAGAGAACGGAAAGAAAAACCGTTTATCGTATTAATATTAAGTATATTGACACGTTTCAAAAATAAGTTCTATTGGTTGTTCATTAGAAAAAAATTATTATTTGTATGTTATAAATTATATGTAATATGTATAATAACATGCTGATTTGTATTGATACATCAACAGTATTTAATTATTATTTGGAATTAAAAATATGATAATAATACACGTTAATCATACTCAACTTAACTTCCAAAAGCACACAGTATTATAATTATTATTTATTACAATTACAATGATAGTTGTATACTTTTATTAATCAGTTTATGAATCGGGATACCTATACAATTAAAATAAAATATTGTGTTAGTCTATTTTTCACAAACGCAAAAATAAAGCTTTGGCTTAAAGTATATTTAGAGTGGATATAATTAATTTAATAAATTTAAATTCATTGAAAAATCATTGTTTACGAAAAAACGATTCTGAGCAACAACCCTAAACACGATATCTGTTTCGGAAAATTATAGTTTATCTTATGAGTATTTTCTTGATTCAGTAGGTCAAAATTTTCAAAAACATTGAGTATAATTTATAATTTAATACAAATTCATTAATAAGTAAATTTGTGTTAAAAATTTTTGAAAATTTCATTGTGTAGAAAAAAAAATTTATGTAATGGTGAAACTTTTCAAAAAATCTCTACAGTTAACATATTTTCAATTAAAACAAAATTACATAAATAATTTCAAAAGAAATACTTAAAAACATAAAAAATATTCAATTTCATCAAAATATAAATTTCAACTAAAACTTAAAAAAACAAAATTGAAATTATTTTTAAATTTTTTTAACTACAATAACTTATGAAAACCTTGGTATTAATTTTTCAAGCTTTTTGAATGAGAAGCAAATTTTTTTCAACATAAATTTCAAATATCTATGAATATCCAAGACATTTTTTGAAAATTATATTTTGTATTAAAATGGTTATATTATACATTTTTGATATTATCAATTTTTTATAATATTCTAAATAGTAAATAACTACAATATCAAATTTGTGAAAACCTGATGCTGGATATATTTTCTTATTTTCTCGCTTTTATTATTCATTTTTTCCATTTTTTTTTCTGTAGGAAAAACCACTCTTAATTTAGAAGATCAAAGCTATTTTAGTTCTCCAAAATATAAAAATTGATAAAAAAAAGTACATTAATAAAAAAAAAAATCCCACATTACTGTAAAACTAATACATTTCTTGCTCTATTCAAAATCTGAATTTAGTTATTTTACATACTAAAAAATACAAATAAGTATTCAATGCTATAAAACTGAAGTATAACTATTAATTAATATAATATTTCAATGTTACTTAATACAATAAAATAATAATTATTTTTCATCTTATTTTCAACCAAAACTTTAATTTAGATAATTACTATTTATTAACAATTGTTAGGATGTTAGAAGTTAAAACTGCCGACTAAAATACAATGTTTAATAATGAGGAACCTATGAATTTAACAGATTTTTACAGGTGTGTTCATATATATAAGCAACAATAAATTTGTTAAAATTTTAAAATTAATATGTAGTCCTACCATAAATTTACTTATATTTTGATGTTTATAGCAGTTTTTAGCAAGTGTTATTTCGTATAAATTAATTATGCATTATATACGAGAATCACCTTACTAAACAATAAACTAGATCTTTTTATATAATTAAATTCTTAATATAATCATAATGTGAGATATGGAATAATAATAATAGTGATAATATAACTGGTACTAACTAATAGTTTATGAAAAACGTCAGAAAAATAATTGTATTCGTATTTATTTGTTACAATACCTATTGTATTATTAAATATTTTATAAAAAACTGTTTAAGCTAACCTATTCATAATTAAAATATACTATATAGTTAGTAGATATTAACAATTTATATATTTTTCTTATAGATATTGAATAGAAATTGCATCTTTTTTTTCTGATCTTTCATTAAAGTTGTTGTATTTTTACATTAGATTAAAAAAATAAATATTTAGTGTTTAGTAGTATTACAATCATAATTTATAGATATTGCAGCCATAACATATAATGCAACCCAGTTACATCATTAAATTGGGCAGTCTATCAATCACTTGAAAAACTATGTCTCCATTTTTAAATTTTAGAAATATTGACATTTAAAAATGTCATATTATAAAGTATACTTCTAAGTATTTATGTTTTTACTTTCGAATGGCTACATAAAAAAATCGTTTATACATTTCTTTGTTTCAAATTTATTTTGAATGTCTTAATATTTTATGATATTTTGAATTCTGATATTCTTCTATTACCTAAGTATTCTAGTATACTATTATGTATGTATTTAAACATTCTGTTAATAGCAAATCACATTTTATAGATGTATTGTAGCTATTGAATACAATTTGTAATCCACACAATATCGTTCGTAAACATGTTTACTTTATACTTCTCAATTAACTAAATTATTTAAACAATATATTTATTGATTAATGTTTCCATTTGTGAGATATACTATATTGATATTTTATAAACATGTTTTTTATTTAATAAGCAGAGCAGAGCAAACAATAAATTAATGTTAATCTAAATTATCATTATTTTTTAATTTCTTAGAAGGTATAGTAGATAGTTAGTTTAAAATATTTTAAATAAACTAGAATTGGTCAATTGACAGTAATTTGACTGTATTATACATTTTAATTTGATTTGTGCTTTCACTAAAAATATTAAAATATTGCAATAGTAGCGAAAATTTACGAACAATAAAATAATAGTAATAAGTAATAACCATTGGCGTAAGAGTAAAGTCCTTCTGTGTTGTTTACCCTACATAGTAAACAGACTGTCAACAGACTTACCTGTCAGCGAATCGTGTGACATTAGGGAGCGATCTCTCGATAGTATGGGGGGAAACCAAAATTGCATCCCTTCTATTCATTCATTGTAGTACACATAATTTTTTTTTTTTTTAGTATTTTAATGGCGTCTTTTTTGTCACCCGCAGCGTTCATAACTTGGCAACCATATTACTCTTGGCATAAATTTCTTTTGTCCCCTATGTGTATATTTGTATTATTCGCCCGGATGAATGGATCGCCAAAGGGAATTATTCTTAAACGGAGAATTTGAGGGGTTGGTTATAAATGCAAATGGCTGACGTATACCTCCCCGTCACTTATGAACGGATAATTATATTTTTGAAAAGCCCAGTGACAGGAAGACGGGTGGCCAGGAAATGGAGGGAAATATTAGTACTTCCCATTTGGTGACCAAAATATTTATTTTATTCTGGTGGACATAGTTTAAACATAAATCCATCTGCGTGCAATGCTGTATAAGCAGCTGCTAATAGACACAGATTAGTGAAAATAATTTATTCGTTTTATTCTAACTCAATATTAATAAACAAGCACAACGTAACACTTCATGAATTAGTATATATTTATATTAAGTAAATAATAAGTACTAGTAAGTACATTTTACAAGTGAAATATTGCACTTACATATGTCTTGACAGTACGTCATATTATACAAACGCAACGTGTCATGTTTTCAAAGTTTAGCTGTTATGACTTAATTTATTTTCATGCTATGTTATTCAAGCTCAAACACCGAAAACGTATTTACCCGTAAAAGTTTCTTCAACGTCAATAATATATTAATATGACAGTTAAATGAGTGATATTCCACAAGTACTGTCATTCAATTTTAATACTCACAGTTAGTGAAAACACAATTATATAACGCATTGTACCATTAATTTTATGCTTATAGTACATTAACAAATAGATACATTGAATAATAACTACTTACCTTTTAAATAAAACTATACAAAATTATTGAAAATATATGTAAGTTATTCTTTTCAAGTTCCCATATTATTTAATTCTATTCTCAACACACTAAAAGAATTGTTGTATTTTTAATCTATTTTTTTCATTTAATTATTATCATAATAATTAATTTTCATATTTATTGTATATTTTTTATTTAAAAAATAAAAATGTAAGTAACGATGAGTTTATGGAATTAGTATATACATTATCAATAAGACATTTTTCCGATATGACATATTACCGATCAGATTTAGGTTTAGGTATGTGTCTATTTATATATTATATAGGTGATATTTACATTTATATTTATTATATTTTATATTAATTAATTTTGTATTACCTTTATCTCTATATTATAATTTATAATAATGAATGGTGACCTCGAAGCCGAATGTTAAACAGCTGATGAATAATAATAATAATAATAATAATAATAATAATAATAACAATACATTAAAAAATAATGTGAATACATATCCGGAATAAAACATTTTTGTCTAATGATTGATTAAAACTTAAAAATACATGATAAATGTGTTAGTTAAAAAAAAATTGATTCTCGGTAATAGATATTTAATAGTGGTATTACGTAACATAGGTAATAGGTAATAGGTCATTTAACTTAAATATTTGTATGTACTATATTGTTAATTTATTGAAAACCATTAAATGAAATGATTCAGAACAAAAATCTGCGAAAATTATCCAATATTCATTTACCCTTCGTCTTTATCCTAATTCAAGTTTGTGGATATTATCTACAATAATATTGATTTACAAAATGTGAAAACTATCAAGATATTTGAGTCTTTCAGAACGAACTCAATACATTAAATAAATGTCTTGTATATTCATAAATATTATAATAATTTTTTATAATATTATTTAAAGTAAAATTTTGAGATTGAAAGTAGATACAAACCGTAAATATTTAAAAATATCATGAATTTTGATATTCCTATTAATTTCGATAAAAAAATGTTTTCGTTACATTATTTTTCACATGGAATTATTTATCATTGACTTTAAATTTAATATAATATTTATTATAGTGATTAACTAAATGATGAGGTACATTCGACAGCAGAGCGGTTATCTACTTAACTCGCTTTTTTGTAAATATATTAATTTTAATAATTTACTAAGGCAAGTAAATTAATCTCTATGGTAAATTAGTAGGCATATATAAAATATTCAACATCACCCACTCAATGATATAATATGCAGAATGTTTCACTATACGTGTGTCTGATATATATAACTTCAACCAATAGGCGTTTACTGTAGCAAACAATATTTTGTTCAGTTGTAGTCAATTTATAGTAATTATGACTAGCATTGTATACTATATATATTATATACAGAGGAATTCGATAATCGTATTTGCCCGTATTCGATCGTTATTTTCTATTTTACGATATAAGGTAGATATCGTGTGCATCTATGTTAGGAGTTTTGAATCATACTAGTAATATATATAATTTAAAATTTGAAAATATTTGTATAAAATGGTACATTTTTATAGTAAATGATTTATTTATTAAGACAATACCAATGTACTATAGAACGGTAAGAATATAATATTTGTAGTATAAACAGCTAAAAATTAGTTTATTTTTTTTGAAATTCCGTTGTACATATGAATATAATAATATAAGTTCATGATAGTGAAAGTGTCTATAACTTTCTGTTTTTGAATTAATAATTATTATTTGAAAATATTTAAAATCATTATTTTATATATTTTGAATATTTAATTTTGTCAACAATTTTTTTTTCAAAATTTTAAAATAAGATAAAAGAATCAAAATATTTAAAAAATACTGTATCATATCTAGTAAATAACAATGTATAAATAAAATCAATTTTAATAAGAACTAGTATTTGGTAAATATTCTAGTTTTCAGTTTTCTTTTGTTAATTTTTCCTCATAAAGATTTTCCTGATCTTGGCTTCCTTAAACTATCAAAAAGATCAAATTTTCTATCAAAAAGTTGTAAATTGAATTTAGCTATAAATCTACATTCGTAACCACTATACAAGAGTATAATAGCTCTATTATAATATTAACTGTAAACATTAATATCGCAATCAAAGTTGTAAAATAATTTCTAGTTCTTACTTCAACGTATTATTGAATATAACTTGGTGCAAATTATAACTTATATTTTATTCAATAGAAACATAAGAAAATTGTAAATATTTGATGCGTTATTATACTTATATACAAATATTATATAATAATGTAGAATATTTATATTTTTAAAATAAATAAATAAGTATTTTTATTTAATACAAAATTAATTTATTTCACTAACAATGTATGCAATAGACATTATGTTTTGTAAACACATAATTCGTCATCTCTAATGTTACTCCATAAGTAATTTAACTCTAATCTATTCCGTAGGTCGGCTCTAGTGTCTGGAACAATCAATTCATGAGCTAATTAAATCTGAGCGTAATATACTAGTAGTTGAACACGTGCAATATCTTATTTTTTTACAAAAATAATATAAATATAGAACATTTCGATATTTCAGTATGGGATACAGAAAAAATTGAAATCATCAAAGTTTTATCGCATCAAAGGAAAAAAAATGGAAAATTATTATTTATTTGCATATATCATTAATTTGAATTTTATTGCATAATATCTTTATGAAATAAAACAACTATAAATAAAGTTACACTGTAAAAGATAAAAATAAAAATAAATAAAATATTATAATAAATGTATAAAATAATTATTATGTATTAAGAGTTCTTATGAAAAATATTTTTTGCATTAATTTGTTGCATTATTTTTGTCATTTCATCCATATTCAGACCATTAACCGATAATAAATAACCGACATAAAAGTCATATTATCGTATACATAGTATTTTACACATCTACAACATTTGGCAAAGTTTTATATTTTTCATTCAAAATAACCATCTAAAATAACACGGTGTTGATAAGAAAATAAGTAAATTCGAATACTTCGGAGATTTTATGTTTTTTTTTTTTAAAGTTGTTGAATAATATAAATTACTTAGTTTTTATAAATATATTTAGGTATCTGGTATATAGTTATTTATTACACACCATAACCTTGAAAAGTATAATCATCTATGACCTATGTATTTCAACGTCCTAACCACGAATTACTATACAGAGTGTCCCTTAAGTATTTACTCATTGCGATATCTTCTGAAATAATGGAGGTATCATGATTTCGATTTTTTAATACGATTCAAAGGGACAAGAACTACAAATATTTCATGTTTTAATTTATTTTAATGTTTTGGTAAAAAGTTAAAAAATATATTTATTTATTTAATTATTTTCAAAAAAATTTAAGACAGAAATTTTGTAGGGTTCATTTTTCTAAAAATATTGACGTTTCAACATTTTAATTTCATTAATCTCCTGATTTTTAATATTTTTTTTCTAATTTCGAAAAAATTTAATTATTTAATACGATAGTGGTAGGTATCATTGTATCAAACATGTAGCTCACGTACTCGTACGGCCAGTGAACGCTTTCAGTGTGACTCGTAATAAACATATTTTCTCGAAACTAGAAAAAATATTTATTTACAATTTCTAAATACTTTTTAAGATATATACTCAGACATTAGTTAATATGCAGTTAATTATTTTTTGTGTATATTTCATCATTATTTTTGGAATATATTTTTTTTTATTTAGTTTATTTGAAATGTTTCAGAATATTCGTATCTCACGCTCTAACAAGTTGAATTACAGATTAAAAATGTGCAATTATATACATGAATAGTTATTATACAGATGCTTTAATTATGATTTGTTGTGAGATTTTATTCTTCGTTTTCGTTGTAGTTTGATAAGAATAGATCTTGTGGAAGTCGTAGCTTAATTCACCGGTTATTTGTTTAAGTTCCTATGTTATAGAACCGTGCTCACTCAGAGGTTTTGAGGTTGGTGTGTAAATGTATGAAATATTTTAATGAAATATGTAAAACAGTATAGATAACCTGCAAACATCAGTCGATCATCAATTTGATCTACTTCAGCAAACTTCATTCAAATAATATAATGAATAAGTAAATCAAGTTCCATCATTAAACTGAAATGTATTATTTCGAATTTCAATAATACTTTATTAAGACAGATTAAAACGATTATTATAAGCTATTAAGACAAATTGTTTAAAAATTGTTTTAAAATGATCAATTATATAATATTATTATTATATTATAATTATATATAATACATATTGATCATAGAATGTTTAGCAAAATGGAAAATATTGCAGATTTAAAGTAAGTTTTTAAACATTATTGAAATAATACCATCGTAAATTATATATGCTACTATAATTAAGAATGCACTAAATTATTAAAACAAATATAAATTTAACATTAAAATTTAGTATTTTTTTTTTATTATTATTTTGAAAATAATATGATTGCAATGTTAATTTAAATATATTATTTATATAAAAAACTATATTTAATATTCAAATATATAATATATTATATTTTTTAGTAAAATACAAACAAAAAATTATTTTGGGTACAATTTTAAATTATATGTCCATGTCATGAGAAAATGGCTCAAATACCAATCATAGTTTAATTTATATTTTTTTTTCTAATGTATACGAGAGGACGTAATAGAATTCGATTTCCAATCTCTTTTAAACACCCTCGGGACCATGTGGACGAAAAAAAACTAACGCACAGTTACGTGTTTTGAAATTCGGATTTGGATTGGCAAAAAAATCTCCCCTACAAACCACGTTTTAATATTCAGATGCAAATTAAGGGACCCCAGAACCCGTTTATTCCCAGTGATATTTGAAAATGTAATCTTTACATTGGTCGTACAGTTTTGTTGAAGTTTATGTCTGAATTATTCGTCAAATACATTTATTTATAAATGATGATGTCATTACATTTAGTAAACATGTGTTTAATACATGTGAATATATTTTTCCAGCAAGTATAATAATTTTAGATTGGAATTCTACGACTAATAAGTGATCATATTGTTACGACTTTAGTCCTACATAAAATGGATTATAGATTTAAAGTGATGATTATTGGATTATTATTCAATAATTACATTCGATAGGTATATAAATTACATGTCAATTAAGTTAGATTAATTATTAATCTCATTATTAATTATTTATAAAATATTATTAAACATTTTATTTATCATTTTTATTTTATTGATCGTATAAAATAGAAAATAAAGTTATTTACTTTTAAAAACTATGTAAAGCATAATATTTCCCACACTCTGTTTCAGTGTTGAAAATGGGGAGTTTATACGAGTTTATACATGCAGAGCAAACGTATCTATATTTTATACAACACGCTATTTTTAGTGAAAAAATATGTAATTGATTTTGAAAATCTATAAAAATTCCACTCACTTTTAATAAATATTATAAAACTATATTTATTTTATCTGTTATAGCGGTACATTGAGACTCTAAGCTCTAATGTTTATATTGTATTATTGTAAATGTATCGATAAGATAGAGACATAAAATAAAGAGTACTTTAATTGTTGGAGTTAATAAAAAACTATACTTATTGGGTTTAACAGGTGAATAACTCAATCACGTCCATATGACGGCAGCCATTTTGATGTGGAAATTGTGACATCTCATAACATATTTTTTTAAGTAAGAGAATAATTTAATATTTTAATATATACAAGTATAAGATAACAATATCCAATAATAAAAATCATAGGAACACGAAATATATTTTTTCAAATTTTAATAATATTATTTACTTTAGTATTAAATTATTCTTTTAGTTAAGAAATGATGTTTTGAAATGCCATAAATTAATAAATGCAGTAGTATTTTACAAACAAAATAATGGTTATATTATATAATTTATGTATTTGCCTGAATCACAAAATATTTTAACAAATTTTATCTATTATGATAGTCTGAAAAGATTGGCAACCGCTGCAACTTAAGTTATTTTATTAATTTTCATACTGAAATGAATTGAATTTACGTAACGTCATGGTCTATAAACTAACATTGTACTTACACATTTCATTGTCATTATCATTAGATGCTATGAAAAGTAGGTAGATCAAGTAGGTATATCATTATCAGTTTTCTGTATTATTTACATACAATTACAATACGATTACAATTGTTTTAGTGATTTTTTCGCAATGTCCATCATATTTAAAAATCACTATTAAGATTTTAGCTGGATATTGTGTTAATTAAATTGTGGTAAATAAATTGTAATGCATTGATGATAGTTTAGAGTTCTCAGAGATGGTAACTTGTATTAATATTAAAGTCTTTATAAATATTGTGTAATTAGATTTATTATACCAAAATTAAAAGTAAAAAAACTATATTGATTATAAACTAATATTATATGTAATACTAAAATTATGTATCTAATATTCAAAAGATAATATTCTTTATGGACATCAATACATCATAATAAAAAGCTAGGCAAGTGAGTATTGCACTACTGTACTTTAAGTGTTAAGTGGGTCACTATATGAGTGTGTTACATTTGAATTCAATGATAAATCATTATATTATATAAAAACGATGCTGAACAGAAGCAGTCTATCAAACTATATTATTACCAAGTATATTTCACGTGTTTATTTTTTATATAATAGCTTTTAAAGTTATATATTATTTTAGTTTTTATATTAAGGTAGGTTGATAAATTATTTTCCAAAAATATTACATTTGTTTTATTATTAGTTTTTAATTATTATAATAATATATATTTATAACGTATTATATCCAATTATAAGTATAACTTGAAATTTAATAACATCTTTCATTAAATACCGTTAAACAGTAAAAATAGTTTCATGTCTAGAAATAGATAATATCTTAAATGTTATTTTGTATAGTAAAATACATATACAGTAATAAAATATACGTAAAAGTTGTAAGTTCCCATGAATATGAGTAATAATGAAATAATGATATTTTTCATTTAAATAAGTAAATTTGAACTAAAAATGACTAAAATGTCTAAAAATAATAATTGACTGTAAATATATTGTAGATTTTATGGTTCCAGTATGAACTATTCATGAGAAATCTTATATTACATTTTCAAAACGTAGAAAAACGTAGATATAAAACAAAATATTTTCATGTGAATTTGTAACTAAAAAATAGTTTCAATTTTTATGATTACGAATTTCGTCAAAATTCTAAATTAAAATGAGTATAAAATAAATAAATATTGTGCTTCTATATTTTAAAAATATGTATACAGATACTAGAACGACTTATGTGGAATATCGTATTTAATTTTGAATAATTTGTATTCAACATTTTTAAAAAGAAAACTAAAAAAATTAAAAATTGGGCCAATTTTTTTGAAAATGTCATCATACTAAATTCAATATATTGAAATTATATACGATAATATAAAAATTTTGTAAAAAATTATATTATTATATTAGCATTATATTTTCTTACGGAAGGTCATTTGTTTTTGAATGAAAACAAAAATCATTTGAGAAGAATTAGTTGTTATTCGAATGAATATTTACTGTTGTAAAAAATTTAGTCAAATGTTAAAACAAATTTATTTTATTTTCAGATAGACATTTTTTTATGAATTGAAAAACTTACCAAAAAATAACCAGAACATTTTTTACGACTTTCTAACTCAAAAATAATTTACAATTTTCCAGATTTTGATAAATTTTATCAAACTCTAAATTTAAATGCTTTTAAAAAAATATTGTTACTATAGATTTTTGATGTTTTTTAATAAAGAAATGAACCAAATTTGATTAAATTATCATTTTTAGTCATTTACTTTTTACTTGAATTTAGAAACATTTACAACTTTTGATTAAACTATACCAATCTATTATAAGAAACCATCGACTCTTGATCTTTTTTATAAAC
The DNA here is from genome assembly GCA_036289425.1 of Rhopalosiphum nymphaeae. NCBI lineage: Eukaryota > Metazoa > Arthropoda > Insecta > Hemiptera > Aphididae > Rhopalosiphum > Rhopalosiphum nymphaeae. The sequence goes on along the minus strand of JAZAQC010000012.1, from coordinate 4,788,515 downwards.
AAGTAGTGGCATTTGGTATATCAAACTTGCGAATGACATTCAGCTTTTATATTTATCTAAGAATTTTGTATTTTTCTTTTTATGACATATTTTAACACGTTATATCATTTAAAAACATTGTAATTCAATAACGTTTAACTAATAAATTATTAGTATTAACGTTTTTAACATTTTTGATAATTTACTTATTATTATTTTTTAATACATGTTTAGTTATTTATTATTTTTTTTTTGTGTACACAATAATATATATTACATTTTATTTATTAAATATTATAACATTTTTGTACATACCATTTCGACGCCAAATATTTTAGTATAATTGTATACTAAATATGTATTATTCAGGTCATGCATACTATTTACTATTAGGTACCTACGTATACCTAACTAACATATTAGTTGTATTATTAATAATAAGTAGATACATTGTTAGATGTCGTTATTGTCTTAAACTTCATTTTAAGATATTTTGTCAGTGAAACTTAAGTTCTTATAAATAAATATATTTATTTTCAATTACTTACAAAATATTATTTAATATGTAGGTATTACTTAAAATAAAATGCATAATATCGATTTAAAAATAAGAATTGCTCATAACAATATTGATGATATGATGTTGTAATTCAAATAAATTAGTTTTAGAATTAGCTTGTTATTGTTATTATATACCTACTACTTATAAATTTTTATATTTATGAAGCTGTTTGCTTCATAAATAAAAATAATTGTGTATGTGAAATATTCAATTTAAGTTTATGATTGAAAATTATATTATTTACTTCTGACAGTTTGCAATAAATTACTAGGCAGTAGCCGTCTATACGTTTACAATGTCTAATTAAAATTTCACTAGTTAATGTAATTCAGTAAACTTTGAATTCCCAAGTTCTGAACTCGTTAAGAACACTGAGCAATAAATTAATGCATAAACGGCGGAATCCCGTAGCGACTCATATTTTCTGCACAATTACTCATCCACTTGGTCCATGAATACCGACACAATCCAATTATGACCACATTATAAAATACCCTTACTGGATTTTTACAGCATGTTTAGACCTTAAAGTTTAAGTTTTTTTGCCCATCCCACATTTTGTGAATATAAAACGTCGTCAAGATTCGCTTATGATATTATTATAAAAAGAGGGCCCTACGCCAATGGTAGCTCGTCGTCATTATGTATTCTACCTTTTTTTCAATGCAGCTTCAGTTAGACTATAGAGGAAGCAAAAACGATTATAATATATTCATTATTCGTATTTAAAGGGTTTTTTTTTATTCTGTCGGCCCAGAAATAGGGTGGGGAAACCGCTTTGTTGTGTAAAATAATAATAAACAAGCTGAGGAGGAAATGGAGGCGTTTTTCCATTTTTTTTTTTTTGTTTTTTTGCATGCTTAGGCAAATGGCGGTACAGGAATAAATAATTATATATACCTACATATATTTTATAATAGTGTATTGCGGGTTTTTATGTAAAGTATATACTGTTCCGAGTGCTTTTGTACATAGCCGTCGGTCTAGAAATTATATGAAAAAAAAAATTATACTAAACATATAATAATAAATAAACGGAGCCACGGAAGAATCATTAAAAAAAAAGGAAAGCAGACGAATGATGATTATTGTACTCTACCTTCACAAGATGGATTGTGCTATGCAAATGTGAAAATATGTCCTTTCATATTTGCCTCGGATTAAATGAGAACCAGCATACTGGATATTTCATTAATAAATAAAGAATACATCAAATAATTAAAAAGAATCTCGTATAAACCATTAAAATAAGTATTATTTTGTATTGCGTATGAAAAAGGAGCTATTTCATATTTTTACAAAATATTGATTAAAAGTAAAAAATTTTTTTTTTTTTATATTAATACATATTATATAGAATAAAGTTTAAAATAATTTGTCAAATGCATACATTTTTTAGTATAATATATTGTACAATTAATTATATATGATATTAAATTACTATAATAATATAGTATATATAGAATTCTAATAATTATTTTTAGTTTTTATTAAATACAATTTATTAAAATGATCTTCGGTGTTTTTTTAAATGTATTATACACATTTAAAAAAAAAATGTAGTTATAGTTAGTTACGTATAATTTATTTAATATATACAAATTCGATGTAAGTTCATTATGCATATTTTTAGTACGATTCCCAATATTATTTGAAATATTTATTTAAATTAAGTACTATATATATTTATATGTTATGTATTCATTGTAGACTAGTATTGATGTTTTTATAAACAATATATGTTTAATTTACATATGAAATGCTCAAATCTACTTATTTTATTGTTTTAATAGAACAGTGATTAAGTTAGCCACGACATACAAAAAGTGATAATTTTAAAAATTAATATGCCATAATCTCGAAAAATAATGTTTTTAGAAATATTTATTTTTTACAATATTTGAAGTCACAACGATCTTGTATTGTCATCATTTTTTTTAACTTTTGACTAATACATTTTCAATATCTTATTCCAAAAAATAATATTTTTCTAGTAACTTCTACCTGTAATATTTTAATTTTGAATGAATAATTTTTAATAAATAAGGCTACGATTTCTATGCATTTGCATGTTTTTTCCTTAAGTCCAAATTTATTGGTTATCAGATATGTTTACGATTTGCCTTAATCTCGATTGAATAGAACAATTTTGTTTTTGAATATTATTTTAAACATAATACATATAATTGCATATATATATACATTTTTGAGAATCTTATTAATTTTTTATGGTGTTTATTTAATGAATGTATATAATTATTGGGTTATTTGTTGAATTGACATACATATTTAATATACTACCTATCTAAACTAAAATGGACTTAGTACTAAAGAAGAACTAAATAAGAACAAGGAATTTAAAACACTTATAAATATTTGTAGCATTATAAACGGTGAATATGAAATAGAAAGAAAAGATATTAATATTATACTTTAAATCTGAGACAAATCATGTCATTTAAATATGCTCCAACAACATCGTGTGATGTGGAAAAGAGTTTCAGCCAATATATATCTATTCTTCAATTTAATCGCCGGTCGTTCACTTTTGAAAATTTAAAAAAACATATAGTAATATCATGTAATAATAATAACTAATATGTACTAATACAAAATAATATTAAAAAAAACCATTTTTGCATATTTTTGTATATTTTAGTAAATAAAATGCATATTTTACAAATTTTTTACTGCATAGAAATCCTAGCCCTACTAATAAGTATTTGAGGTTTAAATATGCGAAATATTAGAAACGCTAATTATTTAAACACTTATTTTGAAACTCTAATTTTCTATTTTTGTTAGGTAACAATTTTTTAAGTTTAAAAATTGACTTAGTTTATTTGGGAAATATTTTACATAATTTATATTAATTCTTTTATAATTTTGTAATTTTAAAGTCGGACATGACTACAAAAGTACAATTCAGTTATATACGATTCATTTAATATAGTATATACTACTTTTTATAATTAATTTTTAATTTCAACTCTAAAAGCGCTAATTTTATCTAATATTCTATCAAAAACTACCATAACAGTTGGAGATAGGTGCTTTTTTACTGATATTTGATATATATAGGTGAAGTTAACTAAAAAATAAAAATAAAATATAATATGCTGAAAATAAGTCTTAGAAAAAATAATTTTGTTTTATTTCAAAAAATAATAACCATATAGGTATGTTACTACTTTTAATCCTTCGCTACACTACGTAAATAATAAATAATAATATAATAATATATATTATATTTTATATTTATATTATTATAAATTCTTAGATTAATATTTTATTGATATTATTATTTAATTATCAAAACTATTTAAGTAATTTGTACTATTTATATAGGTACAGTTATTTTTTCAAATTCTATTAACGATATTTGTATTTGCTGGTCAGCATATTTAGAAATTTAATACAAGGTTCATAATGAGGTTTTTTTACAAACATAAAAATATCAAAAATGCTATATATTCACAATTCTTTTTTTTTTTGACAAACGTTTGAAATTTATTAAAATTTTATTGAAAATTTATAAAAATTTAAATTTTTTTACCTAATATTATATTTAACTCGTGGAGATTTTTCACATGTTGTTCTTACTAGGATTAAAAAAATTAGCTTAAAGCCACTTGCCTTTTTTATGAACATTTTGACATAATTCATGTAAAATAGCGATATCGTCTTATTCTCAAAAATTTTTAATTCTATTTATTTTATTTCAGTTAAAAAATATTTATTTATAAATTGTTTAAAATATTTTTTAATATTTTAAGGTATTTAATATGCGTATACAATTTTTTTTTATTGTTATTTTTTTATTATATATGTATAACTATGCTTTTTTTAAATTGTTTAATTTATGTCAATAACTTAAAAATTTGGTGCAAGATTTCTTTTAACATAAGCCTTAGATTAATTTATAAGTTTATTTGTATCAGTTTTAAACGTTCAAATACAGTCAAAGTCAACATTTGTCCTAATCGCAAGACTCTCAAATTATTCATACAGTTAAATATTCATACAATTTTCTATTTTAAAGGCTATACATTTCAAATTGAGTAATTTATAATTTCATATAGTACTTCATAATTTGGTATCACAACATTTAAAAAATATTGAAAATAAATAGACACAATTTGATTTAATTCAAAGTTCTAATATCGACAAAATATTATCCAATCAAACAAAAATAACAATTTTAATTATGTAATGTAGTTCACTTTAAGGTTTTCTTTATCCTTTAATTATAATGAAACTTGAAACTTTTCACATTTTCAAAATATTAAACTAATATTTTAATCTATTTATGCAACGAACCTATTCATGCAATTTTATGGTGAATGGTATTAATTTATTAGTTTATAACACCTAATTATTTTAATATACCATGGGTATTATTATGCGATGTTTTTGGATAAATTTAGTTAGTTATTAATTTTAACACATCGTGCTACTAATATCAAAATAAGCTACTAATAGCATTGAGTACATATTTTACGATATACACTCAACGCTAATATTAATATACCTACCCGATTATATTGAAAAATAGATATAGAACTAGATGTAAAGGCTGACAATTTAATTAAAGTTCATCACAACTATCACATTCGCCTACTCGGTGACGAGATACACTCGTATCCTTCGCATCATCTCGTATATTCGTTTCAAGAAAACGAAACCCACTGTACAGTAAAACAATTTCCTCTGTTTTTTTCTTGTTTGGATAATGTTTTCATTAATTTTATTATATTTCAGTAGGCTCATTTGTTGTACACATTGCTGATTGTTTAGAATACTAAACTCTCGTTTCATTCTCATGGCAGAGGATGTTGTTGTGTACCAAAAGTATTCATGAACGTAGAAAATGACACGGTGGATGTATTTTAGTTTGTTTTGACAGGTCGTGCATGGTGTGAATATGGGATTTGGGATATCCTATCGTCCTTTGAACGGGATCCATACAACGAAAATAATTCATTTTATTTATTATACAACCCCCATGTACGACAAAACACACTCGCACACATCCGTGTAGATATATATTATTATTTCAAGTGACTGCCTAAAAACACCTTTGTTCCTTTTCTTAACATAAAAATAACACACGCTTACGATAACATAAATTCGCCCTGCCCCCGTAGGCAATATGAATTGAATCACCTCTAATATCTGCTACATGTATCGGTCGGCATTATTATATTTACGAGGGTGACAAAAATCATCGTGTCTGAGAAATGTTCATAGGTGTTGTCAATCCTACTTGTTTGAAGAATAAATTATCATCGATCAATTTAGGTATGTTGTTATTTTTTGTACCCGCACAAATTCGTGTAACATCTCACCCCACCAAAGGACAGCAATAAATGGTAAAACCCAATATTATGACAATATGTCGATATATATTATAAATAGGTACGTCTTATAGTTTATCGTATGGTTTATCTATATGGTTTATCGTCACTATAGGTTAGGTACCTATTTACGGTATTTAAAGACGATTTAGTTATTTACAAGTATACAATACGATATACTAAAATCAATAAGACCTTTGGGTTTTATTTAAATAGATGAAATCAAATTGTTGGTAAGCACGTTATTGGATTATTTTATACATTTAATACTAATAACATCCTGCTAAGAATTTCTCGAAAAAAAGTTCTATACAAACTGTCATCAAATACGAACTTTTATATAAATGCACTTTTCAAAATATTTAAAATTGAATAAATCTTCTATCAATTTAAATATTTAAAGTAAAAAATATTGCTGTCAGTTGATATTACATTAAAATCATTTTAGTTCATATTTTGAATGCATTGTAGCATTTATATATTTTATATACGTAGGTAAATCTTAATTACCCTTATTTCAGTTCTCTTCATTAAGTAATTACCTATTTTATGTTATTGAAAGAATAGAATTATCGATTTTTATATATTTTACACATTCATTACCCAATTCTTTGGACTTTATTAAGCGAGTTATTCAATTTATAACTAATATTCAGATGCTGTAACTATTCAAAATAAATTATGAAAGACATATATAATTATTTAGTAATGGAAATTACGCCTAGTTGTTCAGCGATCTATAAACAACATATACTGTGGTAGATATATACGACTACATATATTTTTTAATTAATTGCATGTAATTTATTTTATAGTTAAATTATACATACGTCATAAACAGTGGTGTAATACTCATCTACGCGGATGATACGAGTGGAAAACCGTTGTGGTGTGACCATGGAAGCGAAGAATAGATGTATATGCTTCTATGCTATGTTTTTACCAATATAGTAGTATTATAATAATTATAATCATGCACATTTATTATAAAACATGATTTAATGACGAAACATATATGCATCATACTTAAAATTACATACCTATGTAAAACATAGTTTAAATTCTCATGAATTACAAACAAATTTAGAATTAATATAATTCCATTATTCATATACATTATTTGTAAATTAACGGCAATATGATAATATCAATCGTAGTCTTAAACACACACATATTAATGAACATTATTTACCTAAATGTATTTATATGAAGCCTAAAAACGCGTATTGTGTCTTCAGTGCTGTTTATTAGTGCGTTTATTGCTTACAGTCCATGAATTATGCGCATTGTAATGACTTATATATTAAGAAATTGACCTATATAGTGCTAAAATTATCTTAGTCTATAGGTGGATCGTGAGTGTCATCATTATTGTGATATTACTAAATTCAGTACGGTATACTGTCGAAAAATAATTATTAGAGGCACTCAAATTAAATTTTAGAAAATAATGATTAGTGTTTTATAATAAATTACTTAGTTTATTAAACAAATTTGTTTAAGTTTTTAAAAGCTGGGTCATATAAAAATACGAATTATTTTTATCAATAATGAACATACGTCATTATTAAAAAATAGGCAAAAATACTATCTATAGAATTTGAAAATATAAACCAATAGGTTATTCTTATTGAGATGATTTAATTATGATTATAATTAATGCTCGACTTGAAACGACAATTAAAACGATCACGAACACGTGAACAAAAAATGTATTTATTCATTCATGTATAAACCAAAAATATTAGAACAAAATTAAGTTTTGTTTATAAATTTAAATATATATTTATATATATATATATATATATATATTATATATGTTCATATTTATGAAATTATTTTACATAACTATGTATTTACTATTTAACTAAATTGTTTTTAACTTCATATTTAAATGGATACTTTAAAATTTTGGAAGCATAGTTGTAAACATATCCAATTGCTTTTAGTACATGATTTTACAAACTCTAAAAATAAGTCATAATAACGTATAGGTCAATGAACAATATTTAAATTAATTAACAAATACTAAATACCTGATTACTAAAGTTATTAAATTTTAAAGAATTTTCTATTAGCATACCTATTATTAGATTAATATATTTTATTTTATCCAATTAATTTAAAATTATTACCTTCAGTCTATTGTTTTACAATTTATTCTCCATATTAGGTAGATACATTTTAAATGGTTATGTAATTAATAATCATAACACCTAAATATATAATATTATACAGTAGACTCTCGGTAATCCGGCTGTCCGATAATCCTGTACTAGTAATCCGAACATATTTTATTTTTATTTTTACTATATTTTTCTTAAACAACTACAAAAAAAATCTTAAAAGCATAATTTAAAACAAAAAAAAATTTATTTTTTAGACATTACCAATCTAAAGATTAGTTCAACACATAATAAATTAAATTAATATGTACTTGTATATTTTAATAAATTAGATTAAGGTGTTTCAATGAGTAAAAATGAGTTTTTATGTGAAACTCCATTAGTCTGCTATTTTCGTTAATCTGGCAGTCATCAAATAATCTGAAGTTAGCCACAATATCAAGAATCTATTGTACCTACTAAAAATTATATCTACAAGTTGATCTATACAAAGTTTGAAAATAATCTCTGTCGGTAATTGGGGATCAAGAATATATATTTTTCGTTTTTCGAATATGGGATTTATACTGATGACATTCATCTTATTCGATTTTAAACTTATATAATAATAAAAATACCATGATAATTATCGTCCCTTAAAACACCATAATATTACTTAATGTATACGAACTATATGAACATAAGACGCCAGAATTATATAACATTACACCTGGTGTCGAAATCCCCAAAAATCTTATCGAGTAAATAATTTTTGATTAAACTGTCAAATGAATGATTTATCGTTTTTTTTTTTTTTTTTTTGTCACTTCAATAGTTTAATGATGACTATGAATCCTTAAATTCTTATTTTAATCAAAAATGTGATCCCAGGTGTAAAAAAAACAAATAAAAAGTACGTTTAAGTACGTTTAAGTACTTACCTCCTTAATTATTCATACCAAAATTAAATCCGTTAAAATAGAAAAAATATGTATTCATTGCTACCGTAGCCACAATATATAATTAAACTTATTAAATATTTAATCAACCAGTTATTAATTTTTTCACAGAAAACAATATTGACATAACGATTAAACTAAGGTTAAATGTTAAGGGGCTTGTAATTAAGACAATCCACAAGATTTTTTCGTGGTGCAGCGCTTAAGATACGTAATTATATTACTATGTTTTCAAATTACCAACCACAACAATAAAATAATACAAAAATATGTATAGCTGTAGTGTTTGAAGTCTGAAATATTTCATTTTGAAATATTTTACTATAAAAGGTGAAATATTTCACAAAAACGTGAAACATTGAATTTTTTTTTAATACGAATATTGATGATAACTATTTATTAATTAATAATAGATATAGTCCATAAGTTGTAGCTTAAATTATATACAATTGATTATATACGCTTTTGGTAAATTATACATTCATAAACAAATTATAAAATTATATTACAAATATGGAATTTTTTGCCCAACCATTTAAGTTACAATTTTTTTTTGATCTATTTTCTTCGTAACCTCTAGATTTTTTAGAGTTAGGTAATCCAAAAATGTGTAATTTTCATTCTGTGGAGATAACCTATCGTCAACGATATGCAAAAAAATAGTTATCATAGAATCTATATTTTCAGCTATTTTATTGTAATTTGTAATTTTTGTTTAATTTTTGATTCAAAATATATTATTATGTTTTATGTAAATTTTATAACATAATATTTGCTAGTAAATTACTATACATGGGTGAGCGTACTATTCTACGCGGTATCCGTATACCTATTTTTATAGACAGTTTAAGTGGACATGACAATAATGTCAGTATATAATTATTATTATTTATTAAATAACCGTCCCCGCGATGAACTCACTCATTGTACATCAAACAAGCTGTCATTAGCAAAACGTTTTGTAAGGGTGCTACTACATAAATTGCCAATGTTGCTATTGTCGAACCTGTCTTTCCAATTACTTTTCAACAGCGTTCAATTATATAGTTTTTGAAAAGGGTTGCAATACAATTTCTCATCCTTCGCTTATCACAAAAGTATTTACCACTTATCCATTAAGTTTTACACCGTCAGTTTTTAACACTTCCATTGTAATTATAATTTAACAATGTATTATAACTGTCAATCACGATTATTTTTGAGTAAGAATAATACTCTTATTTTATTTTATATTTTTATTCTTTATTTTGTGTCTAAATTATAATTTTTTTTTTATAAATTAATTATTATTTAAATACAAATTTTAGTTTATCATAAATATGTACAAGTAATCCTTTAATAGACAATATATAATCCGATTACATAAGATTTGAATTGTATTGAAAATAATACAGACACAATGCCGTTTGATACCAAAGAGCTAAAATACTGCAAATGATAAATTAACATTATGACTGCGTACCTTAAAATTAAATTTATTCGTTAGCTTTGAGCATTTTGCATTTAGTATTTTATGTAAAACTATTTTAATTTAATAATTTTATCAATATTATATTTATTTATTTGATTACTAAGCTTTGCTCAATAATCATGCTAGATTATTTTTATCGCAAATGGATGTTAAGTTCAGCTTAAAAAATGTAGAATATTCAAGTTTTAATTGATAAACTATATTATATAGTTTTATTTTATTTTTAACTAGGTTGGTAAAATCTATATTATTCAACTACAAGCAAGAACGATTCCCCAAACTAAATAATATAAATTATAGATACCCACAAGGCCACAACACAGATATTCAATAATAATATAATTAATTGTATAAAAATGTAAGATTATTGGTTGTTTTTTTTTAAGTTATTGAAGTTTGAACTGCTTTTAATCGTTCTTCATAATATTATCCAAAAAACACTTCAATTTTAGATAATGAACGGGGCAAATCATATGCACTTATGACCGAACCCGTGAAGTCACATATTTTATAAAAATGCAATGATGAGTATATAACTTGCGACATCGTACGTAATAATATTGCAATATAATAATAATTAATAACATTGTAATAATATGAACGCCCGTCGCGTATATAGGCAAACGGTGGCGTGACCGATAATTGGATCGGAAAATGGCCCCGTCCGCGACAGTTCGTGACAAAACCCGTATAACCCTGTCCCCGTTATAATAATAATAATTGGTGTCCTGCCCCCTAAGCGTGCCACGCCGCTACTAGCAAATCCTCCTCCTCTACCTTCTCACCATCGTACACGGCGGTTCGCCAGACATCCAGTCGCCGAACATAAGTCTGCCTACAGCACACACACACACACACACATACACACACGAAGGGTGCTGAGCTGTATATAAACGCTTCGGGCGCCGTAATTTCGAGTGCAGTTTAACGAGCCAACTGAAACCGTGTTGCCGCCGTTGTACTGTACAATGTAATATACGATTCAATAATAATGATAATAATACGATAATTAATTTTATTTATAATATATTATTTCTTATACTCAACAACCCAACAGTCACACGCGCGCCCCAAGATGTCATGATATCATTGTCATCTACACAACTAAGTACAGTGCCCCAATTATACTTGCTACACACTCGTACAGCATCTACATCCAAAATTCCCAACCAAGAAACTTGAATTTGAGACGCCATGAAATTATTTTAAGTATAAAGCAATATTACATATTTTTCAAAATGTAAAAAATGGATTTATATTAAAAAACATATAGTGTTTGTGTTTTAATGCATTAATTAATTTCTTTTTTTATAAAATATAACAATACAATGTATATATATATATTTATATAATATGTTTGGTTATACCTATCTGATGAAAACCAAAGCTATGAAATAAAATGATAAATGATAACGATATTATACTACTACAGAATGCCTCGAGATTTTTAGGGTGCCATGAGTCAAAAAAAGGTTGGAAACCTCTGATCTGGAATGCAGTATAATAATAGACATACGCTTAACATTTAAGTTTCAACAACCATATGCGTGGGAGCTGTATACACAATACATATTAAAATAATTTTTCGTTTGCTCATCTTCACTAAAAATGCCTTGTGACTAAATTATAAAAAAAATCAACTATAAGTACTATTCTAATTCCTATTTTTATTGGTTCAATTCCAATCACTGATTAATTAAACAGCAAAAATAATGTGTTGAAAGTTACAAATTTAATTTCCTGCGATGACCGCCCAAAATGGTATGTAAAATAAAGAAGAACAAAGCTAGCGAATAATTTTTTGACAAATTAAGGCAGAAATTAAAGTATAATTTTTTATATTTTACTTGTTCGTGTTATTTTAAAAATTATTTTTCAATCGAACCACGAAATATACCTATAGATTCACGACATGGGATATAACATACGTTTATGCCTTTCGTTTTTTTGACGGCTACACTATCATAATGCGTACACCCGTTAATCGTTACCGTGTACGACGGTATTCCCTACGTATAATATGCATAATAATACGATTATTCTGCAAACACTCGCTGTAATAATATTGTAGTTATCTATAACTGCTGTATAGTTATATAGATTTGATTGTCAAACGTGAAGACCAGAAATATCGATAACAGGCGACATTTTAATATACTTACTACCTATAATACATACATATTAAAAAGTAGCATGATATATACAGTATAAGTATATTTAAAAACATTTCATTAAATTAATGCATTCCGTGACAGACGTGTTATCTTGTTGTGTGGGTTTCTCGTTTTTTTTTATTTCACAGACTAACGTGTGCTTGTTTTACCGTCATTGTTTTTGTCAAGTTTTTTCCATTTCAATTAGTTATTCCTTTAATCCAAAAAAATTCATTGATACTCTTTGAATATAACACTTAAACATATACATATAACAAATGTGTGATTCTCATCTATCTTTATTCGTTACTAAACTAAATCAACTCCGTCAGAGACATATGATATCCAATATCCACACACAAATAAAAAATTAATACCTACTAATAAGTCACCAAATGGATTAGGATATCATTCTACTAAACTCAACAGAATATCATCAATTTGAGTCTTTTTAAATACCATCTTTAAAATAAAATTAATATTTGAGCGCATTCGCATTCATCTTAGATCGGGCACACAAAGCTTTCTCACAGTTATTTGAAGACAAGAGAAAATCCAGGAGATATGTACCGAAAAAAAGAGTGCACACATCAATAAATAAATAAATGCCAAACCTAAATCAAAACACCAAAACGAATTTAAATAGTTTAGGCTCGCCTGCTAAAATACTGAACAGCCATTCTAAATCAATTTCAGTATCTTTAGAAAGTTGATAATCATCGCCTAACTACAAAACCACATTTAAAAATATATATTTTATTTTCAATGTATCATTTTCTTGTTTTTTACGTAAATAATATATAACACCAATTGTTGTATGATAATGTTCACCTATTGGCCCATACAACTGATGGTTATGAATAATAAAATTAATAAATATATGTGTATGCATGTGTTTACGACGTGTAAAATTATATTTTTTGTTTATAATATTATACTACGCCAATGTCATGCACAATAATAGATAAATTATTTTATTATTTTTATTATTCATATTTCATTCTAATGTCAATAAAATACTAAATCGGATTTGATCACCCGTTGAATCACGGTTGAACGCGATCTACCGGTCGTTCGCAAATTTCTTAAAAGTCGATCTAACATAAATGGTTCTAATTTATTTTTTTTTAATCTAATAAATTGTAAATTTATATTTTTTTTAACCTATATAAAATAACATTAATTTTTTACTTCAAAAGCATACCAGTTTATGATAACATTGTATAGATAATATTTCTTTAGTATACTTATCCATTTTGGAGAACTCATTCTCAAATTGATATAGCTATCAATTTTGTCAATACTAAATAATAAATAAAATGTAATAGTTTTTAGTGTTTGTACATCTCATAAGACAAACATATTTTCTGTCAATTTTTATATTTTAATAATGTTCTACCATCAATGTTAGGTATATTATTATGTATGCCATCGAAGAATAAAATATATTTACGAATTGATATTTGTTATGCATTTATATACATAGTATACATTGTAGGTATTCCTTTAAAACATCATCTATAAATAGCATCTAACCATAACCTAATTACTAATGTCATATTATTATCGTCTGATTTACAGGGAATGTTCAACAATAATTAGATTGTATTGATATTATGTGAAAACTATATTTTAGTTAGTAAAAAATGTGTGTCTACTCGATAAGTTAATTTAAGAAATTATAAAATTAATATTAAATATAATAAGAAATTTTGTTTATAGAAATAAACTACCTATCATGTAAAATGTATTAATTACGTAATATTTTATTTTGAATTACAATGTGATATACAAATATATTCATGGTTTGTTACCGTTGGGTAGTCATAGATGGCGCTAATGGATATGCAAGTTAACAAATAATAAGAAATTGCAGAAGTAGATCGTGTGTTGAGCCGCCCTTCGCTCTTCGCTTATTCAGGGCACATAGTGGGATAGTACGTAAAACAAGTTTATTGCTATTGTTTAATTGTTCAGTAGAATTAATTCGAAAATAATTATAAGTAATTTCGATTAAAAAAAAATTTTGATTGGATCCCGATTACTACAATTGAAATTGAGCTTCAATCTAGATGTTTGACTATTTTTATCTTTTTGAGATAATTACTATAGTTAATAATTAATAATTACATTATTTTTACATAAAACAGAATAAGCAGCTTTAAAAATTTAAAGCTTAAAAGGTAAAGTATGAATATTTAAATAACAACGCCTATAATTTAACAATTTAATAATTATTATTTATGTTGTAATATAATATCATACAATTATAACAAGTAGATAATATAATATTTTGAAAATGTTAATTTCCATGTAAAATAAAAAATATATTCAAGGTTACATATTGAAATTTAAAATGTTAGTAATATTGTTTATTAAAAGAATATTTATTTATTTTTTTGTTTATTATTTTAAGACACACAATTTATAACATCTTATATTATTTACAATTAACATTAAGCTAAAAGAATATTTATATTACATAAAATGTATAAAAAAAAGTTACTAAGTGGTTACCAGTTTATCTTTTTATAAGTCATTTTATTTTTTATTTTTTGCTAAGGTTTAAGAGGTATTAATTATATAATCTTAATTAACACATTTATTAATTTACTAAAGTTGAATTGAAAGTATAAAAAAAATAAAAGAGATAGATAACGTAATTACATAAAATGTGAATATAATAAATTTGCTTAATATGAATTTTCAAAAAAAATTTGTTTCCTAGTAATATAATTTTTTGTTTTTGTATTATGTATTTATTATTTATTTATTTAGAGCAGTAACAAAGAACAAATAGATACAACTACAAGTACCCGATTGGAAATTCAGGCCATTTGGGCAAACAAAACATTTTTTTTTGTCTAAATAGTCTAACGCGATATAGACTGTACAAGTCCTACAAATTGTTATACATCTATATAGCAACAACGATAATTTATAATTAATTGTGTAATAATTATATATTTATTTTATGATGAATTATAAATGTATAGCGTATACTGTATACATTATATAATATACAACATTAATATTTTTAATAATTATTATAAAAACTACGTCAAATTGACTTTAATAAGTTTTAAAATATACAGACATTAATTCTAAATATTAATTTTAATATTTATTATTTTGGAATATTTACAAGGACAAAACTAAAATTGTTTGAAAGGAAAAATTATTATTTTAAAGAAAATATTTTTTGACTGGGAGTCAACCGAAGAATGCATCACGTTGTTTAAGTAACTATATTATAAATATTACTGTTTCTATAGTACCAACAACCATAATAAACAATACAATAATAGTATGTACAATTGTAATAAATTTTACAAATTATATAACTGTATTTAACATTAAGTGTTTTTCTCATTAATTTATATCATAAAATATATTTTTATTCCATTAATATATTTGTTATTTATTTAAATTGTAAGAATTACTTAAAAAGTTTTTAACTCTCGCTCTGGGAATATATATATATATATTAATAGCTCCATTTTCAGTTATTTTACTTGTAATTTTCACTTTTAATAGCACTAAGTTCTTCCTTCCAAATTACGTCTTTAACACTAAGTTAATAAAAAACAAAATTAAGATAAAGTTTTATAAATTTGAAATTTAAATCAATAACTTATTAAAATGGATTAAATAGGTGTTTCATTTTTAAAAACATTATGATTCACTATATTGTTTACTTAAACACTACATTTGAGGACTTTTTGTTCTAGAAACAAGATTTGTTAAAATGTAAACATTTGTAAAACGATTTTGATATTATATACGTATAATGCGTTTATTATATATAAATTGTATTGTTGCTTGGATAAGTTTACAAAAAAATTATATCACATTTTAAAACTTATTTTTTTAGTAAATACAAATAAATAGAGAATGTACGTAAGTAAAATTACAAAAAAATATGTTCATGATTTTAAAAAGTTTATAGTTAATAAACTTTATCTATACAATTGTTTAAACATATATTATAACTATGTACTTTTGGTATTTTTTAATTTCTGCTATAAACAAAAAAAAAACAACAAAAGTCAAACAACAGAATAAATATATCATAAAAGTATATTACTATAATATATTACCGGAGTATATAACGTTATTCGCTGGTCATTTCCGTCAAAAATATAGAGTATATTGTTTTTTAGTAAATCATATTAATAACTGCATGAAATGTTGATAATAATCAGATACGAGATATTTATGGATATTATGATTATATTGTTTGTCTATGACTGAAAAGGTTTAAATAAAACAATTAATTAAATTACATAATTACGAATAAACAACCAAAAATTTATGATGATGTATAATTATTGGCAGTGCATTAGATTAAAATTCAATAATGTACCAATTTATATGTCTTAATTTTCGTTGGTAGAATTTTACTCTAACATTACAATTTGGCTGTGAATTTTTTCTAGAGTGCAAATTTTTATATCCATTATTATTGGACATTATTAGAACACTATTCATTTTTTTTTAGATTCCGTTTGGGTCATTAGAGCTTTTTTACACGTTTTGTAATTAATTTCCGTAGTACAACATAACTTTTAAATTAATTAATCATAGAGAGGACTAATGACTTCACGCATGACGTGAATTTCCAGTTCATATTGTTTAAAACGATAATTACTAATGTATTTGAACAATGACATTATTATATGTTTATAATATAATTTACCGTTACATATATATAAAAAAAAAATACACTCTTACATTATCATAATTATATTTAACCTATAAATGCATACTCTTCTCACTATATATTTCATGGTTTTCCAGATGTAAATTAATGATTTAAATAATAGATTGTGAATTTGCATCTAAAACATGTTGAATTATATGGTTATGATTCTTAGTTGATAGTATTTATTTTATTTCTTCGTTAAGTATATATTGTTTACAGTATAAAATAGTGTTAGGTATATATTATCATGTTATTTTAAACGTCTTATTTTTATTAATTCTATAGGTAAGTAAGTACATCGAAGAAGACTGGTATAATATTTTAAATCAATTATCCGCGAATTCGCCGCCATCTGATACGATTGATATAATCATTTTACAATGCAGTACAAAAACGTGTAGTTATATGCGAGTTCATGTAAAATTCTATAACTACAATAGAATGGCAATTCGATGACTGCCAAAATTTTAAATTGAAGTTGAAAAAAGGGGAATTCATTGAACTGGTGGAAAAAAAACAATGAACGAAAACAATAGAGAAACCTTAGCTTGTGTTATGGCAACGCCCAATAGGGATCGAAGTTACCGATATATTGGTTTGTGATAATAAAGGAACAAACAGTAAAATAAACGGATATTGACTGTCTGGCGAATGAATAACCAGCAGTATTTCGGAGGCTGCCTTTTCGTAAAGGTAATATAACACCGTCTCAGTTTATTTTCCTCCTACATACCTACTTCAGTGTATTTTTACGATTTGTCAAGTATATTGTTGTTATTCAAATCACAAAGTGAATTTTCGATTCATGTTTAATGTTTTCATTCAAAGATAAAATCTCGACATACAGCGTTAACGAATAAAAATGGGTACTTTTGCGTTTGCAAAAAAATGCATGCATACATTTAATATTATTCAAATCCACTTCAAATGGATGTCCGATTATCATTATTTGATGGAATAATAACAGCAAGTATAATTTTATTTTATCAGTTTAATAATTTATTAATTACAGTTTATCGTAAAAACACCTATAACCAATTAAAATACTAATATAATTATATAAATGATAGGTATATAATAATCCATCAGAGACTCATGAGTTAATGATCAATAGAACTTTATTAAAATATTAATTAATTAATAAAAGCAATATTAAAAATGAATGTATACTATATTTCATCATACTATAGTTAAAAGATAATTAAATGATAATTAACAAACAGTCATAGAAACGGAAAATATGATTCGGTCATAATTTGCGTAGTATAAATTATTATAATTATTTTTTTTTATTTGTCAAGTTTTCAAACTACAACTGATTTACCTATACTACAAATTATTGTTATAATTCGAAAAATAAAATATTAACTTACAAGTTATTAAAATGTACTTAATCATTAGTAAATAATAGCATACATATAATATGTATTAAAGTTACCTGCTTATTAATACTTAACAAAATAAAACAGTGACGCACCTAAGAGAGCAAAAAATATGGTTTAATAGTCCCAAAAAAGTATTTTTTTATTTATTAACAAAGAAACTAAATTAAACATTTAGTGAATTTTATCTATTTACTCTAATATATATTATAGTATATTTTATTATAATAAGAAAACTATAATATTAGAATAAATTATAATTTAAAGCAGTAAACATCCAAAAATAATAAGTGTATAGGTATATTGTTTTATATAACTAAATAATAGGTAATAGGTATTTCGCCTAAATATGCTACTTCATTCATATTAATCAATTAAATATATTTTTGATTTAAAATTGATAACTATTAACTATAATAATGCATTAAAAATAAATGTATTGTTAACTAATAAAATTAATTGAGATAAAACAAAGTTATGCGATGTAACTTATTTAATTTTAATATCAATCACGTATAGAGTACTCTTTCGTGTTACTATATTCTTACAAGGGCTGTTTATTATTGATTTACGTAATAGTAATTAATTGATAAAATATTATTAGTGTGGCTTATTTTAATTAATTTCCTATTTATACCTTTACGGTAGGTACCTATTGATATATCGTACTTTTAGGTGTATTAATATTGAAAAACCAATTAAAAACATTCTGCACTTGTATTGTAGTATTCCTGAAAAATATTTTACCATTTTAATTGGAATAGTACACCAGAGCGGCATACCTACTATATTTGATTTGAAAATTGTAAAGTGTAAAGAGAAACGATGAGCGTGTGTGTAGTCGTAGAGGAATAAATTTGTGAAGACATCGATTTGCGCACGGGGAGGTGCCAAAGAACAAGTAACAACCCCCTTCCTCCCCATTTTATCACTGATGTATATTATAATATGCATTAACATGCTCACTAATATACATTCATTCATACATACATACATACATACATAATATAAACATACTTATGATATATGTATAATGTATACTGTATATATAGTATATATTGTATTCGTATAATCATAGCCAAGTAAAGACAAGAGAGTGTACGCTGAGAGTTCGCATGCAAATTATAATACTACTCAGAATACGTGCTTGCCACCCGATATTCCACGAGACCATGTAAAAAATAATAATAAACTACCCCACATATTTATTTCTCTCTCCTTTGCTCTCTCACTTTCTCTCGCTTGCTGTATCTGTACCTTTCTGTCTCTGTTGCTGTCATATAGATATATTACATTCTTATTATAATAATAATTCCGCTTTGACGCACTTCATCCAGACCTAAATAAACCGTCAAAAGAAAGAAATCCTTATTCCCTTTGACGTGAAATGAGACGATATCGCGAAAAAAAATTAATATAATTCCGCGAACCGCTTATTCTAACTCCGCTCAGCCCGGCGTTCGCGAAAGAAGTTGTATCCCAGTTTCTGACATGAATACAAGAAGAGAGAGTAGGCGAGACAGCGGCAGAGAGTGAGAGAGAGAGAGTGAGAGAGAGGAGAGAGAGAGAGATAGAGAGAATCGGAAAACTTTGGGACCCTTTGATCAGATTAAATAATAATCCACGGGCGCGCTGACTAGTGCGTTTTGCCCGAACTTTCAAATTGCTCACTTTCAAGTCAAAAGGACGCGCTCCGCGAGTATACTTAACGTAATCTCGGCTACCGTCCAAGAAATCCAAAATTATTATGCATCCCGAGTATTAATATTCAAATTTAATACAAGTTATCCACAAGTTTCTTTTGAAGTCTCCACCAAGAAAATAAATTATGCTCGTAATTACATTTCGTGCGATCGGGCGTAAACAGGATTTTAATAATGTAATCTCAGGAATAACTATGACGATTGCTTCAGTATGACCACGCGGACATATGATAATTTACTTACAACCTGATGGTATTTAAACCATTTTAAACTCGTATTTCAATTTATTCTTATTATCCTCTTTTCTTAATCCAGCCATGGTCCATGGGCCGATTAAAAGAAGCTCTCAAAAATAATTCCACTGCGTTCGAATTTAATATTGCCGAATTGAAATGAAACAAGTCATTAGTATTTAATACATTATTTGTATAATAAATATTTTTCTATTAATTTATTATACAAAAAAATGCTTCAACATCATATTTTTGGATTTAAATAAAGCTATACATAAATTAAGAAGAAGTATTTAAAACATATTTATATACCTACATTACAATATTTAACCAACAAAATTACGAGGAATTTGAATTTTTACGGATATACTAAAATAAAATTATAAATATATAATGAATTTTAAATAATAATAATAATGTAACTTTCAAACATAAAGTTGGGTGAGTCTATTGCTAATAATTTGGTATTCACAAGTTTGTTTTACCATATTACATTCAAACAATATTAGCTATGTATAATATACCCATAAATCAAAGTATAATTTAGTCATTGTATTCTTTTCTTAAAATAAATTAACAAATGAAAATTGTATTTATCAATAAAAACTAAAAATTCTTCATGTTCTAACTTATTGGATAAAAGTTAATACTTAAAATTATTTAATACTTGTGACTTATATTGGTTCTAATAACAAGATACATCGGTAATGTCGGTTTACATTTTATTTTGGTTAAGTATCCGAATACTACCTTTTATGTTTTCTTATGTAAGTTTTAAGTATAGTTATCATGATGGTACAAATTATAATGTCTTATGCCTTAAACCTAAGGTAAGTTTTGTTTGAAATTATATGTTTCTTAAATTTGATAATAGATACTTCAAGATTAAACTAATAAAAGAAACGTCAATTTATTTTTAATCATTTGTTGTATTAATATTATAATAATTAAAAGATAATAATTAATATAATAATAATATAATATAATAATTAATATCTATTTTATAAATAAATTATTATTTTCTTCTAAAATTTTGTATTTTGTATTTTTTTACATACACTAAAAATAAAAACTTATCATCTAAGCATGGCTATTATTTTTGTAAACAGTTGTTTCACTGTACTCTTATAATCGCATGTAAAATCAAAAATTAAATTCATAATACATATTATAAGAGTTTTTAACCATGTTTTATACATTTTTTTAATTAAATAGAAACATGTTATAAAATTCAAATTGTTGTAATTTTACTCTAATTAATTTTTTATGTAAGAAATATATTATTTAGTTAATTAATAACCGATATACATAAATGATAAAAATCGTAAAATTTTTATATTAGGTAACTATTAAAAATAAATTAAAATTAGTTGTTTTGAATTTTAAGCTATTGGTTTTGTTTTTAAATTACATATGATTATGTGTGTAATGAATACTAAAATAAAAGTTCCCTAGAATCACAAGTTCATTAAAATGTATAATATTTCTAAAAACTTATAAAAATATAATGGTCCAAAATGTTTTCTTCACTGATTACATTAATTACATTTTCACCGCGATAATCCACCATGTTTTATAATGGTTATAGCGGTTACAATTGGACAATTTAAAAAATTTAAAAGCAAAAGTGTATAAAAGTTTTGTAAGAATTCTAATAAAAATAATAATGTTTATTCTTGTATTAACCTATTATATCACTAAAACCCAGTGGGCTTAAGTATAACTATTAAAATTAAATATATTTATAATAATACAGTCATAAATAATTGTATACAATATTATACCTAAACTTAACTACTAATGAAAGATTTAATTATAATTTCATGATTTTATTAATTTTATAATTTTATATAAAATTATTATACAGTATACACCCATTGGCTACTATAATAGGGCTGTTTTTGAAAAATTAGTACTAATAAATAATTATAACTCGAATATCACTTCTGATGCATTGATTTTTATGCATTTGCATATTTTTTCTAATTTATTACATTTTATGTAAGGTAAGCACAAAATCTATTTAATCCTACTGATTTTGAATCTTAATACAAAAATTGATATGCATAATTTTGCATATATTTTATAATTTTAAAAAGTAATTTGCCTATCAAATTAACACTTTTAAATTACTTTTATGTTTAATGAAATAAATTGAAAGAACATTTTTTTTTCAAAATTGTAATAGGTATTACATTTAAAAAAAAAAAAATGTTGAAGTATCGACATTTTTAAAAATAATTTTTTTAATGGTGAAATCATCGTCTGGAATATTCAATATAATGACTACTATCGCGTGCCTTGTTAAAAACTCCCTACCAATTATTGATTTGTAAATCGCTATGATTCTAGTAAATAAAACCCCCATTAAAGTATTGTCCCTATAGTAACAATTTATTGTTTTTGTTTTTAATTCGAAACCATGGATTTATAATAGAAAATATTTTGTAAATATAGAATTAGAAATATTATTTCTTATTTCTATGATTAACAAATAACAATATATCTACATCATTACATAAGTTATATTGTAATAATATTATTCCGTCCAATATTATACCTAGCTATAATATGATTAAATTATTATATATTATTCAATGGTATTAAGGTATAATCAAGTAAAACTATTGTATTAGAAATATTCAAAATTATAAGTTTAGTAAGAAATGTTATGAAGTATAATATTAAAAATGGTGTTTTAAAAGAAAAATCAACATCTATTATTAGAATAAAATTAAATACCTACTACACGACTAGTAAAAACACTATAGGTCGGTAAAGTAAAAAAATAACATACAGCTGATATATTAACAATTTGGAAGTTGTTCATGAATTTGGAATTCTAGCGAGTATGTTGTCTACAATATTGAAAATAAAGTTGTAATTTTAAATATATTGAATGAAAAAAACTCGGCAACTCACAAAAAAATGAACCTAGATGAATGTTTTTACACAGAATTCTGTTTATTGAAATGTTTTCATCGGTGTCTTGACAAAAAAATTCCAATAAATAGATTCATATTACGAGAAAAAACTGACGAGTTTGGACATAAATTATTAGGGCGTGGACATTTTAAAACCAGCAGGGGATGGTTAACAAATTAGAAAACTAGAGATAAAATGATTATTAAACAATTTGGCGAAAGTGGCGTTGTAAATGCACAAAAATATATTTAGATTTTTTTTTTATTTCTTTAATGTAAACTACATACATATTTTCAAAAATAAATGAATATTATTTTAAGGTTTTGATAACTCAACATTTTTAATAAGTCAAATTGTCTTTGCCCACTGTGAAATTCGAGTTACTGAGAGTCGACTGTATTATTATTTTTATTGTTATTGACGAAAAACAGTGTAAAGATGAAATATTTTAATGTCAATGTATTATACACTGGTGTACAGATATACAAGTATAAATCTCTGTATGTTGATATGAAAGCAGACTGATAATTGTATTAATTTCAAACACGGTTAACAATAACGGCTGATAATATTTATTGGTAGAACATATAATTTCGAATCAATTATATTATAATTATAATTATTTTCTATCCATTGAATATAAATGTGAAAATGGATATTTTTGTCAGGTTTGTTCTCGGAATCTACTCATCCGATTATCTTGATTTTATTTTTAAGCGAAATTGTAAACCGTGGAGCAGATTTTAAAATTATTTCTGATTCGATAAATTAATGAAGAATTGAGTTATTAAATTTTAATTAATCGGAAAATACGCACATAAAAATATTTTTGTTTTTCGTCTGTGTTATCAATTAATAGTTTTTATTAGAAATCAGTATTATAATGAATAATTTATGTAGTATAACAGTACATTTTTTCGTTGTTTTTGGTTCACACTATTGAAACTTTATGAATTGTTTGTTTTTGGTCCAGAATGAAAAGAAAATCAAATTTGGGTCGTTCAAAAAAAAAAAAAGATATTTTTAAAAAATATCCGCTGAACAATGGTCAAAAAAAGTTATGTCGGGTGTGATAACTATTTAAAGTTGATACGTCAGAAATATCATCTGTATAGCAAATCAGGAAATCAAAAACATTATTTATCCACACGCGTCACGCTAAATGTTAGCATCGTGGGCAGCTAAATTTAACACGGATGCATTTTCTACGGACAACCAAGTGTACGGGATACGTAGTATCGTATAAAACCGATAAATACGCAGAATATGTCGCAGTAATACGACTGAATGACGGTTGCGTGGCTTGGTAAGATCAATGGCGATCTGCTGTAATAGTTTTTTGGCGGGCAGGTGCCTTCTTTACTTATAGTTATAATATTACAGCTCCGCGGGAACACTGAATAATGCAATGAAGTCCAACGGAGCTATCCGCTTTCCGGAGGAGGGGGACCCCTCCAATATAATATTCTGTCTGTATATTGAATGTAAATTATTTCCAACATTCCGAGATGTACGATAGGTAGGTACACAGTGACCGTATTATAGTGTATAGATACCATCACAATTCGGCGTATTATATTATTGTCCGCATTGCACGCGTACCTACATAATAATAATATTCCTATACAATTTGGATCATTAATTATTATTTTTATTACAAATTATGAAAAACTTTTGAAGTGTTTCCGATCTTATCTACTCGTAGTACCCAGGGGCACCTGTAAAATAATAATTTGAAGTCTATAACAATAAAAGTATAATATCTACACGGACTTGTCCGCGTTTATTTCGTCAATTAAAACCGGTGATTTTTCGTAAACAATAACAATACGATGTTACAATGAACGTTAGCAAACCTCCACCTTCGCCACCCCAAACAGCGTCTACTGCACCACCCGCGTCGTAGAACGAGTGCGGTCTGTCCTGCTGTAGCGTATCCCGAGATCTCCAGTGGATGTGCATTGCGTCCGATGAACATCCCGCGCGTACAGTTCAGAAGATGTATATACAATATTTGTTTAATATTGTATATATTATTAAGTACTCGAAAGTACGATTATATGACGATGGGTTCGAGTGGGCGACGGCGGACAGTTACTCGCGATTTGGCAGTTGACGTCGATGTGTTTTCGACAATAGGAAGAAACGACCCGCGTTAACTACACCGATCCGAGTGCGGTAGGTACCAATGTATGTGCGTGTGTGTATGTGTGTGTATGTGTGCGTGCGTGCGTGATTATTACGTTACTATAATAAAAATATTATATACGTATTAACGGCAGCGCGTGTGGTGCCAAAGACACTGTGAGAATCGCTAGCAGACCAGCGATCGTCGTGACTCGTCAAATTCGAATTGTGTGCATGTGACTGCACTACATTGTTCCTTGGCATTATGTTTCTACGTGCATGTAGATGGCGTCAAAATTCCTCTAACAATGTTTGAACAAGAAAATGAATAATAATAAGATTATAAAAACGTAGGTCCCAGACGAACTGGCACTCGCCGCGATGCAGGGAACACTGATGTAATGTAGACGTGTCGTGTGAAAAATATCAACAATAAAAATATATGTCTATGTACCTTAACCGGAGATTTTTGGAATGATATCACGTATATTTTAAATAAAATTGTATTGTCGCCCGAATACAGCAGAACGTGATGCCTGCAATTAAATACTTATAATATATATTATTTAAATATAAATGTAAAAATTATATTTTCTTTCTCACCCGTCAATATATATCAACACCTTGCTATTGATTGTATTATAAATTATAATACGATAATAAACTAATCTAAGTGCTATATTAAATACTACTGACGATTATCTAATATTTTTTAAGAACAAATATTTAATATTCCAGCACAAATCTAATAAATACAAACTGATTTATTTGAGAAATAGTCAAAAATTAATACGGTTTGATCGATTCTGAAATTTAATGTTTTTTTTGTTTTTTAAACACTTTGTTATAGATAATAATGGTCAACGTTTTCAACTTTGGAAATTAGCGGCTAAAATACTTTTACACAATACATTTATTTTTAATAGATACCTAATACTTTAATGGGATCTATATTAATTGCAATTGTATATTTTGCATTTTAATTTAATATGCATTACGTTTTTCGTAAAATTTCAATATGTAAATTAGACTAGAATAATTGTCTAAATCATTTACTTTATGGTTCACAATATAATCCCCTTTATCGTCAAATAACATTTTGAATTAATGTTCACGTTTATTTATGGAAAGGTACAAAAAAAAAAAAAAACTATAGGTACGTAATGAAATTATCTCACAGCGGACAGGGGTTCACAGTATATATTTTAATCGAATCAATCGGCATTCGAATCGAGGTATGGTAATGAGAATGAGATTTCCACGTCTAAAATATAATTATCAGTGGTGTATAATATATTATATATCTCAACTATTTAATACGCCGTCGCTATGATATGCGCGCACCATCATGAATATGTAACAGGGCAAACAAATTATGTAATTTAATTGTTTTATATGCGTGAATATATTAATTCGATTATACGTGTCAAATAAAAATCACGAGGGTAGATAATTATAATAAATGCACAATAAACGTAAAATGCAAAAAGGGTTATTAAAAATAATTACGCGGGCAATAGAATGGCTGCCACGTATATTACAATGTAAAGATATAAAAGGTATTATAATTGATAGGCGGAATAAAATATAAAATGCGGCGTATGTTATACCAATACACTACGCACAGCATTTATTAATACTCAAATTCCAATTTTGTTTGACTGCGAGTTAAATTTATAATATACATACCACATACGCGTCACTCGGTATAAATGATAAAATAATATATACTTTGCGGCGAAATCGCGAATCGGAGCTTAAGCTTAACTTCAAACACACTTGTATACATATTATATTGATAAATATAATTTACAGTACCTACGTAACTTACCTGTGAAAATTATAGGCATATATATATGCATACGATTATTATTATTATTTATAGTAAAATGTGAAAAAATTTAATTTTCATTTCAAAGCGGTGTACCACCTACATTAATTTCATAAATACGAGTCTTTGCTAATGGCCTTTAAACGAATGCAATATTTTCAAGTGTATGTTGCCAAGGAATAGGGTATGTATATACATGTGCCGAGTGCTCCGCGGGACGCGCGTGTTCGCTGCGTTCGAACCATTGGTTTGCAAAACGGGAGGGAGGGGCGTTAAGACTTAGAATTTTTTTTCCTTTTCACCGATATCAAAATGTCCACTACACTATTTCTATCCCCCACCGGGCCTATTCCATTGTTCTGTAATTCACTAGCTGTTATGCTAATTTCCACGAAACGTTCCCCCTACCACGTAGACATGCTCAACAACAATCACATTGTCGCCATTGCATTTCACGTGTGTTTCCCGAACAATACAAATCGGCCTGAATGCGTTTGTGTTTTTAAAATTGTATTATTCAAATGAAAGGTAATCCGATATTATTTTGTTATAGGCATACACCTACGTATTCACATTAGAAGTGGCCTGAAACATTGGACGAAATAATATTCCATTAGAAACAGCGGGGGGATTGTTTAATTGTGATAAATATTCCTCGTGTTCCAAATAAAGTTAAAATTTCATTCAAATCCTGAATAATATAGTACAAAAACATTTAGAAAATCTGAATTTTCTGTTGCGTATTAATAATTCATTTCATTTCAAACAATTTATATGGTAATTTGACTCGTGTGATCATAGACATTTTAACAGCATTTCGGCATTTGTACTGTACTTTAAGTTACAGTGAAGGCAAAACAAATTACATAGAATATAATATTGACTTCAACTCTTCAAATATTAATTGTATTTGTTAATTATTTTATTAATTATATATATTAAAGTTTAAAAAATTTCCCATAAAGGTATTTAAAGGTTTTATATACGGGTATTATATATATATATATATATATATATATACTCATTAAACAATAATATAATTAAAATCCTCATAATATTTAGTTAAAGTTTTATGTATAGTTCACATTTTAAAAATTATAACACTATGCAAATAGTTGAAAATTTCATGATTATTATTTTTATTTTTGTGTTTTTATTTCATAAGGAATAAGTTATAACTTATTAATAAAAGTTATTAAAATTAAATAATGACTGAAATATAAATTTAATACAAATAATATTATAAATAATAATATATATAATTTTTTTTTAATGTTGTTAGGTTTTAGATAGAAATGCATTTAATTTAGTTTAAATCCAAGTTAAATTAAACTTAATTTTGGTTATTTGCGTTTATGTCACTATCTTACATGCTCAGTTTAATAATGGTCAATCATCAATATACCAATTAATTGTTTAAAAAAATAAATACGATTTAAGTGTCCCATCTACTTAACATACACTTTTTAACAAAACATTATATTAAAACTTTAAATAGTTATATATTGTATATTGTAAGTATTTCCATATGCCTACTACAAATGAAATGTCTGTGTAATAATTTTAATGTTTTATAAAATTGTTTAAATTATTTTTAACAGTTATAATCATTTAATTTTAAACAATCATAATTATTGGTACGCATATCTATAGTATATCCATATTATCTTCAAAGTTCAAAATATTAAATAACAAATATTGTGCTGGACGATTTAATATGTTATATATAGGCACAATAAGAAAAATAAAAATGTATTAACATATAATAAATTATCACATTTAACAGAAATTTAGCAAATTAATATGAAAAAAATAAGCAATAACACTTTTTCGATAAACTGAAAAAATCAGACTAAAATATTGCAACCCGTATGAATAAACTATTTACATACTGTTATAGGAAATTTATTTTTTATAAAATTCTTAATTTCTAATAATGATGTAATATATTTGTTACATTAGCTTATTATCAATAGTTATTATTGCACAGTGTGTTTGTTTTTAGTTAGACATACTAACGACGAATTATCTATTATCATAAATAATAGACACTTAAAAAATCCACGCTCAATGGTCGAGCACTATATTAAAGTAGTATATAATTTATATAATGCAAATTATAAGTGTGGTATATACGCGCCGTTATCAAAATACTTAAACGTCTTATATTTGGGGCGATTTAATCTCTCACCCCGCCCTGCAAGTGCACCCAATAATACTGTTTTTGGTTACAGTAATAACGCTGCAGATCTGTGAATAATACGAAGCAACGTTATAAAAGCACAACAATTCTTAAAATGTATGCAACGTACGACTATTTTACCAAGGTTTTACATGGGTTTTCAAAAAGCTATAAAACAAATACGTTAAAAGTGAATATAATGTCATAGGGACGTTTAACTTTATCGCTGTTTCTTTTTAAGGAACATATGAATAATACGTACACAATATGTGCATTCTTGTTTTACAATCCACCCGACCCGTAACCAGCAGAAAGAGGTGATGCGTAGGGCTAGAGGTGAATAATATGAAGACTAAGTATATCGTTTTGGTGAAATTTCATTACACGCAGCCAGTATTTTGTCGCTCTGTTCAACAGTATAATATCCTACGTCATGTACTCGTGTGATGAAACAAACGTGAAAAAACGGATAGCATCATCAACCGTTTAGATTTTTGTAAGACACAATGATTAACTGATTAAAAACAGCTGAGTATTAGGTATCGGCGGCGAGTACCAACATTGTATGTCCACGTGGTTTATATCCAGTTCACCAACACATGGTTTTTTAATCGGAGATATTTAAAAATTTTTATCTAACAGCTTTAATTTTTTTTTTAATTTTGGTGGCTCCCAACTTATTTAAAACATAAAAAATTGTGTTTAAATATGTTTATTAATTTACAATATCTATGTTATGTTATAAGATATTATATACATCAAACAACAAAAAATAAATGTAATAATTATGAGTAAAAAACTAAATTTTATTATGCTCTACGCGAAAGAATAAAACCAGAAAAATATTATTATATTTAATATTTTTTCCTCTTTTGTGCCGTGACCCCCCTGACCAACATTTATGAGTTACGATGACATCCCGTGTAGTCGTTACGCAAAATTTGAATATTATATACTATATCTTACAATAATATAGACGACTATCGCTTTTTCGCAGCGCAGTCTACTGTCGCCGGTATACGGAGGATTATAGAATTACAAAACCTCATTATGAAATTCATAGATAGACGTAGTTGACATTGAAACATTTATTTGTAAAATTCGATAAGGTTTTAAGCCCACGCAGTCCGCCTGTCATAAGCTCGAATACACGTCAACCGAACTCGCAGTGAGTTACTAACAGTGGTATTTTCTTGTTTTACGAAGAAAGAGTAGTCGCGATCTGAGGTCATCCCGCAGTCTGATTTGCATTGTTTGGCAAATATAACCAGGCACGATCGTCCCAAATAATAAACAACCTCGCACAACGCACAGCTTAAAATAGATGATTAGTCAATAATAAATAAAAAATATTTTCGTATTTACAAAATTATTCACGTGAACAAAAGTACGACAAACTGCCAACTATAGCTACATAATATTGAGATACATTGAACCATAATATGTATACATATTACATATTTACGTAGCTTATAATTAATTATTATAATATGATATTATAATTGATGTGTGCTCATGAATTCAATCTGAATAACAGTATGCCACACAGCTGTTATTTAAGGGGTATAAAATAGGCAATTTTATTGACATTTTCAAACAATTAAGATGTTTTATCTTTAACATATTTAAATACTAATTCAGAGTATTTGAAAAACGGTCTCATGTCAGTACCAACAATATCTGTTGTTTAATAGTGAGAGTATAATATAAAAAAACAGTTTCGCATCGGACAAACATAATATATATGAGAAAATTATTCACAGAACATTTACTAAATATTCATAGTACATGGAAAAAATGTTATGTGTATCATATCGTCTACATTTTATTTGAATTATTTTTTTTTTTTAGACATCGATACTCGGTAATTTTTGTATAAACCAAGAATAAATAAAACAATTGAAGATGAATTATTTGGATTATTATTTTTAAGTTAACGAAAAAATGAATTAAAACGTCAGACCGACAACCATATTATATTTCTACTACATTAACATTATATTATGTTTGATAAAAAATTGTTAGAGCTACTGTTTTATATTGTCCCCGTAAATTCATCCCACGCGAAACCATTTTCATGGATAAGTTATGAACTGTGTGGTATCCTCTTAACCTGAAAAATTCTACTGATATTATTTTGTATCGTTATAAAAAATGATGGGAAAAGGGTCACATATGATTCAACCTGTTATTAAATGACATAGAAATATACGGGGTTAACATTAAAAAGTGATTATTTTCTTTATATCAAAATGGATAAATGATTTCTTAAAGATATCTTTTAAAAAGCATGAAATCTACACGAACATAATATAATATTTGCAATAGGTATACATAATTCATTGAAGATATACGTCGCATATGCCCGGTAGACGCCAGGCACCCTACAAAAAAGGTTTAAGCCTAGTTATATTTCTGTATTTATATATGTATTATGTGTCCAGTGAGTATCAATGGCTTTTATTCTAATCAGTATTTTTTAAATGTTGTTTTGGACAATCAATAATGTATCGTTGCAAGGTTCACAGAGACATCGAAATATATTTAATTGATGTAGAAACTGGGGATTTATTGTATTTCAAAAGAAAAACAAAAAAAAATCGTTTTGGTCTACCTTTCTTTAATTTGAGATATTCAATATGTATAAAGTCAATTACTTAAGTACACATTTTGAATTAATACTTAATTAATCTTAAAGAGTATTTAAACAGATAGGTGAGCGGTTCTATACACTGAAGACGAACAGTTATAGTGAAAAATCCAATATACACGAAAGTGCCGCATCAAGATAAATACATTATTATACACGACGGATTTATTGGTATTCAAATTATTATTTTTCGACGAAAATACCAACCACGAAAAATGTTATTATTCATTAAAGCGTAAATACTTACGACATAATTTTTATAATCATAAAATAATAATATATAATAGCACATCACATAAATGTATATTATTTATACATTGATAATGGATCCGGGTATAGTAAAACGGATGTATGTATGCATATGTATGTATGTATGTACGTATGTATAGGGTGGGTATGGCGTAGAAAGTTTGTAGCCGGCCAATAAATTATAATAATAATAATATAATCCACTGTACACCAGCGGCTGCCGCATGTAAAACCGAATAATAATTGACAGGACGCCTCTCCATTGTCGCAGTGCCACGTCAACGCGCTATATAGCATCAATTTTTGTCGTTATTTGATTTACCGTTCGCACACTAATGATTGATAAATGACTGGGCAAACATTCGGTTGTTTACACTCGCCCGTAAACTGTAATGAAATATTATTATGTCGTTACGGTGTGTTTCGACCAATATGCCAAGTATTTTTTTTTATTTTTTTTTAAATAAATAACAAATGAACGTAATAGGTTTGTATTAGGTTTATGAAGCGTGTCATCTGTGTTTATACTTACCACCCTGTCCAAAGTCTTCGAGGCCATAGGCTCGCAAGTGGTTTTTTTTTTTTAAACGTTATACCTAAATACGAGTATTATTTTAGTTTTATATTTTTATTTCTCAGACAACAATATTCATTGCGAGTAGCAATTATAAAAATGTTATTTTAATGCGTATTATGACGAGTATTTTTAGATAACATAATAACATATTATATCAGGTACCTATTATAATTTGCACAATCATTTTAACATTATTTACAAATGTATTTGGGACGACCCACATGGTATCTATAGGTGCATAACATAATATAATATTATATTATATTATCTGATGTGGCGATATGTCTAACTAACAAACACTCGGCGTTCTTTATAATTATATATTTATGTGAAGGCTTTATACTTGCCGTATATATAAATAAAAATTATAAGAATAATAAGAATAGACGTATGACATCAAATCTAAAAAAAAATGTCTACTTGTGTGCTTATTGCTATTATTCTTAGTGGTTTTATAAAAAAAAAATTATAATAAATGGATTTTAAATTACGGTGGTTTCTTATTCCGAGATGCATTTGTTTTAAATGCACACGAGCACAAAACGTATTATGCATAATTTTTCTTAATTCGCACGAGCACATTGTAATATACACATTGTATAATGCCTATACATATTGTATATATTACACATATGTATAGAGTATTCTTTTATTCTATATTATAAACTGTATATTATAATAATTGTATCAAAGTAAAAAACTATAAATTCATTCACTAAATTTATAAAAGCTACCGTATTATGAAAAGAATATGGTGAAAAATTATATTATACTCATAATATATCTGAAACAAATTTTAATACGTCATATTATTATATCTATATGACTATATAAAATACATCATAATATTAATAATGTACTTACGTGCATTATAAAACTTTATTATGCGATACGATCGCATATAAAATACGAAACTTGAATACTATTAAGTGTTGAGGCTCTTTTGGAACCTAGTAATTATATTATTATATGGCGTTGTATATATATTGTATGAATAAATAAGTATATTAAACATTAAAATACATCGCATTTGCAAAATAACAATAAAATCATAATTTATTTATTTATTTGCATGATCATTTATTATACCATTACTACATAGTATATTTTTTAGGTATAATAAAATTAAAAATAAATTGTATCGAACAAGAGTATTACATAGTGTTCACGTAGGTAACTATAAAAATGAATGTCATAGAATATAAAATTTATGACTAGGAAATCTTTATGCAATTTTTCTACATAATATAAAAATAACGGTATTTAATTACCAAGTTATATTCTACACGCTATTCATTAGTACTTACAAAATAACATAAAAATAGGTAAAAAAGAAATAAAGGTACAACTTAACTAAACTTTGTTATAATATACACTCTATGTTCATTATATTATTAAAGCTATTATATATTACACGATTCCAGAATATATGTTGGAGGCCTTTGAATATTTGCTGATTATGACCATAAATTATTTAATTAAGACCTTCTATATCATTCGTCAACGCAATAAACTTTTGGTAAGGAATGTAACCAGAAGACATAATAAAAACAAAACTCGATAGCTGTATATACGCCCAACGCGAATTTATAATATAATATAATTACCAATCAAGATGTATTCATTGCCACATGTACGATCTTCCTATAAATTATTTATAACTTATTATTATTTTAGTATTTTTCATATTATGGCATTTTATATTTTAGTATTCTAACTTTTCACTTTTATTTTTAACAATTAAATTTTCGGCAGCATAGGTCACCGGGATAAATTATGCACATATTATGTGGATTTAAATAAATATAAATTACATATTATTGGTTACACAGTTAACAAATACTCATTACAATATATAAACAGCTGAGAGATATTAAAGTGTGTTTAATAAATTGATAGCAACAATACATTTGATAGTGACAATGATACAGAGTGGATAGAGTTGTAGCACGGGGTCCCAATTTTTTGCAGATTCGACCATCATTTGTTGGCTGCCTACTCTTATTAATTATTCATCAATCAAACAATATTTTCTATTATTATAAATTTCAATAATAATAAAGAAATTGAATATGATGCCAATATGTGACTGTTCAGTATTATTATATAACTATAATCAATTATAGAGCCATTAATTGACACATTATGCTATTCTATTATGTGATCTTCTATAATATGACAGAAAAAAATAAAAATAAAATCTTAAAGTTTCAAGAAAATTAATTTGCTGCTTCTAATATCCCAATATCTAAAATACATGCTTAATATACCTATATATATATATAACGATACAAACGACATAAACTTACATTACTAACTTTACATAGATTATTTAAGACGAATAAAAAATATATTTTTTACATTAATTTATAAACTTTCAAAAAATATTGAATTAAAAAAAAAAAATTAAAATAAAAAATATATTTTTATAGGATAATGAAAAATGACTCAACTGGTTAATGTTATAATCAAAAATTATTCAGAAATTCTCTAATAATATCTACCCAAAAGTATGCGTAAGCACCTAGAAAAAAATATTTTAAAAAAACATCAAAGATTAAACCATGAATATAAAATACACTTCACATGGAATCTAAAACTGATTTTTTTCGACTCATTATATCTTTATGGTTATGAATAATTAATGTTTGTATAATTTTAAGTATGCATATTGCATATAGGTATACAACTATAAGAACGTTTTTTAAGAGCCGTATAAATTATATAATATAATTAGTACCTATATGA
Source organism: Rhopalosiphum nymphaeae (assembly GCA_036289425.1). Lineage (NCBI taxonomy): Eukaryota > Metazoa > Arthropoda > Insecta > Hemiptera > Aphididae > Rhopalosiphum > Rhopalosiphum nymphaeae. Next base: position 4,752,617 of record JAZAQC010000012.1, on the reverse strand, counting down.
CTATACGCAAAGTTAGAAACACCAAATCCGTATTAAATAAAAATATATTTTTTGTATAGCTTATGTATTTATAAACACTATAGCTACAAACCCAAATGAATGATTATACTATGTTCAATATACAGTTTAATTCATCGATATGACGTACAATCTGTAGGTCTATAGTAAATTTGGAAACGTATAAGTACTTCATATACATAAACGAGTATTCCAAAGTATTATAATCGACAAATAATTTTCAATTTTCTAATTTATTACAAATATAATTTAAACAACATAATATAATTGTTTAAATTCGTAAAGTATTTTACTATATATTTCTCTATCTAATTGTTTCAAGCAAACAATGTATTACAATTCTAGGTTAAATTAAATAATATTATGTTACATTATTAATTTTCTATTTGACTTATTGTTTGCATAATTTTCTATTGAGACATTATTAATTTATTTTTTTTAATAAATCAACAGTTACTGGTTTTAGATACATTCTAATTTTTATTGAAGCCTATACCTATTATACAGAACGATAATGTAATTATTGAAATACCAATAGTATATTATAATAATGATATTGAATACGATAATTATTGTAATAGGGTATTACCTACCTACATTTATTATACAGTCAAATCATTTGTTAATTTCCTAAATGCGTTTTCATTGTTGACATTATAACAAATAAGTAAATATTACAATATAGATATTGTATATTAACTGGCATATAGTATACATTGACATCTGGTGTGAGTATAACACAGAAATATACCATGATGTATGGCTTAATAAAAAAATAATACATGTCAAGTATAAAAAAAAATATTGAAAATTAAATACACACAACAATATGAAACTAAGTTCTTCAGTAAGAAATAAGTAATTTTCATTACAATATTCAACCAACCAAATTATTTAAATAAGAAAATACAGATATCATATATATATATTATCTACTATAAATGTATACTTAATTATTTTATTATTTAATAATAAACGTAAATATATTCTATAAATTCAAAGTAGATTCAATCAATTAGTAGAGTAAGACTATTTCGGTATAACTGCTATTGTTATTTTTGCTAAAATTATATTTTTGATTTAAAGATTTAAACACAAAAATGTTTGTAACTACTTCAGAAATATCTAGTAAATATATAACACAACTTCATAATGATCTAGCTGCTGCAAAACTTTATTGCCGTGGCAATACTTATTGAGTACATATTATACGTACACATTATATACCTATATATATATATATATATAACTTATATACGACCAATAAAAGGCAACCATTAGTATAGGATATTTTTGTACCCGACATAAATGCGTATATAGCTAGGTTACTTATATTTTCCTATATCAAGTCAAGGAACTTGAGATATATTCTCATTATATTATAGATTCAACTATTTAGTACATGTATATATATATAATAATTATATACATACATGATACATAATATGTATACGAGTATAAATTTCAAGAGGTGATAAAATGATTATTATTAATCATCATAAATTATAATATTATATAGTAAGTACCTATAGAGATATGAACGCTCTGCATGACGCACTGCAGCAGCCGTATGCAATTTCTACAAGTACTCGTGGTTCGGTTCAGCATAATTAATATATCATATTGCACTGCTGCAGCTTGTCGTCCGATTTGTACGCACACTATCGCGCGTCAGTGTACAGTCATAGCATAGTTATTAATTGAATATAATATAACATATATCAGTGGTTTCCATAATTGATATATATTATATATTAACATGTAGGCATACACTGTTTAAGTCGAGATTATTGAAACTGAAACTAAAAGACCTTATATTAGAATAGGAACATATTAAAAATTATACGAAACTAATATAATTTGAAGTCTTTTTTTAATTTTTGGTCAATATAATTTTTTTTTATTTACTTTGATTACTTTTCGGTATAAAATTAGTGTTAAATAACAGATAGTACTGATTATTATAAACATGATTTCAATCTGAATCGATAATAAAACACAATTCAATTAATTTAATCAAAATGATAAATCAACAATGCCTGAGATGTAAAAATAGACTGGAAATATTAATTAATGCCAGCCCAAAAATCAAAATTTCATTTTGTATTTTGATGAACTTGCAGTAAATCCTAATAAATCGTCATTATGATTCCAGTAACACGGATTATAATGTGCAGTCTATTCAATATATAATATTATATTTGTAATATTATACGAATGAGATCAGAACCTAAGCACGCACGCCGTGCTGCAGTTAATGTTTTTACACCTGTGTGGCCGCGGAAGACTTGGACGCGACTTTCTGCAAAACTCCTACAATATAATACAGGATTAAAGACTGCGGGTATGCCTATAAACAAGAATTAAATAATTAGAACTTACAAGAATAAAACGATTGAAACATACACAAATAAAATAATCAAAATGCACTTACGATATTGCATCGATATCGGTCGACGACGACATAATATGACCATTATTGTACACGCGGTATATATTATATTATTATCGTCGCGATACACTTTGTACGTTATTGCAGTTGCAGATGTAGCACTCCGCGGAGGAAATATTAAATATATTTTATCATTCGTATCTCGTAATAATTGTAACAATAGTTGTTATATCACAAATCATGATATACCTGTAATGTTATTATTATATATTAAATTGTCATTTTATTGCGGGCCGGTATATTATATGATAATATGACAAAATATAACCTATCCATACAGATGGCACGCGTGTGTGTACCGCGACGGTAAGGAAATCGAGAAGAAAGGACGAAAAGCGGCAGGAGGAGCGGTAGGAGGAAGACGGTGACGACGACCCGCGGTCTTTGGACGGAGTGTGCGAGGGAGGGGAAGAGACCGTCGCACCAATGCGCCGAGAAAGAGAAGAACGGAGCCTTATAAAAACGGGCGGCGCGGAAGGAGCGAGTGAGAGGGTATTATTCGGGCGCGTGTACCGTATTTTTTTTCCCCTCCTTTCGGAAAAATCCTAAGTGGGTGTTACGCGGCCGCCGGTGCGGCACGGCGCGCGCGGTCCCCATCACTGCGGCGCTCCGTTCGGGCACGCCCGGCCGGCCAATAGCGGGACGGCCGCGGACACGCCCGCTTTGCCGCCGCCGGGACGCCGCCGGTCCGACCGCGCGTCCGATGCGACGCGCACACCGGCACTGGATCCCTGTGGACGCGGTGCGTTTCGCCGGCACACACTTGTACGCAAACACACACATACACACACATACCCGCGATCGCGCGCACGCCGTCCGCCGCGCTGCAGTTTTCGTCCGACCAGCGATATACCGTCCGCAAACGCTTACCGGAGCGCACGTGCCGGGCACGACACGACAAAACACACATATTAGTAACAATATTTGATAATGATAAAGTGATACGACGGTCGCCACGCCACACGTATATAATCATAATAATATTATTTTTCTACCGTTATAATATCATATTGTACGCGCGAAAGTATAATATAATTATAATAGTGAAATACAATCTACTGCGGTGGTGTAAATCGTGACATTAATTCGCGCGTAGCTACGACGATTACGGCGACTACGACGACGACGACGACGACGACGACGGCCGCAGCGGGTGCAGATGTGCAGCGCGCGATGAGCGCGGCCGCCAAAGACAAGACGATGCCGCAGCGGTCGCCGTTCGCCATACAAGAGCTTTTGGGCCTGACCGACAGCAACAGGAGCCCCGCGGCCGCCGTGTCGGCCGTCACGCCACAGTACCCGCAACCGCCGGTGCCGCCGTCGGCGCCCGGGCCGGCTGGACCGTCTTCGTGCTTTGCCGCTGACCGAGACGCCGGTCGGATGCACCATCACGGCCACCATCACGGCCACCACCACGGCCATCACCACCACAGCCACCACAGCCAGATGGTGGCCAGCCGGTTCGCGTACTTCAACGCCCAGGCCGCCGTGGCCGCCGCGTTCCTGCCGCACAACATGAACTCACTGGCCGCCGCCGTGGGTATGACCGCTGCCGCGGCCGCCAACAACAACGGTGGAGCGCCGCTCTCGCTCACCTCCAACCACTCGGCCGCCGCCGCCGCCGCCGCAGCAGCAGCCGCCGCAGCCGGTAAGTCGTCTTGAAATTATAATCATAACCTCCTTCGCACGTCCTATACTTATCCATTGTATATACATGCGGAATACGATATTATGTTAGACAAGGATTAGCTTATCATCGGAAATGTATAGCTTGAAAGATTAGACGCTCAGTGAAGATATTATAGCCTAGCTAATCAGGCCCGTCTCTCCTCGCCGGTACGTTCAAATTGAAGGTCTCGGGACATTAATTGCCATGTCAAAAAATCGCGTTAAATTATTTTTTTTATAACCAATAAGGTTCAAAAGCTGATTTTTAAGTATACGATGTGCTTCTAGCATCAGACTCTTTTTAGTGTCACTATTTAATGACTTAATATCTGTGTTTAAAGGGGTCTCTATCTCGTGTTTAGAACTAAGAACAACCAATTCTCACGCTACATCACTGATGATATCATTCTATCCATTACCTATAAAGCGTGTAGCGCGTGGAAGTTCTTTCCATTCATTTCCCGAATAGAAAAAAAAAGTAATTCATCGACTCTCCGATAGGTTAGGTTAGGTCATTGTGCGATTATAATACCTACTATACGATATTATGTATTATATACTACAGCGATAATCGAATAATGGAGAATAACTATTAATCATTAAACGAAATTTGTCTCGTTATCAGTACATTCCAAAATGGCCAGTATCAATTACTTACTTGAGTTTTTTTTTTAAACCTAAAATATGTCTTAACCCCAATACGTAATAACAATTAGGTAGGCTTTATACAGTATACACCATATAGTTGACAATTAATATAATATAAAATATAAATTATAATAAATGTTATTTTTGATTATCTATTGATAAGTAAGTCAGGTATTGGCAGTGCAGATCTAGGGTGGGGGGGAGAATGGGTATCCCTTCCCTGGGCATTGATGTCATAAGGGCACTCTCAAGTATATGGAAAATATTGAGCCCCAATAGTTTAATACTATGTAAGGGCACTACATTTTTATTAGCCCCAGGCGTCAAATGTACTAGATCCAGCACTGGGTATTGGATATGTAAGCATTAATTAAATTATTTCGAAGGTTATAATTTATTTTATCTATGAAACACACAATTTGGTTTACAATGAATTTGAACATTGGGGTCAGTTATAATCATTATTTTATTATTGTAATAGTTTAGTATAATTATAATTAAACACACTATGTGAGGTTATGGTAGGTACATATTAGATTAAAATATTCTGCATATATTTTTGATAACATGCAAATATTGTAAATGCATTTGCATATACATACTGAAAAATATAATTATTACTCAAATTAACTAGGTATCGACACCCTAGTTCACCATACATGATTAAAAACTTAATTATGAAATTAAACAAATTATAGTTTAATTAAATTCATAAAAGTATTTTAAATTAGTATGTATATTAACTTAAGGTTAGGTTTATAACACAATTTTATTCATCGACATAGTTAACTAATTAATTGAAAAAGTATTCATGAATAGTAATATAATTTTTAATGGCATTTAACAAGATTATTTTTATATCATAATAATTATGTATTAAAATTAATATTCTGAAGTACCTTGTTTTATTTTAACTTAAAATATGTTTATAATAAACTATAGTTAAAAATAAGAACTATAGAAATGAGAACATGTGTAAAATAAAACATTACTAATGTACAAATATTTATTCAATGATTAATTAAAATATAATATTATGCATTTAATTTTCACACTAATAATTAATAATTTTTAAAATGTCAAAAACTAAGATAAAATATATTAAAAAAATAATTATATCACTGCATGAATATACACTTTACATATTTTACCATAATATATATATAAAAAAAAATACAATATACTTATAGGTTTTCAATGTAATCTGAATAAATTTAGAAATATTAATATTATTTTGTACACTAAGTTTTATCCATGCACGTACATTTTAACACAATGTAATATTATATTATATTCATTATTTAACCATAATCTTAATTAAAATATTGTTCGGTTAACCGCGAGATTAATCCTTATCAGTTTTAGACGTTTAACATAATATTATTTATGTGTATTTCAATTTAATTCTAGTCTTCCAACCAAAAGCACTCTACTGGTTTTAATCCAACTTGTAGCAAATCCAAAGTACTTCCGTATTGGAATTACCAACCAATTTTAAAGAAAGGTATTCTCGATTTTTCCCACCTAGCAACCCATCAGTCAAAATTGAATTTATATTAAAGTGGGGTAGAACCCCCTTTACATGTATATAGTTTTTATGTGAAATTAAAATGTTTCCAAATGTAATTCGCCGGTCGGTAGATTTGTTATAAACCGACTTAATTTAATAATTTATGTGTAACATGGAAATTTAAAAATGAAAAAGATAAATATGCTAGTCACTTGGTCGCGATCAATTGAAATTATCTAATCAGTATTATAAGATAGTATACGATTATTATACCTACATATTGAAACACAATCATAATGCTGTGGCCGTCTAAGCGATCTATTAAAAAATATTCGATGAGTCGGACGTTATTCAGTATGTGTATGCGAGTTAAAAAAAATGTCTTACATTTTTTAACCACCCGTGAATAAGGAATGCTTCAGATATATACTTGACGAGTTTTGTTATTTTTATCCGACCCTGATTATGCGTTGCCGATTGGTTTCAAGAACAATAATATATTCACTGAATTATTGAATTCATAAGTAGGTATATTTTTTAAACAATATGATGGTAAACTTATTATAGAATATACAAATTATTAAGTGCATTAAAAAAAGTACTTCATATTACATAACGCATATTATAATACATTTAAAAATACATATTCAAATTACACTCACACACTTACATATGTATAATTTTGTATCGTAAATATTAAGGAGCATATATAATTATTCAATATAAAGTGATAATGATAATCCTACAGCTATTACCGTCTAGAAATAAATTACAATTATTTTGAATAGATATAACCGAACATAATATAAAAGTAAACATAACATAATATATACATTTTAAGCATGTATTTTATTAATAATAACTATAACTTATAAACATAAAAACAATTTAAAAAAATTCTAGAAACATACCTTATATATAATGACTAATGAAAAATAAACGTTGACCAATTATCTACTCTATCAGTGGTTCCTAAATATTCTTCTTCGTGGCACATTATTATTATAAACAACTAAAAGTTGCAGCACACTTTCACATACAATTTTGTTGATAGTTACTTATTTACAGTAAAAAGTACTTACCTACTTTTAAATCTTAGAAAAAAAATACTGCCAACTAAACGAACATTTAACTATTCAGTATTTATAAGTAACAAAATACTGCAATACAAACTTATACATATATTTTTTTTTACAAATTTATATATTATAGAGAATATAATTTCAAATATTTTAATATTTATATAATGATTAGATACTATAATAATTATAGTATAGTTTATATTTTTTAACAGTCGTAGATTAATCTGCAAGATAGGTTACACAGCACACAATGAAACTATAATATTATAAGCATGACTTTATTAATACATCCAAGTTTCTATCACGGAACTTTAAGTTACTCATCTTGTAAGTTATTCATCTTATTATATTTTATTTTGAACAGAACATTGAATAAATATAAATTCCTAATAGATACATTTTTTTTGTTATAAAAACTATCTTGTTAAGTACCTTCAATTAAATGAAAAAAATATATTCATATACTGTGCTTACTAAAGTATCTTAAAACCTAATGTTTAATTTTCAAAACTACATAATCCTTATATGTATATTTATTTACATATGTGTTAGTTAAATAAAATATTTGACTTATAACATTGGTATAATTTTATAAGTTGATAACAATGATGTATCACACTATTGTATTGAGTCCAGGCTAATTTTAGGTTGATTGACTCTTTTATACCTCTCATAGTGTTTAATATGCAACGATGGGATAAATACTTATAGCTGATATTTGTCAACTATGGTGGTGCATATTCATTATAGTAACGTACCAATTATTTACGACAATAACGTAATAGTAATCATAATATAATATGAAGTGCTAAAATAAGTACGACGTGCAAGCAGTAAATTGAGATTAAAATATCTATGTAAAACTAAATAAACTATAAAAAATATTTTTCATCAATAGTTACAAGTACGAGTATATAATAAATTAGGATCTAAACAGGTCGTGAACGAGAGGCGCCGTTATCACACCATTGTTTTTGTGGACCATTACCAGTAAACACATCGTGTTCCATTGATTTATTATTATAAATACCCAAACAAAGACAAGTTAATTTGTACTTTGTTAAGGAAATTATAAATATCAAACAATCGTCGAATATGGTAAACCAAAACAGTTTAATAAATTATATGTGCACTGTGCAGCAGTCGTGTATGGTCAGTATAATTGCCTATTATGTACTTGAATTATAAATACAAATACCTATAAATCAACTACTTTACTTTGGATGTAACATGGAGCGATCGCAACGAAATAACTGTTATATGATAACAAGTTTTTTTAAGTAAGAACATTTCATATATATGCAATCAATTTAATACTGGTTGTAACCATTTCATCTTTTACTTTTGATCTTAAAAAAAAAATAATTCCTTAATACAAAATATATTTATATAATACCCATAGGTTAATCTATATAGCTATTTTGTTCCGTACAGTCTCTAATAATTTAAATATAAAATAAATACAACACTGCACTTAAAATAAGATTGTCGTTAATAATTCATAAGATATTTTGGAAACCACTCGGGGACTTTCATATATAAATTATACCTATATAGAAAAACACTATCTTTCTAAACTAATTCAATTTAAAAAACGAAGTCAGTTGTAAAATTACAAGATATATATATATAGGTAGTTTTAATATGGACATAAGGCACATGTGTACAGTGCACATTATATTTACTACCTATATATCTATTTCTTCCATAAGAATAACTCAAGCATAGTTTTAAATATGTTACGTTGCTGTGTTCGCGTACAATAAATATAGATACCTAAACCTATATTGGAATAAAAATTAAATCATGTTTTTATTAAATAAAACAATAGCTGGTAGAAGTGGTAACATATAGTTTGTGTATACAAAAAATTTACACTAATAACAAGTTTTAATAATTAATATTATACTATACAATATATATATATATATATATATATATATATATTCTCACAATCACATACATACAGTTTTTCATGATTAAAATTCACAAGTCTACATAACGAGTCCTTATTGTAGGTGGGTATATTGCTTGTCTTATATTATTTCATATGCATATACGGCTCTGATGGTATACAGCGAGAGGAGTGTTAACGTTTGTAAGAAAGAATGAGGGACCGAGCGGGAACAAGGCAAATATTTCACATTATTATATCCATAGCCCCATTGTTACTCCCTTCGGTCCATATATAAAGTAATAAGTGCCCGGTGTCGCGATTTCAAATTTTATAAACTGTTCAAATAATAACGAGGACAAAATAATTTAAAATAGGTATACAAAAAGGTTTTTGAAATTAATTTTATATATACTATTATTATTTACATTCATGATAATGTAATAATGTTGGCAATTTGATCAGCTTATTGTGCAAATACATTAAATACATACCCACGCCATAATATTATATAATGTATATATATATATATATATATATGGGTACCAACATACGAGTATAATACTAATCAAATGTGAGCAGCTAAAACAAGGGGATTAATATCGTCGGAGTGGTGAATATAATTTTGATTTTTTTGTTTATAAATTAGATATTATAACTGGTTTAAAAATAAAATTGGGTAAGCCATCAAAAAATAAACATATTTATTATTCCTATTAATTTTTATTTTATTTTTAAAAATAATACTCAAAATAATTATTTCGACATAATTACGTCAAACTCGAGTAATTTTAACCACGTTTATTAAATAGCCAAGTGTTTTGTGTTGTATTAATTTAGGATTTTTAGATTTGATCGTCCAATCCTCTCCACGTCTCAGCCACTAGTATATAAATACCTATAGCTTAAAATCTGACAGTTCAAGATCACGCAAGTGTTGGAACACGTCTATTGTCTTGCATACCCCGTATTGCATTTCAGATTTCTTTTAAACGTGAAACAAAAAAAAAAACAAGAAAACAAAAAACAAAAGTAGAAAAAACATATTTCCCCTAATTTGTTAAAGACCAGTTGCCTGGTGTAAACAACGAACACGTCCACAGCTAATTTCGCAATTGAGTTTAACACGATTTTTTTTTTAGCTCCTTCATTCCGTTCCTTTTCATATTAAACACGCACACATGCTTACTTGCACATGGAATTAAAAACAAAACACCACACATTTTTTTACACCCGATCCCATATTTTCAAAACCAACATAGGTACAAATATTATTAGATTTATGCTGTAGTGTGTAAACCATTATTATTATAACGTAGTTAACTTACATACATGTATAATAAATGTATAGTGTCTCAAATCTTTCTATTTATGTACAAAACTTATTAATGTATATTATGCTTAATAGACATGTTTTGGGTTTGGGTTATCGATATTTATAAATATTTTATTTTAAAACTTTGAATATCGATACAATTTAAAAATAGTGTCACAAACTTTGTTTTAAATTTAATAATAGTTATACCTAACCTAAGGTACATAAAAATAAAAATGTTCTAATTACAATAACAATGTTAAGTACCTCTTGTGTTGGGTGAATACACTTCACAACAAACGCCTGTAAATTATTTCACCTGTATTTCATGTTGCAACCGTATATTTTATGTAACATATTAAATCTGTGTTTGCTTAAGAGTTATTGAACAAAAAGTATATTACGTTATTGAAAACTTACTTTACATTAGTAATTAATAATTATTTTAAAATTTAAAATTTAAAACGTGTAAGTAATTAATTAATTCTAAAATTATTTGATTGCTCTTGTTATTTATATATGCTAGTGTAAATCAAGTATAGATATTAGATATTATACATTTATAAAATAATTGTATCAATGTATAAGATGTTTGTTCAAACAAAATTAAACTAGTTGACATAATCTGCAATAATCTATAAAATCGCCACAGAAGACAAAAATTCATATTATTTTCAATGGTTGTTGGGGGTCAGCTTAGTTATGGAATGATGAAATTCATTTATATTATTTTTTTTACATCCACTTCATATTATTATATTGTTATAAAACGATTCTACATCGTTGAAAAAAAATCCAACTGATTTTATTACCTAGTACCTTTGTGTAATATAATATTATATTATACGTCATGTGATCCATTGATATATATAAATATATTGTAGTAAACCTACTTAAAATTCGTAGTTGCATACACAAAATTAATATCGTACAAAAGTTCCAATATACACCAATACATTATTTTTCTCGAATCTAAAGTATTCATTAACATAATAACATATTATGTAAAACTTAATTTACATTTCACATTGTTTCACTGAAAAAGTAATTGTATTTCTTAAGCATAGAAAAAGCATTTGCATTTTAAATGTGCCTATAGAATACAGTAATATACAATCATATTAATTGTATTTTATTATTACACGAAGATTTTAGTTGATGCATTGGAAAATAAATTAAAAATTAAAGTTCTTAACTCTAAATAAACAGTTACTTTTAACAATATTGAAGTTGCTACATATTATTATGTACAATGTACATGAGTTTGCTGCAGCTGATAACTATTCATTTATATCTTTATAGCATCTACTATTTAGTTGCACGTATTTCGCGGTTAATGAATTTAGAGCGATTAAAATTACTTATAAATAACAATAATAATGCAGAGAATAATAAATAAAAATAAAATCAACAATAACTTATAATGAATAAAATCTGTATAGTGGTGACATAAATATTTTTATATTTATAATTAGATCGTTTTTTACATTTTACCTACCGTTGTGTACTATTGACTCATACGACTCATCGTATTATCGAGCCAAAGACAAATTTAAAATAATATCAAATTAAGTCAGTTAGTATATATATTAGGTATACTGTTTTCATTTTATATCGTCCGACATTAGTGTGAATGTTTTTAACAAATATTACACATAATATTATGTCTACATGCGCCGGTTGCAAAATTGTATTACTAAATATCCGTAAACAGCAGCTAATGAACAGTGACAAATTTACATATTGCCATATTATTATTATAGTTACCTAATGTTCATAATTGGCGTTATTGAATAACAAGCGTATTTAGATACATTTAAACAACACACACACATAATATTATTATGATGTTAGAAACGTTAACTGACTGGCTCATAAATAATGCAAACATAATATTTAAAAAAAAAAATGTAGTGGTGCATTAACATTTTAAGCATGCATGTTTTACCACTGTGATTCCCTTCATAGTGAAAATACGAAGTTTCTCCTATTTCAAAATTCAACACATTAATGGTGGACACATTACTATATTAGTTGTATGCATATACAATTGAAAATATGTGGTTGATAACACTACAGATCGAGTAAGATATATGTTGAAAACGAGTCATAATATTATCATCAATATGTTCGTCATGTGCGCAAGAAAAGGTCAAAATAGGGTCGATGTCAGAAATTCTTCAAGTCGTGATTGGTGTTTTTTTACCCTAAAAAAACCGTTTATAATAATATGTGTAGTAGGTATATTGTAAGACGAGTTATGGTATAAGAATAGACTCAATTTTTTTTTTTGTAATCTCCAACGATTATTCAGCATTCTATAATCATACCTTTATAAATATTAAATATATATACTTAACAAGAATGTTTAAAAACAACAAAACATTTTTATTATTATTTTATTTATTTTTCATACCCGTACGTTATAATTTTTTTCCAACTCGCCGTTGATTCAAACCACACAGCCGTTAGCTAGAACAACTTAAAAGACAATCTACTGCTGCGCGTGTGAATTATTACAGCGTATCCGTGAATCGTATTCACATATGAGCATAGAATAATAAACAATTTATTTTTGAACTTGGTGCCTTTTATCGGCGACAAGAATATTACAATATTCTGCTCAACTAAACCATTAATTTCGACGAGGATCATAAAACACTTTAGTAACTATAGTTTAAGTTCTAACTTGTATTCATCGTCGCCGTAAATACTATATTGTATCATATTATATTATAATATGTGCGTTTTCAGTGTGTATTATTTTACAGAATAACACCACGCGTTTAAATGAGACAAAACCTGAAATGGTGAATAACACGTGGACAAAAAAAAACCTCGTTTTTATAAACGCATCTCGGGTATTCGTTTACACGGCAGTTTTAAGAAGATTTTAATAAAGTCAAAATAATATATTGTACCACGAAATAGGGGTTTTTCGTTGGCTTTTTACTCTCCCCCCCGAGTCGTAATTAAATCCCAGTGTTAATTATCGGAGTTCCGATTTGCACGAACGGGTGTAATTTAATTACAAGGATTCTCGCCCTTGAGTAATGTTTTTTTTTTTTTTTTGTAGCCAAGACCGCAATCAAATCTCGGTCGCTATTCATTTCTCTTTTTTGTATACGTAAAAATTCAAGCCCATCACCATAGCTTTAGAATAAATTACATTTTAAAATATGTTTTAACGTGCAATTAAAGAAAACATTTCCACGTCAGTGAGCGAAGGAATATTTAAAAAAAAAAATAAACTATTTTGTTCTCGTCCATTAAATTTGTATCGCGAAAACACGTAGCAACAGACTACAAAAAATCATCGTAATAGAATAAACGATGTCAAACGGTATTTAATTTTAGCTACCTGTGTTATTATTATACAAGTACAATATAATAGGCTATTAAATAAACTGCTACGTACTCCCTTAGTTGTGCTGCGTTCATCGTAAAAAAAAATTAACAAACTAAATAATATATGATTATCGCGTATTATGTAACATTGTCGAAAAGTATAAAAGCATTATTATTCGTGTATTTATTTATTTTCATCACCATCGGTTCGAATAAATTTGATCCCAATTAAAATAATTTTTCCCGTCAAGAAAATGGCTTAATTTTTGTTTGTTTTTCTTTCACCCTCGTGCATTTCTTTTCTTTTAATACCAGTAGTCATACTAGATAGGGTGAAGAGTTTCAGGAACGTTTTAGCGCGGTGGTTTTGCCGTTGACAAGTAATTACGTCGCCTGGGGAAAGCGCCGCCGTCTTCCAACAATTTCATTAATTATATAACTTATTTTCGCCACTCCGGGAGCTATTGTGAGCGCGTAATTTTCTTTGTCGTCCCCCTCCCACCCCACAACTCAATTCCTTAATCCTCGGCACCTCTGGGCTCTGTCTAACGAATTGATTAATTTTGTTAACTCCAGAACAACCTTAATTATTACTCAGCAGGTAGGATACAATTTAATTTCATCTATATACTTTTAACAATAAAGCGTAGCGCTTAAGCAATTAAAATATCTAAAAGCCTAATGAAATATAAAATTATAATTTTAAATTAGTGCAAAATAATCATATGACCTGACCATTTCACTAACGGCTCATAAAATTAATAACAAAGTAGTTTGATTAAAAAATTGTGTATAAAATGTAGCCATACATAATAATAACTATAGGTATACTTACTTATTATACCAATGAAAGCAAATATTATAAGCAATATAAAACTATAGTTCCACGCGTTGGTGGTTTCGACAGGGAAAAAATGAGGTATTTTCTACATTGCAGATATAACAACAGTATCAATCATACATTATCTTGATCTTCGCGAATCTTAAATAAGTTATTTTTGAAATATTATTAAAATTGATAAATTTTTGGTCAAAGATTATAAAACAATTCACAAATTCCGACTGTTTAATAAACATTTTACAAATACTTCATGTGAGTGGGTGGTTATTTAACGGTAGGTATTTACATTAATGAATATATTATTATTTTAACTGAACTGTTCAGAAGAAATTAAACAGATAATGATAGTAAGCTATACGTGTGTTCTGAACAATTTTTACAAATAATTGATCGGTGTCGCGTCATCACGGTTTTTGACTAAGGACACGCGGAAGTAGAATTCATGTCGACCTAATTACGTGTCAGGCGAGGTGTTTGCTTTGCTTTATGAGCACATTGGAGGGGGTAAATGGAAAAAAGGGTGTAGTTATAAGTGTAATATAACTATATATGCGCGCACGTTGTACGTGTATATATATTACACGTGTGAAAGCGTATTCGGGGTAGGTGGGTTTTTGTGATGGGATGGTTGTTGGGGGGAGGTTTCCGGGACTACTTTGCATCCGCAAATTATTGATTCTTCCTGGCCGTCGCCTCGACAGAATAAACCAGGCTTCACAAAAAGTCTGGCCTTTTATTTTAAAACACACCACCACCCCGACCGAACCCCGCGTCATCGGTCCCAGGCACTCTAGTAATAATCCGTTGTTGTGTTGTTTTGCACTTCAAAAACCTCCACTACGCGTACATGCGCGTGTGTGTGTGTACGCGTGTTTATGTATGTGTGTGTGTGTGTGTGTGTGTGTGTGTGTGTGTGTGTGTGTGTGTGTGTGTGTGTGTGTGTGTGTGTGTGTGTGTGTGTGTGTGTGTGTGTGTGTGTGTGTGTGTGTGTGTGTGTATGTCTAGATAAGTATATATATATATATATAGTTTATACATATATACATAGAAACCCACCGGTGTAGCGTACTAATTATTAAGGTCGTACATGAAAGGGAATCTGGCGGGAATACAGCGCGGGGTGTGACACAAAAATGTGTTATGTACGTACATTGTATTGTACTTGATACGAAAATGCTAATTAAACGGGGAAAAGACAAACTTCATTCGGTTTTTCGAGAGCAACGAACATGCAAATTAGCCTCGTATAAGTCATTCTTTCGCGTCCTCGAAACGATTATTACCTAGTATATATATTTTTAAAATACTCAACCTTCAGTGAGTATGTGTATTGAATAATTTTATTCATTGCTTTTTCAGTAAACACGTTTGTTAAAAAAAAATTTCATTTTTGGTACCGAAAAAACTTTCAAAACATCTGCTTAATTCGTGTATAATATAATTTAATTTTATCGCAATGAATAATAATTTTTATTAGTGTGTCACCGATCAATTTTTATTAATATAATTAAATTCAATCAACAATTTCTGGAATATTAAAACATAATATAAAAAAATAAAAGTGTACCCATAATAGTTTCCGTATTATACATAATAGTTAATTTTGCATTTGAGACATTTTTATTATAATAGAAGAAACGTACCTACATATTAATGTATACCATTAAGTGAGCACAGAGGAGCGCAGAGAACTCACACTTGTAGTGACTGCGCGTGTATATAAGTTTTTTTTTTTGTTATTGTTGCTATTTACATTTTTAAACAGCCATCTCAAGTTCCAATTAGTCGGAATCCATTTTAGATTCGGCCGTTGTTGTTTTAACATAACGCCACTTAAAAAACATACACATATTATGCACGTACATTATTTACGCGCCTCTCGGGCCATTATTTGTTCTATAGGTGCAGTTTTGTGGGTGAAGTGTAATATATACGGTTTGCTTACTGATCGTTTATATTATATACGTATGTATGGGACGTATACTCGTGCGTTCATCGTAAAACATTTTTATACACAATTTTTATTTTTGTGGTAATTATCATTTCAATTAAAAATACACAAAACGATGAAGCACCTATACATACCCAATATGGCATTATTGCAATATTAGTATACGCGGAGGATAATAATGCATATTATATGATGTGCATAACAACATTTATATCGTACACATTCATACTTACACGTGTTCCTCGCGTTGAAAAGGTCGATCGATATACCTATATACGACGTGACTATTCATAGTAACAATAATAATAATATGTATAAAGTATAAGTAGAGGGCGTTTTATTGGAAACGAAAATGCCGCAGAAATATCGGGACGATAACAATCAAAATAATAATATAATCGCGTTACGAATAAATCGGATTACGAGCGGACGTTTTAAGTGGCCGTGTGACGACCATTGTCCGAACCGCGGTAAACTCGTATTATAATAATAATATAATAATATTATATAGGTATACCCTCTACATGACTACGACTACTGCACACACGACGTGTGATATAATAGCGCGCGCACCCGTAACAGTAACATACCACAGCACTTGGCGTTTATAATACAGCGACGGCTCACGGCGGCGGTGGTATCGTACACAATATATATATATATATATATATTCACGTAAATATACCTAATGCGTAGGTGTATATAGTATATAAAAGGTACAGTGAAGGTGTCGAATTTTCGCCTTAACACAACTAATAATTATATATATAATATAAAAGCGCGTAAAAACCGAACACGGCAATTTTTGCAGCGCGAGCAGACACGCCTAAGTCCATTCACTTTCGATTGTATTGTAATATCGTCGTACCTCTATTTCTGTGTACATTAAAATATTTAGGTACACTAAGTGTGGTGATACCGTCTATCGATTATTTCGCTATGTTTTTGTTAATGGTGCTGTGTGTGTGTGTGTTAGTGTCAGAGGTCCGTCGACTGCGGCGGCGCTTGCTACTGGGCACGGACTATCATAATACTAATAATTACTATTATTATTCATTAAATTCATTATAAACGCCGTACTTTAAGACGAAATTATTATCATTATTATTATTAACCGGGACGAGCACGAGAGGGGAGTGTTTTTTTAGGCGTACCCGCCACCCGCGTACTTACATTTTCCGTCCTATCGAATTTCCATCCTTGACACGACTGTTGTATTGTTGGCCCGCCACGCGCCGCCGGCCGCCGTACATATCGATTTGACCAAAATTGGTTAACCGACGACGGGGTCGTTTATTAGTGTGTAACGGCCCCCCTTTTATAATATATATTATTATTATCATTAACATTATATTGTGTACGTATATAATAAAGCTATTATACTGGCGACGGCGGCAGAACTAATGGTCGAAATTAACGAAGACAATTGTACGTTTATCGGTTTATCCAAATTTCGAAAATAATATAAAATATACCTATACTATTTATTAAATACTTCCATCGCGTTCATTTGTTGATAATCATTGGTATTATAACGACCATTTATACCATTTATACGTTCTTTTTTTTAGTTTCGCTTACATTTTATACATTCATTACCTGTAATATTATTGTATATAATTAATTTTAGTACATACATATCTAGACCTGTATGCGATTTTTTTCATCTTAATTTCTAACGATAATTTCTAACAGCCGCATTTAGAGTAGGTATTGAAAAAATACTTAATATAGTTATACCTAATATATTTTAGTTTGAATATTTTTTGTTTAATATATTAATTTATAATAAGAAATATATCGTTTTAATTTATTTATTCGCTTATACTACTGAAAAAAAAAATTGTTAGTGTGACGACACTTTAGTCTATATATAAATTCATTAAACAGGAAAATGTACAAGGAAAAACTTAATTTTTCATTTAATAAAAAATGCATTTAAATTTGAATACTAAAAATTTTCAAGTATATTTAAAAACTATATTTTTAATATCATACTTAGATTTTTCATACAATTTAATAGTATATCCAATAACAATACCACTTTTTTAAATGAGAATCTTTTTCTAGTTAATCGTTAATCAAGAAGTATAAAAATACTAGATTCCTTCTTACATTCATTTTATATTAAAGAAAACTATTTTTAACGACTATTATTCTTAGTCAGCTATTTATAGCTACTAACTCAAAAAACTACGTGTTAAAATTTTGATATAGATACATCAACATTTTGAAAAAAGTAATCTATTTATCAACTTACAGAAAAAGGTTGTTTTTGATAAAAAAAAAAATACTTGTATCGCCAAGGAATTTTTAAATTTTAAAAAATCTAAATAATTAAAAACAATATCATGGACCTTAACTATAATTCAAAATTCCAAAAATTAATAATTGAATAAATGCATTGTTAAAAGATGTGTGGTGGCATGTTTCATAAATCCCTCTGCATATACATAAATTGAATTGAACAAAAGGTTTTACGCAGTTATATTTATTAAATGTTTCTATTATACTCTGTATATATTTTAACGGCATAATCATAACATCGTACGAATATAATAAAGTATATAATTATTACCAGTAAACAAACGATTAACAGCGTTTTCGCAAAGCAATCCAAACGATTCGTCACATCAATCTATAACCACGTCAATAATATTATATATGGTAAACAACTTTTAACAATAATGATTAATTGAAAAAAAAATACAAAATAAATAAAATTAAGTGTTTCAGTGGTCTAAATATCAAATGCTGCAGTAATAGTTGTAATAATCATATTATACACAGTCCGTGATTATTGGGTGTTGGCGTACTATTATAATTATTATAATAACGCATAGCTACCTATATTATAACATAATAATACAATGTGGGCGTAAACCCAGAAAAGTTTACGATTATTTGTTCTCGTTCAATATTATTATTAGTTCTTCGCGGGGTTTGTCACTAACAGGTCGTCGTCATCGTCGGAAACGAATTAGGGTGGTCTGGAACCAGTTATTTACTGATTATAACGAGAGGCGAAGAAGAATAGTGTGAGGCTGTCACACGCAATCCTGGAAATGCACGGAGACACGTGACGTTGCTAATTGTTGGGCGTGGCTGTCGCCACCGTCGTTTTGTAATTTTGTCGTCTCGCATTAGTGCCTGAATGGGGTATAGGTACAGTGGATAGAACGGCAATACGGTGCGGGTAAATTCGATTTTAAAAAGGAAAATAAATCAAAATACTTTATACAAAGTCAATGAATTTACTAAGTATTACAAATATTCATTCATATGCCAAAAAAACACAAAATGTGGAGTACTAATATTATTTGTAGGTAAATGGACACAGTATACGTTTATTGAACATATATTTAATTTATATTGTAACAATGTACATTTAAATCGTATTTAAAAAAAATAAGTCACATCATTTTTATTTCACATTTAAATAATTATGTAAATGCTATGGTTAAGTACCTATTATACATGCACTATATTATATATATAAGCATACTCCAGTAACTATATATAGAGTTAATTAACTTGTGTCACGGTAATCAACTTGGTAGTTTGTATTGATTATACTTATTTATACATAATAAGATAATTTATTAGTATATTTTATTTTCATCTTTATGCACAGGTATAACTAAAAATACTTATAGTTAGCACACTGAGAATACAACCACAGCATGCAATTTTAAAAGCACTTTTGTAACATACAACAATTAATTTTAATTTTTTTTTTTTCTTGAAAAAATTAAACATCAACTAATAATAAAAATAGAATAGTCTTAAATTGCATGTCAAACAAAAATGTAAAGATCATCTTTTTTTTTTTGTTTTATTTTTTTCGATTTTTTAGACCCCTATATTATTGGTCTATTATTAAAGATCAAAAAAATTCTCATTAATTTGATAGCTTGATATATATATATATATATATATATATATATATTGTATAAATATAATATTCCCTACCATTTTATTTTTGTATTACATCATTTTGAATGGGTTCGTACAAAAATAGAAATTATTAGGATAGAATATGGATTCGTAGCAAAGTTATACCCGAAAGCTTCAATTGACTTGTACCTATACGACGGGAATTTCATTTTTGTGATTCTTTCTAAAACATTTTATTTCTTTTATTACTGTACTATTTATTAAGCAATTAGTCCTAAAAGTTAATATCATAATATGCATTTTTTAATAATTAACGTTCGGTAATTTAATAGTCTTGATTTTATTTTTCGTTTGGTTCACTATAGTCGTAGGGTTATATGTTTTTATTCAGTGGGAGGGTTACTGGCTCAAACTCCCTTGTTCACACCCAAAATATGTTTGTTATTAATGGTGCACAAATATTTAAATTACTACATCCATGTACAATTTTCTTACTGATCATAAAACATCTCCAAATAAACATCCTCCCACAACAGAGCACCAAAACTAAAAATTATAACGGATACGAATAATCAGTGCGTATCGTAACTGGTTAATTCAAAAAATAATACATTGAACTGAAAAGTTTAGTCATTGGCTAAATAATTTGTACTTATTAATATAAATCATTTACATATATTTTAAATTTTGAGTGGAGCAACGAATGTATTGATTTTACTGCAATGTATGTTGTTTTTTTATTGTATCTCATGACATTTTTTTAGTAAAAAGGAATATAGCTAGTACTTTTAGAAAGTCCAAATTGAAAATTATTAGTAATATTTAAAATAATCAAGAAAAACAAAAAAAGAATATGAAAATTTGTATTTATATAACATTTTAATACTATTACTAAAATAATTATTTAATATAACTCGTTACTCCGCTCGTAATTGTTTTATCTTCGTACACAGTAATTTATCATTGAATTTTAATTTAAAACATCCATAACTGTTCTTATACTCAATAACAATAAATTATAAGTATTCCTACTGTATATATAGAGCGGTTACCTATACTTTTCTTGATTTTACGAATATTATATTTTAAACTTATAAAAAATTCAAAGTTTAACATTTTATTCGTTAGGATTGAATTATAATGTACTAACTATCGATTACGAATTATAACATCACATAAATTTAAAAAACACACACATAAATATTCTATAAATCATCTAGCTGATTAAAAAATAATTTTGAGATAATATTATCTACTCGCAATTAATAATATTAAAAACCTGTTTAATGTATAATTGATCTCAATATTATACTTATTCTACGTGTGAATATAGAAAAAAGTTAAACGAACTAATAGTATAATATATGTTTTTTTTAATTTACTGAAAAACTTGCTTAAAAATAGTGAATAACATATAGTTAATTTATACTAATCACTTCTACTAAATTTATAAAAATGATGTATAAGGTGTATATTTATTTGGATACACATGTATCCACAGCTATTTTACAATTTTTTGTTAGTAACGACATATATAACGGCTTCGTTAATTATTGCTTTATTGGCAAACCATATTGTAAAAAAGGATAATTCTTTAAACATATTACATACATAACATTAGATTATATAGATACGTTTTAATTTTAAAAACTGTAAGGATATGGACAGAATTTCTTGTATAAATTATAATATAAGCAATATAACATAATATAATATAGTACACATTACACATATACTACATTATACGTTTATTTTTATTTGATTTTTATTTATTTATTCAATTTATACCTAACAATTTAAAAATTAATACCTAACAAATTTAAGGCAAATATATTCACAATAGATTAATTTAATGTCTTTTCGCTATTTAATTAAAGACATTTCTATATTTGAAACATAAAATTTAAATATTTTTCCGTGTCTTGTGTGTAGACACATTTGACAGTAACTTTTAAAATATTTATTTGTCATGTTATAAACATAAACCAATTTTATTTTTGTGACCTGAACATGGTTACACGTTATAGGTTTTGACAGTATAGCTTTTTAACATTTATTGCAGGCATAATGAATATTCTTAGTTTATTTTGTAATAGCAAAATCTAGATTAAAATTATAGAAAACCAAATAAATATTTTTATTTCCTATGACATAACATAACATTCGTGTATTATAAAATAAGTTTGAAAAATATTAGAGTCTAATAATATTTTTAGTTATTAAATTAAAGTAAAATACAAGTAGACACACATATTAAATGCTAAACATGAATTAAATTAATTTATATATTTTGTATATAAATTCCACTTCCAACGCGTTTTGCTAATTATTTTTAGATTTTCAGATTCTAATACATAGTAATTATAATAAATTGAAAATGTCTTGATTGTCTAAGACAATACTCATAAGTTATAAGTGTTACCTAGTGTATATCTACCCATAGAAAATCGTATATAATTGTTTTAATTTGGTTAAATTTATAAGTTTATTGCTTACTGTTTTTTTTAAATATTGTTTGTGTAGGTAAACTAATAATATTATTAGCTTGTAATTTATATAAATTAAACTATAATTTGTAATACTACCCAATGACAAATGTAAACATTTGGAGACCGTCCAAAATACAGGATATACCTCCATCAGAATCGTTTTGATTTGTATGACGTGTACAAATAATAACAATGTGTTATATAACAATTTCCAAGTGACATGTTTTTGAATAAACATGTATTACTTTATAGAAAATACTCAATTTTATATTTACTAAAATAAAATTAAAAAAACAGTTTTTTATTATAGTAATATAATCAATATTATATTAAATCTATACAATCTTTTAGTCTGTGTAATTTTTTAATCGCTTATTAATTAATATTGAACCAACGAAAACAACGCAAACTGTTTTATACCATTGACACACGTATTTTCATTTCAGTTTTACTCCTTCGCATCGACGACCCGCCAACCACATTAATTATTTTTACATACAAATAGGTATTCATGGTCGGCCACCTTAGCACCTTATAAATAGGGTGAAATGGCCACGATGAATTCTAATTCCATGTTTAAAACTTATTCAATTTATTCACATGTTCGTTAATTTTACATTATGTGTTCCGGCACTGCATTGAACCATACAATATAATATGTAAGAACCTGCCTAGCTCAGCTATTTAAAAAAAAAAATTGTTGTACAAAATTCTGCTGTGCACATAAAAAAAAACCTATTACAAAGCGTAGTTATTTATTTTTTTTTTTTTTGCAACTTTTGCTTACATACAAATGTGTAAAGGCATATAATTTAATCCTGTATATTTTTAATTAATTTATAACTCCCACGTATATATGTTTTTGTACCTATATTATTACATACAAAAATAGTATCAAAGTCTTGACTGAGGTATTTATTTTATGCGTTATAGAATTTAGTTTTGATTTCATATTATAAATAATTTTTTTTAACCTTTTTTTTAAACGTTCAATCTGTAAATATTGTTTTATACAAAAATAGGTAAATGTAATTATGTGGAGAATAATAATTATTATATAAATATGAACAGGCAATACAAAAAAATGTCTTAGTGGTGACATTTTATCTTTTGATTTTTTAATTGTATAAGTAAATAATACAGTAAGTAGGTGCTCTTTAGAAGGTACTTTTAAGTTTTTTTTACTTTATTAGTATTTATTATAATATTGTATGTTAAGATTTTATTTAAAAAAAATGAGTATAAATTAAGTTAAATTATTGCAATAACGCCTACCGTACTACTGCAGAAGTAATAGGTATTTCTTATAAATAGTTTATTATGTGTAATTTTAAAGAAAATAAATGATAAATAAATGTAATAGAATATAAAATAAATATTTGTATACCTAGTATAACGTTACTGTAGTATATTTAGTTATAGTGACGTATGTAACAGCCTTCAACTTTTTA
The DNA here is from genome assembly GCA_036289425.1 of Rhopalosiphum nymphaeae. NCBI lineage: Eukaryota > Metazoa > Arthropoda > Insecta > Hemiptera > Aphididae > Rhopalosiphum > Rhopalosiphum nymphaeae. The sequence goes on along the minus strand of JAZAQC010000012.1, from coordinate 4,728,053 downwards.
CTATAATTATAAACAAAACCAATCTTTGATGTTAAATGTTAATTATCAATTTAACCTTCCTAGTATACAATAAAATAACTAGAATAACGTTTATAAAGTATGACGAGCATTATCGATTAAAATAATTTATTTATAATTTCAACGATGCCTGAATGAAACCCGAACAATTTAATACCCCGTTGTATCGCACAAACTATACGAATCGTTTTTTTCCCAATTTATTATTTCAAAAGAAATAAGAAATATAAGCGGCTGGTTTCAAATAATTCGTTGCACTTCTTAAATTAATGTTTAACCACCGTGTATTGAATATTTTGTTCTCTTCGATAATGTTATCGTATAAGTCTTTGAAAACAAAACGCCTATTTTTACCCTAAAAAACGAATCTTTTATTGAACGTTTTATAATACCTCCGGATATAGGATATTGAGTGTATCGTGGAAAACGATTTAAGTTTAATAATAGACAGTATGTGTGTATATATATAATTATACATGAACCAAAGAAATACGATAACTGTCAGGTCGGATTACCGCGGAGACCTTTGCGAATCAAAACACATATAGGTACCTACTGTCGTAATTCGATACGGGTGCGTGCAGTTTGCACACAAATTCACTAGATTTATGAATATAAAAGAAATAATATAAAGACGATTTTTTTACACAATCGATTTAGTAAAGATACCATGGGAAATTCAAAGATAATAAGTCAAAAAGATTTTTATGCCAATATTATATTATCCATGCCCACCTATATTATAGAATATAGAACAATCCTATTACATACACACTATTCGCCATTTGATCAATATAATGGTATATGGTATATGGTATACATACGATTAGTTAGTATTATACCACTGCGAATTATTGAAGTTGATAAGTTTTGGTCACTATCATAGTAAAGACATCAGGATACAAAATTATCTGTAAACAATAATAGTAAAATGGCGATCTTAATTCTTAAACATACAAATATACATTTGTGTTAATTCGTGGTATACACATTACATACCATAATATTATACATATAATATAAAATTAAGTTATACTGTTATTACATAATTTGTTATTGATTTTTTAGGATTTTCACAACTACAAAAGAATCCAGCATTCAGTCCCAATAGTTGCATGTCAGGTAACGTAAATATAACTCTAATTTATAGGTACTCAATATGTATATAATCTATGTGTAATTTTATTTTAGGATTATTTGTAAAAAATGTTTGTAATAAGAATTTGAAATGGTCATCTATTGGTTGTCAATTGTTTTTATTTTTACATACAAATACTTGTATATAATATAATATATTTGTATATCATCGACTACATAACGTAATAAAAATATAATTAAATTATATATTATTTGCCAGGCTGGCAAATAGAGAATGTAAGAAATATAACCCGCCGATGTTAGTCGTAAATTAAAACACAATATTTAATTGTCTGCGTGCAGATAATTAGTTTAGAATAATTTATTTTACGCCAAAACGCACGTCTGAATGTTTGAAGAATACGTTATATTATACGATTATTCTGCAGCGTGTGATGAAATAACACGATTGTGGTGTTAACCTCTTGTCACGAGTAATAGGGAACGTTCATTGAAAAATACCGGTTTGTCTTCAATAGCTCTTCAACCGCGCTTGTCGTCTATTGAGATACCATTTCAATAGCATGTCGCTCTTTAGATTAAGATATACATATACATTATACACCTATGTTCCTATAATAAAATATTATTAAAATGATTTAATTCGATTGTAGAACTCTGCCGTGTACTGACAAGCACATTAATAGATTAATTCAAACAAAATTATAATATGAATGTGCGTTCTTAAAAAATATATCTAATAAAATAAAACGCGTGTATGTACCTACTGCAACACGATGAATAACCCAAGACGTGTCGTTGTTGGCGCCACCGGACTAGGTTTGATCAATAATAATAACAATATATTCTTCTGGATCTTAATATTAAAATAACTGAAGTGCGTTTTCGTCCTTGTCCATATAAATTTCCCCACAATTTTTCTATTTTATATTAAATAAGCTATACTGTGCAACAGCGTTCAGAACATCTTATTATTTATTAATTTTGTTACATTTATCAAGCCATGTTCATTTTTTGATTTTTGATTATTTATGATGCTTTACGGGAAGAACAGCATTATACTTAAGGGAGCCATTCTTATACAACAAACAGAGATCTCTACTATTATATTAATTCATTTTTATGTTAATAAAACTCGATAGAATCATCTATTCTAGTATTTAATATATTTCTAATATGAGAAAAATATATTAGTCACATAAAAATATCTTCTTCGATCTAGTAAGATTTAAGATTTAAAGTTATTAATGTTGTTATTATCAATTTAAGGGAGCATTTTATTATTAAATATAAAAATAATAAAATGAAAAAAATGAAAAAAATTATTTTGAAAAAATATAGCTTCTATATAATTGGAAATACCAATAGTATTTGGAATCCCAAATAATTGCAGCATATTATAAATACGAGACCTAACTATGGAAGTAAATATACATTTTGGTGAAAGGATCATTGAAGGAAGAACAATTATGTATAATAAGACCAAACACTTAGAGAGTGCTTCATTTTTAATAGAAATAATACGAGAAAAGAATAATAGTTTAATGTCGAAAAGAATACCAAGGTCTTTGATATATGAGTATATTTCTACTTTATATTTATTTGAATTTACTATTATATTTTCTAATAATGAAATATTGAAATCCAACATATTCCTGTACTAAATTGTCTTACTTTAATTTGATTATTTTCATTTAAATTACATTAAATATTGTAGTTAAATATTTAGGTAATTTTAAATTTTAATATTTAAGATATAATATTTTAGACAAGTATACGACGCGTATCAAAGTATTATATTACCATAATTTTATTTTTAAGAAGAAATATATTTTTAAACTATTACTCAATACTGGTTTAAAATCTTTAAATGTTTTAAAAAACTAATATTATTATAAAATAATTTTTTTAATATTAAAATTATTGCGTTTTTACTATTATTATGTATTCTTTCATACTTAAATGTTGTATAGAAATTGTATTTAAAAAACATATTTAATAATATTATCGACAATTCCAAACTTTGTACTAATAAAATGACGATTCTATAAAAAATATTCTTGATTGGTTTACTGGGAGTATTATGTATTGCTATACAGAATAGATGACTCTGATTTGAGCAGACGGTTTTTAAGATTATTCAATATTTTAATCTCAAGTATGATAGAACTATGGAGTTACTTATACATATATTAATGGGATAATATCGTTCTCTTACTTTCTCAATTATACAATTTGAAGAACAATTTGATAATAATTTCATGTTGAAATGATGACAAAATCGTTTTAAAATACAATGAAACAATAATTATCGAAACGATAATCATAATTGCTCGAACATCACTCCAAATTAATAATAATCGTTTGTTCACTCGTTGTTGTATACAGTTGCAGCATTTGACTGCTGCAATAATATTATTATTGTTGTAACGTAATACAATATAATCACGTGATGGCTAAGATTAGAATAAAAGATACAAAAAGGTCGAAGAGGAAGTACACGAAATCGTGAAGACGTCGTCCCGGAACCTAACCTGCAGGAGGTATACGTAACGCGTTTCGAAGGTCGTTTTGGCAGTAGATGTAGCGGCGTGCAGTCGCTGCAGAAGTGGCAACAGTAGCATGTTGTCACCGTGACGATATTGTTATTATTATTCGTCGTCGTCGTCGTTTACTTGGTCGCAGCAGCTATTGAAGTAGATACAGAGAATTCAGACAGCGGCGACGACGAAAGGAAAACAAAAACAAAACCGAAGGGCAACACAACATAATAATAATAATAATAATAAACATAACGAAATCACTCAAACAGCAGCCATATGTCACGGACGAGACGTGTCGTAGTATAATTTGTGTGTGTGTGTGTGTGTGCGTGTACGTATACGCGTAGACAGAAGGAGAAAAGGACCGTACCAGAGACTGAAATCGTGGGCGGCATTCGTCGTATGGCGCCACCGTCACCTGTTGACCTCAACATCGCATACGTATATAATATTATCATGTATTATACCGGTAGCGGTGTAGTGTCGGCGCATCTCCTTTTTCTACGTTGCGTATATACTTGTCCTCTGCTCCCCTCGCGCCACCGCCTTTCCTATTCGGCTACTTCACGTTTTTCCATCGTCTCCACACAACGCACACGCACCGCGTCGCGTTATAATATTCAGGCCAGTGCGGAGGAAAAAAACACGCACGTACACGCACGCACAGTCGAACATTGGAATCGGCAGGTTTACACGATACTACATTATGCAGTCAGGACGAAGGAGAACGGCTCTCACGCGGTGATCACAGGATGTTCTCATGTCGGCGCTCGCGCGTCTCCTCCGCGGCGGAGCGTCGGCGGCGGCGGTCGTACAACAATAACGTTCGAGTCGCGTCTGCAATATGTCAATCCCGCACAGCGCTAACCTAACCGAATCACGTCGTCTATTATCATCGTTATTATTATCACACCGTTCACACTCGTCTTGTGCACACACACCATACCTACACACACGCGCGCGCGCGCCCACTTATATCATTACGGTCATTATTGTTATGTTATTACGACGATTATTATTGAAATAATTTATTACCCATACTATATATCATATATATAATGCGACCGTGGCGACGATATTATATTGTATGCGTCTAGGTCGCGATGACCTTCGTTTGCCAGAGGGATGATTATCATCGTTGCGTGCGTATAAACAATAATTACGTGTACCCATATTATTAAATTTACGTCGTAATTACTACATATTATTATCCTTGTGGTATTGTTAAGTATTATTAATATCATCTCAATCGCCACTCCTTTTTGACGAATGGTTAAGTCATATGGGTAATACATCATAATGTACACCGAACAGTACAGTATGATATATACTATAAAATACATAGTGTTATATATTATTGCATTACTCAATATGCCTATTGTGTACACGGAAGCGGGCACATCGATCGCTAACCTATATATACTTTAAATCTCATGTACGATATACGACGTAGGTACTTCGTAGATAATATGTAAATACACGCCGATTACATAAAACCACCAGACTAATCTCTCAGGTGAAATTTTACATTGATTCATAAATTAAAACGTATTGTATTATAGTTACTAAGGTATTATGTTATAATGTTTTACTATTATACTGAAATAATTTTTAATTTAAAAGAAAAAAATAATAATATTGTCAGTAAACAATATCGGAATCAATATCAAACAGACTGCATTCGACGCAATTACAATATAAATAATAATTATATGATAGAAAATATTGTATTAAATAAATACAATTTAGTAAAGTAATAACTTATTGTTCTATATTCGTATATCTAAATATTTAATACCTACTATACTATATATAAATAAAAGAACACATGGATCTAGAGTAAAGCAATAATTTAATGGATAAACTGGACAATAAGTTGTTTAAATTATAATTATTTAGTGCCAACGGTAAGAAATTATTTATAATATAAAATATAGTCACTATAATAAAACAAAGAGGAAGTTTAAATTGAATATTGTAACAGAATAACAGATATATACGTACCAGGTTTTTGTTCTCAATTATTTTTAAAAGTTATATTTTGCATAACACAGTTTGTACACTTATTATTTAGTTTATTAATTTTAAAATAGTACTTAAAATAAATTTACTAAACATTTATTTTATAGTTGTAAACAAACTATAGAGTAATTCTGTTGAAGCTCATTATCCCAAAAAATATTAGGGTTGTTGAAAATATTTCTTTACATAATTCAATCATAACAAACCGACATATTTGAAAAAAAACTTTATATTTTTCCTATCTTTGTCATTATCATTATTCAAGTGTTTTACTTTTTTTTTTTAATAACAACATACATTTTTAATTTTATTTTCTGAAGTAAAATATTTTTTGAAGAATAAGCAGAATGGTGCGCATTATATAGGGTACCTTGTAAAATGCTGATCTATATACTATACATACTCCGTTCATCTAAACAAATAATACTCTTAAGATTTAAGTCATAAAACTATAATATTCACTACTCGTTTGAAAATTAATTTTGATGTAACAAACTTTTAAGAAAATATTTTGCTTTGGAATATAAAATTAAAAATGTATTCAATAAAAAAGTAAATTTTAACAAAATTAAGACAAACAAATAAAAAATAATGCTGTTTTACAATAAGTATCAAGGGATACATTTTTTTTCAAAAGCTTAAATAGTTTTTGAGTTCATAAATGTTAATACTTTTGAAAAAAGCTTACTGTTAAAAATATTACTCAGCCGATAAGTATATTATAGATTTATATATTCTATTCAAATAATTCACTTTATATTACATAAAATAACAAATGAATCGCATTTAATATTTTTTTTTTTTTTTTTTACTCAATTACATAAAATTAAAACTAACTGATGATTGTGATAATAATTATTATTTTGTGGTCAATTAGTATACAAATATTATACTGGTTGTATAATCTTATAATATTATGGTTTGCTACTTTTCTCTTTTTTATTTTTCAACACTATATTAACTCTCATCGTAAAGCTCATTAGTGGACGTCTTATGTCTACTCTCAACATAAAGCGTGTTTGTGGGCTTGATAAAATGAGGTCCTTTTTCTTTATATCCATCCCAAACTACCATACTTGAGGTACTGACTTGAATTAACATTAAAACTATTTTGAAAACAAGGGTAGTATTTTGTTTTCGTTTTACGCGACTTGAGAATTCTCGAGTACTTTCATACTTTGCCATTGGCAAGAAATAAGAGCACATATTTCTTTTTTTATATGTTTAGAAATATATTTTCAAAAATCAAGGGAAATATAAATAAAAGATATAACTAATAATGACATATTAAACAACAATACATATGTGATAATTTTTTTCAAACAGGAATGAATGTTTTATTAATACTATTAACTATAGTTAATAATGATTATGGTATAATAAACAATATTTATAAACCGTTTGTAAATTCAAAATAATTCATGATATAAATTCAACGAATTTTAATTATTACGCATTCTGATCAAGTAATCCAATCAAACAATCAATGCATTGTAAAAAATCATGAAAATAAAAAATGAATTCAGTGTTCATATTAAATTGTAGTACATAATATACCTAATCTATAAAATTGTAAGTTTTAAATTGTATTCTTATAAAATATATCAACGAATTTTTCGAATAATAATTATTTTTGGATACATATTGAATAATTTATTTTAATATTACATTTTATACAGCCATACGGACGTTTAAATTAAACGGTTTAATATAATATTTTATCTTTATATATTATATATATGTTAAATATTATGCTATTGTGTTTTATTATTACGCCACACTACAGTCTTATTGATATAAACTAACTACAACGTGTATATTATTGTTGTTGATACCTGTATTATATACTGTTGTTAGAGTTTTACAAACTCATTTCGTATACTTAAAACATTTGTGAAGAACAATAAATTTTCTCCGACAATCATTAAAGTGCGCCACATGCAAATTTAAACTTTTAATTTCTGTCGTAACGTTTTTTAAACGAGAATTGAATATTATTACAATATAATATATAGTATTGTAAAAAGGTGTTCGAGAAGTTAAGTTATATGGTTGTCAGGTATATCCCGTATAAACATTAATAATATACATATACGTATTCGCGTGCTTGTGTGCGAACGTGCATGGAGTTGAAAGGTAGGCCATATTGGGGAGGGGGGCCGGCTTCACGAGTGGTTCCTTTGAAGCGGTTTAATTGGCAGCCATTACTGCAGTTGTGCACACCGTTCGCGAACCTTGTAGCTCATCGTTCATTCGGTAGTAGGCATTCGTTAAAACAGTACCTGCCTAATAATAATATACGTACATGATGGATAGGTAGGTATATCTACGGTATACATCGAATATGTAAGGCGTACGTTCCAACGCCTGTCGTTTAGCCAGTTATCAATTTATTTCAAACGTGCACATCGACATTTTCGTTATCACAATAGTTAGTTTTTACCAGTAAATATAAAAACTTATGATATACACAACTTTCGTATAAAATATTTTCTACTTTTGAAACTATCAAATGTTATATAATATTATACATTTTGTTAAAATCTGACAATCCATTTTTTAACCACCCATACTGAATATATCAAAATTTATAACTGCACTCTGATGATTTAATGCCATCAATAACAAACGTTATTATCAAACACTGTCGACTATTAGTATTGTTATACATAAAATAAGAGATTATAAAAAAAATGTGTACAGTGATTATCTAGTTTTACAACTCATTTATTGATTTTGAAATGATGATGAAATAAAGTACTCAATTTATTGCATCTAGGAAAATGCTCAGTGATGTGGAAATATTCTCTGAAAGATTAGCTTTTCCTTGAATTATTCGTGTGTAAGACATTCATATTTGTTATTTGGTTAACTACGGATGAAGGACAAATAATAGGTGGATCTTCTTTGTTCATTAGAAAGCAGTGGGATATTCGTGAAAAGCTTGTTTATTGCTACCTCAATTTTCTCGACATATTTGGTGGATGTGGTTAAGATGATACATTTTGCGTTATAACGGAGCTTGATAAATTGGAGATTCCATATTGTATACTAACAATGGATAATATTTGATTTTAACCAATAATTAAACATTGTTTTTGGATATTATTGAACCATCACGATGAGTAATGCATGGAACTCGCAGAAGAGACTAAACATGTTATGACATTATAATAAACTGTGTACACATATTTTAAGTTAATAGGAACCCCAATAAATTAATAATTAATATATATTTTTTTATATATAGTGAAAGTTCAAGAGTAGAAACTTATCTTACTACTATACGTAGGTACATGTACAATATCTGACTTTTAAAAATATTAAATTTAATAAATCACACAGCCAAATTTATAATATGTATATATATATATATATATATATATATAGATAGATAGATAGGCACTATATATTATTAGTTGCCTTTTCTGCATAGTACTGCTGAATTAGATTTCATGTCTTTTATATTATGTGTCCAATACATAATGTGCACACTGCTATTGGTCGACCTAAAAAAACCATTTAATACGGCAGAGCAGGTAGCGTTTTGAAGAAGGAAAAAAATTCTGCGTCCTATATAGTCATACATAGCTTGTAGCGTAATCAATCCGATTATGTTATTATGTTAACTGAGACCGGAAAATTGCGTCTTTCCGGACGGTTCAAGAGACCCAGATTCCGGAAACCGAGTAGAGGATTATTTAGCTTTTAAATGCATCATAACCGGCTTACATTAACGGGCGGCCAATAAAACGGTGCGCTTTAGTAGCTATAAATATCGTCATTTGCCACCGGGGTATATGCTGAAATAAATCTAATTCACTCCAATGAAGCGTTTTAATCAACGTCGAATACGTATATAATATTATAATAAATATATTATGTATAAATGCTCTTACCTACGTTAGGCTACAGCGTATAATAATATAACGAAACAAATATACATTTTGCCACCATGCGAAAACACTATACGCCATTTATACCTATATAATATTAGCATATCAAAATAAATTGGTATATCTACGAGGATATTCGTATTTACCACAGGTGTTCGGTTTAAATCTTTGTCATAGATTTTTTTTTTTGATGATAATTATAATGTATATTAATTTTACCTTTTATATATTCTCATCTAGATAATAATAACAATATGCGTTACAAAATAAAACAAATTAATAGAAATAAAAAAATCTTAATAGATATTTATATTACTCTGTTATTACTTTAAAATTTTGCATTTGTATGTAACACAAATATAGAAAACCTAATTATATAGTATGTATAACGAGTCAGATAAAATTTGAAGTATATGATTTAATTATATAATCTTTTAGAAGCAATAAAAAATTATTTATCATTTTCATTAAGCTGCTGATTTAAAAATCCCATAAATAATATACTAATACTCTTTAAAAATGGTATAGATATTACGTCGAAAATATAATTTTTCTCTACGGACATTGTCTTATTTTCAGCAATAAAATACCAAAAATGGTCAACAAGCTTATGGTTTAACATTAAATGTATTTTAAAAGTCTAACTCCGGTTTTTAACAAACGAAGTCATTGTATTTATTATATATTTTTCGGTTATTTCTTTATCGATGATTTACATCAAAAAACATTTTATACAATGAGAATAATAGTTTTTATATTTAAGAAATGTACGAAAGCATATTACAATAGAGATCGCAAATATGACTGATCAATGAGAAACAGCAATATATAGACATAATGATATTTCCTGAACTGTTTTCTACAAATAATTATATTGATCGACGAAATAACAAAATATAAACCTGAATTAATTTAAACACTATTTTGAAGTGGCAATATTAATATTATTAATAAGAAATAAATAGAATGCAATACAAAATAAAATTATTATTATAAATACAAAAGGTAGAATAATTTTTTTATATATGATCCGTATACTTATAATATGTGTGTTTTGATAAATTTGATTTAAAAGCCAGCTGTAACACCTTCAATTGATATTTAAATTATATATATATATATATATATATATAGTTAGAGACTACATAAAGTTTTCAATTTTAATATCTTATTTCGAATTTTTCAATAAAAAATTTCACTTTTCCTAAAATATTTAAGTATAAAAAATATATTTTTCTATATATAGGTACAAATCCTTATATAGATATGATGAGTACCTGTTGAGTAGTAATTACACTTTGACAAACATAAATGAAAAATTATTTATTAATATTGATAGCCATAGTTCAGAAATTATCCTATCAATAGTTAAAGATTTATCACATAAATTATTATACTATTTGGGGCCAAAAATAGTATTTATATTATTTGTAATAAATAGTAATTATTACACTACTGTAATCTGAAAAAAAAACTATAAAATAATGTTAATTAGCAAATAATAAATATCAGCTATTTAAGATTTAATTCATTTTTTCATACAAATAAAATATTTCAAGAAGATTAATGAAATTTTTCAACCTTACATAGTTACATTTATTACACAATTTATATATCTCTACGTAGTTGATATTTTACCATTATAAAATATTGGGTAGGTATATAATCGTGTACAAATATTTTATAATATATTCCCACTTCGATAAATATTACAATACGTCAAATGGCACAACACAATATAGTACCACAGAACAATATAATATGATTATACCTTTTATACGTGATTGTCGGAAGGTGTTGCACGCACGATCATGGAGGTTATCTATATATTCTCAATACTATTATATTATAGAAGAATACTTTGCGTCCGGTCGGTCGACACACACACGACATACATGCTTAAAATATATACATGGCGTAAGGGACTTACATTAAGTTGATGAACTCAATCCGGCCGATTGCCCCGTGCCGTCAGAGAGCTTGTAGCCTCGTCGAACCTTGCATTATATATTATATATATATGTGTGTGTGTGTGTGTGTATGTATATCAGGTACCGTATACAGTAGCTCCATTTAGAAATTTCACGGTGTTTTGCCCGTCCGATCGCCCGACCGGAAAGTCGCCGCGCGCACACATGCATTATCCCGACGCCGACGCAACCCTCCTCGCCCGACCGCGCCGTCGCGCGTATCGAGTTTTGCCCGCCGCGCCGCCTGTATTCCCGACGGAATCGGCCCGTACGCGTATCACATCGAACACACACACACACACACAACTATACAAGTATAATATATAAAGTGGCGCACATGACGTATAATACTTATTTGTACGCGTTTGTATAATATTATATGTATATGTACACGCGCGCAGTCGTACGGTCGATTAGGTGCAGCGTCCCTGCAGAGTGTGTGCGTCGAGTGGTCACCGCGGAATTAATTTCTCCGCGGGGCTATGCAATATATTATTACATCGTTGTATGACGTGTATCTACGTAATATTGTAGCCTATACGTCGTAATGCGAGCGACTGCTGTCGTGCTCGGTACGGCCGGTGCGCGCGACGGTGTAGTTCGTTGCAGCGAAACCCGTACATAACGGACAGTAACGCGAGACCGCCGAAAGTATCCACCGCAGTGATATAGCGGTTACTTCACTGTTATTTTTAGTCAAACTCGTACACGCGTATTTCTATTTGATAAAAGTGATATGTGTACTTTTATGAAAATAATATTAGTCGATAGTCAGTATTAATAATACGAGCACATATTAAACATAGGTATACGCGTATCTATACAGTTGATTGTGCGTATTATACATACACTATAGTCATTACACAATCAACGTTATCGTTAACGGTGTTATATTAATATTAAAAGGAAGCACGCGCAAGCATATCGATGAAAAATATTACCGCCCGTTATAAAAAGAGACCGTCACAGAGACTGATTAAAATGCGTTCCATGAAATATACCACACCTATCTATTTTCCGGGGCTTTATAACTTTGTCCGTTAAGAAAAGTGTCCGTTGTACACAGGTGTCTGTAGTCAATTCAGATTTCACTGTATTTAGACGTCTTGCTCGGCTGCCCGCTATGCGTGCATCCCTCTCGACGGCGACCAAGTTATTAATAAATTATAAGCCTAAATTTATTATTGTACGGTATATAGTAAGTTGTGCACGGTATGTCGTGTTGTGCGTGCAGTATGATAGACAGGGCGAGCACGATCGTTTAGTCAAAATATCACTAGATATAACGAAGGAACGCAAAAGTTAAATTATCAATAACATTGTTATAATAATACGAAATAATTTCAATCCGTAGTGTATATTACTTGTAATATTATTATAATCCGTATCATATAATAATAATGGCGGGATCGATGAGATATCGTTACTACAATTTTACGGGTTTATAACATAATTTTATAGTGTGAGCTTATTGATTATTAAATCGTCATCGTATTTTTAGTAACCGACTTTTAAGACCATACTGACAAAGTGACAAACACAAACTATTACCTATCATTACCCATTGTCAGGGCGGCGGGGCTCACCAATATGTAATCGCTTTTGTTAACTTTCCTAATTCCATTTTAACCGTGGGTAACTTATGGTTTTTTTAACCTACCAAATAATTGCATTGTAACAAGTGCATAAATTTACATTTTTCCCGACATGCGGACCGTTGTGAAGTATTACGAACCTATAGCTTTTTGTTTCATACTAATAAAAATATAGACCATGTGCGATTAACATGAACCCAACTCGGCGCCAATCATTCTGACATGTGGTAATAATCCTATAAACATAAACCTGGTATATTACCTTATCTAACAGTCACATATAATCTATATTTTATCATATATATATATATATATATATATATACATGTATCTCGTACTACGTGAGGGTCAAATAAAAAAAATCACCGGGTTACCGACCACGAGACGAATTAATCAGAGAATCCAAACGGATGGTGATGGTGCCGCCGGAATTCCGGTTGATTGGATCGAAAAGCTCACGATTGTCAGCTCGAGGAAAACGTAAGGATTAGGCCGTCGACCGTTGTCGCCATGTTGGATCACAGAAGCTATTTAAAGTATTTCCGTTTATTGCACTCCTCGCACGTCGTGTCTTGCAGCGGACACATCCCCTGCGGGCCGTGCGTAAGCCAAATTCTCGCGTTTCAAATGGTTGTCCCGGCAAAAAAAATACCCATCCGTTATTAGCAATCATATAACCACCACTGCACTGCTGCCGCCGGTTACTTTGGTATCCTCCAGCGACGGGTATACAACGGTGGGGTGAGATGAAAGCGTGCGTCGACGTCGGCACCCGAGAGTAAATTACGAGGCATTTCGATAAGCCACCCGTAATGGGTTATTGGCGGGCAAATATTTTTCAATTTAACACCCAAACACCCTTTTATATACTTACAGCTTCCTCTGTCACTGCGATCATCTTTATATATATATATATATATATATCCATATCTATATACTAGGATATTAGGTAGTCTATCGCTTGTCTCTGCTGAGTTTTCCATCAGGAAATCAATATAGAAATAATAATTATTATTAAGTTATCATCATCGTGGTAAATTGTTTGTTTCCATAATATTTATAAGCTTTATGCCCTCCATCACCCCTTATCGTTATCATCAATAATCCTATTATCACCTTACTTATATAAAAATGTGCAGGGCATTAACTATGATTAAAAACACCAAAAATGTATTATTTTTTTTTTAACAAATAATACGTAACTAATTTAAGTGACCATTGTAATGGCTTGGCCTTTTTCTATTTAATAGAAATATATATCTTGATCTTGTTTGTTGATGTTCATAAGTCGTGAAATTAGTTATGAAATTGAAATTTCGTAAAATATTTTTGTTTTATCGTGGTATGTGCAATATACATAATACATCATTTATATACACTGTACACACTTTTAATTTAAAATTACAATAAACCAATCAATATTTTTCTATTTAATAATTTATTAGACACAGATAAAACATTTCTTAACCATTTTAGTGTGTATCATACGTAGAAATAATATTTAAAAAAATAAAAAAATGTTACATTAAACTTTTTTTTTTACTAACTTAATTTAATAGTATTTCTTTTTATATTATATATATATAAATATATATTTATAAAAAAAATATTAGGGAATGTCATACTAGTATAATACTATTAGTGTATAGATTATTATAATATATAATATACCCATGGCACTATTTAGAACAAATAAAATACAAATTAATCGTATTCACACTCTTCACCTGTAAATTAAATTTATTTATTTATAAATTAATTTTGTATATAATATAATACTGGCTATCGAAAGACATAAGCACAGTGATCTAAAATAAAATAAATATATATATATTTTTATTTTTTTGAAGTACTTAATCATTTTTTTTTTTAAACCGTTAAGCAGTACTAATGTGCCATTAATTCAATATAGTTTAAATTACTCTTATTTTAATTTTGTCATTAAAATTGGATTAATTATACTTTTAAATTTTTTAATGAAATATCTATTAAAACGTTTACATTTTTTTTTCTCATTCTAGATTCTGAGTGGATCATGGAAGCCATTGGTTTTACAATGATGGGTATTTTTTTATTATGATCTTATAATACATATAATATCACCTAATATATTAATATTATTTTATAATCATTTTAAAGATGCGTTAACTATAATACGTGATTTTTATTGAAAAATATATTTATAAAGGTTTTAATTTTGGTTGTACACATTTTCATATTTTAGTTGATTTTTGAAAATATTTTCAATCATAAAATATATGGTTTTAAGCCTTGTGCATTAAAAAAAAAAAAGTATTTCTTTATTTGATTTAAAGTGTTATTGTTTTTGTTTAATTAATTCTTTTTTTCATTTAATCGAGTACGCAGTTAGTTACCCCGAAATTCATATAGGTAATTCCTTTATTTTAGGAGTACCTATATAATGTAAGTTTAAATTAGTTACTTAAGGTACATACTTCATACATAAATGCATAAAGTATCACAATCACATATTTTATGTTTTTTTTTACCACTAGAGATTCTCTTTTATGATTTATGAACGTATTTATTATAATTAGGTATACAAATGTATCTGTTTATTCAATGCATATCATGAAAAACAAACTCTAGATCATTATAATTTATTACATTTCCATCTACATTAAACTTCCTTGATATTTTTGTTGATACAATCTTATTTTCGTATTGAATAGCCTTTAGCCGTGATGTTATAAATATACTTGTCATCTGTCAATCACTGGATCCTTTATCTAATAAAAATATTATAATAAAATTTGGTATGCAAAACTATGATATTATGTTATTACATAACATTATAATAATTATCTTAATATTTTAATATTTAAATAAAAAAAAAAACAGATTAAAAAAAAACAGTTGCAATCGTCGGAACGATAATTTATGATTTAAACATATGTAAACTCTTGCGGTTTTGCGATCACCTATATATGACAATACATGCATATTACATAACATTGTTATATCATATTATTGCGCATAAGGTATGTATTAGCTAAGGATACCTCTGAACTTGCAGCCGGATGGGATTTCATCATCGATGACACGAGAGACAACAGACACGGCGATGGAGAGAGAGGGAGAGATAGTTGAGACCTTTTTACAAACCACCCATTTACACGGCATCTGTTGTGTTCGGCGCAGCATTCACACGGCCAATCTATTTCCCTCGCCACATGCATTGCTCGCGTATAATATTATATGTGCTGCCGTTGCCGTTGTACTCGTATCAATTCCCGATGGACCAGACGTTTAACACTCCATCGGATTTCACCGTGTATCGAAACATTATATACATATACTATTACTCTGTATGTGTTTGTTTGTGTATGTGTTTATACGTATGTGTGTTCGGCTCATCGACATAAGTGGTGGACGACAACGGACTTGTAATTGAATTTCCAAAATTTCCTCTCCTATACTTCCCTTTTGATTGCTCTCTCTCTCTCCCTCTCCCAACTTTTGGCACACATTTTAACACCACCACTACTACACCGCGGTCGATTGACTGTACCACGTCGGTGCAGTACACTAAGAAACAGTTTAGGCTTGCCCTCTTACATAGTAGTTTTCGTCCCTGGAGACTGCAGCAACGTATCCCGCGTTTGTTACAATACGTCACATGTTTCGTCATCAATGCATCATATATTATATTATATGATATAGTATGGGTACCTAAATTAACGTTACTAACGTGAATATTTTTGCCTAACTACGTTGCGGTTTTTAATTTATTTTATTCG
The DNA here is from genome assembly GCA_036289425.1 of Rhopalosiphum nymphaeae. Taxonomy (NCBI): domain Eukaryota; kingdom Metazoa; phylum Arthropoda; class Insecta; order Hemiptera; family Aphididae; genus Rhopalosiphum; species Rhopalosiphum nymphaeae. The sequence goes on along the minus strand of JAZAQC010000012.1, from coordinate 4,711,150 downwards.
AGTCTCGCTATATATCATAATTATACCGTTGTTACTATCACCACAGTGAGCAATAATTCATCATATATATATATACCACGTATATATTTACTAATATCCCACACGTGTTATTCAATATTTTTTTAGGCGTGTTTTGTTATAAACATTGACGAGAAAAATATCATGGAAGTGTTAAAACAATAATTATCATTATTATTAATACTTTTTTTGGAAAATCGCGTCACACAGACATATTCTTATGAGTTGTAGGTTCGAGGGAAACAATAAAGCAGGGGTGTAGGTGTGAAGTAGAGAAAACATGTTGTCAACGTGCCTATTGTAACGTAGACCTTATCGAATTTACTGAGACCTTAATTGTTTCTCTGTCTCTCACTTTTTTCTTTTATAAAACATAATAAACGCTTTCAAATTATAGCATGTGCAATACGTAGGAAGAATTTTAGTGTTCGACTGTGTATTGTCGTGTTTTTTTCACATATATACGCTCAAATCCATTCATAAGAAAAATAAAAAAAATTATGAAGTATCGTGTGGGCACAGTTTTTATGGTGCTTATTTTAGAGTTATTAAAGTGGATAACAATCTAAATTATGACATATACTTTGATAAATCTTAAAATTTATTTATTTTTTTATAATGATTTTTATACGTTTAGATCGAAAAATCTGTGGAGCAATCTAAAGATTATTTGATCATTAATGATCAATAATTAATATTACTTAATGTAATGATTTCGGCGTAGTAATTTTCTTAACTTAATTTTTTTTTTTTTATTATTTAATAATTTTAAATCTGCTCTATCTGCAAATACCATGTACAGAATAATAGCGTCAAGGAATAATTTGTGCACTCTGCAGAAAATAGTTCGTCTAATTCACGAAATCAGCAAACCGATTTCTCGAAGTTGTTAACCAAATTGCCGATTTCACGTTTTCAGCAATTTTGTGAATTCGGCGTACTATAAGGACATTATTTAGTAAAAACGACTTCGATCACATTGGTAACAGTACGTTATATTCGCCGTATTGTCTTATAAATAGGTACACATAAGGCATAACATAGCAACAATAATTTCGTTTAGTTTTTAATTTTAAAGCAGTTGTTAGAATTTTAAAATTTACAAAGTTTACATTTTTAAATATTAAAAAGATAAGCAAGTTTCTAGCATTCTGCTATACATTAGGTATAGAGTAGGTTATAGAAAATAACTAAAAAAATGAGCCATAAATAGGTAAAAAAGAGTTAAAAATGTTGAAAATTATATCATATAATAATAATATGAATATTAAGAGAAAATTTCAAGTATATACAATTATTATTCGTTATTGAATCAATTAAAAAAAACAACAAAAAAAATTGATTTTGTCAAAAAATTGATTTGTGTAAATATTCCGGGTTTTTTTCTTTTTTCTTTTTCCTGATTATACAAAATATACTAAGATTTTTTAATTTTACCTCTAAAGTTTAAACAAGATTTAATTTTCTATCCAAATCTGCTCTCAAAAATCGGAGCATTTTATCGACTACTTATCGTGTACATAAGAACAAAAATAAAAACTACATCACTATAAAATAAATACATTTAGAATCTGAAATAACAGAGTAAAACGGATTTCTCTGAACGATTAATGTTCGATTATGTTATGCGTTAGTAAGACGGAGATATCACATAAATAGGTACAACGTCCGCTTAAGTGAGGTGTATATTTGAGAGGAGTATTGTAAACGACCGCTTGTGGCTGTACCTATATAATAATATGGTTATTATAGGTGGGCAATGAGGGCACATATATATATTAGGTAGTAATACTATATATATATATATATTGGTACATCGATTAAGTGATTTTTATCACATTGAATACAGTAGCAGATCGTATTTTGGCCAACAATAACGGAAATAATGTTTGAACAAGGGAACATCTGCAACGTGTGTGTGAGTGTGCCGTAAGTGAAGGGTTAGATGTATAAGGCGAGGAAGAATAAAGAAATGTGACAGGGAACTGACAAAATGTTGGCAACAATGAATCGCCGGTTGCACGCGACGCCCACCGTTTTTATTATTATTATTATTTTTTTTTTTGAAAAATAAAAGCGCTGCTGCGGTAACATAATAACGTTTATTTTATTTATTATTATACGTGTACCGCGGCGAATGTACCAGGTATACATACCGTTTGCGGGACAAAAACGTCTTTTATTGGTTCCAACACTGGTGGGCGGAATATTTTGATTAGCGACCTGTCAACGGCGGGCAGACAATGCTATGACTATATACTGCCAAAAATTGAAAAGGGGTTAGCTAAAGTTACACCTTTTCCGTAGGATTATTCACCGGCCAACACATAATAATGGGCGCGCGTATTATATTATTGTGTACCTTCATATTATAATACACTCGAAAATCGGTATTTAACACCCCCACCCCAACACAAACACAAAAACATAGCTACCTTCCTCTCACCACTCGTCGCATCCTTAAGCCGTGACGGCGGATGTACACTTATGTGTAGGTAACACGCGTATTATTATTATACGAAACGTCGACTATTGATTTCCAGCGGATTTTACGAAAACACCAATTATTTGTGTCGCGCTGCGCGATATCCGTTTACGATGAACCATAAATAATAATGCACCTTTCTTCACGGCGAAAGACGATCGTTTAAAGAATAAACCCGCGCGTTTGTCCATCACTATATAATATATAATATCCGACATTTTAACGATTTTACTCACGTTCAACCGATGCGCTTTAATATTACACTCGCGCCTATTATAGGTACATGGTCGAGAAAGGACGATAATATTATAATAAGTCTTTAAATAACGAACTTGTATTCTTGGGTAGCTATGGCGGCGGCTTAGAGAGATTCACCGGAAGTCCCGACGACTCCCGCAAACAATACAGCTCAATACCGTAGCCAAAGTAATTATTCGTCCACAATGTATTCAAATATAATGTCTATGTTTTAAAATACATGAAGTGCGCTCATTGTTTGTTTCTCGAAGACGAGGCCGTGCTAAAATATCACATTTATATTGTCGATATTTTTTTTACAAATTTTTAAAACTACAGAAAAGACCATATTATCGTATTATGATACTAGATCGATATTTATTTGTGTGTTTTGTTAATATCATTGTTTTTCACCAAACAGTTTATCATACGGAAAGGATTTTATTCAAAATATTATGTATATAAGTAGCGGTGGTGCTGAGGGTATATTTCACAGAGGCCGCCAAGATTTCAATACTATAAATTATATTTATAGATATAAAATTTGATCTACACCTAGACCTCCAAATCTTTAGTTACAAAACTAAGAAACATATATTTTACTTACTAAAATCGCTCTCAATATTCGCTTGAACCTACACTTTAACTTAAGAAATTTTATTTTTATTTTATTTTTACTACATAAAGTAATCAATTTTTATATTGAATATTGTAATGCAAACAAGATGGAATCAGTGTTATTGGGCACTTGTCTCTCATTCTATAATTTGATGCAATATAAGTATAAATAGGTATACTTGAAAGTTGAAATCAATAACTAATCTTCATCTTCAAAAAATGTCTCATGTCAAGTTTATTGAATGAGACATAATCTGAATATATTCTATAATTTCAAATCGTTTAGTAATTTTACATTTTTAGCATTTCTTATACAAAGTTATGATTCTGTTATTGCAGTACGTTTAAATAAAAAAATAACGAATCATTTTGTTAAACAAAAACAATCTACCATAATTTCGCATATAATATAGTGTCAACAATTACTATGCTTTAATTATTATGTTGCATATTACAGTTTAATTTTAATAATTTTCTATTGTTTCAATTTATAATATATTATTTATATTTCATTCAATTTCCAAACATTATTAATTAATATATAATATCATAGGCCTTATAACTATTTGTCCTATAGAGTTAAACAATATACAATTTATCATTTACAATAAAATATAAAATTAAAATATAAATTATTATCTCATCTTGTATTTCCTATCTACAATGGCATAGTTCCCTATAGAACTCGTCTAACTATACTTCTCAAATTTAGTGGTTTTTAAAAAAAGATTTTTAAAACCAATTTTTCTTTATTCTCCGGTATTACCTAGTATTTAATAGATATCTGTAGTGTCAAATTATCATTTTTCAATTAATTTCATGAATAGAAAGAAATTATATTAATTTAATACAAAATTATATTGTATTAAGTTTCCATACACATTGAATAGTTATTTATGTGTTTATAGTAAAATATTATAAGCAAGTTATTGATGCAATTTTGTTTATAAATTGTTTTATTTTATACAATATTTCTTTTAATATTATAGAATTCAAAATATTGACAAAACGTAAACAATACAGTGATTTATAAGAGGACAGGAATTGCAGATTGATGAAACCTCTCAGTGGACATTACATATTAAATACATAAAATTGATTTCGCTTCGTTTTTTATTTTAGTGATTTATTTTTTGACAAAAAGTATCTTATCTTTAACTTGTATTCCACATCTATATAGAGCCATATTATAATTTGTAGACCGTCTGAATGGTATCGTAAATCCATCATACTAAATATGATAAAACATAATATATCAGAAATTGAAATGTGTATTCAAACTAGTTTGTGTACAAGAGTATTTTAACAAAGTGTTTGATTCGTCATATAGTTTAATAATACATTTATTTAGTATTCAATACATTTTGAATACAAATTAATTACTAAATAGAATAAATATGTTATTTTTACGAGCTTATTATAAATTTAATTTTTTTTCTTACTGGGAGTTATTGTGGCATCATTGTTTTTGATTCTGGCGTTTAAATCGATTAGAAAACAATTGATTGGAAGTTAGGTCTAAAACCTTCTGAAAACAATGATTTCTAATTAGTTGTAATAAATATTGTGTTTACAGGATTATAGTTCAGTTGTAGACTTGTAGTTTTTTATTAAAATATTTTTAAATGATAGTCACACGATTTTAATCTAAGCAACTAATACACTAAAATATAAACTACATTATAAGCATAACAATAATAATGATGATTTTATAAGCAATAAATATATGTTGTTATAGATTTATAAATTATTGTAATTAATATATATGTATATGTATTATGAAGTATATACCGGTTACTGTGCCTCACTATATTATTACATTATTACATAATGAACGGGAAAAGTACTGTTACGTGTGCTCTGGCAACGGTGCGGCACCGGCAGTTTCGGAAATCTTCATTAGACCGATTGTTGAATGGTACTGCTTGAAGACTGTAATACACATAATATAATTATAATATTTCGATAATGTAATATTATCATTATAAGTATGCACAAAATGCTGAACCGAGAGAGCGCACGACTAGCTGTATACTATATGTGCACCATGCAGAGTACATACATATAATATAATGGTACGCGAAGGATATAATATATACGGCGTGTGTGCAGTGGTGGAATATATATTTACTGTTGCGGCAGCAACGACGACGCACACCAATTAGTGTCCCTTAAATCAAATAATAGATTTATATATATATATATATATATATACGTTTTACACCGTTTGCGGTGTCTATTCTGGTGCCGTAATCGTAAGTTTGGCAGTTTGCACACAAAAGTTAGCAAGGCAACCGGCGGCGGCGGCGCCGCCCTTTATACGGAAAAGACGCAATCGCATATAATCTTTCCCCGTGCCCCGACTCTTATTCTCGCCACCCGCTCCCCCCCACCACTATTTACCCGGTTCGATCAATCTCTCTCGCTCACTCTTTCAATCCTTACCACCCCGCTATTACTCTCTCTCACTCTCTCGTTATTCCGTCTCTCATCCGACAAACGTTCTCCTCCCTTTTACAAACACACGTACGCACGCACGCACGCACACACACTGACGAGCACACATACACCACCATGGCCTTTATAAATGCGAGTGCGACATAATAAAACCAGCAGGTCGCACTGCTGTCACCATGGTTACCAGAAACGAACCATAGCTTTTTGCCATCGAGTGCGTGTGCGTATATGTGTATGTATACACACCGCGACCGTGTCATACAGTAAACACACACCCGCTCGCGAACGTGTATACACCATTTTTTTATTATTATTACTTTATTTTTACTTTTTTTTATTTTTTTATTGCTCTTCCCCAATGGAGAAAAGCGAAAAAGTTGTTTTTATTATTTATTCTTTAAACATCCAATATAATACACCTGATTCTCAACCATCAGTACCTATACTTGATCGACGTAAAAGCAGTATATAACTATTAGCTATACAACATTCACTTAGAAACTTAATTATACTCATATATTATTATCAAAATATCTAATATGATAATATTATATTATAAATATGATAATAGTATTCAATTCTTGGGAGATAATAGGTACCTGCCTATATTCTACTCTCTCTTACTTTGTCTCTCTTTTTAACCATTTTCTCAACAGATATGACGGGGTATAGGAGATGATCTCGATTTTTTTTTACTCATCACATGTATGTTATAGATTAGACATGTACCAATATGCAATTAATAACTTTAAACATAACTATTCAAGATTATAAATTTGTAAAATATTATGATTATTTTAATACATCTATATTTTAATTTATTTGCCGTAGGTTTATCACCAAAATTTAGAACTCCTGTTTAATATTAACATATATAGTATACCAACACATAAAAAATATATTATGCAGTGTTCATAATTTTGGTAAATATATGTATTAGATACATGAAATAAGACGCAATTTTTTTTTTCATTAAAAAAGTTTATTTGAGTCGTGTAATTTTTTTCAGTTAAACAATATTTTATTACTTCCAAATTATTGAACAATAATTATAATTTACGATAGATATCACTATATTCGGGAATTTAAATTTTTCATATCTAAATTTTAATAATTTATAAATATAATTTACTTGTCTAGATATATTTTTCAAAAAAAAAAATATATATATATATAATAGACTGCTTTCATAATAAATTTGAGTATTAAAAATATCATAACGTTTTTAGAAACATATTTTATTTCTCAAACTATTAAAACTATTTTAAATGTATATAACTTAAATTTGAATTTAAATTTTATGGTGGTTTAAAACAAAAAATAATAATCTTGTCATATAGGTAGTTATAATAAAACCTAAGTTTAAAAAATATCTAAGTACTTATATAATATATTATAGATTGTATTATTTGATTATTTTTTCTATCACTATATTTTCATATATAATTAAGTATGTTATAATATAGAATTTAATTTTATTGTTTACAGCTTTTTCATAAAACTATTTCATTAGGTATATAATATATTTGGGTATTTAGATGTAGGAATTTGATATAAATCTTACTTTTACATACTACCTGCATATAATATTTTATTAGTAGATCTATATATTGTAAAATGTGTATAAAATATGTTTATAGATGTAGGTAGAGGTACGAACAAATATACAAGACATTTATTGTGTAAGCCATGGGATGTCAAAAATATAATTTGTTTAGGTAAACAATAAAGCGCATATTATGAAGTGGCACTTGAAAAAACAGTGCCCAATTAGTATGAAAGTACATGTAAGATTGTGTAATATTGTTTATTTTTGCGAAACAAGTAACAATAAATATATATTATACAAATGTAAATTAGAGGGTTATTTGGACGACAAATGTCGTTTATAAAATATTTTTGTTGACCGTTTTCACCTCTACTTTACTTTTATTTGCATAAACAATATTAAAACTTTTTTATTTTAAATATTTAAAAATGTTATGCTTTTATTAAAGCGATGTAGCGTATTTACTTACTTATGAGTAAACATCCTATAATAATACTTGTAAAAACACTATTATTGAATTCAAATATGTATAAGTAAGACAATTATTTTAAAATATCAAGAAAATATTATTACATATTGGTTACATAATAATAATATATTATTTATCTTTACAATTATATATATTATATATGTGCACAATATAATAATTTACGTTTTCATTTAAGGTGTAAATAATATTAATATAATATGTTGTTAAGTACAAACTTACCAATATTATTTACAATTTCTACGTCAACATTACTCAATTTGTAATGAACAAATTTCTAATTTTGTTTTAAATAATAATATTATTTTTTTCAGGATTAAGCCATTTAAACCATCAAGAATCAGGCAAAGATTACAGTAATGAAGCAATGACAACATCATTTGGTTCCAACAAGAAGAAGAAAAAAAGAAGGCACAGGCAAGCATTTAAATAAACCCCCCCTCACTTTTAAAAAGCTATGATTAAATAAGAAATTCGATATCATTACACTTGAAAATAATAATTAAAAGTGTTTCATCAATTAATAATTAAAAATAATAGCTTACCATTATTTAGATTCCACATTAATCTGTATTAATTATAAACATTTAAAACTTTTATAAATATTTATATAGGACAATATTCACCAGTTACCAATTAGAAGAATTAGAAAAGGCTTTCAAAGACGCCCATTACCCGGATGTCTATGCAAGAGAAATGTTATCCTTAAAAACAGATTTGCCCGAAGATCGAATACAGGTAGGAATTATGGTTATTATTTATTAAATATAATTTTATCAACATATCTGTCTAAAAGTTATACATTTATAATATCTATATAATAATATAAATACTAAAAATAGTATTTCGATTTTCCAAAGTATTTAATATTATTTGAATAATTGATGACACTACACGTTGTGTTTATATAAAGAAATAAATAGTACATACGTTAAAATGTTATTACATATATAATGATGAATTACGTTTTTAAAAAGTTTAAATATTGTTATTGTGTAACTGTATACATAGACATTAATATACCTACATAATACGTTAAAAGTTGTTTACACATATTAATAATACACTATAAGTTTAATATTACGTTTGGGAAATCATTATCGATATTAATGTCCTATTTCACAAGATTTTTATTTACTTTGATTATTTTAATAAATGTACAATACAGCGTATGCAAACAATTATAAATATACATTTATAGAATTGTAACTAACAATATTTACACTCAATTTATAATATTTAGATCAGTGATTGTTACGTACGAGTAGGCGTATTTTACAAAATATTATGTATACTGTATATACTATATAGTGTAAATACATGTTATTTTTTAAAAAAAAACATTGAATTTTAATCGATAAAAAATACCATAATATATTTATATAATTCGAATTAATAAATTATTTCTAGACCTTCATTTAAACAATCGGTTAACGACGAAGACAATTATATGATTTATTATAAGTATACTTAGTGATAATTTTGTACGACTTTTCATATGAATAATGAGAAATCAAATAACACTAATACTATATATATATATATATATATATGTACCTTTTATGTATATATAAAAGTAAAATTTAATGGCCTTCCTATAACTTTAGAATATGTAAGTTGATATATTTATGAGGTCAATTTTCATAAAAGACTACTTTACTACAAACTTAATTTATTTTCTTATTGGATTAAGAAGTATATTGTATTCCATTAATTGTATTTGTTTTATATGCTGTATTGTATACGATACGTATTATTGACGTTACCGCTACCAGAACCCCAAAACCACTCACTAAATAGATTAAGAAAATTAGGTACATTAAATTTGTATTTTCTAAATTTTAATAGAATACATAGGTATACAATAACATTATTTTACTAACTTTTAAAATAATATAATATAATAATATAGTTTTAGTGGTAGTGTGGTAAAAAATTATTAGAGACTTAACTATAAATAATAATAAGAGCTTAAAATTATCATTTTATATAGGTACCTATAAAAAAAAAAAATATGTTAGGATATATAGTTTATATTATTATAAATTGTAATAAGTTTTAACTATTGGTTAACAATACGTATATACTATACGTATATAGTCATTTAAAATCCACTATAACCGCGATTTCTACTATACCTACATCATTAAAGTTACATTAAATTACAAATATATAAACATTACTGCATAATTCGGGTTTATTACATTTATTTTCTGTCTTTAAAACATATTATTTAAAGTTTAGATTTAACTCAAACACGGCCGGTATATGTAATATGTATATACATAATATATGATATATAACTATATTATTATGTGTATCGTGATAATATTATATGATATCATGCCTTTACATAATATTATAATAAAAATGTGCGTGTAAAAAAAGTGGTGATTTTACATAATATATAAATATTATATACATGAAATGTAATTGCGACGATTTAAGTGCATCGAATATACTTCCGTTTGAGGTGTATACTGAATACAGCTAGGTATATGTGTGCACTTAATAATAATTATATAATGGTAAACATATACGGTGCACGGACAGGGTGTGAAGGAAATTGAAAATATTTATTTAACTGAGGGAATGGTTTTGGAGCACAGCCATTGGACAAGTGGCCAATTAACGTACAGGGCGGCCGAGGCGGAGTCTACGCAGCGGTGGCCGTACGGGCGGCGCGAACCATTAGACGGGAAACACGAAACAACTGGTGAACGACGCGTAAATTTAGAAACGCGCACCTAGCAATTATATATTACTGTTATATACCACTATTACCACTATTACCGCTACTCTACTCTGCAATATTTCAGTCTATACTCCAAACACGCACCACCGTCCGCAATTTTTTTAAAAGGGGAGGTCTTTGTATAATAACTAGTGGTGTAGTTGTATATATAGTTATATACAACTATTGAACTATTGAACTATGCATGTAGGTATATATAAAATATATATAAATTATATAAGTTTGAAACGAAAAACTATTGAATTCATCCGATAAGTCACCCCTGCAATGGCTGCAACTTTATACATGATGATATTACATACTTATAATATATATTATGGCACCTGCTAGTCAGCTACGACCAGCCGGAAGTCGACAAAACATTTTTTTTTTCATATCTTGTATTTCGAGTATACACTATACAACCAATTAAAAACCTACAGAAAGTTATTTTACATGCAAAAATCGTGTAAATATAATATAGTTGCACAATTCTAAGAGCGAAAAAAATATACAAGATAATTCATTAATCGTGTTCGACCCTGATTTTTTCCCTAATTATAATAAATTTATTAAAATTAAAAAAAAATCAGAATTTTAACTTCATTATTGTAATATAAATAATAGAATAGGAGTGAGTATGGTTAACCTAAGTGATATTTAGCTAATCAAAATATTAACTAATTTCAATATAAAATTATGAATTTTTAATGTAATTAATAAAAAAATATTTGATTTTATATTCACTTAAATCATTGTTGCTGTCTCTTTTATTATATTTAAATTATTTTATATATTAAAATGAGTGATAGGGATTTAACTTGATCAAGAAATGTTTTTATTATTTTATTCAATTAACAATAATACGAGTAAAATATGAATAATTATATCTTCGTTAATTAATTGTAATTAAGCTTTCGGCTAGTAAAGGCAAAACAAATATCAGCTCTATTATTAAAAAAATGATAAGTACTTTTAATCATCAATATTTCTATTCACCACCAATTTTAAAATTATTTTTGGTAATCTAAATATCATTATATACCCATTGTACATTAGCGTTGTCTTTTTGCATTATTTCATGAAGTGGTAATGCACAATATGTAATCAATAGCTTTATAGGTACATCAAAACTGATTGTACTTGTCACATAAATATAAAAATATCTACATATTATTTTTATATAATATTGGTAATGGATATCAAAAAAAATAATAAATAAATCATAGACGATTGTACACAGTACACAAAAGACATCACTGTATATTATTATACTCGTATTATACAATATAATCATTGAAACGTAATTCTATTTATGATCTACACACAATCCGGGTTCAAATACATTTATCGTTGCATCCATTCAACCGTACCTATACAGTTATAATATTATTAATAATATATAACATAATATGCAAGTAAAATGCAAAGGACACATCATACGAAGAATAAAATGAGCACTGATATAGGAAATAGTGTTTATACAAATAAAATCGTTTAACCGTTGTATATACGTTCATATAATATTATTATACCTATAAATTATCACCGTTTACGTATTTATTTAATTTTATACCTTGTAAATTTTAAAGACGGCACTAAGAATGAGTAATAACTTTATAAGCAACCGATGACAGAGCTCATTTGAAAACTCGCAAAGAGAAAAGAGCATGGCGGCCATTATGATTATGATGACGTGCGTGCAAAGTAAATTATTATTATCATTGCATTCGTACGATCTGGTCGTGTAATTAATCAAAACCGCATAAACGTAGTTTGAACGATACGTCTGAGGGTACTGTGGTGTAGTACAGTTTTAATTAAGTCAGTGCTTTGATTTGTGTGACGTAAGTCGGGGTTACCCTTAATTTATTTTATGAGCCAAAGCGCACTTAATAATTTAATCTGCAAGCTGCAAGAAACACAGTGAACACGATGCTGTGTATAATATATACATACGTTTTTTTTGAAAATTTAATGCTTTTTGTACTTTAAGTCACAACAAATGTTACCAAATACTAAAAAAAATTAAAACTACGTACGATTTATACAAAATCAAATTCAAAGTTGAAAATATATGAAAATCCCTCCGGGTTAGCTCGATGTATACTATTATTGTTATCGTGTTAAAAAATTAAACACAATATCCGTATTGCATATATTTTAACGAGTTGACCCGTTAATCATATTACAAATATACGATTTACTAAATAATCAACATTCAATTCTTAGTACCTATGTAACTTATAAATTTCAAAAATGTATAATTATCTTATTAAGTGTCTAGTACTTATACTTCTCTGTATAATATTTTATATTTTAAAGTTTGTATATTCTTTAAATTGTAAAACATTAAAAAAATAATTATTCAGTATAGTATGTAATTATTTGAAAAATAATAAAATATAATATTCCAATAAATTGTTTAAAGTTTATATTATTAAATTATTATTTTATGAGATACATAGAATTTGCAATATTTTTAAACATTAAATAATATACATAGCAAGTATAGGTTGTATAGGACATTAGGATAAAACAGTATTACATAACATACCATCTCCGCTTTCGATTTTTATGATTAGTGAATTTGTTACATCATAATAAATTAAATAATGTACTTAGCATATTATATTATACAAATAAACTGTTCTGTAACAGCGTTAAAAGGGATTTAAGTTCCATTCAAATTTTATAGCGTTCGTATGTATAATATATACATTGTGTTTGAATTTATATTCTGTTATGTGGATTTCAAAATGATACGCCCAAGTGTCAGGCTGACCCTTGTAATTTTTTTTTTGTCATCAAGTCCGTTTGGTTTCATTATCGACGTTTTTGCAGAGATTTCCACCATTTAGGGGCACTATGACTAGCCGTGCCGATGCGCCCCGCCGCGATGTTGATTTGAAAATAACTTCCCCCCTTTCTTCATCCGTTTAAATATCCCTCTATCACACCATCCCTCATTCCCTTTCGCTCTCTAGGACTCCCGTCCGGTAGCGGTGAAAATAACATAGTGTCCTCGAGTTCTCTCCCATCACACGCCCCCGAAATCGAATGATTGACTGTTTACGACACGCAGTATACATCTGAAACGGAATATACTATACATATAATATTATGTTCGCTGTATAGAAATATACACACATATGAGCACACACAAACTGCGCACATACGCATGCACGTGTACGCTTTTATTTTAAACATAATTGAATATGTATCTTGATTAAAAAATAAAATAATTGAACGTATCTAAATTACTCGTGAATATGTCAATTTATAAGAAGATAATTATAAATGGCATCGCGGTAATATCGTGTATTATAATTATACATCTTATATAAACGTCATGAATAAACAAAATTGTAACGATAATTTATAGTACCATCTATATACAGGTTCATTCAATAAGTTTGATCCGATAAGCAATGGTTGTATATTTCAAGCGTATAACGATACATTAATTAAAATTGAATAGGTACCATTAAAAATTTAATTGTTGATACTTACTATCTAGTCTATATTAAAATATTCATCCCATATTAACTCCAGTATATCCGTTATAATTACTGACTCCGTGGATTTTCTGACTCCTCCATATGGTTTATGGTACTCATGATGCAGTACATCTCTAATACATCCCCAAAACAAGTAGTCACATAACGTGAGGCTATGTGACCCAAAGCATCATAGTGTATCAATGATTTTAAATAACCCTGCAAAATCATTCCAATTAAAATATACGTGTACACGGCAATAAATTGACATTGAATGATATAAATTGTCTGCTTAATAATTAGCATGTAAATCAGTAATATTATTAACCGATAACATAATACACAATTAGGTTTTAATATTATATTGTTGTTAACAGTATTATTATACAGGTATCTCGGAGATAATTTCAATGTAGACAAACCAAGGCATTTATGTCTGAAGGTGAGATACAAAAAAAAAAAAAGTTACATGTAGCAAGGACCGGAGTTAAAAAAAAAATAAAATAAATATAGATAAAAATATCCCAGTCATTATTGCCAGGACCATTGTTGTGTGTGGGCTGATTACTAGAGGAGACAAGTCAACCCAGAAATTATAAAATGCTGAATCACAATTATATTTTATATATGTGTATTTACATTATTACACACGCGTGCATAATAGCCGTGTGCGCGCGTACGATTATTATTATTATTATTATCATCGTAACTGTCAGTCTTCGGGTATTCGGTGTTTGATAGAGAGGTCGTTATACCCACGTATACGGCCCGGATGCCGTCTCGTTACAACTGGATCCCAATAATTGGCAATCATCTATTATAATGATTTTACAAAAAACGCATTACGGTCCAAGGCCCACTTGATGGAATAATAATAATAATAATAATAAAAATACACATCTCTCTAAATATATACCTCTTTCTCTCACACCTTTTCTCCGCGCACGATAACGTTTTGTAATTGTTGACGGTTCCCTCAATTATTATCATTATCATTATTATTATTATTATCGTGGTAAATAGTTATAATGACTGCGTGAAAAAAATAAACACATAAATAAATGTTAGTTTTTTATAATTTCGTATGATAATATATTATTACCGTTTTTATTAGTTAAAATATAATTACTATCTTCACAGTTTTTGGTCCACTACCTGCCGCGGAAATCGTTGCCATTGCGTTTATTACAATAATTATTATTATTATATCATTGTTGATTCCACGAACCGCGTGTGTGCGCGGATGCGAAAAAATAATATTTAGCTATAAATGTATTATGCGAAACGTCCGACTGTGTTTTTCTAACGGCGCTTCGAATGAAAACTTCATTCGGTTACAGTGAAATACGATTTAAAAATAACACGGTTTTTGCATTGTACAACTCACCTGTATTAAAATAATAATATGCCTGGTGAACGCGTAATGATATTATCAAAAATATAACGAATTTAATATTATAATAGTTTATTCACGCGTATACATGGATTGCCATCATAATATTATTATTGTAGTTACAAATAACAATATCGCATTATATGCGGCCGCGAAATAATGCAAGTATTATGCCTTGTCGTAAAAAACACTTTTCGTGTTGAATCATGTCCCTCGACGCGAGCGTGGTATAATAATATTATGTTGTGTGCTTTGAATAATAACCGTCGTAACCTGTCAACGCATCCGACAACATATTATTATTTTTTTCTTCTTTTTTTCTCCACTAGTTGTTCCCGCGGTTTTTGCCTTTAAATTCCGACGGATAATGTTGTGCCCGCCCTCGATCGCAGTGTTTTTCTTACGTTTTATTTATATATATATATATATATATATATATATAGTACTATATACTTTTATTATTATAATCATCATCACATCTATACAAAAAACAAAATATAATAGGTATAATGTGAAACTTGTTTTTTTTATTCGTATAAAAGTTGAAATAATCATTTATTATTGTTCGCATTTAAAAGTATAATATTAATTGTTTACCTTTCTTTCATTATATATTACATGTATCTCCGTATAATTAATAAACAATACGCTTTTCTACTATAAACTAATCAATATTAACGAATATCTTCAGTCCTACAAATGGTATAAATATTTTGAAATTCAAAACTATATTTTATTATATTGGAAAATTATTTTTAAATAAATAGGTGATTAATATTACTACTAATAACCTATTTCAAAGTATAATATCAAAAATTACGGTTTCATTTAATTTTTGAGATTGTAGTCATTTATCATTATATTTTCACTCATATTATACGTTTATGTTTTATTTTTTATCAATTATTACTTTATTATTACTATTATTTATTGTTTTTTAAAACAAAGTATTATATTTACAATATGTATTTACACGTTATATAATAAGTAATATTTAATGTAAGATAATATTTAAATTACGAGAAGGGGAAGTCGTCCATTGTTGTCACCCCGTTTTCAATTATTACTTGAAATTTGAATTTTAAAAACTAGGAATTATAAAAAACAATGTATACAGATAATCATATATTGTTTAGGTTCTGTAACGGATTATTAATAAGAGCTTGTTAGCAAGTAAAAATGTTTTTAGAAACTAAAAATAGATATTTTTCTAAAAAAAAAATAATTTTTATAAAAAAATAATAAAATATAATTTTATTTTTATAGTGAGGTATACTCTTATGAATTCAAGTGCCTTTACTTAATACCATAAGATAATATATTATTACAATATGCCATATTGAGTGGAATAAATAACAACGAACCACAAGTCCATAAATAATGAAACGTCAATAAATGTATACTCGTATAAAGAGTTATTTATGCAACATGACTATGATATTATTATTAAACAAATGTTTTTTATTTATTTTTAAACAATAACAACAATAACTAATGATGCGACAGCAGTAAGAATATCATAATTCATAAAATTATTTTAACCGAATGAGGTGATAGTCATCACTATATGGTCTAATAGTTGTTATGAAATGAGTTCGATCGTTTTCATAGTTACATATAATAACGAAATAATGTAAAAACAAATAATTTATTAATCAACTGATGTCAGCTATGTATAGGTAATATGAGTAGGTAAATTATTTATTATTGTACTCTATTTCTCTACATTTCTATACAAATATTAACAATAAGTAATAACTGTGTATGATATACGGTGATTTATTTTCATTGATAAATTTTTAATAATATATAAATACATCTAAGAAACGTTGAACGTAGTGCTTACATATAAATAATTAGATAATACATTATAATATTAGGTAATATTAAACGCCACACAATCGCTATTTAAGGGGTTTGATATATGCAATTTTAATGACATTTTGAAAAGAATTATTTATTTTAAATACTAATTTAAAGTGGCAAAGTATTTTAAAAGTGATCCTATGTCAGCACCAACAATGATTGTTGCATAATAATAAGAATACAAAGAAAAACGGTTAGGCGTGGAACAAACTTATGAATAGGTATAATACTCAAAGAGTATTTAAAGTATATTTACTAAATTATCGCACCTACATAGAAGATAAATTTATCAATAGCATGGTGTTTTTATTTATTTTTTTCAATCAACACTTTTTTAATGAATAAATAAAAAATTGAATCTTTACGAATGAATAATTTGAATTGTCTTTAAGTTAACAAAAAAAAAAAAAAAAACGCTAAGCCATAGTCTTATATTATTATTATGTATGGTAAAAATTTGGTAAAGTTAATATTGTCTCTGTAAATTTGTCCCCCATAAATCCGTTTATATGAATAAATTACGACTGATGTGATGGATACTTTAACATCAATTAATATTTTAACTCTAAACAACGTGAGACATATGACTGGGTCTAGAATTTTGAGAACTTGGAGCAAAAACATATTATTATTGTGGTATTTTTATTTGTGTATTAAGTTTTAATAAAGATTATGGACGAATGGAATACCTAGAATCAGAAATCAAAATTATTTTTAGCATATAAACTCATATTATACCACTCATGCCTAACCATAAATTACGTAAAATTTATAGAAATATATTTAACAATAAATTACGACACCGCTTTTTATAGTTGAGTATATATTTTTTACTATTTAGGTGAAATGCAATAGTTTTAAAATATTTTAATTGCAGTATTCTATAATTTGTTTACTACAATGTTTTGTATTTTTTTTTTTTAATAAACATAAAAGCCGATTATCCGTTTGCAAATTGTAGGTCTTCTAAAGATCCGTGATCAACGCCAGTCATGATAAAATACCTCTTCAAATAAAGCGATGAAGACGGGATGAAGCGATTTAATAATGCCCGTGAACGATGTAATTTACAGTAGCATTAGACATTAGTGCGTTATATGCATACATTATAGGAAATAGGTATATACTATAGACGAGTATTATGTGTAGTGTATACATATAGTAACTACAGTGTTGCACAAATAATTTTCGTATCGATACGCGTATAAACACACATTTATAATATATTATTATCTATCGATCGGCCGGCAATGGCGGTGGCTGATTGCAGTATATAGTAGTGGTCGGACTTTGTGGGTCCGGACAAATTGAATAATACGTGAATCGATGTAATTCGACGTAACAGTCCGTGTTATATACATACGTATATATTCGCACAGGAGTGGCTCTCGCGCTTTAACGAGGATTAATGCGTTTGGTAAATAAACTTAACAACACGTAGTTATATCTATATGCAATATACGTGTGTGTGTATATATATTATTATTATTACATATATATATATATAGCAGCACTGGAAGCTCGGCCTTTGGCATTTATAACAGTTTTCTGCACGCTTGGGTTTTCATTGGAAAATGGCTCTTTCACGATAGCCTTTTGAAATCATCGTTGACTCTTAGCGTAATGAATTTTCTGCCGATTCGTATTTCGACGGCAGTTAATATTATACCAATACTGAACGTCATCTATACATCCATTCGAAGTCGAAAACGCGAAACGGCGGGACATATATGTACAATATTCTATACGAATACAATATAGGACCGACAAGATACCTTCATTAAACTCCGATGACGTAGTGACGTGCTGTACAAATAACATACGTACTAGACGAGGAAGAGGGTAATATAACGATAGCAAGGTAAAAAAAAAAAGTGCCGGATAATAGGGCGAAGATGGAGTGTTCGAAAAGAAAAAGTAGCAGACGGAATATGGAAGAAATGGCCGCGTCGTCGAGAAAATGAGTGTAACAGTAGGTATTCATATTATTTTCTGTAGGGATAAACAAACGAGAATCCATTAACTACAATGTATTATATCTTAGCGTTAAAATAACTGTTGTATACATCAGACTACATGACGTAGGCATGATAAATAATAATATTACAAGTGTTAATATTTAGTCATGTTTAAATTAGTTATATATAATATTATAATAATAATAATAATAGTATAATATGTAACAGATAAATAAAAATACTCACTTTTACATTATACAAAAGCGTTTTAAGGATAAATAATAAATATCGAGTAAATATTTAGGTATACCTATATGTTCACAGAGAAAGAAATGAAATTTTCTTTTACGTACATAATTATTGTACCCTCTCCCAACGTTTGGTTTAAATTAAATTATACAATTTAGTGATTGTTAATTATAATATTGTTCATAAATAACTAGAACTTTATATAATTGTTTTTATTAGAAAAATATTTAATTTTTTCATTGATTAACAATAAAAAGACTATTTTTTTTTTAGTTAAATATGCAATTAATATCATATTGCATTTCATTTTCATTATATCTATTATATTTCACATATAGCAATTTGTATTCAAAATTAAATAAATATAATATACTTATAAGCATAACTATCACGTATTAAAATTAGACTTTAAGTACCTATACAACAAGGTTATAAAGTATAATGAGAAAAATATAGTTGTCTTATCATAGTATAATTATATCATCTAGATCATTAAAAAAATTTATAATCCTTATGTTTTATTAATTTAAAATATAATATACCAGCACGATAGCAATACACTTATGCCTTTTAAAAAATGTTTGACTTAAAAAAACATTTCGTAAGCATTGGTTTTTTTTCCAGTAAATGTATTAATGCCATTTATACGTTTAAATTATATTTAATTTTAATTACTCAATTTTAAGTACTTAGAGTTTTCTTGAAAATTAAAAAAAAATCCGTTCATTAATCACTCTCTTTTACATTTTTCTTTTTTAAACTACCTACCATATTTGTGATGAGCTTACAACAATAATTGTTTATACGTTATAACGACAATAAAACATAATAAATTGTAATAATGTAATGTTCCTGTATAATATATCATAGGACATAGATCATCACTTTCTTAATTATATACTATAACACTCCCAACGTGAAACACTGTACTATATATTACACATGATTACATGAAAATAAAATTGATAAACACAACAATTTCGATTTCAAAACTATTTATGTTTTGTATATTTCTATTCATTTTATACATAAATACATATAAGTGTATAATATGTAATTTATTATACGAATATACGACTACTGCAGTCTGCAGGGCCCCTCATCGTTTCGCATATATATCCAGTCCTATAACAAACGGTGTATTCAATTTTTATTCTCCTCTATCTCGCGCGCCCGTTCGTTTCCCACGTACACGGGACAAGGCATTTTTGGGAAACATCGGGCGACAGTAATCCAATTATTATTCAAAATAGGCGCCCGCTCGGCCGAAACCATTATACGTCGTTGTTAGAGATGGTAAAGGGGTGTTGACTTGAGTGGTCTAAGAGGTGGGGAGGTTGTGCGAGAGGAGTGGTAGAATTCGCGAAATTAAGCGTTTTGATAAACATATATATATAATATATACATACATTATACACAGTATATACACCAAACCACCCCCTCCTTTTTCCATCCACAGCCGGTCACCCGAAAGGCGCACAATTAATCATTTTATAATTGTTATTAATGATCTCGGCGTCGCCGGATGCTTCCACACCATAAAACCCGAACAACGTCTCAACTCTTATACACTTGGCTGTTTACGACCCTTTTATACTCTTACACTGGCTCTCTTTCTCTTGTCCTACTTGTCTCCTCTTTCTTATTCTTCTTCTTCTTCGTCGTCGTTATATCTATTTATTACTCTCTTATATCTATATACTATATATACTCTCATTGTTTTTTAAGCGCTAATGTAATTTTATTTATATTTTACTTTATTATCTCTTTTTACTCCGATGCCACCGGATAAACGATCTAAGTACGATAATCGAATGGCAAACGGTTGGGTAACTACGCGAGAGACGGGAGTAATGTACTGAAATGTTATTATTGCTTCAAGATGCGGTGCCCTCGGGGCGTTGCTGAGCCGACCGTTTCCATAACAATATAATAATACATTAATACGTATTATACATATTATTTATATATTTATATATAAAAATGATGTACGCAACGCACCTTAATAATTATAAATATTATAGTTTATTCGAAATACGGCAATTTACCAGTGCGATAAAATTATAAAAATTGCTATGTTTAATATGCATTTTAATTAACAAATAATCTGCTACAGATCATTAAATTAGTACATTAAAATACTTAAATATATTAGAAAAAAATAAATCATTACAGTTTTAAATATCTTCAAGTCTTTAGTTTTACGAGCTTCGTGAAATAAAAATGTATGGAATTACATATATTTATAATAAAAGCTATAACATTCAGAATTAATTAATTTAACTTTATTTTAAAGATTATTTTATTAATCAGAAAACAAATTGTTTTATCTCCTAAAATATTTTTGTAATTTATTATAACCAAAACAAATATTTAAAATTAATATCCGTTAAGTATAGTTACTTCAAAATTAACGTTTTGTGAGTCTGTTAATCAGATGTATTACAATTTTTTAAATATGAAAAATAATGAGAATTGAGTATACGTAATCTCGTTAAGAAATATACGTTTATAACTATATTATGTATAGCAATTTCAATATATTAAATATTCTAATAAAATTGCATAGATATTGTTTTTATTAATTTGAATAAATTCCCTCAAAGTTGTCTATAATATACCATATATTTTTTGATAACATATAAAATACACTATCTTTGGAAATCATACCATATACTTTAACTATTACATTCCATTGGTTAATTTGGAATAAAAATGTGTGATCTTTTATAACCTCTGCCTAATAACCACGCAGTTTATAGATTAATTTCATTTTGGTTATACTAATCTTTAATAAATAAAGATTTATGGCAAAATGAATAAATAATTCATATATTAAAGTTTAAAACGTATATTCTTAAAATAATAAATAGTTTCAATAATTATTTTAATTGTCAATATCTTGTGTTTTTCGTATTTCTCATTCTATAATAACTACATAATAATTATAATTTAAATTTTTCATGTAGGTAGGTACCTCTTACTACCTATGTTATTTTAATATTATAAATTATACGAAATATAATATAATTTATAGGCGCGTATTAGTATAAGGTGTTTAACACAAATTATAGCGATTCGCTTTAATATATATATATATATATATTATATTATAAAGAACGTACGAGCTTTCATTAAGTTTAAGTACTATATGAGCCGCAGAATAGCTAACCAAGAATACAAACTATAATATATATATATATATATATATATATATATATATATATATATATATATATATATATACATAACTATAGACTCGGTACCAGCTAAATACGCACCTTAATATTCTTTTTATTTCAACCGCTTGGAGATTGTGTGATTATGAATAAATCCATATTCCTGCACTAGATTTGTTGTCGTTAAAACATTTATAATAAATATTAAATAAATAATGATAAAACTATAAAAAAAAGTCATTGAACAAAAACCCTATTTAATTTTATTATATTTATGAGTTTGCATTTCGTTAATAATAATAATAATATTAATAATAAAGCAATAAGCTCAAAAACTATATTTTTATTATCTCATTAAATATTAAAACCGAGTTCTCAGATAATGATTCTGCATCTAACATTCTAACGCTACAATTATCAAAGTATAGTGGTAATTTATGAGTTTTATTATAATATTAAGTTTCAAACAAATGAAAGTAATAATGTCTTAGTAATTATTGGTTGACGTTTTAACCGTTAAAATATACAAATAGTATTAATTCATTACAAAACATATATATATATATATATATATATTGTATATTGTATAAATGCTTGTTTTACATGTATATTATATCTGATAGCTGTATATTATGGCACGCGTGTAAAATAAATTATGTATCAACTTATAGTTATAAATTATAATAATATTATTACATAGCAATATAATCGACCTCGGCGGTGGTATAATACAACTCGACATATTATATGGGCTTAAATGGCTTTAACAAAATTTTAAGGGTATTTAGTACTATATACCACAACTAATTATTATACAAAAGAAATTGTTATATTTCTCTTGCCGAACTAGCGGTATTTACTTTATCCAAACGTGCTTATTTATTTTTATTAAATTGTAACATGTAAAAACTTTCATAATATTTACTGTTGATAATTACTATTAATAGGTATTATTAATTTTTGATATTTACACATTCAAAGGAATAAACCAATATGGAGGAACCCTCTTCCCCCCTCAAAATCCCCATCGCACACACACCGCACACACGAGGGTACACTGTAACAGATAGGTGGTAAATGTTTTACGAACCATTAGCAAACACGGTAGGTTATCAACATTATATAAATTATGCATGCATACTTCAATACATGTATATTATAATCAGTATCTCATAATATCATAATAGTACTAATAATTTATTGTATGATGATTTTGCACCATTTGGTCGTAATACACACAAATGCCTATAGGTGTTCGCACACAACTGTATAAAAACTGCGTAACAATAACGACATATCGTTTCAGCGACGTCTTATAAGCGCATCATCACAATACCATTATACGAAAAGTGTACAACAACAGTACAATAGGTTAGGTATAGACACACCATCGTATTGTTATTATCATACATATCGTATCGTCTTCGTACAGTATAGAAATCGTAACTACATCGCGACACGAGATTATTATCCGCGCGCAATGCAAAAAATATATTATTATAAAAATATAACGTTATTGGCGCACGTGTTGCAGTTTGTGACGATGTTCGCGCATCTGGTCGTCGGTTTTCTTTTTGTTCAGCTCGTTAATTTCGGAACGCGACGAACATTATATTATGTATGATATATAATAATATAATAACACGGCCGGAGAAAAAAAAACAGTATCGTTATTACATGTGATTATTATTATTATTATTATTATTATTATTATCATCGTCATTGTTGTTACGTCGTGTAATAACAACGCCGAAACGACGGTTTTCTCACGGCGCCGCTGACGACACGCACGCGCCCCGACGACGGCGGCACGACGGGGGTCCGATATAATTGCGAATAAAATACCGCACGCGGGTTTGTTACAAATTATTACGCGCGAATCACCGTACCGTGTAACGACGACGACGACGACTCGATCGGTCGGTCGGTCTGTCCGTTCGTCCGTCCGACGGTCGGTCGGTCGGTCGACGGGTTTATACGGATAGCACGCGCACACGACGCTCGAAATTCTCGACGGGCGGGCATCGCGCTGTCGTTAGGTAGCCCGGCCCCGCCTCGGGACTCTCGTCGTTATTGTTGTTGTAGACGATAGACAGAAAAATTGTAAAAAAATATTTCGCGTAATTTGTCGCGTGCGGGTAATAATAACGAAACATTTCATAATGTTGTGTGCGCGACGCCGTAGTGTGTTTCTCCCGAACGCATCCCGTACTATAGTATACGCTGTTGTCAAAATTATAATAATAATAATAACATACCTATTATAATGTAATACATTATCCGTACGCGCCGCGTGCTCTTTTCACCGCCACTAACGATGGCCAAACGCCACCGGTTTACGAATATATAATACTTTATTGTGCATTTGCAGCGTTAAACGTGATATCATATACGAGACACGAGTATAATAAGGCGACCGCGGTGTGAGCGTGCGATCTCACTTTCCGCCGCCGGCAATCGGTGGTTGGAGGTCGTGAGTACTTTTCGTGGGTTTCGCGAAACCCACCGCCAACACCCCGAAAATATCCCGACAGCCATCCCCGAGCAGCAACGAAACGACGTAACATGTTACCATCATTTAATAAAGTAATAATGTGGTGTATTATTATGCATCTATACGGTATACATTTACTCACTCGTATCATCGTAGTATAATGCTGCAGTGCGTGTAGTGTTTTTGTCCTATAGTTAAACATCACGATTACACGAATAACGCATTTCCGAAACGGCCAAAATCCTGTACAAACCATAATCACTCGAATCTTCTCATTTCCTCTCAATTCTATTCGAGTACTTTACCCGCTCGACGGCCTGACAAGATTCTGTGATGATCTATAAAAACGAAAAATAATTATAAAAACAAAAAACACTCGCGCGTTAGGTATTACCAGTTGGGAGGGCTTATCCTTTTTTTCTTCGATGTATAATATCTTGTACAGTTGCACATAAAATATTATATTATTCTTGACAACTGTTCTTTGCACAGTGGTAGTTTGTAGTGGTAGATATTATAAGTACTTATGTAATGTTTAATTATTATAATATTATATTTATTTAATAAAATTATATATTGTGTGTTTCACTCGTGTAAAATTATTACAGTATAAAATGAAGTGATAATTTTTTTTCTCTCGACATCATTAAATCCAATGGTCGGGACTCGGGAGAAACAGAGCGCAATAATCGCATTCAGAGACACTATATTTTGGTATAGACAACTGCCAGTTATTGTATAGTATTATATTATATGCTATTATTACGCTTATAGGCGCAATTATATGGGGTATTAGGGCAGTACAAATTAACGAGCGGTATACCCACGTTATATGCTTTGATGTATATTTTTGGAACGTTCTTTCAATTTTCGCATTTTTTTCATTTCTACATGACGTATTAACTACGTTGTCTGTATAGATAGCCGATAGCAGGTAGGGTAAACGAATTTATTATCGTCTATTTTTGATATATAGTTTTTCGATCTATACATTTTTAATGTATGATATAGGATTAATACAAATAGAAATATAGTCTGATAGACATCAACCTATATTACTCAGAATATTTTATTACATAGGTATTTATATTGCTATTAATAATTTATTATTTATATTCCTAATTTTTAACGTACGTAAATTGAATTATTTATTAACAAAAACAAATCGCGTATAATATATGATAGTATAATAATAATTATACTATCATATATAGTATTATATTACTAGCTGTTATTGACCTATAACTTAATAGTAACGTAACGTATGAGATGGAGTGAATAGGTTCGTGGTTTAAAATTTAAATAACTAGAAATTATCCTAAAATATATTTGATTTTAAATTGAACTTAAAATATTTATAAAAATGTGTGCATTAGTATTTTTAAGAATTTTTGATTACGTTAAGAACAACTTATGAAAATCTGTTTCCTATTATATTAAAGTAATTTTTAAGCTTGAACTATTCAAATTTTAAGAACATTTTAATAAAAAAAAAATATAAATCTTTATGCTTTTGAAAATTTTATAAAAATAATTGTATGAGGCATATTTAAAAAAAAATTAAATCTCTATACTCGAAGATATCATATATTCATTTTTTAAACATTTTGAATGAGAATATCAATTTATATTAAAATATATAGAAAAAAACTAAAAATAAACAACATTTTCTAATAGGTTAAGATTAACTTAAAATTTTTCTAAATATGAAAATTTCATAGTATATAAAAAATATAGCTTAAATATCAGAGAAGTATTTTATGTTTCTACAATTAATAGTATTATAAAATAACAAAATATTGTTTAAAGTTAAATCATTATTATCTATATTTAATAATACAAATTATAACTAATAAAAAAAAATAATGTTGATCCTTTTTATCCTAAAAAAACGATATATTTATTAATTGCACTTCTTATAGTAATGTATTTTTATGTTTTTGAAACATGAATAGTTTTATACATTTTGGTTCAACAAAATTAAAAACTTAAGTATTTAATACTTATTTATCAAGTACTATGATAAAACTTATAATTAACATCATAATTTTATAATTATCAATATCAGATTTTAATAAAACAATTCAATTACTATTCAGTGACTAGCGCTGAGAGACTATATTATGTAGTTATTTACACAAATTTATAGTTATTTTGTTCATATCGTAATAATTCTTAATATAAAATTAATATCAAAATATATTACCGGATACTATAAAATATAGCACTTAAAACAAACAATTTATTTTGCTATTTTAAGTTTTACACGACCGACATGTAGCCGCGATCTAATGCAATTGTTGTTCAAAACGCGAGTAAGCGCGCACCCCAACTGCAGCAGCATTACACTGATGCGTTTCCGATGTATGTTTTTGTTCTAAAATTAATTCAACTGAGACAAATCGTTCGTAACAAATGGAAACGGTGTACACGGGAGAGGAAAAGTTAATAAAATTAACAATTATTCAACCCTCTGACGATCGTTAAAAAAATGTATAACTGCTGATAGGGGCCATCGGTGTTGACCCGTCGGGATAACACACTATATTCAGTTAATTTATATATATATATAAATATATAGATATAGAACATGTTATATAATATATTATTACATATACGGTTGATGGTGGCGAAGGGATGGTGTGTGTATATACTACAGCCTGCAGTAACGTAATAATATCGTTTTCCATTATTGCGAATACGACTCAGGGGACCATTGAACAAAGTAATATGGGCTATAATGCGAATATTATTACTACACGTGTTGGCTATCGATGTTACCACTATAATAAGTGTTAAAATATATATTTTTGCGACTAGATAATAACTATTTATTGGCGTGTGATAATACTATTTAAAAGCGGTTATGATCATTTCACAGGTTGTTCGCTACCGACGTAATTTAACGATATTATTGTAAATTTGTATCTCTCGCAATGTGCATATCTATATCACAGTAATTAATAATCATTAGTTTGTAAGTAAGTATTATGTATGTTTAATTTTATTAAAATATGTCTACAAAACTATTGTTACAACTAACGGTGCCAAATTCACATTGTATTATAATGTACAATTATATTACGTTTACTATGTATACGCCTGAAAACTGTATAATAGTATAAGAATATGTTTTTACCGCTCACTGACGCTTTATTATCATCTGACGTGGCGCTTTATAACCGTTGTCGTTTAGACGATATAAATTTACATCAAAGCTTATAAAACGGTGACTGTTGGGCCGACCTAAGACCGAGAATGCGTTCAGGTATTTATATGGCAGAGTAGTGCGCCGTCTTAAAATATATATCTTTTTGTTTAGACATATACATACATAATATATACTCTCGCCCGGAAACCCTATCTCTCTCTGTCCACATATATATGTATACATATGGTACTCACTAGTAGCAAATACACACGCACATGGATGTCGTAACAAATTGCAAACACCCTCGTAGCAAACACATTTACACACATTAAACAGCTGGTGAAACGAAATTATTGCCCTCGCCAAAAAGGGTTAACACTCACCCCAACAACGGAACCAGCAAAGACACGAGGCTCTCGTACTGTTACATTATATCGTGATGTGCTCTAATGTGTGCGTTTGTGTGTTTGGATGTTTGTACGTGCGGTGAACACAATGATATAGTACAGTTCCATTACCAAACTTTTTTGCGTGAAGTATAATGGGGTATATTATAGAAGAACCGCTTATCTTTGTTACAATTTTGCAAATAATATGACGAATGTTGATCTAAAATCAAAATTACTGTAGTTAACCGGAAATGTTTACCGCTGTATTTATTATTTTATATTATCTTGTACGTTTGGTATTTAAATTCGATTAAATATTATATTACGATAAATTACTAAAAATAAAGTAAAGCTATAATTAGGTTTTTATTTTACTTATTCAATTTTTATCGAAAAATTTTATTTTTGGTTCAATTACATGCAAATAACATTAAATCAGTTTATACCTAGTTTTGATTTTTTAATAACCTATTTCTACATAACGTCATTAGAAATCCATGATATTTATATGGGCACATGCGATTGATTTAAATTAATATACAGAAATAGCGAACAGGATACTGAAATAATTTAAATTATTCCATTTATTAACGTGAAATTATTATGTTATATACTTGCACTTATCTTACATGATAAATAAATGAATTTTGGACGTTGTCCTAATTTCTTCAACTATTTTTAACGCTCAACAGTGTGTTTTTAATCTAAAAATTGAAGGGTTAGAAAATAAAATCTCAACCCATAATGCATCTATTTTCATTTAAATTTTAAGTTAAGTATATAACGGTAATTTAAAAGATAAATAAGACACTAGGCACAATATATATAGACATAATAAGATGAATAAAACATCAATCTTTACTTTATACGTAAAATACAAAGTATAAAACAATAAAACAATCGACTTGATGACTTCTATGATGTTATTTTGAATTTTTATTGCTATGTAATTGGATCACTTAAAAGGATATTTTAGTTGGAAATTTTAACCATTTTTCACTTAGCGCAACAGGTTATTTTTATGTGGATTATGGATACAAAAAATTATATACATTAATAAATTATAAATATTTCAATAATATATATATACATATTATATCTGTAGAATGTAATAAATAATAATTATATAACAAAAAAAAAATTGTTTAAATTGAATTTAGCATAATAAAAATTAGTTTGATTACATCATAGGACAGAAGATTTGAGTAATAGATACTTATCGAAGTCTGCAGTAATTTTAAAATGATCATCTAAACTAGTATTATTTAGTTAACATCTTTGTTTTTAGTTTGTACGATTAGTTTTAAAAAAATGGACCTTTGGAACTTTGAGACCAAAACTTCACCGAACCCCTTACTTAGTTTATTTAAAAAAACAAATCTGAAATCGTAATTGATATTTTGTAATTTGTTGCATAGGTTTTTTTGATTCTTACGGATTCTCCACTTTTGTTTTAACAATTATTTTATTTAAAAATGAAACTTTTTTCGGTCGATTATTCTAAAAAAATTAATATTAAATAGTAAATACAATTTACCTATGTACGATTTAAATCCAATCCCTTAATCATAAAATACAGTTTTATAATAATAGTATACAATTATTTTACTTTATTACGTTCACAAATATGTAAGCATTATATGAATCAAGTTTTGTCATAAAAAAAAAATGACGTTTAATAATATATAATAGCAAAATGTTTAAATTTAACGTTCGTATTGTGTATATTTTTATGTATTAAAGAAGTTAAGCTCGAAATAACTGTTAGTACTGGTAGCTTAATTATTTATTTCGATGAACCGAAACCTTTAAGTAAAGTCATAAAGGATACTCCCACTGTTAAAACTTTTACGTTATAATTAATGAGTATAATATGGTATTATAATATCATATTTGCACGAATCATACTGAACACATCGTATTATTTAATAACAATATAATATAATACCTATCATATTATACAGTAGATATTGGGTTGCCCACAGAAATATCACAGCAGAATTTATATACGTATTATATAATATTATGTACTAGCAAGTAGCAGTTTACATATATATATACGCGCAGTGGGGTGAGGTGAAGAGGAGTTTATTTTGAACGAGATTTAATTAAAGTCACGCCGTCGGGGCGAGTGGAAATTGCACACTGCATTGTAGTAGTTGTACGTATAATAATTTAATAATAATAATATTATGTATATTATATTGCTAAATCAAAACCCGCACGGGCAATAAATTCGCGTTTGTTTCTCGTTCTTTCTATACCTCTGCTCACTCTCTCTCTAATTCTGTCTGCATATATACACTCAACCTTCGCCTCCACGCACACCCTCACCAACGGTCTGCACGACCGACGGTTCGGTATATTCTACGTTATATTATTATAACGACGTGCTTGTGGGTGTAACGCGGACGATAAATATCAATAATTTGTCGGCCCCAATGGCTGTGTGGCACACACATATCGACTTAACAAAGTTTCGGGCGACGACGGCGGCGGCGGCGGCGGACGGGACATGCGCCTCGACAACAGATAATTCGATTACAGACGCCAAACCACGGACCGCTGAGCATCTAAACTACCCGTTTATCATGTTTATACGTTTAATACCATAAACCTCCTCCCGTTTTTTCCTGCCCCTCTCCTCTTCACCACTATTTATTTATTATTATTTTTTTCTTCTTTTTATATATGTACTATATATATTACATCCTTTTCTCTTTCGACTCGGGTTCACACTCCCTGCTCAAAAACAACCACTATCCACTACCTCCACGCCGATACTTTCATTTTTATCCATTGTTCCACGTCCATCCGTTAGTAGATGTTTTTTTTCGTTTTAAGTGCTTTTTTTTTGTTTTTCTATCTTATTCGTTTCGCACTGTGAACGGTAGCGTTCACCCAATAACGTCCAAGTATAGGTACCTAAAAATTGTTAATTTCCATGAAAGTATTCAACATTAATATATAAACTATATTATCGCTGCAATCTACTTATACATAATATATCGCATATAATTTATATATATGTTGATATCGACAATGTACAATTAATAGACAAAACATTTAAAAAATTCAGAAAAAAATTAAAAATACATTATTTCGCAAATATACACTGCTGGATCTTTTTTTAATATATACGCTCAGAATCTATTGGTAGATATAAAAACATCTAAGTAATAATATTATGACTAATAATCATAAAGAACTGTCCGAGCTATAAAGAAATATATTTTTGGAAAAAAATAAAAAATCATATAATATTGTTTATGCTTATGTAGTTGTTTTGTTAATGACATATCTAAAAAAATCACATATAACTATTAATATATGTGTTATTCATAACCGTACCTAATGTTCTATTTATGACCAATAAAAACTTTTTCATTGAAAAATTTGTTTTATACAGGACCGATAACATTAAATTATACATTTGAAGATAGGTTAAGTTAAATTAGGTTAAAACATGAACATTCTTTAAATAAAATATTTTATATTAAGCATATTATATAATATATGCTGGTAGAGTGATAAATATGTGGGTTAAAAACGTCTTCCTAATAAAGTTCAACTTTTAATATGTTTCAAGTATAAATGCAGCAATAATATTTACTTTAATTATCATGTCATTATTATTTTAAAAATTGATTGTAAATTGTATTACTATGGTCTATGACAGTATTATTAAAGTATAATTATTAATAATATAGACACTAATTAATATAATTCACTTGGTCTCGGTTATTTGTACGACTACACTAATATTATTACTTAGTTAATTTTATGAAAAAAAAAATTATAGTCATTAAATAGAAATCAAATCATCCAACCATACTATTTTTAAAAGAATAAACGCCTCATGGGCCATGATAATGTTTAATTACTATATTAGTATAGCTTGGATAGCTGTCTAAGGTGACAACATAAAACCACACCCATTGTGTAGTAGCTTCTTACCCGTTATACATATATAACTAGACTATTAGGATTGGTATGAAATTGTACTATATAAATTACTATATTGATTTATAATAAAAAACTATAGAACTTTCATAAAGTAAAGAACAACCGTAAGTTGTAGGTACATTTTAACCACCAACAATAATTAACACGATATTGATATAAATTTTAACATGTATACAATTATAAATATTTTTAAAATATTATAGGAAAATCAAAATGCAACTCAATTAGATATAAAATATCAAATTACATTAAAATATATAATTAATTTAGAGAAAAATACTCTGAACTGTCTGTTTTTATCTCCAAAAAGATTCAAAATTAAATACATTTAAATAACAGAACTATAAAATTACACAGTGATAAAAAATCACTAATTATGGGAAAGAAAGAGAAAATACGCTATACTCGACACATTTATATATAAAAGGAAATCAAATAAATAGAGTTATTAATTTATTAGTAAAAATTTGTGAGTATTAAACTATTTTAAAAATGTCAAATTCAAACTTTAACACTCAAATGTTTTAAACATTGAAAATCAGCAATATTATTTATTTTGATTTAAGTAAGATTATTTTAAACTAATG
Organism: Rhopalosiphum nymphaeae; assembly: GCA_036289425.1. Classification (NCBI taxonomy): domain Eukaryota; kingdom Metazoa; phylum Arthropoda; class Insecta; order Hemiptera; family Aphididae; genus Rhopalosiphum; species Rhopalosiphum nymphaeae. The sequence continues at coordinate 4,677,833 of JAZAQC010000012.1, read as the reverse complement.
AAATTACAGTTGTGATAAAATATAACAAGTTGTATTATTTAAAAAAAGTTTGCATTCTGGTTCAGTTTAGGGTAAAAGCATCAATTAAATATTTTATGAAAATAATATTTACGATTTTGGATAATTTATTAATGATTATAATGATTATAAATAATCAAAATTATTTTAAATTAAAATATGCTTATATTTATAAAAAAAATATAAATATTCAAAATCTATCCGGCCAATACACAGGAAAATATTTTTCTTTTTAAAGTACATAATAAGTGAATTTATCCTAAACTGAACTGGAGAATCATAATCGTGAAAATACTGAATATCTTTTTGCTATATTATGTGAAAGATACATAGAGAAAACAAATATTGGTGTAGCAGCCCAAATACTTAGCTTAACCAAGTTAATTAATATAATCACAATTATTGTTTTTTATACAATCAACGGTTATTACAATATTAAAAAAATATATCATTATTCAACTAAATGTCCAGATTCACTATTTAAGTTAAATAATTTTATCAAATTTTAATAATAATTGCAATATGCCTATAATGTAAATTATTTTGAAATAAAAAGATAGTTTTAGTAAGGTATATAATATTAAAAATATATGTAATAATATATATTTTCATTGTAGTATCTATATTAATATAAAAACTAATTTGAACGGCTCGCTTTCTAGTTATAGTACTAAGTTTTTACAAGGATTATTTATTAATTTGTTCACATTTTTTAATTAATGGCCTAATACAATAATATATAAATATTTAATGTGTAGATTATTCTCTCTGTACGTTTAAACATCACACAAATGGGGTCAGCCAATTTTCGCATTTAATTGACATCATTTTATGCCGACGGTCCATATACCTCACGCAACCACAGTTAGTGAAACCTGTAGGTACAATATGAACTATTCGGTGCCCTGATCGATTCCAAATTAATCACACTAAGGGCTAATCCTCTAAAATACCTGCTGAAGATTGATTCGCAGACATATCCCATAGCCCCTGCCGAGTCGATGTCTCTGTTCAAAGCACATTGTTAACTAATCGGGTCAACTACGGCTCGTCGTTGCAGATACTTGGATTCTACCCTGCTTTAATATAATAGTAACCCGATTACAACCACACCGCGTCTCCATTGCTGATAAACTGAGTGATTTCCGTCGTGCTAATAATAATAAAATACAAACGTGATTAAAATTAAATAATAAACAGACGTAGTCTATATAGTTCAGTTTTTATTTTGTTTATTAAATATATATTTATAATATACCACAATTACAAACACTTGTATACATTACGAACGCTCAAAAAATTATTTTAATATATTATTCAGTTGTATAAAAAAAAAGTTTCTGTGCAAAATTCCATAATTTTTTATTTTAATTAGAACTCCTAGTGCCTAAAAACGACGCAGGAACCCTTAGAATACTTGTTTTAAGTGGCCAGATTTTATGTATATACCTACTATTCTCATTCGACTATTGTTTGTAGCTATTGTCACACAAAAATGAAAACCATTAATTCCATTCGTATTTATCTCTTGGATTGCATTTGTTATTCACTCGTCAATAGACCTCGACAGCTTACCGTAAATAAATGGGGGGCGTTAAGATAAAGACGTCGCTACGTTAATGCATTGAAGGATATCTGAAAATTGTACACGTACTTGTCGTACTTACACATTAATTTGCTTCATCCAATGTTAACGCTCAGTTTTCGTTAATATATTTGGCTGTGCAATCGTTTACGATTATATTAAGTATACGTATTTTATTTGTAGAAGGGTAATGAAAACTATCCCCTTTAGATCTGTATTTTGTTTGATATTATATTATGATGTGAAAACTGTGATTTATAGACTTTTTATTACAATATCGAAATTTAAATTAATCTAATATTTTATGAAGCATAGAAATATACGTTTCTTATGGCTCGAATATTTTTAAAAATTTATAATTAATTCTGATATATGTTTTGGCAATATTGATAGAAGGAAAAATCGAGTACCCCCTCCGGGAAAAAAAAGATTAAATAAACCTCTCCCACATTGTTTTACTATACATTTTTCTCATCAAATATATATTTATGAGTTAACTGGACACATGCAAAAAAAATTGAAATGTATATCATGATAATATGTTCCCTGCAACTGTACCTACTGAACGTATATATATATTATATAACGTGTATTGCGTACTATTCCACGACAACTCATATAAATTATTTAAGTAGGAAAATCGATCTCTGTGGGTCTAGTTTTGAATAAGGTAAGAGAGCACGTATTGGACAAAAGAAAAAAAACTAGGCGACATTTACGGACGTGGAAAAAAAGAAAAACATATGCTGCCAGCGACGACAAAAAGAATCTGTGGTCACGGAGTGAAAAAAAGCTTACAGCATATATATATATATATATATAATACATATACATGAAGCTGCTGGTCGGTCCGTGAACGGTTTTATTAAATCGGTCTTTGTCGTAGTCACCACCACCGAAAAGAACTATTTTCTCTTTTTTTTTCCTTGCGCACGCGTCTTTTTCTCTCTCTCTTCTCTCTTTCTATTTCTTTATCTCACTCTCTCTGTTTACCTCTCTCGTTCACTCACTTCTACTACACTACACGTCATCGTCCTCCTCCTCCTCCTCCTCCTCCTCCTCCTCCTCCTTCTTCTTCTCCTTCTCCTTCTCCTTCTCCTTCTCCTTTTTCTTCTTTTACTTTTGCGGACGGATAGACGAGCGCCGTCCGTACGCGGGCGGAACGTAATGTCGTCGGGGCGCGGCGACGCGGTGTGGGCAGTGGCGGGCGTCCCAAGAATGTGTGCGCGCGGTGTTCGGCGAGCGGATAATTGACTTTTCCCGGATGCCCATAAATTACGTTCGCGGACGCCCTTTTCCGTGCCGGCGCACATAATGCCACCCGCTAATTCGTTAATCCTCCACTTACCGAGTTCTCAAACAAAATTAATGACCCTTATAGAGACGGCCGGTCTGTCGGACGGTATGTGCGAGCCGCGGTATTGGCATTCCACTTCTATATACACCAACGTTTACGTATCTATATCTGTGTATATATATACATACTGTTATGTGTATATAATGTGCACCATATGAACGCTAGTGTGTGTAAGACCCGTCCCCCCCCCATCATGGCCATTACACTCTTCTACCAACCTCTACGGTCCACTTGACATTCGGCCACCGCTGCCAAGATGTACGTCTGTACCTACATTATCTCTAGGTAAGTCACCGCCGGAGTTTACAAAAAATTAGTTACCACGGTCTGATGACGTAAATACATTTTTTTGAAATAATGTAAATATCGAAAATATCAGTGCACACGTCGCTTACCAAACAAGAGAAAATATTATCATTAAAGTTCAATACCTACTACAGTCCAAATATTTGTAAGAATTGTGAATCCACCCGAATATTAGCGCCAGACGGTCTACTCTCATCGAACTGAAATTATTTTTAAAAAAAATGACAATAAATAAGATTTTGTAATACATCACACGTAAGCCAATACTCGTGATATTCTATTAACATTCTAATCGCCAATCTGATAGGGGGAAATAATAGAAGAGATAATCGAGATATTTAAAGCCCTTAAATAGGGGTCGGCAGATGCTATTTATTAAAGAACTTAATATTGCAATTGATAAACATGATTTTGGATTATAACACTTGATTAAACTACAAATATATCTATTATTATTAACCAAGTATTAACATTTAAAATGAATACCTTTAATACAACATTCTTTTAAAATCGAATTTAAAATGAATTGTTAAGTACTTTAATTTTAATAATTTATTCAACTTTTTTTATAAATACGTAATTCGATTTCACGGAAAAATTAAACATTAAAGTTATGAAAACAGTGAATACCACTCGTTTTAAATATATTTAAAACTGAATTAGGTGCTTTTTAATATATATGGTAATAACATATATAATTTTTATAAGATAATACAGCAATGAAGATTTTTAAAATAGCTAAAAACTTAATAAAATTAAAATTGATTTGCTATTATAAATTCAGTACAAGATTTTAATTTAATAATATTGTTTATAATAATGATATTTAATAATACTTAAAAATAATGGAGTAATACTTATTTGGGCATAAGTATTATTCCATTCCTTACTTGGTCCCAGGACACACATTAATACGCAGCATAATTTTTCACGTTTACATATATATTATTATAAAATTCAACGAATGTCATTCATCGTATTAGTCATTATTTTATTGCTCAGACATGTCCATTTATATTCTTCTACGCGTTTATCAAAGAATAGAAACAAAAATAAAACCTTTCGTTGGCATTTCTTAACCTTTTTTGAACAAAACAAAAAAACCTTTCAAATAAATTCCTCGAGGGTGAAAACACACGCTCACATTTTACCTGAAACAGAAATCACTTCATCAGACGATAGTCATTGTCTACGTCAAGGGTTGAGGGTCCTTTTGTTTAATCACAGTAAAGATAAGCTCACTTGTGGCGAAATAAAAAAAAATGATAATCTCTTAAAAGATTATTTTTTTTAATAATAAAATAATAATATTACAAGCCAATAATAAATTTAATATTAAATGTGTTCAAAAAGTTTTGGAAACACTTTAATTACTGTAAATACCAACATATTTTAATATCTAAAAAAAAACAATATTTAATTGTTTTATAAGTTATATCACATTATCATTTATCAATCCCAATAATTAGTCTAATAGCCATTTCCAAATTTTTAAAATATCGTATGAATGTATTTAAACTGTAGTTAATATTTTTTATTTAATTCTAGGTAACACAGTTTTTTTTTTAAACTACAGTTTATAAATATCAATTGATGAGAAAATAGTTGATTATTGATAAATATTTAAAGTAACTATTATAGATGTATAGAATAATCCATTACTTTCCAATTCTATCCTTATGCAATCCAATCAATCCATACCAATTTTATATAGGTTTAAAATACTTATAAATTGTTGATTACTTATTGCTTTATTGCATTTAAAATATTGTAATTATTACAATTCTCAAAACAAATATTTTTTCTGGTTATTAAATTGAAAATATGAGTATAAGATTTACTAAGTATATATTTTTTTGAGTAGTTTATTCTGATACAATATACAAACGAAAATGATATTACAATTAATAAAAAATCAAAATTAAATTTCCTTGAAATCTTTCCAGATAACTATTGTCTAATAGTAGCAAAAATGAATGCTAATTAAATAGATAAATTTGTTTTTTTAGTTTGATAATACATAATAAACTAATCATTTAACTACTATTGTACGTATAAAATTATTATGTGTAGATATATGTACATTTTATTGTAAGATATAAACGTTTTTCTGGACGCGCAGTAAAAGTCAAGACGTATAGTAGAGGTATATGCGTATAACGCAATAATATGACGCATTAAGTGTATTGAACTACACTGGCTTATACGGCAGTGTAATAAACAATATGATATTGTTGGAGAGTTTGTAACAAAAAAGTTTTGGTCATTGTAGGACTTTTTGACCGCATAATATATTTTATTATTGTTCGGTTCTACCAGTCGGATTATATTTGCCGTATCGTCCGTTTCAAGTGGGCCGAGTTATACAACTCGTGTAAACACAATACGAAAGTAGACTATGGCCAAATATTATTTTACCCCTTTGCGTGCTTTGTTAACTACATTAAAATCCGAAAACTATAGTATCAACAGCAAAATCAAAAAAAAAAAAAACAACGATTTTATAAATGATTTATAAATTTATAAATACAAACAACTGTTGTGAATAGTAATGTTTCTGATGTCCAAAACGCTCAACGTGATGATTCATTTCGATTTATAGATTTAACACAAACCCGAATGAATATATTATTATAATATTATGCACGTTACACGGTGTTAGTTGTTACACGTTATCCAATATAGATTTCTTCCAAATTTTAAATTTAATATGATTTTTTACAACCGTGCGCTCATCTATTATATTATTTTAATACAGAGGTTTAGCATAATATTATATTTTACTATGCAGGTGCCTGCGGGGGTGTTTAAACCTTTTCATTTCATGTCTCCTTCGTCTTTTCACAACATATTGACGGCCCCGAAATTATTAATGACAAAAAATATGATGTTTATATTATGAGTGTATATTAATGTATTTATTGATCGTTTTCATTATCGTTACACCATCATCATAATGGTCAGTGGCCACCATCATCATCATCATCATCATCATCATCATCGTCGTTATATTTTTTTTCGCCTCTACAGTTCTATGAAATGGTTTACTTGACCATCACTCGTGACGCCCCTTCTATAGTCACGCTCACAGTTTGTACACCTCTGTAATGTGCGGGTTATAATTTGTGTTGTATAATAGTATCCACTATATCCTTTATTTCGGTTTCGATAATATCACACCTATTATCATGACAAAACAACAATGTTGTTATGCATTTTTTCATTTTTCCTTTGCAGTCATATTATATATTATCAATTATCAATCAAATGTATATGCATATTACCTGCAGTATGGTACCTAACGAATGTTTATATGTTACTGGCAAATACGTAAGTTAAGGAATTATTGTTAATGACTAATCAATAACGATATTCTCGATCACATTAGACTTGTACGATATTCACTAAGAATAACGTTAATGTTCATTATTTTCAGCCAATGATATTGTACTTAGCAATATTTCCTGATCAATGACAACCAGTCATTTTTCAGCCATAGTTAATAAACATATGTTTATTTAATTTACTTGTTACATTATAAATAGGTATGTGATGTAAAATCGATTAATGTAATCAGTACTAACGGTTATACACAATATTATACTTTCGGATTCTGTAATATCTGGTCAATCTTGCTGTATTAAATAAAAGATCCTAAATAACCGTGCATCGAGGTTAATTGCAGCATAATTGGAATTTTTACCTGTTCAGTATTCTAAATTTAAACATTGAGCACTCGATATCCGTAAAATAAAGAAACCATATTTGAGTGTTAAAATGAAAAAAGTATAATAACTTTTATAAAAAAGTATTTAATCCATATATATGGGGCATATGGTATATTTAAATATATTATACTTTAATAATAGGTAGTAATAATATTTATGATAATTCAAATAGGTTAAAAATATGTTGCATACTTTAAATATATATTTTAGTAATCAATAAGATTATAATAATTAAAATAAAATGTTTGTAAATTATGAATGTATTTTAAAAATTTTCCGCAATATCACACTTTATAGAAGTTCACTATAATTATCGTAGTAAATGTCGTTTCGTAGCCATATGATTTTAATATACATTGTTAAAGTTTGTAGGTAACGTCAGCTTGACGTGACTTACAGCTTATTTTTAATATTAATTCGTGTTCATAATTTATGATTTCTAACTTATAAACCTATACATGACATATATAAAAAAGTGATAAACTTGATGTTCATAAAAACCTACATAATATAAATTTATTATTGACTATAGTGCCCTTGCTGAGACGTGTTACAGCATCAGAAAAAATAGTGCTTAAATGTATTATGGTTTTGTGTCTACACATGTAGCGTTTCTGGATAATATTCCGATGTTGCAACCTATCGGATATATGATCCATCTATATTGTAGGTACACAATATAAAATATGACAATAGAGAATAATTAATTTGTATAACACATTCGCACACTTTTCATAACATAATATAGTAGATATACGTATCTAATAGCCAGTCAGATATGAATATATAATTATATGATATATCATCTATCAGTCACGCATAATTTTAAATTTTTAACCAAACTTAAATATTTTATTAAGCAAAATAAATTATTAAAATTTCCAGGAGTAGGCATTAAGGTATAATTTCCTAGTAAATGTATTGACAAAGCATTTGATTTATCACATAATTGATTGACAATAACATATTATACGTATACATATATAATATATTTTAATCGACGGTCAAACCACTCGTAATCGACAATAACACTATATTGTACAAATTTCTGCAGAGAATAACACTATTGATGCCCCACGTTATGCACATATACGTATAATAATAAAAACTATACATTGTCCAAGTAATAATATATTATACTTTGAGCCCGTCACCGTTTCGTAGCTCGCCGGTGGAGCGAAGTTTCGGGGAGAAGGAAAAGAATTCGTTGACGACGAAAAATTATAATTAGTTTTCTGAAATATTTCCATTTGCACTTTATTATTAACCCCCTTCTACTCACCGCACAAGACATCGCTAAAGTCCATTCATTCACGGTTATATACACCCCCACCAATCCTGCGTGTACGTTTCACGCCGATTCAATTAACTCGACGACGAAACGTCATAATCGGATTACCCCCGGCGCATTATCGTATACCCTCTCGCTCATACACCCACCCTCCCAAACACACACACATGCATAATAGATATACATTAAATATGTAAAAATTTGTGTGTGTGTGTGTGTGTGTGTGTGTGTGTGTGTGTGTGTGTGTGTGTGTTATAAGTTAAGGATGACTGGGAGGTTTTGCTGAAAAACACACGACGACAATAATATAAAGTCGAATTCCGCAGGGTGTGCTTCGATTAGCAGCAGTTCTTCAGCATCCCTCCAGCCCCTTTCCACAACCCCAACCATCAAAACCATCGCTCCGCCGCCGCCAATGAATTTCTAATAACTTTCCACTGGTGGTTGTAGTGGGGAAACGGTAGGAGGGTAGATACTCGTGGAAATTATTGCTATTTCATGCAGTGACGTTTATTATATATTATAACGACCGGCCGATTTAATCCGCAACACGGCTAACTGCAGAGCCATACGCGATGTCAACAACGGCAGTGACTGTCGTCGTATATTATTAATATTAATAAAATAATAGCGAGCGCATATATTATATTATTTGATACTACGACCCGCTCCGATTTTTGAGTGTAACGGGACGAACCATAATTCTACATAACTACCTAACTATCACGGCACGTCGATATTATACGTACATGTACACGAGTCCTATTTATTTATTCGTTTCCGCCAATTATTTTAGGAGAGGTTCAATTTCTGTAAACTTTTGTTATAGGTTTATCGATTGAGTCGTACGAAATTATATTATTATCTTGTTAAAGTTACCGTTATTATCTTAGTCATTTGCTCTGTAGAGTGTAGCAATTTTTTTTACATTGCGGCGTCGTCATCATCATCATCATGATTCGCGGTAATATATTATTTTTTAGTTTTTAACCTGTTATAGTTGAATTATTGAACGAATCCAGTACTGTTATAGTTTTACTGTGTCTATTGGCATACGACAGCCATGCTGTAGGTCACATTTCCTGTCTATAAAAAGATAAACAATCAAATTAAATACAAGAACTCAAATATTTATCATTGAAACTTGCAAGCGATAATAATGCTTACATTCTCTATAATAAATAATTATTCCTAGTCAAATCATTTTTAATCAATTGATATACTTTATACTAAATGATAAATCGTGATAATGAGGTTAAAATTATTTGTTGATAAAACAATAGAAGAAGGAATTGAAAATGTTTTTTTTCGATTAAACGATTCGTGTTCATCGATACGTTATTGTTTGTTGAAAGTAAAATAAAAACTCTTCAACACTCCTCAAGTAGTTATATGTTATACTATACAGAGTACTTACAATTTTAAATAATATTTTACTGTAATAGTAGCGTATATATAAGTAGTAATAAATTATAAATATAGTCACTCACTTACAAGTTACAAGTGATTTAGGTAATAGTCAAAAGATATAATATTATGTTATTAAATGTCAATATATCAAATTGGTATCTTAAATATATTTATTAATACAGTATGATACACATGTCATTATAATTAATTAATTACAAATAATAATTATTTTTTCTACCTATTTCTATTTATCACAAGACGTATATAAATCTAAATATAAATATTACATTGTTTTTATTTTTATAATAAATAAAATATAATTTCAGACAATTTTAGAGATAAACCTAATTTTATATCTTATGCTTATGTATTACGTGGATATTTTAAATTTGAATATGATAAAATCACATTATATTTATACGGATACATACATATTTTTATTGACCAAAATATTTGTCAGTAAGTAATAAGTACATTTTATTTTCATAATAATAACAAGAAAGTGAGAGTTTCTCTGGTTCCCTGCAGGAATACAATATAAATTATTCGTATTGTGCAGAGACAAGATATTCTTGTACCTATTACATCGTATTTTCTTTATTTTTATCAAGTATCCTATTGTTAACTCATGGGACGACAACACTCAACCTATACATACATATAATAAACCACAATGTTTTTGTTTCGCGCAGGTCTGGTTTCAGAACCGACGAGCCAAGTGGCGAAAGACCGAAAAGTGTTGGGGAAGAAGCACAATTATGGCTGAATATGGACTTTATGGTGCTATGGTCAGACATTCATTACCACTGCCGGAGACTATCCTGAAAAGTGCAAAGGAGAATGAATGTGTCGCGCCCTGGTTGCTCGGTAAGTACCTATTACCGTAATAACGTTTCTGTCACTCTTTTTCTCCCACTCTTTTATATTATTCTCATTATAATGTTCGGGAAATTGGTTGCTACGGAAACACTGAAATGAGCTTCATGAATTAGCACAATGTCCATTGTTAAGGATTCGTTTCCCATCACAGTGCCATTGTTTTACCAGCGTAATGGCCGATGGATTCTACTCCATAGCATGTACTTTACTTTCACGCCTTTTAGTACAAGTGCGATTATATTATTGTATTAATTCCTCAACATCTCACCACTCCATTAAACATGCAAATTCTATTATATCTCTTCCAATGTTCAAATTTAAAAAAAAAACTCTAAATACCAAAATATAATATATATATATATAGAATACGTATTCAATATGCATTGATATGTTTTTCCCCTTTAAAAATGGTTGTTTCGTTACGGCTTAGAACTTGACGATGCATTAATGTTACATTAAAATATATAGAAAATAACTAATTGCTTATAGTTTTGATAGCTTATTATTTTACAATTATAGATGTTAGGAATATTTATATTTTTTGATACTTAATTTCTGTAGTTAAAAAATATTCTCATCCAAATTAATTTATAATTTGTGCTCACTATAATTATTTTATATACATACTTTTATATATAACAATTCAATTGTATTGAATACAAAATCTATAAATAATACTTATTATAAAATAAACAATGAATATTGGTCACAAATTCAATTAGTATTTATATATATATTTAAAATTAGTAAATAATTTTTAAAACAGATTCATTCTAATGAAATTATTTTAAAGAATATATATAGAAACGTGACGACGTGACGCGTCATAGAGAACGCTATACATTTTTAAGTTCAAATTTCAATAAGAAAATATTTATATTTGTCATTGTCATAATAAAATTAACAGCCTACTTCCGCCCACATCCACATTTATAACTTCATTATAACTAATTATAAACTAAATTAATTTATTAACTTAAATGTTGTAGGCATGCACCGCAAATCGATTGAGGCGGCGGATCAGCTGAAAGATGACAACACCGTGTGTAGCGGTGCCAGTCAAAAGAGCGACAAAGAGGAAGACGAGGAGGACGACGAGGACGATGAAGATGACGACGAGGAGAATCACTCCTGCAAGAGGCCGGCCAGGACCAGTCCGGAAACGGCGACGGACATGTCACCGCAGCGGCACCAACAGCAGCAACAGCAGCAGCAGCAACAACAAGACGCTGCAGTGGCGCAAGACCGGCAGCAACAGCAACAGCAGCAGCAGCAACAGCAACAACAGCAACAACAGCAACAACAGTGCGCGGCCAACGCTGAAGCTCACCGGCGGATCCAGCAAGAGATACAGTCGCAGATGGAGCAACATCACGCGGCCGTCATGCAGCTAGCCGCCAACCGGGCGCAGGACTCGGAAGAGTTCCGGAACAACAGTATCGCGTGCCTCAGGGCCAAGGCGCAAGAGCACAGCGCCAAGATTCTCAGCCTGTCGGCGGACGCGCTCATGTTGGTCAACAACAACGGCGGTGGTTTCCGGAGCCGGAACGCCGCCACCGCGGTGGCCGTGGCCGCGGCAGCCGCGGCGGCCGCCGACGTGGCCATGGTGTCGGGCGGCGGCCAAGTGCTGACCGACTGCGACGCGAACGCCAACAACGTGCGAGGCGTGAACCACCATCAGCAACAGGCGGTCGGCTCCGACATAATGGTCACGTCTTCCGACACGTCGTCGTCGCTGTTCTAATCATCACCGTAATATGTGTATTGCAAAACGTATTATATATATATATATATGTATCATATTATATTATTATTATTATTGTGTAAATATCATTATATATTATTAAATAAATATTACAATTTAGAGTAGTCGCGTTCAACGCAGATACGTCAAAGCGCTATAACGATTCGTAGGTTGCAGGGCATTCGTTTAGAAGGTGACCCGCCTCTGTTACCGGACATCTGGTGCTTACCGATACCTCATGACGGTGATACCTGTACAGAATTTTCACACCGTGTACATTTAATCGCGCGTAAAAAATATGTTATTAATGATTTTATAATGCGATCAAAAATATTTATAAAACGTGTCATCCTTTCGTCTTAGTTTAATATAATAACATGTGCAAACCCACGTTTAATAATTTACGATTGATCGTATCTGAAACGGGTAGATTAAACTATTTCGATGTCTGATAAAAATGATAAAAATCGTTGTTTCGTCAGTGACCTATAGTGGTTTGGAGTTGTACGTGTATTATCGCAATTTTTTTCATTTTTAGTATACCACTAATCGCAGTAGAGATATTATTAAACCTTAAAGAATATCGGTAGGTCAACTGCTAAACGAATGCCGTATAGGTTATAAGCTCGAAAAATATTTAACAATAAAGTGGGTATCGGCCATACTACCTCGTAAAATAACAATATATTTGATCAGAGTGATCATCGTCACGATCGCGTGATCAGACGTTGGCCACCATTTTTGTTTATATTTTTAAATAATTCTTAATTTGGTTTTTTGGCCAACGATAAACGATACTATAATATTTCGATCGACCACCGGCGACGTATAGTAATTGCAGCGAATTCGAAACGAATCAGTGGCGCACACACTCGAAAATAATATGAACTGAGGGTAACCGTTGTATTTTAAACGCTTACTGTAACCACCCGCACCGTTTTCAGCTTAAATAACCTCCCCCCCCCATCTACCCACCAAACACTTACAGACCACCAGTCACCGAAAGCCCCCATAATATTGTTGGCGCCAACGTAGTCATGAAATCATTCCGTATCACAATATCTTCAGGAACTTGTTCGTCCCCGTGTTCACTTCGCTTCTCGGAATACTCGTCCACATTAGCGTGGTAATATTTTTAAAACATTTAGTTTATTATTTATTTTTTTTATCTCAAAACGACGAAACAAGGATATGAAATGCGAAATTGTCCATTATCTGCTGTTTCGTTTCGAGGTAAAAAAAAAAAATCAAACGCCTTCACAGTATCCGTTCTCTAAATAAATATTGTTGCGGAATCGTGTATACAACGCTGTCGCCGTCATCGTCCCCGAGTGTCCCTTACCGAATCGACACACACGTCAATACAATTATTATCCTCTGCCGCGTGCTCATTGTGTGTTCCGATAACGATTGTTATGTAACGACGTGTAAGCCACTGTTATTGTAATACGTTTAGTAAGAAAGAATGGTTATTGTTAATGGTTACGTCGTGCACGTATATTTGTGTATACGCGATCTGATGACCATTTTTGTTTTTTATCCGTTGACATTTCAGTTACACTCTCATCGTCCCGAGGCATGTTTATAAATTTAGTGGGATACGATTGGTGGTGGGGTTCAGGAACGACGGGCTTATAGCAATATAAGTATATAATGATGACTTTATTCTACATTACACACTATTTGTTTTGAGCTTTTGAACATTTTTGGTACGATCGAGGCATCGCAACAAAATACTTATTCACGGGTGATATATAAAAACGAATATTCTCTCCAACCCGATTGCAATTGCCATCATTTGATATTTTACGACATGAGACAATTTATAGGTCAATAATTCAGATTTAAAAAGTAAATTTAATTCACAAAAGTTGAAACGTTTTACTACTTACAAACTACTATGGACGACGTGTGCATACATGTGTTGTAAGGAGTGGTATATCATGCGATGGCTATCTCAATTTCTCCAAAAAAAAGGATCCCAAAATACGTCTTTGCCTGGTCGAACTACCGATTCTTATATATTATTACAATATCATTAGTCAAAACGGTCGTCAGATTTATTTCAGGTTTTGGAAATTATTAATTTTTTTACGAATATCCGATAATCGGTTTATATTAGTTAAAACTATGTAAATATTATAATAAAATAGTATTCATCGACGTGTTTGTTCGCTAATATTGTCATTATTATTTAAAAATATTGAATAATACGATTATTTTTGTTTATATCTATTATATTACTAGGTATAATATTTAATTATAATATTGATTTAAATTGTGTAGCGATAACTCATGTACATACGCGCAGTCTATAATATTTGTATACATTTGTAAAGATAATTTATCGTGTGTTGTTATTTAAAATTTATATTTATTATACCCATACGTACGTGCAATAATTCGTAATTTTTGTTTTTTTTTTTACATTTTCTTGTATAAATCAATTTTTCTTAGCTCGAAAAACTACATTTTATTGCGCATTTTAGACAGTAAGAATATTATCTTAATTATGCTTGTTAAATCACCCACCCCGTTCATCCTTTTTCTCATATACCCATAGTAAATACTAACAATAGCATATTATTGTAATTTTCTATTTCGTTTTGATTTTTGTCCTTTTTTTTTTTTTTTTTTGATCTCATGTGTACTTTCATATTCATTTTTAGTGCCGTCTATTATAGGAGAATGTTTTACGGTAAAAAAAAAATTGTAATATGTTTAATATATTCTGAATAGGACATTTTATGTTTAAAGCTATAATATTACATTTTAGATTTATATTATATTGATGCTAAACTACTGACATAAAAATTACGGATACTAATGTTTTTATCATTCATAATCATTTGAAATATAATTTGTTTGGTGAAAACGAGTATACTAATTATACATATTATATACATAAATAAACTATTGTACACTCATACCTTAAACTTATACATGGCGTGCACGAGTACGCTGTAAATCCTACTTATATAATATTAAATACAACAGTGGCGTAGCCAGGATTTTTCTTCGAGAGTGGGGGTGGGGGTCTGATCAATTTTTGTTGTGATTTTCTTAGATAATTAAAAATTAAAATAATATTTAAATTTTCTTAATACTTCGGGGGAGTTGCTGCCCACACAACCTCCCCCTAGCTACGCCACTGTAATATAATATTATATCACATTATAAATAGTTTTGTGAAATGGACAACGTTTGCATTAATTTCACAAAAACGAAATAGAACCGCAGTTTCTACTCATCGCGATAATATGGATAATATTTCGCGAAATGGATACTTAAACACTATACTTCATTTGGTGTCATTTATTTTTCATATATTATATTTCGAAACATTAAACGTTACAATCTAGAAAATAAAAACAAATTTCGTTTTTCACAATTTAATTTATTTGAGATTCATTATTATTAATTTGATAATTTTATTATAATTGCCAAATAAAAAAAAAAAACGTATAAACATAATATATTTTTTTTAATTTTTACTATTTTAAATTAAAATCAGTTGTTCTCATTGTATACCTATTATTAATATTATTATTATTTATTTTAACAAATTTATAAATTATTTCTTCGACAATAATATTTTATTACTAGCCTTATTAAAACGCCGAAAGACTGACAAGTCTGGAGAGTATAATAATATTCACTATTTGCTTGGTATGATAATCTATTTTAATATCAATTATCAGTTTTCATGCCGTGCATAAGCTAGTTATAAAATTTAAGTTAAGTTAGTTCCTAAGGTATATAAATACCTATACAGTTTAAAGATACATACATTTCGTGAAATTTCATCCATCTGACAATCATATTCCGCATTGTGTATAGTTGAGTAATAAGAAATTGCTGTTCTATTTTGTGAAATGAACACAAACATTGTCCATTTCGCGAAACAGATAAAAACGAGATATGACATATGAATGGAACAGATAAATACACAGGTACCTATTATTCAAATGGTATCATATTGTATTATTAATATATTATCCTATAAATAATAACAATGTCTGTATCAAGAGTTACCTATTATTAAACATTGCTTAAAATAGATACGGCTTATCATTTATGCTAAAAATGCAAAGAGTCACAGAAGCGTACACGAATAGTCGTCTATTTCTACAAGGAGCATATTATTATTGTGTCATAATGTACCTCCTATCTATGACCAGGTAATCAGCTAATCTTTGCATGATGGGTTACACGCTGACACGCGTTTCGGTGGACCGGTAATACACATGGATGAGGTCTTGGATAGCCAGTGCACTAGTGCACACGAATTACACACCACACGTATAAAATATAAAAATAAAATAGTTGATTTAACTTAATACCACATTATTGAATCAATTGCATAGTCAGATACCTAAAGTCAAATATTCTATTATATCAACCGTAATAAAAAGTTGACTCATGCGGGCACAGTGTTGAGAACGCTCAAAATTAGTTAAATTAAGGAAGTTATAGACAATTATTGGTATTCAATACAATATAACACCGGTAGTAGAATGGAAAAAATACAAAATATTGTTATAACACTAGTGTTTAACTAATTTCGTTGTTGTTTAGACTCTAAAATAATGCTAAAAATGTAAATACACATATTAAAACATTAAACATTTACCTGACTTATTGAAACAATGATACACAAATTCTAGGTACGAGAATCTTACCGCTGGGATCCATACTGCTCGTCTGCACACCACACTGTGATACTATTATAATACATTAAACATTAATACCATTTTTTAACTTATAAAAATATGATTTTTTAAACCACGACTTTTATGATTCTTTTTTCGTGTAAAACTGTTTTCTTGTATTATAATCACGATTATGCAATAAGCACATAGCCAACTATATTATGACACGGGATCACTTGTAACTTGTATGGTACTTTAATCAGTTTATATTTTATGTACGATTTAAAATTTTAATTTTTTAAAAATTCTAATTTAATTGCCTAATTCAAACCCCTTAAAACCGTGTATGTGCCGCGTGGACGTACTGAGAAAAATAGTGACTACCGAATGCGCTGTTCCTAAACAGTAAACGACAATACTCGATAAAATACAATCAATAGAAATATAATTGTATAAAATAAAATATAATATGTATAAACATATAATAATATTTTAATATATTATGTGTTTTTTTTTATCATATTGTCATAGTAATATGGTAAATGAGTTAGATTGGAAATAACGGATGATGCGTGGAATTATTGAAACTTAAATAGAAAAAAACGCGATTAAGCCATTAAGGTCATTTTGTTTTTATATTTTTATATTTCGTACCAACTCAATTTCCAAAAACATAAAAATATAATTTTATATTTTAAGGTATCTGAATTCTCAACGTACGACTCTACGATGTATGTATTTAGCCTATCCATAATGCCGTATAATCATACTATGCATTGAAATACGTTTTAAATTATACAGTAGGTAATTATTAGATATTATTATTTTAACAACATAATAGCAAACATTAATAATTTTACTAATATGATCCTAAAAAAACTGCTCACATGACAGTGGTGCCATGGTAATTTGAGAATCAATGTCGAGTCAGTCATATTTCTATTAAACAAATATTAACATATGTTAATACTAAATAAATTATATCAAAAAGACAAAAACACAAAGTAAGTAAATAATAGGTATTACAAATTTATATTTTGACTTTGACTAGGTTGTTTTAGCTTGATGTAAACATCACAGCATAAGTATTCATGTCAGATATTTCAATCAAATTATTCGTTGTTATACCTACTAGGTACCACAGAAATAGTTTGACACTGGTTATCATAGTATTGCACATTAACACAATATTTTGAAATTAATAATTCAAATTTTCAATTCACATCATAAAAGAAAGTGAATAATAATATAGTATTTGACAGTTTATACAATAAGTATGAGTGAATTACTACCGTATGTACTTATATACAATATAAAACATTTATGCAGGATTGCATAAAAGTGATAGTTTAATGATTAAATCATTTTAATGTATCAACTGTGTTGCATAAGATATCTAAAATTATTTTTGGTTAATAGCATTTAAATGATTTTTGATTTTTTTGATAATTTTATTATTTGTATCAACTAAAATACTGGTATGCAATAAAATTTTCAATTTCTTTTTACGAATTCATGACGGTCTTTACCATAGTTTTGTGCTTATATATCAATCTATGTTCATATAAAACATTTTAAAGATAAAATACAATCAAACTAACTATTAATTGTGTTTAATGTGTTAAAAGTACCTATTGGATAAAAGTTAAAACTATATGATTAAAAGCTATGAAAAATAGCATATTTTTTCCAAAAACATAATAAATTAACATAATGAAACTTTATAGCATTTTTAGTAATACGTTTGTATTTTATTAAATACTTAGTAATATATTAATAAATATTAATTAATTTATAATAGATTTAATTGATGACATTCTTGGTTACTTTTAGTGCCACATAATGAAAAATGTAATTTAACTGTATTAAGCTAATATTTGTAGTACTTATTTATAAGAAATTAAAAAATTTAGTAAAAAATAATTTCAGTTTTAGAGAAATAAACTATTGATTATCTTTGGCCACACACACTATTAATGTTTTAGTTAGAAGATAATTTTATATCATGTGATTTACAACACCACTTCACACAAGATAATAATAATTAATGTATATTGTATAAAAACATTGTAACTAAATTTAAATAAACAATAAAATTGATAAGAAATACGTTTAAAAAACATTAACATATCTAGTTTCATCAAAAAATGGTATGTTCAAAATAATACTTTATAGCTATTATAGTACTATTATTTACATAAAGTATCATAGTACAATTCAACAAAAATATAAATAATTATTGTATATTTACAATAACAGCGGTTATTAAATTTAGTAACAATTGGGTAGAAATTAAATAAAAATTTGTTATTCTATTATTTTATTTTCAAAGTATAAAAAAACATTAATTTCAATTTTTGGTTGCACTGAAAAATGCAAATTATCCGTTGTTGAAATTATATAATAAACCAGTGCAATTTAAATGTATGCTATATAAAAATCTATAAACTATCTATAAAAGTGGTTTACATATTTTGTTCATTCTAATATGGTGTTACCATCATTATTATTTACAATTTACAGATAAATAACTTAGTTTTTTTTAAAAAAAAAAAAAAACATAATATAAAAAAAAAATTATACAAGATTAAGAAGAGTATTTGCAAGCCAAATAGATTGATCTTGTAGTCATACGAACAATTTTGGACACGACATAATGTATATCACAGAAAGTAGAATAAAATGCAAAAACTACTAGTTAGTCATCTTTAATATAATCAAATAAACAATAAATACACCAAAAACATTATTTAAATTTAAATTTAAATTAATTTATTTTTTTCGAGTAACGTTTAATACTCTGTCCCTGCTATGTTCCCTGGCTGGAGGAGAATGCCTGGATTTTCTACTGCGTTTAATTTTTGCCATACTATCTTCACTAAAAACATCTCCTGTTCTTAAGGCCGATATGAGATCGTCAAATTCTGCCTTGTCACCAGATTTACCATTAATAGAAACCTGACGACCACCAGATCCATTAGACAAAACACTGGTACCATCTTTACAGTTTTTCCGATCCAGCGTTAATTTCTTTAACTATAAAAAAAAAATTGTATTAATTTAATATACATAACATATACTGTAACTCCAAGATTTTTATTAACACAATACAAACCTCTACTTCTTGTCTTGACCTTTTTTCTTCTTCTTCACGTCTCTTTTTAACAGTAGAGTTATCCTGACGTGCTTCATAAAGAGCTGTTAAGAAAGAATCAAAAATCGCAAAGAAATCATCAGGTTGGATTGTAGAATTGTCTTCTCCAAATAATCTGACTGCTCGATCAAACTGTATAATAAATCATTTTAATAACATTACTAAAATAGTAATTATAATAAAAATTTAAATCAGGTACTTACTCTAGTTTTCATATCTTGGAATAAATCTTCTAATTCAGAAAATTTGCAGGTAGCAGTAGTTAAAAATTCTTTCATTACTGGTAGGAACATATCACCCGGTACAGCAGGTTGTACTCTTTGGAACTCAATTTCTCGTTCAACTTCT
Organism: Rhopalosiphum nymphaeae; assembly: GCA_036289425.1. Lineage (NCBI taxonomy): Eukaryota > Metazoa > Arthropoda > Insecta > Hemiptera > Aphididae > Rhopalosiphum > Rhopalosiphum nymphaeae. The sequence goes on along the minus strand of JAZAQC010000012.1, from coordinate 4,657,361 downwards.
TTCAAATTATTTCTTAATTGTGACATGTCTTTTTCAAGTTCAGCCAAGCTTACTTTTGAAGCTCCTCTTACATGAGGTAAGTCTTCTTCCAATAATAAAATGTCTTTGAACTATTTAAATAAATGAATAAATAATTAACTGTAGTACCGCTGTCATTAAAATATAATACCACAGAATTCGTAATTTTTAATTAATACACAATATTACATTTATTCTGTGATGATATTATGTTCTTATCATATTATATAATGTTTATAAATCATATACACTACCTTCTTATCAGCCATATCAACAATGTAGTGCAATAATGTTATACCTCTAACAGAACTTGACTTAGTGTCTGTAAGTCTGTTTAGAGATGATAAACGGAAACCCCATGCATTTCCTCTTGCTCCTTTGTTCATATAGTTTCCAAGGGCTAATACTAATTCTAATAGTTTTCTTAAGCGTCTAGAACGAGCTACTTCACGTGAAGCTTCCATCACAATTTTTGTTCTGCCTTCAACTTCTCCGGTCCAAGTAATAAATTTCTTCTTGTATACTAAACTACGAAGACGTTGGTCATAATGTGCAATTCTAAAAAAAATAAATATAAAAAAAAAACTTATTAGGTGATATTATATTCAATTTCCAAAAGGTTACAAATAAACAAATTTGAATTTTATGTGTGATAATTGGAGAGTTTATAGTGAAAAATAAATTATTATTTGTATACAAGATTGTTATTAACTTGAATTTCAGAAAAAACATAGAACAATTTGAGTTTAAAAAAATGAAATTAATCAAAATATTTGATTATACTATGAATTATGATGTACCTACTACGTATTTCTAAAACCTAAAGATGTAATTTAATTTTTTCATACACTATAAGGATTAACAATCATTAAAATGTGTATAATTAATTTTAAAGCTGTGAATAATGTTAATAATGTATTAGAATTCATATGAAATCCCTTAGTTATTAAATCACTTTTTTTCAACTTAATAATATCAATTATTTTTTCAAAGCAGAGATTGTAAACAATTTATAATTGAATGTGAATTAAGAGAAATTTTTGAAAAGACCCAATGATGACACCACCTATTTTTAATTTTTGTATTGATTAAATATTTGAAATTTAATGAATTTAATCATTCAGTAAATCACAATAACATTTTTTACTACCTTAAAAATATAAAACAAAGAAAAAAAATAATAGTATGCCTATAATTTTACTTTGAGTTTTATGATATACAAATTTAAAATACATTTAAAAAATTTATTTTTTTTTTTTTTTGGTTCATTGTGAATCTACTTGTTGGAAACACAAAATGGGCACTTTAAACATGAAATAAGTGTAAAGGGATGCTACCCATCTTAATATATAAAATATTTTTTTTTTTTTTTACTTGGAAATTTCATATAAAAATCTGTCAGCTCTAGCAAGACTGTCTAAATCAAAGCTATGTTCTTCTAATAAAGCTGCTTCATCTGGACCTGGAGTGAATTTTAAAAGTTGTTCAACCATATCTAATGGTAAAATGTCTTTGGTATCCATATCCATTATCACTCTGGCGATTTCTTCATCAGACATTTTCAATTTGGACAACAATATAGTACAATTTTGAGCTCTGCGACCATCGATAACAGATAAGACTTTGGATTTATTATTACCAGTCTTTCTTAGGTCTTCGGATGATCCTTCATTCTGTAAAAGTAAATTAGTATATACATAATTTTTTTATTTTTTATTAGCTGATATTTTACTTACAGCAGCTGTCGTGCCATTTGTTGGTTTTTGATTCTGGTATGCACAGAATAGTTTATCGACTGCTTCAAGATCAATAGATGAATACATTTTTCCTTCATCAATATCAGCCCATACAGTTCCGGCCACTTTAGTTTCTGGCAACTTAGCCCAGTTGAAAGATTTTAGTGGAGCAGATGGTTTTGGAATTTCTACAGATCTTTGTCTGACAACTAATTGAGGGAGACAACCAGGCGGAGGTGGAAGATTTGATGGAGGGATATGTAATGGTGGTGCTGGGGGTGGAGCAGGGCCATTACTTTTAATTACTGATTGAGGTGGTGGTGGAGGTGGAATAGACATAGGAGGTGGGCTAAAATTAACTTTAGCATCATCTGGTAAACTTCCATTATTAAGCATTGCTTCGAGCTTTCTTCTCTCCCCTTGCTCGTAAGCTATCCTGTGCTGTAATTCACTTGAAGTATCTTCTAATTCAGATATCTTTTGTTTAGTTTCCAAGTGAATAGATATTTCTTTTTCCAAACGTTCTTTAATCCTTAAAATACTAGCTTCCATATCTTCCTAAAGTGTAAACAAAATGTATAATTATTATAAAACAAGTCTAGTAACTTAATCAAGCTATTTTTACTTTTAATTATTTTAGAATAACTATAGGAATAGCATAAAAAATTTTTTTTTTAGTAAAAATTCAAGATTAAAATGTTCTATCACAATTATATAGACTTTCTAAATATTATCAAATAGAATTTATATTTACTTTTTCTTGATTTCTTAAGTCTAGTTCTTGTTCTTTTTTAGCAAGCAAAGCAGAAATGCTAGTATTTTCTTTTTCGAGTTCTTCAGCTTTATTTTTTGCATCAAGAAGTTCTTCTTCTTTGGCCAAACTGCAACAAAACAATAATATTAAAACTTTAACATGTAAATTTTACTTTTATTTATATTTTTAGTTTATACAATTTTTTTTTTATTATTTAATTACTTACAGTTGAATAATTTCTTTAACATTTATATTAATTGGTGATACATCATTATCAGCACCAGCATCAGTTTGAAGTGTTATCTGTTGTACAATTCGGTCAAATAAAAGCCAATGCTGTGGAAGGCTTCCATACTCAACTAAAATATTAATAGAAATAATATTATAATAAAATTATGTTTGAAAAGATGTTATTTATTAATTAATTACTTACGAGGTAATAACAAAAAATGTTGAAAAAGTGAAAGGAAGTGAGGATATGCTGGAGAATGACTCAACTTTCTGCGTAATAAATCGAACATAGAAGTAGCGCTTTGAGTATCTACTTGCTCCTATGATTATAATACAAATAAAAGATATAAATAAAACATGTTACTTATTAAGTTCATAATAGATGCACTACCTGTTCAAATTTCCTCGCTAATTCATTTTCATCTTCATTACGGACCATATCAAAGAAATCCATATGTCTGTCTAATGTCTGATTCTCATGTTCTCTTAACTTAATAATAATATTCTTGAGTCCCAATTGTAAAAATTCATATCTCAAATGCAATCTGAATTCTAAACTTTCTTGCCCTGGCCCATAACTTAGAACAGCATTTACAAATGACATAATGGCCGTTTTAACTGTCAAATCATCTCTATACACTCCAGTGTTTCTATCCAAATCATTAATAATGCCTTGGAATCTGGCTCGTTCATGAGCAAACTCCTTATAGTCTGTCATGGCATCAAGAACTTTCTTATGGCCTCCTGGAACTAAGCAGGAAGCACCAAGAATTTCTAATACAGCAACTTTAGTACGGGGATTTTCAGTGAGTAAACTGCGAGCAATAGTACTAATAGCTGATGGATGTGCAAGTACGTGAGATCTTCCAGTCTAAAATTATAAATTTGTATAGTTAAAAAGGATAGTTTATTTACAAAAAAAGTATGTAAAATTGGAAAAAAATGTATGTATGGCACATATAAATTAATCATTCAATAAAATAATAAGTTAAGTAGTTTTAATATGATGACTATCATCAATTTATAGAATCCTGCCAATCTTTAACAAAATGAAGTAATACAAATTATCTTTTTAAACAATCAACTTTAAAATATAAAAATAAAATGTTGAACTAGCTCTAGGGTCTAGGTTAGGTTTAACAAGTTTTTTAAATTTTGCAATTTTACATTAATAAATTACATTATAATTTTTTATTACCTATTATTATTATTATTATTATTATTGTAATATTGCTAGTTGTTATATTTAATTAACTACATGATAAATTACAATTAACTAATTATGGTCCATAAAATAATTTTTTATATCATACAAGTAAGTTAGAATCAAGGTTAGAACAACATAAAAATATGGATTTCAATAAGAAAATCAAACTATAAAAAGCAATCAAGAATATTAACAAGTTATAATACCTAATTAATTATTCAATTACATTTAACACATACAAATTTTCATAGACATAAATATAATAAACTTACAGAGTTATTCATAAGAGCTTTGATACAGCCAATAATTGATGTGTGCATAGCTCCTTGTTGAGTATCATAATTCATAGATGACAAAACTCCCAACAGAGTAACTAATCCATCAGCTTGAACAAATCTCAGTACAAAGCTATGAGGCTGAGTACGTAGAGCTGTCTTTAAGGAATCAAATAACTTGGTGTTCTCCTGTTCGTCTCCATTCAACGATTGTATACGTTCAATGTAATTTTCAGGTGATTGTGATAAATCTGTTGTATTTTCTTGATCCTAAAATAATTAATAATGTTAACTATTAGTAACTAATAAATCGTATCAACTAACTTTTAAATTTATATTTTTACCTCTAATATCTTTTTTTTACTACAGTAAATTTGCCATTTCTTTTCTTCGGGGAGTTCCAACATAGCTGCTTTATTAGTAGCAGTTAAATCAAGTTCTTCCTACAAAATAAATAAAAAAATTAATTATATAATATACATTTTGTTATAAATTGATGAATTTATTATTTAGGAGATTTTAATTATATGTGTCAATATTATATTTATTTAGTATTACTTCTATAGTTATAATTAGATTTTATTACTTTATTGTTTCAAACAAATAAATTGTAGACTATTGTAGTCAAATATTTACGTTACTTATAAAAAACCAAGTTAAAATTCCAAAAGTTTTAAAATAAATTTAAAAAAAAACCAGTCAAGTGGTTTGCATAAAGATTTATTCAATATTTTAGCTGTTGAATGATATTGATAGTTTTTTCTTACAAATAGAAAATGATTAAGGATTTATTTTCTTAAGATACAATCAAGGAAAAAATAATTGCGTACTCTTTGTACCATGAAAATAAGTTATAACTATTTATATCTCAAGGGGCTAACAATGAAATACGTAAATACAAACTACAAAGTTGTTTACTAACTCAAAAAAATGTCAACGTGAAAAAAAAAATAATAAAAAAAAAAATCACCATGGTAATCAATAATCATTGTAATAAATGTAATACCAACATCATGCACTCTACATCTACAGTCCATGTATATCTTTATTTTTACCCATGTCTGATTTGCAGTCACGTTTTTACGATTAATAACGAAAATTTCCGTATTTATAATATTAAATTAAAATCGGCCCCCCGGTCAACAAACTCAACAATACAATGTACATCTTACAATAAATAATAACACAAAATTACGTAATACGAATATGACGACGGTTGTTAAATCGTGTGTGTGGTCAGTCAATATTTTATAGGTCATACAAACTAATCCCAAAAGTTCTTTAATAGTTAAGAAATTCCCTTGAGAATTTCTCATGCACTGTACAACAATGCTGCGAGTCGAATGCGATCGCACGACGAGTCGATGATATCTGTGCGCGTGTGCGTATTATGTAAGTGAAAATGCTTGTTGCGTAATGTCGGAGACGATTTTTCATGCACGTCGTCCGAAAAAAAAGAGAAAAATACGACAGTGGCGATGTGGACTACGATGTAAAATATTAAAACCGACTGATACTTTTATGATATATACTTAACGTTTATAAGGATGTAGAAGCATACCTAATCGGTGGTAGATTTAGTGTCCGGAAAAAAATAGACATCAGACACCTAGAGGGACACATATTTTTATCAAGCCAAGTGAACGTGGTGGTTAAGACTTTGCGATGATACAACGTTGATAAAACACAGATAATTTATTATTTATTAGAAGACTCATGTATATCTTAATCAATATGAGGTATACAAACATAATAATTATGTAAAGTATAATTATTATACTAATTATAATAGCACTGTTTCTCTATTTAAAATGTTAGGTTTTTTTTTTTTTTACCTAAAAACCACAAAACAGTATAATTTAAATTATAAATCAATTGAAATATTTTGGTAAAAAAAAAATCTAATTAAAAATTTTAAGCTCCGGAACATTAACTATTTAAATTAAAGTAACAACATTTTTAAATTTGATGTACCATTGTACCTATATATTATATAAATTATGTATAAAATTATAAGTTCTTAACTACAGAAATTAATTTTAGGGACAGGAAGGTAGGTACTATACGTCACACGTTTTATAGAAATTTAAAATAACGTATTAGTCGATAAAACAAATCGTTTAAGGGCGGCAAATAGTTAAGGTCCTGATGTAGAATATTATACGACTATGTGTACATTGTACGTTACGCTTAACATGATATATCACCGGATATTCTTACAGTATACTATTATTATAAATTCGTGATACTTACAACTAACTCGGCGAATAGTCTGTCCAGTTCTGGTTTTTCGGGCATAGGTAGTGTGGGTGTCATCTTTTGCAACGTTAGAGTGCCTGAATCCACCACGATGTACGTGATCTCTGGCGGCTCGTCGTCCTGAAAAAAACGCATGATGTAGCGTACTGCCAACATGATTATGTGTATTAAACAAATTCAATGTGAATACTGTGTGTCGATAGTTTCTGTTATAATATAGTCGTTTACTAAATATTATAAATGTACTGTGTTACTATGGATTTAAATAAAATATGTAATGATAACTATAAAAATAATAGTATAAATATATTTTTAGCGTTTTCCATGGAGTATATTACTCTATGGCGTTTACACTATAATACATTTTAATATAAGTATGTATATTATTATTTATTATTAGCCAAAAAAGATTTTATTCTCTTTGTAACAGTGCAATGAATTTTAAACTTTTAATGACAGCTTTATTGTTTATAAGTACACTGCAGGTTAGGCTACTCGTTTTCCGAACAAAATACATACACCTACACATAAGTATCTACATTACCAATTTTATAATGCGTGGTTCTGCACAGTGGTAGGTCATATGTATTATCGTAACAAATTATTAAATAATTTAATTATCGTAATCAAACGTTCTAAGAGGAAATTCACTCATTTCTCGATAATAATAAAATAATACACTAATACATAACTATACACGATACGAAACGTATCTATTCCAGGAAGATATAACCACTTCAAGTGCATCAAAGTATTCGTTACAATAGTAAACGTTGCGCGCCTCTGGATAAAAATCTGTAGAGGTTTTATAAATAATATCCTTTGATCACTTACTGTCAGACAGATACGGATGATATTATCCAATTTAATTAAAGCACCGTACGTGACGCATTATATAGTTAGGTATAGAAAAATTAAGAATCGAAACGTCGGTGATGAGTACTTCTTTCTACTTTCTAATTTTTCATATGTAATCCTTTTATACACTTTTCATCGTCAGTAACGATCTTGAAACATGACGAGTTACGTAATCTGAACTTGATCGATGTTTTTCTCATTGTACCACGAAAAGAAATACGATTTCAATAATGATAATAATAACCACTGGAGGCAATACAATTCGTAGAAGTCGCAGTTCAAACAACGAAAACTCTAGTCGAGTAGATACTGTATTATTGTATCGACGAAAACATGAAATATACCTATTACTATATACATATATACGATAACAGGGTACAATATTAAATAATGTTATTTATATTGTAGCATTATTTTGCACGCTTTATTTTCTATAATTTTGCGATAATAATATCAATGCTTTTATATGTTTTCGTGTATGTTTATTATATACAGCAACAAATAACAATATCACTAGATTTATACGAAACGAATAAACTCGCATAAACTTATATAAAATTGAAATGATAATAAATGAGTCATATGGTGAAAGCATAATATTATTATAAATACTGTCCGCTCCATCGATTAATCTAAACGATTATACACGTTTTGTAGCTCGGAGCTGCCAATTACATTTGTTTTTAACAAGGAAAACGCACTTGGGCTAGGTCAGCGCGTTAATATTTAAAAATTCTACACTTTCAGCACAGTGGGTTGTCTTTCCGATAACCATAATCATCAGTCATCAAACAAAATCATTGAGTATTTAATATGAGGTGACTAATTAAAATATTTACCAGGTGCTTGACCCGTGGGGTCAAGTGTTCAGATATTTTACACAATCGGCGAAATTGAGATTTACTGGTATTTAATTATGGAGTTTACGTACAATGAATAATCGAAAGAAAAAAAACAGGACTTTACTATAAAAATGTCTATACCTCAGATAATCCGAAAAAAATGTTGACGTTCAATGTTAAACAAAATAAGTGCTAATTAGTACTTGATTTTGTAACCACATTTCAACAACTATCGATGGTTAACTAAAATTTAAATTAAGCAACGTTAAATCAACTATAGAAGCATAAATGAGAGTTATTATTTTAATTTTCTAATATAATCGCAATTATAACTTGTACACTTATCTTTCTTAAGATCTAATCATTATCTTTTTCCGTATCATTCCTACACACTTGATATTGACTCTCCTCTTTGCTCACGCCACACAGAAAATTATTTATTTGTGATTTCGCGCACCTTCTGTAATGACCCGCTATCCTTACGATGTTATTTCCATATAAACAGCCCACATAATCATGCGATATTAATTGGCTTCGCCATTTAATAATCGAACTTCTTTAATTTTTTTCTTTTATATTTATCATATTCTAATACTCTGTGTTAGTTTAACTTTTAGGTTAAGAGTTAAGTTTGTATATTAAACGTGTTAAACCAAAACATTTTTCTTTTAAAACTGTCTAAATATCTAGCTATAATATTAGCTAATTGTGTAATAAGAACAATAATAAACATTTTGGATTGAATAAATTGAAAAAAATGTAATAACTAAGTATTTATTGAGCGAGTTATATTATAAACTACTTTCATTTACTAAGTATATAACTAAGTTTAAGCGGATATGATTTTTTCTTATAATTAATAATTATAAAAAACGATATATTTAAAAAAAATTCCTAGAAAAATCCTTATTATTATTGGATTTAAAGTACTTATCAATCATCTTATTGAATGTTATAAGTTTATAGTGTATTAATAAATATATTATATAACCACATTGTCCACATATGTTATCATAATATATAATAGTTAAAATAATTATTAATAACAATAAATAAAATATGATATGTTTATCTTATCTTATCTACTAATTGTAATTAAATTACTAATCTCAATAAGATAATAACCATAAATAAAAATATGATTTGGAATTTTAATTATTTCTATACCAACAATTCATTACAAAAAAAGCAAAGCATATTTTTTTGCTTGTGAGCTGTATAATTACTAACAGTAACAATCTAAACTTAAAAGCCAGATGTTTCTGCAAGTTTTAAATGTTTAATTTATTCTTGAATACCGTAATTGTTTTTTTTTTTTGTTTTTGTTTAAGTAAATTTATTTCAACATATTTTCAACGTTACTAATCTACAGTATACTGATATTTTTTGTAACTCGAGTCTGACGAGTGGCAACTTTACCGAGTAATGGCCAATACATAGTGATAAATTATGTAGTTGTTAAAAACATTAAATTATATGCGTTTTTAATGACAGCCACCTAGACATTTTCCAGGAGACCTAATCGTATAATCGATAAAATGGCATTCCGGCATTAATTGCGACTTGTAAAATATTGCAAATGTTTCTTTGTATTATAGGACAAAAAAATACTGCGCCTGTTATCTCAAAGAATGCCTTTGCTATAATATGTATACATCATGCACGCGATTCCCCATTATACAATGCTAGTAGGTATGATTTATCACATGCAATAAGAATGCAGTGAGATACATGTGAAAAACATGAAACGTATAAATAAACGACGACACTACTGGCGGTACTCCTTCCTTGTACCGTAGATTATTTAGTGAAACTACAGCGCCCCTCCCGCGTAAATTAAGGCTTAAGATAATCTGGAAAAATAATTAATGACCGAAGACGTCAAAAATAATAATATTGTTTTAACCGCAGGACTTTTAGTAGCTTTCCGCCCGTCACTAGTTCTACTAGTATATATAACTCCTATACATATTTTATAAAATAATAACTCAAGGTTGCGGACTAAGGGACCTCTCTATCACACTACCATATTGTATCCAAAGTATAACTAATAAACTATCCATATACAGAATATCTTGACTGTTTCTATCTAATCGCTATACACTCCATCGCATCAGTATTATAGGTTATTATAGCTATTTAAACAGCCGTTTTGATTTGTTCTTTCAGAACTGTTGGGCAGTTGGGTATATCGTAATATCGCATACGCATTTTTTCATAAGATGGTCCGGTATTGAAAATATACGATACTTGTTTTAAAATTTAAATTATTAATAAGTCTAAAGCATATTAAACCAAAAAAGAACAATCGTGAACGATATTATCTTCTTTGCCTATTTAAAAAAATGTAGCTCGAATCCTATCATAGGATATTTTTGGTTAATATTTTTCTCAAGTTACAAAATGTTTTGGAATTCAATAAATCAGTTATTTTTACTGTTGATATGAATCCCAACATAATCTATACCGACCAAAAAAAAAAAAAATAAATATAATTTATCAATAAAACCAACTTATTTTTTAGTGTATAGTGTTGAATTATATTATTATTGTTATTATTACGACGAATACGACGTCCAACTGCGATGTCAATTAAAATCATTTTCACTGCGGTTTCAATCGACACTGTGGTTTGTCCTTTCAATGGCTTAAACAGACTTAGATAATTACGATGATAATGTAATCCGCCCTTGACGACAGGCTCGGAACACGGAATCGTCACGGTGTTGCAGTTAGCGCCATGTATAGTATATATACATAGCTGCACAATGTTACAGCGTATTTGTAAGTATATGTTTAAACGATAAATAATGTTATCGTCCATAGCTATGTTGTAATACGATGCATATTTTAATATAAGTACCAACCTAGTAGTAGCGTAGTGAGTGCATATTGTTTATAATATCGCTGATAACTATATATAATATGAAATTGATACAGTATTACAGTGACTTTATATAATATAATAAATATGTGAATATTATTACTAAATTATGTTGATATTTACCTTGAGGCAACCACACCAGCCCTTTCTTCCTCGTACGCTAGGCGTAGGCATCATTCCCGATAGTCTCTCCGCCAAGCCCGCCATGGAGCGGGGTACAGTCTGAAACATGAATAAAAAATAAAGTTTTCTGTTAAATATAATTATTACATAAGAATATCACATTATATTGAATATTATTTATAAAATAATATATGTACAAGGAGGACCCTTCCTTCTACGACATCACCTTTTTTAAAATTATTATTAAAATAGTTTTTTTTAATTTACAATCTAGGTATATTAAGTAATATAATTATTGACACTGCCTCGACATGAAAAATGGCATTTTATAGCATTCCTATAATATATAGACACTTAATATGTACTTGAAGTATTAATGCAAGTCAACATAGTATAAATTATAATATAATAATTAATGTTTTCTATTTTTAATAAATCCGATTTTTATAATATTATCGTATCATACTTTATTTTATAAGTTCAATTCGTAAAAAAAAATCATCGAAAATTTATGTATAAGTACATTATAAGTTCATAATGTAGTTCGTTCTGTATATGTTATTTGAATACTTATATTATTAAACATAATAAACTACTTGATCTATTTTACTCAATTAATTGCACTCGATATCAACTCATACCTACGGGATTATAAATTTGTGTACAGCAATAACATATCTATTATAATAATATACTCACGTTTATATCATATTATCATCGAACTCAACCATACAGTTTTGCTTAATAATTATAAATGTTTTAGATATATCAAATAATATATCTGTGCAGTAATAAACTACAATAATCCGCGTTATTATACCTCATCATAATATGATAGTATGTAAATTATATTACCATTACCACCATCGCTACAACGTATTATACTATAGAATAAAAGTACTTATTATTATGATGATGCATGATTACAACGAATATATTATATTCTGTTTGAACATAGATCAATAGTTATAAATCATTATTGTACCAAGTATGCATAAACAGCAGATCTAGGGAAAGAGAGATAGCTGGCGAGAACTCGAGTAATATAGTTGTATAATAGATACGAATATAATGTTATATCTAAACATAAGTCACAACATTACTTAAAATAAAATACTTTTAAGAACGAAATTTAAATGTTACCTATATGTGCAAGGTGTAATATGTTTATCCCCATTTTCTTTTTAATCCCGCACTTATTATAACTTTTAAGTTTACGTACTTATATAAACTATATTTTAAAATGGATAATTAGATTATTATACCATTTATTATTTGAGAAAAATTATCACTCTTTTTTACTTGTTATTCTATATTACATAAAGTCAAATAACTCAAAAGCCAAAATTATCAACATTTTGAACAAAAAATCATATGCTTATTCATTAAAGAAGAGCGATTTTTATTTGTTTTAACATAATATGCAAGACACTTATTTTTTTTTTTTTTTTAATTAGGTCTTAGTATAAAACTATATTAGATCGACAATTATGCGGATATACAAGAAAATAAAGTCTTAACATAAACATAAACAATAAAAGATTGATAACTAGAAAAAGAAATATAAATTAAGTAATATAAAGCTAGATAATATAACCACGACACTTATTCTTATAAATAGTATACAAATTCTGAGCATAGTGTTCAATAAGTATTTAGTATGATTAAAAATTATTATAATTCAACATTTGAATAATTTTGAATGCATTATTTAATGGTAAAAGGGGGTGAGGATACTTGGTAAATTACTGAATGTATACCAAATACACCAGATGGAATTAAGGTGCGGCTTACACACACACACACACGCCTGTTTCAATAATTACGATAATACCTATGTACGTCTGTGGTGAATCCTGAGTTAGATTTTGGAGAGAGAAATACCTACACAAAACTTTATTACAAATTTTATTAAGATTAAAATCTAACGTTTAACTACAGACCTGAACACGATTCTTACTTTATTTCTCACTTCTTAAAGATTCTAAAACTTGACTAATTCATTTCAAAATGAAAATAGGTAATAATAAAAACAAATTAAGTAAGGATAAATGTTAATAGGGGGTATTCAATAATTATAGGTTTACGGTGTTTGAACTGAATCTAAGTGCTTTCGGGGTTTGTCCGCGCGCTAATCAAATTATATTTATATGTTAACAACAAGGTACAACTCTCATACCTCAATTATACCGCAGTCCGTAGCTATGTAATAGGTATAATAAGTATATATGTATATATACACATATTATAATAGTAGTCTATCTGATTTCTCTATCATAGAACGATTTATACATTAGGAGATAAAAAAAACACCGTGAATAATATCAGCCGTTGTTTTTTTTATTACTTTAATTTTTCTCCGCGGCCGTATAAATCACGCGTAGCCTAAACGAATAAAAGTCGATCATCATCGTCGTCATAGTCGTCGACTGTACCTATCATCTGTATGATATTAGACATGAACCGCACGCCGGTTTTCACTTTCAAAGAATGTAGCCTTGCTGCCACGGATAGCAAGTACGCATATTATATATATATCATATATAGCAACTTAACATTTTGATATACGCATTACACGCAGACGTGGGCATATTTGACATCCATCATCATCTCGACAAAAGTACAAAACGACAATATTCGTTAAAAAAAAGAGATCCAACAAAATGAAACCAATCAATTATAAATTGGAGGATGGGGCGGTGAGGAGGCGTCGAGATGTGGGTAACCTTGGGTGGACGATATTTTTCCGTCTTATTCACAGCGCGACCTATCGTCGGAAACTATATATCTGCTACTATAATACCTACGACGTTTCAGTGGATCGAAGCGTTCATCTACGATTGACGGTGAGATAGATTAGTTTTTTTCTTTCTCTTATACATAAACGATTTAACGCGCTCCGCACGTGATCAATAGACAGACCGCGGGTGATCGCATATCGTATAAGTAATATATGGTATAGATACGAATATAATATATATTTTTTACACGGGTTGCGGGTGGCCGCCGTTATTGACCTCCAGACGCCAAGCGGAAACACGTTGTGCCAAATTTGTTTATATAAATATATTATTATTATTATTACTATTCGTACCTGGAAGTATAATGTGAAGGAATGTGAAAGTATATAATATAATATGAAGTCTAAACGCCCCGCAAGTTGATGCAACAAGCTTAATATAATATCATGTTTTCTAACCAACTGAAATTGTGGTATAAAACATAATATTTGCATAACAGTAGGTATACCTACTCGTATTATATACTAAGCAGTATAGGTAGGCACGTGACGTTTGACAAATACAGGGAAACCGAATACACCTAAGTCTTACGCGAGTTTATGAGTTTACGACAACTAAATGTGTAATATAATAAATAATAAGCATAATATAATATATAATATATTGTGTTAAGACGTATTTTCTGTACGAGTAAATGGATACGCCGCGTAAGTGAGTATATTACACATCTGTAATAAATAACGAAATAAAATCGGCAATCGGTATTTTATAGAACAAGAAACGTCGAATTGTTTTTGTAACATGTGTGAATATAATATCAAATATCGAGAAACAAGACGTCGTGATGTTATTATAATATATTCAGGAATTATAGTCGATATTATTATATAAGTCTCAATAAAATAATTTTATTACCAAAAATTCATTTTTTATAATAATATTTTATCATTTTAATGGATTTATATTACTGATAGTCCTACTTGTATTTTTATTATTATTTTTTTTTCTTAACACGAAACAACTTATATAAATTATCATTAATTATGTACAACATTTTTGCAGCTATAAGAATTTTATTAAAATTATAATCCATAAAAAAAATAAATGTAATAATACATATTAAATACTTTTACCAACAGGTCAGCGCGTGTTCAACTATTTTACTTGTATTGTTTAGAACGACGATCAGCCGGACTACATTTGGAAGACTTGTACCAATATTTTGTATTGGATTTGAAAAATAATAAACGTAATTTATTCATGCTACTGACCCACTTGGTGCAAACTATATTATTTATCAAACCAATACACGTGTGAACATACTTATACTCATATAACACTGTAGCACGTAGAATTTTTGGAATTAAATGGGCCGGGTAGGTATTTAAAAAAAGCATGTCAATTCGTTGAAAGACTAGAATACTTGTCACGTATTTTTACAATTTACTAGGTCAATTGTTGATTTTGTACTTTTAACTCATATTTAACTGAACAACAAAAATAATATATTCTGAACGTTACAGGATAACGTCCAAAATATTAAATATAATATATAATAGTATGTTAAACATATCCACATTTAAGAAACTATATTACAATATTATACGCATACAGCATATGGCAACAGAATGTACAGCTGCTATTGAAAACAAATAGGACCATTTGGGTAATAGAAAATAAAAAGCTGTAGTTAACCGAATAAAATTACGACTAAAACTTAAAATTGATTCATGATCAAATCAATTTTTATAAAATTTTAAATATCACAGTATTTTGTTCGTTATAGGTTAAAAGTGTTAACATCTATCTTACAAAAAATGATCAATATAAAATCATTAAAGAAATCTTTTACCATATGAAATACTATGATTTAAAATTGAATCCAAAACGAAATACTTCTATAATGGATTAATGACATTCCTAGAGAATTACAGTCAAATGGTAAACCTCAAAGTATTTATGATTTCCTAGATTAATTATCTTGATTTGTAATTGTAATACATAATGCAAGCTGTTATAGGAGTTATTGCCAAGAACAATAATAATATACCTATGTGGCTTACCTTGATTATTTCGCACAGCACGAATATTTGACAAGGGTTTTATACAATAAAATAGTGAATTATTTCCGTAAATTATAACTATTAAAGCGATATGCCTATACTCAACATACGGAACATAAGATAGATATAGGCAATACACGATATATATATACCTATACATTGCATAATATAGAGCAGTTGAACTATAATAATTATAGTATAAACTAAAGTAGTAACGTTTATATGATCAAACAATTATATTCGAATATTTATGTGTTCGCTGAAAAATTAATTTTTTAATACGATTTAAATGCGCTGTTGCTGCAAAATAAAAAAAAGAACTCAAAATAAATGGACATAGAATTTAACTTGTAATTATATAACTCATACACAAACTGGTAAACAGGAGTTATTAAAAGAATATATATATATATAAATATATAAAAAATGACTACAGTACCTATACTACCTACATAATTAATCCGATATCATCTGTATTATTGTTGTACAACATGCAAAAAATTGAAATTGCTGAAATACAAATCGAAGGTCAACCGTATACTTTCCTGCTGAAAAAAAATATTTGCAGCACTTTTATAAATAAACGAAATTCGATACGAATTGTTTTTAAATTTTATTAATGAATTCTACAGTCTTTCGTATGGCTAATTAGCAAAACAAGACATCGTGGAGATATTATTATTATTATTATTATTCTAACTATATATAATAAGGGAGAATACACAAAACACAAAATATCCGCTTTCACAAAAAAAAAAAAATAAAAATAAAAAAATAAATAATAATAAATGAGTTACGCTTCTTCATCGAGCACTTATATTTATAGTTCCAATACTTACCGATACCATGAGAAATATAAAAAACAACAAATGTTCGAAACGTTGGATGACCATATTGTGTGGGTAGTATCCACTACCTAGCTCAACGATACTGAAACACAGGCTTCGCGCACAGTTTAGGTACATAATTATTAATTACTTCATGGGAGTTTATTTATTTTTTGTTTTTCTGTACCTAACAATTTGGATAACGTTAATGTACAACATTACAGAGAACAACACGCCTCGATCATTGTCCGAGATGTAAACTCAGACCGCTATATCTATTATAACGTCGTATCATTGATTATACCATAGATCGATCGTATTATAATAATATAATACGATAGGTTAAAGTCCTACAACATTTTCAGATGACATTTCAGTTTTCAATCATTTCTACGTCTGTGTGGGAAACACTCGAAGCTGTTAATCAATTATCAGTTGTGTACTATAATTATTTATTAGCATCGATCACAAATTGTTTAGGTTAAATTATACGAAATATAAATCTACGGCGTTACTATAATACGGAAAAAATATTGCAGTCTTAGCAATAATAGAAGACGATACGTATTATATAATATTGTTACGTACCCTATTAAAATCACATACATAATTGATTACTATAGCACACATTTCATATGGTATGACGACACAATTAATAAGGCAATTAACAGTACAGCTCGATGTTCACGGACCAGAATACTACGAGACCCCAAAATCTGCGTTTTACAATAAAGTCGCTACTACCACGACCACTGCTCTTTTAAGTATTAATAATAAGATAATATAAAAATGAGACCATCACAAGAACTCGACAAACGGTTATTAGAGATATTTAAGACGGTCAGAGCCAGGTCATAACACCTCTCACCACCTTATAGTTTACTATTGTATTTTTGTATTTCAAATATAATATGTTCAATAAAGACAATAATTATACTTTATACATCATGTTTTCATTCCTACATTGCTGCATATTGCCGAGTCGGGACGAATAATACCTATAACCACTACATAGCAACTAGGAGAACTATTCCTTCAAAAGAAAATTTATGACATCTCCTCCCAAATTTATTAACCTTAAAGGTTTGTGTAAAACATTTTTATATATTAATATGATATAGTTTATTATTACCTTATATGTACATCAATTATTTGATGAGTACTCGAGACTAAAGCCTCCACTTCAGAAAAAAATTGCACCACAATGACTACAACACTCTTCCGCCCTCAAATCAGCAGGAACATAACTACTCAACCTTCGATAAAAGACGTCATCGGTGCATAAACAACAATAATATTAATATAGTATTGTATGACGTGT
The DNA here is from genome assembly GCA_036289425.1 of Rhopalosiphum nymphaeae. NCBI lineage: Eukaryota > Metazoa > Arthropoda > Insecta > Hemiptera > Aphididae > Rhopalosiphum > Rhopalosiphum nymphaeae. Next base: position 4,639,222 of record JAZAQC010000012.1, on the reverse strand, counting down.
ATTATGATCGTTAATGCAGTATCTATACTATAAGAGTTTGGGAAAAGTATAATATTAATTTATATCCGTGTCAAAGTACACACTGGAATATCAATTAAACGCAGGTTTTACTCGATTTTTCGACTGTGCCGTTTTATTAGTATTCGGTTAACCACCTCGGCACGCGCGCGTACTGTTCACAATAATACTATCGTTTCTTCTGTTTGTTTCCGTCGGATACCTATGAAATATTTTCTCTTTTACGTATACCGCCCACAGTATTATTTATATTATAATGATATTTACACAAGGCTATTGCTTGACATCAACATTACAATATTATTATTATAATAACGGCAATATTTAATGGGTATTATACTGTTATAGATTATGTTTTTGGCGGCAATTTTCGGTTCACGAATTTTTTTTTAAACATTTTATTATTTTTTTTTCTACGGTTATTTTCTTTATCGTTAAAATTTTAAAACTGTGACACGACAATTTGTATGGCCCATTAAAATTAGCGCCAAGTGCTGTATATATGTAACACCACCTACCGCGATTATATTCTATACAATAAACGGTATAGCAGCAGACAAAGTACCGATTATATACAGAGTGATTCACTAAGCATATATATATTTTATCTTTTAATAATCTCTTCATCTCTTCAGCGTATTATAAATAATTATTATTATATTCTTTTTCAGAATTTTAAATTTGATTATGCGGTACCATATTTTCGAATACTTAGATTTTTACGTTATTTAAAAAGAATTCTGAGGCGATACAAATTTATTTTTTTTTTAAATGAGAATCATATGTTTTACTGAAAGTTGTTACTTGAATAACTTTTTGGAAATTTTGAAGCTTCTAAATCAAAATTAAAATAAATAGTTTCGAAGTTATAAAAACTTTGTTATTAAAATAATTATTTTAACAAAAATATAAAATATACTTATTATATAAAGACAATTTTTACAAATTGATAAATATATATCAATGACTTACAATAATTTTTAAATAAACACGACCCTCGCATATTTTAAACCTAAATATTATAGTATCTTCACGTTTAAAACTAAACAAATATTCATTTTTAAACTTCGATTTAGAAACATCAACATTTTCAAAAACTCTCTTCCTTGATAAATTATAGTAAAAAAAGAGTTGTTTTCGTTTAAACATAAAATACGTTTGTATCGCTATAGAACACTCTTTAAATGGTATAAAAATCCAAGTATATGCAAATACGATCCACAAGTATAAATACTTAAATCTTAAATATTCTAAACATAAGATTTTGAAAAATAAAAAATATAAGGATGCGCATACTTGGTGAATCACCCTGTATGTATACATAATAGTCTCGATAATAGTTTACTGGTCACTAGGTTAACGGTTCGCAGAATAGCTTAATTGGATCATCGGAAAACCTGATTGCTCGTGTATCATTGCAATTTTTCCTTATATGTTATTTTTTTCGCTCCGATTAAAACAATAATGGACATCGTTAATATATTATTAAATTACATTATTGGTCTTCCTCCACATGACTAGTATTTTCCGGAAGTCGTAGTAATAAGAAACGTACAACAATAATATTATTTACTTGAGTGTTTATTTTGTCTTTAGATAATATATAATTTATTGATGTCAAGCAACGAACACGCGTTTTATATTATTATAATATTTTATCTTTAAATGAAAATGAATGAAAAAAAATAATTTTTTGATTCAAACTATTCTGAAAAATAGTATACTTTAAAGCTATTTTGATTAAAAACATAAGATCATTAATATATCTAATGACAGGTTATAAAAAAATAAATGATTTTATATCATGCAGATCTTCTGGTTTATTTATTTTTATCGATAAGTAATGTCTTATGATATAGGAAAACCTCGAAATATAATTTTGTGTTTGTAAATATTCAACAGGAAAATGTTTGAATGTGTACTATTTGAAAACATGTCACTTCGCTAGTTTTCACCTCGCAAAATAATACAATGCTTGGGAAACCAAAAATCGTTGCTTTTTTTCGCCCCAGGCATAAGACGCATTAATATTAAAATAATTAAGTAGATAAATATATCATATACCAAAATAATATAGCTACTCATACAATTACATTACTTAATACAAAATATAATATCATATAATATGGTTGATGTACATATAGTACATTTAAATTGCATTTCAAACTATCATTCTAGCATGTATAATCGATAAATTGAAAATAGTTAAGGATAATTATTAATCTCTTTCGCTTCCTTTTAACGTAATTTTCTTTCTCGTTATACTAAAATACGTAATAGTCTACTTAAAATCTATAGTAATAAATAATTATCAAACATATCAAAAGAAAAAGTTTAAATCATTTTTAAATCAAAAAGGATAAAATCACTAAATTAGGTTATGATATAATTAGTAACATATAACTCTATGGTTAGGACATAAAATAATAAGTTTTAGATAATTTGACTAAAATAATTAGTGTAAATATTACATATGCTTCAAACAAAATAAATTACAATCAGTTACATATCCCAATAATGTATTAAATTAAAGCTATTATATTTTATAAGTACCTAAAAATAAATTACTATTGTTGATAAATTAAAAATAATGGTGCCACGTTATATATGCAATAAAACGTCTGAAACAATAATTTATTGGTTGGTTGAAAGATGCTGTTATTAGTATATACTTTCAGGTTATTCAACAAAAATTAAATATTACGTATAAATTCATATACATGGAAGTTTATAAAAAATCAATTATACTTAAATAATAAAACTAAAAATTATTTTGAAACATCTAAATTAGAATCAAATTTAATCATAGAAAAACGAATTCCCATCAGTCGTTTCTAACTATTTTAACTTTATCATATAAAAATTATTATATTTTCAATCACACTATTCAGAACTTTTGCATAGAACTACTACAATATAATATTATAGTCGTATAGAGTATAGACTATATTATAAGGGCACCTTCTAACAATAGTAACATAACATTAAAATCTAAAATATCATACAACGATTATATTTGTATAATAACCAATATATTAACCTTAAATATAAATTATGTAAATATATAATAAATAAGTTGCCCACGGATACATTTTATCCAACTAAGAAAATTATTTTCGAAAAAAAAATCCGTGCATATTTTCTATTTTTATAGTTTATTGTTTTAGGTAAATAAAAGAATAATTCATACATTAATACACCACAGCCATAAGCTTTAATAAGTAGACCAACATTAATTATTTTTGTAACTATTGTAAAAAACTTTTGTTGTTGTTGGTTATATAAATAATTAATTAAATTATATATTAAGGTAAATAAAGTTTTCAATATTCTTCATTTTACTATTTTTAGTTAATTATATCCATATCATTTTGATAACTTCCGGAATTCTTAATGTGGTCCTATAAAAATATTGATTAGCAGGACTACTGCACATAATAATATATATTGTATTGTTTGTTACTTTTAGTGCAAAAGTACGAGACATGCCAAGAAATATAAGCAGATAGATTTTAGTGTCAATGACTGGGAGTATGATTATAATCATAATTATCAATAGTTCGGGAGTGATTTAAAAAATTTATCATACGTAACACACAGGAATATTGACTTCATAATATTGATCGAGGCAGTTTTATAGTATCAAAAATATTTTACGATAGTCGACAAAATATATACATCGAATGAAAGTCGTATCTGCGTAATTATTACGGCTTTACTACCGGTAGTATATTCATACATAAATATTTATACTATAATACCTACCTTTTAATATTATATATAAATAGTATATTATTTGCTTACTAAACTGCGGTCTGTGAGAAAACATAAAAATCGAACCTCGTTCAGATAAATAATATTACCACTATCGTAAAATGGTTTAATCTACAAATGTGTTTTTCCTAGATCGATTTAAAAATAATAATATACAAGTACGTCATCTAAGATTTTTAACGATTCACTAGTAGTTAAATTTGAATCGCCATACATTATATATTATTTTTTATTATATACAACTATTATGTTAGGTGCCTACAACATTTAATGGATATTGTGTCGGATTAATTTAATTACGAGGTAAGGCCGGCGAGGGAACATAGCTCCTATAAGAAACAAAAGACCACCGTATAGAGAACAGATATAAAACGTAGCAAAAACAAAATACAACGGAAATCAACCAATAAAATCATAAACGATACGTTGGCACTCGAGTAGTCAACTGACTAAAACACATCACTGGCGATAGGTATACAAATATTATATTACTAAAAAAAAACGGCATCACCACACACATCGAAATAGTATAAGTATTTTTCTTTTCCAGTGTGGCGTGCAAATAATATGACAAATAATACGGTATAATAATATATTATTTTTATCAGTGGCGTCAGTAAATGTATAAAACTGGAATTTGCGGGTGGTCGTCTTTAATGGTTGCATTCTCTTTAAATGATTTATATTGTGAATGATTCCTATAATATGGAGTATAGTAGTTACGTACGTATTATTGACAAAATAAATGTTTTTTTTAGATATTCGCCATTAATTTTAATCTTTATACAAATACGCTATTATCGAGGCTATTATGATATGATCTGTGCTGATAAAACTCATGCATGGTGATGAAGCAAACATGGCTGGCTGGGGCTTAAGGGGACTCGGCACCCTACGTTATTCATCTTGAATATCTTTTGATTATTACCAAAATTCACATTATTTTTCATCAGATATTATGTGGAGCCTAATTTTCTCCCTACTACACACATGAATCAGGCTTTTGTATATTTCATACGGCTAGAGTTACGCGCAATTAGAGTAGTAGACGACATGCGTGTTGTTGTCAAAGCGCGCCGAACTATAGGTATACGTAGACAACAACGCTTACCAGTTTGATCAGCTTCATCGGTATGGCTTAAAATCGTCGTCGGGCGAAGTACATCGGGCGCGTAGCTCGCGCATCTACAAGATTCACACGATGGAAATCAGAAGACAACGAGTCAATAAAAGGACGTTGTGTGGAAATTTGTGCCGTACAAACTACGAGATAAAAAAAATGTTTTCCGAGTTTTGTTTTTGTTAAATGTTGTAAATAAACGCGGACACGCGAAATTGTCAATCGTTGGATGAATGATGTTAAAACGGAACTGTACGTCTTCGTAGTCGTCACAGTAATGTGCCGGTAAACATAACCGGTCGGGCATGACACGCTCGACTGACTGCGATGCACGATACTATGATAGTGCGATCGGTTCGCGGTTCGCCAGACGGCATCGGCGGCGGTTACACGCGTTCCTAGACACGCGCAAGCCGTCTGCCGTCACTTTTTTACCATTCAGTCGTACCAGTTTGCCCGCAATCTAGCGGATGCCTCGCACGTAAACGTGAAATGTGTGTTATTGTGTTATACGCTTATAAGTAGTTATAAACATTGATTAAAATACTATTTTGAAGCAACGGTTATACACGTCTTAAAGTTAATATCCATCTGGTCGGCGGCACACGATATTCCCATTACACAATATATTATTATATTATATCAGCTGTATTACCCAACTTTGCTCGGGAAAAAATAAACAATATTATAAAATACGGCACTTGATGCATTTTGATTTTAGAGTACTTCAGTTCACGGTCATGTCGATGTCAGTGTATTTCGCTCTGAAGACAAATTGTGACCAAAGTGGACAATTTGCTAGCGGTGGATATAGGATTAGCCGGATTAGGATACAACGCTGAACGCTTAGTATATAAATGGGTCTAAGTATTAAAACTTCACGAATTAATCAATTTGCACCTCCACGCACGAAAAAAAAAACAAATTTAAAATACAGCAATTGTTACAATTGTTAGTAAATTAGTTCATATGGCATGTAAACAAAGATATGGTGACATCGTTGCAACTAGCAATCGACAATAGTGACATTAATAAAATATTATATTAAAAATAGATTTATGTGTAAAATGTATAGGTAATTTAACAAGACACAGAAATTTATATTATAGGTAGTCATAATCATTCAATAATTATTAAAATAATATATTGTAATACACCGTTTGTTTGATAGTTATACTATCACATTTTTTAATCAGGTGTTATAATCAACTATTTTGTCAGGTAAAACCGACTTGATAAAATTATAATGGTAATCATAATGCCATTAACGTTGCACTCAGTTCACCTAATACTATTAAATCATTATATAGTTTTTACTCAATAAATAATTATACAAAAATTACATTAAAAAAAAGTACTTTCGTATTTTTTTATGAATTAGTATGTACCTATGAGTATATACGGCAAAATCTGTATACATCTACAGCAGTATCACCATGACTTTAATGTTGCTTCATCCTCGCCAGTCACCTCAATATATATTATTTTTTATTATAAATGTAATTGGTATTAGGTATACGATAATAATAAGTAAAAACTTAATAATAAACATAGTATATATTTTTAAATTTTACTAATAGTTATAATTTAAAACGCAAGAGACTTGCAACAAATACAATATTATCATTTTATTCCTAAATTTATTAATATTGAATTTAGTAGATACAAATAATAACACTAAGACGACAAATGATATCAACTAGCTAATTACTGGTTGATGTTTATGACGATTCTTATGCGATAGATATATACAAGTACTGTTACAAGTAAATTTACTTTACAAGTATTTTTTTATGGGAGCAAATGATGAGTAAGTTAAAAAATATTCATGACTAACAAATTTAAATTTACCAACAACAATACGGTAGATTATAATATTGTACTGTCATAAACGATAATATCGACTAATCGATTGTAAAATCGTTTTTGGTAATTTTTTTTTTTAGTACACTTATTGTTTAGTAGTATCGAAAATCATTATGAAATCAATTTCGTTTTCAAAAGCACGAATCCTATAAAACTACGTTACAGGTTACCAAATTGTCATCACTAAAATTGTCACCACTACTAATAAAATGATTTCATTCCTTGCAATAGGTCACAATATATTCACAATTTAGTGACATAACAAAATCGTAATATAAGAAAAAGCAGATGCATGTGATCAAGTATTTAATTTATTAATATTTTTTTATTACAGTTGTCTTGGAAATTAGAATTACTTTCTCTATTACCTACTCAAAGAAATATATATTTAATGCTAATTTAAACTTATAATTGTCTACAAACATTTTTAATTTTATTTATTTATTGTATGTCATTACATATATATTTATCATGTGCACATCATAACTAATATATATTGTAAGTAAGGGCCAGGGTTATACAATTCAAAAAATTATTTATATTATTTTTAATGTTTGTATAATTTCAGAAATGCGGTATAAAAATAATGTATTCAAAAATTATAATTAAAATACACTATGTATATTTCATCAACCAATTAATCAACTATAAAACAAAATCGAATTAGAACTTACTCTACTTTTAACAACATTATTTCTAATTTTTTTGAATATTATAAAATGATTTAACGATTTATACATATCTGCTCGATAATTTGTCTAAAACATCAAGTTTATGATATAATTTTAAATTAAATTTTGGTATACTCAAGCTTAAATTTGCTTTACATATATTAGAAAGTATTAAAAAATAACTGTTTAAAAATTCTATTAATATTAAATTATTTTTATTTAAATTCTATTCTTCCCTACATTATATCTCACAGATAAGTATCTTTTAAGTATTAGCGTTAAGTTGTTTTTAGATAGGTACCCACAGCCACAGATAATAGCGACTCGTAGATTAAGATAAATGTATACTAATATGTCCAAAAATAAAAATATAAGCAAATAATAAAATATCCTTAGAAATAGAAGTTATCACAGTATTACACCGTCTTTACTTAGAATTATTTTTATACCAGTCGGAGTCCTGTACTGTTCTGTGTAATAATTTATCATTGAATTCAGTATAACACTTCATACATTAATTACCTATATTTCACCAACTCAATGGTACATTTGAAATCTATACAGCACAGCGACTTCCTCTATTTTTTTTTTAAATACGGTTTTGTTTTTATATTTTATTAAATATTTTTTATATAAAAACTATATGATGTAGCAATATTATAATACTTTACATTCTGAGCGGAACGATAAATGTATTGATTTTAGATTTATAGCAATGTTTTTTTTTGTTTCTAGTCATTTTTTTTTCGTAAAAAATAATGTTTGAATTGTTAAGTTTAAGGGTAACTATTAGTATCAACTTGGATCTAGTTAGATTTTATAAAAAAAAATCAGTAGTTTTTAAAATAATCAAGAACAAAAAAAAAAAATTAATGAAAAATAAAAATCCTTCACACAAAACCAATTTTTGTCAAAATAGATTTTGTTTTTTGGAGTAATTCTAAAACAAATAATCGTAGATGATAGAAATTAAATGTTTACCAAATTTTTATACTAGCACTTTCTATATAAATGGTAAGTATAATTTTTGTACTTACGACATAATTACCACGAAATTATTGCCGCCACTTCATGACGGTATTATACCCTTCAATTACAGGGTGGAACAATAAATTGTATTTTGAGTAACTTATATATACGGCTAAAGTGGTCTAATGCAGTTTTATCGCCGAATCATCGCTCATAATAGTATTAATATTAACAAAAAGTATACTTTAATGATAATCAATGTTTCTATAAAACGATGCGAGTACTTACTCCAATGTACATACAATATAATGTAGGTATATTATGTAATTATGGTAGATTCATTAATTATCATCGTATGGTCATGTCAATCTTGACTGACGATGGAATTTATAATATTATAGCCAATGTAGTTTTGATTTATTTTTATAATAATAGATTCAATATTTGTATTATAACTATTAATTATGTGTACAATTTATTACATAATTCATATACCTAAAATTGTATTATTTTTTTAAATATTTTAGTTATTCTAATTGTACTATGAATAACAATACTAAACAAATTCAATAATATAAAATTTGTACAATTATAAATTCTTATTTTTTATAATAATTTGTAGGTAGTATCTACGTATTAAAAATGATCTAATAATTATCAAAGAAAACATAATATTAAAGCTATGGATGATTGAGTAATCCATTGTATTCATTATCATATAATAGTGATTAAGATCGCACCGCGGCTGTGTGCTAACTCACATCAATTACAATAGCACAATTATTACACAAATGTTAAAAGGCTCCTGAGATTTTCAAAACAAATCTACATATATAGGAGTATAAAATAACTTGCATAAGCTTAAGTTAACGATGTATATGCTATATGTTATACTTGATTTTAAAAATGAATAAAAGTTTTTTTTTGTGTTAAAAGGGCGCCACGCCCGCGGCTGTCTTCATCTTGTCTATCTTACAAACATACAACATGGCAAATTTTCGTTCAGTATAACCAACTTCCTGTTGTTGTAGCTTCAATATTATTATAGTGAATTGAACTATTATTAAACGTAAAAGTAAGCACATTTTCTGAGTTTACACATGCGTACCTATGTGACTAAATAATTTATGTTTGATGAATAATAAATATATGGTAAGTATATATTTAAGATAGGTAATAAAAAAAATTATATGAGTGATTTTTAAAAAATGCTCTCAATAAATTGGTAATATTAGGTATGTAACACAAATAATCATTAATAAAATAATAAACAAACTTATACCAAATACTTATAGCATCATGTTATACTTTTATTAACAATACCTTTACATCATTCATATTACAATGTTTGAATATTATTATACGTGTATTCATTATTCACATTAAACTATTAATGCATAGGAATTACATAGATAATAAATAAAATGTTATCAATTGCGTGTCAGCTACAGACATTGTTGATAACTCAAACATACAACTACGTAATAACTAGAAACAAACTTTTTTTTACATATACAATATACATTAATTTATTGTATTTAGCTTTTAACATACAATTATATAGGTAATACATTTGTTCTTCTGATTAGCTTTTTGATTATTATTTAAAATTTACGAATACTATACACTAATGGCATAATAATTAAATTGTTTTTTTTTATTTCTAATAGAAATATATTACACATAGACACCCCCTTCCATAAAAAGTAGACAACTATGTAAAATGTATTCTAAAACGTCATAATACTATACAACAATATTATAACAACCTATTTTGAATCTAAAAATATTGATCAAATGATAACCTGCAATATCAACTGGATTACCTTGTACAGAGAATCATTAACTAAATAAACGTTTTATAATTGCAAAACAATGCGCACAAATCGTAGTCGTGAGCATGTAAATTATATATTATACACGTTTTGGTAATTTTTTAGGAATGTGCATTTATTTACTGGAATGTTATTTATTTATATATTATAATTGATGTAAAGCACATGTATGTAATATATGTTAATATTAGTCTAAAACCGTAATATAGAAAAAATATTATTCTTTGTTCCCACTTGGGAGAGTATTTGGATTATAATAAACAATATATTAAGTTTTATTTACGTTACACAATATCCCTAAGGAAGGATAAAAATCTTAAGTGGGGATAAATTACTTGCGGCTGTCATAATTGTATAAGTCTATAACATATGTGGTACGATTAAAAACAACAAACAACATTGTATTCAATGGGCGTTGTTAACAGCATGAGAATCACTGTCCACTTGAATGCAATATCAACTTTAATCACTTCTGTCGAATTTAATCTAACCATTAAATTTATCAATACAAATTTACCAAAACTTACCCTTGACCTTTCTTATGCCGGATGTCCAAAATTATATTTTAGTGAATGTGTTTACCATTCAAACGTGTCCACTAAAGTATATAAAAAAAAATTTTTTGAATCTATTAAATATGATTAGGTTTAAGAGGATTCTTAATTATTTTAACTTTAACGAGAACTATACAAAACCGCACAAGATAGACTAAATGTATTTTTTGAAACACAGTCGTACGCATATCTAAAATGAATGAATTTGTTTATCAAAATAAGCACGAATTAATAAATAACTGAACTACCTACATATAGGAATAGAGATTACAGTGGTCAACTAAGAGATATGTTATCATTTATTGTAATTTGTACATTATTATAAGGTTGTAATGTTATCTTGACGTCAAACGCGAAATATTTAATAAGATATATTTATAATATGTACATCAATAATTTATCATAATGTAATTATATAACTATTATACATATATATCCAATATACAAAATATATAACAATGATTAATAATATAATAATAGAATTATATAAGTTTTTATTGAATTTTAATACATTTTATTTTAAAACCTAAACATATGTATATTTAGATATGACATAAATATATAACAGTTATAATCAATTATATAACAACTTATGTTCTTATTCATACCATTATAATTAATAATAAACTTAAAGTATCTTACTTAACTTAAAGTATTTCAAAAATATGATAAGAAATAAGTTATTACATAGTTACCTGATTGGTTACATTTGTCAGGTTTTTCTATTAATCTTTATCCAAAATAATCATACGTATAACCTATAACTTAATAATTATAATAACTTAACTACTTAATAACTTAACCTATAACTTAATAATATTAATAATTATTAATATTTCCATGATAAAATAGATCGTTATATTTGAATTAATATCGTCCCAATACTATAAATAAAAATATTTATGTTGACATAATCGTGTAATTAATTTTAATATTTTTTGTGATATATACTATAATATCTACTAAATTAATTATTTGCATTTTTATTTGGTATAACTATGTACACAAATACAGTACACTATATATACCACAGTAGATAGTTAAATAGTTAAAATAATTCGTTTAAATACTAGGAAATTGTAATCTTTGTATGCAATACATATTTTAATATACATTGTATCTACATTTTAAATTGAGTCAAAAATTAATTACGAGATTAATTATACTACTTACGATATATTTCACAAAACCAATACCATACAAATTCAAAGCAAACTAGATATGTTAAAATGATCTTGTATACCTACCAAAGTATCAACTTATGCAAAAATGAAAAAATATTATTTTAAATTAGAGAAAGTTTTTAAAAGTATCGTATCATTAGTGTAAGAAGTAGGCATTTTAAATGTTTGAAAACAGTAAATCGCATGAAGAGTATAGGGCTACAAAGATATAGAATATTGATTTTGTGTTTTTATGTTAGTATTTAATTATATTTTGCCTAAAAAATAGGGTGGAACAAATTTGAGACATATTTAGTCATATGTTATAAAACAAAAATTAATGTACCTAACTAAATTGGAATAAGCAAAATTAGGTTTAATAATTTTGTATTATTTATTTATTTTGAATAATAATAATTTAACTTTTATTTTTTCATTATACTCATTTGATATTATATGAAGATAATAATTACATTGGTTTACACCTTATTTGTGAGTGCTTATAGTTTTGTTAAAAACTGTTATAATACCTTATATAACTCCTTTAATAATATTAGCTCCTTGATCCTTACTAGCTCATATTGTTTTAAATTATATCACTGCGGATATGGTCACTGCGATATATGTATAACTTTTAAAGTATATACAAAGAACATAAATCTAGAGTAAGCTAGGCGTGACAGTTTTGAAAAGGCGATAGAAGCTAACGTCATCGCCTCCATATCAACTTTAGAACTTAGTTATTAATTTAATATGTAAATATTTAAAAATAATAAGTGATGGAAATCTTTTCCAAAATATTATAGATGCATTAAAATATTTATTTTTTTTGTTTATATTAAGGTATAAACAATCCGTTTACCAAAGAATAATAGGAATATGTGATAACATAATTTGATTTAAAATATAATAATACGAAAGTACGCTCGGGCAACGTATAAGACAAAAAATTGAAAAAAAAATTGTTTACATATTTTTTTTGTGCTAGCCGCTATAGGTACTAAATTCATCTTCTCTTGAAGTTTTGTGTCAAAAGCGCTAGAAAAGCTAACAAGATTATGTATGAAGGCGAATACAATGAAAAAACCTATATCATACAGTATTTACATTTAAAAAACTATAAGTACCTAATAAAATTCGTAAGATCATCAAATTTATTTCTATATTTATAATATTTTACTAAATATAGCACTTAAATCATAATAATTATAAGATACAATTGTTTTTAGAATCTGAGCGGAGCTATAAATATATGGTTTTTGATTTGTTTAATACATTGTGTATGCATGATATACAGGATGTTACTGAAATGGATGAAGTCACTAGTATATGCTGCGTACTCGTTGTGGTGGCTCAATGACGATTAGAACGTAAAAAACACGCGACAAGCGCAAAAACGATGTGATGCCTCGATTTGTACGAGAATTTTGTAAAAAATAGAACTAAAGTGTTTATTTTTACATTTAAGATAATATTTTAAAAAATAATATGAATATTTTTAAAATAGAAAAAAAAATCTTCATTGGACCATCACAGTAACCTTATCCATTTCAGAAATTCCCTGATAGTACAGAAAAATGTTTCAAACTTCAACTTTAAAGGTGGTTATTGATCAAAAATTCCGAGAAAAATTCGATATAGTTGGTATTTTATAAAAATCAAAATAGAAAATTCCCAGCACCTATTTTTCAAAATAATAACCTAGAAAAATTAATTAAGGAAAAGCGGACATTTTATGCAACCAGTTTTTATTATTTTTAATAAAATCGATTTTGTTCTATTGATATAACTCAAAAACAAATAACTATATTAACCTTCTTGAAGACTGAAGTTCTCGCCAAATATTTATATTAACATTTTCTATTCGTGATAATATTTTGACGCTTTTTAAGCTATACATAGATACCTATTTGACATTTCCAATATTTTTAATTTAATTCTATAAATAACAATAAAAAATATTTGCTGAGTCAAACAGTTTTAAAATCTGATACGAAGTTCCTCATAAGTTTCTATTATAGATATTTAAAAATATTAAAGATAAATATAGGCATATTTTATAAACATTTAAATTTATAAAAATATAGAATAGCAGTGAATCATTAATAATAAAATAAAGTTAAATTATTGAAATAATACAAAATATGTCATTTTTATTATTTGCCTGACTTAAAATAAGCAATAATTTAACTAAATATCGAAGATAGTGATCAGCAACCGGTGGCCCACGCCGCTATTGTAAGCGGCCCGCTTTAAATTTTAGAACGATGAATTTTTTTTTATACATTTCATTATTTTAAAGTTTTAAACAGTATTTCTTTTTCAAACTAAGTAATTTAAGAATATAAAATTTTTATTTGTCCGGCCCGCAAACTTTTTAATTTGTGAATGCAGCCCGATAGTCCAAAAAAATTGCCGACCATTGGTCCAGGCAGATAGTAAAATTGCATAAAAATGTAATTCTTTAACTATTTGCCTAGGCATTTAGTAAAATGCCTGATTTAATTATATACCTATGACATATATATATTAATACGCATTGCATGCATTATCGGTCTACCTTTTATCACCAGGTTTTTTTTATATACCATATTTACTGCGATATAGAACATTCCTTGCAGATCATATATATATATATATAATAATATACATCAAATTGATTTAATAGAAATTATATTTATACATACAACAATGAACGCATTTATTTTTAGAGTATATTATGGGAATTCGTATTCCGTATAATATACTATATTTTTTCGTGAGTATAGAACGATTTTCTACGCTTTAACTCCGTTTACTTTTGACAAATGATCGTATAACACGGACTATTAAACCTAATAGCCAACACAGTGTTAAAAAATTCTAGTTTGAAAACATAAAACTACAATTGCTCGTACAATTACGTGTACAGTATATTTCAAGTATTCACCGAAATGACTAGTCCGCTGCTCGTAAAAACTGAAGGGTCACACTCGTTGCTTATTGCCCAGCACTACAGCTCATCAGACCTTTCAACCATTGTGGAAGTAGGTACCTAGAATATAATACATACATAGGGAAGAACTTGTTCCCTACTATACATTGCTGTTTTTAGATTACGTTTCATTAACAAGTATTGTAGTGCGGCCCCTTCTAGACACACCCAAAAGTAAACGTGAATAACCCTTTTCGACTAACACTGCGAAAATTATCATAAAAATCGATATGCCGACTGCATTTTTCAGTCACTGTGTTTTACGTTTAGAATAGGCATTAGGTAGATTGAGGTAGTATAGTATAGAATTAAAATAAAGAAATCTGAAGTACTTAATTTGTATGATAAATTATATAAATATAATATATACAAATTATAGAAATATCAAAATACTACTAAAGTTATGTAATATAATGTATATCATAGATATAATTAATGGTTATAATATATATATACTATTTACACATTGTAAAACTCATACCAGTGAACATAATAATCTGACTAGTATGTTAGAATCAAATATTTTATTATCAACAATATCTTTTGATCAGATATTATAGACAGTAAATCAGCATCACATCACAACACAAAATACATCATTCAATAACATACTACAGTCAATATTTAACAAAAATTCAATAATATTTTACTATGAAATGTAGGTACGAGAGTCGTTTTAATGTATCTAAAGTTGCCAGTTCGACACACATATAATGGTTGAGTAATCAAGTAGTAAAACATCTGTCTAAAAGATAGATGATTTATATCTACTAAGAATTAGAAAATGTTTAAATCTTTTCTCCTGAAAACCTAAACTAAACAGTACAACATCCTAAATAATATGGGCATTATTCGGTTTAAACTTTAAATTAGTATTTCCGTTGTTCATCGTAACTTGTCAACCTTATCGTTAATATTAATACACGTTGTGCCCAATGATTTGCCGTTATTTGTAACTAGTTTGATTTAGACGATTTAATAATATCTATGCGACTCCTTTCAAACATCAAAAACATCCATTTAATCTAAGTTAATTTTTAGATAATTTACAACATTTTAAAACATTATATAAAAGAATTTACATTTAAAACAAATATACAGAGCGTGATTCACCAAGTCACCAAGCATACGTCCGTTCTGTTTTTTTTAATAATATAGTTTTTTTACAGTAAATTATTCAGTAAATCATTTTTCTAAAAATTTTGACTCATCTAAATCCGTCTAAATCAAAACTCGAAAGAGTAAATTTTAAATGATTTAACTTTGTGTATAAGTCTATGATAATTTTAAAATTTCAGTAATTCATATTAATCTATCAATATTTATAATAAATACAATAACATATTAGGTTCGATATACATGTCTTATACTATTGTAAAACTATTTTTAAAGACTAATAGTCTTAATATTATAATAACTGAAAAAATAACTTGTTTATACATCACAATTTAAAAATATATGTATTTATCCACTAAATAATAAATAAAAAAGAATAAAGTTTGTATTGTCAAAAAAATTCCTAAGTATCTACCCATCTAATACAACATTTTTTTTAAGAATTCAAAAATCAAAATTTGAATTCACCAAGTATTGAATGAAAAAACAGGGGTGAGCATGGTTGGTGAATCATCATGTATACAAATCTGTAAAAACTAAAAAGTAACAAAACCCATAACAATTTTAGTGGATATTATAGAAAACTAACTAGAAAAGTTTAATAGGTAAATTAAAATCAAAGACGTGTACAGTAAACATTATACTGCAACATGTCGATATACATATATCAATTATTACAATATCACGTTGATGGGTGTTAGTCATTATTTAATGTATTTGATAACTGACAAGACACGTGGATGTAATTCAGTGATATCATTTGCATTATTATTATTACATATATTATCTACATTCTACGAAACGCATTTTACTTTCTTAGATTTTCAAATTTCATAATAAATTAATCGTTATTAAAATAATATAGTATTATTTATAATTTGGTCATTGATATACTGCATGTATTCAGTGTTATATTTCTATAATCTATACCTATTAATAAAAATTGTATACAAACAGAATCCTTTTTAAGCTTATCGGAATAATACAATTATTATATTCAATAATAATAAAAAAACAAAACATTAAACCAGTATATTTTTACAGACCTTTTAAGGAACACATATAGTTTTAGTTAGAGAACACGTACATGTCGTTTCCATGACTCATAGTCATGAGTTATTTGGTAATTCACTTGGGATACCTAACCAATAAATACTGGTACAAATCAATATTTATCTTTACAAATATATCATATTATTTTTAAATGAAACTTGATTTTACGAGTTTAAGCGTTTTTTAATGCAATTTTCTTAAAATACCAAATCACCAACAAAACAAACAAAAAATATTATATACACTATTATTTACTAAACGCGTAAACATTCTAAAAATAAATTAACCAAATACCATAAATACAAGAAAATTTACTACCTACTCACTCGAATATACCTATGGATAAATAGTATAACATAGTATAAAATATACTATTAATTTGTTTGCTTTTAACATTTAAAATAATTATATATTATATTATTCTTCGTATTTTTGTCTGACGGATTACCTCGGATATTACTATATTACTATGTTATACATTATATACTTACAATTTTCTGATGTTATTAAAATATTGAGTCAGTCCAACCACGTATTCTACATTTCTAACAAATACTAACTACTTCGTATAACTAGGTATACTTAAATAATTAAGTTATTTTTAATTTGAATGCCTAAACGGATTTAGTATAAACTAACCAACTAAAATCATTCTGACAGACTGAATTATTATGCCTATAAAGCATAGGTAGATAACTGTTAATTATTAAATAATACTTAAAATATTGTTAAATATTATCAACGCATAGTAAATGTAGTTTGTCGTATGATGGTATCAGTATTATCACTAGCCAGACGTGCATTTCAGTATTTTACGCAGCAAACCATAAATATCTAACGATATCATGATATAATTGTAGTGTTATCAGAGATGAATAAGTCAGTATTAAACCTACTTATATTTATGTATAGGTGTACAAAGTATCGTGTGCTTTACAAAAGACCCAAATAGTATTAAATGCTAATAAATAATAAGTAATAACCAATAACTGGCGAGTGGTGACACCGGTAACCAGTCTTCATAAGCAATTTCGAGGACGAACGAATAGTGATATATTTATATTTGTTTTGGCGGGAAACCCCGGTCGACGAAAACCGGTAGATAATAATAATAAAAAAAAAATGACATACAATATTTAATTTTATCACCCAAAGACTCATAATCATATACCTTGGAATATAGTATACAAAAAATATATAAAGCCAGTGTAGATTTCTCTTTAAAAAGTAAAATAGTTTGTTTTTAAAAGGATTAATTCTAAACGGATTTAAAAATTAAAAACGGCGGCTTAATTTTTTTTTATACATTGGCGGGCAGTCGAGAAACACTGATCACGTTAATTTCGTTATCATAAATGATAATTTACGGTAGAGGTAAGCTTATCTATCCACGAAGTTCTAACTAAACGCCCCGTGTAAAACGTTGATAAACCGGAACCGAAAAATCGGCATAAGTTTGGTGCACCGGTTTATCCTAGCGAATTTATACCGGAAACCCCTTCTACCGTGAAAGAATAATAATGTATAAACCGTTTATATTTTACAGTAGTATATACCTATTATTATAATATACCATGCAGTAGTAATATTATTAATTATTATTGCGTAGGTACTCACCAAACCGGTAGTCATTCCACAGTTATCGAGTGTTCGGCGACGACAGCATAACGGCGCGAACGTTCGTTTTGCCGATCGCGATCGCACGACGACCGATGTCAACAATTTTATAACGATATTATGTCCGCAGACGTTTTCGCGAACACCGAGGGACGGCTAAACGGGACCGGCGGCGAACGGCTGCACACTGCGGTCGGTGACTGCTCTGCTGCTGTTGCGGCGGCACCTCCACGCGCACTACGGCGGTCGCTGGTTCGGACGCGGTCGTGGTGTATGCGCGGCGGCCGGTTCGACAGGGATAATAATAATAATAATAATATTTCAGTTGTTCTGCGGCAGACGACTACGTCACGACCACCAAACCAACAGCTGCTCGGTGCTGCTGCTGCTGCTGCTGCCGCCGCCGATGCTTCTCCGCCGCCGCCGCCGCCACGGCCGAAAGACTATTGTGCCGGGGCGCACGCGCCATATTATTATTATTATTATTCTTTTATATTGTTATTATTATTATTATTAAATGTTATATAGACGACGACTGGGTGTGCTCGCCGTTTGGGTGTGTTTGTGTGCGCAGCGCGTGTGCGTGCGTCGGGTATACGTGTATATATATATATAAATATATACCTGATAGACGGGGAGACACGCACGTTTCAGGGGTGGATTCGCCGAGGCTGGGCAAGGGACCGTTAACACAGGAACAGCTGCAAAAAAAAAAAAAAATCATTGCATTTTTGACGATAGAACGCTTCTCTCTGTACGTACCATGTACGTGATAATTTTATATATGTACATTTGTAAGTTGTAACACTATGATATACACGGTTGTAACAATAATATATCTAATAAATAAAGATAGGTATACCCATAAATAATTGAGGTTGACGTTCCTCGTAATTATATTATTAATCAGACTTTATTATTAGAGTAAATATATTAAAATATTACAGTGAAGTCTGCGAGTTTATAGAATCTATAGATTAAAATGTAAACCAAATAACTAATAATTATATTTGTAATATTAAATTGAACTTTTATTGATATTGCTGAGTAGGTACATCATATAATTTAATTTAGTTTTACGGTTCTTTATAGTTTTGAAGTTTAAGCTGTCAAAATAAAATCGTATTATCAAAACGGAATTATGAACCTATAGGCTATGGTTATAATTTATAAGAATAAAAATAAATTACGTGCCAAGTGCAATCAATTATATGATAGTATCTTTTATTTAGTGACCTGTACCAACGTGAAACTCGATGTATTACGTCAGTCCTGCACAAAATATATTGTCAATATCGTCTTTTCGTATAATTTTTTGTCGCTTAACTAGATGTCTAGATATTATATTATATTATGTAATATAATAATATTATACGATATTATTATATTAGTGTACATAAGTAGATATAGTACACTGCTCGCTACGCATTCGTTATATTGTTACATTAACATACGTTGACGGTACCTCTGTTGTTAATGGATATTAAATGTCCGTGCCGTGTATAAACGCGTGCGCGTGTGCCACATGTGGAAAGGATTGATAGAAATCGTATTTCATCGTCAGGCATGTGCGTGCGGGGGCGATCGCCGTCGGCATCCAGTGAGGAGTGAGGCTCCACGCTAGACATCAGGTTACGTAATCTTATTATTTTGGGCGCTGGAGGTATTCGGTAGATTTTATTTCGGCGCTGACTGATCGAGACTATATGTATAATGTACACATGGTGCCCGGTAAAGTTTTTTTTAAGCAATTAACACTGATTAACTTGAAAATATTTTTTCTAATTTGAAGTCAACTCATCATTTTCACTTTTTTTTTTTTAATAAAAATCGTATTTTTAGTTTCTTTTTGGTTTACAACATAAGTATATTGTTAATTTTATTTTTTGAAAAATAATATGTTCTGAAAATATCGTTTGATTAAAATCGTATTTTAACAAGTTGTTAATTAATTATATAAATATTAACTAACTATATAATGTATAGGTGAGCCGAGTGAAGTGACACATGTGTATCCCGAAAAATATTGATCCACTGATCGATTCGTCAAAACATGTACTTATATTAATTAATTTATTACTAACTTCTTAAATAGTCGTTTCAAAATATGATTTTTAAATAACAAAATTTCCAAAATATAAAAAAAATTATATTGATGAAAATCAGTAAACAAATAGAATACTTCATTGTTCTTTAAAAATTATATTTTGTCATGACTTCAATTACAAAGGATGGTGAGTATGTAGAAAAATAACACTTAAGTATTTTATATTATTTATTTTAATTTATTATTAATACATTTTTTTGAAGTTACAAAAATTGAGTACATTTATTTTCTGGATGTGCCTTGAATATAATAACAAATATTATTGAAAGCTGAAACGATACGATTTTTAAAGATAATGCTAATGTTAACTATCAAAAGAATCACCCTTGTGGTCATGTGTGTCGAGTGTAAAATTAGAAAATACATTTTCATGCAATATTGCCATTGGCAAGAATTTGATCGACAACATTTTAGCTCTGGCATGGTCAAAAACGCCTAAATACCCGGGTTTCAAAGAAGCTAGTCGACATTTAAATTTATGCGGAATATGGATACCTTTTTGTCTTTTTGATAATGATTGAATTTACAAATACTTACAAATATCATGAATCCAAATAATATTGAAAAACTTATTGTTTTAATAATTTTGAATTTACTATTTAAGCGATTTATTTCACGGACTTTAAGAGGACGCACTACCCGCATGTGTTGTCTCTGTCTCACTAACGTTTATCATAACAAAATTTCGTTCAGCAGAGTACATTTTATGATGTTAACTTTAATATTAGAGTAAATTTACCTATTATCAAATTTAAAGGTAAGAATATTATCTAAATAATGACATATGCTTTTAATGATATTATTATTTTAAAGTGAGTTATAGTTATGTAAAATATTGCAACTTTAAAATGTTCATAACTCACTTTAAAATAATAATATCAATAAAATCATAAGTTATTGTCTAGATAACATTCTTACCTTTAAGTTTGATAATGGGTAAATTTACTCTAATATTAAACCTAACATCATAAAATGTACTTTGCTGAACGACATTTTATTATGATAAACGTTAGTAAGACAGAGACAACACATGCGGGTATGGCGTCCTCTTAAGTTTTTAGCAGTGGTGGGCTATTTCATAGATGGATTCGTGTACAAAAAAGTCCCTCTTTAATATCTTTTAATTCCAAGTAATATATATATTATATAGATACTTATTATTTATAATTGGTTTAAATAAATATTTCTGTTCTTAAATTATAAAATATAGAATATAATAAGTTATAAATAACGCTCAATCGCAGTCGTAAACTGTAATTTATTTTCATAGAGTTAAAAACCGAAGTATATATTATATATTATAATATTATTTACATTATTATGTAATTGTATGTAAATAATCTATATGACCGTATATTTGGTACCTATTATAATATTAAAAGTTATATGTATTTATTCTATTGAAAAAAATTGGGTAATAATGAGCCCCCTAGCCTAGTCCCTGACTCAAGGCATTGGCAGTTGGCACACAATATGTATAATACCTTACTGTTTAATGTTTATATTGTTTTAATAATTGAGTAATTCGTAATAAATAGTTTTAACTTGAAGGTACTACTTTTTATTTTTTTATCAACCTTAAATTTACTGTCGTCCGTTATAATTCAAATGTTCTAAATCTATTTTAATTAAATATTAGCGTTAAAAATATAAAATATGTAAATAAATAATTTATGAAGTTTGTAAAACAAACTAACGATTTAATTTCACCATTTCTTCATATACATTATACACGTTTTCACAAAAGTTTTATTTATTTTTTCTTAAATTATAAAATTATTCAGTTATAACATTGAAATGTATTTAACTAAATATAAAATAATATTATAGTTAAAATATTGTTTACAACTTTTGTCATTATTTTTGACATAAAAGATAAAACCTCAATTTAAAGTTATTAATAATTAGATTTTAGTCTTAATACTTTTTTTATATTTAATCAATTTGTTTCTCGAATACTAGCTGTTAATAAATGATAGGTTAATAAATTATTATCTTCAAACTAATAAACTAGGGTTAAAATTGATATTTTGTGCTTTAACTGTGTAATCACACTTAATCATTATCATTTATTATTTACATTCAACTATACAAACATGCCTTCTACTAATTAAAAGTAACTTTTAAATTCAATATTTCAAGTAAGTACCTTAATTGTATTCCTTAATAGTTGATAGCCATTAGGTATTAGCCTATAAATTAATAATATTTGGAATTTGTATATAATAATTGTATTGCAGCTCAACTATAACTCTGTTTGACAAGGTATAATTGATTATGGAAGTGAATATCGAATTGTTGCTCTATCGACTATCTTATAAATTATTGTTTGTACTTCATTCAGAATCATATATAATATACGAATCCTCCTTCAAGCATTATATTGCAATCAATGCAAACACTTCTTTAAGTTGCTCAATATTTTCTTTTAAAACACTTTTTAGTATAACAAATACATATCTCAATAAATATATTACATGTATTAAAAGTGTTATGCTTATAATTATAAAATATAAAATTAAATAATCAATAGATAATCTACTAAATAAATTAACGAGATTACGTGTGTAAGTACTGTTCAATTAATTATATTGTACAATTATAGTTGTTTAAAAAAAATTGAGCTGGTATTTACTATTATAATACTATTTTACATTTTAACTGTACTTACTTATTTATGGATTTATCAGTCATATAAATATTTGAATTTTCGCGATTAATAGGTACCATATTACTAGCATATACTCATTTTATCATTTACACAAAAATAAAAAATTTATTTTTATATATTTTATAATATTTTTTATTTATCATTTATCTTATTGTATAAATATTTAAATGTAATTATTTAAAAAAAATAATTTATTAGGGTAGATGGAAAATGTTTTTATAAATAATAGTTAATTCGAATTCAGATTGATATATTTAAAAGTAGGTAACTACTTGTGAAAGTAAATACAAATTTAAAGAAATTTAGTTACAACACTTCCATAGTTCCATAATATAATTATTATATATTAGACTCAATACATAGTTTACTTATTTACTGTTATTAAAAAAATATACAGTAGAAAACCAACAGATATGTATTAATAACACACAGAGTAATAATTGTATAGTTATTACTATAACTTTATTAGTTGGTGTATGGCAATACTGCATGTGACGTGTGCCCACACAACGAATACTTAATAAAGTAGGTAACTGTCGAAAACAAAGGGTGATTATTAGCGGGGTGAGGTATACTGGTATCCTCAACAAATATATTATACGTTTACACCGGATATACGGTGTACGGTGTTGGATTATTGTATTGTATACTATACGTATATCATATTTTTTACTTACATATCTCGTCGATAAAATCATTAATTCCACCGCTATCGAACGCACTTCGCACAACAATAAAAATGTACAATTGCTATCACTGAACCTAAGCTACGTAATGATAACAAGGTTTATGGATACCCGGAAGTCCGGATGCTCGTACACGGTTGAGATGACTGAAAGCGCGAGTGGACCAGACCAGTGGTGGCGCGTGCGTCGCCTCTCAGATCGATCGATAATACGAACCACCTCGACCCCATTGGCCATTTTATAGTGGCGGTAATTTTGAAAAAGTTTAGTAAATAACACTATAATTTAACATTGATAATTTTCTAAGACTAAGAATTTTATTACAAATCTTATTCCGTATAGGTAAATATGTAATAGAATATTCTTATTCGTGAATTTAAATCAACTTTTAAAATTTCTCCTGAATTAAAATTTATTTATAAAATATAAACTATAATGCAGTAATGTATATACGCCATATATCACATGTCATATGAAGAAGTTTAACTTTTTTTTTATCCTGCCTAAATACAGAGCTAAATTTTATGACTTTCCTCACATTTTTATTAATTAATTGTCCGCTATACTTTAGATAACACCAGAATTATATTTAAAAATATCCTTCTATTTCCTTTGTATCATTCTTTAGTCAATCCTTAACATATATAATTAAAATTTAAGATTTTTTAAATTTTATTCTTAGTATAAACTTAAAATTTTAACATTATTCAGCATATTTTTTGTTTTTTATAAAACTTTTAATGATTGAAGTACCAAAATAATATTACATGGCAACATTTTAATATACATAAGTAAATATTTATATGAATCTTATTTTTTTGTATATATAAAAAATATATAATATAATATACTCGTAGTCTATCCAATAATATTAAAATTATTATTTTCAGTGGATTAGTTAGGTATAAATGTATAATACAGATTAGTGATTAAAACTATTGGCCATTATACGCATTATGTAGGTATTTAAAGTAAATAGTTAATAAAAAGAACGTACAATATTCTGCACATTTATTTCTTATATTGTTATGTAAAAACAAGTAAATATTTTAATACTAAAATAAGTACAATAATTATAAAAATATAAAAATGTTTTCTAACACATTTATTATATCAATTATAAAGCATATAATATAATTAATTATTATTTCATTGCATTTTATTTAAAAAAAAAGTTTGCAGTTGATATTTTTCTTGAGTGATATATTTAAAATGTGTCTATTCGTGAACACTGAGCAGGCATTTATTTTTGGTTACAAAATATCTATTAAACGAAGGGTGACACGTGCGTCCCATACTTATTATAATCTACCACATTTTAAAGTTGCAGAAATAGATTTTGACTGTTTATAGTAGGTACTTAGTTAATTTATTATAAATAATAATATTATATTCTGGTATAATGTTGAGTAATATGTTAAAATTAATTCAGATAAGCACTTTTTACGTTTATATTATATATTCCATTGTAGAGCTATCATTATTATATTAAAAATTTGAAACTTTTTTTGGAAAACGATGATATTTAACAGCAATCGTGAAGGCATATACCGTTTACCTATAATTATTATTGGTATTTTTAAATTTAATTTTTTCAAATAAAGCGTTATTATTCGTTTTGAATTTATTATGATCTAATTATTAATTCTTGCTTTTTATTATCGGTATGTTCTTTATATATTTAAATTTAAATACGAAAATAATTATATTTACGTATATTATAAGTAATATACTATAAAAATATTTACTCGTAAGTCATAGATACTTTTTACGAACAGATGTTTCTGATCTAACCATGAAAAATGTTCCAAAAATTTATCAGGTAAATTTATTACAACTTATATATTTCTTACGAAATTCTTAAACTGAATTATTTTGTTTTAATACTATATTATTAATTATTATTTATTACATAACGTACGATTTAGGTATAGATACAAACATTATTTAATTTATATACCTACTATTTTATTTTTTAAGGTAATAAACTAATAATGATTTTAAAGTATTTTATTGTAATTTATTAATAACCATATAATGCAGTTTCATTACAAATTATTTTCAATTTAAATAAAATATAATACAATAGTATTTATTTTTGTATTTAACAGATTTTTATTGATTTAACAATTTATATATTTATATATTAATTTATGTCTAACAATGATCAAAAAAAGTAATTAAAATGTACTGTCGTTTAAGTTCAATAAAAAATAAGAATCTTTCATAGTGACTATACTAATTAAATTTCATTCTAATATTTAAATAATAATAAACCAATAGTTTTTAATTTATAATGGTTTTAAGTAGGTTTATATTATATATTATAATATATTTAATATTATTAAAAAAGACCTCCAGGTTGGAACTAATATATTTCAGTTATCTTAACTTTAACAAAACATCGAGACAGGAACATAACATTTTTAAATACCAGTAAGTCTAAATTATATAATTAGATAGTATATACCTTTTGTTAGTGAAATACTTTTTACTATGACTCACCCGCACCAGGGTATAAAGTGAATTATTATAAAAAAAATTAAATTAAATGTTTTCAAAATAATTACGTAAATTTACGTCTTATGTGAGAAAAAATATAAAAAATTTTAATAACAGATGCGGCAACGCATATTTCATTAGATATTCAAAATCCGTAAATATCAATGTTCATTACTAAAATTAGACAATCAAAAATTACGTGAATCACGTCATTCTTATACTCTAAGGTCATAGGACATATAATCCAATAATGACGTAATTATACGTCAATAGTTAAATATACTAATCAAAGGAATAGTATTCATTCATCAGTCATCATTAATTACTAATTATCTAGTAATTATAAATATTATGAAATATTCGGAAAATATATATGCTTCATTTATATTTGCTTAAGTGATAATTTTGATATTAAACAAGTTACAAATATATAATTTATACTATATATATAATAATAATATTATGTTTAAGTTCAATGTAATAGTAGTATATAATAAATTATACATTTAATATACATAACAGAGGGGTTTAATATTATCCAAATTTTAAGTCAGTGAAATAAACTTAAAAACATTGGTAGATACTTTATGTCTATATCTAAACATTTTCTAAATGCATTAAAATGGTCAAAATTAATTTTTTTTTAAATAAACTTATTTATTAGGAATAAAAATTGTGAACCAATTAAACACCCTAAAATATAAATTGCTCAGTCGAGCCGATTGTATTAGTACGACTTATTTATAGTATACGTCGTATAATACATTAAAATGTATAATCTGTAATTGAAAATTTCTACGATTGTAAACTGCGCCCAAGTTCTTATAAAGTCTAAAAAGATGATTTGTAAACTGAGTCCAATTAAAATTTTAAATATTTTTGCTATATTTTTTAAAAATCAAACAAAATAACAAATATAAAATTACAACCCATTTTTATATTTAATTCGTTACAGCCATACATTATAAATAGTTAATTTAATAAGAATAAAAAAAAAAATACAATATAAGGACAAATAATAACATATTGTTGATACGTCATATTCATCAATTGGAGTTTTACCACTATTATATTTATAAATTAAACTTTGTAACTTTTCACATTTTTTTTTTGGTTTTAAAATTTTGATAATTAAGGGGTTCATATTTATACTATTTAATTTAATATATGATTCTGTGTGAATTTCTTTTGATTTCTTCTTTACTTATTTACTAAATAATTCGCAAATCGTGTCACTCTTTCGTCGCCATGCTTTGATTTCATTAAATAATTTATTAAATAATCAGATGACTTTCTGAGTAAATGACAATTATCTACAAACACGTTTATTAAAATGTAATTTTCAAAAAATCTGATCAATTTTATTTTTAAAACAAATAAAAAAAAAAAAAGTTTCTAAAAGTTCAAAAATATATATCATTAAATTTATAGTTTTAGTTATCTGAATTATGAAACACATTTTAAGCTTATTCAGTTTTTTATAAGTTACAAAAAATATGTAAATGCGATAAAATCTCAACCTTTACTGTGATATTCTTTCTATAAAAATAAAAGCTATTTTGATTTAAATCCGCAAATACAACTAAGTAATGTTGGCTTGTTAAAAAATTGGAACATGTATGAATAATTGAACGTAATTATATGATAATCTATTTTATTATAGTCAATTTTTTTTGTTAATAATAAATATTATTTTAAATATTATAAAAATGCATTAGTACAATGTGGTATTAAATAATTTTCTTTTTTAATACAACTTCATTCGAATAATAATAGATTAAAATGTGCCTAACATTAAAGGCAATACATTTACAAGAGTGTAATATTGTATGCACTTTGTACTATTGCAAGGGAAAAATTATTCATATTTTAAAAGATATTTAAACCTCAGTCAAAATAATGTTTAAATTGTTAAAGTAAATACATATAAATTAATTAATTTTATTGAATTAACGCGTTGATATAAAATATTATAATTTTTATTTTTTTTACAATAAATCAAAGTTGATATAATAACGCCATCTATGTACACAACATTAAACTTACTATAAACAAGAAGTAACAATTTTTCTACACAAGAGTGAATAGTGTGTATAATCATTGATTATAAATATTATGTAGTAATTATTATTCCCGTAAATTAGTTATTGTCGATTAAGTGACGAGTGTATTGGTACACTTAAAATCATATATCGTTTTGGTACGTAAAATGTGTAGCTACCCAACAATTCACCATTCGTCTTGGTATGTAATTTGCATTGCCACCACATATACCTGTCGTCCATGTGTCGATCTCGTGTATTATCGTCGAATAGGACGACTGCGACACACGGACAAAATGCTGCAATAAGTAAACTACTTATTTAACACAAGAAACTTAACGAACTTTAATATTATTAAAATAACTATTTGCTTATATCTAGTTTATAAATCTGATTGGATTTGATTGAAACTTCGTCGGTCATGTCTTTCCTTTGGGTTACATAGCACATTATAAAAAATTGAAGAATATTAGAGTAAATTTGAATTCATTAAAAATCGCTTAAAATAATTTTTTTCTTCACTCTTTATAAAGCTTATAAGAAATGCAGTATTAATTATATGATATTTTAGTATGGTTGGGTACTACACGGGTGAGTTTAACCTTAAATTGGTTGACAATTCGTTCACAATTATCACGCATTTATTATGTACGAAAAACTAAAAACTGCATGTTAATACCTATAGAATAGTTTTACAATGTGTGTTAGTACTTATTATTGAGTACAGTACAAAAAGAAATAAAAAAGCTAAAATAAAATATACCTATATTATAATTATTATTTTGTAAATTTTATTTAGAATACGTGCAAAGTAGTTATACTATATGTATAATGAATATAAATGAGTTATTGACTTCTATGTCAATTATAGATTGAAGTACAATTTAATTGTAGACCTTTGTCTTATAAGACTAAATTCAAAATCAATTTAGTTTAGTGCAATATTTGAGTGTATAATAGACATATTATTCAAAACAGTTTTCCCGATGTATTCTTACAAGTAGTGTTTTCTTCGATTGTTCTTACTATTGAACCTATTTTTAACTTTTCTTTTAAATCTTTTTACAATAAGCTTTGAAAGCATTTAAACGATTTTACAAGCCATTAATTTTTAAGAATTGATTAATATATCCAAAAATACAAAAAAAAAAACAAACAATAATTTATTGTGTAAATACGAATTTCAATTTATTGATATTATAATAACAAATCAAGGTAGGTATATATAATTAATAATAAATAAAAAAAAATCAATTATCAAAAAAGCTGATTACAAGGCTAACAGCATTAAACATTTTTATTATAAAAAAAGTGTAAACGAATGAAATAAAAATTAATTTCAAAAAAAACGAGGAGCGATGGTTGACGGCGGTGCAGACAACGACTCTTCGACGAGCGGCACAGAGCGAGCCAAGATTTGAGCCTGCGGAGTCGGTGGCCACCAGATGACCAAGACTCGGCCGGCTGCGGTTCGCCTCGGGACGAAAAGGAGAGTCGAAGGACGGAACGCACCGCAATCCTGATATGCTCTTCTCTCGCCACTGACGTGTCCCGTAGTTGCTGCGTCTGTTATTCGCCGTAGCAGCTCGAGTCGCGTGCCACCGGACCCCGTGAAACGCACAGTTTCCACGGGCCCGGCGCGGCTGACGTCCGTGTTCCAGCTCAAAACGATATATCGTCACTCAGATTGTGCCAAAAAGTCTCCGCCGTCTCCGTCGTAACGATTCGTCGCCCGCGCCGCCGTCTGATGCGTACACGGGTACCACCTGCCCAGAACCCTGCTCTTTTCAGCTTGCCTTCTGCCCTTAGGATGACCTACGACCTAGTTCGTCCGGCTACCAACAGCAATGCATCATCCGCATAGCCGATTGATAGTTCCTTCCGACTCGTCAAGACTCAATAAAGTGTCCATTAGAATGGTCCAGAGCTCCGATCCAAACTGAGATCCTTGAACAGCCTGACCTCACTTCTCCCCACCGGCACAGTGATACTGGCGTATCTGCTCCTAAATAATCCCGGGTTAACTCATACAGCCTCTCCGTGGCTCCTAACCTTTTCATATGATGCAATATCGCCGGCCACCAGGCATTTTCGAATGCCCCTGAGATGTCCAAGAACACCCCAAGCACATACTTCTCTGCTCAGCTTTCGGTGCTTTCCCTCATTCTCAATATTACATCGGTTGTCGATTTGTTCTCTCTGAAGCCATATTGATTGTCGCTCATTTTTGGACCTAGCTTTTCCCTCAGCCTCAAACATAACAAATACTCCAGTGCTTTTGACAGCATCGGAAGTAAACTAATCGGTCTATATGACTTCGGGTCAGACTTGTCCTTGTCACAATCTTTCAATAGAGGTATCACCGTGGCTCGATTGCACCCTCTCGGAAATCGGGCTCTTCTTCAACACTCGTTGAAAAGAGTGGCCACTATTTCCGTGATCACTGAGAACGCAACTTAAAGGATTCTGGCTGTTAGGATATAAGGGATATAAGAAATTCCTATCCCAGCCTTTACCAGGAGGCTGCGGGATCTCTATAGACACGATTTATTTACCTCCTCCGTGACAACCTAATTCTCATAGCTAAATACTTGAGCTTAGAAGGTTTCTAAGACATCCAATTAAGGATACCTTTAGTTATTTCCGCTAGGCAGATCCGATAAAAGACCCCTCAATTTTCCGACATATTTAACGCATTACTGCGTAATTTCGGGCCAAGCGCGTCTGATCCAACTAACCAAAGTCAAAACCGCTTTCGACCCCAATAAATTTAATTACCAGGGTCAACCTTGGTTGGTTTCAAACTTTTAATTCAATACACGGTTCGCTGACTTTCCTTTCCAAAGGTAGGTAAAGTCACCCGATGAAGCCTCAGCGTCCGCCAGAATTTTCCCCCGGAAACGCCTTTTCAAGTTGCAAGTGACGTTTCAGGGTCGATGTCAGTGTCAGCTGAACATCCGAACCTGGGTCAACCGATTAAGGTCAGTTCCAGTTCTCGTTTCCATTAGGAAACCCCGGTAGGCAACTTTTGTAAGTCGCTCTACGGTCTAATGCCCTCAAGCCCGTCAACGTGGTGGAGTCTTGTCTTATACTAGAATATGGCCGTAGATCTCCCTGCGTACGAACGAGCTCATAGGGAAGTTCGGGTAGATTGAACTTCCACAAGTCGATGCGTAGTGGTTCGATCCAGGCTGACGAAGAGAAAAACCCGACGGCACGCCCAGAAAAGGGCGTAACGCCAGGAAAATCTTTGTCCACGCAGACAATAGATCGCTCAATCCATTGCACCCCGGAAGCGGTGATAGAATGCGAACCGGCTCGAAGCACACGACTGCGCTCTGAATTAGTCATCTCTGCCGCGACAGCCGCTGGGGCCAGCTCGAGAGAGAATTCAAATCAACATTTGCTATATTAGAGTATTTGCTATAATCTAATGTTTTTCTAGATGGGGGAACCCCGGCTGACACTGGGAGAACCCCCATCGTATGAGAGCAGTATATATATAGAATTTATCATCAATGACAACTGTCAAGATGCATGACGACCGCGCGAAGATCCGCTGCGGTAATCGACGGTTGGAATTAGTCTGGCATTAGCCGGAATAAGCCGTATCTATCTACCGCTATGAGGAAGCTCCAGACCATGGGTACGGACCCAGGTTCTAAACCGGGTACGCATCGAAACCACATTACTCTAAGACCACGATCAAATTTAACCGTCGCCGCGGACGACGGTTAGACCAGACGCTAACCTGGCCGTTGACCCGGGATTCTTGCAAAACTCATGGGCCGACAGTAGACAGCCAACAGCCCAACCCAATATCGCGATGGACGCGACTTCGGGAGTGGCCAAAGACCGGGGCGGACCGATACAAGCCTATGCTTTGGAAAGCGAGAGCGACGGCGCGTCCCTCGAGTAAATCTAACGATACTGAGGTCCCGGGGATTCAGTGGAGACGCAGAACCTCACCTGCCATCTAGAAAACCCGGGAAAGATCTATAGCGGACGCGGCGACGTGCGAGGACGACAACGCCACACTGGCGATCTTATCTATAGCGGACGCAGGAACGCCTATCGGCGTCCTGCCACGCTTACAAAACTTTGGATGTGCTTTCGCTAGATAGCACAAACGTACAGCGGAACGTTTAATCCATTTCCACATAGATGTGAAATGTCTTCTACGGGCAATCGGATTAACGCTAACGTTTGTCACCGCTGCGTGCGGATCCACGCTGCTGTTCTTCATGCGTAGCATCATTCTTTGAATCAAATTTTTAACACGTAACAAATGAACTGATATATCGCCGTCGTAGACGATGCCAAAGACAATATCAACGAAGTTCTATCAATTTTTAAAGTGTGCTAAATAACTACAATATTGGATTATAAATACGCAAATGTATACACTGCACGGTTCAAATAACGCCACTGCAATAAGTAAGCTACTTATGTCGGTATAAGTCCACTACGCACTTTATTCGTCCACCCAAACTCTATACTAACAAAAATTACGGTGATAATGGTACGTTACGACAGTGGCGGACATTTTTCGTAGGACAGCGTTGTGATGGTCAACAGCAATCTCAATCATATTACCGGCTGGTAAAGCAAGCGCCAGATTGATATGTATAATGTATACATGCAAATTAATGTGTCCAATTAGTCCGTGACACGATATCAGTGATGTAATTATATCACAATAACATTTTGGTAAATAATAAATAAAAATATATCGTTACCACAGTCACAGTCAGGATATAAATAATATAAATAAATATGGATTTCGTTCAGGACCGGCATGCCACCGCACTAGACGTCGTCACTGTAACACTCAAAGACATAATGAAAATTGGTTGTGAGATTCTGTAATACCATAATACATAATTTTAATTTATTTTTATATTTTTAATTTAAAATATCTTGGTGAGACGTTTCCGACACCGACATTGTATTTTAGTAAACATTTAATTTCTTCATCGGTCACCGTATTATTATATGCATACAAATTGCATTTGGCCGTACGTCAGACATTGCCCGCGATGTGACGCGTTAACATTGTACACCAGAAAGTTATCACATTGAAATGCGTTCGAATGCACCACCACTTCAAGACAATCTACTGTTGTTAAACGCTTCAGAACGAGTTTAAAATTATAATCATTATTTTTGAATAGCTTTTTCGCCAATTGTTATATCACCGCAAATTAACTTCTATGCCGTTTGCTATAACATTTCTATGTGCGACGTACTACATAAAATCTCGATTTAACCATATCATTCTATATGCAGTATGATAATCAAGCAGTCGGTGGCATAGTACAGTAACGATTAATTGTCGAGTTCTCATAAATTACTAACAATTGACAAATTTGCAATAATTGGTGTCATTAAAGCAGTATCATATTCCACGCCTGTACCAATTGCCTTCATGAAACCGTATCTAATGGGCCGAGTGATTAAAAACGGCGAGTTTCATTCAGATGGCCAGAAAACAGAATAGAAAGTTTAAAAAAAACATGCAAACCCCAAAAAATAGTATATTTCAGACGGAAAAGTACTCCCAATGGCTCCAAAAACAATGTAGCGCGAATAAGCGACAATCGAAATCTATAGTCAATTAAATCACGACTTTCAAATTATTAAGCCACTAATTTCACTAAAACGATTTTTTTGGAAAAAACTCGTATGCAAGATTTCAGGATGATAGATTTATTTTTGGAGTCTGAAACTTTACACGCATCTACAGTAGTATTACCGAAACACTTTACCTAGAAAAAAACGGCAATTTTTTAATATTTATTTTTATATAATCGGACTACGTCACTTTTTGACGGCACGTGGTTTTCGTCACTTTTTAATAATTTCGCCGTAAAAATCTGATTTTTTGCATTTTTAAGTGTTTATATTCTACAGGTAGCTTCCGAAAATGCTATAGCGTGCACAAGTGAGTAACGGCCTATGTTATTACATCAAAAAAATTTCGAAAATCCAATAACATTACACTTTAGTAGACCAAAAACGATTATTTTGGAAAAAACTCGTATGCAAGTTTTTGGGGTGAGGGATTTATTTTTGGAGTCTGAAACTCTACACGCATCTACAGTAGTATTACCGAAACACTTTACCTAGAAAAAAACGGCAATTTTTTGATATTTATTTTTATTTAATCGGACTACGTCACTTTTTGACGGCACGTGGTTTTCGTCACTTTTTAATAATTTCGCCGTAAAAATCTGATTTTTTGCATTTTTAAGTGTTTACATTCTACGGGAAGCTTCCGAAAATGATATAGCGTGCACAAGTGAGTAACGGCCTATGTTATTATATCAAAAAAATTTCGAAAATCCAATAATATTACACTTAAGTAGACCAAAAACGAGTTTTTTGGAAAAAACTCGTATGCAAGTTTTCGGGGTGAGGGATTTATTTTTGGAGTCTGAAACTCTAAACGCATCTACAGTAGTATTACCGAAACACTTTACCTAGAAAATAACGGCGATTTTTTGGTATTTATTTTTATTTAATCGGACTACGTCACTTTTTGACGGCACGTGGTTTTCGTCACTTTTTAATAATTTTGCCGTAAAAATCTGTTTTTTTGCATTTTTAAGTGTTTACATTCTACGGGAAGCTTCCGAAAATGCAATAGCGTGCACAAGTGAGTAACGGCCTATGTTATTATATCAAAAAAATTTCGAAAATCCAATAACATTACACTTAAGTAGACCAAAAACGATTTTTTTGGAAAAAACTCGTATGCAAAGTTTTCGGGGTGAGGGATTTATTTTTGGAGTCTGAAACTCTACACGCATCTACAGTAGTATTACCGAAACACTTTACCTAGAAAAAAAAGGCGATTTTTTGATATTTATTTTTATTTAATCGGACTACGTCACTTTTTGACGGCACGTGGTTTTCGTCACTTTTTAATAATTTCGCCGTAAAAATCTGATTTTTTGCATTTTTAAGTGTTTACATTCTACGTGAAGCTTCCGAAAATGCTATAGCGTGCACAAGTGGATAACGGCCTATGTTATTATATCAAAAAAATTTCGAAAATCCAATAACATTACACTTAAGTAGACGAAAAACGATTTTTTTGGAAAAAACTCGTATGCAAGTTTTCGGGGTGAGGGATTTATTTTTGGAGTCTGAAACTCTACACGCATCTACAGTAGTATAACCGAAACACTTTACCTAGAAAAAAACGGCAATTTTTTGATATTTATTTTTATTTAATCGGACTACGTCACTTTTTGACGGCACGTGGTTTTCGTCACTTTTTAATAATTTCGCCGTAAAAATCTGATTTTTTACATTTTTAAGTGTTTACATTCTACGGGAAGCTTCCGAAAATGATATAGCGTGCACAAGTGAGTAACGGCCTATGTTATTATATCAAAAAAATTTCGAAAATCCAATAACATTACACTTAAGTAGACCAAAAACGAGTTTTTTGGAAAAAACTCGTATGCAAGTTTTCGGGGTGAGGGATTTATTTTTGGAGTCTGAAACTCTAAACGCATCTACAGTAGTATTACCGCAACACTTTTCCTAGAAAAAAACCGCGATTTTTTGATATTTATTTTTATTTAATCGGACTACGTCACTTTTTGACGGCACGTGGTTTTCGTCACTTTTTAATAATTTCGCCGTAAAAATCTGATTTTTTGCATTTTTAAGTGTTTACATTCTACAGGAAGCTTCCGAAAATGCTATAGCGTGCACAAGTGAGTAACGGCCTATGTTATTGTATCAAAAAAATTTCGAAAATCCAATAACATTACACTTAAGTAGACGAAAAACGATTTTTTTGGAAAAAACTCGTATGCAAGTTTTCGGGGTGAGGGATTTATTTTTGGAGTCTGAAACTCTACACGCTTCTACAGTAGTATTACCGAAACACTTTACCTAGAAAAAAACGGCAATTTTTTGATATTTATTTTTATTTAATCGGACTACGTCACTTTTTGACGGCACGTGGTTTTCGTCACTTTTTAATAATTTCGCCGTAAAAATCTGATTTTTTACATTTTTAAGTGTTTACATTCTACGGGAAGCTTCCGAAAATGATATAGCGTGCACAAGTGAGTAACGGCCTATGTTATTATATCAAAAAAATTTCGAAAATCCAATAACATTACACTTAAGTAGACCAAAAACGAGTTTTTTGGAAAAAACTCGTATGCAAGTTTTCGGGGTGAGGGATTTATTTTTGGAGTCTGAAACTCTAAACGCATCTACAGTAGTATTACCGCAACACTTTACCTAGAAAAAAACCGCGATTTTTTGATATTTATTTTTATTTAATCGGACTACGTCACTTTTTGACGGCACATGGTTTTCGTCACTTTTTAATAATTTCGCCGTAAAAATCTGATTTTTTGCATTTTTAAGTGTTTACATTCTACAGGAAGCTTCCGAAAATGCTATAGCGTGCACAAGTGAGTAACGGCCTATGTTATTGTATCAAAAAAATTTCGAAAATCCAATAACATTACACTTAAGTAGACGAAAAACGATTTTTTTGGAAAAAACTCGTATGCAAGTTTTCGGGGTGAGGGATTTATTTTTGGAGTCTGAAACTCTACACGCTTCTACAGTAGTATTACCGAAACACTTTACCTAGAAAAAAACGGCAATTTTTTGATATTTATTTTTATTTAATCGGACTACGTCACTTTTTGACGGCACGTGGTTTTCATCACTTTTTAATAATTTCGCCGTAAAAAATCTGATTTTTTGCATTTTTAAGTGTTTACATTCTTCAGGAAGCTTCCGAAAATGCTATAGCGTGCACAAGTGAGTAACGGCCTATGTTATTATATCAAAAAAATTTCGAAAATCCAATAACATTACACCTAAGTAGACCAAAAACGAGTTTTTTGGAAAAAACTCGTATGCAAGTTTTCGGGGTGAGGGATTTATTTTTGGAGTCTGAAACTCTACACGCTTCTACAGTAGTATTACCGAAACACTTTACCTTGAAAAAAATGGCAATTTTTTGATATTTATTTTTATTTAATCGGACTACGTCACTTTTTGACGGCACGTGGTTTTCGTCACTTTTTAATAATTTCTCCGTAAAAATCTGATTTTTTGCATTTTTAAGTGTTTACATTCGACGTGAAGCTTCCGAAAATGCTATAGCGTGTACAAGTGAGTAACGGCCTATGTTATTATATCAAAAAAATTTCGAAAATCCAATAACATTACACTTAAGTAGACCAAAAACGATTTTTTTGAAAAAAACTCGTATGCAAGTATTCGGGGTGAGGGATTTATTTTTGGAGTCTGAAACTCTACACACATCTACAGTAGTATTACCGGAACAATTTACCTACAAAGAAACGGCGATTTTTTGATATTTATTTTTATTTAATCGGACTACGTCACTTTTTGACGGCACGTGGTTTTCGTCACTTTTTAATAATTTCGCCGTAAAAATCTGATTTTTTGCATTTTTAAGTGTTTACATTCTTCGTGAAGCTTCCGAAAATGTATAGCGTGTACAAGTGAGTAACGGCCTATGTTATTATATCAAAAAAATTTCGAAAATCCAATAACATTACACTTCAGTAGACCAAAAACGAGTTTTTTGGAAAAAACTCGTATGCAAGTTTTCGGGGTGAGGGATTTATTTTTGGAGTCTGAAACTCTAAACGCATCTACAGTAGTATTACCGAAACACTTTACCTAGAAAAAAACGGCGATTTTTTGATATTTATTTTTATTTAATCGGACTACGTCACTTTTTGACGGCACGTGGTTTTCGTCACTTTTTAATAATTTCGCCGTAAAAATCTGATTTTTTGCATTTTTAAGTGTTTACATTCTTCGTGAAGCTTCCGAAAATGTATAGCGTGTACAAGTGAGTAACGGCCTATGTTATTATATCAAAAAAATTTCGAAAATCCAATAACATTACACTTAAGTAGACCAAAAACGATTTTTTTGAAAAAAACTCGTATGCAAGTATTCGGGGTGAGGGATTTATTTTTGGAGTCTGAAACTCTACACACATCTACAGTAGTATTACCGGAACAATTTACCTACAAAGAAACGGCAATTTTTTGATATTTATTTTTATTTAATCGGACTACGTCACTTTTTGACGGCACGTGGTTTTCGTCACTTTTTAATAATTTCGCCGTAAAAATCTGTTTTTTTGCATTTTTAAGTGTTTACATTCTACGGGAAGCTTCCGAAAATGCAATAGCGTGCACAAGTGAGTAACGGCCTATGTTATTATATCAAAAAAATTTCGAAAATCCAATAACATTACACTTCAGTAGACCAAAAACGAGTTTTTTGGAAAAAACTCGTATGCAAGTTTTCGGGGTGAGGGATTTATTTTTGGAGTCTGAAACTCTAAACGCATCTACAGTAGTATTACCGAAACACTTTACCTAGAAAAAAACGGCGATTTTTTGATATTTATTTTTATTTAATCGGACTACGTCACTTTTTGACGGCACGTGGTTTTCGTCACTTTTTAATAATTTCGCCGTAAAAATCTGATTTTTTGCATTTTTAAGTGTTTACATTCTTCGTGAAGCTTCCGAAAATGTATAGCGTGTACAAGTGAGTAACGGCCTATGTTATTATATCAAAAAAATTTCGAAAATCCAATAACATTACACTTAAGTAGACCAAAAACGAGTTTTTTGGAAAAAACTCGTATGCAAGTTTTCGGGGTGAGGGATTTATTTTTGGAGTCTGAAACTCTAAACGCGTCTATAGTAGTATTACCGAAACACTTTACCTAGAAAAAAACGGCAATTTTTTGATATTTATTTTTACTTAATCGGACTACGTCACTTTTTGACGGCACGTGGTTTTCGTCACTTTTTAATAATTTCGCCGTAAAAATCTGATTTTTTGCATTTTTAAGTGTTTACATTCGACGTGAAGCTTCCGAAAATGCTATAGCGTGTACAAGTGAGTAACGGCCTATGTTATTATATCAAAAAAATTTCGAAAATCCAATAACATTACACTTAAGTAGACCAAAAACGATTTTTTTGAAAAAAACTCGTATGCAAGTATTCGGGGTGAGGGATTTATTTTTGAAGTCTGAAACTCTACACACATCTACAGTAGTATTACCGGAACAATTTACCTACAAAGAAACGGCAATTTTTTGATATTTATTTTTATTTAATCGGACTACGTCACTTTTTGACGGCACGTGGTTTTCGTCACTTTTTAATAATTTCGCCGTAAAAATCTGTTTTTTTGCATTTTTAAGTGTTTACATTCTACGGGAAGCTTCCGAAAATGCAATAGCGTGCACAAGTGAGTAACGGCCTATGTTATTATATCAAAAAAATTTCGAAAATCCAATAACATTACACTTCAGTAGACCAAAAACGAGTTTTTTGGAAAAAACTCGTATGCAAGTTTTCGGGGTGAGGGATTTATTTTTGGAGTCTGAAACTCTAAACGCATCTACAGTAGTATTACCGAAACACTTTACCTAGAAAAAAACGGCGATTTTTTGATATTTATTTTTATTTAATCGGACTACGTCACTTTTTGACGGCACGTGGTTTTCGTCACTTTTTAATAATTTCGCCGTAAAAATCTGATTTTTTGCATTTTTAAGTGTTTACATTCGACGTGAAGCTTCCGAAAATGCTATAGCGTGTACAAGTGAGTAACGGCCTATGTTATTATATCAAAAAAATTTCGAAAATCCAATAACATTACACTTAAGTAGACCAAAAACGATTTTTTTGAAAAAAACTCGTATGCAAGTATTCGGGGTGAGGGATTTATTTTTGGAGTCTGAAACTCTACACACATCTACAGTAGTATTACCGGAACAATTTACCTACAAAGAAACGGCAATTTTTTGATATTTATTTTTATTTAATCGGACTACGTCACTTTTTGACGGCACGTGGTTTTCGTCACTTTTTAATAATTTCGCCGTAAAAATCTGTTTTTTTGCATTTTTAAGTGTTTACATTCTACGGGAAGCTTCCGAAAATGCAATAGCGTGCACAAGTGAGTAACGGCCTATGTTATTATATCAAAAAAATTTCGAAAATCCAATAACATTACACTTCAGTAGACCAAAAACGAGTTTTTTGGAAAAAACTCGTATGCAAGTTTTCGGGGTGAGGGATTTATTTTTGGAGTCTGAAACTCTAAACGCATCTACAGTAGTATTACCGAAACACTTTACCTAGAAAAAAACGGCGATTTTTTGATATTTATTTTTATTTAATCGGACTACGTCACTTTTTGACGGCACGTGGTTTTCGTCACTTTTTAATAATTTCGCCGTAAAAATCTGATTTTTTGCATTTTTAAGTGTTTACATTCTTCGTGAAGCTTCCGAAAATGTATAGCGTGTACAAGTGAGTAACGGCCTATGTTATTATATCAAAAAAATTTCGAAAATCCAATAACATTACACTTCAGTAGACCAAAAACGAGTTTTTTGGAAAAAACTCGTATGCAAGTTTTCGGGGTGAGGGATTTATTTTTGGAGTCTGAAACTCTAAACGCATCTACAGTAGTATTACCGAAACACTTTACCTAGAAAAAAACGGCAATTTTTTGATATTTATTTTTATTTAATCGGACTACGTCACTTTTTGACGGCACGTGGTTTTCATCACTTTTTAATAATTTCGCCGTAAAAAATCTGATTTTTTGCATTTTTAAGTGTTTACATTCTTCAGGAAGCTTCCGAAAATGCTATAGCGTGCACAAGTGAGTAACGGCCTATGTTATTATATCAAAAAAATTTCGAAAATCCAATAACATTACACTTAAGTAGACCAAAAACGATTTTTTTGAAAAAAACTCGTATGCAAGTATTCGGGGTGAGGGATTTATTTTTGGAGTCTGAAACTCTACACACATCTACAGTAGTATTACCGGAACAATTTACCTACAAAGAAACGGCGATTTTTTGATATTTATTTTTATTTAATCGGACTACGTCACTTTTTGACGGCACGTGGTTTTCGTCACTTTTTAATAATTTCGCCGTATAAATCTGATTTTTTGCATTTTTAAGTGTTTACATTCTACGGGAAGCTTCCGAAAATGCAATAGCGTGCACAAGTGAGTAACGGCCTATGTTATTATATCAAAAAAATTTCGAAAATCCAATAACATTACACTTCAGTAGACCAAAAACGAGTTTTTTGGAAAAAACTCGTATGCAAGTTTTCGGGGTGAGGGATTTATTTTTGGAGTCTGAAACTCTAAACGCATCTACAGTAGTATTACCGAAACACTTTACATAGAAAAAAACGGCGATTTTTTGATATTTATTTTTACTTAATCGGACTACGTCACTTTTTGACGGCACGTGGTTTTCGTCACTTTTTAATAATTTCGCCGTAAAAATCTGATTTTTTGCATTTTTAAGTGTTTACATTCGACGTGAAGCTTCCGAAAATGCTATAGCGTGCATAAGTGGATAACGGCCTATGTTATTATATCAAAAAAATTTCGAAAATCCAATAACATTACACTTAAGTAGACCAAAAACGATTTTTTTGAAAAAAACTCGTATGCAAGTTTTCGGGGTGAGGGATTTATTTTTGGAGTCTGAAACTCTACACGCATCTACAGTAGTATTACCGAAACACTTTACCTAGAAAAAAACGGCAATTTTTTGATATTTATTTTTATTTAATCGGACTACGTCACTTTTTGACGGCACGTGGTTTTCGTCACTTTTTAATAATTTCGCCGTAAAAATCTGATTTTTTGCATTTTTAAGTGTTTACATTCGACGTGAAGCTTCCGAAAATGCTATAGCGTGTACAAGTGAGTAACGGCCTATGTTATTATATCAAAAAAATTTCGAAAATCCAATAACATTACACTTAAGTAGACGAAAAACGATTTTTTTGGAAAAAACTCGTATGCAAGTTTTCGGGGTGAGGGATTTATTTTTGGAGTCTGAAACTCTACACGCTTCTACAGTAGTATTACCGAAACACTTTACCTAGAAAAAAACGGCAATTTTTTGATATTTATTTTTATTTAATCGGACTACGTCACTTTTTGACGGCACGTGGTTTTCATCACTTTTTAATAATTTCGCCGTAAAAAATCTGATTTTTTGCATTTTTAAGTGTTTACATTCTTCAGGAAGCTTCCGAAAATGCTATAGCGTGCACAAGTGAGTAACGGCCTATGTTATTATATCAAAAAAATTTCGAAAATCCAATAACATTACACCTAAGTAGACCAAAAACGAGTTTTTTGGAAAAAACTCGTATGCAAGTTTTCGGGGTGAGGGATTTATTTTTGGAGTCTGAAACTCTACACGCTTCTACAGTAGTATTACCGAAACACTTTACCTTGAAAAAAATGGCAATTTTTTGATATTTATTTTTATTTAATCGGACTACGTCACTTTTTGACGGCACGTGGTTTTCGTCACTTTTTAATAATTTCGCCGTAAAAATCTGATTTTTTGCATTTTTAAGTGTTTACATTCTACGTGAATTTTCCGAAAATGCTATAGCGTGCACAAGTGGGTAACGGCCTATGTTATTATATCAAAAAAATTTAGAAAATCCAATAACATTACACTTAAGTAGACCAAAAACGAGTTTTTTGGAAAATATCGTATGCAAGTTTTCGGGGTGAGGGATTTATTTTTGGAGTCTGAAACTCTAC
The DNA here is from genome assembly GCA_036289425.1 of Rhopalosiphum nymphaeae. Classification (NCBI taxonomy): domain Eukaryota; kingdom Metazoa; phylum Arthropoda; class Insecta; order Hemiptera; family Aphididae; genus Rhopalosiphum; species Rhopalosiphum nymphaeae. The sequence goes on along the minus strand of JAZAQC010000012.1, from coordinate 4,595,826 downwards.
ACACATCTACAGTAGTATTACCGGAAGAATTTAACTACAAAAAAACGGCAATTTTTTGATATTTATTTTTATTTAATCGGACTACGTCACTTTTTAACGGCACGTGGTTTTCGTCACTTTTTAATAATTTCGCCGTAAAAATCTGATTTTTTGCATTTTTAAGTGTTTACATTCTTCAGGAAGCTTCCGAAAATGCTATAGCGTGTACAAGTGAGTAACGGCCTATGTTATTATATCAAAAAAATTTCGAAAATCCAATAACATTACACTTAAGTAGACCAAAAACGAGTTTTTTGGAAAAAACTCGTATGCAAGTTTTCGGGGTGGGGGATTTATTTTTGGAGTCTGAAACTCTAAACGCATCTACAGTAGTATTACCGAAACACTTTACCTAGAAAAAAACGTCGATTTTTTGATATTTATTTTTATTTAATCGGACTACGTCACTTTTTGACGGCACGTGGTTTTCGTCACTTTTTAATAATTTCACCGTAAAAATCTGTTTTTTTGCATTTTTAAGTGTTTACATTCTTCAGGAAGCTTCCGAAAATGCTATAGCGTGCACAAGTGAGTAACGGCCTATGTTATTATATCAAAAAAATTTCGAAAATCCAATAACATTACACCTAAGTAGACCAAAAACGAGTTTTTTGGAAAAAACTCGTATGCAAGTTTTCGGGGTGAGGGATTTATTTTTGGAGTCTGAAACTCTACACGCTTCTACAGTAGTATTACCGAAACACTTTACCTTGAAAAAAATGGCAATTTTTTGATATTTATTTTTATTTAATCGGACTACGTCACTTTTTGACGGCACGTGGTTTTCGTCACTTTTTAATAATTTCGCCGTAAAAATCTGATTTTTTGCATTTTTAAGTGTTTACATTCTACGTGAATTTTCCGAAAATGCTATAGCGTGCACAAGTGGGTAACGGCCTATGTTATTATATCAAAAAAATTTCGAAAATCCAATAACATTACACTTAAGTAGACCAAAAACGAGTTTTTTGGAAAAAAATCGTATGCAAGTTTTCGTGGTGAGGGATTTATTTTTGGAGTCTGAAACTCTACACGCATCTACAGTAGTATTACCGGAACAATTTACCTACAAAAAAACGGCAATTTTTTGATATTTATTTTTATTTAATCGGACTACGTCACTTTTTGACGGCACGTGGTTTTCGTCACTTTTTAATAATTTCGCCTTAAAAATCTGTTTTTTTGCATTTTTAAGTGTTTACATTCTACGGGAAGCTTCCGAAAATGCAATAGCGTGCACAAGTGAGTAACGGCCTATGTTATTATATCAAAAAAATTTCGAAAATCCAATAACATTACACTTCAGTAGATCAAAAACTAGTTTTTTCCAAAAAACTCGTATGCAAGTTTTCGGGGTGAGGGATTTATTTTTGGAGTCTGAAACTCTAAACGCATCTACAGTAGTATTACCGAAACACTTTACCTAGAAAAAAACGGCGATTTTTTGATATTTATTTTTATTTAATCGGACTACGTCACTTTTTAACGGCACGTGGTTTTCGTCACTTTTTAATAATTTCGCCGTAAAAATCTGATTTTTTGCATTTTTAAGTGTTTACATTCTACGTGAAGCTTCCGAAAATGCTATAGCGTTCACAAGTGGGTAACGGCCTATGTTATTATATCAAAAAAATTTCGAAAATCCAATAACATTACACTTAAGTAGACCAAAACCGATTTTTTTGAAAAAAACTCGTATGCAAGTTTTCGGGGTGAGGGATTTATTTTTGGAGTCTGAAACTCTAAACACATCTACAGTAGTATTACCGCAACACTTTACCAAGAAAAAAACGGCGATTTTTTGATATTTATCTTTATTTAATCGGACTACGTCACTTTTTGACGGCACGTGGTTTTCGTCACTTTTTAATAATTTCGCCGTAAAAATCTGATTTTTTGCATTTTTAAGTGTTTATATTCTACGGGAAGCTTCCGAAAATGCAATAGCGTGCACAAGTGAGTAACGGCCTATGTTATTATATCAAAAAAATTTCGAAAATCCAATAACATTACACTTAAGTAGACCAAAAACGATTATTTTGGAAAAAACTCGTATGCAAGTTTTCGGGGTGAGGGATTTATTTTTGGAGTCTGAAACTCGACACGCATCTACAGTAGTATTACCGCAACACTTTACCTAGAAAAAAACGGCAATTTTTTGATATTTATTTTTATTTAATCGGACTACGTCACTTTTTGACGGCACGTGGTTTTCGTCACTTTTTAATAATTTCGCCGTAAAAATCTGATCTTTTGCATTTTTAAGTGTTTACATTCTACGGGAAGCTTCCGAAAATGCAATAGCGTGCACAAGTGAGTAACGGCCTATGTTATTATATCAAAAAAATTTCGAAAATCCAATAACATTACACTTAAGTAGACCAAAAACGATTATTTTGGAAAAAACTCGTATGCAAGTTTTCGGGGTGAGGGATTTATTTTTGGAGTCTGAAACTCTAAACGCATCTACAGTAGTATTAACGAAACACTTTACCTAGAAAAAAACGGCGATTTTTTGATATTTATTTTTATTTAATAGGACTACGTCACTTTTTGACGGCACGTGGTTTTCGTCACTTTTTAATAATTTCGCCGTAAAAATCTGTTTTTTTGCATTTTTAAGTGTTTACATTCTACGGGAAGCTTCCGAAAATGCAATAGCGTGCACAAGTGAGTAACGGCCTATGTTATTATATCAAAAAAATTTCGAAAATCCAATAACATTACACTTAAGTAGACCAAAAACGATTTTTTTGAAAAAAACTCGTATGCAAGTTTTCGGGGTGAGGGATTTATTTTTGGAGTCTGAAACTCAACACGCATCTACAGTAGTATTACCGAAACACTTTACCTAGAAAAAAACGGCAATTTTTTGATATTTATTTTTATTTAATCGGACTACGTCACTTTTTGACGGCACGTGGTTTTCGTCACTTTTTAATAATTTCGCCGTAAAAATCTGATCTTTTGCATTTTTAAGTGTTTACATTCGACGTGAAGCTTCCGAAAATGCAATAGGGTGCACAATTGAGTAACGGCCTATGTTATTATATCAAAAAAAATTCGAAAATCCAATAACATTACACTTAAGTAGACCAAAAACGAGTTTTATGGAAAAAACTCGTATGCAAGTTTTCGGGGTGAGGGATTTATTTTTGGAGTCTGAAACTCTAAACGCATCTACAGTAGTATTACCGAAACACTTTACCTAGAAAAAAACGGTGATTTTTTGATATTTATTTTTATTTAATCGGACTACGTCACTTTTTGACGGCACGTGGTTTTCGTCACTTTTTAATAATTTCGCCGTAAAAATCTGTTTTTTTGCATTTTTAAGTGTTTACATTCTACGGGAAGCTTCCGAAAATGCAATAGCGTGCACAAGTGAGTAACGGCCTATGTTATTATATCAATAAAATTTCGAAAATCCAATAACATTACACTTACGTAGACCAAAAACGATTTTTTTAAAAAAAACTCGTATGCAAGTTTTCGGGGTGAGGGATTTATTTTTGGAGTCTGAAACTCTGCACACATCTACAGTAGTATTACCGGAACAATTTAACTACAAAAAAACGGCAATTTTTTGATATTTATTTTTATTTAATCGGACTACGTCACTATTTGACGGCACGTGGTTTTCGTCACTTTTTAATAATTTCGCCGTAAAAATCTGATTTTTTGCATTTTTAAGTGTTTACATTCTACAGGAAGCTTCCGAAAATGCTATAGCGTGCACAAGTGAGTAACGGCCTATGTTATTATATCAAAAAAATTTCGAAAATCCAATAACATTACACTTAAGTAGACCAAAAACGATTATTTTGGAAAAAACTCGTATGCAAGTTTTCGGGGTGAGGGATTTATTTTTGGAGTCTGAAACTCGACATGCATCTACAGTAGTATTACCGAAACACTTTACCTAGAAAAAAACGGCAATTTTTTGATATTTATTTTTATTTAATCGGACTACGTCACTTTTTGACGGCACGTGGTTTTCGTCACTTTTTAATAATTTCGCCGTAAAAATCTGATCTTTTGCATTTTTAAGTGTTTACATTCGACGTGAAGCTTCCGAAAATGCAATAGGGTGCACAATTGAGTAACGGCCTATGTTATTATATCAAAAAAAATTCGAAAATCCAATAACATTACACTTAAGTAGACCAAAAACGAGTTTTATGGAAAAAACTCGTATGCAAGTTTTCGGGGTGAGGGATTTATTTTTGGAGTCTGAAACTCTGCACACATCTACAGTAGTATTACCGGAACACTTTACCTAGAAAAAAACGGCGATTTTTTGATATTTATTTTTATTTAATCGGACTACGTCACTTTTTGACGGCACGTGGTTTTCGTCATTTTTTAATAATTTCGCCGTAAAAATCTGATTTTTTGCATTTTTAAGTGTTTATATTCTACGGGAAGCTTCCGAAAATGCAATAGCGTGCACAAGTGAGTAACGGCCTATGTTATTATATCAAAAAAATTTCGAAAATCCAATAACATTACACTTAAGTAGACCAAAAACGAGTTTTTTGGAAAAAACTCGTATGCAAGTTTTCGGGGTGATGGATTTATTTTTGGAGTCTGAAACTCTAAACGCATCTATAGTAGTATTACCGAAACACTTTACTTAGAAAAAAACGGCGATTTTTTGATATTTATTTTTATTTAATCGGACTACGTCACTTTTTGACGGCACGTGGTTTTCGTCACTTTTTAATAATTTCGCCGTAAAAATCTGTTTTTTTGCATTTTTAAATGTTTACATTCTACGGGAAGCTTCCGAAAATGCTATAGCGTGCACAAGTGAGTAACGGCCTATGTTATTATATCAAAAAAATTTCGAAAATCCAATAACATTACACTTAAGTAGACCAAAAACGAGTTTTTTGGAAATAACTCGTATGCGAGTTCGCTTTTAACAAATTTCTTTACTGTTTGTTGTTACCTTTTTATGCTCAATGTTGTTCATGCATCGTTGCTCTAACCTTACTGGTATTATGACGTTTCGTGTCTATCAAGCAGTTGGTCGAATTTTTCCGTAACGGTGAATTGTCGAGGTCTCATCACTAATTAACATTTGCCGTAACTGCTTTTGGCAGTATTGTTTTCCACTCCGTTTCCACTAGCTACCGTTTAGTTTTCGCCTTCGGGTTTTGCTATTTATAAAACGCGACTGTCTTTCGGTTGGTTGCCATGATAACTAACTGATCGTGCGACACCCGCGAACTCGTCATTCGACGGGATGGTTGTGAACGCACGTTGGTAATTTATCGCTAAACTCCGCGGTGCTCTCTCTTTCTCGTACTCTGATCCTGCATTGTTCCAGTCATCCTATGCGACGACTTCACCTGAGAACCACAGTTTTTCTGTTCGTCAACCACGGTATCGTCGATAGGGACATTGTATCTTGGTATAATTTCACACTATTTACGATATCTCAAAATACCATAATTTTTACTTTGGATGTCGACAAGTGCTATATCTCAGTCTCCATATATATATATATATATATATATATATATATATACTGATACTTACTAATTATTGTGTCCTTACGTCTCTGATTGCTGGTGTAGCATTATCTATACCATAGATATGTGACAAGTCCGTCACCAAAAACATCGAGATACCTACTGTCGAACACTTGAACGTCATGTTGTTTTTTTTCTCGTCTTTGCGTGTTCTTAAATGTATCGGCGTACGGAAATATTTATTTGTATATATTTGTCGGCGATGATTGTCGACACTAAGGATTAGTTCATCTGACAATTAATTACATATAAATTTTTTTTTGAATTTTAATTGAAAGAAACTGAAAATATGTTACATGGTATACGAAAACATATTTTCAATATGTTTAAGTCATTTGACAAGGGTTTAGACTTCAAAAAATATCTAAAATAATTTTTCATTCTTGCATTGCTTTAACTTACTTTATAAACCATTACAATTAATTGACTTATTTCAATAAAATTATACATAAAAACTTTTAATAAATTTTAAAAAATAAAACTAATATAAAAAAAAAAAATATTAAATAATATTAATTTCTAGCGCTATATCTCTGTATCAGTGTGAAGGAAAGTTTTATTATTTTATTGTATTATATTTAGAAAAATATCGTTTATTATTATTATTATTATTTCTTATATTTCAGTTTTTTAAAACCAGTTCATAGGTATAAAAATTTGTGTGACCGTATGTGCTATCAAAAATGTATAGATTGCGTCTGTGTCGAATCTCGTCGTGACAGCCGGCTGTAACGATATGACGTGAATTGATTTGTTTGTGGTCTGTTAGATAGCACCACATGATATGTAGCTACTATATCGATAATCAGCCGTCCGTGCAGTCTGTGATGAATGTGGAAATGCTATTGACGGTAGGAATGAAGTTTAATTAATATAACTATGTTGTAGTTGTAGTACGAATCGTTTACTCACTTAACTATATAATACTAATCGAATTATTAAGTGTCCTTATAGCATCAGTTAATAATTTCAAATAATATTATAAATAATTATAATTTATAATAAATAAATAGATGTACAGTTCACTTAGGAGTATATCGTACGATAAAATTTAATGCTTGCATACTCTATTATATTTTACATTTATACTTATATATAATATAAAAGTCAGTGGTATTTTTTATTAAACACAAAATCTCGAAAATATAATTTACCTGTGAACCTGAAATTTGGTAGGTATAGGTAGTATAAAGGTAAAAGATGTCCGCTAAGAACGGGTTTGCGAATTTAACCATTAAGGGGGTTAAAAGTGGTAAAACTGGAAAATATTATTTTTTGGTCGGATTTGTTTTTATATTTAGCATATATATGTACTATGTCACATAAATAATGAAATATCTATTACCTCATTTCCATTATTCAGTTTCTAAATGAGTAAAAAATGGTAAATGTTATTTTTTTGATCAGATTTTTAAAATCTGTTAGGAGTGATACATTTTTGTAAACTTAGTTAACATAAGTATCTGACGTAGTTACGTATCGGATATCAGAAATTTCCACTATTCTGCGCCGCTACTAGAATCATAATTTTTTTGATTTCATATTTAATTTTCTGTATGTAAGTGTGCATTTTATTGGTATGTAATAAATCGTCGAGAACAATATAGTTTGTTGGTTGCATAATAGTGTTATATTTGACCAATTTCTTATTTTTTTTTTTTTGACTCGGTTGCATGGAATTTTGTTTGCCGCAGTATAAACTAATGACAATGATTTGTATTCATTTTTATTTACTAATACTCGACAATAACGGGTAATTCAGCTAGTCATAGATAAAATAATAATGGTATAATATATTATAATAATATATACAATAAAAATAATATAAATGATTTTTATATATTTTGAGTCGTAGTATGTATTCGTCTATTTTTTTTTTATGACATTATAGGTATAGATTTTTTAAAAGAAAAATTGAAAAAAGTGATTAGGTCCGTAACTACCTACCCGCTCTACACCGTTGATATTTATGTGCAACCCAAGTAGTGACGAGATCATGACCAATGAACACGTGTCATACAATTTTACGTTTATGTCACGGAAGTCGGGTCTGTTAAAATGCTAATTATTGTTATTATTAAACTGACTGTGATCGATATTTTTACGATAATATAATACGAAGCAGTGTAATAATAATATATAGAACTGTGAACAGTGTGCATATTGTAATAATTTAATGTATATTGCGTCACTTATTGCTTATAAATCACGATAAAAAATAAATAAACCATATTTACGTTAAATTTCTCTGTGGATGTTTTTGTTATATATAATTCTATAAACCGGGATGGATATTTAACATTCCTTTGAGGTGCAAATGTTTCAAAAACTATCAGATTTGAGCTTTAATAATTTAAAATATTTATGTTCATCGTTATTTTTAAATTGTAGGAACATTACAAAGAGTACGTCAATAAACAATTTAAATTAATTAGGCATTTTTAAATAAACGATTTCATTGTAAATTCAAAATTTATATGAAACATCGCATACCTAAACATACTTAGTTGGTATACTTGATCCAAATACGGGTTTTTAATTGTAACGTAGGAAAGGGGTGCATCGATCTGACCATTTGCTTGCACTCCTTGTAGCTTATACCCCTAAATAAGCCACTGCGTACACGATATAATATTAAATAAACGGCTTAACGGCGTGAGCGAGATATTATTTTATTATAGGTACATGCTTTTTTTTACTATTATATTATTATTATGAACTCGTACCATGCGATTGTTGTAATCTAGAATTCAAACTGTTTAATATGTTATTCAGTTATTGTAGTTGTATCTATAAGGTACTAGTCGCCCGGACATGGTGGGCTTACGTTATTTCTTCCGACTCTCATTCCTCGCGTTTACTCTGCTGCAATACGATCGATATCTTTCGTTTGATTTGTTTTATATATTTTGTGGTTCGACTAAAATGGGTTTTTGCTTTTGTTCGAATAAACCCGGATTTTTAATACTCTTTAGTCTTAATCGTTTTAGACTGCGTATTTTAACAGTGGTTGTTGTATGTATAATAGATGACAGTAAACGGCCAAGGAATTAAGACAACTCGTATCTAATATAATATAAACGGATCGCCAACCATCAATAATAATATTATTGTCTTTCGTTACACAATTTAATTAAATGTACTACCTACGCGTGGAAAAAATTCGTGGAACCAAAATTATTGTTATACATATGCGTCTATGTTGGCAAGTTTTGGTGTGCATAACAGTGGTTTTATAACTACGAATTTTTAAGTTTTTAAACTGACTTTAAATTCTCACCACGTTTTTGGTGTTTATTGTATGTTTTGACATTGCATTAGTTACTAACTTTATATTACATATGTATATGTTATTCATGCATGACTAAAAATTGATATTTTTTGCGAGAAAATCAACTGAAACAAAATTATGTCAAGATTTGAAAGACGTAAATACTATTAGGGAGAATAAAAATGACGAATGCTTCACGATTCTAATCTTACATAAATTAAACTGTGTGGTAATCGTCACTAAATAATATAATATACATAAAATTTATTACATATCACATTGGTGTATGCTATTTATAGCTAAACGACTTTTATGTACAATTATTCAAAAAGTCCATCTAATAAAATAGGATTAAAAATATAAAATACAACTTATCTACAATACAAATATTTTATGACTGTGGCAAAAGAGAAAAATACTTATCCTATAACGGCGGTAAAACAATAAAACATTTCGTGTTTGCGTGTTTGATAGTTTTGACTGTACTTTGAAAAAGTAATCTTCAATTAAATTTACTGAAATGGTTTATTTGTATTTTTTTGGGAGGTATATTATTATTAGTTATAACCTAATTTAATAATTAATAATAAATTACTTAAATTAATCACCCAATATATTAAACCCATTTGATGATAAATATTTTTAAAGAATTGAGCTTATCGAAATTGTAAGTTTAAATTCGTATGTACTATGCGACGATAATAATTGTACGTATACAAAAAAAACTACTTCAATAAGTGTGTAATAAATTTAATTTTTGAAACTCACGTTTCCTTTGGTACACATCACATAAATCAATATAATATTATCAAGATGAGAAAGAAGAATATTACTATATTGGTAATACATTTTATCTTGTTAGGTAGATACACCTAAATGATTTAACACTTTCATATGGAGTAATCCGTTTTACTTCGTAATTTATTAAAGGAAATTATTTTAACATGATTTACTGATTACTTAATTAATTATTATTTAAAGCAATTAATAATTTAGTGAAATATTCATTTAAAAAATCAGTGTATACATATTTATCGATGTGATAATATAATCAATTATGTAATACATACACTTACCAACAATGAGTAAGTATAATATGACACCGACACATGGTGATATTTATATTATATTATTTGGTATTAGTATCTATTTTTCTCTGTATTTTAGTAATTAGGTAACTATATAATTGTTTTAACCACGGGTTTGTGTTTTTACGATGAATGTTACAATTATTATTAAAAATAAATTCTAACTATTGTTAATTATAAGTAATAACTTATAATAAAAATAAAATACAAATAATAACAACATAAAATTGATAGTACAAATGTTTTTGGTGGTTAAGACTACATTAGACGATTTAGTTATAAAACTATGTTTAAAACATTTTAAAAATGTAGTGTTTTATCCACTGCATACCGAGTATGTTTTAGTATTATGGTAAATTTCGTCGTAGAAACACCCTGTACAATTATGATACAATTATGATTTTTTTTAAATTTTTTATTTGAAATATTATGTAATACGATTACCATTTCACATTAAAAGAAATTTTAATTTAATTTTACATCAAACAAAATATTTAATTTCAATATCTTTGTACATGCAATAAAATATTATAATCATTCAACCGTGTTGGCTTTAAAATGGCTGGACAGTGGACATACAAATATATGAGTACAATACCAATATATAGTATTCATATCTATATAGTCTATACCTACCTATGGTTCATTAGACTAACGCTAATACGATATAAACTTAAATAATTCAATATTTTTAAACTTTAATTTATTATATTATTAAAGTTTCAAGTTTAGTATTTTGTATATGATTTATTGCAATAGTAATGTTTTACTTTTTAAACAATTAAAAATAGAATGTTGAATAATTTTTCAGCAAAATAAAAATGTTAAACATAATATTATATTACATGACAGTACTCAAATTAGCATTTTAATTATTATACAGGTATTATTATTCATATATTTATATATATATATATATATATATATATATATGTGGATTTTGGTTAATAGAATCAAAACCCATCGGACTGATTTTTACGTAGTTTTTGCAAAATGGTTGTGTTCTTCGGAGAAAACTTAAATTCATTAAAATCTTTTTGTCCGATTTTACCTCCCCCCCACAGCAATATATATATATATATATACCTATATATTTATATTAATTTTTATATTTATAAATTATATATTTATATTAATTATTTATTTTAATTTATATTATACCTATGTTACTTTGGTAATATTGATGAAAAAAAATGTTATTAACTATTATTAGAATTAGTATTAAAATGAGAATGATATTATGTAAAAAATATAGCTGAAATAAACCAGCAGTTCCCAAACATTTTTTCCGTGGTGCCGTTTATTGAACCAAATTCAGTTGCGGTGCCCTGCTATATGAATACCACGAAAGACAGAACAAAAAAATACTCATTGATTTATTATGAGCTGTAGACTGCGGTGCCTTTAGAAAGTGCTGGCGATGCTCCTAGTGCATCACGATTTATTTAATAAACAATTATGTTAACTATCTTTGGATGCCTCATTTGTCAACAAACACTAAGTAATGAAAATTATTTTAAATGTCATCCAATAAATCAAACATTAGAAAATTAACTATACACGTGTGGCAACTGTAAGCCATTAGATCTAATGAAACATCTGAAGAGTGAGAGACGCACGAATTGAATACTTGCTAGTGCGAGCTTCTTCAAAAACTGCTACAACACCTAAAGATCGAGATGCATGACGTGAAGCTGAACGCTTACGGCAGAATCTACCAATAATGATAATCTATCATTAATGATTTAGAAATCGGTGGTTAATTATGATAAAGATTACGATTACAGAATGCAACATGATGTTTTCGTTGGTCCATAATATTGTTTATCCGTTCGAGTTACTCTAAATTTTCGACAGCTAAATTTAACACGGATGAATATTTACGAAAAACGTATAGTGCCCGAGAACAGCTAGATCATTATAATAAAATATAATGATAGCCAATTTTTCATCATTCATAATAGCTTGTATCATGATTATAAATTCTAAAAATTGGAATATAAAATTTTTTATTTGTTATTTTTTATTTCATTTGTTATTTGAACCATTAAAGGTTAGATATAGGGAGTATTTTGTATTCAAAAATTATTTCTAGAATCCTAAATAAACTGACATTTATTAAAAAAAAGTTAACTGATTTTAAACAGCCCCTCAATATATTATACTGCATAATATACTGATATATTTATTATATTATATCTTTGTGGCTTTATAAATAACGCACAATAATAACAATGACTTATTTGCTCAGAAAATCATAATATAATAACGGAATACGGGGCTTATATCGACATCTAACATCGAATGCCTCATAATATATATTCAGAACAGAGAAATTGCTATGTTTCTGGAATCAATCGCTTCGTTATTTGACCAGGATTACAAATCTGTTATACAATAATAAATCTCAATACAATTCAATATTACCACCAATCTACTCAGCAACTTTACATAATGTATAATTTAGTATTTAATTCGTCGTTTATTTTAATATATTATGTACCATTATCTTTAAGACATTACCAATGGTTATTGTTACCACAGGTTTATACAAATGAAAAAAAATAAGTGACTATATCTATAGTTACTATTATGATATATGTTTTTAAGATTAATTTTTGTTTCTCAGGCAACGATAATTTTAAATAACAAATAAATTTAAAACGGCTGTAAATTATATTTTAATATATTATTAATTTTAGTATTTTCACATTAGAACTTATGGTGCATTTAATGTTTAAATTCTATTGTCGGTACGATCAAGGCATATGCATTTTAGATTCTAACCGGAGAGAAGAATGTATTGATTTTACAGTGATATGCGTTATTTTGTGTGTCTGGAGATACTTTTCAGTCTTTAACTTCAATATATTTTCTGATAGGAAATTGAATCTAGTTTGCATTTTGAGGGTCAAAAGCAAAAATTCCCAGTATTTTTTCTAATAATTGAATAAAATAAAAATACGATTTTTGTTATAAACATTTGAATTTCAAATTTTGACACATTTTGTCAAAATCGTGGATAGATATTAACAAATTATTTTATAAACAATCATTTTTTAAATATTCAATTTTTATATCTAAGGATTGACAATTTAATAAAATTGTCTTTATAAGTAGTTAATAAAAAGAAAAGGACAACTCAAAATTATATAGGTAAACACCAATTTTTATTGACATTTTAAATTTTATAGATATTTAAATGGAAAATAACGATTTTAATCATTTTTTGTAGTTCAAAAATGTTAGTTATGGAGGTTTTAGACTTTACGTACATATCTATATTATCACAATTATTTGTAAACACAATGATTTTTGCAATGCATTTAGATTTATGCTATTACCTATTTATACCACGATCCTATTTACATTAATTCATTAAATCTGATATTTATTTAAAAGTTAAAATTTATAATATATGCTATAAATATACTACTATACACTACTATAATAATTAAATATTAATTATTCAATAAATGCAATGTTTTTAGCAAAAATGAATTCAATCTACCGTTTTACTATAGTAGTAAAGCTTATTATTATAATAGCAAGTAAATATATCATAATATAAGTATATAATACTTAGTAATATATGTCGATAGATCGTCTTTATTCTTTTCATTTTTCGTATACAATGATTTACCATTGATTTACAATTTAAAACAATTCGTACTCAATATTAAGGTACACTTGACACATATACTATATCAGTATAATATGTTTCCTACATTTCCGTTTCTTTTTAGTTATCAATTTTGTTTTGTAATACAAATTTACGAATCTTTATGGGCTGGCTTTACTACTTGCCCCAGTCTCTTCTCGGAGACTTATCTCTTTTCCTCTTGCAGATTTTAGAAATAAAATATTATAGGCAATGATTACAAAATATCATTATTGCGTGCAACTATGATTTATGACGTTCACTATAATATTATTATACAACAATGCTTATAAACTGTATAATTTTTTTTTAACACCAAAACAGTCAGTATTTAATAATTCCTATTGTTTTTTTTTCTTATCAATTAAAATATTTTATTACTAGTAAAAAAATATATATGTATGTATTTTTTTTTATAATAACAAAATATACCTAATATAGGTTAAAAAATATTTGCTCCTAACGACCTAACCCCCTGAACTAGGTGTCTACATTTTACATATTAGTTTTACAAACTAAGTAAACAATGTATAGTAATTGTTTCAAAGTCTTTTTGTTTATTTATTTATTTTTTTTTTGTTAAATCGTTAACCACTTTGAAAAGTACTGGTCAAACAAATTATGTCTGTCCTATAATTCCCACGAGTTTATTATAAATCTTTTATTACACTCATGAAGTCTTACGGGCTTTAAATAAAACATGTTTTAATAAAATTGTGTTATCACGAGTTTATTCGACCATTCAATAAACGTTGTATATATTATCTTTAATGAAACATGGTGTGAATACTGAAGCTTGGTGCTTTTAAATTATTTACCATGTTTTGAGAAAGAACAGCTTTAATAATGCTTTTTCTGTAGAGAAATATATAAGTAATTTAGTCTTCTGAAATGAATACTCAAGAATTTCTTTTTAGACCTATTAATATTTTCAATTATTTTATTAATCAACATTTTGCAGTGAATTCGCTTAACAGTGAAGTTTCAATACGTTTATTCATTTATAAAAAACGGACACTAAATTATTTAGTTAATATAAAATATAATAATATTAATAATCTTCGGTATAATAGAATATTATGGTAATATTAAAGGTATTAATTTGCAATATTCAGTATCTGATATTGAATATATATATATTAATTTATTCAGCAGGAAAAATATTCTTTTGGAAGTATTATAATGCATACCTAACACTTTGTAGAATGTATACTACAGTCTACGAGGCTTTTATGATATTATACGTCGTGCGTATAAGATGAACACAATAGAAAATTATATTAAGAATCTCAATAACTCGAACAACTTGCATTTTAATAATGCAAAGTAAGCTAGATCAATATGATGTTGCACAATTTAAGCCTGCAGTTATAGGACATAATTTTCGATTTATTTTGGTACGTATACATTTGAAATAATATTATATAGATAGTTCCTAGTTATAAAATAATACTTTACTATTTATACTACGCATATGCATTTCCAAATGATTTAGTAGCAATGGTAAACGATAAAGATAAATTAAAGGTGATTTTTTATTGATTGTAGTATTTTTATTTACATTATTACTTTGTGTTTTTATTTATAAATTTATTTTTTTGAATAATTGTATTTTTAATTTAATATATTTAAATTAATCAAAGACTAGTTTATCTATTTAACTGTGTGTTGTTGTACATTAAAGTATTAATAAATAAATAGATAAACGAGAAGCAACTAATATATTTCATTAACGTAAAAAAAAAATTGATTATTTTATTAATTTGTTTAATTATTATAGATGTATTTATTTTGCAAATTTGAATTTTATGTTAGGTAATCTAGTATCATTTTTTATTTAAAATTTCCATTTATATATGGTTATTTCATTATTATCGAATGATCATACTCCAATAATAGATAATATGAAAAATTAGAGACCTTAGTAGGTACCACATGGTGATAACATGCAAACACATAAAAATACAGTATAGCTTAAATAAAAATGTTTATTAATTTAAAATACGCAACAGTGTATTCAAAATATACTTAAATGTTATAATAATTTTTGAAATATTTGCCAACATTTTAATGTCAAATCCTTTCCACTGGGTCAACAATTATTTACGACTGATGTTCGTGCCACCGTAACTTCTGCAATAATAGGTGTTCAGTTACGATGACTCGCATCAATATAGTAAAGAGGAGAATCAAACTTATACACGGTTAATGCGTTTGTTGAATAACAACATCAATGACTGAGGTGCCGAAAGTAAATAAATATAACAAGAATAATATGACAACGTTAAATGGTCTCTACGTCTTTTCGTCATGGCGCGGTGTGTACAAAAGATCCATACGAAACACTACTACACAAATAACAATAACTACAACAACAATAATAGGCAAAATAAATATAAAAATAAACACATATCAACGTGTCTTGATGGAACACTGGTAACTTTTTCTTAACTGAAAACGTATATATTTTTGATGAGATACCTTAAGTTACGCTAATTATTTAGTACATGAATCTAAAGTATTTACATTAAAATGTAAAAAGTTTAATTTTATAATTAAACTAAAAATTACTTAAACGATTATAAGTGCTTAAATAAAATACAATCTATTAATATTATTATACGTATAATAAACGCTTCTCCGTATTTATTCACAACAAATAATATTTCAAGATTTTTATGGACCATTTAAAAATACTTTTATTTCGATTATATAATCCACTCAGCTTAAAGAGTCGTAATATAAAATAATTTTGAAATTTATTTATAATATTATATTTAACAAAGCAAATTTACGAAATACGATGTAGTATTTAGTAAATAGTAATTATTGTGATCCTTTCTCCCAATATAGTGAGCGTGTGGGGATCATAAAACCGTAGAAGTTGCAATACGTACATACTTTTGGTCCTATTTCATAATTAATTATTTACTAGTATAATACATTTTTGTGATGGTAAATTTCTTAGGTGCTGACTACTACAAACAAATACTATGTTACGCGTTTCAAGATTATTATGTGTAAGTGTATGATTAGTCAATAAAAGAAAATTGTGTAGGGTGTCTAATAGATATCAATAATTTTTAGTAAAACAATGAAAATATAAAATAGTTTTATAAGAATTCTAAATTATTATTATTTAAATACCAGAATATGTGAAAATGTAAATTTATAATCTTTTCAGCGTAACTAGACGATCGATTAATATGTAATTATTAGCTCTAAAATTCTAATTTCTAATCAAATAAAAAAAAAAAATGATTTAATGCTATCAAAGATTTATGCTTAAAATTAAAAATACTGTCAGCTGATTTTTCCTTTAGTACCCATATTAATACATTTTATGCGAAAAGTCCCCATGTTTTAGGGTTCATTAAACGCACCTGCTTTGATTTTAATGATCTTTTATGTATGGAAGTATTATATTGTTCGCTAGTAAGATCATTATTTGAATATGGTACAGTATTATGGAATTCTAATCAATCGTATTTAATTAATTAACTAGAAAAAAATCAGAGAAAATTTTTAACGTTTATATATATATATATATATATATAAAAACCAAATTAATTTATCATAATACTGGTGAGATTGATAATTTTTTAGATTTAAAGTCACTAAAAAGTAGACGATTAGTATTTGTCACTTTCGCTTATAAAATCTTGAATGGTGATATTAACTATCCTAAATTATACCTCATTTAAAAATTAATTATTTCACTAATAGTACAGTGTATTGCCTGCTAATAATGAACAATCAAATTCATAACTTTGATTTTTTTTTCGATTCTTGTTTTATGCTAAAAGTTCATATTTACAATTTAAATATTTGATTATAATTTTTATTTGATATATTGTATTCAATTATTCTTTTTAAATGTTAATTTAGTTATAATTTAGTTTTAAATTCGTATAATGTACTCTTATCCCTTGGAGCGGGGGTGTTATATATTTATTGATTTCATTTATAAATAAATACTAACGTATTTTTTAACGTTGAATATGCTACGACAGTATTTTTATCGGTCTGTTATTTTATTAAATTAAAAATACCTGACTCATTATAAAAATGATTTCAGCAAAATGTTATATTATGTTGTATGTACAGTTGTGTATCGGATAGATTCAAGTAATTTATAAATTAAATATATACCTAGTAAATTTAGCTGATTAGTTTCTGGTGATTCAGTATATCTAGTTAGATTAGATGACAAGCAGGTGTATCAATTGAACTATTATTACGTCATTAAATAAGTAGTATATTATTATTTAAGAACAAAATTATTAAGTTAGATCAACTATCTCTTTTGAAGTCTCGGGATAAAAACTAGATACCTCTTTACAAAATGTGAGGTTGGTACGAATACTAGTATAGACAATTTTCCTAATTCCTGGATGAAATAATGAAATATTTTATTTAACCTAAACGTCCTTAATTTAAAATTACAAGATAAAAATTAAGCCATTTTTTGTGAAGAAAATTAATATGTTTTGTAACTATTAATACATATAAATATAATGTAATAGTATTGCCAATAAAATGAACTAAATAATAAACATGAATATTAATAATGTTTATATTATTTACTTGCGTGGTATAAATTACATAATTTATGTGCACAATATTATTAACAATAATAAAATAATAAAATAATAACAACGATCAATAATAATATAATGTTATCGTACAATTTTTTACCGGAGCCTAATAACAAAGTTTAACTCATTAATTTAAGTAGCGCTATCAATGTTTTGTTTCTTATCTTAAATTTATGTTATAACTCATAATATAAAATTATTCTTTAAAAATCATTATACCAAATTAACTGATTCTACTATATTATAATATGTTTTTCACTGAGAAATGATTATAAATATATCTTTAAAATTAAAATAAAAATCTTATCGAAATTAAAACGTTATTATATAATATATATATTATTATGAATAAGTTAACAATTTCTGTTTGTATACGAAATATCCATTTCAACAATAAATATGCACTAATAACGTGATTAATGTGCTTAATTGTTATCCTTTGATCAATTAATGCTTCGTCGAAAACTTAAAATAAAACATGTAGGTATTCACGTAAGTGTAAGTTGTATGTCGGCGCCCCATTTTATAAGGCCAATAAGTCACTCGGCTTTCACGGTGAAAGTTTCACCTTGAGATGGGCTAAAAAACAGCGTTTGGTCTCCTTGCGGAATGTTTTTATAATGTCACAAATACACATCACAAAGACCGCGGTCGGGGCATAGATCTCTATTATTATACTACGTGAGTGTATTATATAATTAATGACGTCTGCGGGTCAGGGATTGGATCTATAATCTGCAATCGTGTATACGTTCTGCGTCGTGTTCCGTCTTTCCTCTGAGGTTCTAAATTTATTATTAGCGGTTGTCCGGTCCACTACTCACTTGACACGGAGTATTCAACAATTTCACCGTGATCATTTATTCCCAGGTTCTCTTTAACGAAAATGCGATACGATGTATAATACTATGAACCAATATACCCATTTAAACCATTGATAAAGGCAATATAGTAGATAATAGTAAACTACATAATAATAAAAAAAAATCATCTCAATCGGGCGAGTGTACTAATAGTCCAAATTGTCACGGACTAAATCTTAAATTTGAATTTATTGTATTGATGAATTTTTGGTTGAAAGACAATACGTTAAATAAACAATAAATTTTAATTTAACTGTGCATTAATTATGCTTTTTGTATTTTTCAAGGAAAATAATAAAAGTTTTGAAATTTAAAAAAATAGTAGAACATTTTACACTTGTTAGACAACAAAATATTTTACGTATATTTTTGTTTTACAATCAATTATTACATATTGTTTTATTTTATAATTACTGAAAAAACTGATTTCTAAAACAAAATAAAATCAAACAATTGTAAATTAAATAAATTCTTTGTTGAGCTTAAATCTTAACTTATTTATAAGTACACATAAATTAAAGTGCTGTGCATATAAAAATGAAAAAAGTGATGAATATTATATATTTATATTATGTTACCTGAATTTCAAATAAATAGAGCAAATAAAGTAGATAAAACATTTTGTAAATTATATCTTGTCTATTAAATACTATTATAAATGTTTGGTGTATATTTTTTACTTGATTTTTCTGGTTAAAATTACTGGTCATTTTTAATTTTAACCCAAGAAAAGTATTGACAAAAAAATCAGACATCATTGTTAAAACTAATACATTCATCGCTCCATTCAGAATCTAAATAAATAATCACAGAAAAACAACATAATTAAATCGTAAAATCGAAATATTTAAATCATTCCTTTGCTTGGTTTAGTTTATATTAATAAGATTAATTTACTTGAATACTAATTAGTAAGGTGAGATACAATCGCTTCAAATATTCTCAGCCCATGGTTTCTAATTTCTATACGTTCCTAATATATAACTTATGTTCTTAGATGAATATAACTAATGTAATATTGTTCATGTTCATCTTGGTATTGCTGAAATAGTACAATAATACCTAAACACGCCTTTCGAGGAAACAAGGTTATGATGAGCTGATGTTATTTATTTCTGATAATATCATATTATATAATATCATCACTATTAATTTATAAGTGTATTAATATAATGAGTATTTGGTTTGGCTTGAAAAACGAATAAAAAATTGAAAATATTTTTTTCAAATCAAATGTCTAAAAGCTTAGTTCGAATTTACAGTTTATTTAGGTATAATTGAACTTATTATATTCAATTTATTATTTATTTTGATAAATTATTATGTTTTTTATTAAATGTAAAAATTAAAATTTAATCATGTTTAAAAAATGAAAAAAAGTAACATAAATTACATACATTAATATAATTTGAATTTTTTTTTTAATTTGTTTTTATTTTTATAAATAATTATTAAAAACTATTTATTGGGTAAAATATTTGAAAATTGATTATAAAATACTACATACGTTTTTCATATGCTTAAAAATATTGAAAAGATGCAGTTACGATATTTTTTATAAACATTTGAAGTTAAAAATTTTCATAAATTATTTAAAATAATAAAAAAATTTAAATTAGTTTATAGATGAAAATTTATAAAATGTGTAATCATTACAGTTTAGGTTTGATAATTTAATACGTTTAGTACAAAGTCAGTAGTTATTCATGAATAGTTAATACAATGTATTTATATTGTGTCATGAAAAGTTTATGTATTTAATAAACTTAGTGATATAGCCATATAGATCGTCTCTGCTTACAATCGTTTTTTGTTGATCATATTCGTTCATTCAGTTTGATTATGAAACTAAATTATTTAAATTTAAATCCATCATATCAATATATATTTAATGATTGAAATTGATCATAAAAGCCAGATTTTTTCAGTTCTTCAATATCCCATAATCTTTAGCCCATATTGGAGTGACTTGTTAAAGTAACAATAAAATATTATTACTAATTAGATTTAATAGAATTAAAATTTGGTGGCAAAGAAAATCTTATCATGCAATATACAATCTTCAGTTAGAAAATTGCTATCAATATACTTAATAACATTAACTAAATTTTAATTTTGATACCTTTATGTATTGTGTTTAAAATTTAATGATTTTAAGTTAATTATTTAAAATAATTATTTTGCAAAATATTTAATAGCGCAATTTGCTTAAATTAATATAATGATCGATACATCGTCGTTTTTTTGGCACCATAATGTATTATTTGATTATCACCTTAAATTTTATAATAATAATACAATGCTATTATTATTTTCCTGATGATCGATGTTGGCTAAGTGAATCAATTATAACCTAGTCCATTTATCACTGAATCGTATTTGACATATTATGATATTTTAAAGTTTTAAATGTAAATAACATCATAATACTCTAACCACCGAAGATCAAAGATATTTGTCTGAAAAATAATAAACATACTGATTATAGGTTATTCTATCTTAGAGATTATATAGTTATTTTGATTAAATAAATTATTTCTCATTATAATATAAACTGAATATTAAAAAGTAAACTGATTTTATAAACATATTATTTTATTGTAAATTATGAAGGTTAATATTTTCAAGCTAATAAAAGGAATACTGTATTTGATTTATAAAAAAATGTCTTATTTATAATATTACACCAGAGTCGGTAATTCACAGCGTTAGTTATACCCTATAAGTTATAATCAAAATATTAATGTTGATTATAATTTATATATAAGTGTACCTACTAACAAATAAAAAATAATTTTTAAATAGATTTAGGTATACGTTGCATATATCATGTATTTTTAAAGTGGAATAGTAATTTTCTCTATTACACATATTTTATGTTTATAGATATTTTAATTTTTTTAGACTGTAAAAGTGTTTTTTATATAAAATATTATATTAGTTTTATGTTTGATTTAGTTATATAACAAGCTATAAATATTAAATGAAAAACAAATGATGTATGGTATGTTAGAGATCTTAACTATTTATATATTTTTTATTGTGTTATTAATGATATGTCATATTAAATTTTGTATTTTTGTCTTCATAGTATTTCGTTAATTTGTATAATTTTTGAAGATATTTTTCTTGTTTATCAGCACTAGTGCGTGTATTTTTGAATAATATATAATTTTCTAGTTCCTTCTAACCACAGTATTACGTGTATATTACGGATCCACAAAAATTCTGGAGAATACCACTAAAAACCAGTTTATCCACAATGTCAAGTGTCAAGGTACCAACAACACGCCTATGCGCAAAATTGTATTCTTCCAACATTTGAAATATATATATATATATGTATAAATTTATATTATATACTTTACATAGTTACATGATAATAAAAATAAAATAAAAAATAAAATAAAATTGCAGGCACACAAACATTGCAATTGTCACCTCATAGCAGTATAATAATAATAATTTCAATAATAATAAAAATGATAATAAACCAAACCGATCTCTCACGGATGGCAATATGTTATTATAATAAATGATGGGTACTTTAAAATCAACTGTGAAATCGAATTTATCGTTTGAATATGGAAATCTAATTTCCAAGGTTGAGCTAAATAGATTTTATCCATGGGTAAATCATCAACGTGGAATTCCATAAAACCTATCAGGTATGCTGAATGATGATAATTATTTCAATATTACATACCCATCAATAATATGCATCATAGTTTGGTGACCTTTCCAATTGGCTAATAACATAATAATATACAACCAAATAAACCAACACCAACAGTTTAATTCTCTATACATAATGTGTAGAAGTTAGTATACTATTTATAACAGAACAATATTAATGATATTATGTATATTATAAATTAATAATTTGCAGAGAAATTTATCTACTATATTTGCTTTCGACTTCGTGAATTTATTTAATAAGAAAATGATTTGTTAATTAGGGAACTGATCATAAGACATAATATTGGTTTACGTACCGAAATGTTGCAAATAAAAACTTAGAACATTATTTTAAAATAATTAATAAATATTATTAATCTTATCTTTTTTAGATATAATATTATGAATTATAAATTATAAGTTAATGGTACACTAATTATATATAAATGAATTTAATTTTTATTTTATTTTATTTCTATCACTGGTGAAGATTTGTATTATTAATTTATGGTATTTATATATATATATATATGGCTTCTGAAAATAAAATTAACAAATTTTGTTTTCATTCAATTTGGTCAATATAGCACTTCTAGTTCTACAAAAATTACATTGTATCATTCTATAAATCTATTAGCTATAATTTACTATAAAGATATATTTATAAAGACATTTTCATTTTGTCTTATTTAACTTTAGGTGATCGAATATAATTTAAAATGTATTAAGTATATCTACACTATGAATTATAATAACAATTCTCAGTTTATTGTGACACGGTTTTAACTTTTAAATACTTCTGAAATGAATATAAGTCAGCATAGTGTGTATTTAAAATTCTTTCATTCGTGTTAATATCTGATAATCTGAGATATATTTTTTTACTTTTTATCTACATGTATATCCAATATGCAAATTGTAATTATTAAATTTTATAGATGGTAAAATCACAATTATATGTAGATAATATATTGGTAGGTATTTAAATTATTTATTTATTATTGTTAAACTTTTAAAATCATATATATAAAAGTTTTGAATTTTAAGTTGGACAAATCAAAATATTTAGTTTTCACGAATTATTTTAAAATATTTTTTTAGATATTATTTAAAATGTACTTAAATTTATAATAATTGACACTGTTACATAACTAATAAATGTATTGTGTTTTGATTATGCATTATGGCATAGTAGTAGATTATGGCATCAACGATAATAACATATAATTACTATGAACAGATTTATTTCTAATACATTTATAGATACACACAACTTACTGACATGACTTGGCAGCATTCAAAATTATTTATCGGACATTAATCATGACTTCCATTTTTAAAATGTTAATGGTTACAAATTTATATTATTTTACTTTAATTAGTCAAATAATAATAATTTAAATTATGATATATGTTTGATCAATAATCCAAGATAATTTTACATGAATCATGGTGACATAATTCATACTTATACTTATAAATATATTTATTTAGATAAAAATATCTACTATATATATTCTAATGTAGGTATATTAATAAATAATATGACGGAACACTTTCACTTGATATATTGGTATATTCAAAAGTATCACGTGGGAGCTATTTTGATGTTAATTTAAAGTATTTTTCTTCTACATCGATAAATTATTTAAACAATTTTTGTATTTATTATACGTACATATCGGTAGGTTCACAATGAATGAATTATTATTGCGTGTAAGATAAACAAAGAAAAATAATAATGTATTATACATCATGTTATTATACATCATTATGTATATCCATTATCCATATGACGTATTTGAAACATATACAATTTACGATAAGTACTTACCATTATTATTTTACTCGCAAAAAAAATTCTATATTAGGTAAAATTATATAAGGATTGTTTTGAACGTTTTGCCAAACAAATGAGATTATATGATGCATACATTTTAGTTGCCAATTTCATGTTAAGTCATCAATATTGGACATAATTATAGTAGTTGCTATACCTAATTGTATATCTCCAAAATTGCAGTGCGTAGAACCCTTATAATTTTATAAAATTATAAATTTATAGTTCCGTATTAGCACATTGACACAACAACACGAATATTTAAAACAAAAAAAAAAAAATCTTAATCAATTATACCTAATATGGAATAATAATTAATAAAATAATAGCAGATATTTAATATTTAAATTGTTCAGTGTTATACAAGGTTACTAATTTTATAAATAAAATAAATAAAAACCGAAACAGTTAAAAATGCAATACGAATATATTAATATATACTTAATAAATGATTATATTTTTTAATTTTATCAATTTTCTATAGTTATGTATATGTATATTAGTAGTAGTTGCCGTATTTTAAATATTTTTTAGTGTTTAAATTGTAAATATGTACCGTGTTAATATAAAATAATTGTTAATGAATAATTAATTAAATTACCTTTTCTATTGGATTAATACATTTTATTAATAAAATTGAATAAGATCTTAGATATACCTAGTACATAAACATAATAACTGATGATATAATATATAAAATATTCTCAATATAAATGTAACAATAGTGATAAATAAATGAGAATAAATAATAATTATACTACTCAAAAACACGTTTTAGGGATTTTCAGAAATTTGACTGGCTATAATAGATCACGACAGTAATAATAATATTACACATAAAAAAAATGTATTCTTCGACTATTGGTTTTTCCTCCCGAACGACACCGATGAAAAATGGTCATTGGCCGAGGACTATACGACATTGCGTGTATATATACGTACACCAACCCGTTACAGAGTACCTATATAGTATATATATATATATATACACTATAATATAATATGTATACGACGTGAGATATTATTGTACGAGAGCCAGCCTAGCCGAGACAATGAATAAATTGCATGTGCACTGGTTGCATATTATTATGCAGACGTCGGAGGTATTTTTTTCCCTGTAATATATCCTCTGGATGGATCTGCCCACCGTCTCAGCCGCCCGAATGCGTGGCGGACGTGAGTGAGAAGAAAAAAGAACAGAATAACAGAGAAAGACCACCCGTGACTAAAATAATATACACACACATGTACATATATGTATTATTATTTAGGTTTTCGTTATTTTCGTCACCGCTTTACCAAGTACCGTTTATCAGGTACCTACCCAAATATATGTATTATACGTATATATTATTATTATTATTATTATAATATATTCCGTTTGTACACATTCTCGTCGCTTCTTTTGAATACATACGCGTGGCAATGTGACTCACATATTATACATATACCTAATTTACCTAACGTGATTTTACGGTTTATTCACATTTATACAATTAATACAACTTTATTATTCGCATTCTGTATAAATAGATATGAGCTTTGATGAAAACAGAGTACGCACCTACTTGTAATATCAGTATAATTTTAAACGAAGATTAAAGTTTTGAAAATTACCAAAGTAACTCTTATGATTTCTATGCGATTTCGATCGTTACGAATTTATAGCACACAGACAATAGACATACTATATCTAATATCTTTAATATAACATACATATTTATTTTTATGAAATACAAGGAATACACTTAAAATTAACTTTTAACTAAAATTATATTATTTATATAGTTCACTAATTTGTTTAATGAAACATATTAATAACTGTTGTTATATTTCAATACTATTTTGTACAAAACTAAATAAGGTAGTCTTCTAGGCTTCTAGCAATCAAATGCATTTGCTTTGTAACACAGTAGACAATTATTTTAATTCACATTTGATTGCGCCAGCTCGTGTTTTCGAATAAACGTTGAAGGGGACGTATTATAAAAGGTTTCAGTGATGAGGTGGGGACCAAGTTCTCTTTCATCTCCCCCACTTTAAGCTTTGCTTTTTGATTGTCCTCCCACTATTATGGACTGCACATACATTCGTGAGCTTGTTATTTACGGCTGTTTTATTATAATCACCTGAAGTATAATATACCTATGGCACACGTAATCCAAACCGGATCTACAATCAATGATCAGATCTGCGGCAAAGAACGATTTGGTCTTGAAAAAAAAAAACAAACGATGTACAAGAATTAGTGGCATCCTATATCATTATATTGTGCGTATGTGTTTAATCTGACGTTTCGTACGTAATATGGTTCAATGGCCATCTTCATATAATTACGTTCATTGCAATCGTGGCTACAGCCGTCAATATGGTGTATAACTGAACAAACGAAACCTCGGGCTAAGGATTATTCTTTATTCATACCCGCGGTGAATGGAAAAATTAAATAAATAATAAAATTAAATAAAATGTTTTTTAAAAGCGGTCTGGGTTAATATTAATTAAAAAAAAAATCAATAGTAAAAAAAACCACGAAAATAATGGCTTTATCATAATTTGTTATATGTTCACGAACAGAAATGGGTTTATTGTTTTATTGTCTTAGGTCAAAATGGAAATTAATCAAATCATTTTAAACACATGGATAACTGATTAAGTGATGACAATAATTTAAATAGTTGATTAATATTAGGGTGAATAAATGCCTAACCTACGTTTAAATTACCATCAATTTGTACCTGACCAATCAAATGTGTCAATTACATTAATGGTCGAGTAGTTTTCGAATGTAATACGGTACTTGTTAAGCTTCAATAATTTATCTGTAGACAATAGACATTCATAAAGTTTTTACAATAAAAACATAAATATTACCTATGAAGTTTTTAATTTATTTCGAACATTTAAGCTGCGCTTAATAAAATATAAATATACTTCTGCTATATACCGGTTAGTACTATTTTAATATTATATGATAATTTGTATAAGTTAACCGTTGAATAAAATAACATTAACTTTTACAGATATGTGATAAGAAAATTAATTAATTATATACATTTTACAGTTTTCGTCTAAATGGTTTATATTATTTAGTTATGTAATACTAATCAACGCGTAGAATTAGTTTTAAATGCATTTAAACTTCTGTCCGTGCTGAATAGATGAATAAAAATTACTAGTTAAATACTGTTTGCTAATCTATAATATTATAAGTACACGCACAGGTATATCGAGGAAACAATATTTAAGGTTTAGTATTATAGTTTAATGCAATGTATTAGTTGATAACATTATTTATGGACAATCGTATTATTCATATTAGTATGAGAAAATACTCGTTGTGCGTAATAATCACAAAAGACGTTTTACCTATAAGTGATTAAGGTACATTAAACATTTAAATTCAAGGTTTGAATAAGGATTTGTAGTTTTTAATGAAAATATATTATAATATTCTATGGTAAAATTATCATTAATGGTAATGTAATAGCCACGGGAAACAAATGTACTAATAAATATTATTTACATTTTTTTTTCATGGCGTTAATAACTTGTTGAATACTAAAATAATTCTCAGTTAATAATAAGAATTCTAGTATGAACACTATAGTTGATTTTATAAATATAAAATAATATAAGGTTGTAAAATTAACAATTTTTTTATTTTGTTATTCAACACACGAGTTTGATCCTAATCTTTTTTTTATTAAAGTCGTAATATTAATAAGTTTACAGAAATCATAACGATGAATTACAAATTATTAAGTTAATTATAATTGGCAGGAAAATGATATAGCTGTATGGTGTTTTGATGAAATATTAGTAATTTAAATTCATAACATAGATTTTGAAATAATAATTATGGATAACAAGTATAGGTTGTACGAATTTTATTTTCTTACTTTTTTTTCAAAAATGAAATAATTTACCGAATTGTAACAAATTAATT
Organism: Rhopalosiphum nymphaeae; assembly: GCA_036289425.1. Taxonomy (NCBI): domain Eukaryota; kingdom Metazoa; phylum Arthropoda; class Insecta; order Hemiptera; family Aphididae; genus Rhopalosiphum; species Rhopalosiphum nymphaeae. The sequence continues at coordinate 4,567,299 of JAZAQC010000012.1, read as the reverse complement.
GTTAAATTATGATAGCATTGTTTATTCATATCTAAACAATAAACTAAAGCACGTATATAATACGCATAATGAGTGTAGTCGTTGAACATTGCCCAGTTTTGAAGAATCACATCTTATTGTTTTGTTCATAATTTTTGTTACTGGTAGTGCAGATTAGAACTTTGTTGTTATAACGCCCACGTTAATTTTTTCAACGAAATTACTAAAATTATTAATTAAAAACTCAACAACATAGTTTTTAATTCTATAGGATAGAAGAGCAGTGGTACGTGAATATAATTAAAAAAATGGCTTATCTATAAGCGGTATTATAAATTGTACACATATGAACACAAAAATCGTTATAATCTATTGTACTGTAACAGTAGGTACCTAATCATACAGGTACCTACCGTGCGTCACCTCTCCGATAACAAATTTGGCACGTGACAAATTTTTTATTATTGGCATTGTATATTATTATTATTGTAGTAAGCGATGTTACATTGCGCATGTTTAGATATAATAATATGTGTAATAATCGTCAATAGCACGTTTATTCGTTATGTCGATGTTGAGTCTGTTATTGGGAGGATATGCATCTATAGTAAAAGAACTTAATACTTATTGATTTATATAATAAATTACAACACTATTGTAAAAACACAATTACATTAAATTTCATCAAAGAAAATTATAATTTAATAGAAAAGCTTTTAAATTGGTTATGATTTGGGCCCGTCGCTAAGTAGCCGATTGTACACCTACAGCAATGGCTAACGATGGATTTAAAGTGAGTAGTCAACACTGAGAGGTAATACCCAGTCTAGAGGCATGACTATTTTCTAAAAACTTTTAAGTGTTTCACACGTATTTACAGTAGTACTAGCAATAACGAAGTGAGATGTTTTATTATAGAATATTTTCTATTTTGATATTGGCCTATTTTATCGTATAAAGTTAATTTATGCCTAGTAATACCATAGGCAAACATAGTATGTTTTAAATTTTATGCATTAAATATTATTTAGAATTAAATATTCATATTGCGCGTACGGCGTACACAAACACCGCGTTATAGCTATATTTGGGTTTAATACATTAAATTCGTTCTAAATTAAATGCATACCTTAGGATATTATATAATAATATATGCTATGATTTAATATAAAAAAATAACCGACTAAATCTCGAAAATACAGCTAGCTATTTTTACTGGAAATCAGTTTTAGGTTGCGTGAGTGCAGTCGGCTATACATAATATAATAAATTATATTATTGTATCGTCAAGGCACAGATTAATAATAACTATAGTAATAAGCAAGCAACCCGTATAATTACCCAGCATTAATACCTGTGACACTTCTCGCTTCTTCTTTACGCGTTAAACGTTTAATGCATAAATGACACACGCGGATCAGACCTGTCATTATCAGAATATTATTATTTTATCGTATATATACAGTCGGTTATATTATTACTATGTAAAATAGGAACGTTCTTGAAGTTATCACATTCACTTTGAGTGATGCACTTCATATCTGTGCCAGTATTTTACAATTGATTTATGACAATATTTGCAAATCAAATTTTGAAATATGCAACACCATCCATTCTCGGGAAAATTCGATTTTTATTGGACGGTGTAAAGTTCATGCAACACAAATATATTTAGTTACCGTTTTCAATTTAGTTCCGTTTTTGAAACTGTTTGCATCAATTTATAACAACAATTTTAAAATTTACAGGAAAAATCGATTTTTGATATTTTAAATGAACGCTACATCTTCACTTCATACAGTTGACTGGCCAAAAATATTTTTCAAAAATGTTATAAATTAGTAGTATTTAATTTGGTGTTTTCCTAAATATTATAGTTTTGTTATAAGAAAAATATTTCTGTCATAAGCAGGTCCTAATAAACATTCTGAAAAACAATGTTTAAAATAAAAAAGCAACATATTTGAAGCTTGATCGCTTAGATGAATTTATGTAAACATGTATTAAAAGTTGGTGTTAATATTAAATTACTGAATTATAAAAAAAAATGCGGTCAAAGCGATTCCTATATAAAGATCTCGTTTTTCTCCACTTTTCATTGAATAGGTATATTTAATTCAGAATTATTATTTTTAATTTCAGCACAACTACTATATTCAAAAAAAACAATTACGAAAAACAACCAAATCAAAAGTTATCAATATGCAAATAAATATTTACTTTCTTAAGTACCCAACCTTGGACTAATTTACATATTTATTATTTTTTATACCCTTTACATAAGGGTTTTCGGAAATTATTGGAATATTATAGATATTACGTGAAAATCGTTGTGTTACGGATTACGGTCTTAAATAAATGTTTTAATTTAAATAAAAATAAACATGAATATGAAATTAAAAAAGACTTCTAATATGAAGTTTATATATTTATAGATAGTTGTTTTTGAACTTGAAGGTAATATACGTACACAAATTTGAACTGTATTGCTGGTTTTATAATATTAATTGTAACCGATTCATAAATGTCGAGTTGAATGATAAATGCATCATAGGTTTAAGTAGATTACATTTTTTTTAAATATAGTTTTATTTCATTTATAACTTTACAGCGTTTCTTCATAATTTTTATAACCACAATACGATCACGATTGTCGTGGCAAATTCCAGAATCAACAGTACGACAGAATATAAAACGTAAAATAAATCATTGTATATTACATTTTTGTATACGTTATACGTAATATTATTATATTCTTTTTGTACCACTAGTTCTAGATTTTGATGAGACAATTTATTTATTAATGTTTGAAAGTTTAAATATTTTGATTGTGTAATACCTAAACGTGACTTTTTGTACAATATTTTCTTATATTTTTTTTTCTGCGCTCACTTCTATGTTATTCTTTAATAATGCTTTTTATTTACTTACGATTTTTGAAAATGTTAAGTACTTATATCCTTAATTATTTATACTTTTTGGAAAATTAATTTTGGAGTGTTCTTTGAGCTGTAGTGATACAAACTTATTTTTTCAAATAAAACCAACCTTTTTCTGTAAATTATTAAACATATTATTTGGTTTTATTTTTTAAATGTTGATGCATATGTATATCGAATTGGAACGAACAGTTTTTGAATTATTAAACTTTATATAGGTACTGCATATATAACAATTATTGATAATAATTTTCATATAATCAAGCATAAAAAATACGATAATGTAATATTATAATATAATATGTAATATATTATATTTTCGTATGTAATATTCAATCTACTCACTGTAGTACTTTATATACATAACTTTTTAAAACATATAAAACTAAAATATTAGTATTAGTTATGATAATTTTTAAATCATCATAAATAGCATCAACATTTTTAATAATCTTATAAATATACAAAAATTTATTATAACGTAGCTATACACCAAACCTATTAATAAATACGTGGAGATGTAGTTTTTAAATATAGGTACTTCAAAACTACAAAATTCAATAAAAGCATTTTTTATAGGATAAAAGTGACGCGAGTAAACTCGCTCATAATCTTATATATTTTAACAATACCGTTTTAAACCGAAATTTAACTTTTTGTTGGTACACAAGTTTAGTTAAGTTATATTTAATTGTTTTAATACAATGATAATAAATATGATTGCTTTTTAAGTTAGAATTAAAAAAACACATTATATTTAAATGACTTGTCTAACTCTAGCATCATTTTTTGTTATTAGACTTTTTTTTAAATAAAAACAAAATGCATATTTTAACAAAAATAATTATTAGATAAATTATACTAAAAGTGAAACACGGATAGTAATATATGAAAGAACTAGTGACTTTAGTATGTACGAATTAAAACACAAGTAAAAAATATTATACTTGAACCACGGAAAGAACAACTATAACTAAAATACATACCTTAATAATTACTATTCAATATTTAATAAACACGATTTTAACCTAGACCATAGTATTCACGATACAATAATTATTTATACGTATTAGTTTTCAATATATTAATGTTATGGATAAAATCAGGAAAATACATTTAATCGTTTTTAAAGTCTTCATATTCTATAAAAGAAAAAAAAAATAAGTATGGTATAATTTTATACAATTTATAAGATAAATAATGATTGATTATATATATTATATATATATACATATGTGATATGTGTAATTAATGTGTCTTAAAATATTTATATACGAAATAATATGTTGTTATTGGTGAGAGGCAAAATATATTAAATTACATATACTACTGCATTAACATTAAAATTAATTATATGTAAAAAAAAAATGATTTTCAATACTAATTACTGATAACTATATTTTTAATAGGATAGATTCTATAATATACGTCAATATGACTTACAGAATTTAATATGAACAATAGATGGTAACTAATTATTTCAAGTACTGCAATTATTACAAAACTCTTCAAAAACGTATGTTGATGTAATTAAAAAGTTGAAGAAGTTGTACTTGGATTTTTTACTGAAACTAAGTTTATATAAAATAGATAATTGTATGAAAATTTTGATCATTTGTTTTAGGCCATTATAACAATCGTGACACATTAAGTTAATCTAAATATATATATACATATATTATAATCATAATTATAAGAACAGCAACCTTTAAGACAATGGTTAAGTTAGGCAACCACAACTACGATTAGTTAATAGTAGATAGGTACTAGATACTTTCTTATAAAAGGTTTATTATAATAATTTACATTAATCTGAATAATTCATAGTTTATACAGTGCTATAATTAATTTATAGTACCTTTGTAAATACGTCTTTATATGAAGTATTCATTAGTTGTATTAGGTCAGATTATCTACTATCATACTCGTATTATCTAGGTATAAATTAAAAGTCAATATGTAACGATTAAATGACGGAAATAATATAATATACGTATTTCGAAAATAGGTTTTAATTTAATAGATGTATGTATTATAAGTCATTTAATTTATATAATAACTCTGGGTTGTATTGCCAGCATGCATTTCGTAAAGTGATGACACATCGAAGTTAGGTAAGGAAAGTAATTCGAACCCATTCTTATCACTCATACTCTATTAGTCGTAACTAGGTTAAATTTAATTCAAAAATGTTGTATGATTAAATCTAATGCTGAAGTTAGCTATTTATTAAGGTGTGAAAATTCAGACAGTTTCTAATTACGGGTGGCGCGTAGCCATACAATCGGCCATATAAATAAAATAAAATCATTTCGACAACCAATAATTATTTTACAAGAAATTCTTCATAGGTATTATCTCTTAGTAGATTTTGATAATTTTTTTATTTTTAAAAGCAAAGTTTTAACTTCTATTTTTGAATTAACTTTAATTAACGCTAAAATAATACATTTAAAAATATAGGTACTCAGAAATGAGTGATGTATAGAATTATAGAAGTTTACAAATTCTGGAAATATAGTTGTTTTATTTAAAACAATTGAAAAGTTTACTTAATTGTATATATTATTTATACAAAATTATGATCCTAATAGTGTTGTAAAATAAAGTTGTTGTAATTATACTATTTTTTCTTTGTTTGGAAATAGTTCATACAAAATCATAAAAAAAGATTTTTTTTATGCTATCCGAGGAATTTACAGGCGATTTATAGTAGATATAATACAATTATTACTAATTAGAATAGTTTTATAACTAAATTATGCATTAGAAATTCTTCCGAAAAGAGTTCCTATGAACATTATCTATATATATTCTGTATAATATATAAAATATTGCTATAATAAAATTAAATGTATGTTAATTTAACATAGGATATTTTTATTTTAGGTTTTAGAGACACCGAATAAAATTAAGTCTCACGTTTTTAATAAAAATTACTAATTAATAATTATTATATATTTCAAACTTACTTAATAATTTTAGAAAAAAAGCTAACTGCGAGTTTTAAAAGTATAAATGTATTATAATATTATTTAATTTCATTCAACACTTAATCTTTCAGTTCTGAATCATAAATTTAAAGTGTTTGTTACCATACAAAAATAATTATAATATTCTATATTATTATTATTAGAATAAGTGTACTTATGCTAGTGGAGTCTTTGATTTAATACTAAGCTTGAGCGTTTGCGAGAAATATTTGAAAGTGGTCTGGTTCACTTATAAGTCATACCCTTAAAATATTGCCTGTTGATAAAAAAAAAAAAAAACATTTTAGGCGAATGGCCAAAAGCTTTTTCCATACGGTCAACGGACAAATAATAGTGCCTCTAGCTCACTACAAAATGCCTTTGGTTTTAAAACAATGATCCGGTTGTACGGAGTACAGTTGTCCGAGTTGAAATACAGCTCTATCTGTTAACATCTGCAGACGGAATTTATCATATACACCGTTTTTCGAATAATAATAAAATAATATGTTGGGAATTCTTTCGGTGAGTCGTGATAATAATATGTGCAGAAACGAGACAATCGCAAATCCTGTTTCTGTTCTTTTTTCGAATTTCAAAACTAGTTCTTAGGTCTTCCCGACACAGAGCCACAGAGCCATTTGCATACGTATCTGTATAGTTTATGGCATCGTTTTTTTCCTTTTTCTTTTTTTTTCCAGGCTATCTGCCAGCTGAGTTTATAATGGTCTCGGCAGTACAGCCCGGGTGTGCAATAAAACTATAAAAGACATAGCATATGTACTATACCTATATCTAATATATACGTGTGTAGTATACTGTATATTCACTGTATATATATAAAAACTCGGTAGCCATAACCAAAATTGTTGGTTGAATGAAAAATTAATATCAACAATATTTATGACCATTTCAAGTCGGAAACGTTCGGAAATTCATAAGTGTACACAACTCACTCTTGGGATTACGTATGAATGATTGATTTAATAGCGACAATTTTTTTTTAGATCAATGTTTTATCAACGGCTTGAAAACATAATCTGACTATTTGGCAAATCATCATTAACGTTTGCAGTTTATTTTTATTGAAAACCTATGGTATATTTGTATTAGACGAAAAAGTGCTTATAATGATCACATTGTTATTCAGTAAGAACTGTTTAAATGGCTTTGAGTTGAATACAATATATTTAAGAAAACATGTAACTGGGATTTCAAATTTCATATGAGTACATGTATACCGTGATATAAAGAATATAGTTTGAAATAATAATATGACTATCGCGTATTATAAAATTATGTTTTAATACTATTATTATAATATAATGTCCTGATGTCCGTTTTTAAATTCATTGACATTTTCACTATAATAATATTATGGTTTTTAATTTTTATAAAAACGTTAATTTATTATAGTTTTTAAATACACTACTTGATCATAATATTGTATAATAAGTTATTTTTAACTTATGATATTTATTACTTTAAGTAAAGCTTTAAATTGTATGGCCATTATATTATTTGATTTTAAATCAATAAATAATAATTCAGTGTTCATCTAATTTTTCGTACTTACATCTAATAGAACTTTATACCCGCATGACGAATTGTCTTTTGTCCTATTTTATAAACAACTAAATGGGGATTTTTTCGTACAGAAATATCAATTTTATTTTAGTACCTATAATAATATAATGATATATGTGATTGAATTGATGAAAAATATCAAACTTAAGGTGAGGATGCAATCTGTGTTTTTCGTTAGTTTATTCACAATATTTTAATGAAGTCTCTAACTTTAATCTTAAATTATAATATTTTATTTCCTCATAAGTCATAATTTATTTAAAAATTAAGATATATAAAAACCAACGTACATTTTCAGATAATTGTCTTACTTTTAAGTTTGATAGACTACTATAGAAAATTTACTAATATGTATTACTCAAAGGTCAACTTCCACTATAAGGTTTAAAACTTATGCTAATAACACAAAATCGGTTCTATTGAACTCAAATTTGGTATGTTGTATTTACGTTTATAAGATGGAGATAACACATACGAGTAGATCGTTATTTTCTCATTGTAGTTTATAACCAGTATTTATAATGTATCATTTAAATGCATGTAATATACATTTGAATATATTATTGAATTTAATTTAGCAAAATAATTTAATTAATGAGTGTATTTTAATATTTCGCGTTATAAATTACATCTATATAGGTACCAGAAAGTTAAAAAAGTTACAAAGAAGTTATTTCTTTTTTTTCTTTTTTGTTAAAATTCATATTTTGTAATAACATTTTCTTGCAATAAGTTAAGTTTAATTACCATTTTACGTTGATATATTCTCTTCTAACTGTGTTACTGGGTTAAACATTTTAATTTTAACAACATGTTTAACGATTTAAAAATGAAAATCCCCCCCCCCCCCCAAAGTCAGAGGGTTTCCACACCGGTGGACCTATCTCCATACACCACTTCACGTGTTTATCTTAATATTAGTTATTAAATTTACTTATTGTATATATTACAAATTGTAAATACATTTTTGTTGTTAAATAAATAAATAAAAAAAAAATTCAAATTCAATCTCTACAGGAAATAAATGTAAAAATACAAATTTTAATTTTAGTTGGGTTGCTTTTGAAATAGTAGATACTTAAGTACCTAGCTTCCTAAACTTTAGTATTTATAATGTATTAACAAAGGAGATAATATCTTAACATAGCTAATATAATTCAATTAAAAAGTTAAATATCCCTGAGGATTGGAAACTTAAATTATTGAAAAATAACAATAGAAAATCACTCTCACGGTAAAATCAATTATTTGAATTTGTATAGATAGTAATAATAAGATAACAAACTGCTTAATTACAAGCTTAGGTCGTTTTTTCATCACTGATAATATGGTATTTTTAAATTTATTTTCCTATCAAATATTTAATAATATGGTATAAACTGGAAAGATGCTCATTTATTTTTTTGAATCATAAAGAATTTTTGGGAAACTTAATCCCGACTTTTTCAGCAATAAATTCATATAAATATGACATACTGAATAAATATCAAAATACTCTAAGTATAAGTAATCCCCCGAAAATAACATTATATTTTCAACTACCTATATTATGTTATTTGTTTAAGCAAATTTAACATAATATTAAATGTGAAAAAATATGTATTTTATTTATTCAAAACTTTTTAACTTCTATGTAATGAAAATGTTAGACAATTAGTACTACTAAGTACTGAGTACTTTCCCACTTTTTAATTTACTGTTATAAAAATTAATTGTTATACAAACATTAATGTATAGATTGTAATTATTACACTTTTTAATAATAATAAAAAAAAAAACTTACATGTAATATAATTATATTACCAATATCATAATTTAAAATAGTATGCATTATGTAAACATTTTAGACTCAATTTAATGTCACACTCTAAATCAATTATTATATAGGATAATTTTTTAATAAATTCCATCATCTTTTTATAATACATGCTTATTTTTATTATTTATTTTAAATAATTTTAAATAATGAAATAACATTTTTGAAAAAAATTATTATGTATATTATTTTTATTATTTTGATACATTTTAAATTTTATATTCTTGAGCAAAAATATTTTTATGCATGTAAATTGTCAAAAAAATAAAAAATAAAAATATTACTTCGGAATATAAAACTACAAATGCAATTTGTCATTCTAGAAAGTAACTAAATTCTACAAGTTTTACTACTTTTTTTTAAACTTAAACAAAATATATAGATAATATAAATATTTTTATAAATGTTATTTTGTCATGATTTCAATACTTACATATTTCTAAAAACCCTTTATACTTTTTAATAATTTGAATGGTTAACTTAAACCGAATCACCTTGAACACATATTAAATCATACTGTTTTTAATCATATTTTTAAAATGTCGAATAAAACTATTTTAAATAGTTTAAAGTAATAATGAATTATATATATAGTATTTGTAAAAAAAATGATCAAATCTTTACCATTTTTTTCATAATACAGAGAGTGCTGAATTTCATGATTGAAAACAGAATATTTGTTCAAAGATATTAAATTATTACTTATATACCTTCCTATTGTATATTAATCAAATAGTAGCGTAGTAAATTTTAAATGAAACGTTTTGCTATAATTTAATCAAAAATGTATTTATATTTATTAATATTATTAATTTTTTTATATTTTAATATCAAACTCATGATATAAGTATGTAACAATCGTAAAATGTTGATTTCTATACTATTTCATAAACAATTTTGATCATCAATTACATATAATAACAAGTATGAATTGGAATTATTTCAAAACCATGAACGTATACATTAGATGCGGTTTATATTTACATAAAATTATATTAATGGATTTTGATGTCATTTTCTATAAATATAATATTAATAAAATAATAAAATGTCGTAATAGTTTCATATTTTTTAGTTATTGTACAAGGTTTTCATATGTATATGTTTAAGTTATTTCATTTATCATGCTTAATATATTATTATTTATTTAATTAACTTTTTGAATCTACGTATATAAACAAAAAATATATTAAATTTAACATGAAAATAAATAAGTTGTTTTTTAATTTAATATTTTGAAATTAGGTAAGGGTAAGATCGTAAAAATCAGTAGGTATACTTATTGAAAGTTTTAAGAATTAAGACATTTTTATATTTAAATTTAATTTTAGATTGGTACTAGCTGAATAACCCGACTTCGCTCGTGTGTAACAATAATCGATTCTTATACAAATTATTTTTTTTATTATAACTTAATTATTTAAAGCCTAGCCATGTAATACATAATATTTTTAATTTAATTTATGATATTTATAACTGAAATGACAAATACAATTAAATTGAAAACAACAAGAGTGAATTACTCCTTCGCTCATTTGGTACAACCTTGTGAAAAAAAATCGTAAAATTATTTAAAAAACCGTAATCTTTAAATACAAACATTATTCTCCCTCCGTTCAAACAAAAATATAATGAAAAATTGGGTTACGTGATGACACTCGGAAGAGTATTTGAAACATCTCTGTAAAAAAAAATTGAAAAATAGTTAAATAGTGTAGTAACAAAATTAGAACATAAGAAATACCTGTACTTCTTTTATATAAGGATAAATATGGACTTTTATATTCATAAAAATTAAGTTTTTAAATCTTAAAGTATCAATGACTATTAATTTAAATCTAATAAACTCTTTGTGAATTCAACAATTGAATAATTAGTCTATGAAAGTTTTGTTTATATTAAACGTTGTAACGTGCAATATGGATTATACGATATTTAATACAATATTATGAGTATACGTAATACCTTGTTTATATTAGAATTTTATACATTTTCTCATTTGTTAAAACCCCATGATATTCGTTGTTAAAATAGTTATATTATTCAGTAACATAATTTTACAAAACATATAATGTATTTCGTTTTATCAAGGTTTTAATTTCTATATAAATGCCTGGGACCTGACGCCTGGCGGTTACGGTTATTTTTGTGATACTTATCCTGTTTGTATTGACCACGCATGTATTTTCTATAATGTATTCAAAAATTTCCTTTAGAACATAAAACAATAGAACAAAAAAAAAATCTAGATCATGGACCTAAGTTAATTAAAAGGGTGATGATGTTATCGTAACAATGTGTAAATAATATTAAAAGGCTTATTATTTATAAATTACATAATGCAAAATTATTAATGTGCAAAACAATATAACATACGATTGTGTATTGTTTATTATACAATAATATTAAAAAGAGAGTTTAAATTAAAAACATTTGGATACTGATAAAATGATAAGGATTTGATAAATATTTGTATAGCACTGGTATATTACTGTTTTTCACAAAAAGAATTTGAAAAATAAATATTGTAGAGTAAAATTTATGTAAAAATTTAAAAGTTTACTTAAATAAAGTTTATGGAAATTTTTGAGTTTTCATACCATTCATTAAAGTATTATAATTCATTATTAAGCACATGATATAATATTATTCAAATCAACAATTGACTTCAAAATTTAACGAATATTATATTTCTGTGTAATGTTATTCAAATATACTAATGATAATTATTCAATTAATATACAATATGTACATGACAAATTTAACTAGAAAGAATAATACATTTATGATAATATTGTTTTACAATTCTTAAGCTTTATTCACTTATATTATTTATATTTTATGTTTAAAATAAAATGGAAATTATATTTATAAGAGATAGGGTTTTTTTTTTTAGATTTTTTGGTCGTTTATCAACAATGAAGTTGTTAACAACAAAACTTGTAAACTAAACAAATAAGTATACTATTGTATACAAATGGCTACCTACGTATTGTTTTCAGAATTAAAATCAAAATCATAATAATAATAAACTAATGAATAAAATTCAATATAATATGATAATAATAATACGAACTAACAGTGGTTAGTAGCTATAATATTATATTTAAAAATGTATATTTATTTTTATCTATAGTGTGTGTGTATTGATAAATACCTAGGCATTGATACTTATGTAACTGTTCTATGTGTTTATTATAACTTTATACTAAAGTTTTATTTTTTTTAATCAATAGATTGAATGAAGTGTTATTTTTTTTACGAGAAAAATAGCATGAAAAATAAAAACTTGGAAACTATAAATAACTATGACTTTGATACCCAATAGAATTAAAGTTAAAATCCGGGAAAATCGGCTATGAAGTCTTTACTTACTGTATAGTGGGTGTCAAGAGTAGCTAGTCATTGAGTTGATCACTGTAATGGATGTGTTAAAATTGAATTTAATGATAAATCAATATATACCAAAAACGTTTTTGAGTGATGGAGGCGGCCTATATTTCTAAGGATATTTTATTTTATACTAATATTACTAAGAGTAAATAATATATTTTCCTATTGATCATATGATAAGTTGAAATAATTGTATTAAACGTATTAGCTAGGACGCTAGTTAATATCGACGTATCGTAGGACGGGCTAAATAAGTTTTTTTATAAATAGATTAAAATTTAATATTTTTAATACTTTAAAAATTTATATTATATGATAAATATATACGTAGTGGTAAACATTTTCATGACTACAAATAATAAATATTGAATTACCAAAAAGTAACTAAAATCGTAATTTTTCTTTTAATACCCAATTTTATTGAAATTTAAACTTAAAATTACTGAACACATACATTTTTGAGATATTTTAATAATTTGTAAGAACAACTCATCAAAAACGTTATCTTATATTTTCAATTCCGAGCCATTTCAATTGAAATTTTCAACACCAATGTAGTTTTAAATTTAAAATCTTGCGCTAAATATATTTGAAAAAAAAATGTATTTTTTTAATTTGATAATGTGTTGTAGTAGTCCAGCGTATGATGTGTATATGAAAAACAAATCTAAGCGAAGTCACATTATATAAGACATGATGTAGTTACACCATCAACATATTTCGAAATTTAAACAATACATATGCGAGGAACTTAATTTTACACTTTAAAGTATTTTTATTTACTAACAACATTTTAATCGTACATATTATTATGTTAAATAAAAACTAAAAAAGTGGAACATTTAAATTGTCTAAAATAGGTCAAAAATAGAGAAATTGTTTTTAAAATTATTATATGTCATATTTAAAAAATCTCATTAGTTAAGTTTATGGTGAAAAGTTCAAGTCTTTTTAATCATTTATTCGCAAAAAAAACAAAATTGATTTAATTTGAAAATTGGTTTTTTGTAAAAATTCTTGTTTTTTTCTAGTGGTTTTTACGTTTTTCTGATAACTGAAAAATATGAGCAATTTTATACTTTTAACCAACTCGATCAAATTTGCTATCAAAAATTATTCTTTCAAATTTGTAGATGGACATTTTATTTTTTTTTACTCCAATACGTGATAACAGACACAAAGAAACCACATACCTATATATATCATTATAAAATCAATTTATTATTATTTACCGTAAGACAACACTGATAAACAATAAAATGTTCACTCTGTTGAAAATTTAAAATTTTAATACTTTTTCTTTCAATGCCTACATTGGATAATATTAATAATGATTGCATTTTAATATAATGTAACAAAATAGGTTGTACGTAGTATTTTAATGTTTTTAGAACATAAAACATAATATTTAAATTACATGTTAGGTTTATGTTTAGAAGGTACCTATTAAAATAATTTACAAATAAATTATTAGGTATTATTTAATAACCTGCTATTATAAATTGTAATGGTTATATATTTTTATTAATATATTAATGCAGCGTGCAGTGTGACAGAAACTGGAAAGTGTTACATGTATACTATTTTCATCTTATTTTCGATGATAAAAATACTACTTAAATGTATAAACAGTTAAGTAATAATGTGTGTTACATACTCGTCGTAAACTATTAATTCGTGGCGTTTACTATAATACCATATATTAATATTGCATACCACGAAAGAGGTAAAGATTATTGATTGTGTTATCGTAATTTATATGATACCATTGATAAGTTCAAACTGTTCAAAGATTAATTTCTTAGTGTGGGTTATGTAATCAATAATTTATTTAGATAAAAGTGTTTAGTAATAAGTTTGCATAAGTCTGACACAAAGGATAGTACAAAGAATACCTATACTGTGCAAATGTGTAGATTTTGTAAAAACTTGTATTTTATCATTTTTTAAATGCTAATGAGCACATACAATAATTATTAACAAATAATAATTTATGAATTATATTTGTAATGCCTTTCATGTTAGGCTATGTATTTTATAACTATAAACAATATAAACCTATTTATATAAAAAAAGTATGGTGTAAGAATATACTTATAATACTTATTCGAAGTCTTTTTTAAAAAGTAATACATTATCGATGTAATATAATTAAAACAAAAAGTTTGATATTACATACATTATAATAATGTAAATTCGCCAAAGTTACAGACTTGTATATTTTTTTGGTTAGACTGTATTAATCATGATAAATTACAAAACAAAATATTTATTTTTTCATGTTATTAAAGAGAATTTGAGTGGGTAGTTATTACAATAAGTATGAATAAAAATAATATTATACAGTATAATGGTAAAATTAACTACCAAAAGAAAGAAGGCTTAAAAAATGGCTCATATATTATAATATATATAGTTTAATAAGGTTTTGTTATAAATACTATACTTAGTAATTTATTGATTCAAAAAATAGTTCTTAATTTATGTTATTATATTCAAATATCATCATTTATCATACTATGAAGTAACATTTGATAAAATTTATTCAGTAGGTAATAATAATATTATTATAATTCATAATCGTGATACTCAATATTTTAAAATACTTTATTTTAAACGTAAGTATAAACTTATCGGTATAAATACAGTCAATAAGTTGTAAAAATAATTTTCATTTTGTAACGCTCTGCAATATTTTCCAAAAAAAAAAAATAATTCATCAATTTATGATCTTAATATTATATTATAATTTTATTTACAAAAAAACTTGACCAAACAATTTTTCCAATTATTTAACTAATAATAACTAATAAAAAAGTACATCTTAATTCACGAGTACAATGTTATATTAAAATAATGACTGTTACGATATAAGTTAGATAATTTAATTTACATAAAAACAACAAAAACAATATTATTATGACTATAGAATTTTTAATTTAATGTAAATATATGTTCAATTGTTTCTTTGTTAAAGGGATTAAAGATAATGAGATTTTTTTTTATTTATACAAGCGTATAATATGCAAAAAATATTATACAAAAATGTATTTTTTGCCATACCTGTCTTGAAAGTTTAATTTGTAGAAAATAAGCTTTTTTTACCTAGCGGGTTGAAAAGTCAATGTCAACCCGGATAAACTTTATAGAAATTACCTATTCTAATCCGCTTAAAAATCAGAGGTATTACACCTACCAAAGTTAAAAACCGTTCTTAAATGTGTAATTATTAATAAGCTTTAAAATTGTTTTATAAATTATTAATTAATAAAATATATTTGGTCCTGTTCTAATTGATTCATGTCACTTATATTTTTCGTATTTTCGATGTTCTAATCATTTTTTATGAAATGTGTATACTGCAGATAAAAAAGATACAAAAACTTTACATCTTAGGTATATTCGTGAAATTTGCATAGTGAATATTTTAAGAATAATGTTTATATATTTTAAAATTCGTTATTGTCAATAATTTGTAAGGTATACGAAATAGTTCGATTATTTTTATCTGTTTCCTGGCAAGCCTATAATAATATTCAACTAACCGGCCTTTATAATCACTAAACAGTAAATCACAAGTATAATACTTTGTGGATCCTATAAGTGGAACTCACACAGAGAATGCTGAGAAGATGTAAGAGAGTACTAAATAAGGTAATAAGAAACGAAGAGGGACTAAGAGAAATTTCCTCAATTCTTATTTGGCAGTTTATGTGACGAGTAAATTAAATGAACACGATCCGTTTAATGAAATACGGTAGGATATATCAAAATTTATTTTGGCCACCTGCATATTTCATCTATTTTTTTTTTAAATATCTATGTATTTTTTGTATAATTTTTTTTTACCTTTTATGATTTATCTATTGATATATTATTTATCTATTATTTTGACCACCTGCATTTTGTATTTATTATTTTAATTTTAAATGTATAATTATTCATAAATACAGTGTGATATATGCGGTGTATAAAATTTATAATGTATAAATGATTATAATATCGAAAATACGAGAGATTTAAGTGGCGGGCTTCAACTAGACCAGTACCAAATATGTTTTATTAAATATAAATTTTATAAGTGAATACAAGTTGTAATAAATGTTCAACTTTAAATACTTATATAATATATATTATAAATAATACTATAAATATTTTTTATTATAAAAATTTAACTTTAATAATATATTAAGACGGATTTCGACAAAATATTTTTTTATCAAGATAAAAAAATATAATTTGGAAGCCAGGAAATAAACTAAGTCAATATGATTTATTAGTTTCATAAACAGTAGTTATCATAATTTTAAATAATGCCCAAATTGAAATTCTTTTCATAATAACAAGTTAAATTATATATTTGTTATTCATATTGTTATTAAATATAAGAACAAAGCTAAAGCTTACAGATTTAAAATAAGAAATAAATAATTACAAAAATATACAAATTATTCTGTAAACTATTCTGTTTAATTAAATCAAATTGAATGCGACAAAAATTATGTATGAAAGTAATTTAAAGTAAGATAATATTATTTAACTTGGGTATCGTAAGCTCTGAATGATATGTTTGTTTGTATATTATGTTATGATGGAAATCCCAATTACAAATTACTTATTGAAGTATCTATATAAATAAAAATTATTTACTACATAATTCTATTATTAAATTTGTAGACATTATGCAATTAATTTTATTAACTAAAAGTTAAAAGCAAATTTATTAATATACGAGTTTAACAACCAAGCGTATCTCCTTTAAATTTTTAGTTTTTTTTCTATTAAAAATATAAAAAATGGAGTATTTAAAATTTGTTACCATTTTTTATACAAAAATTAAATCAGTTAATATCTTTCTTTTTTAAATAATATTTAAAATTGTACAGAACACTTAACAGTATTATACAATAATAAAAAAAAATTTGAAAATACATAGTTCCCATTTAATGAATCTTTATTCCTGTTTGTTATATTAATCTTAATAAAACTAAATAATTGAAAATAAAAACGAATTCAAAGTTTGTTTATTTTAACATTATTATAATGTTAAATGTTGTTAATCACGATATTTAGAAATATTATGTTTTATAATTTATTTAGAAAAATTTTGCACCACGGTAAATTATGCATTCAATGTATTATTAAAGTTTAAGTTTTAGTTTAATTCATTAATTATTATATACTATAAAGTAATAAATACTGTACGTCTGTATAATATAAATATAACCATTATTAAAATTGTTTAAAAATTAAAACTAGTACAAAAGTTTAGTTGTGTATTTCAATTAATTTAATGTTTCAATTCAAACTTTAAATAACTTATTTTATAAATGCAAAGTTGTTAAAAAGACTGTATGTTTTTCAGAAAACTTTCAGGAGGTAGGTAATACTAATTTAAAATTAGATAACTGAGAAAGTTCACAAATCATGTAATAATATGACGACTTATTAAAGTAATTTAAATTTTTGTCTTAATATTTTTATAATATAATACTATTTCTAATCTTTATTTTACATAACATAATTTATCAATGCAATGTTTAATTTTTAGTGATAATATATTATATACTTATTTAATAAAACAATACATACGAGAATTTGTATTATTTACACTAATAAATATCACAATAGGTGCATGGGTCCAAGTATCAAGAATGAAAAAAAAAAATTGTTTTTATAATTTTGATAAGTGTATTGCTACCAAAACATGTTTTAATTGATGTTTTCTACTATGAAATATTTAAAAGGTATGCAGTAAACTTATTATTCAAAATTAATCTAAACTAGTATTATTTTTAACCAAATGCAAAGGCTTACATATATTTCACTAATGTAGGCCACAAGTTACAATAGTATTCAAATTACTTACAATGTATGGAAATTAACCTTCCTCTCTCGTGTATATGAATATATTTAGTATTTACTACTTAGAACGGCGACAAAGACCATACAGGTGGTAACATAAATTGTTGTAAACGTTCCTTTTTTACTTCTAAACAATGCTAAAAATGTAATTGCCAAAGTATATCCATTCAAATTAATCACCAAAGTAATTAGCGTTTCTGTTAATAGATTCGTGTGGCATTTCGACTTGCACAAAGCAGTTCCATATCGTGCGTTTAATTATTATTCAATTTACACTTCATTAGACAATACATTAAAAAAGAAAAAAAGAAAAGAACATTCTAATATAACAATAATAATTCGTTTATTGTGTGCGTTTTAATTATCTTACATGAGAGGGAGGGCAATGATATGTTGTCAGGTCGGTACCCTTTTGGTTTTGACTGCATATTGAATTTATTCGTGAGAATGGACGGCGAGAAAAAAACGCCCCTTTAATGTGTTTTTGGTCAAGGTTAATTCAATTATTGCAAGGCGATGACATTTTAGGGGATTTTATAACAATCAAATTAGATACGGTATTTTATATTTTATGATTAAAAATATGATTTAACCTTAGAACAGAATAAGACAATTTTAGTACTAATTATCGAAATTGTTTATAATTGTTGTATTATGGCTATTTCTAGTAATTAGTCCAAGGGATGTAAAAGTTACACTATAATTTATAGACTTTTTTATTAACATTATTGGCTTTGTGATATTAAATAATAAACATGATTTATTATTATTTTAAACCAATGCAATTAACAATTTTAAAAATATTCTCAATCCTTCAGATATTATAGCCTCCATGTTCAAAATTATATTTTATAATCTCCAAAATATCAACTTCAAAATCAAATTATTCTAGGTCTTCAGCGACCATTTCAACATCATAGGAACGAACAAGCCGATTAATCAGCCAAAACTATAATAATATTATCTACACAATCGTTCCTTTCTACAATCGCCTCGCGTAATTATAAATAAACCTAAATTAAAATCAAATGTACTTTACCAACGATGATCGTTTCAACCCACCAAACTGCATAATAAATATTACTGACCTTTCCCTCTATAATTTTTCATGCTCAAAAAATTTGAAGTCATTATCGCTGGACTAAGAATTGATCTTTACAAAAATCTCTTATAGTTTCTTAATAGTCATAGGACGCATTAGTATGCACAGCTTATGAGTTTCATGTAAAACATACCTATATTTTCATCAATTAATGCCGTATTAATGCCCAAACACGGAAAATGATATATTTTTATAATTACTGTCTTTATCAATTAAATTAAGCCCCAACTCTATTGCTGACTCATTCAAATTAATTATTGCCACCAATCTACTCAAGAATATGTATATCTCCCCTATGGCCTATGGGCCCAGTGTATTATCTAATGTTCAAGTAATATTTTTTAATAATTGGTGCATCGTTATCTCTTAGATATTATACATACGTATTATGTAATAAAACATTATTAATAACACTCATGGCTAAGTTACGATGGGTTTATTATATTTTAAAATAATAATAATAACAATAATAAATAAATCTTTGTTAAACATACATTAATTATATCTATACATTCATTGCTCCATTCAAAATTCAGAATCAATTTAATTGATTGCTTATTAATAAATTATTCACTATAAGAATAATTCAATTTATGTTTCATGTAACTTTTAAAATTCTATTTTTAATAAATTTTTTGCGAATGACAAAATTTAGTTTCATCAATAAAATGTCAATAAAAGTGGTTTATGTCAATCTTTTAATAATTCATGTATAGATACTTTTATTCGAGAAACTTACGTCATAGTAACATAGTAAACTATCAAACAAAATAATCAATAAATATTATTTATTGTGATTATATACCACTTATAATAGAGAACTTGTTTTTAAATTTAACAACTTATTGTACTAATTTAGTGTATGTGTATGTCATAACTGCAAGCATAATAATAATCAATTTATGTTTAATTCATAAAACGATTTTAAAAGCTATTGTCATGATAGTTGTGTAATTTTACTATGATTATAAATTCTATTTCTATTTTTTGCTGTCGTATACTGTTATTATTTATTTATAAATTATATGTTATAATATTATGTAAAATATATTTAAACAAATATATTCATGAGAATAACTTTATAAAATTCACAAAAGACATAATATTATTTTAAGATATTTCATGTTTCAATAAAAATAACTATCAATAAATTAGATTAATATTAAAATTGATTTTATATTTTAACACAAGACCTATGTTTTATTAACTTATTTTGCTTAATTAGGAAACTGATAGTTGTTCATTTTAATAGTATTTAGGTTACCAGAATAAGTTTGTTTAATATAATAAGCATGAAAAATTAGTATATTTTAAGAGCGACTACAATATAAGAACTAAGAAGTGTTATTAATTACTGAAAATGTAAAGTTTGAGTAATGAAATATGTATTTAGAACACTCGTGTTTATTTTCAAATGTCCAAAAGCTAAAGGCAATTGTGTATAGTATGTATCTATTGTACCTAATCACTGAGTTATATTTCTTATGCTCAACGTTTCATCAACAAATAATAATAAGATTAAATGTTTGATTTCACATTAAAATTATGAAAATTAAATAAGCAAAATAATGATTATACTATATCTATTGTCTACTATTTAAATACAATTAAATATATATTTTTAAATTAGTTCTAGTTGATTCAAAAGTATAATATTTATGTTTATTAGAAAATCAAAAAAGTACTGAAATTATATTAAATACTATATAAGACAATTATTATGTTAAGCAAAAATAGGATTAAAAACAATTAAAACATAAATGATGGGAAAATTAACTAAATTAATAATTAGTTATTAATTTATTCAAAATTATTTTGAAGTCTGTGAGATTTTTTTTAATTAACTTTTCGCTCGCTTTATATAAAATAATAAAAGTATGAGAAGGTGTTTTCATGTCTAACATCTTACTTTAATATCCGTATGTCATTCATTAAATATTTGATAAGTCTTAAATTCTACTTATATACTCACCATTTGGTCCTTATTAAAAAAATATTGTCATAATATTTAAATACTTAAGGTACTCAAAGAATGATAGCCAAATTTTACCATTATATCCATGTATTTAAATTTTTAATTTAATGTAATTTAGCTGCAATTTAATGGATTTCATAGCACCGTAAGCCAACGTAAACTTCAAATAATCTATACATAGCTGGTTATTATAAATGGTACCTATATAATATAGACATTCATATTAAAGGTACGATAAATGAAATATTATTTTAATGATTTGGAATAACAAGAGTTTTCAGTTTTCGATAATTTATACTTATACTCGCTCGCTTAATAATAAACTAAACAAATCACTCAAAATAAACTTAACTGAGAATATCTAAGTTTTTTGAAAGTTTTAAACACAAAATGACACAATAAAATTTTTTTCTAAATTAAAATAAAAAATAATCTATTGTTTAATAAAATTAATTGGTAAAAACATAGATGCATTTTATTTTGAATTTAGTTTTCATTCATAGATGATCGATTACCTATACGATGAATGGAGTGTTTTTTTTTTATAAATGTCAACCTGTTGCATTGTATATTGTATAACAGCTTTAATATTAAATAATAATAATAAAATTATGATTTAACGATGGGTATAAAGTAAAATTAGTATTGTATTTCAATATATAAACAAGAGAAACAGACTTTACGATCGCACTTCCTGGTTTCTATGCATATAATTTACGAGTTTGAAATAAAATATAATGTAATATTGCATAACCAAATTTAATATAGGAATTCATATTTCATTGTACTTTAACAAACTATAGTAAATAGAGCTTAACAACAAATGATACATTCTGGCTGTGATTATGTACAATATTCGTATATAGACACGCGGAAATCGGTTACTAAATTATTAGGAAAGCTAACAGCTTGAATATCTAAATACCAAAAAAAAAAAATCTTTCACCTCATTTTAAATAACATTATTACAATTTCACTATGGTAATATTACAATACTGTACAAAACATATAAGAAATAGTAGAATAATATTGTAAACGATTAGGTAAATAATAATACAAAAATGTAATGATTAAAGCAGAAGTACGTGGATAACATCGTTACAAATAAAAAATATTATGTATTAAATTTGGAGTTAGAAGTAACGATGAACATGAGAAATTTGATACAAAATATTTTTATAAGACTTGGCTAAAAAAGAACATTTTCGTTTGGTAAACAAAATTTTTAATTTTTAAATCTAATAAAAATTTCATAATTCATAATTTATACGATTATACAAATAATAAACATGATATTTTAGTTAGCTGTACATAAATCATAATTAGGGACTATTCACTATAGGTATAGTGGTCATTCAGTTGGATATATTCATATATTACTATACTGATACATTGTTCTTGCATTATATTAAATAATTCAGTTACCGTGAAGGGTAAGGCAGCATGTATTATCACAGCATTTTTATTTTACAGTTTAATTAGATAAACATGTTTAACTCAGTAAATATTGACAATTGAAATTTAAATGTTTAATTAATTAATTTCATATGCGATTGGAGTTTCATCAAGCCGTTAATTTAGAATACAATTACAATAATAATATATTTATATACTATGAATACATGATGGTTGTAATATTTCGGTAAAAATGTATCACAAAAAAGAGTAAAACATTATTATTCCATAATTGTTTGGCACAGTCACTATAATGTTACGATTTTGTAAATCGAATGACACTCATCTACACACTATTCATTTTAAATATATTCGTTAAATTTTTTTACCCTTTCAATATTTTTTTTTATTGGTTTATGCTCATTTCCAACTAATAGAGTAATTTAATACGCTTTAAGAAATGTTACCATCTTAAAGTATACTGTAAATGAAGTAAAATATTGTAAAATCAATTCTTTTCTATTATTTCCAATTTAGAAGAATTTAAAATAATGAAATTAAATTCGCTTAAACTTGAAGTTACCATGACGTATGATTTACGAATTTTATATTTTCTTATTATTTAAAAATGATGTAATATTGGCAATATCTCAATAGTAGTTTGAATCGCGTCCAGTTAACTGAGGAAAATGAAATATTATATTAGCATACTGGAAACAGTAATAAAAAACGTTACAATGCCATCATGACGATTACAGTTCAATAGTTTATTATCTACATTTATATTATACTATACGAGTAGGTACATTCAATATAAATAGACCTATGACTCTAAGGAATATTATTATTGTTTATCATGTAACACATAGATGTGGCAATTATTATAAAATGTGTGTTTTATTGGATAAACATATAGTCGCTAATAGCACGACCTCCGACTAAGCTCGTGTGCAACGATCTTCTTCTATTTTTGTCGCTTGGTGTTAGTTAATCATTTAACACTATTAATTTCTTAGAGTTTTGAATGCTGGCATTATAACACATTCGTCTATGCATTCTTAACGCAAAAAATAATCCGGACGAGGATATACTGTTGAAATTGGAACCGGTTTTCCACACAAAGATTATCTAATCATCGGAAACAACGGTGCATATTATAGCGCGTGTGTTATCTGTAAACGATTCGGAAATCGAATCGTGCTCATCTTGAAACATACAATAACAAAATAAAACGCCGAATGGACGTCCTTTGAATGCCATGCGTTCGAGGTCGGATCTGATCTGAAGCGATTATGTATCTCCGCTCGTGTAGTGTGTATTTGTGTGTGTGTGTGTGTTTATTTTATTTATCTGTATGGGCACTATATTATGTACTATCATTTTGGAAGCTATTTCAAGGTTACACTATTTAAAAAAGGAAAAAAATTAAAATAATCTAATGAAATAGAAAATATCTAACCACACACCTAGATTACATCATAACTGGTCCAGATGGTCCGCGTGATGATTAAGTTTCGAGAAGATTTCCGATTTTTTACGGCACCGGCGCATGACCTCACTGTGTTTACACATAGTCGTCATCTAACACGGTCTCCATATCGTGATTGTTCCCCGTGCTTCATCTTCTGTACTTAGTGTATAAGTATGGCACTGACACTGTTTCTCATAATAAAGATTGTCGTCCATGGGTATACAGTCATACATGGGTCCATGGCAGAAATGGTCGTGATGTATCATAGTTTCTGTATATAATATATTATACATTGGTACACTTTTTTTTTTACTTAACTGTTTAAAAAAAAATTTCTCGGAATCTGAAAATCTTGATTGACCTAAACTTGAAAATAATTTTATGTAACGCTTGAAATATATTACGCACTTTACAGTCTAAGTACGGTTTATGAACAAAATTCAAGAGTTATAATTATTTTTATTGTTATTGAAATTAGTTCACGTTTTGACTTAAATGAATTTGGATTTATTGGATTAATTGTTTTAAATATATATTTTAATTTTGATGTTTTTTTTTAAATTTTTTAATTACATGGGTATTTTTAAAGTTATTTCAAGATATTTTCCAATACATCTAAAATATAACTAAAATAAAGTTAATATAACAGTTTAAGTCTTGAAGGATATAATGGTACATAATATACATTAAACAAAGATTGTCAACTGCATAATATGGTTAATGTTCTATTAATTCGTAGAGTCGAAATTTAATTTTGAAAGTACAATTTAATTAGTCGAGTATGCTTCAAATCATACACTTAATGTTTATATCTTACTTTAAATTACACAATTGATATTACATTTTATTTTATTTTTTAAATACTACTTTGTTTTGTTGATTTAATAATAATTATTATAACATATTAGGTGATAGAATATAACATTTTGAAATGTTCTGAAAAATATTATTTAGCCAAAAGGAATTCTTATAAGAGCCGCATATGGTCGCCGTGTCATGTATATAGCCGAGAAGCAATTAAAAGTTTTTTTTGTTTTATTTAACACACGTTATATTTATTTATGTCCTTATAACAATCAATAAGTTTACGCATTAATAAATTCTGCCTTATTGTATTTATCTGTGAACGGTTTTTACATATTTATTATTTAACAGGAAACTTTTGCTTAAAGTACTTCAACACTTTTGTGTTTCAATCATTAAACAATATTTTCTAAATGAATCTCGCGCGTTTTATAATAATGTCTTATCGTGAAAACTGAATTATGTAACAACCGATAGAACGCTATGATCTTATTATAGTCTCGCGCCAAGACTACATTATAATAATATCGTTATTTCAAAGAGCGAGAAACGAAATCAGGTATTACAAGCTGTTATTATTTTATTGGCACCTGCGTATAGCTGTATTGGTTTGATTTAATATTTTTACAAAAATAAAAAAGAGAATTATTTTCTGCATTACGTTAAATGAATAACATTATAGTAATATTTAGTACTTAAATGATTATGATAAGGATTATTATTTATGAAAATATTGATTTTTTCACACAATATTTGATTATTGGCTAAATAGAGTCAATATCTAGTTATCAATTATATAGAATTATGGGAAATTTATAACCTTGTTGAATTATTCATAAACCAGAAAAATGAAAGATCTTATGGTATTTTATATATTTTGTTAAAATATTATCTCAGTAACAGAAAGTTTGTAAAATATTATACAACATATTTACAAGCTAACACCTATACTTAAATAATTATCATAAGCTGTAAGTATAATCATCATCAATATTTGAATAATAATAATATATTTATTTCGTACTCATCGATTCTTATACAAAAACAATCTAATACTAATATAATAATATGGTTATTTTGGTAATCCCTAAAATGATAAAATTGTTTAAGAACAACCAAGTCAATAAGGTGTAAATCCAAATAAATAATAGGTTTAAATTTGGCTGTTTAATTAATTATTTGGTGTTTTTAGTTGGTAATTGTATTAGTTTCTAATAGTTGCATTTGTTAAGAGTAGAATGAGTATCTCATTCTTAATAAATTCAAAATTTGTTGAGAAAATTTAAATTTTTATATATTGTTAGTATTTTTAACACACATAAAAACGATGGAAATCTATACTTAAACTAGGCCTGTTCGTGTTTGGTTTAACGAACACAGTGCGTTTAATATATTTAATTTTAATTTGGTAATTAATAAACTTATTAAGAATCATTAATATTCAGCTAATTTTTGAAATCGTTAATTTGTTAAGCTACCTATTATCATTCAGACAATGTAAAGTTCCAAATGTACTACGCAATTTTATTTTTGGCTAAATCAATAAAGCTCAATTAATTATTAAAATGAACCGTTTTCCCATTTTGACACTTTAATAAACCTACATCATAATACATAATAGTAGGTACATAATAATTTAATTTTTAAAAGTCAATTTTGTGTATAAATAGATTGATTTGGTCTGGTCAGTAATTTATTGCGAATGATTGTTTCAATATTGCAACAGTTGCGATGTTATTAAAATCGAATGTTGTTGTGAAAATAAATTTCAGCTTGAATAGAAATAAAATGATACAAACTATATTATATGCCATGTTCAATGTTCTACTTGAGAGAAAATTGCGTCCTGAGCTATGAAATATACAGACGAGTTTATAGAAATATATATAATATGTTTATAACATTTCTCCATTTTCGCTACCCTTCCAGTACACTATAAAAGTCTATACTTGGAAACATTTTAAACCTACTTTGTTCTTTATTAGAACAATGTGATTGTGAGAATAAAGTATATTACTCGAAAATGTTCTGTTTATTATAAATATTATTATTTGTATGTTTGGTCAATATTGTTTAGATTTATTTTATTTATTGATTTAAAATTATTACTATTCGAATATTTTTAAATATAATGTTTTGATAAAAACAACCTCTGTTTATCTTAATATATTATTCTAAAAGTATTTTTATTTAATATGTCTAGTCATACAATTATACAAAAAATAATAATTGTGAATATGGCAAGAAAGGTAAACTTATAAAAAGTACGATACAAAAGATAAACATAGTTTGATTTGAATTTGTTTTTATTACCTTTAAGTATTTATTAACTGTATTTATTTTTCTATGACCTACATAAAATTTAGAAATAAAATTTGGCTATTAAAAAAAAAAATATTTAAAAATTAAAAATTAAATTTTAATTCCAAATGGATAAAGAAATATACTGATTTTTTGATAATGAGCGTGCTATTTTTATTATTACTTTTTTTTTTGACCCATTATGTTTTAGAGTAGTCTAGTTGCTTCAATTATTGTCAACATTGTGGGTAAAATTCTAGTAGAATATTTGGTTTATAGAAGGTAAAAGTAGGAAATTTCTTGTATTTTGCTAAATAATTAAGAAAAAATATTAAAACTAGCGTTGAAAATTCGAAAATATTCATAAAAAAACAAATTTTTCATATTTATTCAGTATATATTTTCTTGAAAATCATAAAAATTAAATCTTTTATGATATTGTATGTGTTAACTAAATATGCATACATATCAATAATGAAAACCCATAAATTCTTCGTCTAAAAGTTGGTTTGTATATATACAAATGTATATTAACAATAAAAAAAAAATAAACTTTTTGAAATAATATTATTATAGGAACCAACCAGATGCTCAGTACATATAATGTATTAATAAAAATATTACATTTATTAATATTAGTTAGATTTTTTGTTTTTTGTCTAATGAAATTATTATTAGACTTATTTATCAATTAGTGTGTTTTTTTTTGTCAGAACTAAATGTATGAAGTATTTTCAATTAAATAAAAATCAATCCATATTTAGAATATAAAATAAAAAGTGTTATGGAGACAAGGTTATGATATTTAAGATGAATCAGTACTAAAACGTTTAAAAAGAAAGTCTTAAATTCTCTGAATAGATGAATCATTAAGAGTAGACATAAGATATACTTGCCTAAAGCACCCGTGGGCCTTGAATTTGATTGATTTTAGAAATGTTAATAATTTATATTATATTTATATTACGCCTACTAATATATGGCATAGATATAGATAATATGGTAGCTTTTTAATAAATGACATTTGTTCACTTAAAATTAAATATGTTATGGTTTATAAACTATGATTAGTTAACCTTTTAAAACCTAAAATATGCTTTTATTTAATATATTCTTGTTACTTATAATAAATAGATTAAATATCATCATGATAAATTTACTCGAATAGGCTGATTAAAATAAAGACATTTATATTCAAATATATTTATGCAATGGTTGGATGCTATAATATTATAGACGAAAAATTGAGTTCGTGCAATGAAAAACTTGAAATGCCAATGTTGAAAATGTCCAAATGAGATGATGTGTAATATATTAGTATATTATGCTGTAAGTTATTTTTGAGACAAATATATTTACCTAATAAAGATATATTCTAATAAAAAATACTATCAAAATATGTTAACTTAACCTTTAAAATTATGTTCAATATAACTACATACAATACATTTTAAATTTAAATTATTATTTAATAAATATAGAAAATAAATACTGGTTACATTGAAAATATAAAATATTTAAGATAAATTTAATGATTATCAAAGAAAACTTACTTATCCCTAACACCAAATTATCTTAGTATTTTTGAACGAGTGAGTGATATATATATATGATTTAATAAATATCTACATTTTGAATATATTTTAATCATATCTGACATCATCACTATTTAAAATTACATTAAATTGAACACATAATCGTTTTTCAAATATTATCATAATCCACAGTTTTTACATTTATTAAACATAATAGTAGTGCTTTAATTGTGGTTTTATATTTAGCTGTGTTATAAGTTATTTTGAGGTATATTTTAATTACCTAATATTTATGAAATTTCATGTATAAACTCGTATAGCTGAATAATTAATTTTATTCATTAATCATTAGTCACATGAATATAATTAATACACTCTTGAATGAGAAATAAAGAAGTCGGAAAAGGCCAAAATATTCATTAATAGGTCTGCCTGTCTGTCACTTTGTTTGTCTGTCTGTTTCTCATTATCGAACTCTTATAATCTTGACTATATTTATAATAAGCAGAGGATTAATAAAAATTCGCATTATGTTTAATAGTCCCGTTTGATTAAAATTTTTAGTTTTAATTTAAAATAAATTATTATAGATCTATAATAAAAATCAAGTTTGAAATGATTTTGTTTCACCTTCAAAAAATTATCAATCATAACAACTATCAATACATTTTATCAACGATTGTATATCTTACCGATTCATATACGAATAGTGAAGGTATATAGTATATTATTTTAATGAGTGTAATAATACAACAATAAAATAATGTTATAGTGAATGTGAAAGACAGACACAATAAAAAATACACGTAAACACTGCTTACATAAAACTATATCCAAATGTTAAACTCTTATAGAGAAAGGTATATTATTTTGAGGGTATTTAAAAAAGTAGGCACTATAATAGTTCGCCATTGAACCATACATTTTTATAGGGATACAGTTACTTGTGCAATGTAGATATTGAATAGTAAATCTGCACGATACGTCAATTGGAGTGCAATTTTATTAACAACACGCACCACACGGTATACTAACTACCTTTACATTGTCCAAAAAAATTACGACAATTTATTTTGACTGATATCACATCATTTTATGTTCAGTAAAAATTCGAAGATTGATATGTACTTCGAAATTTGAATCGGAGATCAAAAAAATATGGTATGAAAGTATGGTTTTAAGATAAAATATTTGTTCTTATATTTCTTTTTGTTATTTATTTTTTAAAAGTGTCATAAAGTTTCATATGACGATCAAAATGGGACACATGTGGTACTTTAAGTTTGTCAGAATTAAAAATTCACAATAACTTGTGTGTTGTAGGCAACTGACAAGCTATAAAAAAATATCGGTTGGTTAAATAATGCATTTTTATGTTTGAATATTTTTTTAAGGTGATTCAATATAACTTTAAAATCAGCATATTCTGTATCGCTGGGTTGGAAATTGTTTACAAATAATCTATTCTTCAAAAAATACTATATTTATTTAACAAATATGATGAAAAATGTATCATAGGTTTCATAAATTATTTATAATTATTTACAATTATTTTTACACATCTAAAACAATTTCTAATTTTAAAACTGTAAACGTTAATAATTAAAAATTGATATTTACTAATAAAGTATTATACAACTTTTTTATTTCTATTATATTTCCAAAGTATTATAAAGATTACTATTTTTATTTATTCCAGAATCATTTCAATGAATATTATTGATAATAATTATTTACAAATATAATATGCTATACGTTTCTGTATTTTAGCTAAGCGGTGGATTGTAATTATACAAGTTATACGATAAATTCCATTGTAAAATACGCTTGTAATGTAAGTTTTATTTAGTTTAAAAAATATTTTCTCTATAATGCTAATTTAAACATTTCATGGAAAATTCCAAGAATCTACGTTCTGTGGTTATACTCATTTTTTAATTACAACAAAATAGATTTTATCAAAAGTTAGTTTTACGTAAATATTCCAGGTTTTCTCGATTCTAAGAAAAGTACTGGGATGTTTTTACTTTTGACCTCGTAAAGTACAGACTCGATCCAATTTACTACACAAAGAACCACATTTGAAATCGAGCATTTTATCTATCATGATAAGTTTTAAAATCCCGCTATTGTCTACATAAAAAAAGAACGTCATGATAAGACCAATATATTCTATGTTCTGTTAAGAATCAAAAATATACACATACAAATACCATAAAATACCTAATTAAAAATAAATTTATAATTGAAATTTCACAAAAACAAAAATAAAAAAAAATAATGCTTAAATAACTACATATCATTTGGTCACCGTAATAATACTTCTTTAATTATTCAACTGTGCGGGGTAAAATTATGTATACTGCAAGACTCGTGGGTAGATTATTATTAGTTATTACAATGTATAATATCATAATAAATTTTTAATCTATAATGCATTACAGATTGCTAAATATTATCTTAGTACAATAGTGTCTAATGTATGATAATTAAAATTATATTAGTATTTTTTTCTTTTCATAATATAGACCAAATATTTTTTTATTCATGTTTCCAATTGTTAATTAATTAAAAAGTCAAAATGATGAATTTTGTCCAAAAACACTAAAATTAGCAAAATTATTTTTAGCTAAAACTCTTATTATTTTTAATATTCAATACATTAAAAATGTTTTATATGTGTCCCCTCATTAGTTGTTAATACCGGAATCAAAAATTGAGCATAATTTTACAAATGTTTTTTATAAACGTCTGAAATTTAAATTACTACGAAATTATATATTCATGCATAAAATAATTTCTCGTTAAACTTTTTTGTTATTTTATTATATTTAAAAAATAAATAACTGCACTCGAAATTTTAGCCAAAAGCTCGATGTTCTTACACTGAAAAAAAATTGAAGTACAAAATTACAAAATACTTTTCACACAAATAAGATTCAATACAAGGGGCAGCTGTCTTCAATAGAGTAGTTATTTGAAAGTTTAGGCCTAAAATCTAAAAGCACTTTATTATTAATGCAATCACTCTTATAGTTTTACCATACGAGTATTACTAGTGGGATTAAAAATTCTATTACATCAATAAACCAAAATATTCTAACATAAGTTAATAATTTAAAATTGCAAAAATCTACAATTCTTTTTAAAAATGATTTTATTACTGATTAGATTATTATGTGTAAAGTAGTTTTGCATTTTTAATCATTTTAAGTTGATTTTTTTTGCATTCTATATAAATGGTTTTAAATGAATATTTATGGCTTATGGGATATGAATTTAGTCACGAATATTAAATAATATAATAACGTATTTTACTCAACATAATATATATTTAGTACACAATTTTTGATTGGTCTAAATTTCTACATGAGAAATACAACTTTTAAAGTACTTTAATCATGATCAAAATAATGTTAACCATAAATTATTAAATCAGATATTATTTTCATAGAATCCGAATTAATTTTTCAAACAATTATTGTTTTAATACATAAGTATTTATAGGTTATTATAAAATAGTAGTTTAATATTATTACCATACATTTTCGATAGTACTTTCAACATTAATAGGTTAAAATTGATTTAGATATTTAGTATTAGTATTTTTAATGACATACTAATTATGTCATATGAATTACGTTGACTGGTCGGTAGATAAATAGGTATATTCATATCCTTCTTAGGTCATAATTTACTAAGCCTAGGTACATAATATGAACTGTGGATTTAATATTATATAAAAAATAATAGTTGCATAATTCATCATAAGCAAATTAAATCTAAGTAGGTATTTATCATTATACGAATTACATTGACTAATCTCATCTGTTTTAAATGTCAATGCCATACGAATTGTCTGTTTTAATCTATCTATTTATTACCAAGTGATTAACATATAACACTACACACATGATATCCTGAATTGCTTTATTAATCAATAATTTCATATATTAGATACTATAATATAATATATTATAAACCATACAGTAAGGTTTTGTTTTTGTATTCACAAACATTAATTTTATTGAGTTATTACTAATTTGTCATTTGAACACATGCTTTTCATTGTCATTGAAAAAAAAATTATTATTTCAAATTCAATAGTCAGGGATAAATTTACAAGCTGTTGTCCTACTGTCATTATAAAGAATAGAGAGAAGAATGATTAAAAATTGTTGTAACGAGTATCTCCGATTACAATAAAATTGATATTTATATATTATACATATGTTGTTTACTATTGTTATTTGACTCCAAATACATTTTGCAACTCTAAAACGTAAATACTCGTAAAATAAGTTGCTCATGAACTTCTCAATATGGAAATATATAGGACAGTTCACTCATTTTTACTATTTAACTATTTATTTATTTTTGCTATTTTAACCTAACCTTGTGGTAGTGGTATAAGATCTATTTTATCAAACTAGAATCATCCTTATCTATTATAGTTAATTATTAAGCAGGTGATTTATTTAAAAATATTGATGTATTCAATTCGAGCGAATAGTTTCTGAGTTATTAAAATATAGCTCCTTATAGCTAAAAACAATATTCTTTAATTATTTTCATACAAATAATAATAAAATATAAAACGTATATGACATATAATTTAGTCCTTATTATGAAAAATACAAACTATAAAATGTTAATCAATATATATTTATTTATTTTAAATTTTCTATTATACTTAATACTATACAAGATAAAATTACTTAATAATTACGCGTTTGAAGTTTTATTTAGATATTTTAATACTTTGAATAAAGCTTCCTCATAATTTATAGAAAACAATTAGGGTTTTTATTTGAAAAAAGTAGTTAGAATCGTCTAGTTAAGAAAATCTAAGTATTTGATAAATTTGAAAATTTATACTTACAAATTCCAAATCAGAATTTGAAGAAATGAATTATATATTAAAGGAAAAAATGATGTATGCATGTTAAATCACTCTGTATATTCAAGAAAAATGATTTTAAAGTTTAATTATTAAATTACACAACAATTTTAAGTTATTTTCAATTAACTGTTAATTTTGGAATGACATGTACATCAAGAATATATTTGCTATAAGTCTTAGGTTGAATAACGGGTAATGATGATTTATTGAGTTGAGTTGTAAATATATCAATTTGTATTATAGCACGTTCATGACAACAATACATTTAATTGACAAAAGTATCTAGTGTAGTACAATTCGTTATACTTAGTAATCAGCATTAATCAATGAGTAATCACTCTTAAAGTTGTTACCTTATATTATATAGAAATTAGAAAGGTTTATTAAAATCTCGATTTCAAATATTGGTCGTTATTTTTACGAATTATAAAAAAAATGAAGTATAATATTCTCAAGAGTTGTAGTTGTAATAAATTCTATATACCTTTTATGATAGATTTTAAAACATACACCTAATATTAATCTATTCGTCTACAAATCAAAGCAATAGAAACTATCATAGTTCACGAAATATTTTTTTCATTTATTGATAATGGAATAATAACAATTTAGATATTAGGTTTGTACTATGAACGTCAATATTATACATATTTAAAGAATTATAAATGCACTCAGGAAGGAATGCCACCCTACAATTAAGTATTAAAAATCTTATTTATATGTATTTATTTAAAATGTAATTTTTAATTTTATCTCCACTATACACATTGTTATAACGTTCAATAAAAAAACAAAATCACATTTTAATTTCAATTATTTTAAACGAAAATCAACTTATTTTCTGTAGGTTGTTAAGCAGATTTTTTTTCAAAAGGTTAATATATCCTTATTTTAAATTAAACTTCGTCTTTAATAATTGTGTAACATAAACTGTAAGATATTAAAAAGAATATGTATGGTGTAATACATAAAAAATTGATAAATTTATTTTTTGATAAAATTTAATAGACCACTAAATAATAAGCATTATTTAGGAACCATTAGCACACTATTGGTATTTTTTTTTTGTGATTATTTATGCAATACAGCAATAGCCTTTCAAATATTGTAGATGCGCAGAAATTTGTGAACTGGTATATAATCTGGTTTTTATTTGGTGATAATGAAAATAAATTATTATTCTGAATATTAAAAAGTATATTGTATAAGTATTTTAGTTTTAATTTATATAAATTTAATGTTATACAATTTAAAAATTGTTTAGTAAATCAAAATATGTTGATTCTTTATATTATTAGGCAATTACTTTTTGAAAAATAATAAATGTTCTAAAACAATCATTTGTAATTTACTTGAACAAATTAAATTAGAAACAAATGCAATTTCGTTTGAGAACTAATTTTTAAAATTTAACAGTATTTTCGGGAAAACTGAATATTAGCTATCATACAAATATAAAATTTCCCTAGTTTGGTTTTCCACGGAAGAGAAACATTTTTCCATTATCTTATATAGTTAACAATTCTCAAGGTTTATTTTATATTACATTTTGTTATCTATTTATTACTTAATTTAGATAATATATTATTGTTAATTTTAACAAAATATGCAAACACCATTTAATGAAACAGACAGAATCTACAATTATTCACCTTTATGATTAACATAATGTTTATTATTAGCGTCGCTAATTTGAGTCATCCTATAATTTAACTACAAACCAGTGTTAATTATATAACCAACACTTATATATTATTCATTGAATTCGTACGAAACAAACATTCACATTAACATCGTTACAACTATCATAGATAATTATTATGGTATTTTTAATCAATAATATTTATTTTAATTTGTAATAAACAATGATTTGTATATATTTTTTGGAATATTTTTATGTTTTTATTTGTGATGATGAATTTTATGATGACAGTTCTCAGGTTTTAAACAAAAGTTACTCAACATACCTTTTTGGAGAATCGAAAAATTACAAAATAAAAACGAATATATTAGTATACATTGTCACCGCCATATATTTATATTTTATATAATTATACTATCACAATATTATGCATCTATATAAGTGTAAAATATTACATATTGTATGCTAAATAATTTAATTTAATTAATAATTAAATTTAACGTACAATATGGTGTTACCTAATTAGTTTAATATCAATGTTTATTATTATGAATCGTATTTTTAAACTATCGTGCTTATATTATCCTAATTGAATTTATAATACCAGCTCAACTTAATAATTTAATACCTGAAACTTTGATTTTTCTAATAAAATATTGTGATTTATGCAAGTAAAATATCAATATTGTCATATATATTTGAACAGAAATATCAGACAAATGTTTGAAATGAGCTTAAAATATCGAAGTTAATAAAAAATTAATCCCTATTAGGAACATTGTGCATACACATTATTTATTATTTATTATTTGTTTTATATATTTATATACATATACACACATATATATATATATATATATATATATATACATAAATAGTGAAAGATTATAGTAACTTACTATATAACTATGTTCTTCTGTGGTAAAAATGGTTCACATATTAAAATAATTAAATTTTTATTTTAAATATTACCTCGAAGCTATAAAATAGTGTCGGGTTTATTCAAAGTTTAAGATTATAACTAAAATAATTTCAATCAAACACTTCTAAACAAACTTTTTTTCCAAAGACATAAGCTATCCTTAATTTATTTTCACAAGCGTATTATAATTTATAGTTAAAATCTAAAT
Organism: Rhopalosiphum nymphaeae; assembly: GCA_036289425.1. NCBI lineage: Eukaryota > Metazoa > Arthropoda > Insecta > Hemiptera > Aphididae > Rhopalosiphum > Rhopalosiphum nymphaeae. Next base: position 4,530,490 of record JAZAQC010000012.1, on the reverse strand, counting down.
TATGATTATATTATATTTTGATTTTATTAAATTATCGTTGAATAATTTTATAATTTTAGTATCAAATTATAACCGTGACTATACTTCAATATACACCTATCATTTATCACTGTTAATACGATACTACGTAACACGGTACCTATTCATCTGTTATTAACTGTTGAAATAAGAAATTAATATTTTCAAAATAATAAGTATACAATTAACTTGAAATCTTGAGTAAATACAACCGGAGAAAAAAAAATGATACAATTATAGTTAAAATTAAAAATTATAATTTATTGACTAATGTCCAATGTAATTGCTTTTATAAGATAAAAATATAAACTATATGTGTACATGTTTTATACATTTTTATTAAATTTGTATTTGTATGACCAATTATGTGCCATATGAAAAAAGCAGCTCTGTTTAAAAATATTATTTATATAATTAATTCATTATTCAATAGTTCACAAAAAATTTAGAATATGAATTCCTTAAACACAGAGTAGTTTAAAAATATCTATTATGTTTATGCTAATCAATTGTTGGCCAATTTCATAATGTGTAATCGTGACCATAAGTCATTAAAAATGGCATAATATATTCAGGGGGAACGATAATAAAAGATGATAGTTATTATAATAATAATATTGTGAGTTAACGATGTTTTTCTTCGCATTTTTATGCATTTAATTTAATTATTATATTTAAATATTATTTAATATTTTAAATCATAAAAATATTAAATATTCTATTGTAAAATGTGAAAATAGAATAATATTAGGTTATAGATCAATTTTAAGATATTGGAAAGTAATTTATTTTTTAGTTAGAATGATTTTTTTTTTTTAAATAAGTTTAAATTTCTGAATTAAATTATTGTAAATTTATAAATAATTAATTTATATTATAGAAGCAATGCTTTATAATATTTTTATTTTAATGGTGCTAAATATTGATGTTCAAAAATTCTATAAAAAATAAAAAAATAATAAAAACGATAGCTAAGTGGATATTGTTCTGTTGTACATTAGGTGCCTAGTACGTCATTATTGTGTATGCGTGTTAAATTTGAATTCAATAATATATCATTTTACCTATAAAAAGAAAAAGGTTATTTTATAATAAGTATTTTGATATCTATAGCTATTAATGTCATTTATTATATTATAATTATTTCATTACTATAATAATATACCTATCACAGTTTGTCAACCTAAATAACTCAAAATTTAATAACATTTTTCTGTAAAAAAAAATCGCATATTTATATTATTAAGTATTTTTTCACTATAATAATAACATACAGAAAATCTTGTATTTAATGTTTAAGCTTTAATTATGAAAATTGATCATTATTTATATTTTATGCTATAAAATAAGCTAAATTTCGCAACTTTAACGAAAACTATTATACTGACTGTTATATGAAAAAATCAACTGTAATCATCTATTAAATTTTCATAGGTTTTTTCGAGCATACAAATATAAGATATTTTATAGAAAAAATACTAAATTAATTCAAAATTTTAAAATGTCTACTTATAATAAAATATTTTAAAAGTCACATTGGTTATAGAATAAGTTAATTTAAGGAATTATATAGATAAGCAATAATGAAACATTTAAATTTTGTTGATATTTAGATTTAAAATCATAACAATATCATAAAAATTGACTAAGGATAAATTGTTATTTTATCTGTGAATCTCCAATTTCCTAAACATTTTAAGTTAAAACTACAATAGATAATATTTATGAAATTAATTATGCCTGTTGCTCATAGTTTTTTATTTCATAATTTTTGTAACCAAAACGTATATTGAATCTTGCATTAAATCTCTAATTATTTTTAAAAGCACTAGAAATTATAACCATTGATTTCTTCTGCGTCCTCCTCCAAAAAAAATTATCAACTAGACCAAATTTACTACTAAAAACTACCATATAAACCTTTTTTACAGCTTCAAAATACGATGACAGACATACACATATAAAAAAAACCACATATTGTAATATATCAATTGTGTATCGCGTCGCTCAGGATCTAATATGAATAATAAAATATGGCCCATAGAATCTATAGAGACTATATTTTTATTGTTATTCTTACAGACGAGAATACACTCCACTAGCTCATAGGTCGTAATAATAAAACAATATGATTGATTGAAAACATTTAGTATATAATATAGTAAATAAAAAACAAGACAACTCGTTTTTACGATGTTTTGACATGAAATAAAACATTTTATTATAAAATAATTTTGTGGTGTTCTAATTTTATGTTTTAAAAAATACGTCATTAAATCTTATAACGAAAGGCATATTCAATTCTATAATTAAAGAGTGGAAGAAATTTTTCTACATGAAGATTATTAACGACGCGATTTCTGTTTACAATTAAACCCTATTCTATGTAAGCTTGTTAACGATTACACATCAATTGATAATGTACCAATATATTATTAAACTTCTTGTGAAGTACCCAGTGTAAGCATTAAATTTAGATATCTAACAGTTATTAAGTTCAAGAACGATTGTATAATTTCGTTGTCCATATGAGCAGCATTTATTCGTAATCATTTGATTTTGAAGGGGGCGTATTTTTCTTTAAAGAAAATGATTTTGTTATATAATTTTTTGTGATTTTGAAGTAATTAAAAAAACATAGAAGTTGCTCTGGTGTAGTAGATGTCGAGGTTACTTCGTCATTGAGCGGATAACTTTAATGGATGTGTTCAATTTAAACTCAATGATAAATTATTGTGTACGAAAAACGATTCACTAAGTGGAAACGGTCTGTCGCCTATACATATATTTCAAAGGATATTTTATTTAATATTAGCATTGCTTTTAGTAATTTATTAGTCATACGGTAAGTTGGAATAATATTTGTAAATAATTATCACATATACTATATAATAATAATTATTATAGTGTTGTTTTATATTTAACATCACTAACTAATATCAACTAATAAGACAATGCAGATGAAATATGTGGATAGGTTCATTTTAAATAGCTTAAAACTTCTTTCTTTAATTTGTATTTAGAAAAATTTTACAGTGGTTAGTAATCATGAGGGAAGAATCATTTAGATACCGCACTTCGATAACTTAAAATCTAATTATTTTGAAATGTAACATCGAGTTTAATAAATAATGACATACATAATAGTAAAAAGTTTCAAATCTCTAAAATAATATTTTTTAAACTGAAACAAAATAATTTAAATCGTTATTCTTCATTTAAATATCCACTTTCATGAAAATGTGAACAATAAATGGTTTTAAAAAAAAATATAATATTTGCTATAAGAACCACTTATGAAGAATCTTTTTTTTTTAATTGACAAATTGATAAAAATCAATAAAATATCTAGTTCTTATTTGTTATTCATACCTATCTATTTCCCTTATAATATTTCATACTAAATTAACTTTTTTTATTCGAAATGTTCAAATTTAGTTGAGAAAAAGGACATGATAGGTATATAATAACCATGAAAAAACTATAATTGAAATTTAAATAGAATAAGTCTTCAATTTTTTATTTATATGTATCATGGTTACAATAACTACATTTATATAATAAAAATGAATTCAACATAAATATATAACATTAGTTATTAACAATTTAAGAGTGATTATATATTGTTTACAATGTTACAGTTGATTAGTCTTTTTAATTAAACTATGAAGTCGTATATGTATGTGATAATTATGAAAAACATTATAATAATAATTAAAAATCATATTTAAATAATTTAACAATGAAGTAACAAATTTAATAAGACAATATTTATAGGTACTAAGTCACTGGAAATATTATATAGATACGAATTCAACTTATAAGAATAAAATTTAATTATTATCTCAGTTATTAGTATAATTATTAAATTAAAAAGGAAAAGGAAAATGTTATACAAGATTTACAATTAATTACAATAGATTATTTTGTTCATATGCACACATTTTAGATTTAGGTACATAAATAATAATATATCAAATTTAAATAGGCTATGATATGTTTGTACATTTTTTATATTATAGATAAAATTAGTAATCCATAAATGATAAAGTAAATAAATCGGTTTTGTTTATTTAAATTAATAAAACAAGTTAATTTCTATATTCGATATAATTAAATAAAGTTTATAGACACTTTTTGACCAACATTCTTAGCCCCAAAACACATTGTTGAGTTTTCGTAAATAGTTTGAAACAATTAGCTGTTTCTTCTGCTGTATCTATGTATAAGAGCTTAGATAATACATACCTACTGACTACTATAATCTATGATATTTTAAAGAAACTCAACACAGTTTTAATAATTGATTACTAATTATTATAGTCTACTGCTACGATCATAAATTAATTTTATATAAATTAATGGAAATTGTTAGTCATTCTGAAGACAAAGTACAAATATATATTTTGTTTAATTTTTTTATGCTATATTATTTAAATACATATAATTTTGTGATATTATAATTTTACGAATTAAATTACCAAGTTCCTTGTAAAAATATTTATATTTTTTTATTTTTATTTAAATCTAAAAAATCATTAAAACCATTGGAATTACTGTGAAAATGTATCTAAATTCCGTAAAGATAATATAACAATTATCCGATGCGTACATAATCACTGCCACGTTCTGTTTCGTGAAATAGATGAAATATTAAATCTACATATATTTTGTGTTATTATCATATTAATCATATATATTCATGGTATACAAGTATTATAGAGCTTAGCTAAAAATATAAATATATAAACTAATCTCCCCGTTTCATCAATACAACTAAAACCATACCTCATAATAATATACACAAACATATACCTCCAAATGTCCAGAATAACAGAAACAGCCGCAAAACTGTATTTCAAAATTTTGAAACTGCCTTCAAAACCACAGTAATCCTTTCTTTCATGACCTCTTAACAATCTTTATTCGCCTTACCCCTCCCACTGCGCCAAAAAGCTCAGGAGACAATAGTCTCAAGATCTAATAATAAACACTATAAGCACGTCATAATACCACGCCAAAATGCTGTCATTGAATGGTTCTTCCCTCTCATCTTAAATCTTCTTAATATAAATATATAAATGTTTTTACTTATACTTATTGTATCACATTTATTAATACTCTAGAATTTTTGAATTTAGAAAAATATACAATTGTGAAATGTATCAAACTATAAGTAGATATTGTGACATTTAATTTATGTAAAATATTGTTTGAATACCACACAAATTATAAACAAAAACGTAATTCTGGATTTGAATCAAAGTTAATGTTTTATATTTTAAATCTCTTGTTGTATACATTACAACAAATATAATGCAATTAAATAACATACATTTTTTTTCAAAGATACCTGTTATTAAATAAAAAATATTTTTTACAATAAATTATTACCATATGCGTGATAATAATTAAAAATTTTAATAAGCTATGATTCAGGTCAGTTTCAATGTAAAATAAAAGAGAAAATAAATTAACTGAGTTTTAATCTAGAGCCAAATGATGAAAAATGTATTATAACTTGTAAGTCATATAATATATTTGATAACTATCAATGAATACAGATAGGGAGGAATTCAAACCTAAGTGGTAAACTATGATATGCACTGTGCAGTTAAGCCTGAGCTTAAGATTTGCAATAAAATACCATTATAAACTAAACCTTAATTGAACATACAGCTTAGGAAAGAAACAATATCATTTTAATTAAATCTTATTGTTAAAAAAAAATAAAAGTTATTTGATAAAAATAAGTATATAACCTATTACTATGTCAACTCTGTTCTTAGGATTTCTTGAAACTCAACAAATACTCCAATACTCTATACTTCTACGAGTATATTGCATTGTCAATGGTAAATATAACTTAAGTAGAAAATAAAATCATCTAACTCTAGTTATAGTGGTATTCTAGAAATTGGTTAAAATAACTTTTGCTATATAATCAATAATCTGAAATCTTAAGATATTTTATTATCGGCAATATTCGTCCTGAATTTCAAATAGACAAATATATATTATTTTGTCTATGTTTTACTCTGAATTGCGTAATTTTCATCGCACTATTGAAACTTTACTAAAGAAAAAAATAGCTTTCGGCCATTTATTGACTCGACTAATCAAAAGCAATTCTATTGTCGATAAATAATGTCACAGTAAACGAATTCCCATGAAAATATATAAATTAGTTGAAAACGTTTGTATTATTTGTTTAGTCTTACTGAAATACGTCATGTGGCTTTTATAATATTAATGTAAATTTATCTAAATGTTATCTCATTATTGTTGTAGTGTTGTTGGATACGTTTTGCTTTTAAATGTTTGATTGATTACGGTCTATACTCTATCAAATATCAATGTAACTATTATGTTAGTTATCTATAAACATTCTATATAATGTGAATAAAAGTGTTACCGTACGATTGTTATTATAGATACAGTGCAGATTCATAAATTTGTTGTCACAAACATTTTCAATCATCATAATATCATTAAAATCAATTAATTGTTAAAATATTAAATTTTGTTTTTATGAATGGCATTGTAATCGACTATGAATCTAATTACATTTCTTTTAACATCAGATAACTGAACGTATCTGAAATGCTGTCTAATCTATAGAGTTAAACTGACTAGTAACCAAAGGATTTCCAAAACAACCTTAAAATATTTTATTTAAAATGTTAGTAAAAAAAAAAAAAAAGGGCACAAAAAATGTGCGATATTAAAACCATGCATCGTCGACCTCGTCTAAGACATGCATATATTGCATATTATACATATATTACTATTATGTCATGATATTATATTGATATGGTGTAACACAATGACTGTGTAATAAAGATTCGCGACAACGACACATAAATGACGATTTGCCCGGCGGAAAAAAATTGTCACACAAAACAAAACTGGTTATTGACGTACAATAATAATAATCATAATATGTACGTGTATAGCCGAGTAGATGCATTTAGATAGAATTTATCGGAATATTTTATGGAGCTCAATATGGTCGCCGAAATACAACGCGATGATGGCGACTAGCGGAATTCTAAAAGTCTCACAATATGATATTCTATACGCAAAACCTTTTATCATAACGACTGCCATTAGCCGCCGAATTTTTGTTGTGGTGAAATGCAGTATGTGGTATTTTTGTCTTTTTGATAACTATACGATGTACGTTTTTATTGGATACATATATTGTTGCATTTAGATTTATAGAATATATTTCTGAAATAATCATTATTCGACGGAAAAATTTGAAATATTTTCGTTCATGACCGACATTCAGAAAAAACTTTTCGTATAGTTTAAAACACAATTTTAGTCCACAAATCGATGGTCATGACGTTATGAAAGATCGGAAGTATCACAACAGTTTAAAATCTTATTCCAATATTGTAATGTAAAAAAATTAAATAATTATAGGTATACGCGTAGACACGATTAATTAAACGGCAATAATAAGAAAAACAATTTTATTGGAGCACCATTAGGCTTGACGCCGGCACAGTGATCTTATAAATTGTAATCCCTGTCAAGCACTGCTCACACGCTGTGGTATTATAATGTGTTTTTGACTCGACTGCGGTGTTGTCCGAGCGAGTGATAAACGGTACAACTGTACAGGTGTAATGAGAAACCATTCCTCGTACGTACGTAACAATCTATGTGTCAAATGTCCGCGCTGACTCGAGAATATATTACAATTTCGAATTACGAAACTCATTTCGAATAAAACAGCAATTCTATCATAACGCACAGAGATGTATCGAAGAGGTCACAACCCACGATTCTTATAACATTGTACGATTCTACGTTTGCGGAGAAAAAAATGAATTTTAAAAGTCAAAACGATTATATAATAGATTATGTGAAGGTACGAGAAATAATAGAATGGCAGTGTTAACATAAATTATTAATCGATTGATCAGATTTGTTATGTTACCGTTACTATTTAATAACTAGACGAGTAGTCCATTTCGTATATATTATGCAGCAAATTCAATTTATTTCAATACTAATAAAAATAATAATAAATGCAATTATTAATTTATTTGAATACCTAATAAAAATAAAATGTTATTTTTGAAGCCATAGTAAAATATTTTATTGTTTCCTTTTTTTTTTATATATATTTACGGACCATTTTTAAATTAAAAATAAATGTATATAATTTAAAAAGATAAAATTGATCGTATACAACATTATTTTGTATACCATTTTTAAAATATATTTATAAACTAATATTTATACCGGTGTAGAGTATATTGAATATTATTGTTCATTTATACTAGGTATTTACAATAATAGAAGGTAAATGTTTTTTATTATTATTTAAATTGTTTTCTATGAATTGTGAAACGTAATTATATTATCATGTGGGTGGTCGTTGGAACTTCAACTGCCTACTTTTTTAAAGCTGTACTTTAAAGATTAGTATTGTTTTACTATAAAAGACTAATTTTTATAGATATTCACTCACTTATAGTTGAATATATTAAATAAGTTACGATAAATAATTCTGGTATATAGTTTTTATAAATATATCAATGTGTATTTTCTAGATTTACCTAGTAAATAGTAGGTAATGTTACAGTTCAAATTTTATTTCAATACAATCCTTTTTTATATTATGTCTATACTCTAGTTAAAGTAGTAGGTATTACGTCAGTATCACAGAATCACATATAGCTTACCAGTCTTTTATTTTTTTAGTTCGAAAATATTCATCATACCTAGTTTCCATTATCAAATAATAAAGGTAGGTATATTTAGTATAGCTACTATCTACGGCGTATTTTGAAAATTAATTTAAATTTTGAAATTGAGTAAAAAATAAAATATTCTTGATTACGTGATTGTATTAATACCGTGAATAAAAGTATAATATATATATACATAATCTCTTTTAGTTCTCCTTTTTTTCATTCAATTGTGTAAATAAATCATGTTATATATTTAACTGAAGTGTTTTCATAGCATTAAAAAATGTGTTATTATTATTTTTGTAATACATAAAAGTAATATTATATTATTTGTATGAATTACATTTATAATAATAATAATACATAATACAGTAATTCTTATTAACATACGTGATAACATATAATAATATATTTATTAATAAATTTAAATCTGACAAAGACTTGGTTAGATCACAGTTCTGAATTCTAAACTATGATTAATATACTAAAATAGAAACTATATAGATTGTCTCGATTCACGATTGTAAATTAATAATATTGAATGTTGATATTGTTATTTAGTTTTAGCTCATAGATTATACCACACTTATAAATTATAATAGTTTTCAATAGTTTACAAAATATTAACATCATTATTGAATTAATTATCCGTTACTCATTAGCCACTTATATTTAATATTTTTTGTGGCGTTAAGTACTTAATATAGCATATAAATATATTATTGATCTAAGTAGAAGAAAATAAACGCGAATGCATATAATTCGTAGTGTATATTTTTTAATATAACAATTTAAACAATTAATAAGTTAAATATTATTATGTATAATATGTTTTCATACGTACAATTTCATGAATTATACTGTGTAGGCGTATATTATTATGCTTAATACGTAATTATATATTAATGTTATATAATTATCTAATTAATTTTGAACTCGTTAAAAAATCGAATACATTATATATCATTAGTTATAATTATTATATTATATTACACCTACTGTATATTTTTCGTATTTTTTCTTTTTACTATTTTGATATTTAACTTGATTATGTCTTATGAATACTGACAAAAATACTTCAACGTTTTTAATTTTAAGACTTGGAACAAATACATTTAAAGAATAATAAAAAGTATCTACTATAGAACATCAAATAAATTATGTCAAATTTGTTAATTGTACATTTGAATATTTAACTTGTATAAATGTTTTTTTTTCAGAATATATCTTCTTTGTCTTTTATTATAGTATGCAAGACGTGTAATACCTATATTATACTGAAACAATATTCTATAATATAAACATAAAACTAATTTTTGATTTTACTTTATTTTCTTTTAAATAGCTTGGTGTTTTGTTTTTTCATTAAACATTGTTATTGTACTTGTTTCGCTGTATACGATTTTGTATATTCAATTTTAAATCAATATAAGAAATCATTCAATTTAAAAAAAAAAAAACGATTTTGAGCTGAGCTTGGTAAAAACTTTGTTTATTCATATTTTTTTCAACGATTATCTAATTAACTTATACGTTTTGAAAAACAATTGTAAAAATCGAAAAATGAATTTTATTTTCATTCCATATAAGGCACTAGTCGATAATATAATATTATAGAAGAATATGATAAACTCGTATTTCAAAGTAATATCTAGAAATTGTAAAATAACGAAACAATATTTTTTTTTGGTTTTAAAGTATATCATGTTATATTTGAATTTAAAATATGTATAAAATGTCAAAATATAATAATTGATAATTAAATAATAAATAATAGTTAGTAATACATTTTTACTTATATGATAATTAATAGTTAGTAATCTGTCTATCGTATAAGTTAATGGAACAGACAATTTAGGTAACATTAAGCTTATTGGCAATGTTTAATCACCTGTTGTATCTTATATTTTATATTAAGTCCATACTTGTTTTTGTCCTATGTTTTTATAAAACGTAAATAGAATATGTTATAAGTTATAATATACGTATCCTGTTGTGTCCATCGTCAGACGTCGCGTGTCGTTGGTCTCTGTCACGACTTCCATTGCCATGCTTACCAATTAATACTATTGTTGATTTTAAACGCATATTGTTAAATGACATGCTTTGGTCAACACATCTGAAGACATAATCATTGTATAAAAATTGTTTTATTGATATTAAATTAGTTAAATATTCTACTTATATTTAATATATTTATCATTTATTACGTGATAATATAAACATGCGCATTTACCGTTACTCATTAGCAATGTCAACGACTTAAAAGTAATAGGTATATTTTATTAGGCAATATTACACGTTAGTTATATTTCATTTTAAATTCATGAATTCAGTTTACCCACGTAACTAATATGTTTAAAGATTGTGCATCTACCTGTTCCATGCACTATTATAGTACTGCTGTAGCAGTAGTTGGTACACTATGCGATAGCCGATAAGTACTTTACAGTATATATTTCATTTATAGCCATGGGCCATAAATCGATAATGAAGTAAAACATAATTATTTTTTATTATTAAATAAATTTGAAATTTGTTATAAAAATATATTTTTAGTTTTTATAATAAGTGAATTTAATAACTTATAGCACGAACTGTTTGAAGGCTTGAATGGATAAGCCATTTATTAATATCATTAGTCATTACATTCGAGGTTACAATTTAGATCATAACTTGAAATATACTAAAATATAATGATATTATTATAGTGTTATTTTTAATAAAAATACTAGATAAACTGTTATAGGTGTTTTAAACTTCAATAGAAAACTATAAATAGATATAAACATATACTAACTGAATAATAATATCTAGAAATATTATTTTTAAGCGTATAATAAAAATCTTACGACTAAAGGAAACATAATATTACGTAGGTAATATATTTTTTTTTTAAATCGTGAAACATCACAAATCACCAACGATCAAAATCGATCATTTACATTTTTAAATGAATTGAAAATCGTAATAATGATCTCAAGTTATAAAAATGCTTGTGTCTAACCTTATAATACCATATATGCCATGTTGTATAAGCGTATAGCTGGTTCATACATTTCTTTGAATAACTCTCTTTAAATTTAACAATACTACTTATAGTTATACATGTTTAAGAATAGTAAAGCAAGTAAGAGCATGAAACATTTTTTTAGTGACAAGGATAAATCCACTTTTTAAATTAGCACATCATGTGCTGTTTCCACATAAATTTTGTATTAAACAAATCTGAGGAACCAAAATATATTTTTAATTTATTGCAGAGCTAAAAAACAAGGAACAAAAATTAACTTGATAAACATCTTGGCATAGATATTAATTAATAATGTTATTTCAAATGATGATACTGTATAAAAGTTTTATACCATATTGAATTCATGAATCTCGATTGAAATCTAGAATCCAACCGTGGTTTCAATTTCGTCCGCCCTTGAACAAATACTCAACACAAAATTACTATAGAGGCCGTCAAAAACTAAAGTTTTGTTCATATAGACGGTGAACATTTTTAATATCAATGTTACCTTTGAAATAAAAAATAAATAAAGAAAAGTCTTTGTTTTCCGTCTAAAATATTTGAAAACAAATAAGTTATTATTTTCTTCATTTTTCATTATCATATTATTTCAGCGTGACCACACAAAAAACAATTATTTAACCATTGAAACTATTACGTTGTTACAACTATTTAACATTACTATTTATAGTACCTAAGCAATGAATTAATACAAAGATAGTACCAAATATAAATATAAGTATAAATTATTAACAATGACTTATTGGAGAAGTGAACAATCACTTTTATGATGACTAATAAATACATTTAAAACAAAATTAATATTAAACGATACACAGGAATTTCCTAACAACGAAATAGTAAATGTTATTCCATACTACAGATTACCTGAATATATACTATATTATGTCAATATATTAAAATATGGCTTGGCTTGTGTAAGCTAGTAATAAATCAGTTATAAATTGTTGATTCCAAAGAGTTAGTTCAAGATCACTTGTATTTTAGTTAAAAATATACTAATACATAATTGAAGTATATGATATACTAGTATTATTGTTTTAAATATTTTTCATTTGTAATTTAACATATTAAATGTAATTATAATTATTTTTTTTTATCATGAGCGAGTCGGTTCATTGTTTTCCAATGATTATTTTTATCATCTCCCATCGAAACTTTTTCAATAAGTTCAATAAGTTTTATTTACTTCAAAATCGATCTAGATGGTAATTTTTTAATCAAAGTAGTGATTAGAATTATTTTAGGCATAAAGAAAAACTACTGAACCGTAAATAAAATTCGATGACATACAGCTAAAAATCGTTTTCAGAATTAAAATATAGTTTATCATTGATTTTAGATCTGCAATAATTTATCACCATTCTGTTTCGAGATGAGCGATTGAATTTGATGGTCAACACCTGTAAATTGCGCGGCTTTATATCTATAAGACTGGATCCTATACAAAATATGTATAATAAATAATAAATTATGTAATGATGAAGATAACTTGTCTGAGATGCTTCCAAAAATAATCACAATATAATTTATAGTTTTGATTTCCGCGGCTGTTCATCTAATGATTACTGATTAAATAGTAAACATTAAATCACATATTTGGTACTCAACCAAAGGTTATTCCTTTCAAATTTTAAAATATTACATAAAAATGAAAAATATATATACAAACATAAAAATGGTAATTTATTAACATATTAACAGTAAATGCAACATATTATTTAACTATATTTTATTTTGACACCATATTATATTCAATAAGAAAATATTCAGAAACGTTACGTCGACAACTAATATTTTACTGTATCCGCTTGCAACAGCAGATAAAGTAAAAAAAATTGCTTTAAAAATATGTATGAGTTTATATTATTCTTATTCCTCGTTTTAAAATTAATAAATCAAAAATCTACCGTATGGGATAATATATGTAGAGGTATTCTCATTCCATTTTATAACAATAGTGATTTTACGTATTCTACTTTTTGGCGTTAAATCCACTGTGATGGAAAAACGGAGCGAGTGTTTTATTTTATTTTATTTTTACCGTAAGCCAGTCTGTGGAGGCGGTGTCAGTAAATTTCTGTGTAGACTTCAAGTGACAAAATATGTGAAATATCTCGTACGCGTTGTACCTACCTATTCCATTGAAGTATAGTATCCCAATGGCATTTCACTCGGATAAATTTGCGAGTTTAATTTCTGGCAATTATAAATTATATATTAGTTAATGTTTGTAATTATGTAATTATATGTGCATAAAAGTTGTACACATATATATATATATATAATTTTTTTATTGTAATTTATTCTAGATGCATTCTATTCCAACAAGTTATTAAAATACAATGCACGACACAATTCAGTTAACATAGGTATCTACTGCGTGTGTGTTTTATAAGTTACGAACGTATAGTAATATTTAATGTAGTTATTTTTTACGTGTTCTAAACGCATAGGTATTTTCACATGCTCGGTAAATTAATATGCAAAACTCAATTAAATATTATTGTTAAACTCAATTAACATGATCAATTATACTACTGTTGTATACGATATGTATTTTGTAGATTCATAAACATAATACTTGCGTTTTGTAAATGATTATTAATTATTCCTCTTCTTGCAACGTATTGTATTATTTTGTTAAAGTAGTGATTCTAAAAACAAAATTGTACTCATTTTATAAAATAATAGTAATTATTTTAATTTTTTATAGTGCAATTCCAGAATATAAAATTATGTTGATTATATATATATAACAACATTTTACGTATTTAAAGAAAAAAGTCACGGATTGTATTTGACATGAATAATGTACATTTTTCGGTCAAAAATCAGCATGCAAAGAGTTTTGCTATATTTACGGTTAGGTACATTTATTTTTATTTTTATAAAGCCCTAAGAATCTTAATAATCGTTTAAAATAAATTGAAATATATCTACACATAGATCAACATTTCACTATTATTAGGCGTATTGAAATTTGAATCTATTTAACGATGTCATATAATTAATTTATTAAGGAGGTTCGTAGCACATAATTAAATGTAGAAAAATCACGCAATCAATGTTTCAATCACGCCTTATATATGAATATGTAATTAGAAACGCACATGAATTTGAAATCGAATAATAAGATTCGTAAAAATACATACAACACCTAACTGAATTAAGAAATGAAGCAATAAGTATTTAAAGTAGCTGGCTATCATTATTAATAATTGACGATACAATCATAATATTTGTATCTCGTAAACCAATATAAATAATTACAATTTTAGAAATTTAATATAATAATTACGTTTGAATAACTATGTTTGTAGTATTAATTTATTATATTTAGTTTTAATAGGATATGACATATAGTTATAACTATAACTGTAAGCTTTTGTAATAGTTGACAAATATTGTGTAATCAAGAATGTATAGATATATTTTTTATTTGTTTACTACATATTTTTTCTAAAAAATTAGTACTTACTCTAAAAATTTAAATAACCCTATAAATTATAAATCGTATTTAAATTTAAACAAATTTAAATTAATCTGTAGTTTTTAAGAAAATAACCACCTTCAGTGAAAAGTTGTAAAATTAACGTAAAATCTCTGAAAAATATTTGTTTTTCCAAATAAGAAAATATTAAACTTATAGTAATATTTATTATCACAGATTATATAAAAATATATTTTGTTTTTTATAATTTTGTATTATCTATTAAATATATTTTCATATAATCTCTAAAATTGTCTTAAAATATTAAACGGTTATTTAGTTAAATAGTTTAAGATTTCTACTTAATTTCCAAAAACATTTTGATAGTATTTAACTAAATACGTTTATTGAGATTTTAGAAAATACTTTTTGTAATTTGTGTAAGAAAAGTTGAATTGTTATAAAGGCAAGATTTAAATTATAAAATAATATTTTAAATATTAGTAGCTCTATATTCAAAAAATCTTAACGATTGCACCATATGTTTGTTCAAGGGTACTGAAGATTTCAATTTTGGTGAAATTAATTAATTAATGTATATATAGTTATTAAGATATTCTTTATTTTTATATTTAAAATGTATTAATAGAACTTGTAATATTTGGCGTTAAAATATATTTCAAATTAAATATCTTTACTTCATTATTAAAATAATAAATAACTAAATAAGAAAATAATATTATTTATAGATTTTTTACGAACGCTTACATTTTGTTGGATAAATAGTTCACTACTTATTTGAACACAACGATTAATTCGACAATAACCGTCGCAAATATTGCTCTCCAAGTCCTATATATAACATAAAATGTTATATAAATAAAATTCAACGTTGATTACGCAAAGACGAGCACATAGTATCTAAAAATGCCTATAAATAACAAATTTTATTATTCTGCCTATGCCTTTATTAATTATTCTTATCGGAAGCAATTGAAAGATGTTTTTGGCACACACAAACAAATAGTTCAGCGATGAGTTCATGTTATATTTTGTTACAGACGATTTATATAATTTCAAATATTATGTTTAAGTTTTAATTATATAGTAAACCTAGCTATATGTATACACACGCATAGAACTATAATAATAATGATCACATTTTACACGACAACTGATAACCGTGTGTGACTGCGTGAGTACTGATATAATATAATGTAGGTAGGTCGCTATTGGTATATTAATATATTATACATAAAATGTGTTGTACGGTGTGTGTGTGCATATATAATACTATAATAATCGCATTCAACTGCATCTGGGATTTCCAGTTTCCATCGATCGTGTAGAAAAAATAATCCGTGTCCGGGGTCAAACGCGGCATCCGTTGGACCTTGACCGCTGGACCCTCGGCTATACGTAATACGGTTTTTATCGTATGATTTTTTTTTTCGTTTCGCTCATACCACCGCCGCCGTCATCTTTTTGGCTGCGGCGGCGGCGTTAAAGTCTCCCTGTGCAGACCGGTCCGGCTTTCGCTATATATAAGACCGAAACACCAACGGTTCGTACTCTTTACGCCGGAACAAACCAGTCCGCAAACAACGCACCCGCGATTGTTATCGCACACACACTGAGGTACACGTTCACTCTCGTCTGCCGCGTCGTCTCGCACATAACATTACAATAAAATATACACATTCACGCACGCGAACGCAACATAGCTCCGGCCGTTCGGGTTCCAGCAGGATAACCCATACGAGCATCCGGACGCCATGCGCCTGCAACGGAACGGCAAGATGTCTTTGGAACCGCGTAAAAACGTGAGTACCTATACTATATTATGTAATATTATTGCAATACTTATGATTAGGAGATTTAAAAAATAAATAATACAATAATATTACGATATCTCAAAAAAGTTTGTTTTTTTTGATGGGTGCCAATAATTATTATAAGAACAACAAAAAGATTTTTTTTTGTTTAAGATAGTTGATAATGTGTTAATTTTATAAAAATATAAGCCTTTTTTTAGGTATAAATTAATATTTTTAATAATTTAATGGTTGATAGTTTTGTACTTTTACTTAAACCTACCTATTTGTTTTTGTCACTACGCTCAATTTTACAACTAAACATAAAATGTTATTACAATACGAGACTATAAAAATATAAAAATATTAAGTAGTTACACTCTATAGGTATTTAATGATATTATTGTGTACATAGTTCTCATAGCCATATTAATATAACAGAAAATTATTATTAGTTAGTATTTGTATAAAATAGTTTTTAAAAATTATATATTTACATAATATAAGTTTATTCATTTGAACATTATAAGATACATACATAGAAGTATATATATACATATATATTTTAAATAAAAGTAATTTACTAAAATATTAGAAAATACTAAAAACTTGTTAATATTCCTCAGGCGTTAAAAAAAATTATCAATTTTATTTTAGTTTGATTATTTAAAATCAGTTTATAACAAATAAAAAAAACATCTAATCAATTAATATAGATCATAGAATATATATTAAAAATAGATATTCTTCAATATCTCAAATGATAATTGTAGAATAAAGTATATTATATTTAATTTAATATACCGTTTAAAACACATTTATTTTATAACGATTATCATTTATCGACCATTGATATACTAATTTATTAAAATATTATAGTTACTTATATTTTTAAATTATTTAAGTATAAAATAATATCCTGTAATCATAAAATATCTAATTTAATAGCTTACTTAATTAAATATTCATGGAAAATATGAAAAAAAATATCCCACTCCAATTTACAAAACTTAAAGTAACTATAACTTATAGCTTATAAATTATTTCGTTAGCATTGTACACTATTTCTACATACATAAAAATATTAAAATAAAAAATTAATAACATTTAAATATTAACAGTTTGTTTAATTATTTTGTATATTTTTTTAGCTAATATAAATTAGTGCGAATGCACAGAATTCTATTTATATTAAACAATGGAAATAAAATAAAATAGTAGATATGTGTTTTTTTTTATAAATATTTTTAATTAGTGCACCATGACTAATGCTAGGTTTCATACATAATAGCATAATTTAAGTATTTTAGAATTTACACAAGCAGACTGAAAAATAACTTAGATAAAGTTGTTTTTTATCATTTTTTTTTTCGTGCAATTTATGATAGCCTATTTCGGTCGTAAGTAAATTGATAACTATAAAAAT
Organism: Rhopalosiphum nymphaeae; assembly: GCA_036289425.1. Classification (NCBI taxonomy): domain Eukaryota; kingdom Metazoa; phylum Arthropoda; class Insecta; order Hemiptera; family Aphididae; genus Rhopalosiphum; species Rhopalosiphum nymphaeae. The sequence continues at coordinate 4,512,051 of JAZAQC010000012.1, read as the reverse complement.
ATAGTCATACAAATTCATGGCTAGTTAAAATGACTATGGTCTACAAAATAGTTTCACAGTCGGATTTGATCAGCTTATTTCGCTTAAAACGAACTGCTAATTCATCATATTAATATTATATTTTACATAATGAGTAAAAACTAAAAGACAGACTTAAAATTAAAAAAAAAAATAACTAATTCAAGTGTTGTTTATTTTAAATTATTATTTTGCATACGAGAAAAGTTAACTACAAAATAATGAAGGTACCTAATAATATTAAATTTACTTTAAACTTTAAAAATGTTAATTTTAGTGGGTAATAATATGTACATATGTTGTATTTTGTATTTTATTAACCATAGTTAATACTTAATTAATCAGTATACTATATTTTAATTAATGACGTTATTATTATTTTTTTTAATTTCTCATTATTTGTACTTACGTTATTAATTGTTAAAATTTACAACTTTTACATAAGACCTATGTTAAAAAAAAATAACCTCCAATGCAATTATTTAAACAGGATATACAATTTAACAGATTATGTTTTACCTTCCAACACATAATACTTAAAATCAGATTTGATAATTTTGGTTCTATTGATCATATACCTATATAATTCTTCTTTTAAATGTTAAATTTATTAACAAATACTTAAATTAAATTAAATGTAATACAATTGTAAATATAGGTACTATAATGAATTTATATGATAATAGAGTATTAGTATGTATAGTAAAATTATTATGAATGACTATGATAATATGATACATTTTAACATCATAATCTATAGTTTATCAAAGCACAAATTCATTAATAGATAATGATGTAATAGTATATTTAATAAAGAATATATTTGAATTATACTTTAATATATTCATTATTTTTCACACAAAACTAAGGATTAATTTTTTTTTTTTAAAACTCGTTTATATTTTAACAAGGGTATCTATCGGCTTATAAAGAATATTATTTATCGTCAATGTTTATAATATATTCAATAATGACATGATAGTAATAAATTATTGAATCGTAATTAGAAGATGCGAACGAATGTAACATTGATCTAGGTCGTAATCAAGGTGTGACATCTATGTAACCTTCTTACACTATCTTTCCTTATAATTTTGATGATGATATACATGTATTGCACAATAGGTGTTTTTATTGTTTTAGTATCCACTTATCTACATATACCCTTTATTATATTAAAATTTGGTATTTCAAAATTTTTAAGGATTTCAATGTTTTTTTTTTATACTAAAATCAAAAATAATATGCTCTAGGCTTCATCATAAATTATTAAATTAAGATTTTATTTTACCGTTTACCTAATTTGTAATTTATATCATTGTCATTACAATGTTTACAAATTATTACATACAATAAATTGGTATACGTTTAATCTACCAAGTATTACAATTTAGTTAATATGAATTTATTTATTCATACAATTCACATAGAAATAGAAATAGCTTCTTTTTAACAGATTTTTAAACTTTTAATTTTTTATTCAATCTTATAATAATATAAAGTATAATAAATTATGTAAAAACTGCAAACAAATTCTTAGTTTTTAAAACTAAAACTTAATATAAATTAATACCACGAAATCATTATGGAATTTCTTGACTGGTTTGGTCACTATTTTTCTAATCATATATTATATTAAAATGTTAAATAAATAATGGATTGTATAATAAACTTCGGAAATATAAACATTATTTATGCATCTAAAATTATTTATATTCCAACTAATAGAAAATCCAATCACTTATATTATTATTTGTTATTATAAAGATATAAAATAAAAATTACTAAAATACAAAATCACTATTTTTTTCGAATAACATATTATTTTTAATTTAATTTTAAAAGTTTTGAACATGCAGTTTATACAATTTCGAATAAAAATAAAATTAATTAGTTTTAAACATATGTATTAGTTATTAAATGAGTAAAATAATGCCTATACGTTTTCTTTAAACTGTTCCCGTTGATATTACAATAAAAATATAAGATGTTAATTTTAATTCACATTAATAAAATAAATTCATATCTTAGTACCTATATTATTGTTTATGTTGTTAAATACAGATATATTATTACTTTTTTCTTAATTCAACAATTTATTCTGAACACGATTTTTGTTTGGATTGATACAAAATTAAAAAAAAAAATCTATTTTGATAATTTGTATTGTAACAAAACCAAAAAATATTAAATAAACTGAGTTATTGAATAAAATATGTTGCGATACCGTATCTAACAATTCACGTCTATAATACCATTATCATTTCAAAGTAAAATATTTGTGATCAACTTTTAAGTTAAACTTAATTATTATGATAAGGAATTTATAGAGCATAATTAATTGTCACGTAGGTACCCTACAGCTAAATGTTGCACAACACCGTTTTAGGCTACACAGTCACGTGAATAACATTTTTATAATGATAATTTATTGAATTGTTCATTCGTGGATATCGAACACCACCGACATGCTAATAATGACAAAGTTTATTAATCGTGAATCAGATAAATCTCGAACGTTATATACTTATATTTATCTGTCTGCCGTTCGTATATAACATTTGACATTGTGCCATAACACATTTAAGATTAATACCTTAAGCCACGACAACATAATTTATTTTTATATGATATGTATACCTACAATCAATACCTATAGCGTGCAGACGTGCAGTGTTTTCTTAAAGTGTAAAATTAATACGTTTTAATCAATATTTTTGGGTATTCTTCATTAATGTTTCAATCTGAAACATTATGGTCATTGTGTCATTTTTGGTTTACTTGGTGTCATCAGTTTAATAAATTTTTACCAAGCCAAATATAAATAATAAGTCAATACGCTTTTGACACGTTTCGTTATAATTTACGCTATATTATATTCTGCAATATTTTTTCCATAGTATCTCGTCCGGGATAGGAAATAAATTTATTATAACGTTCAAAATCAATTTATTGAAAACGTTCTTCCGTCTCCCTGTAAGCTATAATATACAAATCTGCTTATTATTTATTGATTATTTAAAGGCCGTTATACTAAAGCTGGTTAATATTAGACGTGGTATAGCAAAGTGGTTAAACGTACCGTTCAAATGCCAATCGATAACACACTGTTGGATGGCTCTTTATACGACATTATTACAAACAGTTTACCAGTTTACCTGCACCGTCAAATATTGATTTAACAGATAATGATATGTTTGTGTGAATACCATAATATATTATGTTATTATGTGTGAACATGGCGAAAACAGAAACTCAATAATGAGTAATAATCCCCTAACATCTGGCTTTTGTTTAAATCACAGACCGTCATTATATTAAATATAATTAAATAAAAATGCGTTCATTAAATTAAAAATGCTACCTAAAATAATGGTCGACTAACGATTTGTAACGTTATGGAAAGTCCGATTGATGAATAAGTTTATAAGGAATGCGAAGTACATAAATCGTATGAACATTTTTATTTTTAACGGAAGTCTAAAATTTGATTAAATTAACATCCTATTGATTTGTGTGTGTGGGAGGTTGCAAAAATTTTAGTTTTCGTAATTTCAGTCCTTTACGTGGGTGATTTTAACATGTTGATGTCAAAATATATTTATAAATTTAATGACACGTAAGTTATAATTTTATAATTAAATTTTTTTTTTATACCCTATACAATTCTAACAAATGATAATTCGAGTTACTACACAAAAATTGTAATTAGATTTTACTAAAAGTTAAAATTCACTCGGAATTTTAAATTTCCCATATGGGTTATAGATTTATTTTTTTCTAATTTCTGATTTTAAACGGTTATAATTTAACTAAATCTAATTAAATTAAATTTTGTATAAATAATTTTGTTTTAGTTTGTTATTACAAATATTAAATAAAACTAAATACAAAAATGTATACTATAAATTATATTATAATTTGTGTCAACGAAAAATATTTGCTTATGCAGGATTTTTCAATGGCGAATGCTTGGAAATAGATAAGAACACATTTGTAGACACGAGGTAATGCTTGCAAAATACAGTAAGCTCTCTCTTATTTATGTTATAGTATAATATGTTAAAAACCTATGACAAAGAAAAAATAATAACATTTAAATCAATAAAATAAACCTTTAGTGAATTATCAAAAAACTCTGAGGATTTTTATTATTCATATGATTTATTATAGTTGATATAATATATTTGTATAATTTCAATGATAAAATATTTCTGGAGTTTATAAAAATTAAAAAATCTGCACCATGTATTTATCTTAATTTTTAATTAAATGTTATTTTGTTGTTTATACTTCGAACTACCTTTACTTAAACACGCTACGGTAATTTCTTACTATTACTTGCTTCTAATAATTTTAATCGTATGGAATGTTTTGTCATATTTTAATTTTAACACGTATATTGATATTTATAACTTTATAATTGTGTATAGTAATGCATTATATATTATGTTTCGCGTTTAATCCAAAGAGAAGATTTATCTCGTAATATCTTATATAATATAATTGATACAAAAATAATTTTGATTGGCAACATGTTTAACTGTTTAAGCTTAATGGATATGTAGGTATGTATGTTATAATATTAAAACAACGATTTTATAATAGGATAACATTGTATATCAGCTTTCGTTTAAAACATTTCCGCATGTATGTTATATAAATTACGTTTTACTATAGAAATATCTATTGATTCTTTTTACTATATTATTAGAGTGTAGTTTCAATCTGATGGGGTAAAATATTAATATAGTTCTAGCGTATAATATAGATTGTTATTACATTTTAATTTAAACCCTAGAAAGTCATTCGGTCAAGGGTATAAGGAGATAGGACACACTATCTCTGGCCTAAAAAATAAAAATCATATACGTGTTTTATTTGCTATTTGAACATAATTAATATATTTCACATTTACAGGGCAAGTTACTGACTCACCCTGACTTTTTGGGATGAATCATTTTTTTTAAATTTCTTTAGCAATACGTTCACCACTATCCTTTATTATGTAATATAATTTATCAACCAGTTAAACAAATATATCTGACGGATGACAGCTTTAATAAGAACCCGGCTTTTGTCAAAATTACAATTCTGCCGTCTGGAAATATAAATAACAGATTACATAATGAAATAACTTACAAACGTTTATTGGTGAAAATAAGGCTTTAGATATACCATTAAACGATTGAAAATGTAATTGTATATGGATTTTCGAAAAAAAAATAAATGCACACAACTGATGATATTTCATTGCCATTGGGCTTTTGTGAAACGTTTGTTATGAAATTGGATAGATATAATGTTGATAAATTGACGTTTCGTTTTGTTGTTTTAAAAAAAAATCTATATAATATAATATACAATATACCTATATATATATATATGTATATATATAAAGCTGGTTTCGACACGACCAGTCATTTTCTGATAGAAGTGTACGATTTATAACAATATATAATGTTTTCTAAGTTTGTCAAAGTATTTTAAAGAAAATCAATATTGTAGACGATGGAACTAATGGCTTCTCCAAAATCCACTTTAATCTAATGTATATATACTACCTGGAAATCTGCTCTTAAGTATCGTTTTTTTTCCATGCTGGTTAAACGTGATTTTCGAAACGACCTATCATCGTGTCACACGTGTCGTGTGATTTTGACCGTATAATATGTGTACACTTTGAAAAATACCAGTCTTATAATTTATAAAACTTGGCAACCGTTCAAGAGAGATGCGTGGGATAGGGTACACGTCTGTTCTCGTGATTTTATGTGTGTTTCCACGTCGGATAATCGTTAATAACGACTGTTATTTTGCTTACGTCTCGACGGACTTTAGTTAGAAACAATGCATTTTCGATTTTATTTCCCTTGGGACGGAACGGATTGCAACACATTCCACATAGCTATGCGTCAATATGGAAAGTATAAGTAGCCAATGTGACGCATAAACCTGACAGATACGGCGGGTGGTCTTTCTATTGTTTTTTTCGGTCACTGTGTCGTTTCATAACGCCGTACGAGTACATTATAATATTATTAGCAATGCTAATGCTATATGTCTAAGTGCCTTGGGTTTGTTTCTAAACAATTATTACACGCCTACAGACACGTAAACTGCAAGGAGTAAATGGATTTATTTCGCAAAATGGATTTTTTTTAAACTAACACCATTTCTTTGGGGTGGCCATTAGTTTTTATATTTTTAAACTTATCATAAGACTACGTTTTTGAAATAGATTTTTAGAGTATTGACGAATGTATGAAAACAATAGACAGAAGCTGTGACTCGTGTATCGTTGATTTTGATAGCTTGCGTGGACTCGCATTGATTTTATAGTTGATAAAAACAACAATACACAAGAAGCAAAATTAAATCTAATAAATAAGAAAATAAACTATTTATTAAGTCAAACCCTTTAATTGATTATCTATTTATTTATATAAAAAGGAAAATAAAGTTTTTAAAAAAAGCTGAAAAAACGTTCCGATCGTCAACAAATAGTGAAAAGATCTCTGTACTTTTTTAAATAATCAGTATTAAATTTAATTAAATTCAAGTGACGATCCAGTCTATTTGAGTGTCTTAATTTCTGAAATAAATAATTGCAATTATAAGTATTTGAAAGTAAAAATAATAATTTAAATACCATAAGATTTTATTTGTATTTTGCGCGATAACTTATTGCATAATGTAATATGTATGTGTTATGTAAACAATATTTATCATTGAATATTTTACTAATAAAACAGTTACAACTTTTGGTCTTTAATTTAGTACCTATAGGTTTAACATTCCTTTAAGTGGTTTTCGTGATGATTGATGGCCAATAATATTACAAACCGTTATAACAATATGATCGTTATGATCGTCAGAAATGTTACTCGAACAACGTTTCTCAGTAGCGTATATGGTCGTATAACATGTCTCTCTCGGGTTGTTACAGCACTATTATACGACAACAATAATTATAATTAATTCCGATGTCTCCAAAGCCGGTCGAAGCGCCTCCGTGGCGAATTCAATTCGTCGGAAATATTCCGCAGCACCCACGCGGTACGCGCACGCACTCATATACACGTACACACGAACGCCAAACGCATATTATACCATATTATGCATAACAAGAAAACAGCTCCTACTCCTTTGACGTTCGGGACATCGTCGACCGGCCGACAAGGTTAGTTGCCCCGTGGATGCTGCCGTCGCCTGTATACTATACGAATGTTGTACACACCGCATTAATATTATATTATTATGTATGCGGACAATATTTACGGCTGTAAAATGTAATATTTCCATGCGCGTACCATAATAATGACGAATAATAGTCAATGCAACACGAAACGTTATGAGCGTGACGGCCGATACCGTTTTAGTCATACATTGAACGACGCGGTCCTCCCTCATAATTGGGATTTACCATTATTTTTGATACGTACTACTCCCCACGCGGGATAACGACAATCGTGACTTGTGTTGCACAACATTATGCTATTTGTTTGTTTCTTTATTTATCATTTTCATTTTTCCCATTTAGATCATTGTCACTGCATGTGTGGGAATTGTTAGCTAGCGATTTTAATTTCACGGTCGGACATCATTCCGTGTCGATAGATGATAGTGACCATATATGCACGAATTAATGAGAAATGTCAGTATGGTTAAATAATGAAAACGTAATTCGAAACACTACAATATCATAATAATATTATCAAAATAATAACTTGGGTGTTAAACCAAACTGTGCATCTTTGTTACCGGGTTTTCTTTAGCTGCACTTCCTACATTTATAATCTTGAAAGACTCAAAAGGTATAATAATGAGTATAAACTATTTTTGTTCGACTGACTAATCTATTTTTCTTTATTGACTTCAGAAATAGACATTGGTAACACGCGATACGAGTCAAACGTGTCAGATATACGATACATTTGTAAATTGTAATTAACAGCTATTTACTATTGTTGTTATGATTTTGATAGTCCGTGAGATTGCGAATTCGTGACAGACATTTTTGTCTCCCCTCTTCGCGAACAATTACGTAATTTTGGTTTTAACAGTTTTGTGACACCTATGAATTCATCTGCTATATATATATGTATATTATCAAATAAACTGAAAAGCTATTTAAGTTAGATTAATAATCTTTATTCGTATAGTTTAAATATGAATTGTAATAAAAACATTTTTAAAGTATTTTATGTTTTAAATTGTAGATATACTAATTTAATTTGAATTAATTATTTTATTTGTCATATATATTTTATACATCAAATTTCATTTTTTACAAAATCATTTGATTAACAGTATTAAAAAATAGTGTTTTAAATTCAAAAAAGAGCGATGAATAAATTAATTTTATAATGATGATTGTATTCTAATTTAATTTAATTTTTTATCCGAAGTTCCCTTTAGAAACAGTTATAATATTTCAATTATAAAATTTAAGGTTAATTTCTGGTAAATATTTAGTTTTATTTGATACTATTTTGGTCTAATAGGTCAAAACTAAAAAAAAATATTTTTAATAGTCGGGAAAATCGAAAAAAAATATATATATAAAACGAAATTATTTACGCAACACCGATGTTTGAACAAAATCGATTTTGTTATTTTGTTGTGATTCAAATAATATATATATATATATATATATATATATTAATAACAATATTATATACGATAGTTTGCAATCACCTGTGAGACCGTGTGTCAGATACAGGTTCCGATCCAATCGTTTTTCATGTGCAATGATTTATCATTGAATTCAAATTTAACATAATATATCGCTGTATTTTTTTTTATAGTAGTTAAAACTTTAAATTGGAAATCTATCGCAAGCATCAAGACTTAAATAAATATTTATTTAAATTTTTACCTAAGAATGATTTTTCGTCATATATTTTAATTTAAAGGAACATTCCAAGACACTATACTTATTATTAGTTGTAACAAATAGTATTCCAAAGAATAAATTGTAATTGTAATAATTTATATTTATTATATAGGTATTATAAAGGCAAACAGTATACAAATTTTAAATTTATGTGCCCAGATAATTAAAGCTTATTAATAATAAAAAAAAAATCAAATACATTGTGTACATGTGCTTAAATGATTGCTGTGTCAAAAAGTTTATCGCCATAATAATTAGTTTAAATAATAAATTTTTCAAAGACCATTATGTGCAATTAAGCAACATTAACTTTCCGAATAGTATTGATCGCGTCCATCCATCGTGATGAACTAACAATTTATCATTTAAATCGATATTAGGGAAGTCTAAGTCATCCTCTTGACATTTTCGTAAATCACAGCATTGAAAATAAAATAGCATTTCTATCATTGTTATAACATCCAACATATTTTAAGAAATAAAGAATTTATTCGTTACAATATATTATAATAGTTACGTGTTAATAACGTTAAGACATGGCATGAGTTTAAATATATTGTGTAAGGATTCATTTGAAGAAAAAAGAAACATATACCTGATGCCATTATTTATCTTATACATGATTTTGTTTTTATGAGAAAAGGGGAAACATATTAAAATATCATTGTCATGTATAGTAAAACATTTTAAATAAAACAAATTGCAATTCTTAAACTATAGTTTTTAAACTTTTTAAGCTTACACGTACATTTTATAGAGGATTATTTTAGTTGTTGAAAAGTGTAAGTGTATATTTAAAACAAATACCTTGTATTATATTTAAAAGTTTTATGGCCGGATCAGTAAAAAAATTGTTTATAAATATGTATTAATGTTTGCATAAATAAGCCTGACAAAGTCGTGAAGGTATAGTTTGCAAAAAATTCGAAAATCACAGGCCACAGACAGCACTTTTACTGTATATTATTACAATATATTATTATTATACATTTGAATTCGCATTCGTTTCCGGAGTATGAAATGACATTATAAACGTGTCAAACTGCATACAGTGTGTAACTACATTTCACGTGGATCACGACAGCGATTAATTATTATCATTGAGATAGACGAAAACAAAAACAGAAATAAGACAAAATAAAATACTGGATGCTGCTTGTGTCGTATTATATCTCCAGCACGTCTGCGGATCTATTGTCGGAGTTCGCGCCTTCGTCCATTGTTGTATGTATTATTTCACATGTGTGGGCAAATATTATGTAATCCGTATGGGTACGCACTCACACACGTATATGCATTATAATATTATATACGAGTACACGGTGCGCTATATGGTGTTCCGGGGAACGGTGTCTATTCGGTACCGCCGGGAAGCAATGCTCGTAGATACCGTAGGTCGAACTTGACATAAAGCTTCGAACCTACCCCGGGGCCAGTGAAAGTAATTTATCGATGTTTGCTATTTTCGCAGACATCAATCATTTTACATCAATATTTAACAATATTTGTCTCATTAAAACGAATTGTGTATTGTACATTTGTATAGACGCGCGTATGTGTATTATATAGCAGTAGTGTTATTATTATTATTATGTTCAGAATCATTTCGACCGCAAAGACCTGAAAGCGATATATTATTATAATAGCCGCCGCACCCACACTTTCTGTTCGGGTACGTTTTACACCTACGGAACTGAAATACACACACAATTTTATTACACGCGAATAATACGGTTAACTGCAAAGCGATAATAATTCGAAACGAAAACTGTACTTTTACATATATCGTATTGCTAATACGCACACGGCACGACGAGCGTGTGTTATATTGTACGTAGTTGAAACGTACGACGCGCGGTGTTTGCAGAGACACCGAACGCTTGCGATTGTATGCATTATGTTTTTACAATCGCGCCTAATAGTACTTATGGCTCAATACGAATGTCATTCGCACAGCCGTTTAACACGCGCATGCCGTGTGGCGTCTGTTCGGCGACGAAGATCGAAGATGCATTTTTATTCGCCCGAACACGTACTATATACATAAACCGAAGTGTAGGTGTGCGCGCATAAAGACACTCTGAACGTCGTTGAAATACACTTACGAAAACGTTTATTTACCAGAACACGACGATATTATCATATATTATTATTGTACCGAACGAGCGGCCACATCAATACGTTTCCAATAATACAACATCCTAAATGCGTTGTTTACGCGCGTCTACCGAGCGTAGGCACTTATAATCTTCATTGAATATTCTGCAGTATTTTGCCGGTTTATGGACCGCTCTTTCCGCGCGTGGGCATCTCCCCGCGCAGCATCCTCGTCCGTACACCCGGCAGATTCGATTGTTATTCCGTTTATTATTATTATTATTATTATTATTATTATTACTATTACGTTTTTTTTTTCTGTTCGAGACGTATTAACCGTCCGCGGCGGCGCGCTAGAGGAATGTCGAATAACGAAACTTTCACTCATACACATAATATTATATCAGACAATAAGATGCACGGACGTGCGCACATCGCAGGCCGCGGCGGTCGACCTTCGAGCGCATGTGTGTACGAATATTTACATCGGTCTTGAGGGCGCGGATACTCGTGTAGAAGAAATAAAACGCATGCTTCGGGCGAAGTAGACCTAGAAAAAAATATAGATATATACATAATATAATATATGATGTGAGCGGACGCGAACGTTATTATTATTATTCAACACCGTCGTCGGTGTCGTCGAAAGTGTTTACCCACGCGCGGTCGCCCGGACCCGTATACCGGTCTTCGTATGGTATATATATTATATTATATTATACTAAACGTATACGAGAAGGTTTTGGGCGGTCACGTTGAACTTTCAACCGTTTAGGTCATACACATGTGCGCAAAAGTGAACGCGTGGAATTCCGACGGCACACACACACACACGCGCGCGCGCGCCCGTACGACATCGTATTATCATTATGATTTATAATAATATCGGAATCGCGTGGCCCGAAGACGGTAGATCACCGACGGCAGTTTATCGCTTCGGCGTAACGCGAACAACGGCGGCGGTGATGACGATAATAATAATAATAATAATATCTGGTCAGACCAGTCTCCGACGCCAGGCGGTGTGTAAAAATAATATTATAATATAATATATGTAAAGGACTGACGGATAAGGACGCACACGTAACCGGGTGTACGCGGACGCGGTAGATGATACGACGGTGGCGGCGGCGGCGGCGGCTGCGATGATGATACCGGACGGCCTTCACCTTAAAAGCGACGGCGCCTGTGTACCATTTATATACGCGCCGCCGTAATAAAACGCGTATAATATTATTCTAATGATAATAATAGTATAATGCGATCGTGTCGATTGTAACAATAAATAATAATAAACGGAGGCAGTCGTACACTGTCGAAGGACCGCGGCCGAAGTGCTGCTTCTTCTTCTTCTTGTTGTGTTTCGTACGTTACAACACCGCGCCGTGCACAATACGACTATTACATTGTGGTACTCAGACTTGCATATTATCATCATTATTATTATTATTATTATACACTGTACTCGACACCGAATAATTATATAATTGTATCGATCGGGCGAGTCCGTCCGTCAGTCACGCATTGGCCTTTGGACAGTGCCCGTACACGACGTTGTACCGGCTGTATCTACCTGTAGTTGTAAAGCACCTCTGCCGAATACAACATCAAACAATATACGATATCACTTATTATTATAACCCCACGGAGACTAGCACTGATCCCCGTGATTACAATTTAATACAACATCTATGGGTGCCTGCGAGCCGTTATTATCACTCGTATATCGTATTACTGCGATGATGGGCAATACGTGATCGAACGTGGTGTAATAATAATGAGCATATAATAGATACAATGGAGTGTTGCTAAACAATGGTTGATGTTGGTCAAATACATAGTATACTGTAAACAATGCGCGTATCACCCAGTGGCATGCGTTCGACGTGAGTATAAATAATATCGCATAAATCCACATCGTACCTTTTTGCTACCTGTACCTGTGCATTAAAATACAATTTTCAACGGATAAATTGTCCATCACCGTTCATATAACGTTAAATACGACAATAAATCGTAGTCTTAACTCCACGGCTTATGTGTTATATATTTTAATAGTATTTAAAAAAAAAAAGTTGTCTCACTTTGAACATTGACGAATAATCTTTTTTATCTAAGGGTCTACAGTGCGTGATATAAACCGTATCGTATACGCTTTGCGAAATAAGTAAATTGCGTCCCCCAAAAAGGTCGCAGTCCTATACTTTACGCAAATTGCAGTCCGAGTAATTTTGTGGGATATTTTGTATATTTTATATCAAAGATTGGAAAACCGCACAAACCAAACATAGGTATTTCAGTAAAATAATATCCATATCGTTATAGGGCATGTACAATTGTTTTGAAATTGTTGATTTAAACTAGGTTCCTAGTTTGCAAAATTATACAAACGCATATTCAAAATGTTTGTTGTATCCGTTCTGTTTTGCTTAGTCATACGCTGAACGTATTAATACAATATTTAAATTACAATCATATTATCATGACTAGGGACTATTTACCCAACTTTAATAGTATATTAGGATGGACTGTTTTTTTAAACCCACGCGCGTAAAGAACAAATTCAACAAAGTCGGATCGTATATATTATAGGTATTCTGGCTGAATTTATTAACATTAAAAAAATGCACCGTTATACCAACCGACAATAACCATAGGATGCTATTGTTTTTATCATTTATACGTTTGTAAGTTATATTAGGACCTTAAATATCAGCAAACCACGCGTTCACGTATTTGTATTAATTTTAATATATGTTTATTTTCCGCTATACTTGTCTGTTGCTGGACAACAGTCACGTGCGCGTTTGACACGTACGGTGTCCAACTACACAACAAACTTGTAAAGTACGTAATCTGGTTGATTTGGATTTTCAATCCTGTAAAAATTCGTGTTCCGTCTTCCCGGGTGGCACGCGTAAGAGGATCGAGGATAGAAGTCGGCAAGGGTACAGACAGAATCCCACCCTCCTCAACCGTTACCCAAGTGTTTTAGAACTGGCAATTCCCACGGGTCCGGTATTATTATTACGTAATATAATATATGGCGGTCTATTTATTTTGTAGAGCGAGTAGACAGTGACTGATATTCCAAGATCTCTACTGTTTTGCTTAGACTACGTTCTACCCTATACTTCATGGCGTTTCGTTCGTACCAGAATACCTTGATATTAATATTATATTATATTATTGTGCTCCCTAGCTCATCTTTGCGATTGAAAAGCGATTTGTATTCCTGACGCGAGGATAGGATAGAGTAATGATTTATTTTTTTCTTACTACCGTTTACCGTATTAAATAGGTAGGAAATCGTATAATAGTATGACATTCAACGAGAGAAAAACGTTGTCATCTCGTTATCATATTATGTGTAATATGCTTTATCTAAGGCTATCAAGTTTTTTATTGACATTGAAGTTTAATAATTCTATGTGTACTAGTGTTTTTTTTTTTAGGAGTTATTGTAAACTTGTACCTAAATTATTCAATTGATGCAATAAGTGTCAATAATACTTTCAGACGGGAGTATTCAAGCCAACGAAATGTGTAAACTTTAAACCACAATATTAGAGGTAGTTTCGGAGAATAGTTGTTAAGTTCATTCTGCACCTGTTTTGAATAATCGTACGAAAATGTCCGCGTTTAGTCATCATAAATTCATAACTCGTGTTGGTTAGGTATACGAACTGTCACTACTCACTAATTATATCTAATTAATTATACATGTAAAACGAAAAGAATCGTTTTGCTTTAAAACTTTACCTATTTTATTCAACTACATTTTTAATATTTTATTGTAAATATAAACTTAAGTTATTATTATGATATCACCTCGTATGATCATTGGCCAAACTTAAAAATAAACGATTGTGGGTTAAAAATATGCTCGAATCATTTTACAAAATATTTAATAAATCAATAAATCATACCATTTTGAAGATTAATTTTTTTAATCATTTGAAAATTTTAGAAACAAATTAAAGGTTGTCCAGTTAATAGTGGTATACAGTATTTTTAATATGCAGTTTCATAATAATTAAAAAATTATATAAGATTATAGTGGTATTTGAGTATATTTATTTTATAGTTAATGATATATTTATTAACATAATATAATTTATGATATTTACATATATTTTATATTATAAAACTATTAGTAGCTACCCATTATTGATGGAAAATGCATGTAAGTTTTGCTTACATTCACGAAGCCTATGCAATATATTCGATGAACAGATTCGGTTTAAGTTGTTGTATCACATATCCTACCTAATAAATACAAAACTCGTCGACCTCTGTGTTACATTAAAATAAAGATGAGATTAGAAAAAAGCAATTTCTCCAAAATTAGTCTTACGGCCTACCAAAAAAATATAAGCTTATTTATGACTAATACGATGAATGTCATTAATATATAATTGGCAGTTCAAGGACAGCAGGTTGCAGGTAGTAGATATAGATGTATTAGGTTGATTGTTTCTATCTTTAAAGATCTTTATAGTTTTATTTTCAATTATTACATAAAATTTATATTTTGAGTTTTTAGCATAAATTCTTTAGGGCAAAATATGTCATGTACGAGTATAATGTTAACGATCTATGATAAAAATTAATACAAATTTAATGGAGTATCTAATTAATGGTCAAAATTATATTACCCAATGAAAACAATAGATACATTTAAAATAATTTTATGGAGCTAAATAGTAATTTAAAAAAAATTTAAAGGAAAATAAGTATAAAAATGTAATTCACTAATAGTATGATTTATATACTAAATTTTGATTATTTAGAAAGTCTGTAGTAACTTCATGTAGTGTAAATATTATATTAACGTATTTTTTTTAAGAATATGATATATGAAATAGCAAAATATAAAATAAATTAATCTATTGAACTACTGTACTGTTTTTAAATTAATTGGTTTTGGTTTAAGCTATTGCCTAACTAATTATTTTATTTTTGGTAAAAATAACTTCAATACATAGCTTTATAGTACTTATAAAATTATTATTAACTAACCTTAAAACTAATGAAACATAATATGATAAATATACTTCTTCTATTAGATAGTGAAATAGATTATTGGTTACAAATTCATAATTGAATAATATTTTTAAATCAAATACATCTTTTATGGGTTTCTACCAGTATTATAGGTGACTACCACACCATTAATTGTAATTGCGATTTGTAATTGATTTATAAAGTAGTACGTGTTAAGAAGACGTAGTTATCCATATGAGTTTTATCGATCTTACTAACGCATGTGTGCATGACATTGAGAGTTATACATTTAGAAGAATATATTTGACTCTATTATTTTTTATATTATTATAATGAATTTACCTATTATTAAATACAAAGGTTACAATATAAGTAGGACTCTACTTAGAAGTTTTAATTTTTTAATTTTGAAACAAGTAATCTGCATTTCATAATTATAAATATATGTAAGTACAGCATCGATATTAACGTAAATAGCTCTATAAACAATACCGTATAACAACTTAAGCCCGTATATTTTAAAGTAATGTTAAATTTAAATTATTAAATGAATACAATATTAAACTTATTGTTCATACATATTATGAGTCATAACATATTCTATGATATTAATTTGCAAAACATATAATGAAAAAAAACATTTATTTTGTATTACATTTGTTGTTTAACTAAATATTACCTTATTATTAATATTAGGTTTTGGACAAATATACAAAATTTGGTGTTATCCAAACACTATAATATTTTAGTACGGGCATTCTTACAAAAGTAATAGCATACTGAGCGCACCTACATAATGGTTTAATAAAATATAGGTAGGTAATTTACCATGTGAATGCACTAGTCTGAGTTGAATTTCTAAGTGGTGATTATGAGTGCTCTAGCTCGTGTGATGAATTCGATCAGTCGGTTCTCACAGTGAATAAATGTAGGACACAAATGCCAACACGATTATAATTTTTTAAATTCTGTTTTGTGTTAAAGAACAACAACGGTAACATTTTATTGGAATCGAGACAACAACAAAAAAAAAAAAATAAAAACAGTTTAACGTTCATTGGCAAAATTGCAAGGATAATAAAATAACTATATTCTTTAGGTATACGCGCTGAGTAAAATAAAAACACTCGTGTTGGTACACGTAGTTGAATTCTTAGAAGAATACATTTTTATATACGTATACAGTACATATTAAAATATAATAAATGTCATATTATGATTTGAATAGTGTAATCAAGTATTAGATTTAAATGTTTTAGGAAGATAAAAATCTGCATATAATAAATTCAATATATATGTATTTAAAAATGTATTAAATTAAAATTACCGACTTAGTAGACAATTAAGTTAACTATGTAAAGATTGGAAGACTTCATTTAATATACGCCCAAACATCGAATGTCGAAATTCCATGATCTGTGTCACTTCAATATTACTGTGTAATTTTATGATTATAATAAATGCATATTAAAAAAACAAAGAAAAAAAAAACGATGGTTTTATATTATTATCAATTGTTTTTTTTTCTAATAAAAATATAATTAATAATTAATTAATTATTAATTTGTTACTAGCAATTTAATTTACAAAATTGTCAAATTTTTAGTTAAATTGTATGAAAAAATACTCAAAATTAACTTGTAATTTATGTTAGTAATAATGTAAATATAAATTAATATTTTGCAATATAATATCCTGAACGAATCTAAGATTTCAAATACTGTTTACGTGGTGTTTAAAAATGTATTATGTGTTATAAATACTTAGAATTAAATATGTCCTACTTTAAATACATCATGCAATAATCAGAATTCATAGTTTAAGAAATAATTTAATAATTTAATTAAACATTAATTTTCATAGAAATAAGATATATATATATAGCTTATCAATATTTTTTTAAGATCTCATTAAATAAAACTATAATAAAAAATGTATTTTATTTTAGATGTGTTTAATATTGCTGTTCTCAATTGTGGGAATTCAATTTGCTTATTCTCAGCAAACTAATCCAAATGATTTGGAAGTGGTACTTAACATTGAAGATAGCAATAAAACTCAATATCATGAGCAAAATTTTGATACCAGTATGTATTCCATAGTCATTAATTACTATTATTATAATGTATTTTATATAAAATTTGTTTCCATTTTATAGTGGCCTATATATTCGGCTACGAAGTAGGTCCAAATGGTCAATTTCATCATGAAAATAAAGGTCCGGATGGATTCACATATGGTTGTTACGGATATGTAGACCCAGAAGGAAAATTACAAGCAACTCATTATATATCTGATGGTTGGGGATACCGAGTAGTCACACCGGGTGAATCTGTTGAAATTTTCCATCATAAGCATGATCCTGCTGATGAAAATCAAACTAATGAAAGTTCTGAAGGGGGTTCTGAACATGAACATCATGGACACCATGGAGTGGTAACAGCGTGGGGTGATCTTTATTTCCCAAAAGGATGTGGAGGAGGAAGACCAATTCAAGGAACTGGACAATTAGGTGGATCAGGCTCATCAGGATACCCTAGCTTTGTTGGAGTTGGTCAACCAGGACCAGCAGGTATACCTGGTATGGAATTATAATTAAACCAATTAATAATTATTATATTCTAATAATTCGAAAAATTTGATAATTACATAAATATATTTCAATAATAAAACTAAAATAAACATAGTGGACATTTTTTTTCAATCTAGATTAATTAATTAATTATGTGAAAATTATAGTTAATAATTTTTCTAGAATTTAAAACCATTCATATAATAATATATTTTTATTTTTATTTATAACTTATATAAAATACAAACACTTAAATATAAAAATATTTTTAATAATATCTTAATTGATATATCAATAAAAATAAATAAAATAAATTCTCATATTAAAGGATCTTCCGGAGCTCCAGGTTCACCAGGATACCCAGGTAAACCAGGATCACCGGGATCGCCGGGATCACCAGGTTCACCAGGATCTCCTGGTTCTCCAGGTTCCCCAGGGTCCCCTGGTTCTTTGGGATATCCCGCATCAAGTGGATCTCCGGGTTCATCAGGATTCCAGGGTTCATTTGGTAAACCAGGATATCCAGGCGCACCAGGATCCCCAGGATCACCAGGGTCACCAGGGTCACCAGGATCACCAGGATCACCAGGATCACTTGGCTACCCAGGATCAGGTTCACCAGGATATCAAGGCGCACCAGGATCTCCAGGATCACCAGGATCACTTGGCTACCCAGGATCAGGTTCTCCGGGCTCACCAGGCTCACCAGGCTCACCAGGAGCTCCAGGCTCACCAGGATCACCAGGATATCCAGGATCACTTGGCTACCCAGGATCAGCATCTCCAGGCTTACCAGGAGCCCCAGGCTCACCAGGATCTCCAGGATACCCAGGATCCCTTGGCTACCCAGGATCAGGATCTCCAGGATCACAAGGTTCTCCGGGCTCACCAGGCTCACCAGGATCTCCAGGATACCCAGGATCCCTTGGCTACCCAGGATCAGGATCTCCAGGATCACAAGGATCTCCGGGCTCACCAGGAGCCCCAGGCTCACCAGGATCTCCAGGATACCCAGGATCCCTTGGCTACCCAGGATCAGGATCTCCAGGATCACAAGGTTCTCCGGGCTCACCAGGCTCACCAGGCTCACCAGGATCACCAGGCTCACCAGGAGCTCCAGAATACCCAGGATCCCTTGGCTACCCAGGATCAGGATCTCCAGGATCACAAGGTTCTCCGGGCTCACCAGGCTCACCAGGATCCCCAGGATACCCAGGATCCCTTGGCTACCCAGGATCAGGATCTCCAGGATCACAAGGATCTCCGGGCTCACCAGGAGCCCCAGGCTCACCAGGATCTCCAGGATACCCAGGATCCCTTGGCTACCCAGGATCAGGATCTCCAGGATCACAAGGTTCTCCGGGCTCACCAGGCTCACCAGGCTCACCAGGATCACCAGGCTCACCAGGAGCTCCAGGATACCCAGGATCAGGATCTCCAGGATCACAAGGTTCTCCGGGCCCACCAGGCTCACCAGGATACCCAGGATCCCTTGGCTACCCAGGATCAGGATCTCCAGGATCACAAGGATCTCCGGGCTCACCAGGATCTCCGGGCTCACCAGGATCTCCAGGTTACCCAGGATCACTTGGTTACCCAGTATCAGGATCACCAGGATCTCCAGGCTCGCCAGGATCACCAGGATCTCCAGGCTCTCCCGGTTCTTCGGGATCGGGTAGTTCGTTAGGTTCTCCGGGAACCCCAGGTTCATTTGGTAAACCAGGATATCCAGGCTCACCAGGATCTCCAGGAGCACCGGGATTACCAGGATCACCAGGATCCCCAGGATCTCCAGGATCTCCGGGATCACTTGGCTACCCAGGATCAGGATCACCAGGAACATTTGGCTACCCAGGCTCACATGGATCTCCAGGATCACCGGGCTCACCAGGATCTCCAGGATCACCAGGATATCCAGGATCGCTTGGTTATCCAGGATCAGGATCACCCGGGTCATTTGGCTACCCAGGCTTACAAGGATCTCCAGGCTCTCCAGGAGCCCCGGGCTCACCTGGATCACCAGGTTCTTCTGGATCATTAGGTTATCCAAGTGGTTATCCAGTATCATCAGGAACTCCAGGGTCACCAGGAAAACCTGGAACTCCAGGATTGCCAGGTACTCCTGGATTACCAGGTAATACTTTTAATAGTTTAGAATTGAGTTAGGTCACTCCTATGAAAAATGGTGTATGAATTAGATATTTAGCTCTTTATCTCGTCAAAACAGTATATTTTATTATTTCACATTTAGAGAATATAATTATTGTATATTCAGTCTGTTAAATAATAAATACTATTGTTTATAGACGTTGCAAGTAGTGAAATTAATTCAAAGTCAGCTGCCAATTTTCAATAAATTTGTTTATAATTATGTAAAATGTGAGCGTTTTACATTGTCACCCCTCAATTTATTAGTATTATGAAATATAATTCTTACATATAGTACTTTATATGTCAACTTCATAAAATATTAAGTAATTTAATATATAATAATCATGTCCATATAGATATTGTTGTGTAAAATGTATTTTTATTGATTAATTATATTTATATCACTTAATTGAGATTCACATTATCACTATTTAAATTGCTAAAATATGGTTTACTTACCTTTTTTTAAATTATTTATTTTTTTTATTATTAATCTATACGAATGGTGTTATATCAGATGTTTAATAAAACATAAAATAAGAGAACAATTATTAAAAGTGGTTAAATATTTATAAATTTAATGTTTTTTTAGGTAAACCAGGTTCAGGGTTACCGGCAAGTCCATCTACAGTTTATCCAAGTTATCCAGGTATATACATAATGTCATAATATTTAATCATATATTATTATTTTATATTTAATATTAATATTAAATCTAAATCATTGTGCTGATGAGTATGTTAAAGCACTATTTGTTTTCTCTCTTTGACTCACATGAATAATAAAAACTTAGCATTCTGCAGAATTAACCGTGGGTTCCTAACTTAAGTATTAGTGAATTGACACCAATTAAAATACCTAAAGTTAAAAACATAGTTCTTATTAACAATAGTTATATAATAATACTACAATAGTATATAATAGTTATTATGTCACTATGTTTGAATGTATTATTTTTTAGAATATTTCAATTTTAAGTCAAAATGAAAAATATTAACTGTATAATATTTTATAAACACATAACTTGCATATAAATTTAAATATCATAAATACCAACATATACAGATAATGTTCTTAAAATTAAGTTTAATAAAAGGTCAATTCTCATAAATTCTAACTCTAACAATATAACTTCAATTTTTTATATAGTCACAACAATTTTATTTCATTATACTAAAATTGAATATTTGTGTATGATAAATAAGTTGTATAAAATTCAATATTTAAAAGAACTAGAAAATAACGCTGTTCTATTATTTATAAAAATACTGTATTATTATTAATTAAGCTGAAAATGTGTTTTTTTATAATACTTATAGGCTCTCCAGGTTCTCCAGGATTACCAGGAACTCCGGGCTTACCAGGTGAATATTAAATTAATATTTTACATAACATATTTAGAAAACTAATTTTGTCATTTAGAGAAATTATTTCAGAAAATAGATTACAAGTATAAATAAACACTAAATTAATTATATTTTCAACTTGTATTTTATAGGTAAACCAGGATCTCCAGGCTATCCATCATATCAACAACCATTACCTTACCCCCCTTCATCTTATCCTAGTACATCAGGTAAATATATAATTAAATAATTAATCTAATATAAATATTTTAACTCTATGTGCTTAAAGTTTGAATTGTGTTAACATATTTAATATACTTGTTCAAATATTATGTTTCTTCAAATTATAATACAGTAGTAATTAAAATATTTAATATTATGTTTATTATTTTTTGAATAATGTAAAAAAATAAATTGTACTAAGTTATATAATATGATTTGTTTTTTAATTTTATTTAGGCTCGTCAGGTTTACCAGGAACTCCAGGAATTCCAGGTTTGTACTTTATTAATAACTAACGTAACTATTGTATTATTAATTTAACTATTGTAAATAAAAAAATAATTATAGTTAATAGGCTTACAATTATTTGATATTTATTAATTTTTAAATATCATTAAGGTATGGAAAATTAAATAAATTATTAATTTATGTATAGGAGCTCCAGGATTGCCAGGTTCGCCAGGTTTGCCAGGATCATTTTCAAATAACAAACCATCTTCATACCCAAGTGTTTCAGGTAATTGTATTGTAATGTATATAATACGTTTACTATGACTAGAAAAGAATCTAATTAAAACTATTTTCCAAATTTAATTTTAGGATCACCAGGATCACCAGGATTACCAGGTTCACCAGGATTGCCAGGTATAAATTGAATATATTTTAACAAAAAAAAAAAACAACTAATTCATATTTAAAGATGAATAAATAACGAGTATATTAGAATTTAATTTATAAAATATTAATTAGAATGTTTAATTATTTATTCAGGAACACCAGGCTTTCCCGGTTCTTATCAAAAACCAACAACATACCCAGGAACAGTATACCCTAGTGGGCCAGGTAATTTAATAAGTTTTATTAAGTTAATACAATTTAATCTTGAAAACGTACTTTAAAATTTTTACCAGGAGCCCCGGGATCACCAGGCACTCCGGGTTACCCAGGATTACCAGGTATAAATAACAATTTGTATTACTTATTTTTTTTATAATATGAAAAAACATACTAAAACATTAATTTTAACTCATTAACGAGTTTATTTGATTATAATAACATATATTGTGATTTAATTCAAAGTTCAATGACTTTTAATAATTTACTAGTTTTTAATTATGTTGGCCAACTAGGAACCCCAGGATTACCAGGTTCTTCATACATCAAACCATCATACCCTGTAGCCCCAGGTAATAAGCAACATAAAAATTATTAGAAACCCAATTAATTTATCTAATCATATAATTTAATATTATACTAATTTCAGCATCTCCTGGATCACCAGGATCTCCGGGTTCTCCAGGTTCTCCAGGTCTTCCAGGTAAATACAATATATTATGTAGTGTATCACGTTTGGAATAACATGTTATAACAATGTAATTCATACTAACATAATATATTATTTAAGATATCCATCAGTTGTTACTTAAGGTCAAATTATTTTGATATTTGTTAACACTCAGAGTTGAAAGTTTAATTATAATTTTGAAATGTCTTTGAGTTCTTAAAATGTAAAGTTTAAATAATGTAGATTATATAATATATAATTTTCATTATTCATTCAACTAATAACCAAATTATATTAAATTATGTTTAAGATATTCATAAATATTATTCTTTAATAAAATGTAGTCTGCAATATTTTATTGTTATCTACATTAAAATTATTTATTTTATGATTAGGTATATGATATACATAATAACATGCTTGTGATATAAGTTTTTAATTAATAACCAAACTATCAAGATAACTTTAAATTAAATTAAAAATTTCTAATTTTAATTAATTATATTAAAGGAAAACCAGGATCTTACATTCCACAATCTACATATCCAGGATCATCTTATCCAGGTACCCCAGGTATAAAATATTAATAATTATTTTTTTTGTAAAATTTCAAAATTATTTTCATATAAATATTTAATATTGTATTTATAAATCATGTCATAATATATTAATTTAATAAAATTCATTTTTTCCCTAGGTCAACCAGGAACTCCAGGATTACCAGGTATATGCTAATTTGAAATAAATTTAATTTATTATTGATGCAAAATTATATTTACTTTAAACAAAATGCTTATAGATTTTTAATATTTATTTTTCTCATAAAAATTATAAAGGTAAACCGGGAGCATCAGTCTTACCAAGTACACCATCGTATGAAAAACCACAACCAACTTATCAAAAACCAAATGTAGGATACCCCGGAAGTCCAGGTAAATTGATATTGTAATAGAATACAATTTTGACTTGTTGTAAAAATATCATAATAATTTATTTATATTTGCATTCTAATATAAAATATTATATTTTTAGGTCAACCAGGTACTCCAGGTTTACCAGGAACTCCAGGATTACCAGGTACAATTTCATACCCGAAACCAACACCACCATCAGCATATCCCGTAGGACCAGGTAATGCAGTAATATACACAAATAGAAATAGGTTTTCTTAAATGGCTTAAATAAACATGTTTCTTTCTAATCAAAATTGTAATACTTATATCGCTCTTACTTAAACACACATATGTATATATAAGTATATACACATATCAGTTATAAATAAACAAATATAAATTTTAACAGACACTTGAATACACATTTTTAAAACTATATTATACTTTCAAATTGTATATACAAATTTTGAATTGATAATGTTTTGTTTAAATGATAACTAACTATAATCAAGCCAATACTTGTATTATATTTTTTTTTATTGACCACATACAACTTTAACATCTAAAAAGAATAGTTTCAATATTTTTTTTATGTATACATTTAAAATGAACTTGATTCCTTAATTTGAATTATTAAATTTGTTATTCCCGTTCAGTATCTCTGAAGAAAATAATGAAGTTGTTCAATATTTTTGGGTAATAAGCTTCATATAGACTTAAATGAATGTTTTTACTTTAGTTATGAATCTATGTGGCCATCTAGTTGGCCTGTAAAGATTTATTAGACTGTTATTATTATTCTATATGGATTGCAGGTTAATTATAATAATATATAATACTACATTCATGTAAAATCCGTATAATATCTATATTTACATTCATATTGTAACCATACATTTTATATTTATTATTTTTTTAGTTTTATATAATTCCATTACAGTTTTTAATTATAATTTACACATAAATTAATATAAATTAATAACATTAATTTTACTAAAAATAAAATGTTCAATATTACAATCAGATAATCTAAATATTTTAAATATATGTGATTGCTAACTAAGTATAACGTTCTTATGTTTTAATTAGCATAACTATAAATCAGACATTTATGATTTAATTAGTATATGTTTTTTTATATTTATTTATCATTATTTATGACTTAAATCAAAAACTATCGAATCAAATGAACACAGAATTTAATACAATTTATTCAAAACAAATAAAAAATGTTTATGTAGTTATTAACATAATATTATCTTCTGATTTATTTATTTACTTCTTAAAAAACATTTTTCAGGTAAACCAGGATCCCCGGGATCTCCAGGACTTCCAGGTAATTTTATTAAAAATAATATTATATAATGAAAAAGAACATCTTAATATGTTCGTTCAAAAAAATTGAATATAGAAACGTATTTTATAAATCTCTTCAATCACAATACTAATATATTATAAAAAGTAAAAAAAAATCATTAAATATGTATAAATGTATTATATTTACTAATTATCACGTTAAATAAGTATTTAATATTCAAAACAATGACTATATTAAATCTATAAATTACTTTACATCATTTCAAGAAATAAAAAGTTCCCTACATAATACTTTTATGAGAATAACATTAAATTCCAGATAGCAAATAGAATACAGAAAAAAATTTTTTTATAATAAAGCGATTCATTCAAGAATATTGAAATATTATAAAATAAATAAAGAGACATTATATATTTTTTGTAGCCCAATAAATATATATTATGAATAATAATGTGATCAAATAAACACCGATCATTGTGGTCTTTGATGGTTTGCTGCATATTAGTGAACAATTAAAAATAACAGTTAAATTATATCAAATATAATTTATATTTCATTTAAACTTTTTTTTCATATAAATTAAATTAATATTTTTATAGGTCAACCAGGAACACCAGGTCTACCTGGGTCTATATACCAACCCTCATATCAAAAACCGACTTCTAATAACCAATATGGAAATCCTTCCCTATATCCAGGGTCTTCTTATCCCGGAAGTCAAGGTTAGCAATAAAAACTTAAAAAAATAATTTTAAAAGTATAAGAAAAATGTCTTTTAATTTAATAGTTCGTTCAAAAATAATAATACATAATTTTTTTTTAGGACTACCTGGAACGCCAGGATTACCAGGTAAATATTATTTATTAATATTATAGAAACCATTTTACATTTTAAACAAATAACATTATTCAAATGTATAGGGTTAATAAAATAACATAATTGTTAAAGTAAATATATATTTTTTTTTAAATTAAGGTCAACCAGGTACACCTGGAACACCAGGCTCAGCTTATCCAGGTTCTACATTGAATCAAAAACCTAATTATCAATCTGTTAAACCAAGCTCACAGGGTTATCCAGGTTCTTCATACCCAGGAAGTCCAGGTATGAATATTTGAAAATTTATAGTTATAATCAACAAATAATTAATAGAAATAATTAAATCAATATAATTAAATATCTTTCACATTTTTTGTGTTTTAGGACAACCAGGCACTCCAGGATTGCCAGGTAAATAGCATTATATAGTTTTATATAGTTCATATGCGAATTTACAATTAAAAAAAAAATACTTTAATCAAATTCGTTAAATTAAAAACAAAATTATTTATTACTCCAAAACTACCTTCTGAAACTTAATTTTCATTAACGGTTTCTGCACAATTCGTTTAAATTGACTATTCGTAAAAAAAAACAAATAGAAAAAAGTGTTATTGGTCAAGCCCATAATTCATTAAAAATAATATTTATCAAATAATACACATTTTTGGGTTTTTTTTTAAATCCCACTTTCATTTTACGCATTCAATTAATAATAATTATGAGGTATTTTTTTATCTTCATATTGTTACACATAGATGATAGTAGCACATAGTCTTGGTCAGGTTATATACAATATACATGCATCCTGATACCAATATAGAACACTTTAAAGGGGATGCAAAAATAGAAACTCAAATTTTAGCTAAATAAAATTATATTGTTTTAACACGTATGTATAAAATATATGCTAAAACTATATGCTATTAATAAAATAAATATATTTTAATAATTACAAGATAAAAATATAAAGTAATAAAATAAAATATAATCAAATATATTATTTAGTATCAGCAAATAACAACTGCACATTTCTTCGTTTTTATATTTAAGTTATTATATAATAACACCGTAGTAATATTTATTAAATTAACTTTTCAGAGTGTAAGTGCCAATCTTATCTACTCCACTAATAGATTACTACTTATTAGTCGCTACCACGACCCATCGTTTTATATATTTTGACTCAACAACAATTGTGTATAGTATTATAACGACATAAATTTAAAAACATTTGAATTATTTTTTTTAAATAAGTACTTTAAATTATATTATTAAAAAAACAATTAATTTAAATTGATTTGAAATATATAATTTTATGTAAAAGTTATTGCTGCTTATATTTAAAAAAAAAATTAATTAATAAAAATAAAATATTTGATGACTTAATTTAATATGATTAATTTTAGTGTTATAATTAAATACTTTATTCAAAATACAAACATATTTTTATTATTGATAAAAGTACTTTTATTAAAAATGTTATCAAATTCTATAATATTACTCTCTATGAAATATTTTTGACAAACTATACTCAATCCTATAATATTATTAAAACATAATATTTATACTTTAATTATTGGTTTTTAAATTTTAAATATATTTTGAATTACATACATTTAAATCAGTAAATAAAAGTAATTAAATTATTTATTTCAGAAATAGTACTATGTATTTGAATTAGTTTTTAAAGAAGAAGAAATATCTTTTTTTATAATTTATTATAAACTCGAGATTTAAGCACCTTCATATATTGTCTTATTCATACATTA
Source organism: Rhopalosiphum nymphaeae (assembly GCA_036289425.1). Taxonomy (NCBI): domain Eukaryota; kingdom Metazoa; phylum Arthropoda; class Insecta; order Hemiptera; family Aphididae; genus Rhopalosiphum; species Rhopalosiphum nymphaeae. Next base: position 4,483,651 of record JAZAQC010000012.1, on the reverse strand, counting down.
CACTATTATTTATTTAATGTTTATATTATTTTTGAAATATAATTGTAGGTCAACCAGGAACCCCAGGTATACCATCTTATCAAAAACCAAATCCCCCAACAACATATCCAGTTCAGCCAACATATCCTTCACAACCATCTTATTCTGGTTATCCTGGAAGCTCAGGTAAATAAAATTAAAAACAAATTTGTTGAAATATAATCCTAAATATCTATATATCTGAAAATGAAATTACTTTATTATGTATAGTTATGTATTTATTCATAATTTTGATTTTTACCTTAGGCCAACCAGGAAAGCCAGGTATCCCTGGTACTCCAGGTACACCAGGAATTCCCGCGGGACCATCGTACCAAAAACCTACACCTCCTGCTGGATATCCAGGTTCTCCTGGGATACCAGGTATATTTAAACATAATTTTTAATCTAGAAATTTAAATATACTTTAGTTGCTTATATCTATTTACTACTATAATTATTGATAACTAATATTTTTTTTTTTAAAGTAGTTTCTGAATTATAAAATATTTGTTTTATTAATAACTATACATGTATAATATATTAAATATGCATATTAATATAAATATATCTATATTTTTAATATTTATACTTAAGCTTACTCTAACTTTTTTTTTAATTTGAGTATCTTACTAATTTTGATACAAGTATACTTACTTTTTATATTTATTTTAGGACAACCAGGAACCCCTGGGCTCCCAGGCAAACCAGGCCAATCGTTTGGACAAAATCCTCAAGGTTTAGTTGACTATGGTAAACCTAATCTATCATCAGGATATCCCGGATCTACAGGTAAAATATTATAATAAAGTTATTTTTTTTAGCATTTTGGTTATTTAGGTTTCCTTTAAAAATACATTTTATAGTTTTTTAGTATAATAAAAATAGGTAAATAAATTTGATAATGGTGAAAGTGTAAAAATATCCTTTTTTATATTAAGTAGGTACCGAACATTGTATTGTGGTTGAAAAAATACAATTCATAGTTTTAACCATTGATAAATTTTGTTGAAATCTTAAAAATGTAATATTTGTAATTTATTTCTTTGTGTGACATAACTATGATCTTGTTTAAGGTCAACCAGGCCTTCCTGGCCAACCAGGAACCCCAGGAATCCCAGGAACCCCAGGCATTTCAGGTTCTTATCCCACTTCACCAAAACCCAGTCCATCTCCCATAAATCCAAGCAGTGGAAGTGTATCAGGTGAATATTTAAAAAAACTTAACCTTTTTTAAATGTATAATAAATCAATATTTTTTTAAGGTTTACCATCCAATGGTTATCCTACATCAGTTGAAGAAACTCAAACAGGTTATCCAAATAAGCCTAATTCTCAACCATCATACCCGGGTCAAAATTATGTTTATCCTGCCAGCTATCCTCAAAAACCAAATGTTCCTGATTATGGTGCACACCAACCAAACGTGTACCCTGAATATTTAGGTTCAGGGTATCCAGTACCTCCTCCTCCTAATGCACCATTCCCTAATTATCCACAATCTACTGTACCTTCTGATTACTCTGGTTATTATGAATTATATCCTGGTCAAAATCAAGTATACTCCGGCCAACCAGATTTTAATGCATACCCATCTGTAGCTGGTGAACAATATCCTTTCAACGGATATGGTTATCCCGAACAACAGTTTACATACCCAGTAACAGAAAATAAAGGTAAAAAACCTCAAGTAACAACACCTGTCTCTATTCAAACATCTGGTCATAAGAGTAAGTCTAGTCAAACTACTCCGAAATATACGAGCAAACCTAGTTTGATAGATATACGCATAAATGTTCCAAATGAACCTGATTCTAACGATGGCCAAAAAGCTGTAATTTTAGGTAAAAATGAATTAACAGGACCTTCATCAGGATCATCAGGATATTCCAGCTCACTTGCTCCACAATATGTGGACAGCCCTACAAAAGCACCCACATTACCATATCAATTTGGTCAAGAATCAAATCAGGTTATCTTATCATCGAGTAAATCAGAAACTAGCACTCCGTTATATAGTGTGTCTACTAAAATAGCATCAACACCTGAAAAAATTAATCCAGTGGAATCAACTAGTACGATATCCTATGAAGAACAATTTAGTACTCTTTCACCAGATTCTTCGACACCTGTCAATATAATACCTTATCCTTTGCCAATTGTGCCAAACCCAGGATCTTGTCCATGCTATTTTGTTCCACCTACAAGTAATTCTACCAATCAACAACAACAACAACCAACATTTGACTTAAATAATCTGCCGGAGGGTGCTGTTATTGGATTCGTGCCAGTAGTATTTTATCCGTCATGTGGTGCAGGAAGTGCAGCATCAAAAGAAGTGGTATCATCAAAGTTAAATCCTGTTTTCCCATCGGCTTATCAAGTACCATACAAATGCTCATATTGTGAACAAACTGAATCACAAACTGCAACCATTAGAGGAAGTTTTGATCAAGTAGTAAAACAAAGCCAATTAAACCCATCCGTTGTAATTAAAAGTCCAAGTAGAAAGAATTTCCCAAATGCTCCAATTTATGACCAACCAGAATTTGGAAGAAAGATAAAAGTTGTAAGAAGGAAAACTAAAGATGAATAATATTGAAAATAATCAACACAAATACTTTAAAGACTAAAAAAATACAAATTAAAAAAATAAATAAAATATCAGCAGAATAAATTTAACATTTAAATTCTGTTATATATATTTGAACATACAATTGCATATATAATTTTCCATATTGTACTAAAAAAAAAAAATCAATTGACAATCATATTGTGTTTAACAAATTAATATCCCAAACGCTCAGGTAATTTTATTTTTAGTTTAAGCTAATTTTATTGAATATAATCCAAATTATAAGGTTATTTTTTTATTTAAATTGTTTTTTTTAAATTAACGTTTAAAGGATAAAAATATACAATATATAATTAAATAATTGACATTAAAAGTCATTTTATGAGTATAATCTATTTTATTATACAACAACTGTAATTGTATCAATCGGATTTCGATGAATTTATTTTTATTACGTTTATTAGTTTATACTATTTGTTAATTATAACCCGTCCAGAAGTTACCAAACATTTACTGTCAATTTATAGATACTTTTTTAAGCCTAATTAAATATATTTTTACGAAAAAATTGTATATATTTATAAGATGGTAACTCCTGGATAGACGTTGATTGACAATTTTATTTCACTTAATAAATAGTTGTTTTTATATACTGTAACTAAATGTCAATTAAAAATAAATAAAGTATAATTTGAATTGTAAAATGATGTGTGCATTTTTTTATTACATATGAAATATTGAAATGTTTTTTATATATTTTATTGATTGGTTAAATAACGGCCTTTTTAATAACAAAATATCGAAGAAAACTTTTTTTTTGTTATTAAAATATATCTAATAATAAAATAAATATATTTTTTTTGAGTTTAAAGAAAATATTATTTTAGGATATATATTTATTTAAATATTTATTACAACACAAGATGAGTATTTATTTTTATATATTAATTCCAAGTACCATTAATTAGGTTTTATAATTTAAGTATGTGTTTCCAAAATTATTTTTAAATTGTTGTTATATTTAACTATTTTAACTCAAATAACATTCTTCAATATCAATCGGACCTAAAATTTAATTTTATGAATACAATGAGTACAATTTCCTGGTAAAGTGATGTTAAATCTTGAAAAATACCATAAATATAACAAAAATAATTAAATATACTGCATTATCCTATCATTTAAATTTGATTAATGAGACAATACAATATTAAATTCTAGTACTTAGTAATGTTGTATTAATAGTTAATATTCCTCATGGTTGGATTTTAAAATATGAGATTTTTAATTAATAAAGATTTTGAAGAATACTATAGTAAATAGTAATATTGAGAATTATTTATTGCTATAATATGAATGTATAATCTGTGAATACGTTGAATATTTTAATACTTATGAATAAAAACATTACATAATCTACACAATGTTTGCTATTAAATAAAATATTTAAGACCCGTATCATATACACCTTAGCAGAAAGAATTAACTATTGATTAAAGGATAATGTAAAATTTGTTTACTTATTAGGGTATTGATAAAATATATTATAGGTAGGTACGTATTATAATTTAAATAAAATTAGTAGAGATGGCTTAGATATTGTAGTAGTTATTTCTGTAAATGCGAGCATGATAAAATGGTAATGTGAACTGTAAACTGTTTATACTTAGTGGTGGTTTAGTTGGTATGGATTAATGTACATTTACCCTTATTATGATATTATTTATCCTTGAAATTAAAAGCATGTAGATATTTGAGATGTTAGAAATCTTCATGTATGCAATAATATTATATGACTATATAACAATGTAATAATCTATAACAGCAGTAATTCCCTTTAAATTAATAACTGCGTATTGTTGATAAAATAATTGCATTTCAGTATTTGTCATGTTCAAAAAAAAAAAAATTAATTTTTTAGCTATAACAATAAAGTCATATAGTATATTGTATTCATACTATACTGTTTGACGTAATTAACATTAATTGTTTAAAAAATGAAATCATAGATGGTCACAATAGTTCTATGAATTTGTTCAGACATATTAAGAATTCCCATTTAAATTAATCTAAAATTTATATTTATGTAAAAAGTGTACTATGCCATGTACCCAGTATATAATTAAATAAATAATTGTATAGTAATGTAGTGTACCTACTATTATATAGTTTTAATACAGGCAATATAATATATTATAAATAAAATAACACGTTGATTGTATAATTTGAATAAAAATATAGTATTCTATGATGATTATTTAATATTTTTAAAAATGAAAAGCATTTTAATATTATTCGAAAGGATAATCGTTTCACATCAATCACAATGTAGACTTTAAATGAATACTAAAATTAATTAAACAAACAAATAAACTTATTTTAATTAATTGACTAACTGACGCATTGATTGATTGATCCATTTAAGGGTTTGACGAGATGTGAGTGGCTGGATTCTATGACCTCAGACGTCAAGATTGGTGCTAAACTATATATAATAATTGATGTCTCTGTTGTAAAAATACATCTTTGATTTAGAAAAATTACAATTTACGACACCCAACTGTTTATCTGATAGCTTGATAAATGTCAATGTGTAAAATTTAATTTACAATAATTATATAGGTTTTACTTTTTATAATAAAAATACATTATATACATTAGGTACTTAAATAAATATTAGTTATTTATGATTTAGATAGTTATTTATGACTTACCCATTTTTTTTTGTATTAATAGTCTATATATTTTATATGTCAGATGTATGCTTTAAGATAATATTTTTTTCTTAATAATTAAAATGCAATCCATTTTTGTTCAATAAATTTAATATTGTGAGTGATTGTGAATTTCAATAATAGGAACATGATTGCATGATTTCGAATGTACCTTTTCTAGACAAATATAAACTCAATTACCTTTTTGTTGCAAACTATGGTCGGCAATTAGAGGTAACGAAAATGTCAATTGTAAACTCAGCTTGGTAATAGCAAGTAATTAAAATGTCGATCCGAATCTTGGTATTACAAATATACATTATTTAACTCATCTGAATATATTCCTTCATTAAAAAATAACAAAGAATACAAACAGAAACTCAAATTTAAAATAAACCATTGAAATATCAAAAGTAGTAACAATGTAGTTATTAGGAACAAAGTTTCAAAAATAACAAATACGGTAAGTATTGTACCTATGTTTAAGTATTATTAAAATACATATGATAAAAAACAGCAGACCTTATACCAAGATATAATTATATACTTCATATTAATTTATTCCTTACTAATATTATTATTTTATCTTATAAAGTATAAAATCAATGTAAATATCACGAATGATATAATAATATGAGTTACAAAATCTCTTCATCTCTAATGTATACTAAATTATTTCTCAATGATAAAAATAGTTTATCTAATAAAAAAAAAAAAAAAAAAACGGAACCAAGTTTATCTATATCTTTAGAAGAATTCAAACTCGGACATTTCTTGGTAAATTTTTGGAACATATAAATTGTATTCAATATCAGCATATAAAGGGCAATACAAATAATCATTTTTAATCGACTATACTGACAGTCAATAACAGAAGCGTGCTCACCTTTTCTGAAAAGAGGAAGGAATGAGATAATAATTGTTTACTTCTCCTAAACCCGTGGTGATCGAGGGAGAGTTGTATATTAAAAACTATCTCATGTATACGGCACTTTTGCTGTCAAATATCTAAATGTAAGGATAACTTTAAAATGTTGTTGATAATTTATTATTTTCATTTGTATATCTTCAAAAAAAAAATAGTTCAAAGGTTGATGGCCGTGAATATATCACTTGCCAATAATAATAATAATATTATAAACAAATTTAGTACAGTGAGTATCATGTAGTATTATAGTTTAATATAACACAAACTGGCAATGATAATACAATGCTTATATAAAAATATATTTTTATTTTTATTTCTGAAATAACGTTCTTCTATCTAAATATATTCATCAACTGACATTGATTATTTTTTATATTTTATCATTATTATATTTTTATTATTGTACTATTAATTTATATTTTACAGTATCTATTGATTTATATAGACTACTTTTACTGGGATTACATGTTTGAAATTATGTGGCTGAATTAAAATCAGAATTCAATATTTAAAAAAATATATAATAATATCACAAAAATAGTTTTTCTGTGATTCAAAAATTAAATTTTGTGTTTAAGAAATACTTGTTGAAACTTTTCATAAGCTTCTCTTTAATTTGCAAGTTATCAAACTTTAATAATTGGCTTACTATATTAATTTAACAAGACAAGTCACACTGAGTTATAAACGTTTTACATCAAAAGTGAACATTTAAATTTATTTCATTTTGTTTCTTAACTATAATACATATAAATAGAGTTCGGGAGTTCTCGCATTTGAATTTTTTTGTAATGCTTGTAAATTATTCTAGGTAAGATGAAAATTATTGTATTTTGTCTATTTCTTCAAATTTTAGACAAAGAATATTTTATAGCATATTATAGTGCATTAAAAAAAAAATTAACTTTATATGATCAATGCTCTTCATTTGTATAACATTCAAAAGAAATTTCTAAAATATCTCGAAATCAAATTTTACGATTAAATTTATATATTTTTATTTTTTTTATAGTTAATTTATTTTACTATGATAATTGTAATTATCTTAAAATCATTGAATATTAGTCGTTGCATTGTAAAATAATCAGTTCAAGAAATTATCTATGTTTAATTTTTTTTTATATAAAAACAATAGTTTTTAAATAATATTTTAAATTTTACATTCAACGGTTATTAATTATTATTTTTGTACAAACTGTATAACTAATAATTTATTTATTTTGCTTTTGGGAAACACATTTTTTAAATATTTTATGTATGTTTAATAATATGTTATGTTACTAAGTCAAATATTATCAGTTACCAAGACAAATTAAGAAAACATAATTATCAATCTAAAATATTATGAATAGCTGCCTTAATCCTTAACCATTATTTTATATAATAGGTATTACATGAAGTTTAATCTAACATTATTCAATAACTAGTATTTAAGTAACATTAATTAGAATGAATCTGTATGAAAACTACTTATGTAGTCCAAAGAATACTAATGTGCCATGATATATAACCATTGTGCAATGTAAACATTTATTATGATTATATCTTTTGGATGATCAAGTATTCTATAACAATAGAACTTCGTTTTTGCTTATTTCGAAGGTCTAAATATTAATCTTAAGTTCTCACACAATTAGATATAAATACTCTTTTTAAATTTGTTCGTATTTCAAATAAGTAACAATTATTTTAAAAGAATATTTCAATAGAATTTAAATGATTACATTATACTATACTATTATCCTATATAATAAATATTAATCTAGAAAAATAAATAAGTTATATTAAACATGGTAACATTTATTTGTTTATTTAGAAAATTATAAAATAAATAAATACATTTAATTTAAATGCGTTATTTCTATGGAAAAAATTGTTAAGTTAAGTTTATGAGTGGAGCTATGACAACGGTTTTACACTATGTGTTTTTAAATATTTTTAATTGTTGTGTGTCATTACAATTTTTAACTATTATATAATATTTTCTGATAGCATGATGATATTTCATTCATACTTTAGGGGATTAAAATTGAAAACAATTCGCAATACTATTTTTTCGGGAAAAATAAAAAATTAACTAAAGAGAATTTATAATTTGTATAAAAACATATTTTTCTATAGTAAATTATTGAATAAATACATTTTTAAATGTATAGGGGAATAATTAATATAATATTAGCTTTTTATTAAGCATAATAGATGACAATAGTAATATAATAACATACTTATTTGATATTTCTATATGTATAGTTTAACATAATTATATTAGACTATATAACAAATAATTTATTGTTTTCATTAATTATATTAAAAGAATATTAGTTACTTTTACAGTAAAAGTGCATTTTCATTCATTGTTCAAAGCCAGTAATCAATTTTGAGATACTCCAAAGTAAAAATCCCAAGTATTCAACTCGAATATATTTATTTTAAAATCATTTTAAAAACGGGATAATAAACCAAATGTATATAAAAAACTACTTGCAGTATTTGAAAAACATAATAATTTAAGTTAATCAACAGTGAATAAAAATGCATTCAATGCATTTTGTATGACTTAAAAAATTGATTACATTCATACTAGTACATTACGCATTACGTTTAAAATATTATAGTATAATATATAGTTTAAAATACTTGGCCTCGCATAATTTTGAAGTTTTCAACCTTAAAACAACCATTTTTATTTTATACTATACTTATTGTATATTATAAATATTACATAAACAATCTTTAGGGAATAATAGTAAGTAGCTGTTTATATACAGTGTTCTTCGTGTATATATAAATTATTTATTTATCTGAATATCATACAAAGATAATTTAAACTGTTATCTAAGGTAATTTATAATTATCATTATATTAGTTTCTTTTTTAATTTATGTATATTTTTGAGATATTATATTAGTTTGTTTTTAAATGTATATTTAGTCATGAAATGACTATTGTAAGATATTATAATTATGATAAAACCATGTTTTTTATTTAATTACTATTGTTTAACTTATAATAACTAATTTTACAATTAATAAATACTATTTATAATAATTAAAATTAAACCTATTTTATTTTTTCTATATTTTAACTTTTTTTTAACTTTAATTAGATAAAGAATTGAATTATTTGTTATTTTATCCAAATAAATTATTATTTATTTTTTTGTAACACTGTATATGTATTTATATGTATGTATATTTATATTGAAATAGTTTTATTTAACAATATAATACTATACTATGATTAATTAAATACTATACAATTATATTGAGTTTAACTATAATATTAGTTTTTGAAAACAAATTAATCTAGTTTTATACTACCGAATGTAATTGTTTTTATCTACAACGTAAATTTAATTTACATTCTATTGAATAATAAAGATAGATCATAGATTTTAGAAAAAGTGTGTTTTGTATGTTATTTATAGATAGATTTGATAACAATCATAATATAGTTTTCACGTAAATAAACGTTTATTTAAATATTTGTTTTGTTATTTTTTTAAATTAACATAATTGTTTAATAAAATATTTTTTTAGGAATTAATTTAGTTAACTAAAAACATTTCAAGACAATATATTGAATGATTACTTAATATCAAGTTTCAATCATTCAAATAACGACGGACCATAAATACTACCCGGTAATTCTAAGATTAATGGATAATACAAAAAAAAAAAATTGTTCGGTACATTGTTACTTGAGATAGGGGAATTAATGAACTAAGTTATTAATTTTTAAGCAACTGAAGCATTTATACTTTTACTTTACAATATTAGTTTTTTTTTGTTTTATTGTTTTTTTTTTAGTAATCATAATTTACAGTCTTACATGACATTTGATATACCTATACAAATTTGACTTGATTTGATATCGCATATATCTAATAGCTTACAAATATTGTATTTTTTTTTATTATTTAAAAATATCAGTTATAATATTGTAGTTAAATGAATTCCACGAATGTGAATTGCATAAGTTATTAATTTACGCAAATATAATTGCAATTTTCTATATTAGTATCGTATAATTTGGTTAAGTCTTGGAGGGGACGCAAGTTAATTACGCGTATATTACCCCTAAATAACCCTTATACCCCCAAAAAATAATATATATTCTATTTATTTAAAGTATCTTTCAATACGTATATTCACACATGTATATTTGTATATAACGTGAATATTAAATTATGTACAAACTCGAATAAAAATGTAGTAGTAAATTCTTTTTTTATTTTGTCGTATCTATGATGAACTCCGCTTAAAATAAACACAATATGGACATAACAATAGGTAGCATATGTGTATTTATTGGTTGCCCGTGAGGTACTGTTTTGGCAACAAAATATTAATTTCGTATTCCTTCCTTTTTCGCTCGCTGTCATTGTATCATTTAAACACGTAATTTTATGTCTATGTATTATTATATGTGTGCATATTTAAATGTTGCAATGACACTGGCTGCGAAAACATAAAGGAATACAAAATTAATATTTTGTTGTCACAACAATACTGCGTGGACAACCAACAAGTACACGCATGCTATTGTTATTTTCGTACTATTTTAACTTTTAATGCCATTCATCCCACACTCAAACATAAAAGAAAAATTATTTGTCACCACCAATATGTATAAGAGATGTAATAAACATTTCTGAATTAGGTAAGCATTTATATGGATGTAATTTTTTGTATCTTCATTAAATTCCAATTCAAAACTCTGATAATTAAAGAAAAATAATTTATTTTCCAAAATATAATAATGCACGGTATCACATATGCCAAATTATTTACAGTAACTGTTTTATATTATTCTAGTTTCCAAAATTTTATCAGAAATTTATTTAGACAACTCAGTAAAATAATAATTATTCAAAGGACGCTACGTCCTCATGTGTTGTTTCTGTCTTACAAATATATAATAAAGTAACATTTTTTGTGAAAGAACCAAGAAGGCTATAACTAAGAAACGTAATTTTCACCATATAAAAAAGAAAACTTTGGCTGTGAAGTATTGTTTTTATTTTTTTGATATCGGAATTAAAAAAATAACTTATTCAAGTTTAAAAAAAACACAAAAATAATGGATATTGAAATAGTAAGAACTTTTTTCAGATAAGTAATATAAAAATAAATAAAAACTATATTCCATAGATAATATTATTAACTATATTATTATACATCAATTTGGAGTCTTAATTTGCATTGCAGCCTGAGTGGTTCTATCTCACGCGAAACAGTTTTTGCTATGTTTTACATTAAGTAAGGCGGAGATAACACGTATGGGTGTATCGTCCTCTTAACTAATATATTATATTTCATCAAACCAAAAACGTATCAATAATATTGGACAATAATAATATTTTTGGTATAACATTCAAACTATACACGAGAATAAAAATCATAGAACCACAAAAGTGGTAAAATAATTCTCAGTGTTCAAATATTCAATATAGTTCACCAAAAGCTATTGAGTAGTGTCAAGTACAGTAAAATCCATCTTAATAAAATATGTACCATATTATTTTCTGATATTTGAGAATTATTCAACGGTAACCATTCTGAAAATTATAAAAGACTAGCTATAAATGATTTGGGCCGGAATAAAAATGAACGACTATAAAATATGATGTTTGGTGTATTTTGGTTTTCGTATACTCCGCGTCTTCAACTTTTGCCCAACCTAATCTTTTATTTTAATTATATTTTTATTTTTATTAACTAATCGTCAAATTAATATTAAATATATAGTTTTTTAATCTGTTAATTGAATAATATGCATATATGAATAAATACAATAATAAATTACCTATCCTAATTTCTAGTTATGGGTATATTAATTTAGTTTCAGTATGATAATATTTAAGCATCTATATTAATTTATTTCAAATTCTATGAAATTTTAAAACTAAATAGTTTCGAATAAAATCGTTTGATGCGAACATGAACATATAATTATATTGTACTACTTTTATATTTTATATAGATCCTTACTTAAGTAATTAAAAGTTTTTTTCATAATACATTGGTGTTTTTGAATTTAAATTAAGTTTAAAAAATAAAAGAACCGTAACTTTTCATCACTCAATTAGAAATGTAATTGGGTTTTCTTAAAAGGCCAAATATAAACTTGATAAATAGTTCAGTATATCCTCACGTATTTTAGATGTTTTTCATAAAACAAATTGTATGATTTCAATGATTATATAAAAAAATTGTTACTTTACATAATGTTGTTAATAATAGATTAATCAATATTTGATCTCCACAGATTGTGAGGAATGTTAACAAAAATATTAATTATATAATATGCGTACAATTTTGTTTTGATAAATAATTATTCCATAGAATTTATAAAAAATTACTTATTCGATAATGTAATTTTAGTTTTATTAAGAAGTATATAAAAACATATCATATAATATAAAATATGAATCAGTAAATATATTGTATTTTTATTACCTACCTAAACAACGAGTAAAACATTTTATGTTATAAATATTAAAATATTATTTTTAAATCTGAAAACTATGTAGAAAAAATATTTTAAACGAGTGTAATGTTTTACGTTTTACGAGAAATTCGTTATTGAGCGACTACTAAGACTACATTTTATATTTATCTACTAACATGTAATCGACAAATACGATTATATAGTTAAGTATTCACTTCCCGCTGTAAATCTGTTGACATCTATTAATTGGTCGTGAACATCTATGCAATGATTTATAATGAGTCTATTGTAATGACAGAGATATCGCTATGCATCATTCAGTAGTAGATAATATATATAATGGAGCACATGTCGAAACTTTGATTGTCGGGTGCCGTCCGATTTTATTTAAATTGGACAAATCATTCACAACAGAAATGACCGTTTAGTCTTCAAAAATCCGCGTGATTTTTAATTCCGTAGCGAATAAAACAATAATCAAATTATCTACTCAATTTTAAACAAATCCATAATTAAATGTTCATATTCTTAAAATGCACTCGACTAAGTTTTATCAAATTTAATACAATAATTGATTATTATGCGTATTATTAAAACATACCATTATGACGCACATTAATATATTATTAATAATGTAGGTACCTTGTGTCAAGCAAGTTTGGAAACTCTGGATTTATAAAGTCAACATATTGATGTATTTTTTTAAACATAAACTATAAGCTAACCTCTCTTCTTTTCTCTATGTACCTAAGTATAATATTAATTTTTTATTACCATATTACAGAAGCTATATGAAACAATAGAAAAATAAAATATATGACTAGTGTTATAAATGTATAGATAGTTTAGATAATATATGTATGTATTAATTCTCGTGTTATTCACATGAATTTTATAAATATTCTTATATTTATCAAACATTCGTGTAACACACGGAAAAAAGTTTTTCGTAATTTTTCACACTGTTTAAACCAAAATAATAATTTTAATGACAGCAAACTTATACTTTTTTTATACAAATTAAAATTATGTTTTGATAATTTTGTCGATTTATTGATTTGTATATTTAATGCTATTTTACGAACTTAAAAAATAGGATTAAAAAACGTTTACTGAATAATATTAACCACATAATATTTATAATATATTTTACTAACATTTATTGAATGCAATGTTCTGATTTAATTTATAAAGACTTTAAAATATGAATATTTTTTCTAACGCAATTTCATAAATTGAAATTATCCTATCCATATTTTGATGATAATTTTTTTTTTTACATAATTAGTTATTTTTAGCAATCTGTTATAATTTGAACAATAAACCCAATTGATACAATAATATACAGAGCAGAAAGAATCGATTGAAAAGACCTCCCAGAGGAGATACTTCGTCAAGAGAACGAATTTTGTATATTTTTATAATTTTTCCTCTTATTTTTTTTTAACAATTTGTTTTCATTCAAAACCCTAAGTTTAATAATTATTAAACATTTAAAATTAGACTAATTTTCTAAGACCTTTATTTTTTCAAATTAACGATGTTTTACTATTATTTCAGGTTATTAACTGATATATTGAATTAATGAAATTAACGGGCTAAACTCATGGATATATGGAACTATATATCTGTGTAATTATTTATTAATTGGGTTATTATTGTATTAACAAACAAATTAGTATTAAATGTTGACAGACCTGTTATATACTACAATTTATCTAATAAATTTAAATAAATACTAATCAATATAAATTAAATGGTAATTAAAAAATTAATGTTTTTTTTTTGATTAATTTACAAATATATCCTATTATATACTCGTATCTATATTATTTGTATCAATTTACTATAATGTATTATTATTAGAAGGGTTCACTTATAAACATTTTAAGATTTTTCTATAATTTCAATAACAAGCAAATTAATATTGTTTTGAGTAGTATTATCATTATTCCCAACAAAATTATTACATCATGTGTTTATAGTTTGTGGCTTGATAACGACATAATTTACAATTCATAATGATCTATTATAGATTGAATACTGAATATATTAAATTATTTATACATAACTGATTACAGTAGAGACTCATAAGTCGTTAACCTATAAGTTGTTATATAAAAATCGTTTTAATTCTTAAGTACATAAAGTATGCAATATCTAATGTGCATGGTAAAAAGTTAAATATTCACAGTGTAGTCTATGTTAAACGTATTCAAAAATTTCCGTACACCTCTATATATTTATGTATTTTTGTGTAAAAAATAGTAATTGAATGATTTAAATGATTCAAAAGTAAGGAAATGTTGTGTATAATGTATAAATTGTATTAAGTTATTTATAGAATAATGCCTATTAAATGATAAATTATTAAATTCAATATAATATTTAGATGGGTAAACAAAGAGTGTCGTGCTGGGGATCCATATTTATAACATTAATTTTATTATTTGAAGTTTAAATGATAAATATTAATGATTACATCTTTACTGTAAGTATTAATATCTATAAATTCGCACCTGAAATATAATTGCTCATGGATATTGTTATAAATTATCATACATATTGTTAGAAACTACATTGGAAATAGAAAAAAAATATTTTTATTAAGATAATACAAATTGTATAGAGTTATTATAGCATATTATTACAGAATAAAAATAACGATTATCATATTACACTACAAAAATGTGTAGAACTTATGAAAATGAAAATTGAGTAGTACTATAAATTTAAAATTTAACGTATCATTAAAGATTTATATATTTAAATATACAAAATGTTTTGTTATACACTGTAATCAAATATATTACAATATAAATATTTCGTAAAAGTGTACATATAATGTGCCTACTATGTATTGTATTTTGTAATAGTGTTAACGGATTTCATGTCAAACAGTCGGATAAAACTGGAATATAAAGTAATGGTATTAAACCCTTAACGAGAATTATTTCAGTATTACAATTTATCTATAAAAGAAGATTATCTTACGAAATATATTTTATACATTTACAAATTTAATTTTAAAAATCAACCTAATTTAGTCAAAAAATAAAAGCATCTTACACGTGTATTGAACAACTATAACAAACTGTGTCGACAGCTTCTCAACTATATCAATAGACAGTAGTTACCAGAAATGTATAAAACAATAATTTATGTATTTGTATTCTTTAGTTTTATTAAAGTTAACTAAATTAATTTGAATTCTGTTTTATTCGGTAAATAAAATATACTGCTCAACACATATATACTGTTTTTTGTTTTTGATTTTTTTTTTGTTATGCACTTAATTAAAAAAAAATGATAATAATAATAATAATAACAGAAAACAAAAACAAAACTTCAACAACACACACACATATACACATACGAACGCACGCACCTACAGTTCGGAGTATGCATTGCCATTCTCTGTTGAGTGCATCTGTAAATACAAGGCCTTAAAAAGGGTTCAGGACTTGCGCGGGGTTGTTGCAAGGCAACACAACGCGAGAGCACACGTTTAAGGTTGCCAGTCCGGTGTCGCCAAGCGGTTAACCAAAATGTCCAAAGCTCTTATATTCACTATCGCTTCTCTCGTTCGGTTCAATCATTTAAAATTGCGAATGTGTTTATTCGTTGAATTAATTTTTATTCGTACGTACAACACAGGAACAAAAGAGTAATTAATATATGGTTCCAAAATGTTTAAAACGACAACCTGCAGTTTAACAGTGTAAGTAATTATTAATTTAAATTCAATTAATAGATAGTTAAACCATCATAGTATATATAATTATTCGTAATCACATAAAAATTGCACTCATGTAAATATTATAATTGTTTGGTCATTTTTTTCGTGGGGGGGGGGGGGATAAACATACTTTAAGATATCGGAATTTTAATATTTTTAATCAGATATTTGATTTCATTATTTTTTATCAATAAAAATTTAAAGACATTTAAACATTTAGTTTATTGTAGAGTAGTTTTAAAAAGCACACGACTTTCATTTTAAATTTTCTAAAACACTCTTCATTTTTAAAGAAATAAAACATGATAATATGTTAACATTACTATATTATTTAATGTATAATATAATGCCATATTGTGTATTATTTTCTATTAAAAAATGTTAATATTAACAGTAAATTATAAATTCATAATGTATACTATTTATATGAACAATTTTATTTAAAATATATTATTTTTATAATTCATCAAAACTTAAGTGTAATTTGGATAAGAAACTCCATTTTTTTCAAATTTCAAAGAAACAATTTAAATTAAATAATTTAACAACATTTTTTTTAATTATTCATGTTTTATTATAAATTGTCATACAATCTATAAATTAAAAAAAAAAAAACTGTTTTTATTTTTCCATTTAGATCTTACTAAGTTATTTCAATAACTGTTTTTTTTTTTATCGATATTATTATAATTGTGCTATTGATATAATAATTGAGAAGCAGTGGACAGTTTTTTCAAGACCTTTTCCTTCTTTCTATTTTGCATAATAATTTCACTACATAAAAAAATGTTTATCCTTCATTTATTTTACGGTCAAACTACGTATTTCATCTGAACCATATATATATATTCATAATAAATATTGGATTGTACATTATTCTGAATTATTTGAATTCATTTCCAAAGTGAAAGATACATAATATAATAGCATACTAAAGCCTAGTTATAAAATTGACAAATATTTTTATTTAATTTTATGAATATTATTAAAAATTATAAAGAATGTTAAGTAAAACATATATTTTTTAAATATACTTAATCTCCAATATTTTAATGAAATACTAATACTTTCAAAACGTTTACATATTTTAGATAAATATTACATATTTCCAAATACTTAATACTAATTTGTTCGGCTTTCGGGCATATTTGAAACAAAATATTATGCATCAACGTGACATTTGTGAAGTACCTAAAGTAATATATATTTTTTTTTTATGTTATTTTGTTTATAATTTTGCTAATTTGGGCATCATTATATGTAGCTTAAGTGGTAATAAATGGAATTTTAAAATTCTGAAACAACTAAACATTAGCCATGAATTTTGTCCTGAAGACAACAAAGGGTTTTTGTTCATTACTATTATGAATATAATAATATTTTAATTATTAAATACATTTTATTAATTAATATATAGTATTAGATTAACATCTCGTCATTTTGGTTATTTAAATTTATATATTATTTTTACTTTGATTTGGTTCATAACTATTATTTATTAACGTTTTATTTTTATAATTTGTTAGCTAAAAAATAGTCTAATATCACTTGAATATTTTTTATTTGATTTTAGTTTGAATTCCCAATATGCTTGTAAATAATTATGGTATCAAGTTTACAATATTTGATTAGAATCATAAATGATAGCTCAATACCATTTTTTTTTTTTTTTGTTATTGAGCCATCTTGATTTTTGAGCTCTTATGATGGATGCAAGTTGTAATTCTTTTGACAGATCATTTTTAACTATATAATCTAAAATATTTGTGGCATAATACATAATAACCCTTTAAAATCCATTATTTTTATCACCGTTTGAAAGTATTAAGCAAAAAAATATTTAAATCAAGTTTAGTTTCCGCTATCTCTATATACTTTCTCATTTAAGTATCTGTTGTTTACCAAGCGAACTTTATATAAACAACATTTAAAACTTTATGTTAATGGCAATATATTTTAAACAAACCCACACATAATTTTGAAAACCAAACAGACTGAAGTAATTCTTAATGTAATAATTTACTGAGAAATTATCAATAATATTTTTCAAATAGGTATTTAAGAAAATATTGAATTTAATTTAATTTAATTTACCCAACAATTATGATGGCTTGTAATAAAATCTATTATAAATAAATTATATATTTAATAATTTAATAATAGCCAATTATAAAATGTTAATATGATTGAAATTAATTGATTGTTTTTGCAAAATAAATTTATTTATAATTAACTATAATATATTTTAGTTAGAAACTACGATGAATTATGCATATTCAAAATTTTGCATATTTTTTTCTATTGTAGATAAATTACTATTTTCTATTTTAGGATAAGGATTATATTTCAGATTATAATTCTTGACAAATAATTTATCTGAAGTAGCTTTTTTTAATTTTCAGTAAAAAAAAATATGCTTTTAACAATATATCATAATGTGTAGTTAGTATTATATAGTAGTACTTTATAAAAATGCATAAACTTCCTTAAGTTTCAAAATTTAATCAAGTTGCTCTTATGAAGATTTAAAAATATTTAAATATGTAAGAACACAATTTTTGCTTATAAGTATTTGAAATTTACATTTAACAATTTAACTGCCTTATATTTGTTGATCAGCGTAAAGTATTGCCTATACATTTTAGTGTATTGATATATTATACCTGATTTATGTGGTATATGTTGTACGGTATTTCGCGCTGTTATCGTTAACGAATTTTAATATGAGAATACTTCTTTACAGCAACAATAACACTTCAACACCCATGTCTATATAACTACTTTTTAATAACAAGTAATGTCAAATTTTCAGATTTCAATTAGTATGGTAAATGGTGATTTAATCATACCATATTTATATTTATATGATAAATCCATAAATCAGTTTTATAATATTTTTTTAAAGTCAATTTCTACATTAAACTAAATAATTGAATAAGAACATTATTCGTAATTTGTTGATAAATACAAAATCAGTGTCAGTAATGAATAAATATAACTATTTTTATTTTGTATATATTTTTGGGTAAAGATTGATAGTTTATAAAACCCCCAATAAAAAAAATAGTAAATAAATACTAGATTGTCATTTTAAATATGGACTTAGAAAAATACCTCTAATTTTATGTGAGAAGTAAATATAGATTCAGCTTAGGAAAATTCAATATTTATTAAGTAACATAGTGATGACATATACATATTCAAAGGAATACAGACTTTTAGTTATTTTACAAACCATTCAATGAATAGAGTTTGTTTTAATGGAGTTGTCATTACTTTGAAATCCAAATTGGTACCATCATTTTAATTTATTGAAATGTGGAAGGTAAAATCCTATGAGAATATATCGTTAAGGTTTTGAAACATTAAATGCTAAACATTTTATATGCATTTTGATCAAAAGCTGTTTGAATTTTCCTTAATGACTAATAAAAATTATCATTTTAGGGACATGTTTTATAGAAATTCTAGATAAGGAACGAAATATAACTTACATTTATGTATTTAAAAAAAAAAAAAAAAAATTTTAACCAAAAAAAAAGATTTTACTTTGTGTATAAGTGATTATTTTGAAAAACATCGTCAATTCAGTACCTTTTAGAAATTACACGTTTACAGAATCATTAGTTATTAAAATTATTTCTTTTTCATATAAAATATATTAATAATAATTATAAGCAAGCATTCTCGCCAGTAAAACTAAAATATTTTTCATTTTAAAAATGTATTGAAGAATTTTCTGATTATTTGAAATGGGTATTTGTGACTTTTGGATAGTGGATTTTAAGTGCAGAGATCATTAGAAAAAAGTAAAACCGATTTATCATAGATTTGAAATACGTTAGAAAGTTTTGGAGCTGTAAGCCAATATTGTTTTATAGGGATAGCGTGACTTAATTTTGTTTTATTCTCATGGTTTGATTGGTTTTTTTTAAAGTTTGATAAGCAAGATATGATACGAATCAAAATACCTTCAAGAAGCTTGACACATTTATATTTTAGAAATGTTGGTAAATCAGTATGAT
Source organism: Rhopalosiphum nymphaeae (assembly GCA_036289425.1). Taxonomy (NCBI): domain Eukaryota; kingdom Metazoa; phylum Arthropoda; class Insecta; order Hemiptera; family Aphididae; genus Rhopalosiphum; species Rhopalosiphum nymphaeae. The sequence goes on along the minus strand of JAZAQC010000012.1, from coordinate 4,463,199 downwards.
AATTCTCAAGATAATCACAATTACATAAAATTCCTTTTTTATGTATAATACAAATGCATAATACATTTGAGAATTAAAGTGTATATGTTATTTCCCTATACTTCATTTGATAAAGTAAATATTCACAAAATATAATATTGTGTATATAGTAACAATCATATTATTTATTTGACCATAATCTTTACAGTTCAGGTACATGTAAATTAGGAAATTAGATTGAATGAAGTAGATACTTTATTTTTAACTTACATATATATTTATAATGTAGATTATATTAACTATTTATTTATTAATTTATGAATTATTATTCTACAACTTTCAGTTGTTATAAAAGAAGTTTTTTTGTTGTTGTTATGTAGACAGTATTAAGATACGATTTTTTGACTTAAATCATAACCTTTTAACCCATGGGATATTAAGACTTAGAATTCTGTCCTCTCTTGTAGTTTCCAAGACATTGGCCTTAAACCTTATTAGTCGTCATTTGCAAAAACACATAATTTAAACGATCAATAATTTACTACAAATATATACTATTCTTAAAACGATTTCGTGAACCAAAAATAAAAACATGGTGGTATTGGGTTAAATACCATTGTTTTAGGACCTAGAGCTTAAATAGTAAAACAGGTAATTTCTAATTACATTTTAAAGTACTTTTCATTCCCAAAAGTATGGGATTTTCTTAGAAGTATTGAGGTATTGTGACAACTTTCCTACTATATTAACAAGATATTTTTCATGAAATATACTTATAATTTTTCGATAAAATAAGTGTTTACATTGAAAAAATCGCATTGTATGTAAATATAATTAACATATAGTTTACATTTAAAATATATTAAGAAGTATTATAATTTACTTATTATATAAATGTTACTGCAAATAGGTCAAATTAGGTAAACATAGTATACAATAATATATTTTTTAAACATTATTTTGAATACTTTTCCATAAATCATCATTTAATTTTTTTAATAGATTAAATATTTGTAAACATTACGATTCTATTAACAATTTAAAACCACTAATTTAAAAAAAATAAATAATTAGAAATGAATTTAATTGTTTGAGTGTTAAATGTGTTTTTATCATTTAGTTATATTTTGTCAAAATAGTCATTATAATCATAATAATCATTTAGACTATTTAATTTTTAATTTTAATTATTTTTTTTTTTTTTTTTGATATCATCATATTCTTTTTAATTGCTATATTATTTTGAGTACAATCCTAATTAAAATTGTAATTATACCTGAATATTATAAAATATACAAATAAATAAATTATGGCTTTACATTTAAAGTGGCATAATGTGTGTACAACTGATTATATTAAATTGAATATAATATCATTTGTATATATTGTTATTTATATTTATATTAAGGTATACTTTAAACTTTTATATTATATTTTTATAAAGATTGTATATCTTTATAAAAATATAACATAAAAGTTTAAAGCATAAAGTAATAAGTGACAACAAACTAGTATGATAATATAATAGAATTGTATATAATTCATTATTGTAGTTATAATAACTCAATGATATTAATTTTTCAACAAAGTAAATAAAGCATTTATTTTACTTAATTCATTAAAGAATAGCTGTTTAACTAAATAACTTATAATGAATTGACTAACAATAAAGTGTTACGAGATTTTAATTAAAACATCATTAAACAACGATTACAATAATTATAATACCTTAACTTTCGTTCTCATCAAAAGCCACTACAAAAAAAATAATGATAAAAAGATGTGAGTAGTAAATAATCTAATAAGACTACAAAAATAAAATAATAATAATACAATATCAGTTGTCAATTATATATATATAATTCTATTAAGTCATTTTTCAAACAACGTGTTTATCAAAAATATTTATTTTTTTCTAATAAAGATGTGTAGAAACATTTCTTATTTAATGAAGCAAAATACCTGAATTTAAAATCATTCAATTTATTACAAATTTGAAAAAAAATTTTTTTCAGTTTTTACAACATAACATACCATCTCAAAATCACAAAAATACGAAGGAACTGAAAATAGTGTCAAAATAGATGAAATATATTTTAAAGACATTGGTTTATACTCGACACTTGGCATTTGAGTTAAATAACTTTTGCAAACAAATAATCCACTTCAAGTAGATTCATAAATTGAATGAACTTTCTTTTAGATGGATTCAACAGTGAATACTTGACTATTCAACACATTTCATTAACTTCATCATGAATACCTATGATGGGGAACCCTTAATTTTTCTTAATATTCTTCTTAGTTGAATTTATTTGAATTTGTTCATAAATTTGAAATTATTCCAAGATATTGCAGAATATTGTTGGCGATAACTCTCCCACACAATTAGATGCTTTAGTATTTTTTAATATAATTATTTACAGGTGTATCTATATTATAATTATAATTAGCTATAATTAAAGAACTACAATAATTAGAAATAAACATTAAACTTATATAGTTATATAATAATATGATTTATTTTAAATTTAAGTAAAACATATTTTCATAAAATATAAATAAAAAGTACAAAATATAAGGGAAGAAGTTCACTCGCTTTTAATTTTTTTTATTACGGCTGAAATGAAAATATTTGTATTTCAAATGTCTGTATTATTAAAATTATAGTTAAAAAAACGGTAAGCTGTAAGGCATTTTACTAAAAATTAAAATTAAAGTGCATTAATGATAGTACTTTTTGTTAATAATTAACAAACAGTAAATTATTGTAAATGTATAAATATATATGAATTATTGTATTTTGTGATTATTTAAAATAATTTTTTAGAGAAATGCATTGTGAGATAAATATGGGATATTTTTAAATATTTTTAATATTTTACACATTATGTACAATATTATCAATATTGTCATGCAGTGTATAGTATAAAAGATCATTTACATTAGATTTGTTGCATTCTATATAGAATATAAGACACTGTAAAAAAATTTCAAGTGTAAATTAGCAAAAATATTAATATTAATTTCGCTTAATATAATTTGCACAATTTATGATGTTATAAGATATATTTTAAGATTTTAAACTATGTAATTAGTTTCAAGTAGTTTGTAGTAAACAATTTAAAAAATGTTTAATTTTTATAGCTAAGGTTTGAAAATAGATTAATATAATATTCCGAATAAGTATTTCATATTTGAACTAAATATATATTTAAATATACAAACACGATTATTTTTTTGACATTTGAAGAAGTTCAATTTTGAACAATATTTCGTATTTTAATGATGGATAACCATTTTAATTATTTTGTAATAAATCATAAATATTATTTAAAGGACTTAAAACTTTTACAAATAATATATTATTAAGTATTTTACTATACATGATGATATTTTTTATTTATTTATTTATAAACCTATTTTTACTGTTTTACTATGTTTACAAAAAAGTCTTATTCAATTTTGAGTTATAATATAATATATGTTTATATGATATGGTATAAATTCATATTTTATATTGGAATTTTTATTTTGATAATTCTCTTTATGGGGGTTTTGGTAAATAAACTGTAATTTCTTTATAATATAATATATATTCTGTATTTTAAAATGCATAAAAAAAAATTATTAGCTTACATAATATCTACATCAAATACAATTTTAAATAATAGTAAAATTTTTTTTTGGGTATAGGTATAATTTTGCATTCTTATTATTAATTTTTTATAAATAAAATACTATTAAAGCATTTCCCTTTTTTGTGATCTTGATTTATAAAATTATATTTCTTCTATATATATACGTAATTATAAATTTTATATTTTATGAAACCTTATATTATTTCGAAACATCCAAAAGGGTAATGAATTTACCTTCAATACAATTAAATATTACTTACTTATCATACAAAATTCTTCATAATATAATATATCATATTAAAATATTTATTTTTACAATAAAATTATATTAAAATTTTTTTATTTCTTATTTTATTTATTAGAAATAATTTTTATCTGAACACTTATCAATTGTCACTGATGCGATTCTATTTTAATACTTTGCCACCTTAATTTATCTCACTGATTATATATGTTATATTAAATAATTTCATACATAAAAAAAAAAACGTTATTTTTTAGTATAATACAATAGTTACCTATCAAACTAGTAATTATCGTGGTTTATTATTATTAGGTTTGATTATCGATAATTTCAAAATACGATGGAAAATGTTGTTATAATGTTATATCAATGGTATTTTGTAGTGTTATAGCCATAGTAGATATAATCACTGGTAGATAATATTTACTATAAGTTAGTCCTGTATATAACTACAACCACTAATTATATTTAAAAAATGCTTAGTGGGGCTTACTACTCTATTGTATAACTATTGTAGATAATATTATTGTCAATCTTTCACGGCACGCATTAAATCATTATATTGTTACACCATTTTTGTGTTAATTATCTTTAAATTGTACTATTAATATAATTCAATAGGGATGAAATTGAAATACTAGTAGAAAATAAATTTAACAATATTATATCTGATATAATTAATAAAATATGTAGCGATAATAATTCATTTCTAACTGTAAGACGAAGTGTAACACGAAAAATGCACCTGTCGAGTAGTTGGGAAATTATGAAATTTAAAATGCCATAGTTCATTATCATATAAAAATAAATAATTATAGTATAAAAAGTTAAATATAATTAACATACGATTAACTAATATTGTTTGAAATTTACGTAAATTCTCAGTAATTAAGGTTATAAACCTAGCAAAATATTCATTATTATCTATTAACGTAAATTGCTGGTTAATAACGTTAATATAAATTTAACGTCTTTTACTGTAACATGAACATTATATTTTTCATACTTTGATAATTTATTTTAATTCATATAAAATTATTTTAAACACTTCATTGTTTAAAGCTATTGTAATCATATATATATTTAACTGTTTTTGAGATATTTAATCACAATTCACTTATGTCTTATTTTTACCTCTTTTGCAGTTGATTTCAATTTGTACCCAACTACGTACTGCAATAGCTTATGTTATATTGTATTCATAACATTTCGTAGTATAGCTTATATGTAGGTATTCACTATTTAGGTGTATAAGTATATATATAACTCATGCTGAATCTGGATTTCAAAATAAATAGCACATTTTGTGTCAAATCCCAAACAGTATTTATTCTTCATGATCGTATCTTATAAGTAAAGATAATTTACTATTAAAATAGCGGCTCGCATATAGATCGCAAAACGTATGAAATATAATAGTTATAGACATCTGCTATTGATGATTTGATAAGCTAAACTTTATACGAAATTATGAAAATTACAGTTAATGGGGAACCTTGTATTGAATTTTCAAGATTTTTTTTTATCCAAAATCAAAAAAACAAAAAAAAAACATATGAATAGCATGAACGGGGCCAAAACAATTTTGAATATTATTTAATGTATAATAAATGCTAATATAAATTATATTTATGTAGTATAAATATAAACTATATATTCAGTGAAAATTTCAAGTCTACTGTTGTACATTTTTAGTTCGATCAAAAAACAAAATTGTTTTTGTTTAATTTCTCTTAATATGTGTATCTTTTTTGTTATTTAGAAAAGTATATGTACAAATGGAAATATTTTTAGAGAAACTCAATATTTTCCTTTAAATGCACTTGTAGATAGTAAATGTATTTAAAAATATATACTGCAGACTATAGTGGTATCAAAGCAATTCGTTGTACCAAAAAAAATGAAAATAAATAATTTGAAAAAAAAATAATTAAAAAATAATCGTAAAATTGTTTTATAATAATTTAACTACAATTAAATGAATCATGTATTTTGTTTAAGTAGATAAACTTATATCTTAAGAAAAGTTCTAAATATAAAATAAATCAAATACATATAATTATAAAATATGATTAAAATGAAGGTCATTTTTTATAATACCTTATATCATTTCCATGTGTAGTCATTACTCATTAATATAAGTATAAGCACGAAAACTAAGCTATTAAAATATTTTTACATACTTATCATTTTTTTGGACTGTTATGACATAAGGTAAAATAAGGATTCAATACCAGGCTCTATACAATATGAACCAATTTAAAAACAAAAATCAAAACTTTCGATTCACGCAAATCCAATGTTATATAAACCTCTGTTGAGGTTCATTTTTAAAGATAGTGTACACATCTGGGACCATATCAAGCCATCTCAAAGCTATAGTTGTATCCAGACTTATATCCAACTTATTACTTCTGCCCCTGGTAAAATGTATAATAATTCTCAAGAGACCTAAAATACTGAAAATGATAGAAACTGTTCACCGATTGGCAACAAAATATCACAGAATATAATTTATCTGCCTTCAATCTCACTTCAATTAATTTATCAGAAAGTACTTGTGCTTCTAAATAATGTCATTCGTAATTCTAGGAATAATGAATTTTAAAAATAGTGTATAAATACGTGCTAAATTATTGTGATTATTTTTGCTCCGTAGATATTTAGAACTTCAATAATAAATAAAAAAAAAAAATAATCCATGTATAATTTTTTTATATTTTTCAGATTAGTACAGAAAAACTTTTGATAATAGAAAGAAACGTCAAAAGAACAATGGATAAAGTCTATATCACGAGTCACTAAAGATAGGTAATTTACCACAAAATTATTAAAAAAAAAATAATATACAATATGCAATTAAAGGCTTCATTCATTCATGTTTTAATAATATAATAATTCAATAAATACAATTTAAAATATATATTCATATGTTTAATGGTGTTGATGAATACTATAGTTCAACAATACTAGTAATCAACAAAATATAATCAAAGTATTTTAAAGAATTATATAAAATTTTATATAAACACGCACAAACATAATATTATATAGTTTAGGTATAATGTTATACAACCAATATCATTGATTATAATAACATTCTAATAATTTTTACGTATTCGTACTATACGTGAAGTATAGATACCGGATACAAATTTCTTAATAATTTATTTTAAATTTTGATCAGAACAATAAATGTATCTTTGTATTTGTATGTGCGGTTATATTTATAATCAGAAGAAATAGATTTATTAACATTGAGAGTAGTTTCTATAATACACATACTTTTATAAATTGTTTTAAGTTAAATTAAAAAAAAAAAAAAAAAAAATAGCTTGTCCTAAAGGTAAATTTTGTATTATTAATTATGCATTATGTATTATCATATGTGTTAGTTTTATAAACATTTGCAATTAAAATGTACAATTTTGATATAATTGGAAATTTATGCAAGAAAAAAATTATCACGTAGAGTGAAAATTGTTATAATTACATAAGTAAATAATTATTTTATATAAACAATGGGATTTTTTTAAATGTTTGGACTCATTAACCATGTAAGAATAGGATCATGATTTATAATTGGATTAAAACATAATACATTTGTAACTTAATAAATAATGTAATACAATCAAAATCTATAAAACTATACAGTAGACCTAGTTATCATTTTTTTTTTTTATAACGAACATATTAAAAACATAAATTGACATGAAATACAATGTTCAGAAAATAAAATAATTTCTGAGATAAAGTAGGAAAATATTTTACAAAAATATAATTGTTTTTTCGGTTGTAGATAGTGGAACATTATATGTAATTATAGACGAGATGAGGTTACTAACATTTATACTGACAATATAATATAATTTGCTTATGAAAATAATTTTATTCCATTGCAGGAAATTCGTAGACTATGTTAGTCTTTGTAAATACAGTTAGAAAACTATATTGGTCTTACAAACATGCATTTTTATTGTTGTAAAACGCTTATTGATGAAAAATGTTCAAAACTTAGCATAATATGCGATTGAAAAACGAAAACACGTACAGGTATAAACATGGGATATATAGATCTGAATTTTAAAATAATGTGTAACTTTTCTATTAAATTGTATATTTATATTATGTATTTTATATTTTACCATATTTTATTATTATGTAGTTTTACAACAATAAAACACAATTATTCAGGTCTTTATAAGATTTAGAAATTTAAAAAACAAATTTATTTAATATTCTATTAAAACAAAAAATTGAAAAACTTTACCATTAAATAAAACTATTTATAATGCAATAATAATATCCTACAAATTAACCCGCCTTTGGTACACATGTGAGCGCACCGTTCACATATAGCATTTCGAACGTTATTCGTACAAATATCATCGAATTAATCTACCAATATCTAAGGAGCATACGACGAGTACATATAACGTAAAAATAATTTTTTGGAATAAGATTATAGTTTTTTATTTTTATTTCATAAATTATGAACTGTACATAAAAAGTATTTATTTATAAAAGTATATTTTAAATAATACGAACATTATCATTTATAAAATGAGAAGCGTTTAATAATACTAATGTCTTTTTATAATTTTTATTATTTTTTACCGTATTTATAATACTGCAAAAAGTTAAATATTATGTAAGACATGTTTTCGTAAGTCCTCAAATTTTAACTATATAAATCATAATTAAACTATTTGTCATGCCTATAAACAGTTTAAAAACAGTTAAAAATTGTTATCGTATAATGAAAATGATAATATAAACATTTGATAAAAATTTAAAGTATTTACTGTTATTTATTTATTTTTTTTAATGAAATATATATTTCAGTAGAATTTTTTTCGAATCTTTACTATAAAAAACAAAACTCTACCTACAAAATAGTATGCTAATTTTTTCGATTTTTATTGATTTTGTTAAAATTCTAACTTAAAACATTTATAAAAAAAATTGAGACTACAGATTTTTTAATTAAAAAATAAACAACTTATAAAGGGATTTGACTTAAATTTTCAAGCATTTTTAGCATTTGAGTAATTTTTAATCGAAATTTCTAGAAACAAAAAATAATTTTGAAAATTTCTTATAAATACCTCAAAATTATTCGAAATATTTTGAAAATGTTATTGTAAATAAAAAATAATAACATAACAATTTTATAAAAATTTTAAGTATCCATTTATTTTTTGGTTATTCAAAAAAAAAAGATCAATTTTGTTAAAAATCCGCGTTTTTCTTAATTTTTTTTTTCCGTAATACAATTTTTATTTCGGAATATTTATTTTTGACTTACCAAAGTAACAGTTAGATTCAATTTTTTAACAGAAACTACCTTCATTTTTGAAAATAAATTAATTTGTACTGTCACAAAAAGTGTTTAAAGCACAAAAACACAAATCATTGTAAAATCAATAGCTACATTTATCGCTCTGCTCAGAATTTTTAATGAATTTTTAATCCTATCCAAAATCACCTAATAGCAAGGTGGAAGGAAACTCACGTCTACGTGGATAAACTTTTCACTTAAAGGTCTTTAAACTTTTTATATTTCCCTTTTAATTTTAATTATTTTATTATCTATATTAATTATACCTTTATTAAAATTTGACAATAAACATAAAATTAACATTTTTCACCCACAATGATAATAATAATATTATAGCTGATTTAAACAAACGTAGTCAGTTATATTTAAAATGACATCAAACAAATTATTAATAACGTTAAATAATAATAAATAATACATATTTTACTTAAACCTATAACCGTATTATTTATTAGATAATTACCTAATTGATTAGTTTATATAATAATAACACTGTTACGTGATTTATAGTTTTATATTTAAATAATATTAAAATTCATACCGATTATTATTTTTTATACCTACTGTAAATCCATTTCAATGCGTAAAAAAATAAGCTACTTGTTTTTTCCAAAAAGGTATAATACTATGGTGATATTATTCAACCAACTATTTTAAAATGTATTATATGTCCAAGTATCACTAACATAAATAAATCTCTCAAACTAAAATAATCCTATTCAATAATATACATATTATTATTAACTCTAATACACTTTTACTGATTGTAAGACCATGAGATTAATATCACTCAATAATGTATATATATCATACATAGAGCATTTTTAAAAAAATTGTTTCATTAATAGATACAATAGTGTGGCAAAAAATTTTAAATATGTAATTTTTTTTTTTTTTTATTTGTTAATCAGTTTCGGGAATGATACCAGGTAAATGGGTGCAGGTAAATTATTTCTATTCGAAAAAACATTTTTAACTAAATATTAATCATATACAATTATAAAATATTATTTATTATTAAAAAAATTATCAACTTTTGAAACTAAAACGATAAAATGTTATATTTTTTTTTGTGCTACATATATAAAGCTGTTTATATTTTGAGAAGAGGTGAAAATCATACACAGACAAATGACTATTTTAATGATTTTTTTTGTGTACTCAAATATTTTGTATATTGCCCTGAATAAATAACAAAATGTAAATTTGTGTTTTTTAATGTACTCAACCGTTGACATAAAAGAAGGTCAAATATACATATTTACAACCTGCAGGCATATCTAATTCTATCCAGTTGAGGATCAGTCTACTATTTATTTCCTACTAGGTTTATTAAAACTGGGACTGGGAGTCAAATTGTTATTAATGTCTTCGTAGTTTATTTACCCAGTCCTAGAAAGTACGTTTAACCTCAATCACGATCAAACATAGTTGATGAATAAGAAGTGAGTCCATTGAGTCATATCAGAAATATAATACTTACGTATATATTATAAAATAATATTATTTTCAGCAAAGTTAGAATTACTGTATTATTTTAAAATTTATTTTTATAATTGATCACCAAATAAGAACAATTTTTATTTGTAATTTAAAAGCTACTAATTGTAATACATTGATTAACTTATTATTTGTAAGAGCGTTTATACGTGTTATATAATAGAAGTGTAAAATTATATTTTATTATATATTTATTAATAGCTATGGAAAAATTTAAAATTATAAATATAAATACAGAACTGATATTTCTTAGTCTAATCATAAACATATATGTATATATATATATATATATATATATATATATAAACATGTGTTTATTGTAATATTTCTTTTTAAATCAGTTCTTAAAGCGTTAGATTAAAAATAAAACTTCAATACATCAGTTCTGGTCAGTTTATGTAACTGCAAACTAATTTGGGAATTTGACAAATGTTGGCCAAATTTATATTTTAAACTTTGATGAATGGTTAATGTTACTTTGTACTAAATTTATTTGTTAAATCGATTATAGGAAAACTGATACAAAACTTTGTATTCAATTTTTAAACCTTAGGTATGAAATTTGAACATTAATGAATTAAATTTATTCAATTCAAAATGTTTACAGTTAATTGTTTTTGAATTACAACGTAAATACAGAACGAATTTGGTCAAAAACTGGTTTTATGTAAATAAATACTATAGATTTTACTTATTGATTATTTTGAAAACACAGCAAAATATTTACTCGAAAAAGTACAGACTAGAATGAATTATCTACTAGAAATATTCTTCAAATTTGAGATCATAGTACACGTTCTACTATATAAAAAGTCACTAAAAAAACTCACATAATATTAAAACCAATACATTCTTCATCTCGCTCAAAGTTTTAAAGTATGTAAATATTTGATAAATAAGATAAATATTTTGAAAGAAAATGTTCAAAAGCTATGTTTTTTGAATTTTTATAAGAATTTACTCGATTTTCTAGAAGCTAATAAAAAAAAAATTCTTGATTTGCATTATAAAGCAGATGATATTTATATGTCATGCATTTTGTTATTAATCATGTCATGTAAATGATGATCAAAGACTATTTGTTGGTAAATTTATTGATAAATATTACTTACTAGCTGCTATATAATATTTTAAAAAACAACTTATTGAGAAAAATATTTAAACACGTAATAATTGTATAACACTATAGTGAAATAAAAATATTGCGTTTGTTCTTCATTAAAAATTGTAATGACAGCAAGCGAAAAATCTTTGTGTAAAGACCAATTTACGGCCATTCCCTGTGTAGGTTTACTGACAATTATTTACTAAATTCTTACAGTAATAATTGGTAATAATTTTAATATTATTGGTCTAAATTTCATTTTATAATAATTTGATAATTGTGAAACTAATTATTTTAAATAATCTATGGGATATATTTAATTAACTGAAATAAGAGTTATAACTATTTTTAAACGGATACTTGGTTATTTATAACGTTAACACATTCTGCATAAATTTTAATAAAACATATTGATATTTAATAACGTTTAGCAGTTATTAGTTATAACTTACATAAACAAAAATTGGAAAAGTACATACCACTCTCTGATTTATAGTAGGTGTTGAGTGAGTCACTGTAATGAATGTGTTAAATTTGGACTCTATGGTTTATTATTATTGCATATGAAAAATTATTTTGAGAAATCTCTACTACTCAAATTATATCACTAAGTATATTTCAAGATAAATATTCGCTTTTAAAAATCTAAAACGAACCTTTTTTACATATAAAAATTGGAATTAGAATAATTAAATGATACTTTTTTCAGGTTTACTAAAAATATACTATTACCCATGTTAAAATAATAAGTACCTATCATTAGCTATACCAAAATAAACTATTTTCGTCAAACATTCCAAAATTTATGTTTTTATTTTATGCCAAATTGTACTTTTGCTTGTGATATAGATAGGTATAGAAGAATAAAATAGTTAATCAAAAACAGACTAAATTAATGAAAATAATATATTATGGATTATTGTCAATTTTGAAATTTCAAAAAAATAACTTAAAAAGTTAATATTTAAAAATATGCTATAACTTGTTAATAGTAGAATATATGTATTGGGCTTCAATCAACTTATATTGGTTATGGAAGAAGATACAGAAATTGCTTATTTTGGTAATAGTACGTTTTGGATTACTATACTCGTAATTATTTAGAAAATAATATATTATAATTCATAATATAGGTGAACATTTTATATCTTCACGAATAATGTTTTTGAATTACAAAAAGCAAAGAATTTTTCATTGTTATCCTTTATTTAAATATATAATTAGTTTAAAATTTGAACTTAATATGTCTATACAAAGAAAAAAGTTTAAGATAAAAATAATTTTTTCAACTAATTTTATCATGACGTGTACTCTATCAAATATAATATAATATACTAGTTATCTTCATGCATTTCGTTTCTGGTACAAAATCCGTGTTAAATTTGGTTACGTAATGCTAAAATTTAATGTAATTCGGGTGTGGATAAATAGTATTTTTGGTTTTCTGATTTGATGTATAGATTATATTTCTGATATATCAACTTTACATTTTTTTTTTTTTTTTTTTTTTTGTTGAACGACTCAAATTGAATTTAATTTTCATTATGGACCAAAAATTAACAACTCTTACAGTTTCAATATTATAAGCCAAAATCAATTATTCTCTAAAATACTTATTTATAATCATAACTATAATAATTGGTATATAGATGAAAAAAAATAACATCATTCTCCGTGTGCACATTTGGCGATTATTTAAAAAAATAACAACTCGATTTTCCATTAACTGATAGAATCAAAATAAGGCTTAAAACCTGTTTTACAATATACTCTTTTTATTTAAAAAAAAAAAATCAAAATAATCGGGTGAGTAGTTTCAGTGAACATGTGTGACAACGATTTGCCATCTGTTTGATACTTATGAAGTTCACAAACAATTGCTTTTTGACAATATAATAAACATTTAATACGTTTGCAATAAAAAAAAAAAAACTTGGAACATTAATTGAGATAAAAACTATCCTATCTTGATAGATTGACACTAGATTGATTATTATTATGATGGAGATTATACCACACACGTTGACCATAATTTCTTCAAAATCGGTTGAGTAGTTTCAGAGTACATCACGGAGATAATTGTCGTGCAGGAATTTTTTTTATTTATTATTGTTTTAAATGAATACATTTATAATTTAACTTAGAACTTAAATATCATAATATTATTAGAATTTAGAAGCTATTAGGATATACAAATTAGTATCAGGTTCTTATCTCATTTCAACTTTGTTCACTTTCATGTCTCAACACCAGCCTGTAATAAGACCACTAAATATTATAATATATATTTTACTATGCATTTGATAAAATAAATTATCATCATTGATTTTTTTTTTTATTCATAGAATTGAGTGTTCATATAGTAATAACTAATATTACTCTTAAATGTCTAAACATTTTAAATAATAAAAATATCAAATTCCACCCTCTCAAAATTTAGTAACAAAGCATTTTTACTACCCCAAAAGACAATAACAGACAGAAAATAAATATACACATCATTGTAAAATTAATGAATTTGTAGCTTTGCTTAGGATCTAATATTATATAATATCTATTTTACAAGTGTACATACATTTGTTAATTAATGTATGAATTAAATGTATAAAATAAATATCTAATTTTAATTTTTAATAAAATCAAAGAAATTAATAAATTTTATTAGATGACTAAATTAATGTATTCAGTTCTGTATTTTAACTTTTTTTTTACATTTTTTTGCTCTCAATAATTGATTTTCCATCAATAAAATTTAATAAAACTGTTTATATTTATCATTATATTATATTATATTTGTATAGCTTATAATAATTTACGTTAAATAAAACTTATCCTCGGAATAAATATAAAAAATATTCAAAAATTACAAATTAACCAATCATTTTTAAGTAATTTAATAATATTATAATATTTATATAATTATATTATATTTATTAGTTAATGTGAAATATAATAGACTATTCACGAACGGATAATTTATTATTTTTAAATAAAATTATTAAAATTAACATTGAACATACTCCGATTCTTTGCAAATACCTAACTTTTAAATATTAGGTAAATAAAATAGTATTAATAGTTTCAACAAATGCATTGATGCTATATAATATCGATAATCCATACATTTAATTGTATCAATGTCTCCATAGTATATATGCCCAAATAAACATATATTGTCCATTTATTTGATATCGATATTGGTCAGGTATAAAATAAAGAATGCGAATGGACGTCTATGGAAAAACACGATTATTAAACCTCATAAATTACACTAGTTCTTCCATGAAAATGACATTTCTATTCATAAAATAATTAAAGTACCTATGATAAATTTTAGTTGGTCGAAGGAATAGAAGGTGATGAAATCGTATATAAAATTATTGAATTATCGGTATGCGTGTTACTGACTATTTAAATATTGGTACAAAGTGAAAAAGACGTATAATAAATCATGATTATTCACATCACACTTCGTTAAATTACTGTTTATGACGATACCTAATGACGAGGTACAGTAAAAACATAGTAAACAGTTGAACTGATTCAGCGTTTTTTATAAATACATTTTTTTTATATAATTTATATCTATTCAGTATATTCATAATTAAAAAAAAAATAACATGTACAATAAAAACCAATATTAAATTAGGTAACTAATTAGGTATTGGATAGGAAAATTCGTTAAATATTTGCTACCAGTTATGATTATTATAATTAGTACGTTAAAATCGCTCAACTCGTTTATTAAGGAGGTTATTAAGATAACATGGCTGATTGAATAAACAATCATTCAACATTAAATGAAAATAAAATGAATCAATCGTGAGCTAATGGTCCTTAAACATGATTTAGTGGTCGATGATTAGTCCATTGAATTTTAGTGAACCATTAAATTAATCAATTTAATATAATTATTTTAAATACCTACTGTAAACCGTATGATTGATGTTATATGCATTTTAAATTTAAATATTTTGATGTAATGAAATAAGTTTATTTAAGTTGCACTGATTGTTATTTTAACACTTTAGTGACCGATGAATGTAGATAAGATTACACATGTGCATGACACATAATATGAATATTGAAATAATAAATTTAAATTTAAATTTTAAAACAAGATTTTTAAATTATTTCCTAGTTTTCTTTTCAAATAGAAATTAAATACTATGATTAAATTTATTTTTGAAAAAATCAAGCTTTGTATACAGTTATGAATCATTTATATGAAGTATAAAAAACTTTTTAACGATTATCTAGCCTAGCCTAACCAATAGATCCAAACCCTTCTTCTTGGGTCATTCATACTTATAATGAGCTGTATAAAATATTTTTCTTAACTTTAGAATTTTGAAATAAGATGAATACAATTCTATACAAACTATTATTAGCAACATAAATAATAATTTTGTGATAGTTCCACATTAAGGTAACAAAATGTATGATTATTAATAATACAAACGGTATCGACATCATTGAACATATTAATAAAACTGAAACTATGAATTATCTATGTTGTCGCGCATGAAGAGGCCAAGATATATTACTATTAATATCATCATCAACAAATTATTTTATCGAGTTGTTTTTTTTTCGTTATTTTATAACTGGATTTCAAATATTAATTAGTAGCTCAAAATTGAATGAATAAAAATTAAATGAATTCATTGCATTTTATTCTACTGATATTGACATCTTTTATCGACTAAAATAAATATTTTTTATTGTTGTTCTTGGTAATTTTGAAAAACACTGGAAAAAATTAAAAAGTTTTTACCTGTTTAAAGAATAAATTATATCGAATTGTTTATACAAAAACACAATACCACCTTCAAAGTTAAAAATTGTTGTACTTTTTTTTTTTTTTTTGGTTTTATATCGTGTATAGTGTATACCTCCTGGACAAAAGAAAAAAAAACACATCTCGTAACTCGTATCACTAATAAAGTATGTGATATAACGTTTATTTTTTAGTTGTTTACTGTATAAAATCATTCTAACTATTAACTTCAAAATTTCACAATTCGATTGTAAATGTGATAATTTATAAATTATAGTAATAATCATAGTCTTAAGAAAGCACTTAAAATTAATTATTGATTTTTTCTACCTATATAGTAAAATGTAGTAAAAGTTCTTTTAAAAAGAATGACACGATCTTAAATTTTAAATGATTGTCTAAACGTCTACAGTGCAAATGGACAGTACAACAAAGAAGTCAATTATATTATTATATGGAATTTAGACTTTAGAGTAACAAAAATATAATTTTTGTAATTGAACGAGATTGTAAGTGACAGATTAGGAAATAGTGTAATAGAAAACAAAGTTCTACCTTAAAATATATTCACACATTATTGATATATAATAAAATATATCTTTGACAATAAATCCCTAAGGTAACTAATTTCTTGCAATAAATCTTATACCTTTTGTTTTTATTAAATGTATTCTATTTTTTTGTTAAGCTAAAAATGACAATGTTAGTAATTACGTATTTACGATAATAGAGAATATTTGAGTCCATTTGTAGAACATAAATTAGACAATAGATTTAACATCAATAATTTCGACTTTTATATTTTTTAAATTTTAGTATAAAGGAAATTCAATAAAACATTGTTTCATTATGGTTATAGATGAAAAGCACTATAGTAATATCTCTATTTTGTAGTACAGCGTAGTTGAGGTACCTTTTATATTATACACATGAGTTATTCTTTTCGTACAAAATGTGCGTTATCCCATCTCAAGTTGGGAAAAATGATGCAAGATTTATTTTACATATATCTTATTGGAAATCATTGTATTACATTTATTTGCAGTCTATACTTAATACAAAATGTTGAATTCACATAACAAAAATAATAGTACGGAATATATGACTATAAAATAAGATATAAACAATTTATTGATTATTTTCAATTTACAATTATCTGGAAAGAAAAATAATTCCTTATTATCATATACATATGGCATCAAAGTTATAAGTAATTATCTGATATACGTTTTATAACATAAATAAAAAAATAACAATATAAACTATAAAACGATTTTGTTCTAATGGTATAATAACTTATACTAAAATACTAATCTTAACAATTTCAAATTAATTTTACTTAATTAATAAGTTATAAATTTAATAGTCAGCTCGTCAATTTATATTAGTTAAAGTTTGAAATGTTTAGTTAGGAAACAATTCTACTATATTGCCTCTGAATAGGTTTTAGCCAAATACCAATTCGTCTACAACATATTGAATATTATTTTGGTATAAATTGTATACAAACTTGATTCCAAACAACGCACATGAACACCAATAGATACTGAGCACCTATTCTTATGTCAATCAAACATACTTGTTAATTAAACTTCAATATATTAAATTATAATATAATATGAATTAAGTATTAAGTACATTACACATTATGAAACATTATTATATTTATTTAAGTACCTATATGTTTTGCTGTCATTCAATATGACATACCTATCACTATAAACTAAAAATAACATTGATTTAATGATAAGTTGCCTTTCTGTTTTAATATAATATTCTTGACATGTCATAAAATCGCTAGTGTGGTAGTTATATAGAGGTATTTGTATACAAAGTTTTTGAATCTTATGTATCTAAAATAATAGTTCAACAATATTTTTACCATTATAATAGGCATTTTTATTCCAGCTTATGAGTAACCTTTATATATTTTATCTAACTAATATATTATATTATATTATTTAACTATTTAAATTATAAATATTGTAGATATTTTCTATGATTAAGAAGTATAATATCATATAGTGCTTCATTATTTATTATTCATAGCTATACTTATTATTAAAACATGTATGTGGGATTTTTAAAATAATGCATTCCGTTACTAAATATATGAATTAATTAAACCGATGTTTATTAAAATAAGGAATTATCATATGTTTAAGTAGTCTATTTAAAGTTTATTATACAAACAAAATTATAAAACACGTCGAAGAACATAAAAAAGAAGATATTTCTTAAACGGATTTTGCATTTCAAACCATTTTGATAAAAAAATAAATCCTCTTTAATATCCATAAATAAAAATAACAAATCTATTCAAAAATGTTTGTAGCTTATGTAAAATAGTTGAGTTAGGTGAATTATTATTTTTGACATTTCGATATTTTAAAATAAAAAAATGTTCTCTACATTAAAACGTTAAAAAAAGTAAGTAAATATCTTTAAACTTAAAAAAAATATATAATTTAAAATTGTTTTTTAGAAATATACTTATTTTATAGTATAGACTAAGATATATTATTAAACCAAATCAAATAATAATTGTATAAACAATAATTACTTAATATATTATACCCCTATATGTAGTTATATAGTGTTTATATTTTATGTATGTTTAATGAAATAAACATGAACAAAACTCAATGAAATCAATGTTCCAATTTTTTTTTCAGTAAAAAAAACAGAGATAGTATACTATCGTATAAAAATATATTTATTAATTATTCGTGCAGTATTTTACTTCTGAATGTTTGTTTAAGGACTACATCTAATATTTCTTAAAGTTTTTAATATACAACATATGACGTTTATTCAGTTGGGCAAAACAAACCGTTAATTCATATATTTGGGATTGCGTCATATGGTGAATGAATAATTTTAACACAAAATCAAAATTTAATAAGAATCTCAGAAATCAACTATATAATTTTTTTTGAAAAAAAAACAAATTTTTGTAAAATAGATTCTAACCTAATTAAAATGTATGATTGTAAATCTAAAAAAATGTAACTAAAATAATTAAAATTAAAATTAAGTAAACTAGCTATTATCTCAGTTAACTATGGCTTTTGTATTAAAACTTAATAAAAATGGATACTAATAAAAAAAAAAAATGTTTATATATATAATGTATGGTATTTAAAACTGTAAATAAAGTAACAGTCATATGTTGATTATCTTTTACTAAATCACAACCATACAATTTAATATATTAAGTGAATACTCATAATTTGTTAGAAATATTTATATTCACATTATACATACTATATTAAATTAAATAAAAACATATAAATCTCCAGCATATATACTCATATATTAATTATTTTAGTACCTATTTTAAACCATTTAAACTGTTAACTAAATATAAAAATGAATTATATATAAGTATTATTCGTTTAATATTACAATCTGAAATTGATACACATAGTTAATAAAACATAAATTAATGAATAACTAAAATCTAAATTTATTCTGTTTGCTTTTTATAATACTTTAAACGTGTAACGATATTATTATTCCTAGTAGAGTTACATGTATATAGTGTATACATAATATGAATTTATGTTCAGTACAGCATTATTTTAATATGGTACTAGATAATTATTTAATTAATAAAAAATGACAAGGGTTCTATTTTTCCACATATAATACACGGTGTCAGACTATATGTAATAGTACAAATTTAATTAAAAACATTTTAATGTATGAAACGGGCAAGGTCCATTGTTCGGTTCAGGTATTTGTTTTTTTTTTTTTGTCAATTTTGTTTTTTGCATTAATTGTAGCTCTGTTTCTTGATGTAGGTTAAAAGCAATGAATAGTTCAAATGTCAAATTTCTTGTTTTAGAGATGGGCTTTAAGTATGGATATACCTGTCAACCTGTGTTCAGCTACATAACCCCGTCCTATATTTTTTCTGCGATCATCTCGAATCTAATAAAATAAATTAGACGAAATAATTTTAAGCTATGTTTTACTTAAACAAGATCACTATAGAAGACATTACTCAATACTTAATAGCCAATATATTATATACAGTATACATACTATAATAATTTATTACTAATTAAAGCCCATTCTATACTAATTCATTAAAACAAAACTAAAACATATCTCTAACATTTGTATGGTAACGATCATATCAGATAAAAATATTATAGCTGTAATTGTAAAATGATTGAATGATAATCCAGTTGGATATTATGTAATTAACTCTTTTGATAAATGTTTTGAATCTAAAATAATAATGTTTCAACAAAATATTAAATAATTATCAATATAAAATGTATCATTTTATAATAATTATACATTGTCAATATAAATTTATAAACTATTCAAATAGTTCATTGCTAAAAATGTTATATATTTGATAACATCGACCATAACTATTGACATTTCCGAAATTCACAATAAAGGACTTTTTTTAATATTCGAAATTGAATAAATATTTTTATTTTGTATATGATTTAATTTTTTAAATTACTTTACTAATCTTAAAAATATATTATTATTTTGGTAAATTATTGTAATTTAATTATAATATAATACTAATTTATTATTTTATTTAATATGATTTTATAATTGTATAACATGTTATAGTTTGTTTTACCTATGATAATTGAAAATAATTTTGAACAAAACCCAAATTAATAAAATAAAATTTTTTTTTTTTTAAATCATTTTAAAACACACAATATTAAAAATGGTAAAGTGATCAAAATTTAATTATTATAAAATAATTTATTATAATATTAAAAATAAAAATATAAGCTTATTCGTAACTTAACGCTATTTATACCTATTAATTAAAAATTAAAACCAAAAATATTATTATAATATTATACATTTCTAAAAGGGTATAACAATACCTTTCGATAATCTGTTGACGACATTTTGTCACACATATCGAGTAACCATTACACAATTTTCGACGAATGTTAAAGAAATTTGATATCACACTTATTCAACACCATCCTAATAATCATACCTAATGGAAAATATGTTTTTTAAACATTTGCTTATAAATAGTTCTATATTTCATATGTTAAATATATATATATATATTATATTACTTAGGTTTAATAAATTTAAATATTATCTACAAGGATGCTATAAATAATTTATTTATAAAAATATAAATTTAAAAAAAAAGTTTTTAGTTGAATTATATCGATTTATTGACTATAATACTATAGTCCATAATAAATAGGACTAATTTTTATGTTCCAATTAATTAAAAATCTTAGATACCTAATTGTTGAAATTATTTTTTTAATATTAAAATGAAGATAAATCTCAAGATTGATATTTAAAAAATAATATTACAAGTTTTGTTCTGAAAAATAATTTATAGAGTTAAAAATTATTTACTTATAGTTCAGAAATGATAAAATTTTCAATTGTAACATATAAAATTGTATAATTGAATATATTTAACTCTAGTTTTAAATAAATGTAATTTTACTTCATATTATTTGAAATTTTCTTTAAGTTAATTTGAATTCAATTAAATATGGTTTTCATTTAACGAATTTCGAACATAAATAAAACATTTATTATTTATTAGCTTAGGACTGTACAAAAAAAAAAAATCAAAATAATAAATTAATACTAATTAATTAAACTAATTTTAAAAAACACATTATATTTAATGTGTAGGATTTCAAATAAAAGTTTCTAATGAAATGTTTAATACGTCATCACCCGAGCTGGCCGTGTAAAGTTGTGAATTACGCAGATAAAATCAAGCCATATTCTACGTTAATAATATAAATAAATACGGTTAATTTGGTGTATAAATATGGATTGTTGAAAATGCTCAGAAAATATTGCAAAACAAGATGAAATAATGGACTCTATTACTAAATCAGAACTCACTATTATTACTAAGGATTAAAAATGTATTTTTCAAAATGTCTAAGAAAACCAAACGCAAATGAACATGTAATAAATGCAAGATTTAATGGAAAATATTAAAATAAAAAAACCTATGACTTAAACAAAGAAAAAAATTACCTCAATAAGTAACTTAAATTCAATGTATGAGTGAGAAATTCAGTATATTTAAAATTACAGTGAACATAATTTTAGATAAAATAAAACAACTCAGAGAACATATTATTTATAAAAACAATGAAAGTTCAAATATTGCAAATCGAAATAGATAAATTAGACCAAAAAAAAACTTAGACGAGGCTATTGAAATAATATACCAATAATTGCTGAAGATTGCAAAACAAAAGTTAAAGACATATTACACAAACTTAATATAAAACGTGACGTGAAAAAATCATACAAATTATTATTATAGCACAAAACAGATATAAAAATAATAGTTTGATTTTTAAATAAAGAAAAAAAAATGAACTATTAGCATCAAGTAAAAAAATAATAAATTTATGAGTTTATAATCAAACAAATATGTGAAGATTGGCCATTAATAAGGTTCTATATTAACGATAATTTAACAAAATATAGAAGAGTCTTGTTTGGGAAATCAAAAAAATTGTTAATACAAGGGATTTAAATTTGAATGAACAAATAATTCCGATATTCAAGTACGCAAGAATGAACAATCTAGAGTCTACAGAATCAGAAAAAAAATGATTGGGATAACTGAAAAATAAATAGGTACTTGATGTTATTTCCGTCATTTTTTTTTTTTATTATCTTCTTATTTTTATTTTTACTTTAATTTTTTTTTGTCATTTAATTAAATATATTGTATATAAAATGAACAATATTTTTATTGATTTACTTAATAATCTCAAAATTATGAATAACAATATACTTTCAGATATTAAAAATTGTAATAAATTTGTAGTAAATAAAAAATGTGTATTACTTTTCCTTAATATTATGATCAATACAAAAAAAATTAATTCAATTATTAATTATCAGTATGATAAGACGTAATACTATAAAATATATAGATTATATTATTTTAACTAAATTTTTGCTCGAAAATTGTACAATTAACGTTAATATAGACGAATTCATATCATACAAAGCTTATAGAAATAATTTTAACCAAATAGTGGTTTAGTCGGGTTTATCAATATCAAACATGATTAATTAATGATATATTTAATTGTTTATAACTAAATATTAACACAAATGTACTACATGTAAACTAGTAGCTCTGTCATAATAATAATTTTCTAGAGTATAAAATTCGATTTACTGAAATATTATCTGAAATAACTACAGTGCATAAAGTCATAATAGTAGCATATTGGAATATCAATATTAATATGTTACTTTATATTAAAGATAATAATAAATTGGAATATTTGAACTGAACTTAATAACAACATTTGGTTATTGTTTTTGTATAAGTGATACCAGAAGAGAAAATAAGACATTATTCTATTATTGTTCGTATATTTATAAAACCTAATGATTTAAATAATTTAATTCCAGTTATCTAAATATACTACGGATCATTATAATACAGTATTAATTGTTAAATAAAATAGTTTAAAAAATAATAAAAAAAATTATTAAAACTACTAATATAAAAAAACCTATGGTTAATTTTTCAATTTTAGTTTCAATTTAACTAAGCAAAACTGATAGTCAATTCTAAATGAATCAGATGTCAATAAATTTGAAAATAAATTAAACAATTTCTTGAACAAATATTTATTAAATTCTCAAAAAACAAATTACAATTGCATTCCAGTTAATAAGAGAAGAATTAAACCATGAATAACAGCAGTATTATTGAGCTTGATTAAAACTAGAGGAGATAAGTTAGGCAAAATGGTACTAAAAAAGAAAAATGATATAAAATTACTCAACTATTATAAAAAATATAAAAACAAACTATGTTTTCTAATAAAATTGTCAAGAAAATACACTATTCTCAAATTAAAATTAAAAATAATACCAGTAATATTAAACAACTTTGGAATACAATTAGGGAAATAATTGACACAGGTAAGAAAAATAAATTACAGCTATAAAGAATTATTTATTATAATAATCTAATTGATATTAACTCAAAATCATTTAGAAATACATTTATAATAATTACTTTTTAAATGTTAGTAAAAAAAATAACATAATCAATACAAAAATAAAATACATTATTGAAGAATAATCATAAAAGAATTATACTAAAATAAAAAAAATAACTACACGCATGAATATAAATTAAATTATAAAATGTTTTACTAAATATAAAGCAATGAAAGTGAAAAAAAAAACTATAAAAAGGTGCATCTCTAGATTTCAATAGAATTGTATCTGATCAATTAGCTCAAATAGCAGAATATACAGTAATACCATTTATTTTTCTTTAACTAATTTAAGCTTCCGTAAGGGTATTTTCCCAGATATATAAAAACAAACAATTGTACTTAACTCCGATCTTTAAAACGGGAGACCTTAATGAACTACAAATTAAAGACCAATCTCTTTAGTCTCAGCAATATTTAATGTACTAGAAAAGTTGACAAAAATTTAATTATAAAAATGTATCATTAGTAGACACGTTATAAATGATATGAAGTTGGCGAGGATGCAATAACGCGCTTAGAAATTTAGCTTGTAATTCACTTGTTAGCGGTAAATTATGTTTAGGTATTTTTTTAGATATAGTAAAAACTTTTGGTTCAGTATCTTATGAATTATTATTAAATAAATTAGGAAAACTTAACTTTCTTTATTGGTTTAAATCATATCCTTACAGTAGACCTCTAAAATAGTAATAATTAATAAACTAACAAATGATCCGAATACTTATCCTCCAAGGAACTGTTTTAGGTCCTTTGCTGTTCTTAATTCACCTAAATGAATTATTATAAATAGACTTAAATGGAAATATAATTAATTACTTTGATGATTCAACTCTATAATTGAAGATGATATTTAGAATAACGTAAAAACTAAAGCAAATTTTCAAATATTCATGATTGGTATATTAAAAATAATTTATTATTAAATCATCAATAATCTACCTAATTTATTCCATTCTCATAAATCAATGATTTGGTTCATAAAACTATAATATTTAAAAGCCAAATATAATATGTCAATTTTTTCCAAAATTAGTTTTATATGTCCAATCAAAAAAACTTTATGTTTTTTACGATTCTATCAAGTATCAAGTATCCATAATTATTAGAAGTGTGCTATTTATACATAACAATATTTGACATTTTACGAGCTGATCATATTTTTGAATGCACAAAAATTATAAATAAAAAAAAAAAAAAATAACATATAATTATTTTAAGTAGATATATTATTGGTGCTTATTTTAAGCGGACAAATGTAACATGTCCGGACATATACTATTTGGCAAAACTGATAAATGCAATTTCATGGTCAACTTCTGATAAATAAATGGAAGTGTACAGAATCAATTATATTTAACACAAACAGTATATATTTTTTTAATTTTTAATAATTTGAATTGTATAATAATATTAAATATTATTTATATACAATATATGATTTTTAATATTTACTTTTTAATAATAATGACTAAAATCTAAATAATTTAATTAATAAATATGTCCATAAAATACATGTATGCTCATAGCAAGATATAATAACAATTGCCATTTGTAATAAGTCCATTCTAGTTCCACAAAAAAATAACTTAAAAAAAATATAAAGTTTTAGTAGAGTTAAACTAGCAAATTAATGTTGTACATTAAATTAAACATCGTATCAAGTTTACACATAAGTTAAAACTTACATTTAAAAAAAAAAAACTATAGGTATTTGAAAAATAATAAAACTTTAAATGGCTCTCCTGAACATTTTGGTATTTGTGACATATATTAAGCTTTTAAGCCATCGATATATAGTAATATTAACCTATGTGCGATAAAAATAAAGAACCAGAATACTGTTAAAAATCGTTGAGAATTATATTAAGTTACATCTACTAAATATATGGATGTAATATTCGACGAACATTTAAAAAATAAATTTCATACTAAAACTATAATAACACACATTAGGAAATGATTTTACATTTTTAAAGAACTACGTAATATTTCGATGTTAATAATATTAAAACAATTTATTTTACTATTCTAAAATCAATAATAAAATAATATGCTAATATAGGAATCTGCTTTTAACAATGTTCTAGAACCACAAATGCTTACATAGAAAAGCAGTATGAATTATATTGAAATAAAAATATAATAAAAGCAATTTTACTAATGATCGGTTTAAATTGTATAAAATATTAACTACGAGTATTAAACAAATTTATGATGAACTATCAATAACTAAATAACCATGATAAAAAATAAATTTAAATTCAAAATTCAAAAAATAATTTGAAATATTAATAAAGGTAACTTATTGTTATTTAAACCTAACACGTTCATAATAAAAAAAAGTTATACAGAGGAATAAAATTATTTAATTAATTACCGAAGAATATTAAATTAGGTAATAATAAAAAAAAAAAATTAACTGGAAATTAAAATATGGTATGTACGTTTGTTTCATTAGTTGTAGTATTTATTTATTATTTATTTATTTTTGTCACCATACAGACCATTTTAATATGTATGTATTGTTATTAATATTTTCTAAATACATAAACATTAATTTGACTCTCAGATTCCAACACACATAATGGTTACAGAGAGTATGTATGAACATTTTTACTTGTATATTAATTGATTTGTATACTTTTAATATTTATATTAAATGTTACAATGTTAAATTAATAAATTAATTAATTAACTATACTACGTATCAATCTATAACAAATCAAAAAAAAAAAAAAAAAATGGTAAAAATAATACTAGTTTTATTATTATTTTTAAATTAGTTATTTTTAATTGATTTGAGGATTTAATATGAAAAAGAAATCTACTATAAAAATAGTACTATATAAATAGTTAATGAGGATTCGATATGTACTAGTGAAACAACTATATGAGTTTAAATTTTTAAAAATAAAACAAATCCTTTAGCAATCATTATTTAACTTTTAGTCAATGTACTTGTTAAATGATGTCTGAGAAGTATTGATTGATAAGTCTGTATTGAAATCGTACTCTAAAAAGGAGAAAAATAATAGCTAAATTACTCTACAGCAGCTGGACTTTAAGTCCAAGTTTAGATCATTAAGCAAATATAACTCGGAGTTGGTTAATCTAATAGTCTTAACATCGGCTAAATAAGCCAGTACCTAAGAGTTTTAATAGAAAATAATTAGTAGTTTAGTAGTTATGCATCACACAAGTTAAATATATATCTACATAATAAAATTATATAATTATGCGAGTAATACTGTATTATATTGCAACTAAAATAAATTATTATTTTATAAATTTCAATGTATTGACCTGGGTGTAACTCTTAATTAATTCAAAAAGTCAGCACGTCTCCACTCATTTAAAAATTTAATACAAGAAACTTTGTAAATCCATAATAATATTTTATGAGTATCTGAGGTTTTGTAAAATTCCTTGACAATTAAAATAATGGATAAATTATTTTGTAGTTCAAAATTTATAAAATGTTCAATTACTATAGGTAAAGATTCAAAATTTTCTAAAAGTGTCCTTATAAATACCTGATTCTTAAATCAAAAATTCTGAAAACTATATAAGCACAATTTTTTTTATAGATATTTGAAACATAAAATTTGACTAAATCAGGTACTCAAATGAAAAATAACAATGACCGAGATTATTAGGTAATCTCTCCTAGGAAAATAAACAAAATAAATATTCAATTATATAACTAGATATAAGCTCCCAGTACTCCCGTAGATACGAAATAAGTTTTGACTCTTGAATTTAGAAAATATATATCATTACTTGTGTAATATTTTAATATTTTATATTAATACAACGTCAATATTATACTTTAAGTGTATTTTTGATTTTAAACAGCGTACCATACTCTAAAACAGCAGTTCCTTCACTGTGCACCGCGATGCTCTAAGGGCACCGCGGTTTACAGCTCATAATAAATAATGTATCGTTATTAATGAGTATTTTTTTTGTCCTGTCTTTCGGGGAATTCACAGCAGGGCACCGCAACTGAATTTGATTTAAAAAGGCACCATGGAAAAAAAGTTTAGGAACCGCTGCTCCAAAATATACAAATCAGATATAAAAGGTATATTTAGAAAATCATTTAAAATTATCATTATGACGTGTTCAACTTAATCAATAAAATATGTAGCTAATATGTCTATCCAACACGCCATGTTAACCAAAAATGATGTATTTTAGATTTTTGTTACTCTTTTTCCAATTTATAAATATATGTATATTTGGATGAATCGAGATAATATAATATTGTAAACGGTTTAAGAATCATATGACGTATAGTAATATACCAATAGGACACAGATATCCGTGTTTTATCAGAACGGTTGTTATTTTTTTATTTATTATTTTTCTTGTCAGATTCCTCATAGTAGTTACCTATTCTATTAATATTGTCGTCAAAAACATACTGTTAAAAAAATATTCTATTTTAATGTGAAACAATTTAACGAAAAATATAAATCATAAAAATAGTATGAAAAATTATTTTGAGAAATCGCTTTGTTTACTAGGTTTTGATAATACCTCGTTATTGGATAGATAACAAGCTGTAATGGATATTTTAAATTGAAATTGAAAAAATATATCATCGTATACACATATAAAATGACGGATTTTTTAGATTCTAAGTAATGATAGTGTGCCAGGCCCTATTTCTGAGAATATTTCGTAATATATTTATTCAACTAACTACATAACTGTAACTAGTTGTATTTTTGCTAAAACAATAACTAAATAAACATATTATGTGATATAATAATTTTATATTATATCCAAAGAAATATTCATAAATAATTCAAAAAGAACTAGAATTTAGTATTAAACTGATATCATGTCTAGAAAACGCAATTATAAATATTATGTAAAAATGTCGTATTTTGTGTGTAATAGTATATTTATTATCATACATACATTATTTTTTTTTTTAATAACAACCAAACCTGTTTTTGAAAACAGGGGTTGAGTAAAATATTCGTTTTTTTTGCTGTTTTTTCAACTTATTCCTAGTATTATGAAATATTTTACCTTGCAATTATCTACTATAAAGCACTTAAAATGTTAAAAGTTGTAGCGTTTTCTCCTCAATAACAAATGGCAAATACAACGAATAAATATATATTTAAAAAATATACAAATATCATTGTAAAACTTAAACCAATTCATTTATTCCTCTGCGTAAAATCTTAAATATATTTATATATTATTTTTAAACAATTATTAACTGATGACTTTTTTCAGTCGTAACGAACTTGTATGTTTATTTATATTAATTACGTCATTGTAGTTGAATATTTCAATTTTAAAAATTACAGAAAATATTAAATTGTATATTTCTATAATAAATTATTATTTTTTTCAAATTAATTAACAAACACAATTTAAAATAATAAAAGTGATCCGCTGTAATAGTTATTTCTTGCGGATAAATATTTTCATCATATAAAGTTTAAATTTATAGGTAGTGAATTTCAACCACATAATGTCATGAAAATCGGAGTTCATTTTCAAAATATATATAGAATTATACTTCTTAAGAACTGATATTAATTTTACGAATATATAATTAAAAAAAAACTTTAATAATTTAAATATGATGAAAAGTAAATATTTCTTTCAATAACTTATATCATAATATATATTTATAAAATTCAAAATGATTTTATATAAACAATAAATTAAATAATTGTATTAGTATATTAATTTATAAAAACTTAATACTTTGAAACTTATTTAAAATTATAGTTGTTTTTACATTAGTTTATAAATTTATTTACAATTGTATTTCCAATCAATTAAATCTGATGGTCATAAGAATTAAATATTTAAAAATATTATCTTAATATTAGTTATAACAATATTTATTCTATGTACATACAATTCGTTATTGAAAACCCAAAATAAAATAACAATATATATCGCGAATTATAAGGAATAATGTAAGTAGTGGTTAGGTTACAATGCTTATAAATAATGATAAATATATTTAAAAAAAATTAATTTTCAATTTCCTTGAATCTTTGACTTTTAATAATAATATATTTTATGTGCTAATATATATAAATTAATAAAATAAATATAAATCTAACGATATAGTGAAAGTTTCTTGTTTAATCTAACCTATCATGCTGATAATATTATAATTAAAATCATTTTTTGCTCCAAACCGAATTATGATAATAATAAATTAATAAATGCTACAAAACAATATTTTATTTTTTCTGATGGGCATTTTATATTACTTGTATAAAATAAGCTAATATTCGATCTATTTTTATGCAAAATAATAAATCTTATAAGATAATTAATAAATAATACACAAATAAAATGCAAACTTTATATCAAAAGAAAAAACAAATTATAAAGTCTAAACTATTTATTATACAAACTACTAGCAAATAATTTAGACTAAACTTTAGTACATGTGTATGTATCAAAGGCTCCTTATAAATTAAAATTAAAATACGACATTGCGAAATATTGTAAACTAGTTCTATTAAAATAACACTTAATATCGTTCAACAATATCAACGAGAATTTCGTTAAACAAGAATAATATTGTTTACTAAGAAATATTTTAATATTTGTTTATAAAATACACATCATGCATGCGCATTCCTCGTTTATTTTTGTCTAACATTTCTGTCTAGTTATAAAATAATAATTATCTATGATTGAGTTTTTCTTTTATATATCACAACTAACTTATAATATGTGTAGTATGTTATTTCAGTTAATATACATATGATTAAAGAGAAAATTAGCAAATCTAAAAATTATAGGTTTTTGTTTTCATTCAACGGATATATTTAAATGATGTTGCTTTAAGTTATTAATTATTGGTAAATAGTTTACAACTCATTAAATCATAACTATATCAAGAATAAAAATATTATTTTTATGTCAGAGTAATTTATTTTATTTTTTATTTTTTAGCATTATAGGCCTATAATCTATGTAATTTTCTGTCAATACCAATAACGACTTCTACCCTTCACTATTATACGTGTGATTTAGGTCGCAATGTCAATCTGGTCTCAATTCTTCTCTGTCTTTCTTGACTACATCTAACGTATGGCAGCCATACTATGACTTTAAAAAATATAATATCCCCGATGTTCACAATATTATAATAATATATTATAATAGGCTATGTACAATGTGCCTATTGTGCCCTAATACCCTAATTCGAACCACACAACCATAAAATAATAAATTCAAAGGACGGTTTTACTATAATAATATGCGTGTATGGTAGTTAATGAAAACAAAATATATTTTTCCAGCACACCCTCTTAAAAATATAAATTAATTTATAAAATATTTAATATACTTTTTTGCTATACCACTTGTCAGAAAATATGCTTTATAAGTTTAATGGATTTAAAAAACGATTATATTTTTGCTCAAATATTTTTTAAAGTAGTATTATTATTCGTAATATATATTTGTTATAAAATTCATATTATGGTAGATAGTAAACCAAAAACAATTTAAGTCTTCTGCACAGACCAATCTATTTATGTCACAAACAACCACCAACTTCAAAATATATTCAGCTTTAAATGAATAACAGTTTTACAAGATAGGAAAATATTATTATTACCATTTTAAACTTTAAAATAAATTTAATTATAAGATATAATATCATCTTATTCTACTCATTCAAATATACTATAATATATTTTGGTGTTTCTGGTTATTTGAATATTTAAATATCATATAAATAATTTATCATCAACAACATTAATACATTAAATCATTCTTTTTTTTTTTTTTTGAACTGATAAGTTTATCTTATCAATGATACATCTGTTTAAAATATTTAAACGAATATCGATAATAAATATAAATTGTATAATAAAAAAATGTATACATATTAATTTTTAACAGAAAATATCATAAAATCACGTATGAAATAACTAATATATGATTATCTATCTAAAAATCTGATATTTTTACTCCTCAGGAAAGGTTATGGCAGGAATTTAAATTACTGGTGCCACTGGTTCTTAATAGTATATAAATGCGATACATACTTTAAATGTTCTCAAACCTAATATGTATATAGTATATATATAAACACTATAAGCTTTAGAAGAAAATATTTAACAAAGAAATATTTTAATAAAAATCATTCCAGTGTTACAAAATTTGCGTAAAATCAGATTTTTTTTTTAAAAAAAAGCTATTAGATACATAATAATTACTTTCTTTGTCATAAGATATTTACCAATTTCTAATTAGTATAAAATTGAAAACATTTTTTTTCTTAAAATGCTTATAAATTTACTTGTTCTTTTATTTTAAACAACTAAATTTATTTTTTATTTTCGCAATAATATAAAAACTACGATTACTTTCACATAAATTAATACTTATACATAGTATATATATATGATAACTATTTGCAATTATTAGACATATTTGCGACCAACTCAGTTTTCAATAAATTTTCTAAATTAAAAAATATTACTGTACATGCAACAGTTCAAATTTATTATTGATGCCAAAATTATAAAATTGACTTACTCTTTAGAAGACGTTTATCAATAATAATTAAATTAGGTATCTAAGTGTAATAAGATAAAAGGTACTTCCAAAAACCGTGATTTAATTATATCGAGGTTAATCAGACTAATAATTGAAATAATAAACGCTTAAATAGTAGAATATTTTCCTATAAATTATTATGGTTACTTTTACTAATGTTAAGCAGATTTTTATATAAAAATATATAAATTTTATATATATTTATATATATATATAACATTTTTATATATTTTTTAATAAATACAAGATAACACTAAAAACCTTTACTTGAAAAGTGGTACTTTCTAAAAGTATTAACTCTATTTTAAAAGTTTTAAGACTTTTATTATATTATTTTGAAAAAATTATGATATTAAACTTTTAATATATATATATTTCTTTAAGGAATTTTGCTGACATATGAATAAATTGAGAATTTAATCTAATGGTTTTTTATTTTATTTTTATATTCAAAAAACAATAAATTTAAAAATCATATATAATTAAATAACAATTAATTTTCTAGTATTCATATAGAAAGAAGGTGAATCAAAATTATATTAAGTTAAAAACCAATAAAAAAAAAATATATGTATAATACATAACTATAATACTATTAAAACAACTCGTTAATCACGATTATATTATATAATTTACTTACAGAGGCAACAACAATTTTTATAAAGATCATTTTCAAGAGATATCTAAATACGTAAAATACGTAGATATAAATAACTTCTATACTAACTGTAATTTTTAAATCTTGGCAGTTATTATATATATATATATAGTTTGAAATTTTAACTCTATAATAAAAATACGTAATTTTAAATATTATGATAATTTTAATCATCAACTAATAATGTTTAATCAATTTGTTTTCAGATTTATAAGAATTAAACAAAATGGACGAAATCCATTACACAATTGTATGCAATGAATCGCTGAATGAAAATATAAGCCTAAAGAGTAACACTTCGATTGCAATAGATAGATGCAATAGTAATGATAATCACACGGATTTGTACATAGAACGTGAGTAAAAAAAAAAACTTATCCTTCATTATTATCCCATATATTATTTTTATACAAATATATGCTCAAGAACTATAAAATGAACATTAAAATTTCAAAAACAGTTAACTTTTTTCTACATCTTATTTTTATACAATTTGATTCACGCGATTTCGATATCTATAATATTTAATAGCTCTAGTGTTCCTTGATTTAGGTAAGCCTCATTTTGTACTATCGGTTGGCTTACACATAGATGTACCTTAATTGTAAATATTTAGTTATAAATCTTCGAAGACTCAAATATTGTCTGGTGTTAATATGTACAGTGTATATATTACATACAAAGTGTAAATTTAAAAGCTAACATTCAGTATTATATTATCAGACGTGTTTGATTGCAACTGGGTTTTATTGTACCTTACTTCATAAAAAAATCTATTATTTAAAAAACAACAGAATTGATTAATTATTAAATATAAATAATGTGTAAATCAATTTAAATTAAAAATATGTTCATTCATCGAGTTCTATCAGTGCTAGGTCATTTGTAGTTTTATTTAGTGTTTGGATTAGTCCATTTTTGAATTGGCTAAACTTTAGACATTCCTTAATAGCCAATAATAAAACAAACGAATGATTGGTGAATTAATTATTTAATATTTAATGCTGGTAGTTTAGACGATCAAAAACTGTAGTGAACAATTAGTGCAATTGATTCATAATAAATTTAAAATCATTTATAGAATTGTCAAAAAATAAATTATCGTTAATTCGATTGATTTATAAATGGGTCTATAATCAGATACAACTTAGGAATGAGAACGAGGTGATTTTGTATCCGACGTTTTCTTCCGGGTTGTTTTACGATTAATATTATTATTTACGTTATTTATATGACTTGAATTATTGTTGTTATTGTTTAAATGGGTAGTAAGTGCCGTGTTTGATCAAGGTCGGTTTCTAGAATTGTTGAAGTTATATCCAGATATTGCATCCTTTGCGATTCGTTAGATAATCTACCTTGTATAGATAACACATTTGACACTCGCCCATTAGATTTATTGATTTATTGCAATGTATTGGTAGTCATCTCAGCGACTGATTCGCCTTGGTGAATAATATGAATAGTATTTTTTTTTTTTTTTGTCATAATATTAAAAATGTAGATAATATACAGCAATTTCTCTAAATTTGTCTAACTCTACTTTATACTTGGTGTAGAATATTGTTGTTTCACTAAATATATCCTTATATGTTATAGTTGGCTCAAGATCAGCAAAAATTAAATGGACGTTTGGTTTTAATGTTTTTTTTCAGAATGTTTATAACTGTATAAACTGATTAACATATTTCTTTGATAAAATAATTAAACCTTAAATAACTGCATACATTTTTAACGTTGTGTTATGAATTTTGGTTTTAATTTAATTTTAATTTCTTTTGTAATCATGATAATATTAATACAAACATATATTACGAAATATAGTAGTATATTGTATTATCATTATAGTATCTATATGCACAGTGTATAATGTATACTTATATATTTGTATTTCCTCTAAAATATATTTACATAAAGTTGTATGACAGTTAGACTACGAACATAATAAGCAGCACTAATGTAAAATAAAATCGTAAATATTATGTTAACTATTTTATGTTCTTAAATATTATACTATACATAATATCATGTGTGTAATCGTGTAATGTGTTTATGGTTATAGTTGAAATATGATTATATAATTGAATAGTATAATAATAATTAGTTGAATCGTTGGCTTAATAAAAACATTTGTCCAATATTTTCGATCAAATAATTTTTATAATAAATTATTATTTTAGTTCTTTTAGCTTACGGGCTATGAATGAATATGACTCCTTCAACTAAGTCTCAAATCAAAGTTTTTGATCATCTAAATCTTCAATTCTTGTCGTTTACAAACTTTGCAAATATTTGTTTACTTTAACAAGCTAACGTCTACAATGCCTACATCTTGACCTCTTTCCGTTGGTTTTATTGATTAATGTCGTATGTATTAGCGTGTCCTTTGCTCACCATATAGATAATCAGCTCACTAGTTATTTAGCTTTCAGACATGTTTGTATGTTTGGTCTATTAACAATTAAAAACGTTTTCAAAATAGACTTATTTATTATGAAAATGATTCTGTTGTAAACATTATTCTTGTTTATGTTATAAGTGTTTAAACATTTTTCTAAAATCTATTCAACTGGTCTTTTTTTTAATAAACGATTCAATTATAATATTATGGTCCTTGTACCACCAGATGAATTATAATTGCAACGTTACTTTTAAATTTGCACGCTCGTGAGCTAAGTTCCGAAAGTAAATAAGCGTATATAACGTAAATGTACTAAGTATAGTATGAGAAAATATAAAGCATTGAACCGTTTAGAAGCTTTGTTAGCAATTTTCCATAGTTTACGTGTGGATGAGTGTTTTTGTGTAGGAATATTACTTACATCTAAAGTAGAGAGTGCACTCACTTGACGATTGTGGTTCAGATCGGGGAAGTGACATTTTCCGTTATCGGCCAGGAGATTATCTAAAACGGATCCATCGTCATTAACACTTCACAGTGCAGATTTCGCATCGTAAAGAGAATTGAAAACTATAATATATATATAATTATTTTCCATTCGATATTACACTCTTGTGAATATTATAGATGCGATTAATTACGTGCCTATAATTCTAAAACAGCGATCGATCGTGCGTCATGCCCGAACATTGGCTGTCGGCAAGAGGGGATTGTGGCAATTTCCGAAGACTTTTGTTATCATAACTTTTTTTCAGTTTTTTTTTTTTTCACAGACGCTGCTCTCCGATTCCGTAAAGTGTCGCGTTACAGGTACTGTTATTAAATCGAAAAAACGCACGGTTCGAGCGCGTGTCTCGGGAGAAAATAATATACGTATTATTATAATATAATATATAACCCGATCTCATTCGAATTCAACGCCAACAATATTTCCGTTTATTAGTCGGGCGCGATTCATTGACGCGTCACACGAATCATTCAAAGCCATTCTAGTATAGTACCTATATACTTATGCCACCGTAGTCTTTCATCCAAAACCGTATTTTTTTACTCCATTCTCTGGTTCATATATTATTATATTATGTTCATATTAGGATCAATTGTTATTTTTTAAATCCCACGCACAGAATTCCTACTGGAAAAAGTCCAACGTTATAATATTAACAATAGCATTCCTACTCGAAAATCGAAAAGGTACAAACGTCTACAACAATAATGTACATACGGTGTAGGACGTAAGTATACCACACATGTAGTTAGTCCGTCGTGATATATACATCATACTCAGGGCGTATCCTAGGCAATAATAGTACAGTTTTGCAAACGGAAAAAAAATTTAAACTATTATTCAAACACGCATACATTGCATATTATTGTATTACACGGATAACGTTATATTGTCTCATATGCATGTATAAATACAAATCTATTACACAACATATCGAGTAGAAAACATTGAGATGCATTTTAAAAACATATTTATTAAATCGTAATGCAAACATTTTAATTAATTTAATGAATAAATTAGTCTTGTGTATTTAAAACGTACATTTATAGGTGTTAAAAGTTAAAAAGGATTTTTTTCATTTCTTTTTCACAAACAGTTTACACATAAAAATATACCATTTTGTTTTTTTTTTTTTTTTTATCTCGATTAAATGTCCCGCTTTTTGTTTTAATACTTGTTCTATCTATTGTGAATAAAAGTATTTTTTTTTAGTATCTAATTTAAAAATTGCAATATACATTATTGAATACATGTGTTATAGTTATTGAGATTGTTTGACTAGTACCTACTTATATTAAAATCAAAAATGACGTTATACATTATATATATTTATAAAAAAAAAAAACTATTTGTATAGTATATCTACTGTATATCAGTATATCTACTATATAATATCGTACAAATAACATTTAGCGGTTAAATCATAAGTATAAAAATCTATATCTATACGGTAATAAACATCGTTATTATTTATTACCGTTACCGTCCAATCGTAGTCACAATGATTCATGTTGTATTCCATAATCTGATTTAGTGCACTGCTATGATAGTATAGATAATCCAAATGTTGTTCATCTAAGAAATTGAATGGATATGAAACAGTTTTGTATTATAATACAATACCTATGCTGTACACTGTAATTAGTCATCATTGTGCATTAGAGTTGTGAATTGTAATATTATATAAGTAATCCAGTACGGAACTTCCCGGCTTTCATATATTATTATCACTTGGATAAAGTTATGTAATAGCTGTGCATTTAAGTAATATTTTACAATACCTACTATTACTGTAAAGTGTAGGTACTTGAATGTTATTATTAAATCGATTAATGCATACATAACAATTTCATCAAAAAAACTCATTTATCACATCACTAATGTAGTTAAACTCTTGGGATTGAATTACGTTGAATTCAGAAGTAACCCCTAATATCATCTTATTAATTTAAACTTAAACAATTTAATAATTCAATTGGGTCTAATATGATAATATTAATTTATAATTTAGTACGTGATTATAATGTTAAGAATTCAAAAGATATTATTTATTAGAATTATTAATAAACGGCTTTATTCTCCAATAATCATAATAACAAGCGAGGGGCTTCATAGTTTTTATATAAATATATTATATAATTAATACACATAATAATTTAAAAACTATTTGCTCAAACATCAAAATTAAAGAAATTATCTGTTTAATAGTATAAAAAGATAATATTCTCATTTAAAAAAAGAATGCTATATCATCAAAGGATACACCTTAAATGATATAAAACAAATTAAGTTGATATTTTAAATTATTGTCATTATATACTATATATTATAGAACAAAATATTAATAATACATTATATTAAAACGTATTTTATTTATTAATAATAATTTTTACTATAATAATTGATTGTTATATTATTTTATTGTTATTTTAATATTATAGCTACATTTCTATACGATGTGCCGGTAAGCATAATTGTTCTTCTGTCAATGTTCTATGGTACAATTTCTGTCATGGCAGTGGTTGGCAATGCTTTAGTAATATGGATTGTGACTTCCAGTAAACGGATGCATAATGTAACCAACTTGTACATAGCAAATCTGGCATTAGCAGATATCGTTATCGGTTTATTTTCAATACCGTTTCAAGTAAGTAATTTACTTACTTTAACTAACTTATTTACAGATGTTGCATTTTAAAAATACAGTAATTTACTATGTTTAAATATTCTGTTTGTACAGTGATATATCGCTGTTAGTTAAAAGTAGAAGAAATAGATGTATACATGTAGTATGTACCTACGCTAAGTGCACTGTTTAGATAAAATAACAAATAAAATATCTAGGTAAGGTAGGTACAGATAATTCCGTAAAAATATCTTAATAACAACCTTAATACATATTTTAAGTATTATTATTAAAATTAATAGAAATT
Organism: Rhopalosiphum nymphaeae; assembly: GCA_036289425.1. Taxonomy (NCBI): domain Eukaryota; kingdom Metazoa; phylum Arthropoda; class Insecta; order Hemiptera; family Aphididae; genus Rhopalosiphum; species Rhopalosiphum nymphaeae. The sequence continues at coordinate 4,423,514 of JAZAQC010000012.1, read as the reverse complement.
CTTAAGATTATTCTTTAAAATGAAAATGTTTTATTTAGAAAACTAGTAAAAATAGTGGGAATATACAAATATTTATGTACAACTTTCAATTTTAATTATTGTGTTATAATCATGGAAAAATTGTATTTTTATGAAATCCTTAAATAAGTATTTAATAGTCGTAAAATTATTTTAAAAATTTTTTTGAGCTATTTATACATTTTGTAAGTTAGGCATTTTTTAAAGTTTTTATTATTTTGTTTTATTGTATTAATCATAAGAGTTATACAAAGATATTCGTCATAATTCGTTTTTACAGAAATTGAATACCTGTTTTTAGTTAGTTTTAGTTATTGATGGATATTCACATTTTTATTTTATTTTCTATACAATAATTATTAAAACTGATAAGTATCATTTTGCTTACAATTGTTAGCTTTAATAAAAATGTTAACATTAACATTTAATTTCAAAAAAAATGTTTTAACTAATAAATAATAGTATTTTATTAATTGAAAATCTATATAATTTGTCTTAAAATATGAAAATAAACACTAAATAAATCAAAATAAGAAATAAATAGAGAATAAATATATTATAATTATTTGGGTATGACACTATATTATATAATATATGTACATATTGATATAATGATTTTTTCTTGAATATTAATTTCTTTAGTCGTTTAAATGAAATAATTATTATCAAGATTTTATATAATACTGATCATCGCTACCCGAGTATTTTTGGAGAAAAATATAATATAATTATGTTACATATTTATGTAATTAATTATCATAGTTTGTTTAATTATATCGTATAATATAGAATAGTAGCTAACAATTATATTGTAATATGCAATATCGGAGATAGGTACATACTTCCTGTAGACTGAATGGTATGAGTGTATGCATCAAAATATAATATCATGATCGAATAAATAAATTATTAATACAGAAATTCGATGGTATTTAAAGTTTCAGGCCGCCCTGTTGCAACGATGGAATTTACCTGCTTTAATGTGTCCATTTTGTCCGTTCGTACAAGTACTTTCAGTTAACGTAAGCATTTTTACCCTAACCGCAATTGCAATTGACCGGCACAGAGCCATTCTCAGCCCGCTCAGGTTAGTAAGTTGTATGGGTAAAAATAAATCGTATTACACAACAATAAATGACCTCAATATAATTACTATATTTAAAAATATATAAATGGTTGTTGTGTTAACAGTCATGATTTATTATTGGTATTATTAGTATTTTGTATTGTTAACAGCGCAATACCATCGAAATTCCGAGCAAAAATGTCAATAGCCACCATTTGGGCGATAGCCTTTGTGCTAGCGACGCCAATGGCGATTGCTCTCAGAGTGCAATTTATTGAATACGGAGATAGAGGTCAGTGATAATTTTATTTGTATGATGACTTTCAATTTCAATTACAACTCCTTCGAACAGTTTCTAAATACCCTGCATCATTGCTCCCGGTTTACATAGGCAGTACATTGTTTACACTACAGTCAAAGGATGTTTTACATTATTTAACCATTTGTCATGGCAATATTTATACTGGGCAAAATAAACCGATTAAACTCTTATTAAAAAATTGAACCATTTTTAACCGTTTTTAATTTTAATCAACATATTTTATTGAATATTTAGGTTAGATATATTGAATTAAGCTGAATAAACGACAAATACGTACATAAAATGCTAAACATGAAAATCTCAACGAAGATAATACATTGTTTTGTTCAACGAGCAGATTTGAGGTTATTAATACAGGCTCAGTCACACTATATTGTATGCATATAATTCAATACATAGAACAATTATTATTATAATCTGTTAAACATTTCAAATATAATTATTTAATTTACTAAAGTTTATAATCATATTACACTTCATTAATAAATTTAAATTTCTGTACAACCTCTAACTTATTTCTCTTAATGAATTTCTATAAGTTTTCAATCTAACCCGTGTTTGCATTTGAGTATTAAGGCAAACTTTGAATTAAAAATAATTTCCAACAATTATCATAGGTTATTATCAATGTTCTTAGAAATTTAGAACAATAGCAACACAACTACCATTGTTTTATTTGCAGATTTTAAATATTAATTTAGTATAGAATAATGTGTAGTCGTCAGTAAATTACAATAATTTAAACACTTAATAGTTAAATATTCTTTAATTTTTATATTAGTAATAAATGAATACTAATACGTAATAATATAGATACTTTTTAATGAATTTTCTTCCATTTTATCGTAACTAAATATTATCATAAATAGTTATTATGTGTACGAGTGTATACAAAAATTAGATAAATATATACTTATAAAATACTAAAATTATTTTTTTAATATCATTATTAAAGATATGTGCTATTAAATTATTTTATAAATTGAAATACCTATTTTTAAAAAGGATTCTGGTAAAATAATTCCAGCTAAGGACTTGGGTCAAGTGTAATAATTTAAATTTATTTCACTACCACTTTTAACTTTAATTTTCAAAAATGTCTTTAATTAAATGAAGATATTATTTATTATAATAATATAAAAAAAAAAAATCTTATAGAAAAATATGAAAATGTTTTAAAATCTTCACTTTTTACTTGTTATAAAATAAAATAATACTAAAGCCGTTGAGATATTAATAACAAAAATTTGGTATAATAAACGACACATAAAAACATTTTAGGGACATATTTGTCTAAATAAATTACGTACGTAGTCTATAACTATAATATGCAGATGTTACACATATCTCTACGTAAAGCTAATGATCACTGACTATTCATAAAGTATATGGCCACGCACGCATCGACAAAATGTACGATTTACATTGTTCTGTGCATTTTTAGAGCCCAACATATTTTTTAATACGCTGATTGGTATAATATGATAATGCAGATATAAATAAGCTAGTTAGCTTTGTAATTATTTTAATCTCAATTTTAATCGGTGTTGATATTCGGCTGGTTATAATAAAACATTAAAACATCTATTTAATATTCTAAATACAACGAAATTAAAAAATACATGTATTTCTATTTTATAATACATTAATCAATAATAATTTTTCATTTAATCAAGAAAAATAATTACATTGTACAATTGATACCACGCGTTTGTATAAATAAACTCGAAAATTTCAGTAAAACAATTATAATATGGTCCATTTTTATATCATACTCTCTATCACACACATACACACACACACACACATACACGTAGTATGATTTACTTACTTATATGATGATTATGTAAAAAGTAATAAACCTTAACTCATTTTCATAAAAAATATTAACAGTTTTGGAAATACTATTTATTTTTTTTACATAATTCGAAGTCATTGCTAGACAGCAATTTTTAAAAATAAAATTATACTTTTTATTATTTTTATTGTTATAGTTTTTAGCGCATTTAGTCAAATAGTTACGTACATTTTTTTATTTCGTATTCCGACTATTTTTTAGGAATTTTATAATGTATAAAAATGTCAAATGACTAGATAGTTAATAGTTTGATTTAATAAAGTAGTCATAAGTTTTTAAGTTTCGATAAGCAAAAAAATGGAACAAAATTTAGCGGGAAACCCTCCGTACTACTTTAAAATTAAATTTCTAAAACAATTTAATAATAATTTAACTAATGGTTAAAAATAAATTTTTTTTTTTTTTCGGAATATGAAATTAAAATTATATGCCGTCGTTCAAAAAAATAAATTTTAGACATTTAAAATATGCATGATTTTTTTTTTTAAATTTTTAAAATTCTGTAAAAACATTATTTTTAAAAAATGTAATGCTAAACGAGAAAATGGATGTTTTCTTTTTAATAAAATCACGTTATATGTACTGTATATGTATATAATATACTTACATAGAATTTATTTATTTATTATATTTTACAGACGGCCGGAAGTTGGTCAAACCGTTCTGCTACAACGTCCGGCTTCCAGAGCGATCTATGCTATTCTACAGGGTAACGCTTCTGTTTGTCCAGTACCTAGTTCCCGTTGTTATTATAACTGTTGTATATATGCGAATGGCGTTGCGGCTCTGGGGCTCACACGCACCAGGCAACGCGCAGGATAGTAGAGATGCAAATCTAATGCGGAACAAAAAAAAAGTACGTACACGACGCATTGAAAACAAAATATTTTTAAATAGATTATTATAATATCTGGCTCCGTTGCTTAACTCCATCTACTAATATTCAATAATTATGTTACTCTCATGTTTTTTGTCAATGTCTGATAATGACATTGTTTATTGATCACCGGAAATAACACTAACTGTTCTTCAAAAATTATCGACAACAGTCAGAATCACGGTTATACGTTCGAAGAAAAGTTTCACAGTTTCAAAACTTCAATGGTTTCTTTTAAAATTGTTATCTATAAAAGTTATATTTTAATATGCATCAAGTTTTCTAACGAAAGATTCATACATATAATATTTTATCATACAAAAGTATTACTGAAATATAAAAAAGTAATGAATTCTTTGATAATATTTTTTCCATTTTATTTAATTAATTGAGTTTTAACATTAAATAATATATACAATTAGAGTATGGCATAGATATAATGTTTCAGGTGTCTGCATTTTGAACGAAGGAAAATAAATTTATAAAAAAGTACCTATAAAATATAAGCTAATATTCATATTATATTAATAATATTAATAAGATAAATAAGTCAAAGTGTGGATGAGATAATTTAACTCCAGTACACTTTCACGAAAATATGTGAAAATTAGCCAACAGCCTGTTATAAATAGAGTCACATTTTTAAGAATCATTGAACTGTCCGAATGGTAGTTTATTGCATTAGTTCCAGGTTATATGTAATCCACGACATATTTCACAGTACGTATAATGGCCACATTAAGACTTGTTTGCCTGTGAACTTTGGTTTTTCAATTTTAATTAAGAAAAATAAAGATAAATTAAAAACGTTTTTATTATTTTTCCACGCGGAAGAGCAAAAGAGGAAAAGTATTTATATCATGGGTTATTTTAATAAATGATATAACAGTTTGACCTACTTCAGTCGAGGCAGGTATAATTTCTGCGTTTTGTATGTACCATGTGAGTATACGACGGGACTTAGATGTATGAAATTCAATATCATAGTTGAATGAATATATTTAAATTTCAGTTTAAATTAAAGTGGCCAGAATAGTAAATTAAATTGTTTTTGTGTATTGGTTATAATGTTTAATGCTATTTTAAAAGATATTAATAAATAATGACAGGTATCTGATATAAATAAAACATATTTGAAGTGGTCCTTAAACTCTTAAATTCTTGTTATTTTTGATTATTGATAATATATATTAGATTGTTCAAAACCTTTGGAGTAAACTAAATAAAACTTTTTATTTTTCACATTCTATCGATAGGAAGGTGGTAGCCAGATGATAAATTGTGCTTCTTTGAAAATTTGGTTTTAAAGAATTGGCCTTCAGCATATTTTCATTCGCCAATATTACGTGCTCAAACTAAATAATTGAATCTTATAGATTGTTTAGAAATACATTACAATTTTCGCAGTAAAATTAAATTATAATTTTTGCTAACAATTTAGTTTAATTAAGGAATTATAACTATAAACATGAAATATATAAATTTAGAAGTTTTCTATATTTTATTATACCTACAAAAAATGTATTTTAAATATTATTATTTTAAACTAAATTAAATTTAAATTAAATGATAAAAATATTCAGAAAATGTTTATATAAAATAAACTTTATTGTTTATTAATTTATTATGAAACATGGTGTACGAAAATATGTTTTGTTTGAATCGTTATTAAAAAAAAAAAATACTGTTGCTTAGGATAGTAAAAATTAGTTCTAAATTAGTTAATATAATAAAATATAACTATATAATATTAATATTATACAGAAATTATTTTCAGAACATCATAATTATACTATGTCTCTAATAATATACTAATAATAATATTATTATAGAAATATTTATTCATTTAACAGTATTTTTTTAATATATTTTTGTTGTTTCTGTAAATAAAATCAGAAAAAATATTTTATTAAAATACAGCTTATAAGTTTATAAAAATGTATCGTGTGAGTAAACATGACCAAAAACTTCTTATATCAAATAAGGTGAGGTATAAATATATGAAAATCAAATTAAAAAATTAATCGCAGCAGTTGTAATGAATTTGATTTAGTGACACAAAAACACTGAGTCACTATATATGTGAAAGTGTCAAATTCTCATTATTTTTTCCCAATATTTTTTACTGTACATCATATGTATTTATGATTTATATTTGAACCAATTTTTTACTACACAATTTTGGATATGTATAAATAAACAAAATAACTACTATACGGTTGTGTCTCCTTTGAAATAATGTTCATGATCGGTCTATAGCCACAGAACATATTTTTAAGAAGACGGTCAGTGTTTGGAATAATAGGTAGTTAAATGGCGATTTATTATGTTTACAATTATTAATAAATCTATTTTGGTATGTTTCTTTACATATTTTAATAGCTTCTACTTTTATAGAAATATATGATATGGTAAGAATTGGGTACTTTACTTTAGATTCCTCCACACCAATTTAAATTTAATTCAACGCAATTGGAGTGTGCTATTACTGCGATTACAGACTCGTTTAAAATGATAGTCCTTTGATGTCATTCATTTTAATACTGATGCAGAAAATGAACGCTCCTGAAGCACCTATAGCTGTTGGTGTATACTATACACGGTTTTAATATAAATTTGTAACTACCGCTACAAAATGTTAATAACATTTTAGCAAAGCTAAGTTGTGTTAACTTTTGACAATAAATTATTTTTACGCCTCAAGAAAATAATTTATATCGTATCATGTTAAATTTAAAATCTCATATATTATACAGTTCGATTTTTTTTTTTTGTGTAACTATATAATACATACATAATGAGAATATTAAACCAATATTTGTTTTCAAACAACGATTAAAGAAATCAATTTTCAATAGCAATCAGTATAAATGAGATACTGCTACTTGTTGTTAGTTAATTGTGTAATATTTTGTATTTGTGCATTGGATAAACGTATATTTAAATTATTTATTCATTACAATAAAATTCTAATTTTTTTAAAATTTTTAAGTATACTTATAGACTATATTTTCATATTCTAATTATTTACTGTATTCAGTGACTTTTATGTTCCGATACAAACTTTTTTGTCAAATGAAAATATTCTTGTTTCCTAACAATATATTTTGAAGCATATAGTTTTATCAACTAAACAAAATAAACGAAAGTAATGAAATCAAAATTCAAATGAATATTATCTAAACAAATGAGTATACTTTATACATTGGTCTTTTGAATTTTCGAATATATTATAGATAGAACCCATTGTTATTTATAAAACATGTACTCAATTTTTTTATCCATAAACATTGTTCAAGAAGAAGTAACTGACTGCATTATTACTGATTAACGTATATTATTTTAGGTTTCATGAAAAGATCTTATAGGAAGTTTTAAATAGAATAAGTACTATAATAATAATATTATTCTACGGTGTTGAAAGTTCCTTGATAGATTATTGAACAAATAAGAGTCTCACATTATTTGATAAGACTTCCTATTATTATCTCAAAATGACAAAATTAATAAAATCAAAAATAATTCTAGTTTCTATAATACATTTTAAATTATAATAATTATTGTAATATCTTATGAATTATAATTGCATCAAATGTTTACAGGCATTTCCTATCACACAGACATATAGTATAGTTACTGTGCTAATTTTTGATAAGTTATTACTGTGTACAATTTCTAGTGTAATAATAAAATAAATGAATAAAATGTTCTCATAATGTATATGCTGGATATTGCTAAGCTCTGCGTATATGTGTTTATTATCGTGTGTAGATTTATACCTTGTATTTTTTAACTTTTTTTTGTGTTTGTTAACTTGTTTTATAAACCACAATAATTATAGATTTTACAAGTGTATTATAACAGTTCATAATATCCTTCCAATTAAAATTGATATACATATTTCTAATAATTAGTAAACCCAAACTACTCGTTACTATAAGTAATTGTTTTTGTTTAATTAATAATCAATATATTTCGTACGTTCAAACTAAACATTTTATTTTAAATATCAAGTCAAATCAAACATTCAACATTTTGTTTTCGCCAACAAGTGTATAATAATTATAACCGACTAATAAAACTTTAGTTAACACTAAAATAATGGCCATTTTTGTCGTTGACATCACGCTACCACACGTTATTTCCAGGACTCTTATAAATACAAGTATTATAACTAATATTATTTAACAGATAGTCACAGTTTTACACTGACTATTACCACAACGTAAGCCCAACAATAGTTGTGGACTTGGTCACAGCCACGTCATCTTAAATAATTTGTCAATTAAAGGCTTACCTATATACGCGGCATGTAGCTATTACGTATTTAATAAAGTAACGTAGTATTTACAAAATAACCATTGTTATGTTTATTATAAATTACTTTTCTTTCTTAAAAACATCTAAAGATTGTAACAAACATGGTATATACAATACAAAAAAAAAAATGCTACATAAATGTTAATAATCAAACTTATTGTAATATGTACTACATAGTTTAAATAATTATATGATATGTAACCTGCACAGCGATCACTATACGTTAAACAACTACTTGTCTTATACAGTTTTTTCATTAATCCTGATGAATGTACTATAATAATATAAAGTAGTGCCCTAAAGGTTCTCTTTTTTCAACTTATGAATCCCATATGAGTACAGTCAAGTCAGCTATCTCCCGCTTTCAAAACAATTCTTTATTTTGTGTGATGATTATACCTATGTCTATATACAATCTATCTAATTATGGTTATATGACCTAATTTAGAAAATCTTACCTAGAAAAAAGGTAACTCACATCTTCGAGGAATTTTTTATTTCTAGTTTTTCTATATAATTAAATGTTTAGATTCTCAATGAAGCAATAAATATACATATTAGTTTTACAGTGGTATTATTTTTGATATTAAAACTCTTTAAACAGTAAAAAAAATATATTTAATATTTAAATCTTTCGAACTTTAGAGATTTTTACAAGTGAAATTACTTCATCATTGTTATTTCAACTAAAGAATTTCTATTGAATACGTATATTGATAGGTAAAAACATTGTTTACCAATTTCAGGTAATGAATTCATTAACAAGTCTTATATTGAATTTCACAGTTAAATAATCGAGTTTTAAATAGATAATAAAAGATTTGTTCATTTCGTTTTTTATTTATGGTTTTTTTTTTATCTAACTACATTTTAAACCTATTTATAATATAAATAAGATTAAAAAATATAAACTATTACATAAATCAATATTATTAACATTAAAATTTTATTATTTCAATAATTGAACGTTTTTGATAAATTTAATATTCAAATATTCAACAAAAACGTACGTTGTTTGACTTATAATTTTCTATAGTTCCAATTTCAAATAATTTAAAAATTTAGGCACGATTGGACATAAAAACTGTGTTTCTTTACTCGCAATTTAATAACAAATTAAAATTAAAGTATTATTTTAATGAATTTCAATTAATCATTGGATTCAAAAAAATTATTTTTAAGCTGAACTTGGTATAATCAAAGTTGGTCGATATTTTCTTCGAAATAACAGTGTTTATATTGTTGGTACCATCAAATTTTATAAGCTACTGTAAAATTGAAATAAAAATATGTTTTATTACAATTTGTATTCAGAAAAATAGAAACTCATTACTTAAAGAATAGTAAAATATGTTTGTAATAACGAGTATAAATATGAGTAAATACGTACATATCTAATATCCGTTACTCCTTAAGAGTGTTTATTGAAAATATTTCCTAACTGTAAAAAAGAAACATTAAAGAAAACATTGTAATTAAACATAATTTATTATAAGTATTATTTTTAATCATTGTTATAAAACAAGCAATTTTGTATAATATATTTTATTTTATTTTTAATAGTTCTATAAGTATAGATAATAAAACCAAAAAATACCATTTATTAGTCCGATTTTTAGAGCTCTTACTTAATTTTCACATAACTTATAACTATATCAGTAATGAACGAATCGATGCCATAGTATCAAAATTAACATTTTTGAAATCTTCATAAGATTTGCTATTTGATGTTTTGCTGTTTAATATATTTTGAATAAAAAAAAGTTATAACACAATGTTTAGATTTTTCGTAAAAAATAGCAAAACTAGTCAACTTCAAGTTCCCGGGGCATGAATTAAATCAAACAATTAATTTAAAATTTTGTAGTTGTTATTTTTTGGGGGGTAGTCATAAAAAATGAAGGGTTGCCGTAAACTGTTATAATGAAAAAAAATTACACGAGCAAACTTATGACCATTCTAGTGCTCAATTAACTCATGGTTTTAACTAAACTGTTTATATAAATTATCAAATTAAAATATATTTTTTAGTATAAAAATAAACATTAAACTACTTAATATAAAAATGTGTTTTTCAATTAAGTAGTTTGAAAATAATTGACCAACTTTCAATGATAAAACATAAATTGGTATGAAAGATCCCACATTTTTCGAAATCACATAATCATTCTTACAAGTTACAACAGTGTAATTTATATCAGCATTCTTTTAAATTGTTAATTGATTTTTTGAACCAAATAATTTTGTTAAAAGTCACAATGGCAAAAATTTACTGAATATTTAACATACTTTATCAAATACTATTATATACAAAGTTTTAAAAAATCTGAGTCTATACAGTCAAAAACTGCATACTTCATTGTTGAATTGAAACGGAATCAATATCTCAGCAAGCTTACATACTTTAAATACTTTTACTAAATGTATATTTTCCATTCTTACACTTTTTCATAATAATTTGATAATCTGGTCATTGTATACAATATTTTATCCATTAATCGTATAAAATGTATTAAATAACTACACGACCATTAATCTTCTTAACATGTAAACAGTGTATAATAATTATAAATTTCAGTATTAATTTTCAATAATAGTACTTTATTGTTTCAAGTACCTAATATTATATTATGTACTACATATCATAATAAGTTTGATTATTAACATAATATGTACCATTGATAAACAATTAACAAAATACAAACTAATTGAGTTTCTAATTAAACGTACCTAATGAGAATACTATATGGAGCAAAACCAAATCTCATTAGCAGAAATTTATTGTTCATAAGGCTATTCGATAAATGTAAACTATTTTACATTTTTAGATAAAAATAATGCTAGATTCATAAGTGATAGATAAAATATTATAACGAATTGATAGATTTACAGATATAATTATTTTTATTTTAACACAATCTCATGTTGTATTGAAGTTCAAAACTAAATGTAGTTATCTATTTGGTGATATTTTCCAGGTCATAAAGATGCTAGTTATTGTGGTTGGATTGTTCGTTTTATGTTGGTTACCGTTACAAACGTATAACGTACTTCAAGATATATTCCCATCAATAAATCAGTAAATTATTATTACTTTGTCGATACTTGAATTTTGAATGTGTAAGTGATTTTGAAATTTACATTATATTAGGTTTCGCTACATAAACATTGTGTTCTTCTGTTGTGACTGGCTGGCAATGAGCAACAGCTGTTACAATCCATTTATCTATGGGATATATAACGTAAGTACTATAAGTTATTATTGTATAGGTAGTTAAAACATATTTTAATGAAAATAATGAAAAATATTACTATAAATGTGTTGGAACATAAAATATTACGTTTTAAGTTTATGACATAATTATATAATATTATATAATTTATCATAAGCAGACGATGACTTTACTAAAATATATAACAGACCCCATTCATTGTAATTTGTATGAATGGATATTGTAAAATATTTTTTGTCAATATTCTAAGCAGAACAATGAATATTATTGATTTTATAATGAAGTGTGTGTTTTAAATCTGATCGTCATAAAACTTTTGATAGTTAAAATGTTTTAATTTGTAAGATATCTAAAACAATTAAATATGAATGTAAATCGATATTAAAACGAAGAATTAAGATTACTTAATTGTAATTTAAAAGTATTATTCGTAGACACTATATTGAAACTTTCAAAGTATATTATCTTATTTTTACGAGATGTGTTAAAAAAAAAAAAAAAAAATAACGAGAAATTTAAATATCACGTGCTAAAATCAGTCCAAATTGAAGTATTATTTTTTTTTCTTTTTGAGTAGCTAATTACTGATCAGTTTTTTGTCATTTCTTGAATCATTTTCAAGTGTTTGAATCGATCTGTGAAAAAAATATATGCAACAATTTTGATCAAATTTTGCATTACGAATGGAATCAGTTTATTTATGACGAAACGGTTTGTGATATTTGCACCATAATAATTCACCAGCATACACTTTACTGAATGTTCGTGAGATTTTAAACAAAAATAATACAATCATGATGCCTCAGCCTCCATATTTATCGAACTTAGCCTCGAGTAACTATTTTATTTCCGAAAATAAAAAGAACCTTAAGAACCTTAAAGATTCGTTGTTTTGCAAGTATATACGAGATAAAAAGTGCATCACTGAAGGAACTAGAAGCTGTATCCAAAACTGAGTTTCAAAAATGTTTTGAAGAGTGAAAGAGGCGCTAGTGTAGGTGTACAATTTCAAATCGGGGTCACTTTGAAGCGGATAAAATTGTTACAGACGAATGAATATATTTTTTATCAAAAAAATTCAAATTATTGTTATTTTTTAATACACCTAGTAAACATGATGAGATTTTCAAATGCGATTTTGTCGACAAAAAAATAATTAATTGTATTGTATTATACTAATAGTAAAATAAATTCCTTTGATAAGAATATAATTATATCATAAAAATAATTAGTGCTTTAAGAGTAAGATTGATAGATCATCTTTGTTCAGAATTATTTTTCATCTGTAATGATTTTTCATTGAGTTTAAATTTAACAAAATATATTTCAATAATGAAGATAATATACTCGACACCTACTATACTAAAAATCGTTAGCTGTTTTCCCCATTTTTTCATATAGTATTATAAAGCATAATATTAATTAGTACAATATTGTTCTTACAATTATTAAAATAATATGTTGTTAATATATGTATAAATAATATGGATAGATATAATAAAAATAAGTCTCAAATGGTGATTTATTACCTTTTGATTTTAAAATATTCTTAATTAAATATTGCATTTTTATTTAAAAAAACTTAAACATCTTACAATTTTAGTATAAATAAGTTCTTTAAATTATTTATAAAGCTAAATATATAACTACGAATTTAATTAGATAAACAAAAATAATGTTATTATATTATAATATATTATTTTTTTTTGATAAATGTTTAAATATTTTGTAATTATTATCACTATCTCCAAGTTTATAATGTTGTATACGTAATATGATTTATTATGCATAAACTACTTTTCCCTCTGTAAATAATAATAATAATGCCTTACACCCTTAAGCTAAAAGTACGTATATGCGTTTTGAGGTGGTGTTAAAAGGTATCTCAGAGTATTTATTAGAGTTATTGGATTCTACAGGAAAAGTTATATAAGAATCATTAATTTATTATTTTATTTTGATAATGTGATAGAAATAACAAGATGAATCAGAAAAGTTATTTTTCTCAAAACTACTACATTGTTGCGTATAGCCTTTTGGTTTAGGAGAACAGAATATATGTCTTATTTATCACCGTGATATTGATAGGGTAGAATTTTATTATAGAGTGATCGATTAAGGATTTAGGAAATTATTAAAAATATGTTTGAACGAATGATAGGTAAGTGTTATAATGTTAATGTTTCAGGAAAAATTCAAACGTGAGTTCCGCATCAAATTGAGGCACTTCCGACGCGGTCGTTTTCGTGGCAAATCAAACGCGAATCGTGGGAGGTTTGCCTCGATGCGGTCCACCACGTTGTCAGAATGGAAAAGAGGTTATTCAACGCGGTGTACAGACAGAACGACGGCAAACGGCGTGTGCGTGGATAGCCCGCCGAGAAGGGACGAGCTGGAAATGTTCGTGTGCAAATCGGGCAAGATCACGTTGATTAAGTGCGGCAGTCGTTCAGACCTTGAAGAATTGTGTCTGTAAAAAACAAAAAATGCGTCTTTGCCCGGAGACAAATTCTATGTATCGGTAATGTGTTACAATAATTTGTGATTGCAATAAATTAAAATATAATACTGTGTTTATAGTAATAATAATAATATCGTGATGACCCCACGCAAAACATGATGAAGATCGCACCGAGTTGGATTCAGTAGCGTACGTCATATGACAACAATAATATTGGGTATTTAGTTATAATAATGATGTCACCGTGTTTGTTCTTAGAGTTTGCAAAGCGAAATAATACTCCTTTGCCCAGCTACATAATACCATGATATATTATTATTACCATACAGTTACACCGTTCTACGTAATATGTAATTACAAAACATAATATTGTAAAATAATTTTGTTTATAATAGAAACGAATAATAATACATTACTACTGTTGGAATGTTTTTTTTATATATATAATAATAAGTACACAGAATTAATCACCAATCACAAACATACCCACTTCTTTTTTAATAATATATAATCAGATATGTCCTGAAAAATGAACAAAAACAGTTATGATATTAAACTTATTATTTATTATAATCGGACATTTTTAATAATTATAAAATATTAATTAATAAAGTAAAAAGTTGATGATTTCAAAAAACCATCATAGTCCTCATATTTTCTAAACTTAAAAATAACTCGTTAGAATTTCGATTTAGATGCAGAAAAAAAATCATCTTTAAATAACAACTTACAGAAAAATAGAATGATTCTCATTCAAAAAAAAAAAGAAATTATATCGCCAGATTATACTCCAAAATAAATATAAAAATATATCTAAAAGTCCTAAAAAATAGATTTTTAATAATTGTATTATTAAAGGAACTAATGGGGGTGCGTGTTCGGTGAATAACTCTGTATACAATATGTATATATTATATTATATTATATTACAAAAATGTTATAAATATAATAATATTTCCTACTGTCTACAGTCTATAATATGCAATTGTATACAATTTAAATGACGTAAATAGGATATAATATTAGGTGTATTGCTTAAATATTTGTGAGAGTTAAATAAATAAAATGTTGTAATATAATATTGTACTAACTACTTCACAGTGGTTTACTTGAAATGAAATATCAGACCAACGTTTAATTATTCAAATCGCTTGTATTAACATAATATATAATACCGAACGTGTTAATTATACGTACCTATCTACAAACATATTATTTAGGTACCTACACTAAATAATAATCATGAACTGAATATTGATCTTATACCTCGACAATATAACTACGATATCTATAATACGTTATAATATATTATGCAAATTCCATAATATATTATACTATCTAGAAACATGAAATACAGTAAGGAATTTTACTTGTTTATTATTTTGGTATATAAAATTTACTAATAGTAATTTCTGGGAGAAACACCAATAATTTATGACAATAAATATTAATGTATTGACTGCGTAAGATATGCATACATTTGCTGATATTTCAAACAAATGTCCAATAAAAATATAATTAGCTATAATGTACAACAACAAATAATTTTTGTAACTTTCAACAACTATTCTTAATAGTAAATACCTAACACAATTCACTTAAATAAATACCTATATAATTATATAAATTATATGTTTTTGCTGTATATTTAGGTAATAACGTTCCATTTGATGATAATCAGAGAACAATTTCAAATCGTATTTTTTATTGTAATATTTATAAAGTTATTGTAGCTTCACATGTCTAAAGTAATATTTCAGTTTTATCTTTTCTAGTATTTTGGATTTAATGGTCACAAAACATGTCAAGTTTGAAATTACTCATAAGAGCTGTATTTCTACAAAAAAAAGTAGTATATATATAAGTATTGTAATTATTAATTTAATTTATATTATACCATTATTTAATAATTTAATATTCTCTATATGATATTAAAATTCGTAATTACTTTAATTTATCCAACAGTAACTAGTATTCTCTTAGTGAATTGTCAACATTCAATTCGTTTAACACTACTTAAAAAATAAAATTGGAAAATTAAAATAAATATTTTATTTTTAAAGTCTAAATATAGGTATTTAGTTAAGCACCTCTAATTGGGCATTTTATAATTTCATTCATTTCTATTAGATTGTGCAATTCACGTGCACATTACACCTACTCATATTAAAAATAATTTTTTTAACACAGGATGTTCTTTAATTATATAATACAGTTAATAATGGTTGATATATAAATAAGTTTAGTATCTAATAAGTTTTACGAGAAAAATTAAACCTCGGGAAAACATTTAATTTGCAATTTATTGTATGTATTACTTTAATAAATATTCGTAATATAATGCAGTGCCAAACATCAAATTATGAAGTTAAATAGGAACGCTTAAAATTTTAATTATAGCTTTTATATCGGTAGGTGCATTACAATTATAATAATGTATTCCATTATTGTCTAATTATAAACAGTAATTAGTTACCGAAAAAATAAATGAAAAAATTATAGGTTTATTTGATTTACAAAATAATACTTCTAGATTTCATTATTATTCTCCATAATAATAAATAATAATTTTTATATAAAATAATATTTTTGTATGATTATTCATGTTATTGTCATGTTAAACACATTTTTAGTATAATATGTAAAATGGTTATAATCACGAATATAAAAGATAAAATCGTGATCAAAAATTTAATTTTTCGTAGTAAAAAAAACATAATTAAAATTGAAAACTTTTGTTTTAATTTTATTAATTAGTGGGCTGTATTGTTATAGTACATACTGTTTATTCAAAATCTAAATACATTTTAATTAACACGGTATACTGTAGGTATAGTGAGTAAAAGATAAAGATATAATTTGCAACCCACAATATTTGCATTATTTTATATTTTAATATTATTTGATCAAACTAGTTAGCTAAGTTTCGTATTGCATGAAATTAACTTTTGAATAAATTATATTAAATGATTTTTATCTATTTGTGTACAATTTTATAATGATTTAAATTTTGTTTTCTAACAAGATTGTACTTTCTCATTTCTATGTTTATTATCATTCAAAAAAGCTTATAAATTGCAGATACAATATACTTTGATACGAAATTGGATGAATTTGTCTATCAACAAATTACATAGACGCTTTAATAAACATTAATAAATACTAGTAGCAAAGTTTCTAATTCTATAAGGATTTTTGTCAATTACGAAATAGCTTCCGAAAATCCTTTTCAACAAACCAATTATTTTTACAATTTCACAAACATTATTTATTATTGCTGAAAAACAAATAGATACTATAGCTTAATTTATATTTATAAATTAAGTATTAATTTTTATATTTAATTTAAAATTAAAATAGTTTATTTGATCAATAAAGACAAAAAAATCCTTTTTATTAAAAGTAGAATCTCCATTAATAATAAGAATATCATAGTGAAAATTAAAACGTTTAATTTGTTACAATATATTTTTTCTTTGAAACGTCTGAGAAAAATAATATTTAGACATTTGTTATTTAAAACGTAATGCGGATTTTAATAATGATGATGTAACTCAGAGTTCAAAACGCATGACATACTCATATGTATAAATGTAAAACATAACATAATAAGTTATATAATATTATATACACGTACGAGTATATATATACACATAGTTTGAATGTCATGAGAATTGAATCATAAAAATAAAATAAAACCTTAATACTAAACCAAACAGTTAGGTTTATAATATGTTTTATATTATATTTAGCTTACTTTCATGACTTATAAAAAAGGGGGTTTAATACCAGTAGAAAATAATCAATTAATAATACGATTTGAACAAATAATGTAAAGAATCTTAATTTAAATCATTTACTTATTTGTATAAGCAATTTTTCGATAAAAAAATCGATAAGATATTTTTAAACTAATTCTTTATGAACGAAAAAATTACAATGAAACACAACACAGATTAAAAAAAAATTAATATTAAATTTTCCACATACATAAAAATTGCTTTATAAAAATTAATGCAAATATATAAATAAATTGTGTGTGTTTTACACTAAGAATAAAAAAACATGAGACAACTACTAAACATTGATATTAACGTGATCATACGGATGAAAAAAAAAACAATACAATTATTACGTAAATTACAGTTATTATATTATATTAATTTATTCTTCATTACTACCTTGACTTATTATTTCTTAAACGCCTAATATGATTAGATTTAATTAAATTAATGAACATATATTTAAAAAAATATAAAATTTAATATTAATGAATATCCATTTATGGGTAAGTACTTACATGATATTATTATATCGAATTTATATGTTACTTTTGCGATTTTATCATTTTCAACACTCCATAATAATACCAATGTTATAGTATTTGAAGTAGTGTTCTAAAACAAAAGCTGAAAATATGTGGTCTTTTGGTCTGTCTGTACAGTCATTGACTCCGTGGTTATTACTTATTAGTTATTACTTTCGTTTACGGGGCCACACGGCTGAAGAACACGCGAACTGTGTATAATAAATTATCGTAATAATCGTATATATTTTAAGGCGATACTTAAGTTTTTCAACATTAGGAATAAGAAAATTGATCGCCTATTTCACAAAATGACGTCATCGGGTAGCAATGATTTATAAGTCTGATCCTTAAAACACGAGTCGATTGTCTCGATAACGATTTAATTATTATAATAATCGTATGTACATATGTACTTGTAATGTACTATGTATTTAAATATATATATTCATATACCTATACCTAATCGCACATACATTATACACATAAACTTTACAAACAACCTAATTGCATTCTGTTTTGATCATGTTAAACATTTATTCTGGGATTTTAGGTAGTTAGCATATTGTTCTGTCATAATCCATCATTTTTACAACACTTGTGATACAATACAATTTATACACAATCATAACAGTGTCGCGTATTCGCATCTGGTGGATATGTGTTGATTTATGACAATAATATCCTGCATCAAAGTAACATTATGTTGGTCTATTTATTTCCAACCAAAATGTTAACGATTCTGCTGATTTACAACCTTCTGCAAGTGCTACAGGTATTTGAAAATCCAAAGCACTGCAGTAATGAAAAATAAAACATTAAGTTTTCTTTGTTTTGTATTTGGTTTATACCAATGAACGCGCATTTATTTTCATATCCATTAAATTTATTTTTAGGTGTGACGATACAAGAAAACAACATTAGTAAGCAACTTCTAGATCCAGAATATATATTGAACTCTGGTTGTTTTTTATTTAAAATATTCTGAAAACTTTTTTAGGCTGACTTACGAACTTTTGAACAAAAGTATTAAGGTCTAAAACAAAGATTATTTTACTTTAATTAATCTTTTGTATAGTTAATACAGATAAACACAATGAGCACTATCTATAATAATATCTGATAACCATAATTAGTTTTAATACGAAATAATATACGGTTTTTATCAGTCAATTTACACAATAACTTTACCATTATTATACATCAAGATTTTGATATGGAATAATTAAAAACGAATAATTCATGTGATTATAATTCGTGTAATAAATGAATTTTTAAATAAAATAAATACATCATTTGCAAAAAATTACAATACCATATTATTCATCATACATATTTTATAGAATATTGCAAAAATCTAAAATATGTATAATGCTTGAATTTAAACTAACGCAATGATTTATTAAAATATTATAATGTGTATTTATTTTAAGGTAAATTTTAGGTTAGTACAAATGTTATTTAATTACATTTTTTTTATTATTATTGTTGTTATAAAATATTAAAGTAAATGTCAAAGTACTTTATAGATAAAGTAACAGAGTAACGTAATAATACTTGAGTTACTTTCAATTTATGATAGGATTAACACAATAATTAATATGTTTACAAGACACCACTTTGTATATGCTATTTTAATACATCTTTTATACCGAAATGATATTTTATTCACTATTTATATTGAATTTTAAGTTTATAAAAATAAATCCATACTTAATTTACTGTAATATGTAAATTTAAACGTCAACAAGATGCACGAAATATATATTTTATAAATCGAAAAACAACAATAAATATTAAATTATTGCAATAGCTACATTATATATAATAATAATTTTAAAAGTAAATAAAAAATTTTAAAATATTTTTAATCTAAAATTTATGTTGAATATTACTAAAAATTACCAAAATATTGTGATTCATTAAGTCTTTAATTATTTCATGAAAATATACATTTTTATGATAAGAAAATGACTCAGAAATTCACTTCGAAAAATAATATTTAATTTTTTCAAGTGGGTTTCTTTTTTTTTAAATATTTTAATATTATAAAATTAAGAAAACTAATCCTAAATAATAAATATTACCTATAGTAATTTATAGAAAACTTTTTAAAAATTAATATTATTATAATATACATTATTAGGAGCTACCTACATATTTTAATAAGTTTAAAGTTTTGTAAGCTAAAAATTATGCTTTAGACTTATAAAGTATATTTTATTTGTAAAACTATTTTAAATACCAAAATGTTCAAACTTTTTAAAAGGAAAACTAAATAGCTAAGTAAAATATGTTTTGTTTCTAAAAGTCTAGATTACAACTGATGTTTATTATTTAGTTCAAAATCACCTTGTCTTATCTAAATAGTATGCAACCATAAATCATAAGCTACCTACTTACTTAAAACAATTGAAAAAAACATAATATTTAAACAAAATAATATTCATGTTGTAATATTATTATAATTTAGGTTTCTATAATAAGTTAACAATAAAAAAGTGCCTTCCTACTTTCTTTTTTTTCACATAAATTATTGTGTATTCGTATAAAATATATTTTGTCTGCACCGTTGTTTATTCAATGTTTTACGTGCCTATATAAGAGGTAATAGTATTTTTTCAATAATAATAAAAACAATTTTCATTTCTCTTTTTTTTAGTTAAAACTATACTATTGTAAATATTTTTATTATTGTTATTAATTAATATTTCTAATCGTGTATTATTAAGTTATAATATAATAATTTCGTTATTATTATTTTTTCAACTATACGAAAAAAAAAATATAATTATTACTGATCCCAAATAGGTAGTAAAAATAATATAATGGTAAAGCAATATCAAAGAAAGTCTGAAAACATTCAGTCAAGCAATGGTACTTTATGTTTATGCTCAATAACTTCTACCGTCTATATAATAATTTAATGAGTATGTACCCCATCTATTTAAATACATATCCTAACTCATAAACGTACACAAATTATTACTTATTTTTATATTACGCTATATATATAATATATTGTAAAGAACGTAAAGTCAAAGAGATATATTATATATTTTCTGTAATTTTAATAATTCTTTATACCCATTACCTATTATACTATTGTCGTGGTTTCCTATGTAACTAAATTTAAGAATAGGCTACGTCATTTTGTTAGTGTTTACTATGGTATAGTATTATAAAACCTCTTATATATTATATGCATAGTTAATATTATTTTTGCTTACATTTGTATATATATATAATATACTATGTTGATTTACACTTTAAATTTATGAGAACATAATTTTATATTATCTCAAATACGACTAATAAAAATTAATAGGTATAAGAATCTGCTTTCATTTGCCATGTTATTATAAAATTGAATCAATCATTTTTATTTCCATTTTACAAAAAAAAAGAAAGCTCAAATAATAAATCGAAGGTAATAACTTATATTTTTGGAAAAGCAATATTCATAATTTTCGTTCTAAGGATTTTCACCCCCATGGACATATTATTATATCTTCCATTGTATCTAGAGTATAGGTACTCCAAACAATATAACTCCCGATAATACTTTTGGAAATGAGAAACGATTTTATATTAATAATATATTTTTTTTTCTTAATTTTATTTACTTAGTACTTGGTGGTTTAGTATTGTATTCTCGTTATATTTTACTTTCATAATTGGTTTATTATCCAAAAATATGTAATTAGCACCAAAAAAACACATTTTTGTAGTTTTGATTACATATTTTATTTACAGCCGAGCTTAATATTAAATTTTAATATATGTTAGGTAAGTTTCCTTTTTTTAATTTTTTAACACTTATTCAGTAATTTATTACGAAAAATACTGAGCTCAAACAGTCAGATTTACTATAACCAATCATTGAGATGGGAGAGTGAGGATTGAGTTCCTCTTTTTATTATAGTTACAATTTTGTATTCCTTTAGTTTTAATTCCAGAAATCCAAGGGATGGTTAAAATATATACAAATACTACAAAAGAAGAAAAAAATATTAATAATAAAATGTATACAATTTTTCATTAATAATAAGAATTTAAAATACCTATATTATTATCCCAGATTAAATGAAACTATATTTTATATTTTATACACTAATTATAATAAGTTTCGTAATTATTATGATTTGTGATAATAATATAAGTGCTGTTTGTTACGTATAATATGATTTTTAAACCAATACCGTATAACAAATTATCAGTTCGAAAATAAGCATCATAACACTAATAATTAAATAGCTAAGTTTATTAAAAGTTGTAATATCTAAATTAAGTAGGTATATATTGTATTGGTACTATATACA
Organism: Rhopalosiphum nymphaeae; assembly: GCA_036289425.1. NCBI lineage: Eukaryota > Metazoa > Arthropoda > Insecta > Hemiptera > Aphididae > Rhopalosiphum > Rhopalosiphum nymphaeae. The sequence continues at coordinate 4,400,731 of JAZAQC010000012.1, read as the reverse complement.
TATAACAATAATAAGTACCCATGTTGTATTTACGGAAAAACTTAATTTATTTCAAAATACATAGCTGAGGTACCTATGACATTTATCTTGAATTTTCAATGTCTGTAATAGTAGTAATAGTACCCATCGGATTTTAAGATTAAAATGTAGAAATTGATATTATTAACTTTTTTATAATAATATCATTTGTTTGTTAATATACAATCATGGAGATTGAAGGCAATTATTTTATAGGAGGTATGTATTACTTACACACTACATGTTTATATTCTAAAGATTTTATAACCATAGTTTTTGTCAAAATGTGATTGGCTTAAAAAACTACAGTCAATGTATTTAATATCAAAATATTTAATATTTATTGACTGGATGTGATTGAGATTTAATAAGATCCACTTAACAATGCTAAATCAGCTTTAAAAATGTAAGTGGCTTAACAAGTAACAACAATTCCGATACCCTTGTTACTTTTGACATGATTTACAAAATTGTAAAAACAATTCAATACCGTTGTGAAGTTTTGATATATGTACCTACCTATTAAGTTAAAAGCTCCTTAAGTCATTATATTGAATGAGTCATATATCCTATTGAAAACGAATACGTATAAACTTTGTAGAACTTAACAATACTCGAAACAAAATATTTTTATCTTAATAATATTTTTATATTAACATAGGTTTCTTATTGTTAACTAAGATATCAATTAAAAAAAAGAAAAGTTAATAATGGTATCTAATATATTGAAATATTGTAATTTTCTAAGTAAATACGTGTATAACTTAAAATTTGAATTGATTTAAAAATAATAATTTTTATTCGATGTATATTAAATATTAATTATAATGCCTACGTATAGTTAAATTTTACTTTATGGTTTTTTTATTAACTCGATAATACGTTTTTTCTAAGAACATAACATGATAACATAATATATTAATATTACAGCAAAATGTAATACAGAATACAAAAAAATATAATACATTATAGTAATATAAATATTACTAAAGTCTACTTGGTAGTTTATACTACAGTAATGCATTTAACTGGGATTTTCTTTATCTATTCACCAAAATTATACATTCAAGAATATAAATTTATTTTTTTAAACTAATTATAATAATAGCTTAACATAATTACAATTTACCTAGTTACCTCTTATCAGGCAAAAGGCTTGGTTGCTGTACAAATAATTTGTTAACGACTAACGAGTCGCGTTTTTTAGTTCCTATAAAAATAAAATGTAAAAAATTTAAAAACGTTATCTTTTTTTTTTTCAAATATTTTTATATTAAATCGTAATAGTAATGTTGATTATCACAAAAAAAACTAAAAAGTATATGTTATTTACAATATTAAATTCTATGATTATTTTTTAATTATTAATTAAATGATAAAATTAATAGTTACCTACCTAGCTATTACCTATACAAGGTGATTTACCTTGTATGCTCACTCTCATTTTTTCATTTAATTATGAATTTATTCAAATTCTGATTTTCGGAATGTTTAAATATACTCATTCAAAACTATGTTTTAAAATTCTTGAGATTTATTGTACTACTTAAAAAATGTCCTGTGAAGTTGCTAACTTTTGTTTTTCAAATTAAAATTGCTATTGTTTGCTATAAATGATTTAGTGAATATTTATTTTTTAATTTGATGTACCAAATTTAAAATTGGAATAAATAAACTACTTGTTCCGTTTTTAAAATGTTTATAGATATTTAGGATAAAAGTCCTTAAACATAGTTTTACAAAATATAAAACAGATATAAAATTAGATCAAGTATTTATTATACTTTGATCGTTTTTACACATTTTAAATTATAAATATTGATAGATTAATATTAATTATTGATTACTAAAACGTTAAAAACAATATGAATAGACCTCATATCTTTTAAACCCATATCATCGATTTATAAATCTTAATGCAAAAAGTTAAATAACTCAAAAACTGCTAGTTTTAATTTTGATTATAATTCATCAAATTTCTCAATTTAACAATTAATCTTATTAACAATTTACAAAGAAATAGAATGATTCTCATTAGGAAAAAGGAAGTTTGAGTTCAAGCTTTACTGCTTGAATACTATTATTTATAAGAGTTAAATAAAAAAATAATTTAATATAATATTGTACTAACTATTTCACAGTGGTTCACTTAAAATTTAAAATACATATTATATAATATAGGACGTGTTAATTATATATTTACCTTGTACATACATATTATTTAAGTATTACCTACACTGAATAATAATTATGAACTGAATATTGATCTTATACTTCAACAATGTAACTATAATATTATAATAGATAATACATTAGGAAATTATAAAATATTTTGATAAATTAATATTAATTACTAAAATTTTCCAGTCATCATAGCTCTCATACAAATTGTTGTTATAACTATTTTTAATTTTTGAAAATTTAAAATTATTTTATGAATATTATTTTAAACGATAAGACTTGATAAAATCTTCATTTAAATTATTACTTGTTTTTACAAATCCGGTCAATTTAGGTTTCTAGAATGTTTTTATAAATATTTCTTCTTGAGTTAAAATTACTCATTTAATTATTAAAAAAATTACCACACTTTTAACAGAAGAAAATTTTTTTGTTAAAAACAACAATAATAATAATCATTTAATTTTATAGAAAAAACATAAGATATGTACTGATAATAAATATAATATTATATTGTCAAATTGGTCGAATGTCATTTAAAGAAAACAATCAATACTTTCCAAAAACATTTATGACAAAGCTTAATATAGATACGCTGTAATCCACAAACCATTAAAAATTATGTTAAAATGTATTCATTTCATAATTGATTGTCAAAACTACTAGTCAATTAGAAAAATATATTATGGTCTAAATCTACTTTTGAAACCTCTGTGTTCAATTTTTATGATCTGTATCATTTTTGGAGAAATTTTAGTTTACTATATGCCATTAAAAAAAGCAATCAATTTAATATTTTTAAGTTATTATATAGCTCCTCACCCGTTCTGTCCCAACAAAACAATAATGCGTATAGTATTGGTTATTTATTGTATTACATTCATTGAATGGCATAATAACATATATAGTTTGTTTTCTGTTTTAACAAAGGTTGCGTGAGTGTATATTATATATATAATATATATTATAATGTATATACTTATACGTTGTTATTAGTCAACTATAGAGGGCCTCTACATTTTAGATCCAATATAATTGGTTACCTACCTAACACTATACATCATTCTCGTTTTAAAATATTGTCTAAAATATACGACAGAGATAAAAAAAAAAACAACTTAAAATCCGTTCGAAAAATAAACGTGTTTAGTTGTCACGTATCGTGAGCTCAAACAATAATTTAACTATAGGTTAATACATAAATTAATTTCATCTCATTCAATCGTTACACTAATGATAATTTATGTATAGGAAATTGTAAGCAATGTAAATATATTGCATACACAGAAGTTGTGGAAAAAATGAGGTAAAACTTTTTCAATACTTTAGATCGACATGCCACAGAGTTTATTAGCTTGGTTTTACTACCGTGATTATACAATAAGTCCCAGGAGTCTCGTATCACCCTTATAGCATCTCTGTGAAAAATCAATACATAATAAAGTGTGATCAATTAATTTTTCTAACGAATCTACTATAAAACCAATCCGCGTTCCAATCAATAGATTAATTAAAACATACGATTCGTATTCTGGTAACACATATTATCATTTTGATGAAATAAAAAACTTAATTTGTTTTAACTTTGTCGATTTTCGCTCAATTTTAATAACTTATTTGTTCACTGTGTAGCTCATTGTTTGAATTAAGTTGGGACTAGTGCAGCAAGGGCCTGTCGTGAAGCTTGCGAATTTTATAGACATTATTTAAAATGTATATAATTCGTGTACAGCTTCCATACATAGATGGTCTGAATTAAAAATAACCGTAAAATATCTTTCAATAATTTTTTAGTTAGCCCAGCATAATGACGCTTGTTATTTTTTATCAAAAAAAATGTAATAATATGGTATTTACATGCATTATATACAATTTTAAATAATATAAATTAAATGCTGTCAACAAAATGTGAAATTAATAATTTACTTAAGAAACTTAACTGTCTGCTTGAAACAGTATTTATGAAATGCTATTAGAAAACCATTTTTCAATGGGTAAATAAAACCGGCAAAAAGCTACAATCTATTTTAACATAGTCTTAATTACAGTTGTAATATAAAATAAATATATCACTCCTTAATTTATTATGTTGAATTTTTATAAAAGAAAATTCTCCGAAAATATTAAAACACATTGCCATAACAAAAGTAGGGATTGAGGATTACAATGACCACAACAAATGAAAGAAAAAAGAAAATCCATATTGATCAAAATAAAGATAATGAAATTTTATTTTCAGAAAGAGACAATTTGATTATAAACACTCATCACATGTCATACTATACAAGTTATCATATGAATTGATTATAAGGAAACTTAATTATGATAAATTGATGAACATTTTTATTTTATTTTTTAAATTATGTGAAATTAAGTAAAAGAAAATAGGTATGTAGTAGGTACTGAAGTATAACAGAAAAGTTACCCAAATAATTTAGCAACATTATGTTCTATAAATTAGGGTGTAAAATCTCAGTGCTAGTTATAAAAAATATTAAAGTTAATCTTACAAGAATGCAAATGATACAGTTAATAAAAAACATGATATTACCAGTATTTGTCCGTATATTGATGCTGCTTTACGCATTTTTTTATCTACGTCATTTACAAATTGTAGCCCTAAGCGTTCTTTTTTAATACTAAAAACTAAACAGAATAAAAAAAAAACTATTATAAGGGTCTATAATAACATATTAATTTCATTATAGTTTTTAAAAAAAAATCGATGATTTTGCTATTTCTGAATGTAAAAAGTGCAAGTTTTGAATTTTTTTTATTTCACTAGGTAAAATTTCTTTATGGTAATTTAAATTTCTTACCTATATAATATACTATGATTTATATATTTTAATTTATATTATATATTTAAAAATTTTCAAAGAGGCTTAAATAATAATAAAAGTTTTTTTTAAGTGTCGGGTGGGGAAGGGTTGATAAAATATGTGTTGCCATTATCTTGAAATTACTAAGTACGCCACTGAGTAGGTAATCAATCGAATTAGTAGGTATTATGTTGGTAATATAAATATCAAAATACGTACCTAGATAGCTTCTTTTTTTTTTGTATTCAACTCTTATGGTTGGTTTTACAGTTTGACACGCCTTCTCCGCTCTTCCTTATTTCTCGCTAATCTATTTACGTAGTTCAATATAGCTTGATATTCTAGCTTTGGAAATCATTTGTTTGATAAATGAAGTTCTTGGACGTCGTCGGTCTCTTTTACCGTCAATTTTTCTTTCTATCATTTTATAAATTAGTTTATTTTTGAAATTGTCTGATAGATTTAAATATCTCTCTGCGTTCATCTGCTTCACAGAGTATACTCTCTTTGGTACGATTTTCAGTATACTGCAGCATCCTTACACAACACCACATTTTAAAGCTTTCGAAAATTTGTTGTTCTGCTTTATTTAGTACCTACTCATGTTTAGCAATCACGTATAGCGCCACACTCCATACCTATGTTTATAAATATATTTTTATGAAGCGTTTACTCGTCCTAATATAGGAACCTATTTATTTAATTCAGGTATTGGAACATAATAATTGTTGCTTGTTCATAAATGCTGACTTTGTATGTACGATTCTGGATATAATATTATTTCCATGACGCGTCTGTTGTCTTGGTTGATTCATTGATCGAATATTGCTTAAGCTAGTATTTAAAATATCCCATTTGTTCAAGCAGCCGATTCTCTGCTTGGATATATTAACTCTATGAATTAGGTCTGGATTTCGACACATATTCTTTAACTTTAGTTATTTGCCAATTGATAATCAAATGATACTTTTGGAATCATGTAAATAGCATTAAAAATTGATGTAAGTATCACTCATATTGTATATTATTAGGTAGGTATACCTAATAATAGAAAAAAATAAGCAAAAATAATTATATATATATATATATATATCGGTGTCAAGATACCTATGTAGTTCGACATCTCTAGTCGCTTAAAGCTATCTAAAACTAAGTCGCTTTATGAAAAAATCAGAGTTACGATGTAATGGATACAACGCTGTAGGTACATATTTCAGGTTAAGGTTACCTACCTATTAACTTTATGAACATATCAGATTAGGTGTATTTTCATAATTTCTCACTGGAAAAATAGAATTACAAATATTGTATGTAATACAGATTTTTATACAGTCAACCGACCAAGTGAGTGTTTCTGTAGAAAAACTATTTATTAAAGTCGTCTGTAAGAACCAGACAGAATACAAAAAACGCCAATGGATGCATTCATATTTTCTGAGAATACAAGTTGGATCTATAACTCAACTGCTCTTAACCAGATCATCATGTTGTGTAGTTATAACATTAATACCTATACCATATGACGATTGGATAAATGATTAATTACCATTCCAGTCAACCAGTTGCCAGGATATTTCTACATTGGTAATTGTGGAATACATTTTTCATCAAGATATAACTTACACATTTCTTTAACTATTACATTAACTGGGTACCTACTAATTAGTGTAAATAAGACAAACCTACTACTAAAAAGTACTAGGTACTAACTATTTGTTTGATTTATTGAACAACTCAGTCCAATGGTTTCATAATACAGTAGTCGCCGCTTATTGGACTCACTTTGGGACCCGACAATTTGAGTCAATTAACCGAATGACTCAAAAAAATTTTAAGAATGCTTAAATTTAAAAAATTTAAAATTAAAAATATGTATTGAAATTCAAGGTATAAAAAATGTAAAAATCTAGCTATATAAAATAAAATAAAATTAATAAAATACATACATACATAATTAATAAAATTAATTAATTTTTTGATAAAAATACGTCTAATATTGATTGGATTTTCGCTTCTTCGGCCAACTTCATAATCATATCTTCATAAGATTTATGTTTCTCGAATACGTCAAAATCGCCTCTTTGCTGAATCCCTCTACGTTTGTTCAATGTATGTACATATTTTCTTTATTTATCTAATTTTCAAATGACCATATTAACCGGTGTGTGAGTCGAATAGACGAATTTTTTGCTGTGTGTTAGTATATGTGCGAATCGGGACCAATAGTTTTGAGTCTAATAGGCGAATGAGTCAATTAACCGTGAGTCCAATAAGCGGCGACCACTGTATTTTATTTTAATACTGAAAATATTGTAATATCAACAATATTATAAATTTTAAAAATACATCGATTTAAAGATTTAATAGTTACATCGAACCGAACTAGTTATAGTAAGTCATTTTGTCAAAATAATGCTTTTTATTATGTGTTATTGAATGTAATATTTTTATTACTGTAAATAATATTTTAGGTAAGTGCCTATATAAAACGATAACATTATTTTTTTTTTTAGAGACACCGTATAATATGTGTTGTCTCTATCCTACCAAATTAAACAATTTCAAAAAGCATATGACTTTCTTCATAATGAATAGGCTACCTTTAAATTTAAATCTTATCTTTACTACCTAATTACTTTTAATTTTTGTTAACATGTCTACTCACTTTAATATTTAAAATAACTTTTAATAAAATGGCATACAATAGTTTTATTTTATTCTGTACTCTGTTAGGTTTTACATAGATACAATTTGATTTATACACTTGACTATATTATAAGAAGTGAATCTTTGAATTTTATGTTTATCTGTTATACTTTCTCTTGGTTTATTTTTTTTACTTAAACAATATTTAATAAGCAAATAATTAATAACGATATTGATTACATTTTAATAAACTATTATTTAATTAATAGTAAAAATACTTAAAGTTATAGCAGACATAAATAACAGATTAATACATATACCGATTAATATATGTACTTAGTACAAAACAAAAAAAACATAAATATTTTTATAACTTCAGTCTTTTTTTAGGTTTTAAAAAGTACAACTTTAAAAAATATAGCAAAATTATAAAAAAATAATTATTATTTTAAAGAGAAAAAATATATTTGTCTATTTTTTGTTAGATATTATTCCCAATATCATTTCTTAATCTTAACCATCCGTGATATATTTTAATAAATGCATTTTTACATGCCTTAAAAATAAATTTAAACAGTCAAATAAAAATTGGGTTGGCCTACTCCATAAACATATCACTGTAAAATGGATTTTGATCTTAAAATTATATAGATTAAGCGTTTATAAAACCGAGACAATAAATGCACTATGTATGCATGACTTTATCTTAAATACTTTCTTCAAGTGCAATAAATTAGTGTACAAAATATACTGTGTGAATTATTTACAATATTCAGTTACAAATTACAATATTACAGAATAACTATTGTACATTATCATAATTATACATATAAAAAAAATATTAATTATTACTTTATTATACACAGCATTTAGCATTGTTTTATCACCATTATTGTTTTGATACATGATAAATTATCATTATATAAAACAGTTCTAAATTATTCTTGTTTTACAAAAAAAGAAAGAAAATAATTGTATAAGAATTATAAATTTAAGATAACACAACATGGACAATTTATAGGTTAATTTCTTAGCTAACTATAAAATAGGTCTATACAAAATCAGTGCTAAATAAGTTTAATAAAATGTAATCAAAAATATTAATATTATTGAAAAAAAAACAACATGCTATAAAAAAAAAAAAAAATGAAATAGTACTCAGTTATTTTATTTTTTTATTTCTAGTATAATCAAGTGCACTAAATACATTTTATTTCATCTCTTAGTAAATAAAAAAATTAAATTAATTTAATTGCATTTAAAAATCATTCATAAAATATATGAAAATCACAAACAATATAAATAAATTAAATAAACTATTTTATGATTAAAATAAAACAAATATTTATATCTTCATTTAACAAATTTACATTTGTCAATATTAGTTTGTAAAAACATCAATATTTTGCATTAAGGCTTTAAACAAAAATCTATAATCAACTTAATACAATAATGACAATAATTGCAATTATTATGGTAAGTGACAACATAATACTTATTTGATTAATTCAATATTATACTCATACAAATTAGTTTTAAGGAAATAAAACAAAATAAATCTTTTACAAAATTATATATTGCAATTAGTTTATTATTAAATCTCATACATACTTTTTAACACAAATTATAATTTACACAATAAGTCTTATATTATTAATACTACTAATATTTGGTTTGTTTAAATAATATACCTAAAATAGTAAAATCACTATTACACCAATTGGTAAACAACAAAGCATGGCCTAGCTTTTATGTATAAAATGAATAAATTGTTGTTCGTTAAACTGTACTTTTCCATTTCTAAACATAGGTTCTTCAGTTTGTTTCCAATGCTCAAAGCAAAATTGTGGCACCATTATGCTGACTTCTTGATGAACTGATTCATCAGAATCTGTAATATAAATAATTATTATTTAATTAAATATACATATTATTTTTATGAATTACCTCCTAATTTTTATTATTATTAAAAATATTAACACCGATAAAAGATTTAAAATAATATTTTTTAAATAAAACTTGGTATATAGCCTAACTTTACAAAAAATTATAAAATAAATAAATTGTAAATAAAATATTAAAAAAACGTTATAACCTCAACTGCTTTTGTTATTTAAATTGATAACAAAGTTGCAATACATGTATAGATGGACTCTTTTTTATTACATATATTATTTTATCAATATTAGTACAGACTGCATGAAAAAATGTACTTGCTAACATTTTCCCTCATAATTAATAACTATATGGATAATAGTATAACACTACTTTCAGGGAAACTATAAAAAAATCCGTTTAAAAATTAAACAAATAATTTTAAAATTATTACTTATAATATTTATGGAATTGTATAATTTATTCCCTTTTGAATATGACATATCAATTTTGAACTAAGTATATTTATATCTTTCTTTTGACTCATAATATAATTTACCAATAAATGTTCAGAAAAAATATACATGGTTCTTTTTTATTCATACTTAATAAATCATTAAGTGATTGTACAATTTTGCTAATACTCACAACAGCAATTGCAAACAACTTAAAAGAATTAAGTATTAGATGGTCTCATAATTAGTTTCATTTAAAAGAATTTATTTTTGGTTAAAAATTTAAAAAATAAAACAAAATAAAGTATTAGAAATACAATTATAATATAGCAAGATTAATATAACTATTTTTCTTTCTAATGAAATATGATGTGCTGGCCAAACTCAAACTCTTTTAATGTTTACATACATCTAATTCAAACTGCATAAAGTATGAACCTAAACATTAAATATTCTTTTGGTACTAATAAATATAGGATCATAAAATTTACAATAATCCAATTTAAGTTATTTCCTTTAACAATTAAAAGTACTGTCTAATTATTTGAATGTATTACTATTAGTGTTAAAGTATATGAATACATGAATATTATTTAAAATAAGTACAATTATACACAAAATAAATACAAAATTACCAGATCCGTGCGTGGCATTTCTAGTATCTGTTAGTCCATGTTTAGCTCTTATAGAATCAGGATTACTCAGCTGGCATTGGAAAACTTTAGTTGGACCCATTAAATGACGCCAAACTGAAATTGCATCTTCTCTAGCCAATATATATGCTTCTGACGGACCACTATATGATCACAAAATAAGTAAAATATTCTTAAGTTATCAAAATAAATTTAAATACCTTGTCATGAATGTGATGAGTCTGTTATAAAAAAACTTTGATTTATGCTCACTATAAAATTGTTTTGCCTGTTCTAGTTTAATAGTTTGGCGTTTTGAACGTACAACGTAAAAACCATTGTCCAGTATTGTTCGCCTAATATCCTGTTGGAAACATCAATGGTGTACCACTATGAACTTAATTCATGTGCACAATATTGTTTTTATATATCAACAAATTCAAATTAACTCAATAGAAATATCTATACTCTGGCCCACAAACGCAGTAAACCATGTCCTGACTAAAACGCGTCTGAGTTGATGCATCCTCCACCCATTTGATATAATATCAACAATATTGGCGTCAGTTGAAATCGGTCGCTGTCATCAGTCTACATGCCCGAACAGTTTACTTCTCGTGTGGGCCAGAATATACAACATACTCATATTAGGTAAAAAGGGTACTAGAAATTTCTCTTTGGTCATCATAAGTTATAACAGATGTAATAAATATTAACTTAATTATGAATATCATATTAAAACAAAATGATATATAAATACAACATTTTAAGAAAACTTACGAGTAAAGAAAATGGGCAGGATACCACATGAGGTTTCATAATGGCTAAAGTCAATTGTAAAGGCTTAACAGATGTCATCTCAGTGAAAACACTTCATTAATTAATAATATGAAAAAATGTTACGACTAATAATTATTAAACGTACTTACATTAGTTACATTATTCCATCTACTCAAAAATATTATGTAAAATATTATAATTGTATTGTAATATATTTTAATGATCATAATATGGGTAATAGATTTATTATGATAATATGTTATCCTTCTCTTATCATATTTTGATAACAATTATGATGTGCACGTGTTGTTACAGTGTGAGGCGAATACAATTTAATAAATGCAAACTAAAATCTACTTGACGTCATAATAACATACCTATAAACAGTATAAACCTAATAATATCAATATTATTGAAATATTTTTCACGAACAAAAAATAGTTATTCAATAACTGTTGTTGACAAATAACTAATTATTGCAAGTTGAACCCGTTGAAGGTATTAAACAACAAAAATAGAAAATAGGTAGATAATTAATAATCATATAACGATAAACAAGAAGTTGGTATGTTTTATACGATTTACTAATATGATAGTGCTTACCTATAAAAAGTATAAACACTATAAACTATAGTTAAACTACCTATTTGAAAAACAACGTAGTCACAAAATATTGAAATAATGCATAGAATGTGTTATCTATGGATAGATTCATCATGTGTAAACATTTGAAAAAAATATATTAAATTTTAAGACGGTGGGACCAAATAATAATCATTAAAATTAGTTTATTGCAGCAATCTACTATGCCTACTCCTATTTTGTAATATTGTTTAAAAAAAATCAAAAAAATTATTTTACAAGCGTAATTTGGGCTGACTACGCATATTTGAGAATAAACATAGATTCAGTGTGAAATTATGTATAGTAATTATTCAGCCATAAATTGACACCACGGGGAATCGTGTATTCCCAGAAACTATAGTCCAGAAACTCTAAATGTACTTCCCTCAAGCCAAAACGTAGTTTTTTTTTCAATTTGTGTATCTCTCCTAGTTCTTCCCATTAAATCTCTCGGTTTATCCACCATATATATGACTAGTAGCGTAAAAATAATTTTTTATATTTTTTTTATATTCGAATAGGTGTTACAATTATTATGATCATAACAATTTAAATTCAAATTTATAATAGTATTTTTCATAAATTGTTCTTACAGAAATCTAAAAATCTCAACAATAAATAAATATATAGGTACAATTTTTTATCAACGTAATATCAAGTTAAATTTCTATTAAATTTCCACCTACCTATTAAATAAAAAATAAAGATTTTAGTTATCGATTTTTCTACAGTAGAAAAAAATATATTAGTAGAGATTCGAAAAATGTTATCATTAAGTAGGTATATTAGTGCCTAGTATATTATACGAGTAGTTGTGTACAATACACAATGCAATTTAAAAATATTTAGATTAATTTTAAGTTATTTATGCCACAATCCTATTCAAACTATTCAACACGATACCTACGTGGCTTCGTCGGTACCTACGTCAGTAGGTATATTATATAACATTAATTGCTAGTTATAATAATATATTAAATATTATAATATTAATTATTAGGTATATTATAAGAAATTCTATTTGTATTTTGTAAAACTCCCTAGGTTTCTTTTTTAATATAAAATGCGTTATATTATGATTTGTATTTTTAATTACATTTGTTCTTCAAATAATAAAACTAATAATTTAATGAAAATAATATTTTTAGAATTTTTGATATAACTTGTACCTATCTTATGTTTAGATAATTATTTTAAAGTACGCAAAAACCTGTAAAAAGATATATTATTTTAGAGTAACTTTTAACTTACACCAGTTATACCTATCTGATTTTTTAAATGTATTGAAGAATTTTAAATATACTCAGCCCTGCGAGTAGATATACCTACTTATTATAATACTTTTAAAAATCGATTCTAACGCAAGCTAAATACTATATGAAAAAATTACATAAACCGAACGAGTTAACTAACGTCAAGGTACAACATATTTGCTTACTTATGTTTGCACTGAACATAATTTAAAAACATTTGAAGTGTGTTATCTACGTGTGAATGTGTGATAGGAAAGTACCTATAACAATAACCTATATGATAATTGAATATAATATCTATATTTATACTGTGACACTTAATAAATATCATAAAGTTAAAACAGTTTTGTTATTATTATTATTATTACTTTATTAGCGCATTAATAAATACATATAATTCAATGTTCACAAATTAGTGTTGTGATAAACATTACTTTGTATGATATCAAGTATCAACGAAAGTGAATAATGAAATATATTATGCACCTATTGGCTATTGTTTCGTGTGTGAATAAGTGGACGAATTATAAAACTCGGTTGATATCGAAAAATTAGGTCAACTAAAAACAACAGCAAACAAGGTAATTAATTGCAATACACAAAGTGCATTTATTTAACAATAGATGTATGATAAAGCAATTGACAACATAAGTGTAATAAGTAATTTAAAAATCAAAAGTCCTTCGAAATATTGTAAACAGGAAACGACCTTGAAAAACAATATTAGGTACAGTAGGTGCGTGTGGTCCAAAATCGTAGACGGGTGAAAATGGACGAACAGCATGTGTTCGCCATTGTAAATATTTATAATCGAGTTGTTACTCATCACATCGTAATTTAACAACACGAACTCTGCGGAAAAGCATAAAATATTAGTTTAGATTTATATATTATGTAGTACGTTGAACGACTTGAACGTAGCTGATACAATTTATCATTGTTATTATAACTTTATTACAATTTGTTTACGCCGAGGAATATAATATCCGAGAGGACTTGTCCAAATAATGGGAATATATGTTTTTAAGCTTTTTCTTTTGGCAACAAAATTATCTAGGTTCGTTGACTTGAATAAGTCTTAACTTTTAAGAATAAATATTTATGTAGAACTCGACGCAAATAGAAACAAAGCAAGTTGAGTTTTGATTACTAAGCATTAAGATAATTTATCAACGAATTACGTAGGTTTACGACCTATAATAATTGTGTATAGTAATTTAATTTTATAAATGTTTCGTGAAATTAGATAATTTAGTCTAAAAACATAGATATTTGAAATTAAATAAATATTTTACTTGCAATATGTCTCATAAAAGTTAATTATAATTTGTAAAAATATTATTTGCACCATTTGACATATTTTACGTCGTTGTTTTTATACATAGATAATTTTAGCGAAGCTTTATACTATATATAAAACGCAATATTGGAAAATTAAAAACTGTCCACTTTATAGACATTTTTTTGCTTTGAGGTAGTAAAATGTACACGTCATTTATTATGTTATTTTAGCACGAGACATGTTGAATAATTGTCCATTATTAAAATGCTTGTTTGTAAATAGAGCCAGACATATTTCTGAGATAATCCTGATAAACATTTTCAGGACATTGCGATAAACTTTAAAAAACGGAGAGTCTGGATTCGATCACCATAACCACATCTAAGATATTTGAAATTCGAGGCAAAATGTTTAACTGTATGTCGGCATCCACGGTAACTAAATTAAATACTGAATATACATAAACAATTAACGGGGAGCTAACAAATAGATAAGGATTTCCGTACACCACGGTTTAGTCGGGACTTACTGATTTTTAAATATATTGTCCTGGTTGTAGATAAAGTGTTTTGTGATGTAAATTGCCCCCAAAACTTCAATAATATTTATATTAAAATGTTTACTTAACATTTCTAGAAAAAAAAAACAACAATGATATTGTTATGTTAAATGAGAGATAAAATAATCAAGTTGATTAATTATTGGTTGACTGACAAAATCAATACGATTAAATTAACGACAATTGTTGATGAATACATATTCATTGTTGTTTTCCCGTTCCCTTACGATAATTTTAGTTGGAATTTCTTACGCTAATTGATAATTTTGTAGGTTATTCATTCCAATTTTTAAATGAGTTAGTTTTTACTTTATAAACACAAGTCATAGAGCGCTAACCATTGTGTGTGAAACCTATCAACAAAAATAGAGTGTTAAAACTAATGGTTGACCCTGAAGGAGTGCTAAGATTTTATCTGTACAAATTATACAATAATGTTTGTCTTAACTCAAGTAAAATAAAATATGGCAAACCCACAACTAGATATATGCCATTTAAATAATTGATTGGCGCTCCTAGTGTTAGCAATAATATTGAATAAACAACAAAGTATTTGATTGATTTTTATTAACCTGTTTTTTTTATATATATATAATATAATATAATAATAATAATAATAATTTATATATATAATATAGTTTCCTCACACTCGACAGAATCTAAAAAATATTTAAAAAGCTTTTCTTAGTAATCAAGTAGTTTATAAATAGGTACTATACTATTATTAATACTTACTCTAAACACAATTACTTTATTTCTGATAAAAATATTAATACTGTATAATGACCAATAACTATCCTGAATTATATAATATAGTAAAGGATTTAATGATAGATTTTAAATTTATGATAATATACATAATATAAAATAAGTAACACAACTATATTTATGTGAAAAATCATAAAACAAGAGGTGTGACTATCTAATATCTATATTACAACAAAAAATAATTACTTAAAAATTGTAATTTTTCACAGTTGTTGGTATTTTGGGAATAAATATTCCCGGAAATTTCCGAGCGTGTCAAATCTTGTAACATCCAAAGTCCACCTCATACAAACTTTCTATAATTCTATCCAGTTATAGTTAGTATACTTAATATTATAAAATAAGGCATTTTACTAATGAAGTAATAATATGTTTAACTTGAAGTTCTACGGAATTAAATCAGCAATTGTTTAAAAACAAACAAACAAAAATATTACCTATAGCAGGTAAAACGTTTCAATACAATTTTTCACGGTCAAAAAGATCTACAAAATTGCCATTATAATATTATGTTATTATATGCGATCTTAATGCGAGACATTTCAAACTCTGACAACCGATGATTCACACCAGCCCGTGAGCATGTTTGTAACCGCTGTGTACCTATACGTAATATAAAAACAATATTACTCTTATTTACATTGTTTTATGGTCAATGTGTGGCTATAACATGTTATCCGCGAGTGCATTATAGCTAAAAACGTATTAAACTGTATTAGCTAGTATTATTGAAACTCACGCGTTGTGAAATTTGTATAATATTAATTACCTATAATATAACTTAGCACTGTTCAATGTTAACGTTAAATATTAGTATCTATAGTAGGTATGTAATGTTGATGTATTAATCCGTGTTTAGCTCTAGATCTGGCTGTTCATGACTGCTGTGATCGTCGAGGTTTATACGATCGAACGGTCGTATGCAGATGCCTATACTGTCGTCAAGACTCGACACATAAGACTCGACGATGATATACCTATATAGCATTGTTATACGACGGCTAGTGAGGACTATAATATAAGAGGTAAAAAATATCGTTTATAATTTATATACTAAATGTATGTACAGTGTAACTGTATAATATTTATATTACGTATACGTATACGCACAGCAACGTACCTATACTATATTTGTTTTAACATTCGTAATAATATAACTGCATTGTATATTATATACTTACAGTGTGATGTGGGTGATATCTAAGGGGGAGGGGGTGGGGGAACTTGAAAGAGTGTGTTTTTAATAGACGAATCGAGACGGAAAAGTGTGCGTTTAGTTGCATAACGTCTTTTGGAAATGACGCGCTGCCGCTCATGGTCGAAGCGTCTCCTACGGACGTCTCAGGTACCCGAACCAGTCGCCACCGCCGCCGTCTTGTGCTCGCTACTGATTCTTCTTGTGCGCGTCCCGTCTACCAGCTCCTTCAGTATTTCATGGTAACTAAAATCATTATATCTATCAATTTCATATATATATATATATACATACACATCAACAGTGAGAATAAATTTAAAATTACTTCAAAAAGTTTTAACTATATTATAACCGAGTCACCAACATGTAATCGACAACTAGCGTTTAAATAATAAATAGTAATATATTTTCGAAAAACCTATATAGGTGTTTAGACTTAAAACAATGGACATTTCCTATTTATGTGTACGGTTGGAAAACCTCTAGAGCTTGAATAATAAACTTAAAAGTAGGTAATATATTATTAAAAAATTACATAGGTACTAACTTTGTTTATATAAAATATACAATAATATTTGTAATATAAATAAGAAAACAAATACCTAACCAATGGTAATGTATAAAAAATACGTTGCAAATAATAATTTCTTTTTTAATTTTACCAGGTACTATATTATAATTTTATTTATGAATTTGTTGATACTTGATAAAATACTGTAAATATTATATGAATATACTTGAAAGAGTTCAAAAACGATTTTATTATAAAAATAAGTTCATGTATATGAAAAATCCATTAGTTTTATATATTTTATTGTGGACGTATTAGTTAGGTTAACATTAGCCAATAGACATTATTTGTTTTATAAGTCGTAGAAAATCAATTTTTTGTACATTTTAGTAGATAATAAAAATATGAGATGTTACATTCTTCTTAATGTTAGATTCAATTTAAAACAATTAAAAATGTTAAGACTATAAACATTTTAATAGTTGATTAATTAGGTACTATCTTACCGGCTAAGGTGCGCCCATTTATTGTATTCACGATGCATTGATGTAATCAGATAAACCACCTACTATTATAAGTATTTACATATTTAATACAACATACTAATATTATTTATACGTTCTATACTGTGCGATGTTGATATGTTGTACAACTTATTGCTAATCACCAAAATAAACCAAAAAATTATGTTGTTAACAAATGTTCAATATCACAAAAATGTTTGTAATTAATATTGTTTATTATTTGTATTTTTATGTTTTCATGGTTTTATATTTTATTTTATGGTTAATTATTATTAATTTTAGTAGTACCTAACCTGAAAGTGAAAAACGTCCGAAAGTTATAATTATTATTTTAATTTTTACATACAAATAAATATTTAATGCAAAAAATGTGTAATCCTTTTTGTTGTTTTTCTGGTTTTCTTTAATAATTAATACTATTTTAATTGAGATAATTTATTAACCATACCAATTCAATATGATGGTTGTTACCTAAGTGTAATTTTTTAATATTTGATACCTACAAAAAACTGTTTATAGCTACAGAGTTATTTTTTTTTTTATAAATAAAGCGTATTCACACAACGTACGTTTAATTTAATTCTATATTAATTAATATTACTTTTTCCTATAGAATATTTCAAGTATTAGATTATTTGTAAATTTTTTAACTATAAATATAAGTAACGTTACTATTTATAGTAAGCCTATACTTAGATAAATATCTAATTAAATATCTAATTTTCTTAATGAAATTGTTAAGAACAACTAATTATAGGTGCATGGAAAGTCTTTATATAAAAAATTATCTTAGTGAAGAAACGAACTAAAGAGTAAGGACTGGGTATTTGCCAGACGGCGTAATACTTTATTGAAAATTTGGTTTTTGGCAGAATTTGTTTATTTTCATAATATTATAAATAATAATAATAATATACTTGTTAAATGATAAAGCCTGGCAATAAGTGTCAACATTACAAATTATATCACCCATAAGATTGATAATACGATGAAAGAATAAAGTTTTATTTAAATGGAACTGGGTCAGATTAATGGGTTGTGGACAAAATTATCAACTATTATTTATAATAATGTTACGAAAGAACAAAATACTTCGGACTATGCTACGTTACGACAGTACACAAAATGAAATATTCGCGGGAAAACGGGAAGTATGCAAGGTGTAACTTGTAACTATAGTGTTTACTACAAAATATTCAAAATTAATAACATGCAATATAAAATATAACATATACTATCATTACAAATTTGTATTAACATATTTTTTTGTATATACCTACACTTTGCAGTCCGTACTTACTTTCACCGTTTAATGTACATGTTGTAAAATTTTGTTTTCATTTTATAAAATATCACAAGCTCCGGCGATATTATATATGTATTGAAAAAATATACATAATATTTTAATTTGTATGTATTATACGTGTGTATATTACGAAATTATAGCCATAATAACCACGCGTATGGCACGTTATAATCCCTAAAATCGATGATAGAAATACGTGCCAAGTAAAAATATTGACCCCCCTAATTTTATATTTATGGTTCACACTCTAAGACCTGACCTCGTCAAGTTCATGAACACAATGAGATGTGTGAGAGTCAGAATTCGCCATGTAAAATTTCCTACTAATTACTTAAAATCGTGTACACTTTCACTGGGAGTGCCGCCATATCCAGTGTGTAAAATTCTCATGTTTCTTCTTCAATACTAAGTTTACGATGGCATTTCTATTAATTGTCAGAATTTCAGCCAATCACGAAATTAAATAATTAAAGAAAAAAACGTTATTTCGTCTTCATTGAAATTAATAATTACACTACGTATATCTGACTTTATATGAATATTAATTGGCGAAAACATTATTTTTCCGTTATAACGTATTTCAACGTTTAATTTACTCGTAATATAAATGTTATTTATCTTTATATACTTATTTACAAAGTACAGACTGTTATTAAAAAATATAAGTAAATATACATCTTTAAATTTACACCCCAAATTAACAATTAAAACGTTAAATAAAATAATACAGTATCCTTTAATCAAGAATTATTAGGAGTACCTCACGTAAAATCTGAGTGGGTTTCAAAGTTGTAAACCATTCTGGGGGGCCTAACCTATATGACCTAACCTAATCGGTGTACAACGTCCTGTTAGTAATAAAAGAAAATGTCATAACTCATAATACTAATTAAGTTTTACATTTATTATAGGTAAGAACATCATTCATCATATATTACTATTAATACATAACTGTTTAAAGATGAAAATAACAAAAATAACTTGCTAGCTTTAAGATTATTTGATCGTAAATTAATAATTAAAATATTTTAAAGTAAAAATAAAATTATGTTTTATTCAAAACTAAGAAAAATAAATACATTTAATTAAGCACAATATTGTAAATATAAACGTTTTAGAGTGGGTGTATCGTATAATAGTTTGGTTGATATTATTTAATTTTCTTTGGTATCTTTACATCTCGAGCGGAACAATAATTTAACGCCGCGTCTATGGTTTAGTATTTTTTTTATAGTACCTACCTAGGTATTAGGTAACATTACATATTAGAACCACAGTATACGCTTTTTTTAGTGCGGAAATTCATTAAATAATTGTTAGAATTATTTATTATATATTATTACAAAATTATATGTTGTATAATATAATCGTGCAATTAAATGAAATATTATTTTCTTGCATTAATAATGAAAAATGTATATAGTTTAATTTTAGTTTTTAATTTTAATTAATAATAAAGTTATACCCATCTAATAATATTTTTCAATTAAAAATTGCTTCATAAATAATTCGAAAAATGTAAAATTATTATAAAATAAATATTGAAGATATAAATAGGTTATTTGTTAAATACACTAAATCAGTATACATCATATTACATTATAAATATTTTAAAAATGCTATACAACTTTTTTGAATTCGTTTCAATAATTTATTGAAGACATCATTATATATATTATTATCCTCACTTTTTGGATCTGAAGAATATTATTCCGTTCAAATAATAGGGTTCACCTTGAATCCTGACACATCACGTGTTCAATACTTCTATGACATAATAATTAATAATATAATATTTATGCATCAGGTAATATTCCACAATGATAAATATTGTATTTTACATTGTTTTTCTAATATAACAATAGGTAGGTGTGTATAAAATAATACATGGTGGTTTAGAAATGAATTACTTTAATTCATAGGTTAAAAAATTATCTTATAGTAATTTTTATAATTAATTTCTTAATTTATAAATATGTTAAAAATTACTCTATAACGATAAAAAATACTTACTAACTAATTTTCATGCAAAACATGAATTGGCTCTATACCCATAAATATTATGTTACCTAATGACGTAAATCAATAAATTGTATGAAATAGGTTATTGTTATAGTATTTAAATTTAAAATTTTACGATAAGATCATATTTAACGTTAAATATTAATTCTTTCTAAGCATGTAGTTAAAATCATTAGACTATTTCACTTATTTTGGAATAAATAATAACGTGCCTAGCGCCTACATTTGATTATTTAAATCTAATAAATAAACAATTATTTTTAATATAACTTATTTATAAAATATCAAAACCAAAAAATAATTAGCAGGTATCATAATAAAGTTCTACTATAAAAAATCACAAAAGTTAAAAATACAAAAAACATCGTTGCTGTATTACGCATTTTTAAAATTGATATTGAAAATATTATTTGTTAATGCTTCCTAATTGTATAATAAATATCGTGTATATATACACGATATATACACGATATATATATGTGTATAGGTAGATACTATAATTTTATTTTGTAATTAAATACACCGAGCAATGTTAACAACATTTTACCACAATACATTTTTTTTGAATCAATACTTAAGCATTTGTATATCATATTTATTGACTTTTTAAACCCATAATTGAAAGAAAAATGTGAAGTTCACTCAAAGTCTTATTAGTAATACAGTACAATACAACATTACAAGATTAAACAGGTTATTTAATACCTTTCAATAGATTAGTATTAAAAATCCATCGTCTATTTTATATTATATAAACTGGATTTTCCTTAAAAATTAAAACTAGGTCTTTTTAATGCATTAAAGCATCGTGGTATCTGTATTTTGTCCATTGCGTTGCGTAATATAGTTTTGATTTCGTTACCTGAGTGAATAAGAATGGAATGCAAATAAAATTACTTTACCAAAATTTTATATGCATATTGCATAGGTTGTTCGACGATAGTACGTACAGGGGACTTTTGTATCCCAAGTACGACGATGACTACACATCGACGACAGATGAAGCAGACGAGTACAACGACGTGTTAGATAAGTTCCGCGTATATTGGAATGTGCCCACGTTCCAATGTCATAAATTTGGCTACAAATTCAACGAAGTGGCCGAATGGGGCATACAGCAGAACGTCGACGATAATTTTCGCGGTGACAAGATCAGTTTGCTCTACGATCCGGGACTGTTTCCGGCTCTTATGCAAGGTGGTGGTTCCCGGAGCGATTATGTGATCAGGAACGGTGGTGTGCCCCACGAAGGCAACCTTACCAAGCATCTGGAAATATTTACTAGAGACATAGTCACCAAGCTAGTACCGGATCCAAGTTTTTCGGGTGAGTAATCACTGAGCAATTAATAAATAATAACAATAAGTAATTATTATTATGAAAAACGGAAATTTCGCATAAAATGTACCAATTACTTATATCTTATACCTATTTTAGGATTATTAAACTTTTTTAAAATCTATGTACAAGAAATTATGTAATAAGATTTGAATTAATACAATTAATTGTATTAATATAATCATATAAAATAACTTATTCAAAACAATACTCACCTAATGCCCTAATTATCAATCTTATTATACGTACGAGAATAATATTATTATAATGTAATTTAAACAATAGGTATTAAAAATTGTTCTTCTTCACATATTAAAAATTACTTAATAAATAATGAAGTAATAAATAGTTATATCAAATAATAGTTTAGTATAATATTAAAGAAATAGTTATACATTTACTTAACAATAGTTAAAACTTAAAAATTTATAAAATATACCTATACTAAGTAAATAATACTATTGTTTAGGGTTAGCTATTATTGATTTTGAACACTGGCGTCCTATGTATGAAGAAAATTTTGGATCATTATCACCATACAAAGATTATTCCATGGAAATTGAGAAATATAACCATCCGTATTGGCAGAAAGAAGATCTCCAAAGAGAGGTATATATCATTATAATCTTAGTAAAATAATCTCGAAGTTTTTATCTTGCTATATTTTATCTCGGGAATAATTATATTTAAAATGCATTAGATGACATTTAAATTTCTGAACGTAGGTTGTTATCGTTATCACTATTATTATCGCTATAGAATAAAATAAATATTTTGTCAATATTGTTGACTAAAAAAAATACGATTTAAAAACGTTTAGAAAATATAATATAATGCCTCAATAAAAATATTATAATATATAATTATAATATTATAATTTAAAACTAAAATATCAAGTTAGTTTATATAATATACCATGTATATAGATTAATGGATCGAATTGAATCTGAATCTAGTTAATACTTTGTAATAAAATAATGCAATTCTTACTCCATGCTTTTCAAAATCATGGTAGGTAAATTACAAATCTATTAAGAGCGTCTTTCCTGTTAAAAAAAATATTTAACTCAATTTCGGTCATAAACACTTTTAATTAAACGTCGACTTTGTTTTTAAAGTTTTCATTCTCTTTTTTATAATGTATCAAACCACTTATATTTTATATATATTTATACTACCTCAATTCATGTGCTTAAAACATTTTTTAGGCTTCGAGAAAATTTGAAAAAGCAGCTACACAGTTCTTAAAACGAACTCTTCAAGTTGCAAAGTCATTAAGACCAAATGCCAATTGGGGATATTATGGATATCCATTTTGTTACAACTACACACCAAAGAATGATCAAGCAAAGTGTTCATCAAATGTAATGAAGAATAATGAAAAGTAATGTACAAAACTACAAATTATATAATATTAATTTATTAAAACATTATTTTCTCCAATAAATCTCATAAATTCATTAAATTATTAATAAAGTTATCATTTTCAACTATCCATTGGAAAATCTAAGTAAATAATAACGTATAATACATTAAATTTCATCTCACCTACAATTATAATAGAAAACTTACCTGCCTTACATAGTCTTATAAGTTTAATTTAAAGGGAGACATATGTATCATTTTTAGAGTAATTTTATAACAATAGAAACCTAAGTACAATATTAAACAAAATCTACATTGTGCTTAGTTATGAATCCAATATTCTCCGTACGCTACTCTAAAATGTATAAACATATTGTTATTACATCATGTTTATAAAGAAAAATAATGGTATTTAATTAAACAAATAATATTTCTTTGTATCTACTGAGATATATTTTGAATAATAGTATATATACATTTATAATTAATAATCTCGATATATTCGGAGTTTATTCATTGGATAAGTGAGAAATTTCAATTATTTGAAAGTTGCCAAGTTGGAATAAATGAAAAGAAAAATGCATAATGAAATTGAATTTACTTTTACTATGACATTAATTTGCAATACGTATATAAAATAGACTCTTTTCAAAGCCATATTGTCGAGGTGTATAGAGTGCGTCAATGTTTAGTATACTATCTATTTCCATTCCGTATACATAAAAGATTATTTAGTGATTAGTGAATAAACGTCAAACGCTAACATATTTTGAAAGTGAAATATTTAGAAAAATTGATAGTGAATGGACTTGGAAAGATTTATTAATGCGATTAATAAAATGTTGTGAATAGTTAAAAAATATTATAGAGAGCAGGCGGATATCTAAAACGGACATAATAAGTTATTTAATGGAAAAATTATCTAGAATAAAACCACGTCAGTTGTGGTATGACGCAGTGGTGAGAGAGATTTAACAAAACTAGATGTGCACTATGATATATAACCGATGATGTAGAAACAGTAGGGGAGATTAAACAAAATAGAAAACTATTTAAATGGGCCGTTTAAACTTAAAAAGAAAATTAGAGGATCTTACTAAATTACAGTATATTTTTTCTCCACTAACAAGTTTAAACGATAAATCTTAAATCATTACATTTACGTGCAACGCACTTGTTAAATTTATAATTAATATATTTATTACAGTATAATTAAATTAACCGATAAATAAAGTAAACTAGTTCAATGGACACATTTTATAATCACCATAATAATAACATGACTTTTTACTTATTGCTATAATTATTATGGCTACGATAATATAGTATTTAATAAAAAATAATTTCTTTTTATCCAACTGAAAATATCATGTTACAACTAAGTATTTTATTAAATTAAAGACATCCTTTTTCTTTTATTTTTTACAATAGGTACAATAATTTCTTATTAATATTGAAAATTATATACAATTAACTATTGACTCGTAGAACTGTTTCATAAACCACTATAATAAGTGTGTGAAATCATGGACAATATCGAACTAATAGGTAGTTATTGTTATTAAAAATCTAAATATACTTACCATAAAGTAGTATTTATTTATAGACGCTTCAAGAATCATTGTAGGTAAATTAAAATATTTTTAAAACCCAATAATTACGGGCAATAAATATTAAAAATAAATATTTATACTAAATTATTACGCTACAAGTTAGAATAACTGAAATATCTTAAAATATAGAAATATAGTTCATGTCTAAATGGTTAAATTCTAGTTGATTTTGTATTTACGATTAGATAAGTAAAATTTTTTGTTAATGATATCGGTTAATACATTGCACATATGAACAGTGAGCAGTCGGCATTTTGTGGACCCCAAAAAAATAATATAAATAGGTAAATTTTTAAATAATAAATATAAATATATAATATATTTAAAAACATTAATCTGATATAAAATGTATAGTATCATACATTAATAATTTATTCCTTTAATGAATTATTTATATATAGTCTTAATCCAAGTGTAAGTAATTTCTATTAGAGTCCGAAAGATAAAAGGTCCAGACAACAATTTTTTTGTCAATTTTTATAATAAATCAATTACACTATCTAATTGTGATATTATGATGGGTCAGTGTTCTGCCTTCTGTGGTCTGAATTCGGATCATGATTGCCAGTGTTAGTTGACTGAATCGTTTTTTTTTAAATGATTTATTCAGTGATTAGTTGTTTTTAAATAGATTATGATTCTTTTAACAATTTAATTCGACTTTTAATTATTAAGAGACTTAAAAAAATATTCTTTTGAGTACTTAAATCATATAAGTTGTATGATATCGTTCAAGAAAAGTAAAAAAATATATAAACTATAGATGATAAAAACGAAAAAAAAAACTGAAAATTTACATAATATTTAATAAAGAATTTGTTTTATAATGACTTAAAATGATATAAATAAACAATATTTTAATAAACATCAATACTTGTTGAGATAATAAGTGTTAACTGTTAAAAATCATACTATATACTAACAATCGATCTATAAAAGTTTTTTTTATAATTATTAATAATTAATTTTAGTCATTAGTAAAAAATTAAAAAATTATAAAATTTAATTTTTTAATAATACGTACTTTAACTTAAATACGAATTAATATTATTATACCCAAGTGGAGAAAAATGTAAAATAATGTATAATTATATGTTTCTTAATAAATGTAATATTTATTTTCGTAGATCAAAATGGTTATTTGAAGAAAGTACAGCTATTTATCCATCTTTATATTTTAAATACGAAAATATGAGTTCAGAAAAGAGATCTAAGTTTATGCAAGGCAGAATGGCGGAAGCAATACGTGTAGGGAAAATGAGCAGTTCGAAAAAATTTGTTTATCCATACACATGGATTAAATACTATGACACAAAACAATTTGTAGAGAAGGTAATTATGCATAATTTCAGGATAAAATGTTATAATTTACAATTTACAAAAAAAAAAAAGGTAAATAAAGTTTAATATAATTTAATCAAGATAAAATTTAAAAAAATATATAAATAAAAATAAATATTTGATCTTGAGAATAAATTATATTAAATTATAATGTTAAAATATATGCATATAAATAATAACATTAAACGTATTTTCGATATGTATTCTGATATTCAACCAACGAGTCCATGTCAGGTCGCATTCATTATTTAACAGCTTCACATTTCGCAATGGTATAAGGATAATATTTTTAAAGCCATTAATAATAAAAAGATCGAACATACTTGGCACGTGAATAATATGTCCATGTCATGTTGAGTAAACCACTTGAGTAAGAAGTGTATAACTATTTCAAAATATTTTAATAATTCATATATTTTTAAACAACTATTGTAAACAATAATTTTATTAGTTTTATTCCCGTATTTGTTATTTTCCTGAAAACATCTATGCATCTTGTAAAATGTATTTTTCATAATTATTTCTCAATCGTATATGAAACAAAAAGCATATTCCTAAAAACAAACCATAAAAATAAATTGTTTAAAAATTTGCAAAAATTTATATTATAGTTATTATTAAGAGAATAATAATTGTATTAATAAAAAAATATAATAAAATACGATAAAATTTAAAAAATATATGAATTTAATACAATTCAATTAATTTAATTCAATACATTCTTTCGCCCTAAATGAATTTTCCATCAAGATGAAAATATATTATGACATACTCATATTGTTAATCATTACATAATGGTTGTTGAATTGTTGTCACTATTAAATCTAACACGAAAAAAAAATATTATTTATAATAATTTAATTTTGTTAAATTCACCGTACAAACATATTTTAAGGGGTTTTATATAGGCAATTCCATTAAGGGTTTAACATAATATTTAAAATATAAGACATTTTCAACGTACTATATTTTAAAGTGATCACACATTTAGCAATATTGTTGTATGGTAGTTACTAAATTAAATACAACTATATGACGCTGATTAATTTCATTTTGATTTTATAAACAGTAATAGCAACTAATAAGTAATTTCTATTGTAGTAAATTTTAATATTATGGGTACAAATTTGATAAAAACAATTTTGATTTTTATCAAATAAATAGGTATAGTGAAAACTGAATAGCATCATAAAGACGTACACTTTTTTGTCGTTATTTTATTCTAAACTCAAAAGTATGATATGACCTCTGTGAAAAAAAAACTTTAAAGCAATTTAGTATATTTAATTGTAACTTAATAAAATCATAAATTAAGAAAAGAACTTTTTTCATTTTTAATATAAAAAGGTAAAATTTTCATATTAAAAAAAAAAAAAATACAATATATTCTTTGCTTTAACTTAGAAACTAAATAATACAAAATATAATATGAATAACCAAAGAAGAAGCCGACGTTGTACGTATTGGCATTGTTTACGATTTTTATTAGGTAATAATATTAGTCTTTATGTAGTATTATATAATTCAAATTAAGTTAATTTTTATGAAATGGTTTTATTATTTTAAAGTAAATAACCCTGTGTTTTTTTTTTCATCCCCTCGGATTACATTTTATGAAGTTATTTATTAGTATGGGTCATAATCATATTGTAACTTCTAAGACTACAGCCGTTTATTAGGTGTGGTGGTGAAAGGGAAAGAGGATTTTCTAATGAAAACCAAACATTATATTGCTTATTATCTCCTTATAACTTTTGTTTGTATTGATTTAGTAATCACAGTAAATGAATAGTTTAGTACCATTTAACTTGAATTGTATGTATTTTATGAAGAACAATTTAAACATTTTAATTTTAATAAAGTAAGTATTACAATAAAGCCTTTATCGACTCATCTTCAAGCGATAGTTAATAGAAATATATGTAGTACAAATAGTAAAGTTTTGCTCAGATTTTGACTTCCTTTTCATCTCCAACAAATAAAACGTTAATTTACAATTCAGGGTCAAAATAATACTTAATTTATCACTTTTATCGCGTTTTAATTCTATATGTTATTTTCAGACTGATCTGATGAATTCGTTTTCAATACCAAAGAAAAACGACGCGTCCGGCGTAATCATTTGGGGAGCGTCTAACGACGTAAACAGCGAAAAGAAATGCAAAGCGATGCATAACTATTTGACCGGTGTTCTAGGACCTACGCTCAAAACGTTTTACAAGAGCAACAGGAAAGCGGTGAAAAGAAAAAGAAGAGCAAAAGTGGACAGTATATTCGATTATTTCATATAACGTCGAAATCGAATTAATTTAAAAGGCCTTCAAAAGAGTTATTTAAGGGTTGTCTATGGCATTATATAAAATTATTTACACTAAGTCCATACTACCCATAGTATTTACAAACGCCACAGAGTTACCTAGATTCATAAGCGAAATATGAATACAGTCTCGTGCTATAATTGTACTAGATCATAATATTGGTATATGTATATACTAAATAGTTATATATTGTGTTATATTAACTTATTCTAAAATATTTATAAATTATTTATTGCGTTGAAATTAAAGCGTATAGTTCATTAATTCCCTTAAAAGCTTAAAGGATAGGTTCGTGATTAGTGATGACTTGAAACCAGAAATAGATGGATTAATTTAATACGCTTTGGAATTCCATCTATGAAATGTATGAACTAATAATAAATATCAGTTCTCATTAACTTGTAATTTTAAGATATTGTAAATAATTAATATGTTAATCACTTGTACCTATATAATATATATAATAACAATACATGCGCGTGTCGCATTTTGCATATAAATAATAACTCTAATCGATGTATAATGTGAAGTGTGTACTACTTGCTACTCAATAATACCATGTATGTATTATTGCGGGTATTTAATGTTTATGCATGCGTATCCACTGTGTAAATTTGCAATAAGGTTACTACCTTCGGGAACGGTCAAGTACGAGAACGAGAGAAAAACAGTTTGTCATTCCTATAAAACCGTATCAATTACAATAATACTATTCGCAATACGAATATATTAAACACATACGCAGGTACTATAATTCTAGTAAATAAAGCAATATTTATATCCTTTTTGCACGCGTTTCTATGTTCTTAGCGTGGTTAGCGTGGCAGCCATATTATATTATAACGCGCGATCGTGGTACTTAAATACAATCGCGAATAAATATCATTGCGACTATTCGAGAGTAAAAAATTATAATATTACTATCGCCTACTAAATGTTTACAGTTATTATGGAATCACACGTATCGCGAATACGAATAACGATTGAAAACATTATATTATACGTTTGCAGGGGCCGGTCCTCCGACGCGCCGTCGCCATCACGGTGAAACGTAAAATACACGTGACACATTGCGAATCATGCGTGTATTATACAGTGTGATTCGCCGAGTATTGAATACCTTATAGTAAGTATAGTGATTATTGATATCTAAACATTGGAATTTTTCGGTGCCTATAGAGTATAGAGGGTTCTTACTCATAAAGACCTTAGATTGCCATAACATTTTTGAAGAGCGACAGGTTATACAAATGTATTTATTTTTTCATATGAAACACATTTTAACTGCAGTATACTTACATATTATTATATTGTTAAGCAGATGATTTTTTTTTTTTTTTTGGAAGCGTTAAGTATCTCAATTCAAATTCGAACGAATTATTTCTAAGTTAATAAATGTAATGTCCCTTTACTACAGTTACTAATGTGACTATGGATGATACATTTCAAATATAATACGGAGACGTTGATGTCTTTAATAGTTCAATAAATCAAATAAATTATATAGCTTTTAATTTTTTTTTTTATTTTGATAATTTATGCTTCAGTAACTAGGTCTGAACAATAAGTGAGATTTAAATTTAGGAAAAGGTTTTACATTTATAAAAATTGACCTCTAAGTATTAATATAATAATAAACTAAATATTTAAGCTATTTTATAGTTGACTATGTAAAACGTTTGTCTCGATTTAAATGAGATTTTCAAAATTATTATGTAACTTACAATTTAAAAAGGGTGGTGATCATTTGAAAAAGAAAAGTTGTTTCGCCATAGTACACTCATTAAAGGTTTGAAAATATCTATTTGAAAATTTGGTCTTGAAGTTTACTAGAAAATTCTAAACAAAATATTTTGAATATACACATTATGAAAGGATAACAAATGTTTGCGACTATGCTAGACGAGTTACCCTGTATATTTACACCGTGTGTGTTCTCGCGTGTGCGTACGCGCCCACCGAAATGTCAAAAATATACTGAGCTAATTGAATATTTGATGGTAATCAGTCATCATATACTTTTAAAATATTAAATTTTTATCTAGAAGGTTTAAGAGTCGTGAAACGATTTTAATTTCTTCAATTTTTACCTTAGTAAGTGAAACTATATTATTTTTCTATGGACTAGGCACTGCGATATACGAATAATGGCTCTCTACTCGCTATTACAGCAGTGATAAGTATTTAAAAAATATTAATTATAAAAAGTTATTGACTCGCTAACATAAACATGGTGAGACACTATAATGTGCATAATATATTTTAACTACGACGGCGTGTCAGCTGTCTATTCGCCATATAAAAATATGGCGCACATGTGCGATGTATTTAAATAGTAAGTGGGTAGAGTAGAGTAGAGTAGAGTACAATTGGGTCTATATAGTCACTTCATCCAGATGACTTTTGCACGTGTATTTCTACAAACCACATAGGTATAGCCATATTGAGTATATTATCGTGGAACATGATAGGCACTTAGAGAGAAGATTACCTATGTACATATAAGTATTAGATTTATTAGATATTAGATGCGACACACGTTTATAAATCATCTGCGACACTATACAACCCAGTGATAAATATTATCCTAAAGAGTTTAAAGGAAGTATATTTCTTCAGAATAAAATCAGTTGCTTGACGATTTAATGTAAAACGATTTTTGAATTGTTGTTATACAATAATAGTTATTATCTGTAATTCGTCCACACAAGTATAAATTGAACCGTATTTATGTATTTTGTAATACAATTCCAATTAATTTAAATAAAATGTAAGCCGTAATACAGTATATAAAAAAAAACATTTGATTATTTTTTATTTTAGAACAATTGTATAATTTTTAATGGTATTAACCTGTTAATTAATTGATTTTTAAGCTTTCTAAATTATTAGATTGTAGTGTTAGATTGTATGGGTCCAATATATTACGGTAAAATAGAAATTATAATCATACCCAACTTACTTAAATATTTTAACTAATTATTTGATAATATATAATAATAATAAATTATAAAAATATCGCATGTTAACAACAAAATAAATTTTACACCAAAAATCATAAGATGTTACTTTATGTTATAAATTATGATGTATTGTCAAATTAAAATTATAATAGAGTCTTATCTCAACTTAATGGATCAAAAAAATATATAATATTGATCCACGACAGTAACGGAAATCATTGATTGTCGATTATTAATTACTATTCTAAGTTTATAAATGAACGGTTACATTAATTCGCGACAATATAATATCATAATTATAAAAATGGCGCCTGCGTCATTTGTCCGTTTATCGTTGTCAGACCTAGACATAATACAAATATACAATATTATACACCTCTGAGGTCTAGACATGTTTTTAGAAATCGACGAAAATAATCTAATAAATAATTTTATACCTACGCAAAATACTATCGCCTCCCAAATTAATATCCTGACATTCGCGATTTACTGTTTGCAGGTTCGCAGAAATATTAATAACAACAACATGAAAAAAAAGAAGAAAGAAATAAGAAAGAAAAAGTAACACCCGTCTACCATCTGTATAGTATACCAATGTCAATGTCATGACTAAAATTGCTGACTTTAACGTTACATCCGGTAGTGATACTCAGGTTTACGCTTCGTAGGTTTGAACATTTTGCTTTCTGCAGTATACCAATAATAATAATAATAATAAAAATAATCAATATTATTACATTTAAGAAATGCATAACCTCATTGAGTATAAAATGTACACTATAGTATACCTATCTTCCAGACATTATCAACTCCTAAATGTTTTTATTATGTTGAACATAATTATAATCACTATATTGGATGACAAAAATATAGTATATATTCAACGAAAGATAGATAAAATATACCTACATATGATCGTGTTTTTTAACATTATATTACCTACCTATGTACTATGCATTTTGCATTTATGTTCAGATCGAATACTGATTATTATTATTACATGTATTATCAATACATCTCGATATAGAAAGTATATTCAATATTTATTAAACCGAATTACATTTTATGCGTTCACGAATTCTGTACATAATATTATCTTTTTCAATTCGTTAATGTATGCCGTGTATTTTTATCAGAATTCAATATGGAAAACTAGATGTGGTGACTATGTATTGTTTATTAATTCAAAAATTAGAATTAAAATTTAACTACGATATGTTATAATATAGAATATAGCCGATAAATGTTAGTAAACTATACATACGTTAATTCTGAATAGCTTACCTAACTTATTTATATTATTATGGGTATACCCCCATAGTGTACGTCTGCAAAATAATGATTTCTGTTGCCCTGGTATACCATATTTTTTTAATTAAAAAAAAACCATATAGGCACCTAAAAGTTCTCTGATCTATATTTTATTAGAATTGCTCATTAATATCAAATCATATGAATTAACTAAATAAATAATCTATTTACTCATTTTTCTTTTTTCATTTGCTTATAATATAAATTAGAAAAGATATATCAATACCGCCCATCATACTTCATAAAATAATATAAACACCAAAGTTAACAATAGTACAAATAAAAGAACAAGTATAAAATTAGTCAAAGTTCGAATTATTTTTATTATAAATATTCATATCGTTGAAATATTTAAATCAATACAAATACACAAAACAGTCAAGTGCAAAAAATAAATTTTTCGTTGGTAATAATAATTTATGAAAAATTTACCAAAATTACGAATGCACACAGTATATGGTGCAAATAATTAATTATTATTATTACCTAGATCGCTTTCGTCAAAAAACAATCCACTGATACCGTGAGAAAATGTTAAGTCAACATTAATTAATCCTTCCGCGATCGTCCTCTACAAAACTACAAAATCCACAATTAACAGTGATTTGCAATAACATAGATATTATTAAAAATTAATATCGTCAAATGTTTTCAACATTGTATCTTTATACATTTATAAGAGAAAGGTCACATATTTTAATTCGCAAAACCTTCGATCTAGCGCAACTACTTTCGATAAATTTTGAATGATAAATTTCTTCGGTTAATTTATCGGTATTGAATATTTTATATTAACTTCCATGATGTTATCATTACACTACACGCAGTTGTCTATTATTATTACAGACTAAGATGGTGGATAAAAATATATCCATCATTAATTACCATGTTGTAAGGATGCGTGGATTTATGACACTGACTTAAAAAATTGACTCAGGTGAAATTACGAGATTCAAAAAGTTGTAAGTTAGTTGAAAAGTATTAGTGTACGTTTGGTTTAGTTATTATGACATGAGGGACCTTAATTAACACCAGTGGCTATTTTTTTGATTTTCCGCAGTACATATTAAAAATATATATATATATTTCTTACGTTTAAGGTAGGGTTGCAGATAGTCATAGTTTTATAAAGGCGGTGCACATTTTTATTTTTTGTAGTTAACATTTGTAACTTCGTAGTGCACAAAGTGTGTCGTATTACACACAAAAATAGACACTGCTTAACGCGTATGTTTTCGTGTGAATTCATTGAAAAAAACGTTCATAGTAGTATAATACGAAAAATACGAATGAAAATATAGCACTTGTTAAATATTATGTTTTGTACGTCATAATGGAATAGGGAAAATATCGGTAATTGGAACATTTAAATAAAAGTTATTGCTTATTATGTCAATAAAACTAAAATTATTATCCTAAAAAATATGCACACTCGCTTGCTGTAAGAATATACATGTAAAATTGTAAATACTATAATATTTTAAATAATATTGTATACTATATACAGGTATTTTTTATATGAATATACAATCTTTGAAATTTTGTAAAATTATATAAAGTTACATATTATAATATGTACTTACTATCTACTTATAGCTTTATGTATACCTATACAACAAAAATATTTTAATGACTAATCGATTATTATAGTAATGGTTTTATATGCACACGGTAAAATAATATTTTGGAATATTTGACTTAAAAAAATAAATGTATTGTAATGTATCTATAAGTAAACTATTTTTCCTAAAATCTACAAGACATCTTGTTATAATATCATTAAACCAGAATCTTACAATCATAAACAGATATCAAAATGTCAAATCTATATAAATGTACTAATAACCAAATAATCAAATTAACTAAATATATATAATAGTTTTATTTATTAATTATTTTTAAATATTTCTACAAATTTAAGTGTTTACACGTATGACTATGTTTTAAGAAATAG
Source organism: Rhopalosiphum nymphaeae (assembly GCA_036289425.1). Classification (NCBI taxonomy): domain Eukaryota; kingdom Metazoa; phylum Arthropoda; class Insecta; order Hemiptera; family Aphididae; genus Rhopalosiphum; species Rhopalosiphum nymphaeae. The sequence goes on along the minus strand of JAZAQC010000012.1, from coordinate 4,365,075 downwards.
TTGATAAATTAATAGTATTACAGTGTACAGTTTACTATAATTTATTTTTAATATTATTTATTATTAAATCACTTGAATCTGAAATATTGATTTCCGAACTAAATATTACTTTTTACTATATTATAATTCAACTATTAAACAATAGCTTCTATTGCTTATATTAAAATTTAAGAATACATTAATTTTAATTCACATGCCTGTATAAAATTGTTTTACTAACTTTGTTTTATTTTCTGTATTAAAATGTCTTTTTTTAGTAAAAATAATAAATAATGACAGATTCAATGTTCTAGTTTAAAAATTATATTCTTAAATGTAGCTATTAAATTTAAAAAATAAGTAAATAATAAAGTATATAATAGATTATACCTAGAGTTAATATACTGAGAATTCAAAACTAAAAATATAGAATTTACTTATAAGTGTAATAAATTAATTACATAATTCAACTTGTATGGCGTCAATAATATAGTAAAATTAAAAATTAAATCAATCATAATATTTCATTATACTAAATAATCATATAATTAGTTTAAGTTTACTAAATTATCGTTTTACATTTATATGTATCCAGCATCTAAATAGGTATACAGGATTACTTTGTTCAATATTTACATTATTGAAAATATGTATAACATTTCAAGTATATTTTAATATGTATTTTTTGTTTAAAATCTAAGATAATTATCTTAATAGTAATTAATAATCTTAAATAGTTTTAACGTAATTCTTACTTTTTTTGTATACTATTGCTAAATTTTTTGTTTTTTTACAATTAATGGCATATAATTATTGCGTGTTTTAACTTTTCAAATGTATGTTTAAATTAATTTTATTTATGGTCATTGACATCCGAGCTCCACTTGTGAATATGATATTTAATTTATTAAATGTTGTTAATTACGTTAAATAATAATCATTATTATAATATTGGGTTTTATAAAACAATAATTAAAAAAAATAATTGATTTACTATTTTTTATTTAAATAACATTTTATAGTTTTATACTAACAAAAATGTACGTACCTACGAGTATAACAACTAAAATTCAATAGATATTTTTTATTAGTTAATTGTAAATATCTTCATGGAAAAAAAAGTAAACTACCACACAATGTAATAAAATAATGAACACATTGTTAATAATGTGAGATGCGTACAGTTTATATTGTTAACAAAAGGTTATATAATGCATATGAGATGTATTTTATATAAACTCCTCCATTGAAAATAAAGGTGAATCCGTCGATGTTATTATAACCAACCCTTGTAAAACTGAAAAAAAAAATCTGGAACTCATTAAATTAACCGAAGGTTGTTCTCCACCACTCACTTCGGGTTCACTAACCCTTAATATAATATGTAATGTTCCTTATACAGCAACAGTATCCCAAATTTAATGGACTTGAATTCCTTAAACATATTTCTGACATGATTACCCTATCAGCATGGTACCTAATAATATGCTCTAAGGTAGGTACCTACCTTTAATGTTTTATTTTTCCAACTCATCAACGCCTTATTGGTATGTTTTAATATGTATGTGTATATATATACATATATACACGAATATATACTATTATTATATATAACCTCCCTTAAACTACTAAATGTAATTTTATTTCAGTATTTTTGAAATGAATTGTACCTGTTAAATAACTTTTCTGTATGTACACCAACTAGCTGTTCCGAATACGCCAGATGTTTTTTTTTTCTTAATGGGGCGTTCCACATTCCTTTTAGCTTTACATTATTATTTTTTAACGTCACAGTACCATAATACCAAGTAAGTTCTTGGAAGTCAATTTTATTTTCAATAAATATAGATAATAAAAATTAATAGTAACAATAATAAAATCTACAAAATAGTTACGATATAAAGTATTTAAACGTAATAATACTATGAAGGATTACAATTTACAGGATGAAGAAGATAACGAAACGAATCGATCGTCAACATTTTTGTCAATAATGATGGATGAATAGCTTTTGTTGGTTTTCAGCAAAAGTGTTGCAAATAGTCTTTCAGTTTAACCCACACGAATTTGTGTCCAACTTTAGTAAATCGTACGATAATGTTCTTCCTCTTGGTTTAGTAACTGTAACTTGAATTGTGTAAGTTGTTAATGGTTTAAGCTTGAGTATCTTTTCTACTAAAACTATCCTGAGCTCGAAAATAATAAAATAAAATTAATATAAAACAGTCCTACATACAAAATAAATAACTATAATTAAATGTACGTACCCTTTTTCTCCAATGTAGCATCGAGTTTTCGTCCGATAATTATTAAAAGCATCACTTCTCCTACTTTTGCCATACCGGACTTTGCACTGGTCTGGCTTAACTGAAAAATCTAAACTTTCTAAGCTGTTACTATTCTCCTGTACGTACACGCAATATTTTAAATCAGTCAATGAGTTGGCTGATAACCAGCCGATCTTTACTGATTGACAATCATCCGGTTCGACATATTGTTGGATACTTAGATCACTCGGCATGTCTGGCATTTGAATCATCGTTGGTCGTACGGTGGCCATTACCTATTTCAAAAACGACATAATTTTTACAATATTCTTTAAGTGAGGTTATTAAATTATTATTATTGTTTTAAAAAACCTATGCTATACACCAACCTCAATTGATCTGATGCGTTGAGTCTCATCTACAGACACGGATTCCACTTTTAACACGTATCTTTCTCCAATCTTAGTGTTGTTTAAGATAAATTTCTCGTAACCAAAAACTCTTTTATTTATTAATAACGTTTTTCGACAACGAATTTCAACGTATACCACCCCATCGCATGGCATGACATACCAATATAATGTATTAGGAGGGGCATCTTTTTCCAACTGTCTATTATTTCCTACCTAAAATAAAAACCGTAATAATTCGCACAAATAAGATAAAATGTGTTTCCCACAACAAGTAAACAGCCCACCAACCTTGTACCTGAAGGATGCTTTTCCGTTTTGAGCCCTCAGGTTGATCATTCTGGGCTTTGCATCTTTTAATCCAATGGGTTTGGATTTTTGAAATTTATATGTAGCGTTGGCATGATGTGTAGCTATATGAGGTCCATGCAATACAAATACAGTAAAATAGTATGTTTCATCATAAATTAGATCATTCAATGTATAGCTAGTGTTAAATCCCAGATGATGTATCTAAATTAAAACAAAGCGTTTGTGATATAAATATAGGTATATATGTTAAAATTGGTGTATAATTATTTCAGATATTATAAAGAATAGATAGAAAAGTTAGTTAACGTAAAAAATTAATTTGACTAACTTCAAAAAGTCAACATTAATTTTTTATTTTAGTTTTAAACGATCAAAGTATAATTTTGATTAATATTAACAATCGTTCGAACTACTTATATAATAATGAATACAATACAATGTATAATACCTGTAATATAATAAATACATATTTTAATATCTATGGATCATGAAATACGAAATTAATCGAGTTATGTACATATTAAATGGTATTATATAACATTATTTTAATTTAATGTTTTTATAATTTTTTTAGATTGCCTTACTGTAAAAATCTAAGTTATGACTATTGTGCAAAATTAAATGATATTATAATTTACAAATTAACATAATATAATATGTTATAATATGTATCAAATATTAACTAAATAAACTATTTTGCTTATTTAATTTACAATATTTTACTCTATATATAATAAGAGCGTTTGCCGTTTACCATTCTAAATAATAAAATAACTTTAAATAGAGTTCCCATAAGCATCGTATGTGTATAGAATTTAAAATTGTATCATAATGATCAATGAGATGATTATTAAATAATTAATAAATTTAATTTTAAATGATTTTTAAGTTATATAATATGTATGTTGTAACTTATGTTAATAATTTAGGCAAGTTTTTAATAAGATAATCAACTTCTAATTTACCTCTAATCTGTCGTCAAGTCGTAAATCATCATCAGAATAAGTAAAATTTGTTTTTTGTTTTTCTTCCAAACGATGTTCAGCTTCGCAAATCGTCGTGTATATTTTTGATGAACTGACTACAAGACTGTACTTCATTAAATGATGATCTATATGACTATACGTAATATATATTAATTATAGACAGTTTCATATGTGTACGACATAAATTCATTTAAATCTACCTTAGATTCCATCTTAAATAAATTTTTTGACCACCTTTTTTGATTCTTATTCCATTTGGACGGTAGCCGAATTGCTTTTTTTGTGATTTTTGTTTTAGTCCAACGTAAAACATAACATTCGAATCGTCACCAGTTGCCGTTTGAGCTGATATGACGTAAAGACCTCTATTCGCTTTGCCGTGGTCATATGTGACAGGTATGGATACACCTGTGTATTCTATGAGTAACCTTCCTATATCACTCGACTTATTATTATTCCCTAGTGTAAGTGTATAGAAATATTTGTAAACAATATAATAATAGTTACAAGAATCAACTTGATTAATTTCGAGCAAATGTTCCGCTCAATTAAAACTTACATAATATGACAACTGTTTGGTTAAAGCGTGTTAAAGGTATAAACTTCAAGTCCCAGTTGAGCATGGAGTTGCATGACGGCGTGACGGTCACGGACAGATTTCGGTCGGAGTCTTGAGGTATCAAAATGTGAAACCTATTAAAACACACACCTTTATTTAAAATGCTATTTAACAACTATATTATAGCAAAAGACCACCCGTAACATCAAAGGGTTGTCGGTTATTTTAATAAGTATGGTCGTAATTGATGATCGTTGGCAGTGACTTGGAATTCCGGTCTGAGATCGCTCAAAAATAAACTTATTGTTCTGAAGTACTAAACAGTAAGCATCAGTGGCATACGTATAATTGCATTTAAATACGCTATTTAGATTTTGGACCATATCATGTTTGTTATTTTTTACTTAATTTATTAAAAAAAAAGTATAAATGTAATTTTAAATTGTTTCAACTACCTTAATATAGTATATTAAAACGATTGGAATTGATTAATAATTTGTTTTTATTATTAATATTATTTAAACTTGAAAAAATCATGAAAGTTATGATAGTTTTTTTTTTATATATATATTTGAGATGTATAAAATATTTTTTTTTTTTTATAATGGCAATATTTCTAAACAAAATCAATCAAAAAAATTACGTATACCTAACTATAGTATCTAGGTATAAATAACAAAAAAAAAAAAAAAAAATAATGAGGAACATTTGTATTACACATGTGTAAGTACGATTTGCTTGTTAAACCGAAAAATAAAAAAATGAGCTGGACAGGTGAAAGCGTGAGAGTGATGAGAGGATGCGAAAAATTGTCGTGAAAAATATCTTTCTAATTATAATGTTAGTTCGTTGAGCGTGTACACTACTACACATGTGCAACGTAGGTACATTATTATGCGCAAACGCATTATAAGCATTTAGATTCCACTCGGATACGGAATTCTGAGTGTCTAGACTATGGTTTTTTTTCTTCTTCTTCTTTTTTTTTTTTATCTGGGCCAAGGCTAATTTTGGCTATATCTAATATATATCCACATTCGCGTGTATAAAATAATGCGGACATTGTACGAAATCACGAGGAAGTATATAATTGCATTGTTGTTTATCGTAAATGTCGATGTTAAAGGTCAAACCGCTGCAGAGTGCAAGTAGTTACATGGTTTGTCAATGCGACTTGCGAGCACAACGGTTTCGGATTGTTATAGCAGTTCTATTATTTTTTTTTTTTTTTTGTTATTTTTCTTTCCTTCTTTCTTTTTTATAATATTTAAACGACGTCATATTATTATTATTATTATTACGCGTGTGGTATCCGGTTCGCGTTATCAATGCACCACCTGTGCAAAATTTCTGATCAATGCGCATAACCGGTTGCGGTACCGGTAGTATACGTATAATTCGGTGCACCGGGCCCACACCACTACTTTGCCAACAGAAATTAAATTTGGTAATTCTAAATAAAACAAATTATAAAAATAAAGATGAATTACCGTTGTTCCGCATAAAGTATTATAATATTTGTTTCTATTATACAGACTTTTGACTCACGTGTTCGTGTTTCGTATTGAAAAAATAACAGAAACTCTTCATATTATATTATTAAGATTTATTATAAGAAACTATTGTTGAGGACATTGACGTCTGGGACCGATCGGTGATTGTATTTTCAGCTAAACTCTTTAAACAGTTTTCGATAATTTTATCGTTAAACGTTTAAAGTAGTATTTAATAATGGTGATTATGTATTTTTTTTCTAAATAATTATATGTAAGAATTATAGTCTATACATTTCAAAATATAACATATTTTATAGCGTTTTAACTTTTAACCATGCACATAATTGAAATATAGAACCAATAAATATATTTATTTTCAGAAGAGAAAAATACATGTTAACACTGATAGATGTTTAACTGTGTATTTTAAAGTAGGATAGCATGTTGTGATTAATTTTACTAGGTTAACAATATCTTATAATTGATAAATTCATTTTATAGTGATATACGTAATACAATAAATACGGGTTAAAGTACCTACTCTACATTATTTGATATTTAACTTAAATTTAATTATTATTCTACTCAAAATTGTTTTATTTAAATAAGTTTAAAGTTGAAGTTTTTATGTTTAGAATGTTTTTAAATATTTTAATTATTGTTGAATTATTATTTTAACATCAACATCTGGCTACATCGACTGCAAAAAATCCCTGTAGAGAATAGCATACGTATAAACTGATCGACTTGGTTATCATATATATTGTTATTAATTGTAACATGTGAACAATATTGGACACAAATACTATGTTATTTATTGTAATAATTATAGTATGTCTAACGGGCATTTTTTTTTTTTAAATAGTGAAAAAAATTCACTTGACAAGAAATTTATTTATTTATGGCGGCCGGCTACCTATAGAGTTGTAGACCATGATTTTCAAGGTTGGATTTTTTTTTTTATGCTTTTCATATTTAAAAATACTCTCATTGTGATTTATAAAGTATTAAACTTTGAAAAAATATACAATTTTAAGATTAATGCACATTATTAAAACAATAAAATATTTGCATTGTCATTGCACTACGTATTTATTTAATATACTTCAACAATAAAATATTAATTTATATTAACATTCAAATATTGTAGAAATTAATTTATTATTCTATTCTTGATATGTGATTTTAGAGATTATAATAAACAACTGATAAGTATATTCAAAAATATAATGCGTCAAAAGCTAAAAACTATTTTTATAGAGTCTAACTTAAAATTAAAATAATATTACCTGCATAAAATACCTACATATTATTGAAATTAATACTATAATATACTCCTTCGGTTATTTTGATAACTTTAAATCATAATTAGATTTATTTTCAATTTATATAGTTATGAAAAACTAAAGAAAGTGAAATAAAAAAGAAAATAGTCATTTTATTACCATCAGTAGAAAATCGTTAATGCATTGACTACTTAATTTAAAAAAACGTAATATGTACGAATATATGTAATATAATTATTTATTAATTTTGTATGAAATTAATATATATTTATTAAACAATTTCTAATTGAAAATAAGTTTAATGTTTTCTATGGCATTATAAAATATAAGCATTTAAAAATATTATAATATGATAATACATTTTAATCAAATAATTTATGTAAAACTACCTTACATATTCTAGATCGAAAAGATGCTTTTAACTACTAACTGCAAACTATGTGGTAATAAATATATATATATATATTTAAAAAATCTATTTTTGTTTAAACAAAATTAATTTATGATAAAAGCTGGATAGTCCAGTTAGGTGTAGGTAGATGTTGCATAATTTAAACTACCCAAATAAAACGATAAAGCGATCTTATTGGCGTAACCACACATGTTATTATATTCCCGTTTCCGAATAGCCTTACTTTAAACTTCAACAATAATTTATAGATGAAACAATTCATGGAACTATTTATGCATATTACGTAGTACCGTAATTCGACCTATTATATATTTAATATATCTTTATGTTTAATATTTATATATATTATATATATTTATGAGGTCTTTTCGTGATTCAGTTATAATATTTTTACATTTTTTTTTTCATCGATAATTGATTAATACTTATTATTAAATAGCTTTACGTGTGTCCATTGTAGTTATTAACATTATTTTAACTTTTAGTGCACGCATTTTGAAAAAGTGGATTTATTTAAAACTAGGCACAAAAAAAAAAATCAAAAATACAAACATAAAAGCAGACAATTATAGATAGAGAAAAATATTTTCTGAAGCTATATAATTATAAAAAACAAATTTTCTCGTGTATATCTAGTCATGCCATTTTATATCTGTGTATGAAACATGTAATATAATACATTCATAGAAGTATAATTTATACATTATATATTTGTATACTTATCTACTTTTATTCTAAATTGATCATGTTAATAAATTGCTTTCATATCACTTAAGATGTGTGAATTATTATTTGGCTATTCAAGTTATTTGGTAATATTTTAAAATAAAATAACTGATATTCTGATTATGAATAAACATTTTATATTAAGTTATAAATATATAATTATTTTGAAGGACTTACCTCCCAAGAAGAAATAATAAAGAGTTACATCACAATTGTGTGACAATATAGAATATGAGTAATTATAAAAATTATCTATTTATTATGCAATTGAAAAAAAAAAAAGAAAAAAAATCTTACATTTAATTTGTGAGATTTTTCAAGTTACACAATGTCCTAAATTCATAATGAAAATTATTTACAAATTTAAAATATTGTTTTTTATCCATAAAATGTACTTCTTATTTTGCTTACTCTAATATTATTATATCATATTCGTATACCTTCATATTAAAATAGTAAACTGAATATATCTTTAATAATAATTGTATCCTAGTTATCTGCTCTGACTGCATTCTAATATAATAATTATATTTCAAAAATATAAATGAAAAAATAAATTTACTAACGAAAAGTTGGTACAAACGTGGTTAGAGTAGGAGATCCTGCTATATCAATCAAATTATTTTTAATATGTTAATCTTCATGATTTTATCGTTAAATATTTATTAATCTAAAATTATTAAATAAGTCACTTAAAATTTAAAAAAAAATATTTACAAAAATGTACACATATTAAATAAATGATACGTTTTAATATTTATTCTAAATAATGTATTTCATCAATATAAATATAGATCAATATTTAGACTGGTGATTAATCAAAGAAAAGTAAAATTGTAGAAATTATTGACTCACTTCGTGTTGTATAAACGTGTAATAATAACAAGATATTAAACATTTTATAATTATTATTAAACTCAGTTATTATTCAATAATAAAAAGAATAATTCACACATGATATAGAAATTATTTGTGAACTTTTTATACTAATTATTCTATGTTGATAATTTAATTACAATACGTGTATTATATTATTACACATTTTATATCAATTACAGTTTTATGATTAAATTTTGACGAATTAAATATGAATATATTAAAATACTATTTACTATTATAATACTATATAATACTATTTTATAAATTATTTTTTTAAATGTAGATATTTAATGTTTACTAAATAGTAAATATAAAAAAGTTGTAAAAAAAAAAAAATTACTAAATAAACAAAAACGCTTACTTTGTTCGAGATTTGGTTACTGGCACAATGTGATCAAAATCATGAGGTATAACAAGCATTGATTTCGTTATAGGTCCATCGCGTGTTAAATTAGCCTCCAGCGGTTTGAAGGCGATCACCGTTAACAACTCGGCCATTAATACCACCAACCATAACCGCACTAGCATCGCCTAAATATCACAAAAAACAAGCATTAAAAAAAGAATCAAAATACACATGTATTAAAATGTAACAAAAACGATGAACAGCTTTTCACATTAACATATATATATATATTTACCTCTTATTCAGTACTTAGTCATCCCTCTTAACGGATTATGTGTAGTGGGAGTGTATAGGAGGTTTCTTTTTACGAAAGAAGAACAATGCACCTCTCATGGGGTATTTTTCCATAGGCCAGAAGCAAAACGAGCAGTGGACGGGAGATCTAGATATTACGGGTTCGAATTTCAACTGGTCGCTAATTTTACACGAAGAGAACACGTAAAATGAAAGAAAAAACAGACAAAGACGACACGAACAAGTTTATTTACATAAAAAACATAAAAAAATAATAATAAAGAAAAAACAGTATTGGAAAAAACAGAACCTGGAAGTTAGAAAGGGAAGCCACTGTTTCGAAAAAAAAATGTACTAGTCAATAATGGCATACACATACCACACACACGTACATGCACTCATATGTATACACACACACGCTTGTGCACGAGCACACACACGTGTAAGCCTACACCGGGAGATTTAGTTCCCGTTTTTTTTAGGTAGATTTTTTTGTGATGTGATATTTTGCAATTCTGACAAAATCAGTAAATACACGATAAAATCGCAGCATGAAATCCTTCTCATGAGTGAATATTGCCGAATTTGCATCATTTTGATTATAACATTTGCGTACTATGTAGATATATGATTATTTTTTTTTTTATATCCCAAGTATAGTGATCTTTTTATTTTTTTGTGAAATAAATTAATGGATATCAAGTGACAAAAAACACAAACATTTTTGTACTGAACATTTAAATAATTACATAAATTTCTCAAGTTTTAATGTTAGAATTATCTACAACGGGCAAGTCAGTTTTTTTTTAAACATTAAAAATAGCAATAATAAAAACGCCTATAGGTGCAAGTCTCCGGTTTTTTTTAATCTATACAGGAACTCATCATAATTATGCTATTGGCTACAAATTATTATTTTAATCGTCTATAATATGTAATATAATGTTATTCAACCAATTTGTATATGTCACTTGAACTAGAGTTAATTGATTGTAATAAATGTGCATATCACGTTATTATAAAAATGTATATTTTTATAAATAACAATAAATATATGTCTGATGCAACTATGGTAAGACTGGAGTAAACAGCTTATAAAGTATTATTAGTATAACATGATCGAATGAAATATCTAAAGGAATTACACGACGTGGGATTAGACTGAAGAATTGAAAAAAGATTTTACCACGGAATCTACAACAATGGTTGAAAGAGGGTTGTTTTGATTCACCTTTTAAAAAGGATATAAAGGATATAAAGGATATATAGCCATAGGTATATTTATTATATGTTAGTTGAATAATGCAATATAACATTTTTGTGCTATCACCAAAACCAAATATTATAAAGAATATATTTACGGGAGTTAAAAAATGACTATTGTTGCAGCTATACATACTGAAATATACATTTTTACACTACTGAAACTCAAGAAATTACACTTTCATTTTAATATACATAAAGTATATTTTAAACATTTAAACCTCTTTCGGGAGACAACACAAATTAAATACGTCCCGTGATCACCGTCATCTTATTTTATATTATATGAACAATTGTGAATTGCGGTGACACGGAGCCAATTACTCATTTCATCGGACAGCGGAAAATCTATTTTTAGTGTATGGTATTAAAAAAAAAATAAAACAAAACAAAAAAAAAAAATACGAAAAACAATGCATCGAATAGGGCACGCGTAATGCAATAAGACTGGAGGACCAGATAAGAAAACACACGTGTATTTTAATCTAAATGCGTCGTCGCATCCCCCCGCGGAATTCGTCGCCGAATATTTTGGAGCTTTGCCTAAACCGTACAAGCAATGACTCGTCGGGGTGACGTACACTCATTGGTTATTGTGTAACGATCTAACAGCGTGTAAGGAAAAAAATCCGTGGTCGATGAGAGCACATCGCATAATATTATAAAATATTTTACATAAAAAATAATTAATTTATAACAATTTACGTGATGTACTTACTCGGTTTTGTTGAATTTTACGTCGTAGGAAACAGTCACCATTAATGTTATTGATTCGAAACGGTTTTAACTATTATGTTCGATTAAATGATGATTTCGTAGAATGCACGGATATTTTTTATTTATTAAAAATGTATATTTGAATATAAATATTAATGATACAATTACAAATTAAATATAAATAATAAATAGTTCGATGGAAATATAACAATACTTTTACGACAGCGTTCAAGTAGCAGCTACCGGCGGTGGTGCGACGGAGCCGAGCCCTTATAAAATCCAAACTGGAGTCTGGACTGTCGCATATGCTCTCCTCTACTCCTGTTTAGAGACAATCCACCATATGCCCACCCCCCAAACCGCCTATCACGCATGCGCCATGTTGCTTTATTTTTTTCTCATACCTTTTTATATTATTATTATTACTATTATTATTATTATTATTATTATTATTATTATTATTATTATTATTCCTTCTCATTTCTTTTTCCTATTATTTTTTCATCGCCGTGTTTTTTTCCATTGCTATTATTATTACTGTATTATCGTGAAAGGAAAACTGTGCGCTATTCTTTAGTGTCAGGGTAAATATTCCTTGACCCCTGGAGGCTATAAATGCGGTGCGTACCTATATGATAATTCAATTTGTCTCTTCGACTTGTGCACACGGAATGCAGACCGAGTGCTTTACCGGCCTTTTGTTGTTAGACATGCATATACACATTCAAACACACACATACACACACAAAACACACACTCGCAAATCGCACGCGCGCACGCACAATAATAATAATATATATAAGATTTTTTTTTTTTTTGTAGAACTCACGATATTGGTGCAGAATCCGCAATGAGTAACGTGTGTGGCGCCTGAGTAGCATGGGAATTTATCTCTCTTTGCCACTCTCTCACACTCACTCTCTCCCTCCCTCCCTCCCCCCTCTCTCTCTTATTAATTCTCATGTACCCCTTCCGCCCTCGCCATCGTGATAGGCATTGCCGTCATTGACGTAACCACCACACTATACGCTCGAGTCAAACAGCTGAAGATTTTTAATCAACGTGCTGCTGAAACTTTACCTAAACACGTATACGGTAACCAAGAAACCACAGAATTAACTCGTATGTAAATAAATCACGATTAAATCGGCACTATAACTGACGAGTTGCACAGTATGAATATTGTTGTTCTATCCGTTTATAGTTAAATGCGGTTTAACGTGGATTTCTTACATTACTTTTATTAATAGATATTAATAGATCGAGCCGTTTAATCAAGAATTATTTCGCACGATTAATTCAAGTTAAAATATATTTTATAAATTGTCTACACTTACGGATAATAATTATTATTAGCGCATGTCAACGCCGTTTTCGCAGTATCTCAGCCATAATCCGCACGGTAGTGATTGACGTCCGATACTAAATTCGTATGAACGGTTTTGATGATGCATTTCGACAGAAGAAAATACTCGCGTTAGTGTAGGACCTATACTGTAGGTATATTGGCAAACGGGCGGTCACTGCCACTACCGCCGAACCAAATCCGGTCCACGAAATTTGAACAAACTGGTTCGCAATAGTATATAGTAACCCATATTGATTTCAAATATTGACAAAATAATAATGGTGTATTATTTTGTAAATATATGTTAGTGTAATTGTAATTGAAAAAGTCGACCTAATCTAATCATTTAATGACAGATTTTGTATCGATAATATTTTAACAACTCAGCAGTCAGCGTTTAATGTTCATAGTTTTATGCAAAATGTTTAATGTACACCATATAGGTAGGTACAGCAATATCCTTCAGTAAAGGGGTCAATAACCTCACAGCAAATAAATATTATGAACTACAGCTGTATAAAATTTTCGATGCCTAATAAAATACACTTGCAATAAAATTTTTAAAAAAACTACGATTATAATAAAGTACAGTAGTGTACTAAAAATCATAATATGAACTAAAATAGTAACACAAAATACTTATATTCAAATATATATATATATAATAAAATATAATATATGTATTTTAATAATTTTAAAATTATTATTTTATTTTTTTAGTTACCCTTTTCATTAGAAATAAAGTTTTATAATGAAAAAAATTTTAAAACATGTATTTTTCTTAATGGATATAAGAGTTTTTTTTTGAAAAAGAAGATCTTTCAATTTTTTTAAATTTTATTTGTAGAAATTTTAAGACCATATTTTTAAATTTTTAAGATTTTTTTTGTACTATATTAAGAGTGTTTTTAGACGTACTGATGTCTACTTTACAAATGAGAGCATTTATTTTTACTGAAAATTAATTAATAAAATATTTAAATTGTATAAACTTAATTCAAAATTCGTAAGAAGTTATTTAGTTATTAAAATGTTTATAGGTACTAAGTGTACAATAAATCTATGATAATAGATTTGTAAAATATATTAATATGAAGATTTTAGTAATTAATAATGAATAATTTTTTTAAGTAATTCAACAAAAAATATCAATAATTTTCAATATGATGATTAAGTTTATTTAAGTATTCATTAAAATGGTTTACTTGCGAATAGACATTATATTAATATCTCTAAACTACCTGTATGATAAACTGAAGATAGTATAATTAGGTTGTGTCCGAATAAAAGGTATTCATAACATGCCTAATGTTTCACATAATAATAAATGTATATATAATATTAAACAATAAGTAAAATCATAATAATTATGATGTTAGTTGCGTCTCCTGTTATTAATTTCATTCATATGCAAATGGCGTTGTACTAAAATTCCGTTGTTAAAATAAATTTTAAGAACATAACTAAATATTTGTTAATAATCGATCTGTAAATTCCACTTTATTAATTTAGTTGTTTATTTGTCGATTGCGATTTTATTAAGTGCTCGTATATCAAAATTAACGTAATGAATAGTAAAAAAAAAAACCTAAAATTTATTAGCGGCTACAAATTTATATTTCATAAATTTAAAATTTAAATTAAACTAAACGTTGGTGTTATAATATCCACTATATTATAGTGGAGATATTTTATTGATACAAAAAAATATTCATAATTTACATGTAACAAACAATTAATCAGGATGCAATTTATATAGTCGTATATCTAAAATAATACGCGGGACACAATTAATATTAAAAGTGTATTTCACGATGCAACTTACTGTCAATCATGGCCTTACTTTACATATTATTACAACAATTTGTAATCAAATGTATAAATTCACTATGTAAGTAAAATATTTACTTTCACGTATTGTATTTTTTTTCTTATTTTTGAAATATTATATTAGAAAAGTTGTTCTCAGTTTGAATTTTTTTGTGCAGACGTCTGCTTTCATTAATTTGTTTTAAAAAACCTTTTGTAAGCACGTACCCGTATAATTGTCAGCTAAAAATTACATAATTCGAATCAGACAGATTAAAATATAATTATTGGTATAAGTAACATAATAATTTTTACTTCCTATATTATACATATTTAAGCACTTTTAGATCTTTTATTTTGGTATATCATTCAATAAATCTTTTAAATAATTAAAAAAAAAAAATTAATCTTTAAATTTAATTTATAATAATAATAATTTTAAAATACTGTTAGGCAGTGCCACCAATGGGTGTCTTCTGCTCTCATGCATTTCATGTTTTTTTTTCACTTAGCATTAGCTCTTATTGTGCTCTTATTGTACAGATTGTGTTTACCTTTTTGTAAATAAAAAAAATAAAAATACTGTTAATCTAAAAAAAATTCTAATTTTTATATTTTAACAATATGTATGGAATGAATTGATACATATACCAACATATATTTATGCATTACCTATATATGTAATGCAAATTTTTGTACTACGTTACTTAATTATTAAGTATTAGAAATTCTAACTATTAGTATATAATATCTTTATAAAATAAAATCTCATTTATAAATATAATGTACAATCATATTTATTTTACTTCAAGTAAATTAAAGTTTTGATAATAAATTAACTAACACAATCGAAATATTGTTTCAGATATCACTTAAATAATATTAAAATATAAGATTAACGATGAAAGAATTCATAAGAATTAAAAAAGTTAAATATGTTATTATATATATAAAAAATATTGACTTGAACGAAAATTGATCGGTAAAATATTTGCTTAACTAGCAAAAATTATGATGATATTATAGAATATCATTAATAATAAAATGTTAAATTTCAACAGATCGATAGTCATGTGAAACAATGATATTTAAAAAAATAATATTACGAAATATGACGATAAACTATCTTACACATGTTATTGACCAAACAATGCATTTTTAATCTGAACCATATTAATTTAATAAAAATATTTAATTTCATAATCAAAATTGTAAATTATAATAACAGCATAACACATGATAATTAATTTTTACAGTAATAATTTATTAGTATTTAGATATATATTATATTATTGACAAAAATAATTACTATAATCAACCTCAATTTAAAATAAATGTAGTTGAAAATAAGTTATATTTAATTATGCCTAGTGAGATTTTTACACGTAGTCAAGAATATCTTTCTGAACTTAGCTTTTTCCAAGTACTGGACAGTTTTAATTTAAATAAAATATTTTATTGAATTTTATTGTAATAATCATAGTAATCGACAATGAAATATAAATGGAAATTAAAATTAATCCATTATAATATTTGCGTAATATAACTCATCCAATTGTATATTTTATATACTATAGAAATGTTTTAATTTATACTATGATTTATATACTTAATATGACTAATATTATCATACAATTATAGATACCTAAACAAATATTAATACAACTAATTTATAACAAAAATAAGAAAATTTTAGAACCATCTGAAACGGAATAGTATATTTTTTATTAAACTATAATCAGTAAATTCATTGATCATAAAAACGCAATAATAAATTATTTGTAAAATACACAAAACAAATAAACCATTTCCGCGAGAAATTTAAGAAATCTACAACGTCATATTATTCTATTACACGTTTATCGATGAAAACATTTTTTTTTATATATATACACAGATTGATTACTATGTAATATCATACACAGAAACTGATTTTACGTATAAGAAAATACCAAGAATGTATATTATAGTGAATACTCACATTGCGAGACAGAAGAACAATTTTTCTGCGTTTAAGCAAATTAGTAAGAAAAAAGACTAATAGACTTTCTATTTCAATAAATTTTCGAAAACATTTCTTTTGAGAGCTAATAGGTAATATAAACAAATTCTAACAGTTATTTCTACAAAAAAAAAGATCACAATAACAAAAACCGTACATTGGTCTACATAAACATGTGGATCTAGTAAGCCAAATACGATGAACCGGTTTACTCATAATGTCTGGGGTGCATGTATTCCAATACTACATTTTGGAAGACCAGCTATATTAGCAAAAAAAGAAAAAAACATAAATAAATAAGTAAAATAAAAGAATATGGAAAACCCGCAGAAACTCGCGTGTACTGTATATTTCGAATAAAAAACTAGTTATATTGTGAACCCAATAGCTTCAGGAAGTTAGCGCACTCAATATATTTTTATTATAGTGTGATTATCATAGAACCGGCTGTCCATCCAATCACCCTTACTCTGTCTCTCTCTCTCGTTCACTTTAGTATCCTCCTTTTCGGTTAACTATCTCTCTGCGCGGAGCCGCACAATCTAATAAAACTTAATGCGAATTCTATACACTAATTATACGTCCGTTTAACCCGTCTTCAGATCGGTAGAGCCCTTAGGTTACATAAGATCAAGACCTTGGTGCTTGAGTAATATGGAAGAGCGCGCGAAAGAGAGAATGTAAAAAACAAACCCAATAATAATAAATTGGGTGTTATTCAAATTCACTACTCGCAATAGGTGTTTTATTCATTGATCATTATAAGTAGCGGCAAATCGGGTCTAATTATATTGCTCACGGCTGTTATAACATAGTGCCTTCTAGTCTTCTAAAGTTGAAAAACAAGGCATATTAGTGTGTTACCTACTGGCGTTATGATAAAATGATATGAAACATTTAAGATACTATAATCAAGACTTAAGATCCATTACGGTTCTTCAGCATTAATTGATTGAAATAATAATCGTTAATTACATTATATTTTATTGTTTTGAAAAATATCTATGGACTTTCTTGAAAGTTTCATAGCTATAAATTATAATAGTAAGTGTATTAATATAAAATTTCATTTGCAACTTTAAACACGCAATAAATAGGGTAAGATTATAAATAATAAAAACTATTTATTAATAATTGTCATTTATATTAAAAATGTATTCATAAATAACAAGATACTTAAAACAATAAAATTAATTAAAATTTTTAAAGCATTGAATCTTGTATTTGCATTGCTAATTTAAAAAAAAATAAAATATAAGATAAACAATAAACAATTAATTTAATAATAAAAAAAAACTATTCTAAGTAGGTAATGCTCTGTGATAATAATAATAAAAAAAAAATCAAATGAAATGTTTTACATCTTTTCACAATTTTTGGATTTCTTAAAGATGCAACTCCAAAAAAGAAAATAAAATATTAAGATTGTTATCTATACTCTTGCTTGTTCTTGTTCTGTTTTACTCATTGTTAATCCATTTCGGAATAGGATAATGAAAAAGTGTAATATTCAATTTTAAAGCATATTGTGATGATAAAATCACCGTATTTGAAAAACAATTTTAAGTTGAGCTTGGCTTATACTTATTTAGTAATAAATTTTATAAAACCAAAAATATAATGTAATTGTTTACTATATTTTGAATTCCAGATTTTTTGCTTGGTTCCGTTCAAAATCTAATGAAGTATGATGAGCATATACCATCAGATAAAAATTATGTTTATTATATAAATATTTGAATTTTTAAAACAACTTAAAAAAATGTGTAAAAAAAATATTACCAATATACTCTGGGTATACTATTTCTAATTCACGAAGGCAATACGAAAGCAGTTCCCACGGCGTCGTTGGTTTAAACTGAAAAAAAAGGTTTACTATTTCTAGGCACATCGTCATGTATAATATTATTTAATATGATAATAAAAACATAATACGAATACTATAAACTAAAATCAGAATTTAAATTACTGCTTATTAATATTTTACAATTATATTATGTATAATAATGGATGCACTAGACCACTATGTACATAATTTATTTTTTGGTAAGATGAATTATATTTGTATATACTATTGCAAGGACAAGCAACAGTATTATTATAACCAGTAATAACCTTGTTAAACAAATTATATAACCGAGCATAAAAGATTTATATGAATTCAAATTTTGTAATGGTTTTTACAGAAATTTGAAATCATAATTTATAAAAAAAAATAAAATATCTTACATTCTGATAATATAATAAATTTATAAGGGCTTTAAAATTATAAATAGCCTATATTCAAAATAAATTCATATACTCGGGGTGGTTTATTATGACGTGGATTATATTATTATGTAATATTTTACCTACCTACTTTAAAAAAATAATGTTAGCGAAGTTGGGATCGATGGAGGGGCCAATGCACAACAATGTATGTCTTTGAAGATCTGTGCGATAGCAAATCCAGTACTCGTGACCGGCATAGTTGTACTTCATTATACATAAATCTAATATTATCCTTATGGTATCATGGAGAAGTCTATAAAAAAAATCTACGTTTAATGACAATAAAAAGCTCTTTTGTCCCCAAACTTGTTAGAGCTATGATGTCATATGCTCATATTAACATTCAGTGTCTTGTGTGAATGGTGCAAATATAAGTTTTTATTTATTTAATAATGGATATGTAAATATTTTTATGTTATTTATTATTGGTTCGTCTCTTTATCTTTATTTTTCGGAAAAAATATAATAACAATTTTAAGTATAAATATTATATAGTGACATTATTATATTTTTAAAAAAAGTTGTAACAATTATAAATTTATATTATATATTATCCTTTGAAGACAATTCAAACGATCGTGTGAAAATTATTAAGAAAATCGGGGTTATATGATACATATGATAATATTGTGGGAAAAATAGTTAGAAGATTATTTAAAATATGAAGAAAAAGTATTGAGAACCAGTTTTGGTTAACTTGTATTCTTATATTTTTTTCTTGAGAAAATATTTTATAACAAAACGGTACAGTAATAGTGTGCTTTGAATGTCAATTTATGATATACATTTTTTTAATAAATACGAAAAGTATTAAATAGGTGATCAACAAATATTGTCAAATAAAACAGCAGTTAATGTATTGTTAAGATAATTTTTTTATAAATAGATATAATTAA
The DNA here is from genome assembly GCA_036289425.1 of Rhopalosiphum nymphaeae. Classification (NCBI taxonomy): domain Eukaryota; kingdom Metazoa; phylum Arthropoda; class Insecta; order Hemiptera; family Aphididae; genus Rhopalosiphum; species Rhopalosiphum nymphaeae. Next base: position 4,344,817 of record JAZAQC010000012.1, on the reverse strand, counting down.
AGCTCGCTGAATATATTTATTTGATACGTTTATAATTATTATTTAAAATCAAAATAATGTATTTAAATGATAACTAGGAGTTTAGGAACATAGGACGTAATAAATATTTTTGTAATTTGACTGAATAAAATATTAACAGTTTTTATTGTGATATTTTTATTGAAAATATGCAATATTAATATATAATATATTTTAAACCTTAAATTATATATAGGCACGCTCTTGGTTTTAAAACACTTATATTACACAAAAAAAAAATTCTTATTTATATATAAAGCACGAAGAAACTATAATTAATAAATATTTTATAAATGCGAACAAACAAGTTAGGTACATAAATAAACTATTTTGCTTCAACGAATCATAGTAATTTTAATATGATCAAATTATTTATTGCAGACTGCAGTATACATTTTTTAGTACTATGTATAGTAAGTAAGTATTTAATTGTATGTTACAATGATATTAAGTTCCATAAATTAATACTAATAATATGAAAATTTAATCGTGTTAAAATAGTTGATTTTGTATAAATTATTATATTTCCCATAATTATTTTATAAAAGTACCCGTGGTTACTTAACTATAAAAACTATTTTAAACTGATAACTTGAAAGTTGTATAATTATTTAATAAAATGCATCGTTAATAACCAATTTTATTTAATTGCTTTAAACTGTACTAAGTAATATGTTTGTTTATAGTGTAATAAAGTGTTATGAGTTTATGACTGTAGCTAAACATATTATAATTGTAATGGATTCCTTAATATAAATTATTAAATTCAGAAATGGTATTATTTAAATAGTTATAATTAAGTACAATTTTGATGTGTAGCAATTTTAAGGAAAAAACTGTAGAACTTAAACTATTATAAAAGCATTAGTGATATTTTTTTGATCAAAAAAGCAACGAATAAATCGCAATTTTTTGTAAAAGTATTAATATATCAAAATCAATATTCAATTATAAGATCTTACTACCATTTCGTACAAATATCAGCGTCGTACTCGTAAAGTGGTATTGATCTGACGAGTTCAATTAAAATACGACAAGTATAACTAACAATTATTTATCAACAGAATACAGCAGTTACCGATTGTTTTTTTGACGATAAGAAATATCATTTAGATAAAAATATTAATTATCTATAAATTTGGCAAAACAATTTTGTAAAATATTGACCGTAGTAACGAATATTTATGGTTATAGAAGTTAACTTAAGAAGGTTATTTAACAATACTCTTTTACTATTTAAAAATATCTACATTTATAGTACATAAAAAAAAAATAGCAATCTACAGTTATATACCTACTTCTCTATTATTATCTAAAAATAATAAAATTGGTTGTGAGTAGCTATAACTATTATGCATATTGTTTGAAAAACGAAATAGCATACGAGACCTACCCAACTCAATATTTTGATGAGGTAGCCTAACAAGAATATTAAAACTAGCCGTTTTCAAACGTCACATAACTAGTAGATACCGATTGCCTATACCTTAAAAAATATAACCCGTTAAATATTATACTTTATACGAGAATCTATTAGATGTTTTTTTATTATTATTATTATTAATGTGGTCTCTGCAGTAAGACTTGCTCAACCCAACCCTGTAGTAACCTAAATAATCATGGAAATTTCATTGTAATATATTTATGAATTATGACGACTATTCGGTGTACTGGTTATGGTTTCTAGGAAGCATCACGGGTCGTCCTATTGTTCTCCCTATTGTGCGAATACATCAGAATTCAGAAGTGATTTATGTCATTCGGTGATACGGTTCACCAGACATTATGTTTACTCATTTGGTGCGTACGTAATATTTTTCTCTCTTTAAAAAAAAATCATCCTGAAGTCAACTGAGACAAATATTAGTTAGAGTACCATAACATTTCTTATTTTATGCTTCAAGTTCTATGGATAATATGGAATGTATAAATTCAAATGTGAATTATGTGATAAAATATGATGATATGCAAATTATTTTATATAACAATGTCAAACTGATTTCATACAAAATTAAATATTAGTATTGAATAGTTTTTAATGTTTTTATAGCTTAAGAATATACGCTTAATGAATAAGTGACACATTATCATTGAAATTCAAGAAATAATTGTTCTTACTAGTTATAACTTATAATTTATAACAATCAATAACAATTATTTAATTCAATTTCTTAAAAATATCTTTTTTGTAATTTAAATTATATTTGATAAAATATACATGTAAATAGCAAATATTTTAAAGTAGTGAGACCGGTCTCTTTCGTCTGCTAAATAAACTAAATGTTGCAATAGGTTTATCAACCAGTAAATACAATTTTTTTTTCAATTTAACTGATATAATATGTCTAATATTGAAGTGTGAAAGAAGTGTTTATACCCTGTTATTAAATTAGAACAACGTATGTGGGAGAAGCATTTTATATATAGTATCATTAATATGGTGGCAGTTGTTTTTTTTTTTTTGCTGATTATTTTGACAAGTTTATTTAATTGGCACTTAATATTAAAAGTTACTGTTCAAATAACACATAACATAAATTATAAAATAATAACGTTATTTAAATGTATTTGATGATTGAGTAACATTTATTGATCATATCCGTGACAACTAAAATGAGTTATTTAATCACTAGAAGTAATCGACCATGTGTTTGAAATAGAATAACCTTAACAAATAGTAACTTATTATAGACTAAATATAAATTTTCACTAACACAATGTTTATATACTTTATTGTTAAAAATGAGTAAAATAATAATTTTAGGTAGGTACCTACCTATAGAAACCAAAGCATAAAATATAATTATCCCACACTCAAACGCTATAAAAATAACTCTTAAGAAATTGAATGTATAATCCTGTATATTAAATATAACAACATACATTTTCAAATAATAAATCAATTAAAAATCGATATTGTTTTTGTATTCATAGCAATTCTTTAATTATTTAATTATTTATCCATTTTTATTGCAATATTGGTATGTAGGTATATTTTTTTATAGTTTTATATAATTTCTACAAAAGTAGAACACATTTTACTATAGAAATAAAATATAGTAAATATAATTTTAATTATAATTTAGGTAATAATATAAATTAAATTATATTAGTTTCTATGCTTTATCATATTATTGTTGAAATGTATAATAACCAGAGTGTGCTAGTATTCTGTAGCATATTGAGCCTCATCAATATTTTATATTTTTAGGGATATTGTTTAATCATTATTTTATTCATATTAAGACAATACGTATATTTTCAAATATCTATTACTGGAAAGGGTGTTATTTATTTTGACAAAAGTAAGGTATGCGACGTCACTATACTAACTAAAAAATATTAAAAATTTGCTTTCTATTTATTATCCATTACGCTCTTAAAATTATTAATATATTATTATGTATATTAGTTAATATTTTTAATATATAATCAAATAGTTTAGCTTATCACTTGTAAATCATGAAATTAAATAATATTATATTATTTTACCAGTTATCAGCTGTCATTGTATATGTATTGTATCATACTGCCAGCGCTTGTGCTTTTATGTACTATTGTCTATTAGTTATATTATTTTATTGATACTGTCAACACAAATAACGGTAAATTAAAGCGGAAATTAACAAATTTTAGTGTATTTTTTAAAACTTCATTTACCTTATTTTCTTAATAATAGTTGAATTGTTTTAGCAACATGTTTTTGTTGTTTATATGATTTCAACTCTTTCAATGTTAATTATTTTAAAAGTACATTATAATATAGTTAATATGAGAAATAATTGCAGATTATAAAAGGGGATAAGAGTATATTTACTTTTCTACAGTTATACCTGTTAAAGGCCCGATGAAATGTTAAAATTGGCCTGTTTAAAAACTCGCAAAACCGAAAAAACTAATATAGCCCCATATAGGATTTGCAATGGATCTAAGGAAATTTCTTTATAAAAACAATAAAAACGTTGATAATAAATAATTTCTAGCGCCACATACTTCTTAGTCTAACCCAATTTGAATAATTGTTACTTAAATTTATATTATGCATGAATCAAAATAAGAATTATTATACTTATTTTTTTATTTTTACTTATTTTAAGTTTTTTATTGTTAAATTATTTAGAAATAATGGAGAAAAAAAAATTTAAATCGTTGAATTTTTAAAAATATTATTTTTAACTTCAAAATATTTAAATTTATAAATAAATATACAATTACTAATATATGATTAATATTGATCAAGTTCATTAATTTAAAATATTAAGACAATATTCCGATTAGAAAAACAAACAGGTATTTGAAGTATTTATTAATTTACATACCTACCTAATTATACAAAATTATCATACTAGTATTATAAATGATTAATATAATAAATTATTATTATATTACTTGCATATATTAATAAAATCTGTTAAAATTTAAAAAGACATTATTTTTGATAAACAAACATTATTTTGTATTAATATACAATCATAGAAATTGTATAATTATTAAATAATACAATTAATTAAGCATTACATTCTAGGAAAATATAGTCTATATAATTTATAGTTAAAAGCTTAAAGGCTTTAGGTAATATTTTTTTTTAAAAATTCAAATTATATTTTATTTATTAATATTTTTTTTTCTTTATTATTATTATATGCTATTTTGACTATAATTAATTGTTTAAAAAATATAATTTATTTTAAATATTAAATTTAATTCGATAAGATAAATATATTGTTTTAAGTACAAAATATGCACTCAAATTATATTTCCGGTTGTAATAGTTTTATAAGTTTTATGAAAAGCTACTATCAATTATAATCGTTGATCGCTGATCACCTTAATATTTTAAGTTGGTTTTAACTAATTATTTATAAATTAAGTTACTTTTATTCTTTAAACTTTATATACCACTGATTATTTATTATTATCATTACTAACAATGCCGTTGAAACTTTAAAGTTTTTCAAACACCAAACAGTACACAATACAGTAAATAAGAAATAATTTAATAAATATATAATATACATAGGTTAATGGGGTGAGGTGATATATTAACGTTACATGGTCTTCTAGTAGTTTAATAATATTTTCTGAAGGATACCATTAAATTTTTAAAATAGTAACTATAAATGTATATTATATTATAGCACGAAACAAAACATAAACTCGACGTGCAAAACGTATTTGGGCCTCCTAATTTAGTGTAGCAATAAAAGGCTTTTCTAGGGCTAGTATTTTATTAGAAAAAAGATTGAGTAATGAATCAAATAACACAATACGCAAAAGAAATTAATTATTTACTAGAAGTCCCAGAATCAACTAAAAATAGTTGTAAAACATTACGTATAATTAAGAATTATTTCATCTGCTGCCATCTAGTGGTCCAAATTTCTAGCCCACATAATACTTAAATATTGTAGTAACACTAGGTACGCATCATAATAATTTTATGATAATATTAAATATAAATATTAAAACAATATTATAATCATTGGTCAATATGGATGAATAAATATATTTTTAATTAATCTAATCAATTATTATTGAACACTACGTCACAGTATATTAAATGTAAATTTTTAAATTCCTAAATTACTTAGTACATACATTTTTTTTTTTTAGATCTACGGTTTCGAAAAATCCAAATATCATTTAAACTGCAACGTATTGTAATTCACCGAGTAAAAACCCGTTTGAATTATTGTGCAAGTAAATATTCATAAATATTTTGTAATATTATACTTTGAGAATAGTTTTGATACTGGTTCTCAAATGCCAAACATACATATAAATATATATATTTTTTTAAATCATTTTTTGATTTAAAACGTCTATATTGAGTAGATTCCTTATCCACATCAGCACCGTTGTCATAAATAAGACAAAAACTAAGTACATACTTGAAATTATGCTACGTGCTCAATTGTTTTATTTTCAAGGTTTATGTTCCACCAAAAATGACTACATTCTAAACTGGTTGGTTGAGTGAGGACATAAAAACTTCGGGTTTATGAGAATAACATTGCAAACACAGACCGATATCTATTTAAAATAGATTGAATTTGAAACTTATTCTGTATAGACCTAATAGGGTATTAATTAAAAATATTTTAAATTGTTAAAAGTTTGCATACTTGAGTACTAAAAATTAATAAATATTTTTGATTAACGTTTAGTTGTTTAAAAACGGATTTCCAATAATTTCAAACAATTAACAACTAATACGATTGGAATGAACAATTCGAGTAAAAAAAAATACCCATAATAATGCTAATGAGTTACAGATATAATATATGATATTATACAAATTACAAATACATTTTTAATTTATAAATATTTTTAAGTTTATACGAAGATCAATTTGTATATACTATTATTACATATGTAATATATAAATCGATTAAACTACAATTAGCGTGTTATCATTATTATACATTGTCTACAGTTTTTTTTTTTGTTCGATACTAATCTTATAAAGCTCAGTGTCTATGCATAATGAATAATGATCTATCATTTTTTTTTTTTTTTTGATTGATCGTCAATCCCTGCTGGTCCTAGTGCTAGTCTGATTTATTCTGAAATATGTAAATTTCTTTTTTTGGTGGTATTTGTGACATTTGGTTGTCATAGTATGTCAGATTATAAGTGTAATAATTAGAAACAATACCTATATAATAAATTTCATGAAGGAAATTTTAGTCTGTTTATAAGATATGTATTGCCTATTAGTTAGGTGCTAGTGTCAATACTTAATTTTTTTCTTTCTAATTATTTTATCCCGCAGGATTGTGCAATAACATTGCTTGTTATTTAATTTTATTAAGTGTGTAAGCTTGATTGATAATATCCATGTATTTTTTTTTTAATTTAATCATTAAGAATACAAAAAAATAAATTTATATTTATACAGTTCAATTGTGTATAGGTACTATCCACGATTTTTAGATTACATCACGTGTATAAGAAACAACAGCTTTACTGTATCATTTATAGATTGATTCCATATAATACAGCTTATATGCAGCTAGTATGGTCATTATGAAATGAATAAATCTAATCAAACATATCAACAGAAGTCAATAGCCTGTAATCGATAAAATAAACTACTCAGACACTGAAAAAAAAAAGAAAAATGTTTTAAAAATAAATACAATTTGATGAATAATGTATTCGAGTTAGTTTATTTAGTTTTTTTTAATAAAATATAACTTATTTACTAATATACTGACTACTATAATAATAATTTTTAAAAACCAATCAAGGAAAAAAATAATATTTATTTTAAGTTGAGCCGTTAAATTTTAAATTGCAAATATTTTTAAGCATTGCATCTTATGCGATTGTGCTCTTCATTTTTCACGGAGAGAGGACAATATAGTGCATTGCAAGCATATCCCAAGAATATTTACAGTATTATTTGTCGGCACTCTAACGACGAGATTTCTATCAATTTCATCTTAATGAGGTATTACAACATTGACCTCTGAGTTCACTCGATACAAATGACCAAGCTGATGGTTTAGTGCGCAATTTTTGCGTCCTCGACCGCCTGCGTGTGTGCGTACAGATGACGAGAAAAAACCAATTTATAACACATACGTTTAGCTTGTCCAATAAACGTTTATGCGTACACTCTTGTGCATTATATATTTTTATATATTACACATACACATGTATACAATATACATATATATATATATATATATATATATATATGTTTATAAACAAGCGTATATGCTTCATTCTAGTTTGTCCCCATGTAAAAACCACTCCGGTGTCATAAATCAACCATCGAATAATTAGTTATTGTTGCTGATGGCGCGCCTTGGTGGTCTCTCTCTTTTTCTCTTGTTTGCTCTCTCTGTACTCTCAGGAGTGTGCACAATGCATTTTTTTAAAAATCTTTTTTTAGTTCGTCGAACCCGAATTGCACGTCCCTGTGTATCACTAGTTATGGTTAAGTGGCGAATGTAATAGAGAGAAATTAAAAAAAAAAATACTGAAATATATGAAGAGTTGAACAAAAATAACTTTTTTGCAAACCATGTATCTATTATATGTAGGTATATAGACAGGAAGCAGATGGTATATATAGACTTTTGTGGAGAGAAAAAATGGAATGAAATCATTAACGATTTAATAAGAAAAAAATGTATCTACTTGGCATTGATTTATTTAGCAAAATTAAGAGGACCACAAAGAGGAAGAAAACCGGCAGCCATATAATTTGACAAAGCCGGCGTTCAGTTGCGTTGATTTATAGAATACTCGTTTTATAGGGCGATTATGCGACTAAAAATACCATTCATCTTAGGGTTTAAAAAATAAATTTTGTTGATTGGAATGTTAAAGTTGTATGTATTTCATGTCTAAATTAAATACTAAGAATAGTAATTATACTTGCTAGTCCCTTAAACCCTTATTTCATTACTCGTATAATTAACTTTATAAATAATACTATAATATCGTAGTAATATGATGACAATCCTAAAATTATATTAATATTTTAATACCATCTTATAGAATATCAATATATGAATTAAATAAAGACTTTTATTGTATCCAAATGTAGGAAATAATGTCTATATTATATCAATTATTTATTGTGTTAAACAAACAATTCTACTAAGAAGATTTCACATTAAAATTTGTTATCTTTGTCACTCCGATATTATTGTTGAACGGTATGCTAAAACAATCAACCATATCAACTATAAATAGTTGCAGGATGATTTTAAAAGCTATACCTACCTATACCTCCTATTATTAAAATAAAGCATTATACAAAGCAGCATAATATATTCAAGGCATCTCGTAGTATATTTTAGTATAATTAATAAATAAAAAGCCTTAACAGCAGTTTAAAATTATTAATAAAACATTTGAAAAAAATATAATACATAATAAAATCCATTATAACATTCCCTAAAAAAAATTATTCATACAATTTTATAATCAGTATTATTATCCATAAAAAAAAATATATAGTGATTAGTAATTGATCTTAGTAAAACTGTGAACGTGGTTTTGGTTTTGTAATACAAAGATAATAATTGTATTGATAACTAATTTTGAACTCGTTAAGAAATAGATATACACTATTTTTTGTTTCAACGGGATTTTATTAATTTAATAAGGTTCAATGAATTTGTGTTTATTTATATTTTTAAATAGTTTTAATGATTAAGATAATAAATTAATAATCAAAATATTTAAACAAGTTGAAAACGATAATAGAAGTCTATTAAATTATTTATAACATTTTACAAGTAATGTATTATAATACCTATGTATTTTTATAATTAATAATAAAACTCTCTACACCAACAGCTAAGGTTATGAATCGTAGGTTTAAAACTATTAACTAAAAAGTAAAAAAGTGAAAACCCAGAAGTCATTCTGTTGTATATTTTTGAGTATATATCATTATTGAGTAGGTTACCATCACACTCATCACAAGTGTATTAAATTTGAATTTAATAATAATATTAAATTATTATATCATGTATTATTGTTATCAAATATCAACTCATAACTCAGTATCAACGTAGGACTTGTAGAGCAGTGTGATTAGATTCATAGTATTTCATGGTATAAATAGGTTAAAATTAGTTTACATTTTTAGCCAGTTTTATTTTATGTATAGAAAATAATAAAATGATTACGCAATCAAAAAAAAAAAAAAAATATTATAGCAAAAATAAATTTTTCTTTGTTATTATATTAAATTTCATTAAAATGTGTACTTCAGGGTAATTATAAGACAATATTTTCGTAACTATGTAATTATTACATTTTAAAATTATTGACCAAGAAAAATAAAATATGTTATTAAAATTTATTGAAAACAAACTAAAAGTTAAAGTTAATTAAAAAAGAAATATTTTTAGGAAATATATCATTTCTAAAATATAAAAACTGTTATACAAATATTCAGTGATTATTAAAATTTTTTCTTTATTTTATAAAATTGTTTTTAATTTCGTAAATAATTCATAATATTTTTCGCTTAAAAAGAAACCATCTTTAGAAAAATTATGAAAAATATTAACCATGGCTTACCTATGATGACTATAGGATGCTACCATATCGTTAAACAAATTTCCACATGAAAAATATAATATATAAACTGTATCATGTAATAAATGGTGCGTAATTCAATTATTCGGTATTGCTTATTCGTATGATTTGATTCTTTACTAATTATGATGAATTGCATATTCTGCAGTGAGAAATGGTTCATGTAATTAATTTTAATATTTATTAACGGCACTATAATAATCCTAAGAAAACATTATTATCAACAGCTAATGAATAACTCAATTCATAATTTTATAATATATTAATATATTATATTATATCGTTTAAAATGAAAAATTAAAATGGTCACATGTAATGAAACAAATACTAAGCTAGTTATTTATGAATAATCACAACGAATGTATAAAAATAAAACTTATATATCTCTATTATCGTTTTAAAACTAAACTGTTAAATTTCAAATCAAGTTAATGGTATTTTTTAATTTTACAATTTTAAATTCTAAATTGCTTATCAAATTTACCATATAAGGTGATAGTATTTTACAACTGTATGCACAAATATTAATTAAAAACAAAAAATTGTACATACGAGTTCATATTATTTTGATATTAAATATTTAAATTGTAGGAAAAATAGCACAGTCATTGAGTAGTTAAAATTTTTAAAGGACTAAGAAAAACTATAAAAATCAATTACCTATTTTATTTTTAAACTTAAGTTTTATTTGTTAACAGTGAAAAAATAGTCTCTCCGGTTAACTTTTGAAATAATTATTTATTATGAAATATATAACGAGTAACGATAAAAAAAAAAATAATAATACGCGTGCTGTCACACAATAATATTGTGACTACTAATTATTGAATACTGACTAAACTTTACAGATGGGTATTTAAATTAAACATCAGATGAAATCGAACGCAAATATTTTAGGTGTTATTTGGAGTTTACGTATATTATATTGTGATAGACATATAAAAACAACCAACGACCATCATTGTCAAACGGAATACGATTTGCAACTAAGGTAAACATCTCGCACGAAAACCGTGTTTGGTGAGATTTGAGCGCGCAAGGCTCTTAAATATATTTAATTTCGGTTCCCTTATCAGCCTTTTCTATCTGTATTCATCTCCCCCCTACGACGGACACTTGCCTAACACAATATTGTGACACACTTGGCCCATTTCGTCACACCCGTTTATTATGGCTTATCACTCGTTGAAAAACCATAATTTCAACGCTCGCGTCCAAGAACACGAAATGACCACCTAATATGTCTGCCGAGCTGAGTGGAAATTATTATTGTCGAGATAATCCATTGCTATTATTTTTTTTTAACAGAAACAATTCGTTTAGGGTTCCTGTGTTATGTTCGATAAAGCCAGCACAATATAGGGCTTATAGGTTTTCAATTCTATTACTCCCCATAATGGTACACTATTGATTCCATTACACGCTAACCGACATCCCACATATACAATGTACAATTTAACGGTTTGTGTGTATTATATGCACTGCCCTGCGTTTTACGCAACGTTCGACCCATCCTATTACATAATCAGCCCCAAGTAACACAAACCGTGAGATTTTGATGTTTGTTCAACTGCCGCCAGGCCATCGTTTATATTGTATTGTTACTTAATAATAATACAGATACAAAGAAATCACTATGATAAAGTGTAAACAATTCGTTCAGGTCGATTGGGAAAGAAACGTAAACCAGACACAAATTAAAATTTAAAACATATTAGTTTATTGATGAAGTAACTTACACTGCACGACCATGACTTATGACATATGACATTTAATTGTGGTTCTACAGATATTAAAAATCTGCAAATATATTATTACCTACATTTATTAGTAATGATATAAAAAAAATAATTAGTATAAATTTATCACAGAACACGAGTGGGTGGCATCACGAAATCTTAATTATTCCAACCGTTTCATTGATGTAGTATAGTAATGTCTTAATGTCACTTTATATTGAAACCCAGACAACAATTTAAATTTTTCCGAAATTTGTCAACACCCCAGCTTAGGTAAATAATATTGTAATCAGTATATAAAATTAATTTTTAAAATTGTGTTTCAAGAACAACTAAAATACCGTAAATGACTCGATGTAAATCAGGAATGAAAAAGATCGTAAACCTTCTTGTTTTTCGAGCATATCATTTCTACAATAAGTAGATTATACATAGTTATGTTTCATATCTATTATCGAAATGTAAACATGTACACATATATTATGTTATGAATTTTATTTTAAGAATTCCATTTCATGGAAAAAAATACAATATTTAATTATTTAAAATTCAAATCGTGTTGACGGAACCTTTAATAATAGATAAAAATAAATATTGAGTTTATCAATTAACCGTTACGGGCCGTGTCAAGATCATTTATTTATTTTTTATCCCAATAATATATTATTAATATACACTATGTTATCATCGTATGACAATACATTCATTATTTCAAAAAATATATCATCTACATTTTTATGTCTGACCTTGTTAAGATTATTATTGGATCAGAAACTTAACTCAATTCACCTTTTAAGTTATTTTCATTTAATAAATGCAGTGACCTATTTAAAAAAACCAAATATTTGAAGAGTTCTGATGAACGAACATGATTTTTGTAATGTTATTCATTGAATAAACAAAGATAGCAAAATATACAAGATTAATGTACACTTAAAATCGTAGTATTTTATCGTAGTTAAAAACCAAATCAAAAAACATAAATTTTAATTGATATATTTTTATTATTTTATTATTTTTTTTCGTTTATTTATTTATTTTTTTTTTTTTTGTAATTATTATTTTGTTTACGAATCGTATAACATCTTATAATATTTCGTTTTCAACGATATTCATTCATCAACTTTTCGATTCCCACAATAATAATAATAATCATTATAATAATAATAGTAATAATAATAATAATAATAATAATAATAATAATATGATAATAATAATAATAATAATAATGATAATGATAATAATAAGTAAATTAATCAATAATTATAAAATTAAATTACATTAATTGATTAAACCTAATAACATAATTTGTATATTTACTCGATGAGAGTTTCAGGACAAAAAAAAATACTACTAAAAACAATTAAATAATCATAATAATAATTCTTAAAAGGATAAATCATAAAATTATAACAGGAACCAATACCAAAAAAAAAAAAAAAAATCAACTTAACAAGGTCATCAGATATGACGCTATTACCAAAAATAAAATAATAATACAAATAATAACACACTCGCAAAATAAAAGTTAAGATAAAAGAAAACAGTATTTTTCATAATTTACTTTTAACCTAAACGTCTACTTTCTATAATATTAACAATACAATTTTTTGTTCAATTAATTTACACATACATGATAAAAACAGACGAAAAAAACACATTTAAAATAGGTTATAAACTATCGGACGTTATGTGATTTAATTATAATATATATATAATATGTTGTATTTATAGAATAATTATTATCTAACGAAAATTGGTACATCTAGTTAATGCCCTGAGATGCTGCACCATTATTGTATTATAAAAATGTATAATAATCTATATCATTATCCGTAGAGATATTTTAAATGTAATATGGTTATAACATAATATTATAATATGACGTATTATTTATTTGTTTGTACATTTGAAATATATGAAACGGAGTAGAAACACAGCCTTAGGAAATAAAACAGAATAATAAGCTTTGCTGGAACTTAAGAAATATAAACTTAAGACATTTACTATTTCATTATAAATAAAAGGTAACAAATAAATCACCGTGAAAGTAATACATTGCACTCAATTAACACACATTATTATTTTATATTATTTTATATTATTATTAGTTTTTTTTAATTATTATTTACACATAAGTGTATTTATATAACAGACTATTATATTTTAAATTATATTAAATACTATAAATAATGAACTTTTTGGTTTGAGGTGTATTTGTGTGAATAATAATCGTATAATAGAATTATCGTTCCTGATATTTATTACTATTATTATTTTTATTATGAATATAGAGGTACCTGTATTGTATTATAAATGTTTCATGATTACCCTGCATGAGTGACGAGTGTATTTCTCTATAGTTAAGTTTAAAATCCTATCAGAACTATTGTAAGAATTAAAATTAAAATAAACGTTTGCCATGTAATAATACCTTTGAAATAGGTATGACGCACCATCTCTCGTAAACTCTTATTATTCGCTTATTTGGATTGTTACAGTTATACAATTATTACTGTAATAATGATGATGATAATATTAATGAAAGCTGTTATTAAAGTTTGACCGACCGCTTGTTGGAGACACGTAAAGTTTCAATGTAATTTCGCTGGATAAATAATATTACCTACTTCAATAACCAAATTACTGGTAATATTACATCCCATTAATCACAAAATTTTTCAAACGTATGCGTTTTATGGCTCAGAAAATTAAAAAAAAAACAAAATGGCGAATGAACAGGAACTATAAAAAAAAAATATGTATTTTAGTGGCTTTTATATACGAGGAACAATATTGTATATATTTTGTCGTTTTTTCTTGCTAATTTCGAGGTAAACATGTTTTATCTCTTAAAAACGTACGAAATGCAGTAAAACTTAAAGCCAACATGTGTGTATAGGAATCACAGTTTCACAGAAGTATACACATGATTAATATCTAATAAAATAAAATAAAATTACTGTAACTAAAACTTAGGAACTGTATGTAGACACCATAATGTGTTCGGCTGTATATTAGGTAATTGTATCGTTTTGATTTGTTTATCGGGCTGAGACGAAATTCTATTGTTTCGGAACAATAATTTATCTTTAAAATGGCTACATTTTGGTCTAAAATAATATAATTTTTTTTTTTTTAATAACGATGATCACTTATAAATATGTACACGATCAATTTGTTTTAAAATCTAATTTACACGTTTCTTTGTATTCACTAGCTGTAGTAGTTTTGTTTACATTTTTTTTTCGTTATTTTTATTTAATTTCAATCCCTTATCATTTAAAACGATTATTATATTACACGCACGATTACGAACCACGGCCGTACGATCCGACCTAATGATTATATAATTATTATTATTATTTTTTATATATAATATTATAATATAGACATAATATGGATTACGACTAAGGGCGATGAGAAGGGAGGTCCGACAGGATAGGATCGGAGGTAAGGGGCATGCACGCAAATGGTTGGGCGGGGGAAAGGAGCGGCGATTTAGCCGAATGCCTGTGACGACGACCACGTAGTGGACAAGGGACACGCGCTTGTGTATGACTGGCGTGTGCGCATTTCTCGGTGCAGGAAGTACACTCGGTGAAGAAAAACACTGCTGCAGAAAAATTAGGTTCGGAGCACCGCGTCGAACGCCGCCAGCGCGTAGTCCCTAAACACCCCGTGTCAGTCTTGCTCCTTATCCTTGTCATCCGCTTCCGGACTCAGTCTTTCGTCGTCGTCGTCGTCGTCCTCCTCGTCGTCGACCCCATCGTCCTCGTCACCGGCACCGGCACCACCGCCAACGCTGCCGCCGGCAGCGTCACCGCTAGCAACGTCACCGCCGCCAATGTCACCGGCCTTGGAGAAGTCCATGGCCACCACGTCGTCGTCATCATCGTCCTCTTCCTCATCGTCGACACCGCAATCGTCGGCTCCGTCGTCGTCGTCGCAGTCACCGTCGCCCTCACCATCGCCGTCGCCGTCTCCGTCGCCCTCGCCGCCCGTCGTCGGTGGTTCCGAGTTGCTGCGACTGGCAGCCGGAGACTTCATCGCGTAGTCCAGCACGACAGACGACTGCAGCGGCTGACCGCTGATCATGTCTTGCAGTCCTAAGTACTGGTGTTTGTCGGCCGCCGACAACGACGACATCTGCTGCTGTTGCTGGTGCATCAGGTGTATCATGTCTATGCCCATCGGGAACGTGGACCCGAAGTCCGGGAAGAAGTTGGGTGCCGGGAACGCGGGTGGGTTGAATCCGGGAGGGCCCAACATCAGGTCGACGGGTTCCGACGGCGTAGTGCATGGCTGCAGTGTCGGTCCGTTGTTGTTGTTACCGGTACCGTTTGACTGGCCGTTGTTGCCGCCGCTGCTGTTGTTGTTGTTGCTGTTGCTGCTATTGTTGTTGTTGTTATTGTTCTTGTTGCTACTGTTGTTGTTGTTCGATATGGATCCGAAGTGCAACAAGTCCAGCGGACCGTTTATGTCGCCGAAACACTCTTTTTTCAACTGTTCTAGTTTTAATGATTTGCCGTACTTGCCACGCACGTACATGAGCAGACTGTTGTACGGTATACCAAAGATCCTGGAAGCCTGCGACGTAGTCATCTTCTTATTCCAAACGTGCTGCAACGCTTCTGTGAGTTCGGCGTTCGTCCACGACCTAGGTGGACCTCCGCGCGGAGCGCTGTGCTGGCCTTTGGGACGTCCGACCGGGAACATTTTCTCTGTGAGGAAAAAAATTATGAAACAAATGAGCAAATTAGAAATTTCGCACTATAAATCATTACCTATTATAATTATTTTACTTACTTTTCTTTTTACTTGGCGGTGGATTGTCAAACCTTGGTTCGATCAGTTCGTTTAACAGTGGGTTCCTGCAGCCGTCCAAACCGGGAAATAAACCTGTTATGAACATCGATCATATTAGAAAAAAATGATTGTACATACATAAATAAATAAATGCATTATCTATATTTCAAAAAAAAATGTTGTCGAAGAAGTTGAAAATAATCATAATTATAATTTTCGGAGTTGATTAATAATAATACCATATTATATTGTTGTTATATTAATTAACCAACTTTTTACTGTAGAGTATCGTATTACTTATGTAAATGTTATGATTTAACACCTGAAACGATATATTTATTTTGATTTTTTTCAAATATCAGCCATAGGTACGTAACTAATTGTAAATACGAAACGGAAAGCAATATTAATGAAATAAGGATGGGTTAAATGAATGTAATATTAAACTTTAGTATTTGCAAAAATATTTTTTTTTTGCAAATTCAGTGACCCTCTCATTAAAAAAACTCCTTTTTCAAGTTTCTAAGACATTGCTTTAATACACAAATAGTGCAATGCAATGATTACTTCATTAATTTTTAATTTACAATATAAATATAGAAATCGTTTGAAAAAGAGCTTAACAAAATATTTATTAGCAGCTTCATAATTTACTAATTTCCAGTATATTATACTGCTGTAATAACTAAAACAAATTTAGTTGATTTCAACATATAGACTTTAATTTTTTTTTTCAAACTTTTTAAACTCATAAAATAATATAGAAATAATTAATACAACTCCAAAACTAACATTAAAATACATAGTAGATCTTTTAAAGTTATGTTGTAATTATTATCATATGTATAATGTATATGAATATAATTACTGATTAATCATATATCTTCATAATATTATGTTGACTGTATGATGTTAAAATTACATTTTTAAACAATGAGTTTATTACTATGGTAATATTATTATTATAGATAAAACTCAATAATATCTATGGAACAAATTTTGTTCCTTTTATTTCAAACACTACTACATAAAAGAAAATAATTTGTCTATCTTAAACGCCTAAAATTTAATTTAATGATTTTTTTTTTTTGTATTTTAGTTTTAAAATAATTCTTTGAATGATCTTTTACTAAACATGTATTACGTAATGAAATATTATTTCTTTTAATCTTACCAAACTGGGCATCTATTGGAAACACTATAATAGAAAACAAAAACAAAAAAATATTAGCTTCATGATCTCGATAAAATTAAAACGAATACAAAAACAAAATTGATGAAACATTTGATTGCTCTAGTAATTGTTAAAATTATTTACTTGCGTCTGCAGAAAAGTTTTAAATAAATTATAATATAAGATACTTTATAATAAAAAAATTCATATGTGTCGAGTGCACTTTTAAAATAATGAATTCCAAACAAAAAATAACATAATATATTGTTATAAAAAAAGAGTACTATAGCGCCTAACGAAAAACACATGGAACATAATTACTTGGTATGCACTATCTCGTAGGTACATACACAGAAGCAAAATTTTATATTCTCTAACTATGTTTTATATTTATTAACTCCAAGTATACATATTTAAACTTACTGTGAGGAGGTCCTTGTAGAGATAGCGATGACAACGGTCCAAAAGGAGGAAACAACGAGTTCTCAAAGTGCGGATCCTATAAAAAAAAAAATTTATATATGAATTATTTATCCACTTTAATTTTGTTTATGATAATATTATGGTAGACAAAGTACATTTTGACCAATGTATATTATGTATATAACTTAAAAGCTCATTAACGTATTTAATTTGAATGCGTAAATGAAACTGACCATTTTAATTTTGTTTATGACTTAAAGTTATACATTTTTGTTTTTTATAAATTAAAATCATATATGTTAACAGCGCAATGACTATTATAAATACTATTCAAAATATTTCACAAAAAAAAAAAATCCGATGCTTTTAGACGAAAATCTTTGTCATAAGTAACTACGTTACGTTTTAGTTACTGTCAACTGCCAAGGGATTAATAATATTTTTTTATATTCTATGTACATTAAAATTTTAAAGCAACCAAAAAATATCATTGTTACTTTGGTTGACATTAATAATATTTCCAAGGACTTTAATTTCCAAAATAAACTAAACAGTAACGACGAGTCCCTGTGGTAAAGAGGGGTGAAAAAATAAATAAAAATACGTAAAACAAAATATAAGTAGCGAAGACGTGAACTTACGTGTGGATTAAGTGGTATGCTCATGGGATCCGGTCCGTAATAAGGGAAATCCGGATGCCTCTGATGTTGTTGTTGGTGGTTGAGATGGTGATGGTGGTGATGGTGGTGGTTCTTTTTGTTACTCGACTGGTTATTATTATTATTGTTATTATTGTTTACGTTTGGGTTGCCACTGTTGGCAGTCAACTCTACCGGCAGACTTTGTCCCAAGTCTCCAATCATTTCTGATTCTTCTACTTCAACCTTCATTTGTTTCTAAAGGAGAAAAAACATCTCGTTATAAAACTATAAGTACAAATATAAATACTGCCAATTATGACGTTTTTTATTAAATAAGATGTAAATAAAAAGTTATCCAGTTATTATTCTCTTTTTAACAAAAAATGTTTAATTTAATAATATAATAATACATTTAAGTACCATCTACTTAAGTTTATAAGATATTATATTTGAAAACTCACTGTCGACGGTGACGGTGTCCTATCCGGCCTTTTATTGTTACAACTTAAATTTGTCGGCATGTTTTCGTTATTGACATTTTCATTGTTTGGTGATTTTTTCATCGACAAATTTTCTGCGACATTGTTATTGAAGTTTGACGGAGAAGGTGCTTTGCTCAAATCTTGTGGACCAATCGCTTCGCCTGATCTTCGCCTGGGTCTAGCCTAGATATACACATAAATATTATTGTTTATAAGCAATTTATTTTAAGGTTAAGCGTTCAGTAGTATGTTGTCTGTTGAAAACTAGGTAAACGTGATATCATTAAAAGCTTCTCTCTTTATTCAAATAGCAACGTTCGATTCGTTGGGACGGAGAGAAATGATAAACGCAACAAACATTATAGTCATAGCACATAGGTAATCATAATTATAACATGGAATCTGAAGTATGACTTGCCTGTTTCCTGCGAGGTGTCGGCGACGGACAATTCCTGTCGTTGAACGTAATGGGCGGCATGTGCTGTATTTGTGGCAGGCGGATGTGCGAAGGATCGTACGGATTGGCTGCAGCGGCGGCCGCAGCGGCCGCGGCGGCTTGGAAGAACATCCTGGTGGTCGGCGACATGCGGCCGGCGGATCCGTCGCGGTGGTGCGGCGGTGGCGGCGGCGGGAGCGCGAGCGCGTGGTGCGGCGGCGGTGGCTGTGACTTGTTGCGCGGACTCTGCGGCGAGTCGGCGGTCCGGTGCCTGTGGTGGTGATGGTGGTGATGGTGACCTTTGCCCGGTGAACTCTGTCCGTTCATCAGCTCGTGGCCGGCGGTCGAGCCGGATTTGCCACCGGGACTGTGGCCCCGGCTGGAGTGGTGATGGTGATGGTGATGATGACCGCTCGAGCCGTGATGGTGAGACGACGGAAGCGGTGGCTGCTGTTGCTGTTGCGACGGTGGTGGTTGGACGTCCGTGGGCGTCGTCGACGACGAAGTGGGCGAATCGACGAACAACGGAATGCGCTCGGTGTGGGCCAGTCCGCGGATCTACAATCACAAGATACGGTGAAAGCGATTAGCGAATGCGATCAACGACCCACCCGTTGGTAGAGGCCTCATCGCTCGTGCCCCATCAGCGTACACAAGTTACAGTCGTTTATAATATTGTACGAGTTGACACGGTCGATGGCAATGACGACATTATGTGATGGGTCGTACTGTTGTGGCTCTATACCCATTTACAAATGTTGGCAATCGACCAATTTTGTTCTTAATAATTTTTTGTATCCATTCTATCAACGACAAAGGTTATTACGGAATTCAATTTTTGAAATAAGTACGTTTTTTTAGTAGACACCTTTCACTATTATGTGTTACTTTTTTGATTTTTTTTTTTTTTCGACGTTTATTTTTATCTAAAGAAAAGAAGATTCTCAAAGTGTGGCTTCAAAATGTAAGCCCACTATTGTATAATAACCAGTTTAACACAATACAATGGCTGAAGTGTATGTATATTTAATATGTATACTCCTAAAGAGTTAATGCCTATATTATTGATTATTATATAGTGTAATTTATTTATTTAACCATAGTTAAAATATGACATGGTGATAAATTAAATCCATTGAATCATAGTTTGTATCTACTTTTAACTCAAAACTTCCCAAACTTATTTTATTTTGTATAGAATGTTACAAACATCGAAACCCTGTATCCGTCAAATGTTTACAAAACTCCATCATAGTTAAACATATTATAACTTATTACTTATTAAATCCTTAAACTTGTTGGTAAATATTAATGAATTTTCCAAAAATTATATTTTATTGTGTTAATATTTTTTTTTATACTTTAATAATAGTATTAACGTTGTAAATTAAATTAATGCATTGTAAATTTATAGTTGCTCAACCGCAAACTAAAATCAAACTTATACACATACCCCAGGATCGATACATTATATCTTAATTTATAATCCTCTTAAGGTTTAGTTTGAATGAAATGTTATGCTAGTGAAAAAATATAGTCATCGATACCGTGAGGAGTTTACGTTAACGTCCGAGAATTTGTCATCGCATATAAAATGTTTAGGTCTTCCCGGATCCCGAATGGCACTAATAATAATATAATGTTTACGTACTTGTAGCGTTTCAGCAGCCTGTAGCAACAACGGCAACTGTTCTTGGCCAACGTTAATCTCCCCTTTGTACATGAAATGTATGATAGCTCTCATCTCCCAGTCGGGAAGGTCCTTAAGCACGATCACGGGATGTTTGCACGGGGTTTCAGAGAATAGCCTTTGAAAATATGGACTAGAAAAACATACGATATAATTAAAAAATATAAAATTAAATTCCAGAGATAAAAGTTAAGTATAAATTTGGATAGATACCTGCAAGCGGATAAGACGACTTTGTGGGCTTTAAACTGAGTCTTTTCACAAACCAACGTGACGTCCACGAGAGTTTCGTTTTGTAGGAGTACTTCGATGGCGTCCATCATGTGGACCAGGTGATTGTTCCACCGAAGGCTGTACTGTGGCGTGTCCATATCCGTTAACAACTGCAGAGAAGAAAAAAAATAAAATATTGTTAGAAAACAACTTTCAATTGTAATAGCTAAGATTTAATTTTCATTTGTATGGACTTCATTAAAATAATAATATTTACTTTTCCAACTAAAAAGTATATTGTAAGATTATATTAAAATTAAAATTAATTATTACGGTATACTAGAAGAACATAAGTTGAAAAAAAATTGTTATCAAGTTAAGAATATTTTATTTTTAATAAAATCACGACCTTTCGTCATATTAAGTTCAAAATAACAATTGTGAACAATATTTTAGATCATTTATTGTTAATGACACTGGAATAGTTGATTGAAATAGAATGCATGCAATATACAAATATGTTGTCTTCGAAACTGCGAAAACCAAAATGTAAAGGTATAGTAAAAATAAAATAGTGTCATTTACATTAGAAAAGGGGGCCTAAACTGTATAATGACAAAGTATGGCTCGAAAGGGCGAAAAGTACATTAAAAATGACGCCGTCGTAAATTTTATGACCTAAGTCTTTTTAAGAAAAAAAAACTTTATGTGAATAGTTTGTAATGACGGTAAACTCGACATTAAAAACACGATAAATCAGATTTCTTTATTTTAGAAAAATAATAAATAAAACTTAAATGGTTGTCATTCGTTTGAACATAATTCACAATTTTTAAGTCCTGTGTCAAATGAAAAATGTATAGATATTATGATACATAGTTTATTTTATTTTTTGTCTTTCATGCACAAGTTTCAAGTAATTCTATTGACTAAAAATCGAAGTTAGTTAAAATATTGAACGCATAGCAGTTGTATTTTATAAATAATTTATCTAGAAAAATATAAGGAATTATACAATTTTATATACATTAATATGAAAATAATTTAAGACATTTCACTTATTTCAGTAATCTTCAGATTTTTTTTAACATAATATCATTATTTTAAAATAAAATCATGACACATTATTGCACCTAAATGATTGAAATTAGATTAATAAATAATGACCCAAAGGCCAACATTTATCAAATCTATGACATAAAATAGTTTTGGCTTGGTTAATATTTTAAGTACAACTATTTATTATGTTGCTATAATATATAGAAATAACTAGGAACGAAAAATATCAAGGTATATATTAACTCATAGAATTCACTGAAATAAACATTTTTAATATGACAATATGACGACAAACCGTATTTTTACTTAGGTAACTATGAGACGCTGGGGCAATATTTTCGTTTACGCGGCAGTTACGTTTGTAACATATGTAAAATTACTATAAAATTATAAATTAATTGTTACCAAGGTGTAATGGCTGTTTCACAGAAGCGCAATATATTATTATAGTTAATCAAGTAAATGCAAAGTAACATAATGTGACATTTAAATGAAATTTTAACAGTAAGTCATTTTCCCTGGTGACGAGAGTGTTCTCATTTTAGTCAGTTCAAAACGTATGGTAATAGTTATTCTTATTCGTAGGCGTATTATTACTAAGAACTAACCGATCGTAATACATATATAATATTACGTAACAATCATATTATTTCGAATATTTCCCTATTACACAATATATAGTTTCACTAGAAACGAGAGTAATAATAGCCAATATATAATACGTAATATCATATTATAATAACGTACTCACAAGACGGACAGGTGTAAATACTCCTAATTATATAAAATCCCCACGTGAAGACAAATGGCAATACAATATATGCAACATTATTTTCATATGTTATTATTATTATTATTATTATTATTATTATTGTTATTAGACGCTCGTCAAGGAGGGAATAAAATATCGTGTGTGTACACTGTACAATGAAACCCTTCGATACAATAATACAATATCATGTTGTGGACGATCGTGTGCAATACAAATCTATCGGTGAGCTAGTGTTTTCCAATACTACGAGGTTTACGTTATTGGGAGGTGTCCGTAATTAGATGAGATTTTCCGTGAAACACGTAGCACTGTTCTTCAAAACGTACACGATATCAGACCCTGTTTCGTGAATTCTTCAAATCTTCCATTGTATTGTCACAATTTCGTCGCGTGTAAAAAGAAAAATACAACCGCTCACCCGTCTCTTCGGCGACAATGTTTACGTACATATTGTTATAACTTATAATGTATGCAATATTCATACGCTATAATATTATGTGTATGTCTATACATTACATAATAATACATGCCACGCCGATATCATGGCATCACGGTAATGCGAATTCCACACTACAATATATTATTAATATTATATAGTGCGTAATATGCACTCATGCGATAACGATGTACATATAATATTATAAAGTGCAACCGATATAAGGTGTGCATATTATTATTAAAAAATGCACACGAGTGGTCTGCAATGCGAACAGTGTGAGAAAATACGAGAAATGTTACTAAAATATTATTTTATATACGGATTTATCTCGGTACAGGTGTGCAGCACAGTAGTCGATACATGGATGTTCACTTCACGTGATAGTGTTGTGAACTTTGGTCATTCGGATTTTCCGAAAGCGGACGACGGGGAAGAACAGATTTTTCAACAATAGAAGGAGAAGGTATAGTCGATAAATGCTGATTTTAATATTGTTTTCATTATTGATATGTAATAAAAACTCTATTCGTAGCAGAGGTGTGTGATGAAACGCGACTTCCCCCCTCCTCCATATAATTTTTGTCACGCAAAATGTTACAGACCTTGCCGTAGGTGCATACTGCATACCATTATTACTCAACTGCATATATACATTAGGCATTAGGCATGTTATTGTATGCGCGAACGATTAGTGATCAATGATCGTACAGCCACTATGCGTTGCGTTTGTTTTCTTGCGTCCGTATATAATGCATGCAATTAATTTACATGTTATACGAACGAGTGCGGTCGATTTGGTCGATACAAATAATCCGTCGACCGGTGTAAATACATTTAAAACAGGTACAGTAGCCACGTAGCACACAGGTATTATATATTTTATTTTCCGCCACGCGTCCGACGATGACGACAATAAGTCGACAGATTAAGACGTCTGAGTAAAAAAACAATTCCATTCTTTGGATAGTTTTCCAACGATTAGTGTACCCCCTTCGCCAATCTACGTTTCACAGAAAAAATATATCGATAACCTCATGTCGACAGGAGGAGGGATGGCGATTAGACGCTTACTTTTAATCGCAGTAACGTGCCTGTATAGTACTTTACGTACAGGTGCAGTGTAACATTTATTAATAATTAACATTATTTGATGGTGGTTTAATTAGCTCACTAACATTGTATTCTACAAAAACGTATAAGTGCATTGAATACGATTGATGAACAAACGTAAAGGTGACATTTGATATTTAGGTAGGAACACGAACAATGACGAAAACTCGACATATCACACACAGCGATTTTAGATGTAATCATTTTTTTTTTTAGTTACCTACCTATAGTTTTTTTTTTTATATAAAATGTACTATATTTTATATAATATTCGAGAATCGTATGTTTTTATCGGAATTCAATATAAACGCGAATTACAAACCATATTATATTATAGGCTTATAGGTTTTTATAGCAGTAACGTAACGCGATACCTGTTGTTGAGCTTAAATAAAATAAAAATAAAACAATTTCAACACAATATAATAACACACATTCACAGTTAATATGGAACATATCATCTGATTTATTAACATACCTATCTGTCTTAAACATGTTTTACATAATATATCATGTTATAAAATATAACGATAATAATAAACATATAAACAAGCTTTTACTGTAGTCAGTAACCAACCAATTGTATACACTGAATTGAAAAAAATACAAATAACAACCTTGTGACTATGTTTAAACCTCAGAAAAAAAATTAGAAAATTGTTAGAAAATTATTTAGAATTGTATACATTTTTATTTTAGGTAGTTATAGGTAGTCTATATTATATAAAATATTATTGGTTATAAAAATATAAATTGTGGACTGTGGTCAATGATAGTTATGGTGTGACATAGCGTTTGAACACAGTCACTTGAATGGTGCTGTGGTCAAGCACCGTCCGTCGTTGCTAGCTCAGATGGGTGACCAGTGATCCCTGGGGGACCAGGGAACCCAGTGATTCGGGTTTTAGCGACGACACCATATCCCACATACCCATATAAATACGTGTTCCAAAAACTTACTGTTCCATTCCCCAACTATCGTAACAAAAATATCACAGCCAATAACCATAGTTTCTAAAGCTATTAGAAATAAAATTTATTTAATTGAAAAAATATATTAATTATTAGCATCATCCCCAATAACCAGAAGTTATGACTCTTATTGTTCTTCAATAAATATAGAATAAAAATATCAATTAATATTATACATTACATAAAATATTCTATTGCAAGATACACGATGTTTATTATACGTACCATAATACATTGTTGTCAATAATGATTTATGATTTATTTGTTATCTGCAATTATTATTCTAATTTATTATATACAAGTAATGACTACCTATACATTGAAAATTGATAGAAGTATTATCTCAAACATGAATAATTTACTTTATATAACTGTGAAGTGGGTTGGTAGAATATTATATACTACAATTTATAGTAAGTTATAATTTACAAATAATAAAATAAATTTTTGACAAAGAAAAATTATTATTATAAAATATTACCTTTAGGATCTATTATTGATTTGTGTAATAAATAATATATAATTTAAATTAATTTATACTACATTATTAATTGTTAAGCAATTTAATAAAAATACAAGTTTTTTTTTTAAAAGTATGAATTTTAGATTAGTACACTACGTGCAATAAAAATATATTGCGTTATTTCTTAAACATGTTTTATATTATTAAATAATTAATTATTTTTTTGCAAATTGAATGTTATATGATTTCAATCATAATTATTATAGTTAAGTCTTCGTAGTATTATCAGTTTAGTTCTTTTAGTTTTAAAGAGCGGTCGATAATAAATTAAGTCACATTTCATTCACCTATACCTAAGGAGTAAAGAATAAATATTTACTGTTTGCCTCTGTAGTGTTAGGGCTACTAACAAATTAATAGCAAGACACGATTTTAAACGTGTTACATTAACTTTCATGTACTATTAAGCTTTAAATTAGACAGTTTTTTTTTAATAGAGATTTAAGTTCCGACAATTTTACTGTGTGTAATTTTGTTTTGTTACGCTACAGCTTTAAATTGTTAGTGTTTTTTAAACTAGATTTTTATACTTAAAATTTATTTTTTATAAATACCGTTATATATAAAAATATATCTTAAAAAAATAGTAATTAAAATTAGATACAATTAAATTAAATTCAAATAGTTTTCAATACATGGTAATTATTGTATGTAATTAGGTAAAGTGAGTAAAAATATATTATATTGCATATACTGTAAATATATTTAATATGAAAAAATAGACTAATGCCACTTAGACTAACAAAAGAAAAAAATGGATCTG
Organism: Rhopalosiphum nymphaeae; assembly: GCA_036289425.1. Classification (NCBI taxonomy): domain Eukaryota; kingdom Metazoa; phylum Arthropoda; class Insecta; order Hemiptera; family Aphididae; genus Rhopalosiphum; species Rhopalosiphum nymphaeae. Next base: position 4,317,483 of record JAZAQC010000012.1, on the reverse strand, counting down.
AAAAGTTGTGTTTTGGATTAGAACTTAACTATTGATTAAGTTTAGTGGTTCAATTAACGAGACAGTGTTTCACAAATGAAATGAAATTATTCTATGTATCTAGTTGTATACAAAAAACTCATTAAAATCACTAGGCTCACGTTTTAGTTTATATTATATTATATAAATTTATTAAAACTTATAAATTATAAAGTTATTAATGAAACAATTTAATAATACTAATTTTTTTTATTGACATTAAAATAGTATATACCTATATACACATAAATACGAATTGAACATGCATTTGAACGGTAAAACTAAGATTTTATTTAAAATATCTAATTAATAAATAAATTTCTTTCGTGAAAGTTTAAAGTATAAAACATTTTATTTAAAAGCTATTATTAATATCGATTATCGTAAAAACTTATATGCATTTTTATCGAGGACAGACTATAATTTGCAACTAATAATTCACTTCAAGACATTTACTCAATGCCAAATGATTATAAGTGTGTACCTACTATACCTATAAAATATATACTTATGTATATATGTATGTTTACAGAATACTATACACCGATTCTCCATGAGACATTATAATATGACTTACAGTCTACGGACTACAGTATACCAAGTGTTCATACGATTTCCCTTTTTTTGCCGTGAAAATCATTTCCAAGGTTTCTATTATCTTTATAATAATACACGAATTTGTAAAACACAAAAGTGGATAACTACAATGTATTAACACTCATAAAATAAAAACTATATCTATACACTAGCTACTATAAATATAATTATTAATCGCTAAATTATATCATTATAATATGTCAAATGGATTTTTAAAATTTGAATGTAGGTATTTAGTGGCTAGTTAAAACGTTTTAGAAGTTATCAAACTATTATTAATAAGTATAATATAGTATACATATTAGTTATCTACTTAAATTATGAATTAGGCGGGTAAAGTGCGTATTATTTATTTATTATATACCTACCACACAATGATAAACTTTAATAGTATAATTAGACATAAAACTATTTTATATATTTCAATTATTACAGCAGACAATTTTTTTAATATAATATTTAGATTATTATTTATACCATTTTGGTTTTTATTTTACATTATAAACTGATAAATTCAAAATATTTTACTAGGCATGTGTAATTAGACAAGTGCATACACTTTATATAATATAATAATAAATATAATTTATTTCGAGTTTGGTTGTACTGTAAGTGGACAGTTTCCATTTTTGTTTGAAGGCGGGAACCCCAAGTTTATATTATTTGGACAATATTATAATAATAGTTGTTTAGAAAATAAATGTTATTCTTGATTCTTATACATCATCTATTCAATAAGTTTTTTTTCAGTAAACTAGTATATACACACACATATATATATATACTCGTATATATATATACGTCTTTAAATTAATTTTTTTTAGTGTGAAATACTGTTTTATCGCAGTTTAACATTATTAAGTATATCAGACTAAACTATTTGTTTTAAAACGATTCATCGCTTAAGCATTAATTCGTTTTGTTTCCCGTGGAAATAATGTCTAATTACTAACGAGTCACCAAAAAATACAAAAAAATAAAATAAGACGGAAAAAAAACAAATATACCCGAGCGTTCAGTGTTGCGGAAAATCCAATGAAACATATTAGGCGAACGTAATAAATATTGTACTGCGAGAAGTTTCACGAACCACTGGTTGGTTTTGTACTCGGTTAGTTTGGAACAGCGAGTATCATTGGAATATAAATTAAAGAGCTTATGCACACTTCATTTCAGAATATATCTACCCTGTCGCGGTTACTTAGGTGTTTTTTAATGTAAAAATGGTACGCATGTAAAATTAACACGGAAAATATATTATAACATGATGTTATAGAAATTTATGTTACAATTATTAAGCGATACACTGTGCTACTATAAATAAAATATTATATTATTTTATGCGCGTATTCTATATGCTATAATTCAATTGGAAAATTGTATTTCATTCACTGACTCTTATAACCGATTTTCAGTAGATCCGACGTATTTCCGAATTTTAATATACATATTTTTGACTCCAACTCTTTTCGAATTCTTCTTGAAGCGGCGAGCCCTCAAACCGGTGATATGACCATCGCGTCCATTATATTTATATGCATCATTATTACGCGGTATATACATCGTTATTACGTACTGTACGTACGTCGTACCCTAATATAATAATACCATTGTATTATGATATCACACTATAAAAATATTATTACAATACATCACGTTATATTAGAATAGATATGATGGCAAAGAATGGTGATAATATGTGGGTAAACAAGCGATCTAGAAACATTACTAACTGCAGTTACGCCATGAAGGGTCTAAAATACTTTTGTGCGCTGCAATTATATTATTATAATAAGCTGAAAACAAGTGTATTTTTCTAATCTGAATATAATCAAATAATTTTATAATAACATATATGAGTATGTCTGTTTAGTTTTGAGGCTATTCATCAAGGCGTTATTTAAAAACTAGACAAACGCGATTAAAACCACTATAGTAACTACTAGTTACTAAATAGTAAGTGTATAAAGTGGTTCGATCTGAATATTATAGTCATTCTTTCTACATTTTACAGGAAATCGAATTTCTTATTCAATTTGATGTGAAATTGTTACGGCGAATTAGAGTTGTTAGAATTTTCAACTACCTGTTGCGTAGTTAATTTACATTTTTGTATTAGTTTTGATTTAATCGTGCTATTGAAAATATAATATTATTTTGGACCCTGCTGTCATACAGTAAATAATTGGCTTTTGGAAAAAAAATGTAATTTCACATTACACCTATAGTGCTTTTACCCTAAACGTTTTAGTCGAATGATGGCTGTGAATCAAATTGTTAGTAATTTATAAATTAATTTTGGTATACCAAACTATTTTACTGGTAAATTTACCAAATTTAATGTATCATAAAATTGGTACATTTTTATGAACAATTAATTTATAGTGTATTGAATTTTGTTACGATATTATGTAAAGAAGGCAATAAACGTATAAAATGATTATTATTTTTTAATTTACCTATTACTGGTAAAAATTTAAAAATATTACACGGTAAATTTATGAGATTCATATCATTACTACAATTGCATCGCGCAACCCGATAATTATTATGCTATCATATACCGTATACCATATCAATCCGCATACCGACCGTAACCACGAAATTATGTATATGCGTTTACTGGCTACCGCTTCTTACCTAGTCTGAGGTGTCCGCCACGTTGGTCACCGGCAAAGCGGCCCAACCACGGAGGAGGTCGAAAACCTGTTGCGTGGTCGGCAATACGACTTTAGTATACGGGACGAACCGTGCAGGTGTACTACACGCACTGAAGACTACAACTGCCGTTAGTTGTTTTGGTTGTTTTTGTTGAGCACATGACTCGAGTTGATGATGGTGGTATACACTAAATCGTAAATACATACGAAATCGAAAAGCCGTATTTAGGGAAGGTGGTAACTGCAGCTAAAAGGGCTGTTGCATGGAGTGGCTATAAATATATTTTTTTAATTTCATTGTTTTAATCCTCTCACAATTTCTTTGACTTATTTTTCACAGTTGATAATTTTATATATTGTAACTTGTATCTAACCGCAATTTATAATATCAATATGAATGTCATCATATTGCTGTAATAAATATTAAAAATTATTTAAACCACCATTAATTATAATAATATAATTAAAAAAGTTACAATCCAGGAATAAAATCAAAATTCATTTTATGATGAAAATTATTTTTTAAAACATTATTTTTTCATAAATATACAATTATGTATTTTTTTTGCTTATCCTGGGCGATAAATTTCTAAATATGGCCCTGGACATTTGCGTCGAATGACAGTCACGTCATCGCCATTACTTGCGTGCAAGAAGGCGTCGCGTTCATTTTTGATTTCAGTTTTTTTCCGATTCTAGTCGCATATTTCACCACCTCCGCCGTGATTTTACCAAAAGTACGTCTGTATGTATATACATATATATTATATATATACAATATACATGGATATCGATGTGGTGAACGTACGAGGGGGAGATGGTGGCGTTAGGATAATAATATCTGGTCGCACTAATGAAAGCTATTAAAATGCGAGCGAGCTCTTTTTCGTTTTCTCTTTTGCTCGTACTTATTTCGGTTTACCACCCATCCACTCGCCCAACACTTACGGCTCTTCGACCCACCTCACCCGGATCCCGCCACGCCGCACCCCCGCCCAATTTTTTCTTCTTATATTCCCGAGTAACACCCACCCATTCGGCTGGTGGCGCGCGCGCACGTTCGACCACATCCCCTCGATTCTCCGTTTTCTTTCATTTTTTCCTATTTTCCTTTTTTTGTCCCCACCTCGCCGCGCCCTTTTTCTTCTCGCGCTGAAGCACCTCTTTTTACACACTTGCCCTCCAAACAGTTAAGCTTGCGCAAAACCAACCGCCGATACCTGGACATTGTAATCGCTGTCGCTAATCACCATTTGATAACACGATTATATTATTATACGATTGTTGGATGGTCATCCACAATTTATTGATAGTCAACAAATTATGTAACAAGACGTACCAGTGAGTTATTTAAAAGTAAACTGCCCGTTAAAATCCCGCCTATAGGTCTCAGTTTTACTTCCCATTCACCATCAGATTCTCGAAAAGTTTAGAATATATACCGTTTATTGAGATTGAATGATAACAGACGATTGAAGGAATAAGACATCTGCTCAGGTGACCTCAGTGGAAATTTCATGTACACAGTCCACCGAGATCATCGCCACCATACGTGATTTGAATTTTAATCGTCAACATGCACGTTTGACATGGACCAATGAAATATGTTCTAAAATCTAAAATATGTGTCTTAAAATGGTGCATGTGCGATGCTTCCATATCTGATAATACGGTACAACAATACATTTGAAGACAGTGCTAACAAAATTAAATTGTACATTTCTATCGCAGCGATATTGTGAATAATTTTGTTTTAGTCAGCATTGTGGTATTGGTGTAGTACTTTTGAGATTTCGATATATTTTTATCATATATTCACAGTGCGCTGGTGCGGTGATTATTATATTATGATTCATATACCGCAAAAGCGCCGAAAGTATAGGTTTTACCTTAGACACACGTCATACACAGATAATTAATAATAATTACTAAAAATTAATAATTTAAAATAGTTATTTGATTTATAAAAATTGATGGGTGCATGATAGTTTGATAAGTGTCCTGTACAATATAGAAAGAAAGTAATTTTCCGATTATTACATACGTTTGTCATATGTATTTCAGATTATTTTGTCGGAGACTCCGCAACGAATTTATTATAGTAACATTTAATATTATGTTCGATCTATTCATCGTACATAATATTGTAGACAAATGTTATATTCGTTTTAAAATATGTCGTATTTATATGATTACGCATTATTTGTAAATGAAAAAATAATGTGAATTCGGCAAATCCCCCCGGTAAGTCGAAATTACATTTTCAAGACGTAATATTTTTCATCAATATTAATGATAATAATATAGCATACTATAAAGTATATGTATAATATTATTATAACATTATATTATACTAAATCATCACAATGTTTGATTACGATACATCAACGTATACCTATTATTTAAACCAACAACTATATTATACAACTTTCTCATTAGTATTATTATAAGTGTATATCTTCTTAAATTCGATTTCACACGCAGTAACTGATAATGACGGACATTTACGTTTTATTATTATTATTATTATTATTATTCTTTAAATAACATTATTTTTATAACTTTTATTATTTTTATTTGTGTTTATCATTCATATAGCCAAAGCATTTCGAATAATTATACATTATTATATTTAAATATTATGTATCTACGCATTTGGAAATGTTGTTAACTACGCCAATTTTAGATATGAATACGGAGAATTTTAATCCCGGTTGAATTTTCTTGTTGAACTCTCTCAAAAACAGTCAATACAAAACAGAAAAACGTACATCTATTCTCTCAAAAAAAAACAGGGATTTTGTGTAAATATGTAAATTCATGATATTTAAATAATATTTAAACGTGTAAACAATTTCATTACGTGTTTAAAACAGGTTTTAGAACAATGAGTAAAGTGACGGTTAACCTTACTTTAAGTTTGATATTCTTTCTATTAATCAGTGACACGGAATATATTAAATATAATTAAACATATCATTTATCACATTTGATTTTTGACTTTTCAAAATATACTATGTTTAAATGTATCATAAAAATATGAATTAGTATTTTTATTATAGTACTTTAAATAGATCAACGTATTAATTAAATGTTTTAAATTACTTGAAATGTATTATGATTTCCAAGTAATATAATAATAATGCCATGTACGATTAACCAAACAACACGAACATTGATTAAATAAATATATTATAAATTTCATGTTTAATTACTGTCTATAGCTGTATAAACTTATTGTAATTATATTAATTAATGAATTTTTAAAAAATTGGACCATACATATTTAAAAATAAATTAGATAAGTTTTATTTATATTTTGCGAAAAAATAATAATTTTAATAAATTATGAATGAACAACGATTTGTCGGTTCAAACAATTTATAATACAAATACATAGTAAATAAGTATGAAATATTAAAATAAATTTTTTTTTGCTTTCTATTAAAATGTCAAATGTAATTATAGTAGCATTATAAGTTGTGGAAATTACATAAATTAAACATTTTATTATTATTACTCAAATTTCAAGTCATATAAGAACCAATAATAATGCGTAAAAATTATAACATTGCATAGGTATTAGGAATATATTATTATATCGTATTACTTTATAATATACGTTCTTACATACATTACATTATGTACATTGTACACAGAGCGTGGAGTTTATTTTGTCAGTCTATCGGTGTATCATATTTAAATTTTAAATCATACTTGATTTGTTTCAGTCATTAAAAATTGATGATAATATATTATAGGTATAGAATAACAGTCGATATCCCTCAGTACACGGATGAAATAACTTCCGGATGTAAACACTAAATTGTAAATTGTAATAAAAAATGGTATTTTACACACGCATTTCGAATGTGTACACCGCGGCGATAGCCTTTTTTTGGCGGGAAGTTCCCAGCGCTTTATTTTTACACTCACCCGCATGCACTATACTTATACGTCTATAGACGTTATAGTATTTATTACGCAGCATGGATATCGGTTTTTTTTTGTTCGTGTTATTATTTTTTGTTCGTATTTGTTTTAACTTTTATTATTGCGATTAAACCAACAGCTAATATTCGTATTCCATAAATTATTATCAATTAAAATTTTCAAAAAGCATGTATGTACATCATAACAATATAACATGGATTATATTATAATCATGGTTTTTTTTTTTTTTTTTTTAATAAAATTTCTAAATACGTATGAGTGAACATAGTGTACTAAATATGATTTTAATTACGATTTGAGTAAACACACTCGTTGGCCGTGTTTACGGATAAATAAGATAATGACGTGTTGTTGTTGTTCGTTGAATTATTGGTTTAAATACAATATTTCATGTTTCTATCCCTAAATAATATTACAGGTACAAATTATTATAATATATTTTCGTATTAGTGTAAACACTACGACATATCGAGTTTTCTTCAAATATTTTACGAGCGATCTAAAACGATTGTGAGATGTCGAAAAAAAGGTTTTACGCGGCCTTATAAGTTTCCCGTTGAGTTACGAAAAAAATCAAAATACCCATATTATCATCATAGGAAAAAAAGTGTACTACGGCGGCGTCGGAGAAAAATCAAATCACTACAGTAACGACAATACTTATATTGGATCTTACCCCGTTCTGAGATACGTCGATCACTTCCAGATCGGGTCGTCGATCGATCATTTTGGACCGGCGTCGTCGGTGTGAGGAGAAGACGATAACACGACGGAAATTTGCAAAACCGTTTCGGCGGTACGCGGCGAGTAACGAAAAAAACGAGAAACCGAAAACGAATCGAATTCAAACGGTCAACCCGCTGACCGCCGGCCAATCGAACATTGTCCGCGCAACATTGTCGTCGGCGGAGCGTACGGTGCACCCTTCACCCTACCACACACACATGCACTCGCGATTTTCAAAATATTGTTGTTTCGCGTCGTATCTACCAACTACGACGACGAAGACGATAATAATATTAATAATAATTATAACAATTATAACGATGTCGATGATGATAATTGATGAGGAGAATACTAATAATTATAATAATAATAATAATAGTGTATACGGGACGTGTGAAAAAGTAACGACGAGGAGAAGTGAAGAATGAACGCGACGCGTGTACGAGCGAACAGTAAAACACCTCCGTCCGCGGAAGACGCACGTTAGCGTGTGCCGAGGGCAGCGGCATGTGATGGTTTTAACATAACTAGTTGTATGCGTGTGCGTGTGCCGACCGACCGACCGAGCGAGTGAGAGTGTGCGTGTGTGTGCGCGCGTGTATTTGCATGCGACCGCCCTCCTCCTCCTCCTATTCCTCCGCGGCAACCTCCTCATCCTGCGACTCGCCGTTCACCGCCGCCGCCGACGACGCCGCATCGCTAACCCGCCCCCGCTGGTTCCACGTCGCCCTTCACACGTCACGCCACCGCCGCTTCGCCACGCACGCCACTAACGCCGTCGTCGCGGCGGCGGTCGACTCGGCACTACGGCGGCGTCTCCGCGAGCGCTTCGAAACGTCTTGAAGGGTTGGCTGACCCACCGCCGCGGCCGTTCGCTGTATACGCCGACGACGACGACGGCGACAATAAAAGATGATAAAAACAACGACATTATTATAATAAACGATAAAAGCGCATTAGGTCGGTCCGTCCGGCCACCTGCACTCGTCGCGGCGATATTTTAATATTTCGCGATGGACGCCATCCGTCACGGGACGCGGCGTGTCCGCGTGCCGGCGCTCGTCGGGCCGTGCAACCCGCGCCCGCCGGTGACCGTCGTGATTTCGCGCTTGGATCGCGAGTTACACGCGCCCCACTGCGATTGAACCGACCGCTTCATTCGGCGCACCGCCGCCTATGGAGACGTGCCGCGTCCGCATGTCCGGCGATATTCAAAGGAGATCATATTGATAACTGCATAACCGCTGCATAACCGTCATCACCCGTAGCTGTTATACGCGATATCATCACGCCGCGTTGTCGCCAGCGCGTCGTCGTCGTTAAACCAACAGACCGTTCTCACGCGGTTTCAGACGTCTTCTGTCGTGTCGCGTGCCTTTTTATCGTATTCTGATCGGCCGTTGTCATCATACGGTATAATCGTTCTAATACTAGCCACGAACTACGAAATGCCGGAAAATGTTCACCGTAGTTTGATCGAACTGAACTTTTGGACACCACGCGAGACGTAGTCGAGAACCCGTGGTCTTTAATAGATTGTAATGACAATAATAATAATAAGAAGAGAGAGAGGTTATCGCAACTGGGACAACACCGGAAGTGTTGAGTTTTCGTCTGGATAAGTCCCTTATTGCAGCTACAGCCCGGTAGCTTAGACATAGATCTAACAATCAATGTTCCGAGGTTCGTGTATGCCAATTTCACGACCACTTGTTGTATTATACTAAGAAACTAAAAATGATTTACATGTAGATAGGAGGTACGTTGTAATCGTTATTTATTAACATAAAATTGGAAATTTCAATTTTAATAATTAGTTTTGGCAAACAAATGGATCTGCTTCAACACAATATGTCACTTACTAAATTTCGTTCGTTTTCGTTAAAAATATATATGTATTTTTTATTTTATGTTAACCATAAATATACTTCAAAGTCTGTAAGTACAAGCTTTACAATAGCGAAAGTTACATGTTGAGTAGGTGGTTATTTTGACTTGCACGAAGAATCCATCCATTGATGAAACTTCATGACATGTGCGTGGTAATCAGTTAATTAAGTGGTCCCGGTCAGGATGAAAAGGGAGTTGGCCATAGTATTATTGAATTACATTTTTGTTACACAAAAGATTTGAAAGCAGATTATTAGCGAGGAGAGATAAGAGAGGACTTATCATATAGATAATATGTGTATTTTTATGACAATTAAACAGTTTAAATTCATATACTGTTGTTCATAAAGTTATTTAAGCGTGATGATTGAAAAAAATATTTTTATTTACGCGGACACTGCGACGGTCAACGAACATTTATCGTTTTACTAGTGCGGTCGTCGTAAAAAACAACAAATACGAAAATGGGGATGTGTGAAAAATAAATAAATCTACCGATATTTGTTGATTTGAACGATGCAGAACTTAGGCCTTCATAAATCATAGCTGCCATTATAAAAAATTGTTAAGACTTACAATTTTTTTTTTTTTAATGTTATGTTAACATAACTATGTAGGAACATTTTATTTTTCAAACACAGCAATAATTAACCAAGGTAATTAATTATTTTTGTAAAAACATTCTGTATAATATACTCTTAGTATACGATATGGTGTCGAAATTGTATGCATGGTGATTACTTCAACTAATCGATTCGAACAATCATAGGCTTGTCTGTGGTGGAAGGAGAGGGGGATAAGTATATAATATATTATATTCATATGGTTTTACAATATTCAACAAACAATTAACCAGATAAAAACTAATAGTTGTAAATAAAATACAAAATATAAAATGAATATGATAATAATCACTAAATGGATTGGATATTAAAATTCAGTCCCTATAATTGGTAACTTTCCTCAGTTGAGGGATAAGCATGATAGGCTGTATTCTTTATAATATGACATTTAAAATTGTAACTTTACGAACAAAAGAATTTTAATTGAGCCGTATTTTTTAATATAATAACACATTTTGTGAACTATTAAAATGCATTACCTTTTAGTTTAATTATTATTATTATTTTTCAATATTATATAATGTATTATTATTTAACGGTTGCAAAAAGTATAAATTAATTTCGGTGTAGATGATTATTTTACTTCGACTGAATTTTTATGTTATTTAATTTTTTTCAGATATTGTTAAAGTACTATTAAAGACAAGACGGATTAAGGAACTTTCTTAAGTTCTTCTTTAGTCAATGTATACATTGTATATTATATATATACATTTATACATCATTATCTATAGAGCTGATTATAATTTAATTTATTTTTATTTTTTCAATCATATTTTGTACATTATGAATTATTATTAAATACGAAGACATTTAATTTTTTTATATAAAATATTATATAAATATAATAATTTTTAAAATCCATAATCGATGATTTATTATAAAATACATAATATCTGATTATTATTTTGGACTTTTCCAGAATATTTAGGTGATAATTGATACAGTAGATAATTATTATAGTTATATATTATACCATTTAAAACATTTAGGTAATAATCAGGTACATATAAATAATATTAATTACGCATATTGTTTTATTTCTATAATATAATAATTCATATAACATTAAAATTATTTCAATGTTAATAACTTTCCACGATTATGTTGCTACATAAAGAGTTTGTGTCATTCGTAAAATAAACAATACACAAGTTCTTATAATACTTGTTATCATTTTTGGCCAAAGGTATAATCAAATAATTTGTAAATTTCGTCATATAATTTGTTATCTGCATAAATTATATAATACATTAAACTAACAACTAAGACTAAAATTGCACAGGTATTTTATTTATTACGTTAGAAATATAACTAAGGATTAAGGTTGTGCAGTTTCCGGGAACTTAACTTAGGAGGAATTCACGGGAATGTTAAGGGATTGAAAGTAACATAAAAAAAATCCACAAAAAGCAATTAATAAATGTATTAATCCATATTCATTGTGTTAACTATTGCATCAATAGTTACTTTAATTAGATATTCAAATTTTTAAATCAAATTCAATTCAAAGTTAATATTTTAAGTGAAAAACAAATTAAATTGAAATTTTCTTTTAATTAATCAAAAATTAATAAAAATAAAACAAAACAAACATTACATTTTTTATATTTATGTCCGATAAATTTAATTGGAATATTATTATATTATAATATGTTATACTATTGCTTATGATAAAAAATATTAAAATATCAACTTTGATTTACTATACGTGGAAGAGTATACCTTATAATTCAAAATTCTAACGTATAAGTATTTAATTATCTATCTATTTAAATATACAATTTTTCCTTTTACTTTTAATAATTATTATTATCTTGACCAAACGTTAAAAATATATTTAGGTTGATTATTTAAAATTAAAATCTTTATTAATAGTTATATTTTATTAATATTTCTTTTGTTGAACTTTGAGAATTTTAGATAATATTTTAGTTGGCATACAATGGTACACAACGTTTACAATTATATTGAATTTTGTTTGAGCTCTTAATTATATTAAAGTATGCAGAGTTGCTAATAAATAATGTGATCATAGAAAAACGGAAAATGTATAGTGTATATAATTTGTAAAGTATAAAATATTAAATTGAATTGAACAACACTTTGAAGTTATTTAATAAATTGTATACATGAATATCCACGTGGTACTTGTCACAGAAACAATACTTTACAATATTATTTATTCTATATTTAGCGGCTATAAGGAGACACAGCATTGTAGTTTATCTCAATAATACAATTTAAATACATAATACCGGTCCATATATATGTAATTTGTACAGAATTTCTTACTTACAATTTCAAACATCGGGTTGAAAGTTAATAATAGTTAAATTATATTCTATTGGAATGATACAAATTTACTTTATTTACTTGGATATCTTAGTTTTTCTATTATAATTAAATATTTTTTTTAAATATAATTTTAATTTAAAATTATATAGTGACTATTATTAGAAAAAAAGATATGAAATAATATAGGTTATAATTTTTATATTTCCTAGAAAGCTTCCATTCTCCCAGCCCTCTGGGAATTTACCGCAGTATTGGCCCTAGCCGTAACATAATACGATGATAATAAAAATGGGTTGAAATTTATTCTCATACCCATAGATACTTCTTATTTCTCCATACCTAATATTATTTAATAATTGTTATTTGTTTAAATAATATAGAGTACACATGTATTGTAATTTATATTTTATAGTAGAAAAGGTACTAACTACTAATATAATATGTGTTATAATTTATAATATAATGTAAGGATCGAATATTAGGAATGCGACTATATCATTTTAGGATTACACGCGTAGTAGTAGGTATGTTGTATTTTTGTGAATATGAGCTATATGCGTAAACGGATACATGATACATACGATGTTGAATACATAATAAACGTATAGTGCAGAGTACAAAACTTATGCGTTGGTGTAATCATACCTTTTTTATATACATTATCTATTACCCAACCCGTTGTACAACGAGACGAGAACGCAAACAGAAATGGACTAATATTATACTTATATCTACTTTTGAACAATTGAGCACTGACCTCGAGCCTATTAATATTTGTGTACATTTGATGTTATTTTTTTTTATTTTTTTATTATTATTAATAACAACATAATAATATCTTTGGTGCATATAATTTGTAAATTCGTCTGGTTTTTAATTATATACACAGCGAGATCAGATGACTATAATACGTATACGCGTCTATTTACCAGATCGCCATCAATCATCATACGGTATTAGCTAGTCGTTCCGAAATACCCGTGGCGCAAGCTCAATGCAAAACCATCTTTTTGTCCCACCGTGACCGAACGGCAAGGTTTTGAGGTTTTGTGTCGTGTGAAATAATATTATTATACATTAATGTGAGCGTACAGCCGACGAATCGCGAAAGTATACTTTTACGCGCAGAGTTTTTAGTATTCTTAATAACGCTAAATATCAATACTCTCCCCCTACGCGACCACATTTTTCCCCCCACACCACCCCTCTCGCCCATCGAACCCACCACTCACGAGGTTCTCTCGCGAAACGTGATTATAACGATTTCTTAAAATCGGGCTGGGTGTGTGGGGGTGCGTGTAGCCTTTAAAAAGATGATAATATTGATCTTTTTTTTTACATTAAAAAAAAAAAGTAAAAGTAAAACTAACGGGGGTGAAGTGTTATGATGACTAGAGGGGTGTATGAGAGGGTAGCGCGGTCGGGCAAATTATAAGTCGACGAGGGTGTATAATATGTATGTGTGTGTATATGTGTGCGTGCGTTCGCTAGCGTGTACGTGTGTCAGTGTAAGTACGCGCGCACGTGTGTATGTGTGTGTATGTGTGTGTGCATTGTCTTTCTACCTCCCCCGACCTACACCGCACATTCTATTTTCCGCGCTGCACAGGTCCGAACTCTGTTTCCTCTTCCCCTTTTTTTCCACCCCGCCATTTCTTATTATATTCTTCTCATTTGTTACCGAACCCCCTTTCTTATTTAGCCCTAAAAAAACCCACTGTGCAGTTCGTGTGTTAAAGCCTCATCGCCGCACTCTGCCTCTCCGCAGCGATGTGACGGTATATTTTATAATAACGCACATTCGTAATACGAAAAAAAAATATGAAAATAACCAATAATAATGGTAATGATAATAACAGACGAGAGTGGGATGTAATATCCATACCGTTGGCAAATAATATATAATACATCACGTAAGTCTGCAATTTTGCTGATGTTCAAATTAAATTCCATAATCATATATGATATTGCGTATTGTATAATAACGATATGTGCGTTCTGAAAATGTATACTAATATATACATTACATAAAATCAGTAGCAAAAAAAAAAAAAATAATAATAATAAATAAAAAACAAATGAATTAAATATTTTTAAAATAGGTACTAGTTATTTTAAGAGGTAATAGAGGTAATCGTATTTCCTAGAACTTAAATTTTAAACATAAATATATTTATTATTTGTGATTCATGATATAATATTATAATTATATATTTAATTTTCATATTTGAATATCTATTTCAAGGAAAACATTTTAACTGCGTATTTTTATTAAATTGATTTCTTTAAAATGTTCTTATGGATTTATAATTTGTTTAAATTAGCTGGTAATAAATTTATTTGGAATAGTATTAATAATAATAATAAAATAATAATTCAATGAGTTTAAATTTATAAAATACAAATAATCAACAAAATAATAAACTATTAAATTTAAGCCATTATTAATTCATTGGACATATTAATTAATTGTAAATTTGTAAATCAGTCTGTAAGTAGTTAAATTACTAAATAAAAATTATAATTCAAATAATTCAAAAATTAAGTTATATTACAATACTTGAAACTACTTCTGCAAAGTATATAGTTTTTTTTATAATTTTATAATACGAAAGTAATATATTAGTATATTACGGATATTATGTACATTAAACGATTAGTTGTACACACGTATTTAAAAACAAAATCAAAATCAATTTATAATTTTGACAAACTTTATTGTTATATTTCAATTGAAAAATATTATCACTATGTATTAATTAAAATGTTCTTAATTTTATGAATAATTGATTAACGACGTTGTTAAGAAGTAATACACGTGTATTTAGCGGCGAGAAAGAAAAATTACATCAATCGTATAGTCACATTTGTGTACCATTATTGGCATTATAGGTATGCACGCATAAAACTGTTTTAATCCATGAAATGTGCAAGTGATTGGATATAATTATTTGAACGTCTTGGCTTCAACTAAATTCCTTTGGTAGATTACGCGTCAATGTATATCCTATATGTATACGCATTTTCGTAGATTCGCGTATGCCGCGGTCCACCCGGTACGTTCAACCCTATTCGGAACTTCCGGATATTTATCAGCCAAACTCTGCCCATCAGCAGTTTGCCAAACATTCGCATTTACAACTGACACATTTCCGTAATTGATCCATTTACGGGCCGCCAGTGGACCAATTACGCTCTGCACGCATTGTGTGCAGGGGTGTCAATGTACTTTGCTCTCTCGCGCACACACCGCGGGTGCAGTTAATAAAAACGAAAAAGCTAGTGAATATGACCGTGAGCTATAGTGATCTATGTAGTATAGATTTGGGGGAGAACGTTTTTTCTGAATGGACCTTGGCGGCCCACTGACCTGGATAAAAAGGGCAAAAAAAAGAAAGAAAAAAGGATGCATTTAGTTCCAAACAGGGTTTTACAACCCCAACAGCTTGTTAAGTGGTCATTCACATTTTCGCAAGGGGATGGATTCGTTTCCCCCAAGCAATATATATATAATACACACCACAAAGTCCACGACGCAACCACTAACGCCGCTTTCACTGCAGCCCTACCGTTTCAACACCAATGTAGCACCGAACAGTGACTGCACCGATATACGCATTTATGGATTGTTATATTTTTGTTATCATCGTAATCATTATATAAAATAACTTTTTTAGATCTTTTTATTATACTTAAATAAACCAGAAAATTCGACTATCATATATCATTATAATATTATGTAGGTATAGTATTTTTTCGAGAGTAAAAATGCAGAGCGACAAACATAACGCTTCCGAAAGAGTTGCGGTTTTAATATCGGTGTGTCATGATATAATATCAGGTATATAACTATGATATATATATATATATATATATATATATATAATATTATGTCATATATGTCGAAATGAGTCAAAAGACAAACAAGGGGTTAATAAACGCGTGTGGACATAAATCTTCGTGTTCTGCTTCTGTATAGACATAATATTTATTTATATATACGCTCGTTCATTTATATTATACTTATATTATACTCGGTGGAAAGTTAGGGGTTTTTATCTTAACAAATCGAGTGGTGTACGTTTTAAAAATTCATTTACGCATCTATATTAATATTATTTTTATACATTATTTCACGTGTGTTATAGCAGTATTGCAATATGATATATATTATATACTATAGAACTTAATAGAATAATTACCGATAACTATGTTATAAATAACGTATACGTACGTACAACACAGACATTTTTCCTACTATTTACTATGATAAAAGATGTACATTATTCTTTACTGAAATATCTGATACTCATTTTGTGGTTATTGTAAGTCATTAAATATTATTTCTAATTCCAATTTAATAAAAAAATTATATCGTTGTCCAAACAAAATAACAACCTAGAATCGTTCAAAATCGATTACGATAAAATCATTAATATTATGAATTGAATCATATAATATAATTTATGGTTTTTCAATATATCGCTACACAGAGTATTAATTAAACACACTCTAAATACTAAAATTTTAATTAACACTTAAACAATATAATATTACCACCATTAAATTAACCAACCCGCAGAATAATAAAAATCATAATAAATCTCCTTTTCTCACCTATTATGACATATTTTTATACTAATTATGTCTATTTACGAAATCTATGTAGAGTTGGTTACTGTGTAGGTGGTTGCATAAGATTTCAGAAAACATATTATTATATATTTATAGCAACACATATTCTAACATAAAAACCATAAAATAAATAAAAAAATAAACATAAAATATGAATGTACTCAAGTATAATCAAGTTGGTAAAAAAAAAAAATTATGGTTAAGTATGAAGAACTCACTCAGTTTAAAAATAAATTCAGAATTTGCTAAATCCTATAATTTTTTTACATGCAAATAGAATCTTGACATTTAGTTTGCATAACTAGAAACAGAACCAATGACCTACGAAAATTCAAACTTCCGTACGGGAAGTGTATAGTTAAGTACCTCCAATCGATAAATCCAAGATTAAATACAAATACTTTAGGTACTTATATAAGTAGCATAATTTTAACAATAGTTGTACTATATTGAATATTATCCAAAATGGCATTACTAAAATGGTTACCGCTGACCATCACGTGATGTCGTGGTACATACAATGTCAATAAAACTATTTACTCAAATCACTAACATATCGTTAAACAAAAACAACGTCGACAATCAAGACGGATAGACTGCCCAGACCGACTACATATTATTTTTATACGCGTATTATAACACATTTTATAATACAATACATAATATGTTTGAAACCAGTAACCACGATGTTTATAATCTACATTTAAATCCGGAATTATAAGTATCTACGAAATAGTGGTACAATGATCGCTTGGGCTGCATTGTATAAAGTATACATCACGAGATTCATTCGGATTGAGGTCAGTAAAAACGTTAATAATTATTATGAATCTCGTTCTATTTCTTTTCATGTTAATACTTTTTTTTTATCTAATTTTTAACCGATCATTAGCCAGAATTTTGTTCTATATACAACAATATCATCTATAGGCCGTGGTTGAACGGGCCTGTGTGATTTTTGCCATTCGGTCATGAGTCATGACGTATCATTGCACTTAATATAAAAACGTGATGAGGGCGGCGGTCATTACCAGCTGATGGAAGAAAAGAAACAACAATATTATATATGACACGCGGTACAAGGCGTATAGAGGTAGAAAAAAAAGAGACGTTAATGTTTTGACTAGTAGACGTCACTGTTTATGTTTTTTTTTCCTGTCACGCCGGCACATATTATAATCCTGTTTATGTGTAATAGCTAATAGGTAATTCTATGCGAAGGATGAAAAAGAGAGAAAAAACGATTTTTTTTTTTTTTGATTATATAAAATTACATACCTACATAGACAAAAGCGATGACAAATCACTTCAAAAATTAACTTTTCGCTTATAATTTATGATGTTCACATCACTTACATAATACCATATATATTTACGTGACTAAATAGGCTTAGGTTTGACCAATAAATGTCATAAACGAGTGAGTAGAAGATCCATTTTTTTTTCAAGGAAAAACGTCCATAATATTCTAATGTTGGTGTAATGTTCGTGAAATATACATTTGTTCGGTAGTTAGTAGTTATTTTTTTTCTAAGATCAGAAAATCACATTTATGGTGAAATATACTAGTGTCGGGTTCCATAAACCTATGTGTAATTTAGACGATAATGTGACCGCGAGACTAACTACAGTAACACTATGATAAGCCATTCCGTTACCATTTTCTTTCTGTATTGCTTTTATATAATTTACACTGACGTTTACCGCGTACGTTAGACGATCCCGCGAACCGGACAATTGTTGATACCAATAGCCGTCCAACAAAATGGTAATCGGTATAAGTACAATATTTTTACGTAGATACAAAAAAAAAAACTAAAAAACTAGTAAAATCGGAATAGGTACTATAATATGATGTAGGTATCTATAAAGTATAATAATATACTTTGTGCAATAATGCGACGTCTTCGTGATTTTAAAAATAACGGTCCATTCTTCTACCCCTTTTGCCATAAAAAAAAAATAATAATAATAAATGTATGTAAAATACAATGGGAAACCATAAAACTCCCACTCATAAAATAAATCGTCAACTAGCTATTTCAGATTTATAAACGTGTCAAAATTAAATTAATTCATTGAAAACGCACGCATATGATTATGGTAGATATAAAATTATATCGTGTCCCAAAACAATATATTTAGAGAGTTGGATACCAACAATTTTTTTTTTGATACGTATAACTTAGTAAAAATTACCTAATCATATTGTATTTATAGTGTTTATACGCAATACGCAGCCATCGCATAGGTACGTAAATATTTCGAATATTGGAATTAATTGAAAATATTTTAGAAGAGTTTTAAATCTCAACATAATTTCCTTATCATCAATCTTTTGATTTTTAGGTAGATATACCAGCAAAAAAAACACTTTCATCTGACTCAACGATTCAATGTGTAACGAGTTATTTGCTAGAATGACTATATTAATGAACTCTTGATTTTGGGTCTTAAATACAGTAGTCATAATGCGTGTGTCATCATGGTTGTAGGTGTGAAAAAAACCTGAACGTAATTATGTAATACAAGTGTATTAATCGTGTCATGACTTAGAATATGTACGATGGTACCTATTATCGACTAATAGTCATTGATAAACATTGATGTCACATGTAGAATATAAATAAATATTTCTAAAATTCTATTTTTCAGAGTATTAGTATAAACGACAATCAACAATATCACAACAATAAAATAAATTAACGGTTTAAGGTGTAACATATAGTGGCGCAGGTGATTAATAAACGTTTAGTATACCATACGGTTATAAGGTTCAGCTGCAGCGGGATAAATCAATAAGTCAACAACATTGAAAAAAAAAATAATAAACTAATAAATTGCTCAGCAAACAAATGTCGTGTACTTCGGCCGTCGACGGTAGTCGTGGTAGTGTGGTACCTATATGTACATACAGCGTCTCTGCGTATATCAGCACTTTTAAAGCATCATAATATACTCGTCGGAAGTGTACACGGTGTTCACGTCAGGTCTCTTTTCGACCCTGGAAACATTGTCACGCTCAGGTAGATCGAAGACTAATGATGGTACACACACACACACACATACACTGACACCAGTGTGATCACACGCACACGTCCGCACACACATAGAAACAAAACGCAGCTAGGAAAAATAAAAAAGGCGTCTTTATGATATATCCTATCGCACGGAAAAAATCGTGGTCTAATGACGACGTCTTGGAGGTAATTTGCATCCGGTGGGTAAGATACTTAATGTTTTCCCGTCTTTTTCGTTTTTTTCTTCCAACCCACCGCGACCGTGCCGACCATAGAGTACACATTAATCATTTAAACACCAGGAGCATGATAATTCGGTAATTGACTTCGTATGAGAGATGTCCGTCTCCCGAGGCGGTGTCTTTTTTTTTACCACGGTATTCGTGGTTTTATTCGATTTTTCAACGATGACAGGTCGACACGAATAAAGATGGGAATAATGAAAAAAAAATAAGTGAAAACATATTAAAAATAATAACTTGACGTGGGAGGTAAAATGCGAATCAAATATCCAGAAGGCGAATCATTTGGCTGGCAAACTCAACGCTCAATTATGTCTGTATCTTATAATATTATGTACGGTAGACAATACGAGTATTATACTATATTGTGCGCGATACTTTGTGGCTCTTCATAGGTCTTGATTGTTATTCTGAGGCCCCCCAGTAATATGTCGAAAAATACTGCGATGGGTTTTGTTTTGTTTTTAATGTTTGTCACGTAATCTTAATAGATTTTAAACAACAGTTTAGTTTATTAAAACACCTTGTACTTTAATATAATAATTAATAATTAGACACTTTTAATTATTGTTAACTTATTTTTTATAATTATAATACATTTATTTTAATATCGTATGTATAGGAATATTATATGTAAATGTAGATTATTTTTATTATTTATAAATGTCCATAGGTGCTGATAACTTTATAACTTAAATGTAAAATAAAATGTATGTATGTACAAAATTAATTTATTATTAATGATTTTCATAAAATTGCTATTATACCCATATAATATAGTTATAAAACAAGTATTTAACCGGTAATTACTGCATAATTTAAAATAATAATATACAACGTGGAGGAATTTAAATTATTTTATCGCTATAGTTTTTTATAGTATCTTAACATTAGTATCATTCCAATGCCAATATTTCATACGAATAAAAATTCCACCCACCTATGGAATACGACCTACATACTCGTATAGTGTCTTTACAGAGAATAGTGGAAAAATGGATATATGTTTATGTATTTATTAATATTTTGTTAATAAATTCACAGAAACCATAAAAATATAATCTTTAAAGGTCAATTTTTGTATTATCTTTAAAATGATTTAATTTTAGTATTATTTTTGATTATTTTTTATGTATTATTCGTCATAGGTGCCAATAATTTAAGTGTAGAATATAGTTGAGGGTATGAGGCGATTAAGCCGTATGGATAAAACTATCAAAATAAATTATGCAATTTTTTCACAGCTAAGTAACTAAGATTAACAGTAGATTTCGTATTTGATATGGACGTGTTAAGAGATTTTAAAAAGAAAGTCTACTAAATAAAAAAGAAACAATCATCTATGGGCTAGTGATTATTATAGTAAAAAGAATATGGTAAATATCATTTGTTGAACATTAGGTATAGCCTCTGGAGAAAGTCTGAAAACGGAGCATGCTTCCTGTACACATTTGAAAAATTCAACGAACATTAATATTTAGTTTCAGATCATTATTGGATTATATCAGAAATCGTGGTATCGAATAAAATTCATCGCTAAGGCCAAACAATTAATCAAACTGTATTTTATGTTCTATAAACATTTATAAATTATAAACTTACTATACAACGATGCAATGCTATCCAATGCTTAGATATATTAAAGAAGGTCTTACATTATTAGGTACACTGTAGTTATCTATTTATATAATTATCCCAATACAGAACAATAATTAATAATATGATATTAAACAATTATCTATTATTAAAAATAAGATTTATGTTCATAAAAACTAATGTGTATAATATGTAAATATATTAATGACAAGGAAGTTGTGTATTATAAATTATGCAATACGATTCTATGGTAAATAAATTTAAAATAATAAGAAAAATTACAGGTATATTGTATAATATTTACTAAACACAAATGTATTCAAATTGTAAAAATTTAAACACAAAAAATCTACTAAAATGAATTAAAATAAAGACAATTTATCACAATAAGCAATAAAGATTATTCTATTATTTTGTAGAATACAAGTTCAAATAATACTTAATGTTGATAAGTTTAATTTTACTTTAAGACATATTATAAAAGTTTCCTTAGTGTTTTTTACAATTATAAAGGAAAACAAATTTAGGCTCTTTTTATCATTTCAAGATGTATACAAAAAAAATTAAAAAATACTATGAAACGACTTTTCATTAAAAAAAGGAACGTATTATTTTCTATAGTGAAAACCGAGTGTTTGTCGTGTAACAAGATATGCCTTTATACTCCAATTTACTTGCACACGAATATCTTACGCCCAAGAGAGGTAAAGGCACTTGTAAACAAACAAAAAAAAAAAAACAAACACTTCATCAACCGTAAGGTGAATTTCTGTGAATTTGTCAAATCCTCTCGTCGGATAACGGCATATGTATATATATATATATTGTACTACGATAGTCCCCATACGCATTTCAAACGCTCTGCTGGTGACAATTAACTGGGCTATTGTTACACTAATGACACTAAGGTTATCTACCCTGACTGCAACACTGCACGCAGTACGTTTGGACCGAACTTTATCATTATTATCACTATAGTCGGTTTTCTTAGCTACTGTCCGAGAAACGTCGGCCACCGCCCGCGTATGTCCCTCCTGTTGTCTTTGGTTCCCCGAGCTTTTGCGAGTAATTAATTAAAGGGGTAGTGTGGCGCGGTACGGTGGCGGGTGCAGGAGACGCCGAGGAGAAGACTAAAAGGGACACACGGGCCTACCGACCACATGAAGCCGTCCTTGCTCGTGCTTAATCGATATTCATACACATACTCGCACACGTTCACACATACACGTATATATATATGTACATGTAAGTATACGTGTAGTATATACATATTATACATAATGTATACGAATATATATATGTGTGTATGTGTGTGCACATGCATGCAAAAGGGAGACGTGCGTGTTTGTGTGCGTTGGCTTGTGGCCGACATTTATTCTTAAGTCTCTGTGTGTATGTCCGGCAACGACGCGAGGTGGGGTCGGCCGAAGAGAGTTGTGGACGGCGGAGAGAGAGGAGCTATTGCTCGTACTAACACTGGGTCCGGGGTTGAGGTGTGGATGGGGCGGGTGGACGTGTATGGTCGGGGTGTGTCATGGTAGGGGTAGGGGTTGAGTAGGTGGTAGGGTACTAATGTCTTATGTGTGTGACGCAGAAACCCCTAAACTTGCTCACGCGATTGTGAACGTATACGTATATCCTTTATAATGTGTTCGTGTGTAATAACGAAATTTAACTTTGGGCCCAACTAATCTACATGAGGGAAACGGACCGGGGATGGCCGGGGATCGATAATGTTTCTCTGAAAACACACATGCACGTTTTGTTCGACATGCCAACCCGTGGCCGGATATGCGTCGTGGAGGGCATTTTTTTTTTCGTTTTGTTTCACACGAAACAATAACGCACGAAAAACCATACAGTTATCAAACGCCGCATGTATGACGTACACGGACGATATAATCACACTATATGTACCTATATAGATCATGAGTGCGCTACAGTATCAAACGACCAGTTCCGTTGTTCACTACCTACCTACATACTATATAATATGCTCATATATAAATATATCTGAGAAAGTTCATATACACCATGGTATGATATACGTTATGTACGAATACGCTTTATGTAACAGACAGTGCGCAGATATACAGTACAAGGTCTAGAATATTCCCCGAACACGATTTCAGATTTTATTCGATTGCTAATTTATACACCACAGGCATCCTTTTCAGGACTCAGTGGACTCAGTGTCGTATTATTGCAGTGTACGGCCTGCGTGATATCATATCGTTTCATTTAATATCATATATGTATATACACAAAACACACGTATTAATACGTTACACATGCGCTTTTGATAAATATTCACAAACATAATATTGGTATGGTACGTCATATCATAATCATTACAAAGGATAGTATGCCGCCGGTCGTACCGATGAATGTACTATAATATAATATATTATGATACATATATGAAAGTGCACCGTATAGTACAACACAGTACCGTTCGGCATACAAATAACGAGGCATCGCCGAAATTATTGAGAGTTCTGTGTTTGCGTCGTACAATAATAATATTAATATCTCAACTACAACACGATATTATTACGTATTACTAAACATACCTAATACTGAATGAAAAATAATATTATGTACATTGTTCAAACATAAAAGTTATTATATTATATGATATATATATATTAGTATGTAGATAAGACGATCAGCCTGCTTGATTGTTTCCTCGGTCCGCTGACAACAGTTTCAAAGATTATGACGACGGAGAGAGGATGTATCGGATTGTGTTCGTGATCGGCGGTGCCTCGCCCGCGAACAGCGTTTATTACGTCAGATAATAATATGTGAATCGTCGACGAGCCGTTCGGTCCGTGTTCGGTGTATACACGCGAATGCGACGACAATGGCGTGACTGCGTGAGTCCTGTGCTGCGGAGAAGACCAACAGACAACAGATTTCGAATGTCCCCTAATTGTGCGGTTTCCCTTCTGCACAGAGATGATACAAAAACGTATAATTGGGATTCCCGTTAATTATTACCGACCGACGTGGTATAGGCCAAACGTGTTAACAATGGGCCATGCTCTCACTTAGCTGCACAGTGCACAGCAGTGAAGAGGATGTGACGGTTATTTCTAAATCAGAGGCTTGGTGGAAGTATGGACATTTACTCGATGTCGTTTATATTGTTGTTGTTGTTGTTATTTTTGTTATTCGTGTACGCGTATATTATTCTTTACCACGAAATGGATTTATCAAAACGGGCAATTATTATAATATATATATATATATATACCTGTGTATAATAATATGTATGTAAGTATATTACATTGTAGAATATATGCGTGTTTCCGACTTGAATCGTTTGCTCCATAAAAAACATATTAATATTGTTACATAATTATGTCGGTCTCTTTGGTTTCATAATAAATATAGCTTGAATAAAAACTCTGTTTGAAACATTTTAAAAACTTTTTGAATGTATACAAATGAAGTAAAAATCCAGTGGTATTCACTATTAATATTTTAAATAATATTACATCAATTTCAAACAAATAAAACATATAATATATTATTGAATATTATTAATTTTATTTTGCATAGTTAAATCATAAAACGCTTATAATTAATTTATCATTATAGGTTATGGTATAAAATATGAAATAATATAAAAAATATCAACGAAAAGTTGATAAAATTATTCTTTTAATCATTTTATCCATCAATTTTTATAAAATGTTTGTACGTGTTCAGTATCCACAAGATTAGGAACGTGCAGTATTGCATAAGTGGTTTTCCTAGTTAAGTTACACGTGTTTTGCGATGAGCTTCAATTGACAAATGACAATAATGCATTTAATCATCTGTTTCCATTAAAGGAGTGAAGAAGATGCTGTCGAAGTATTATACGTGTCATTGAGACTCGAGAGTACAAATCTCGTATCCACAGTCAATGACGAAACAAAAGAGAGAAAATAATAACACTAATTTTTACTGATAATAACATAGGAGAACCTGTAACGTGATGTTTTTCCATCACCCGCGGCTCAACAACAAGTAGCGATCGGTGCGGAATCACCCGACGATATTAGTATTGTTATATACCCATACACAACGAAGATAATATATATAATATTATTATATTATATTTAACAACAATGAGACCACTTGCGTAGTAGCAGCGGCGAGGAGGTATCCGAAGATTTCCTGTGTGTGCGGTCCCAGTGTAGAGTGCGTGCGGGTGTGTGTGTGTGTGTGTGTTTGCGCGGAAAAAACATAATGGCCTGGGCTAATTAGCCAGCAGAGAACAGATCAAAGGTGTTAACAATAGCGATTTTATTCTTAGGTTTTTTTATTTTTATTATTATTTTTTTTTTCATTCACCTCGCACTTTTATTTCCCCACCAGTCGTTTTCCTATATATATATATTATTTATTACTATTATATGCCCACGGACGGAGGATGTGACGGTTATTTCGGAATCACCGATATAGTTTGGAAGCGTGACATTGTGGCAAGGAAACGGCACTGGATGGTCACACGTCAGTTCTCCGGTTCATATGATCTTACCGCAACGAAACGAACAGACGACGGAGAGCAGAAAAAAATGTATAAATAGTGGAAAAAACTGAAGGAAATTGTCAAAATCGTGATGGAAAATGCGACGTACGTATAATGATATAATGATATGAGCACATCACACATGTGTGTAGTATAGTTGATCATATATATTTCCCAAGTAGTTATGTCAAAATAAAAAATACACTCACTTAAAATATTTTTTGAAAATAATACTATATACACACCCATCCGCCTACTCTAATGGACGTAAGCACTCGTCAAACTGAACGTCTCAGAAAGTCTAAGGATTCTCTAAATCATTATTTAATAAAACAGACAAAGTAAAAAAATATGATCGATGAATAATAGAAACGTGTGGGTGAATAATCTGGCCGATTTATTAATCGCGATCAGCCAACCTTATCGAATATGTTGTCATTTCGTCTGACAATATTCCTAGTGATAATAAATAAACTTTTGCCACATATTTACTACACACGTAATATAAATACGATAATTATTAATAATTATAGCAGTTTAATATATTTTATTTTGTTGAAATTGATTGTTTTGTTGCTAAATGAACGATAATGATGTTTAGTTGTACATCTGTGGGTTTGTGTACATAGAATAACTAAAAAAAAAAGTTTTTTTTAACTGTTAGAATATTATAATGTTTTTAAAAATATTTAACTAAGTATAGTTTTAATATATATATCTTTGATTTATTAGTGATACATTTTCAAATGTTACACATTTAATAAATGATGCTATTATATTATCTTTATTTTTTAGTATATTTACCGCATATCCGCATGAACAAGTTTTTGAAAATAGCTTAAAATATAGGTATGTACCTACACAATAATAAAGATAATACAGATTGATAATCACCGTGTAGTTACGATACTGACAAATTACAAGAGCAATTTTAAAAATAAATATACATATACCTATTTCATATTGTAGTAAATCATATAACATAATATTTACGTAATATTATATTTTAAACTATATTGATCGATTTAGATCGATTACGTTTCGAGTTAATTGAAAAACACACACTAATTGCAGTTCCTATGTAATTTAACCAACAAGCGTGGAAGATCATGTCATTGTGTTATACATGTTACGTAAAATTACAAAAACTGTTATGCATAATAAATAAATTAAAGGAGAAAATGTATGAATTTAATGAAGCTCAAACCACAAAAAATATATTTTTAAAATTACGTATAGGTTTAAACATATTACAAACTACACAGATTACTGTGGACTAAATATATTAGGTGTTACATGTTTTGTTGTGGTTATCAAAAATAATAATTATTATTGTTGGTATCATCAGCGTAATAGATTAATCAAAGGATAGATTAGAGAGACAGATCATATCTTAAAGAAAATATTCAAAAGCTCACTTAAAGATATTTACTAAAATATGTGTTACCTAGTACTCTTTTTCAATATTTTTATATCAGTGCACCCTTTATAA
Organism: Rhopalosiphum nymphaeae; assembly: GCA_036289425.1. NCBI lineage: Eukaryota > Metazoa > Arthropoda > Insecta > Hemiptera > Aphididae > Rhopalosiphum > Rhopalosiphum nymphaeae. Next base: position 4,289,207 of record JAZAQC010000012.1, on the reverse strand, counting down.
TATTACACTAAACATAGAATAATGAATAGTTTAATAGTTATGAAATGATTTTTTAAAATGTAGAAAACAATAAATTATGCGAATAACGCTAGTATGTGATTATTTTTTTTCACGTCTAAAAACCTTACAGCATATTTAAGTTATATGTACACTTGTATAAATAAAATTGTTAAATTAACATTATTAGTTAAAGATTAATTATCCTCCAACCTGTTATAGTTCCAGTTTATAATTTATAGTGTGAATTAACAGTAGTACGAAATTTAAAAAAAATTAAATGTATCAAATTATTTTATTTTTTAAATCATTTGACTATTTTTTATAATTTTAAATTGACATTTTTATACGATAAGTCAATTATGTTGGATTATCTATGTAATAAATAGTTGACACGGCCACGCCGTACCATTACCGTTTTTTTATCATTAATTACTGTTATGAATTGACTATAGCCAATGTATACATTTATAATTTATAATATTATAATAATATTATGTAAATCACCAAATCATGTCAAAAATAGTTTAAAAAAAACTTAATTATATAGGTACTTATAGAAGTACGGCATTTATTTATTATATCATTAGATGCCTTAGATACAATAGTATTATACATGAATATTTTTATTATACATATTTTTTTTGGCGAACAATATAATTCTATGTTAAACCATATTGTAGAACAGTAAATCATTTTATATTTTTTAGGATAGTCATGTTGTTGATAAAAAGATGCGTTTTAAAAAAAAAAAAGTGGATTAACCTTTGTTAATACACCGTTTTTTATAAATAATGCATTGACATCGATCGAACGTGCTAAAATAAGACTGAACATATTCGAATCGTATACAAGCATAATAGGTTCCTGAATAATAGTATAATTTCGTCGTATTTGCATAAACAATGGTAATTTATAACTTTTATTTTAATATTTTTTTTTTTTACCTTTATTGGTTCGATAATAACAATGATACAACGTCTGTAAACAAATGTGAATTAAAACATAATTAAGAACGTCTCCTATAGGTATGACCAGATACCATTACCTACAGTATATATCGCACTTTTAACTACATATATGAGCTCTAAACAAACGTTATCATTGCACGATCGTGTTTATTTTATGCGGCACATTAACTACCACGATCCGAGTCGGGTTAAACAGGTTATGCGGTTACTTACCACAGGTTTATGGGCTCTCCGAAACAATATTTATTCGGCGACCCGCTTTCATACATATGAAGAGAAAAACGTGCGAATTTACCAGCTTTAGAGTACATATTATTATAAGTACACTGTAAACCATAAACATATTACATTATTATCGTTATTATTATTATTATTATTATTATCATTATACGGTGGTTAGTGGTAATAACAATATTGTATTAAGTATTGAAGTATAATAATATTATATTATGTTGTATACACGCTGTTGTCGAAATTGAGTGCGTGGCGAATATGATACGACTGGAATGCATGTAATATGTGTTTTTAATTATTAGGGCAGTAGTATTATTCAAGTGGACAGAAGAAGTACAGGGACAATATTCCTCATATTATATTATTGTAAAACAAAACCGAATTACTTTTTTTACCTTTCATCAAAGCTCGACATACACAGGTTACATTACGTTGTTGATTACAAAGTAACTGACAGTTATATTTGAATCTGATCAAATTATTGTTATCGGAACGCGCATGACATGATGTTATTGTAAATTAATGTAAATAATTTGCCAATATTACGCACAACAACGAAATGTTTAGATGTTTTTGTTTTTAATACGATGTTACTTGCATTAAGGTTACTATTTATAGTATTATTAAAATTAAGGGGAATTTCGAACGATCTAATATAATATTATACAAAAGAAATTAATAAAGAAATTAACTTTAAATTACTTCAGTCACTGTAAAAGTAAATTTATAATATTTAAATATACAAATAAATGACAGGTTATGAAAATCTCAGTGTTGTGTTGTTATTTTAATTAGTAATTAGCTAGTATGTTTGCTATTTATATACTAAATTTATACGAGTTACTTTATCATAAGCCATATCATAATTTCGTTTGATTTATACTATGAAATTTTTTGAAAACTGAGAAGTATATTATTTTGGTGACAAAAATAAATTCTTTTAGGTTTACACTATAGTTCGACAAATTTCATAAAATATTCTATAACTTTCGAATCATGTGTTATTCGTTTCTTGATAAATTCAATATGTTTTTTTTTATGCCCTCAAGTTTGGTATTATCCGGATTCTATCGAACATTATCGATATTAAATTATAGCCTGAAGTTCGACCACTTAACTAATCGATGATGACTACCTGTATTATAGCGTGTAATAACAATTATTAAGGGCTAAGGCATATTATTATAACACCGCTGCAAACAAAACACGTTACACCATCGCTGTTGACTATGCTATACTGTATTATGTTACTATAATATACAGCCAAGGGCCTCTTTACATACTTGTTCGTTTCCGAATCGTAGCCTAGTTATCTCGAATAACACAAGACATATTATTCTTTGTGTACTCGGGCAATACATAATACGAGCACATTTTTTTCCCTTCGTGTAATATACGTATCAACAACAGAATTAATAAGTGCTCATATACTGTAGGTAGTGGCTTTGTATCTATCGGTCATGCTCTTATACATGCTTCAACACACACGCGGACGGAAAATCAAAAACCATGAACGATCTTCGTTTCTCAAATGTTAATCGTGTATGCAACATATATATAAATCATACGTTATTCATGTATACCGAGAATACGCTTGAAATCGATTGTTTTCATTTACATAAACAATATTAAAAACTAAATGCATAGTTACAGAGCATACAGAGCTGAAGAAACCATAATGACATTGGTCCAATAAATTATAATAAGAGCAATTACATTTTTTTTTTTTACTAAATTATTCCCAGTTACATAATATTTGAGTTAACTGTCCAGAGTTGAAAAACAATGCAAGTCAATGGTTTAATCATACCGTGTTATTTTTCCCTTACCGGTTGAACGTAAGTTTACTTCATTTTACACAGTATTCTTATAAAGACGCATTTTACGTCGTTTTATAGAAGATAAAAAAACAAAAACATTCGATAGAGATCGTTTTTTGATTACACATAATGTATTTATTACCACAACTAGATACATCGATCGAATATTTGTCGTAGTGGTCGCGAGTCGGACGAACAATATTGGTGGTCATATCGTAAAGGTTGTATTAATGGATTTCATTTAGACGGGAAAGAGAGGGGGTAAAAGAGTTGAAATATATTAGAGCCACGAAGAATATTCATCGAGTGTTTTAAAAGCTAATTAAAGCGTATATTATATATATATATATATATATATATATATATATATATATATTACGTGAATGAGGGTGGTGGATGCAAGTCGAGACAAAGAAATAAAAGATCCGTGTGCCCGGTGTACGCATTATTAAGAACTTTGGTGCCCCGTGTACATATTATACTTCCAGGAAGCAAGGAAGCGAGCGAGGAGCTGGGGTTTTAGGGGGGTCGTTGGGCCAAAGAGAAGAAAAAGAGAAAGAATACGAAAGAGTGAGACGGGTCTGCCCAGGATGAGTGAGTGAGAGGGGGAAAGACAGAGAGAGAAAGAGAATGAAAAAGAGAGGGTTTTAAGATTTTATATTCGTGCCGGGCGGTCTGTGACGGGTCCCATCATTTACCCTCGCAGTTTTCCCGTTTCTAATTTCCACCACCACCCCTCCCTTCGGTCGCCTCAGCCGACACTCCACCGCTGACGCTCGCTGCCCGTACGCCACCGTTGCCTTCTTATTTCTGTTAAAATGTTTTCTCTTCATTCTCAAGTGAAATTAAAATTCTCTCCGTCTTTCGCCGTTCACCCCTGCGTGCCGAAGTTTTTCCAAACCCTTTTTAAAATAAGGATTTCCATATCCCCTCGTCGCGCGATCTTTCTGCCATCGAATCTCCCGGCCGCCCCGCGCCCATTGGCCCGCAGTTTTCTTAACGAACTCATTTCTCTTGGCAATCATGCACGCTTCTTATATATACATGCGCCCCGGAGATTTAACCGAGTATGTAAATACGACGTTTAATTTATATTTTTTAATTATTTTCTCTCTTATTTTTCTTATATCCCTTCGAGCGGGTGGCGGTGTGTACCCCCACTACCCCACCGACATCCGTACACGTCACCGCCGCCGCCACAACCACCGTCCACCCGCCCCGGACGCGCGATTCAGCCGCACATACACTACACTCCGAGGGCAGATCGTGCGTTTAATCCCCTATAAGCAATTATGCACAGACATACTGCAACGGTATAATATTCACGACGTGGCAATATACGATAGAGAGTTGGGATGGGGTGGGTGAGAGAGAGAGAACAGAACAGAACCGATCCGTCACCAAAATTACTAACACAATAAAGCGTCTTGTGAGCAATCTAAATTATCATCACATGTCTACACGCCGGCGTGGTCGCCTCTTTCGCTGTCCGGAGTAGTCGTGTGGCAAGTCATGCAAGTAAAGTACACCGGGGAAGACGTTGTTGTGGTAGTGGAGTTGGCGGTGGTATGGAACGTATTGTCGGATTATTAAAATGGATTGGTGAAATGGGTTGTCCGCCGTTCTACAAACACGCAATATTATATTATATCTCACGCCGACTGATCGCGTCTCACGCGATATTATTACGAGTCTATAATGTTATATTGATTTTCGTTAAAACGATTATTTCAAAATACAATATAATAATAATAATTATCATACGTAATCGGTATACGTCGTCAACATATAATATTATATGCGATTTTACGGTTATAACACGTTTCTCGTGTATTATGATATCGACTAAATCTTTATGTCGAGTTTATGATGTCCTCACATGATATCATATTATTATACGTCGTGGGTAGAATTATAATATAAATTGAATTTATCATTGGTACTTATGTGATTAATTTTAATTATAAATTCTGAAACGTGTAGAAATTAATATTTAAGACGGATATATATTATACATTACACCTTATAAGAAACGAATACGTATATATATATATATTACTTTACCGTAATAATATCGTTTGATTTATATAATATTTTATCATTCAAATTAAAAATTATCATAGCATATCATGAATAAGTAAATAATAAACAATTAATAATTATAAATCACGTGATATTTTTTTAAACATAGATCTGAATATTTTTAAAAACTATATTAGCATTTTAAGATATTAATTTTAAAATAATACATATTATTTAATAATTTTTTGATGATCATATATGATTATTATTTTTGAATTTTATAATTATACCATAATTTTATAAAATATTAAATTTGTTAGCATTTATAAATAAAGCATACGTATTGATTTAACACTAAATTACCAAACAGTAATAAGTTTAACAACAAATTATAATGTGTATAATATATACATTTTGGTAAATGTTAAATCACATTAAAAGTTGAATTCATTTATGCATAATATATATGTATATTATTGGTTCATAATCACTCGCAGTACTAATTATGTGAAAAGTATGTTTCAAAAGTATTGTAAAAATACCTAATCAAGATCAAATCTATACGGATTTATGAAATATCCATACTGAGCAATTTGAACTAAAATCACATTTTAATTACCAGCGTTACCTATCTAAGAAGTTTATCAATATCAAAATTCTTTCTTACAATTATCATAAATTCACAAGTTAATATACCAATAGTCTTTATGTATAAGTGCATATGTATTATAAATGTATTTAATATTTGTGAAAAGAGCTGGCCTGAATGACTCTAAATTACCTAAGGGTGTTCACATCATTAACAATTTTTCGGCTACTCTATAAAAAACATAACATTCACGATTTGAAAAGTTTGAGAATTATGTCAAACATAATAACTAACGTAATATATCGTCAAAGATCTGATAAACATCATTCTGAAAAAAAAGTGTAGTTTTATATACATTTTTGTCTATACAATGTAAATTAATTATGATTATAAACAATATTCAATTTACATAAAATTATAAAATATTTAAGAAAAAAAACATATTTTGTATTATTACCACTTTTTAAGTTTATTAATATTTTGAATTTTAATATATTCGTAAGAATTAGTTTCACATTCTAGATATTTGTAAATAAACAAACTTGTAACCAATCTACATGATTAAATTATTTGTCTGACATTCGATTTTTATATATTTAAATTTTTAAAAATTATATTAATTCATTATTTATTCATTATCATTCAAAAAAAAATTAAAAATAGTTAAGAATAAGAGTGCAGGACATTACAAATGTGGATGTTTTGTCTTTGTTTTACAAATGTAGAATATCTACAATTTGGGTTCAGCAGAATCAATTTTGTATTGTAAGCGTAATACTAGAATGAATTAACCTATTTTTAAACTTAAAGTAAAGAACATTATTTATGTTCTCTTGTTAGTTTTTCATGATATTTAAATATTTAAGTAAGTTATAAATATGTAAAATATTTAAAATAAAAATGCTCATTACTTCTTTAAAAATTAAATTATCCTTAAAAATCAACGAAAGTACACAGATAATATTCTGACTTTTAAATTTTATCATAGATCAATTCACTATAATATAAGTTATAACAACATAAAATTGATTATAACGAACGACAATTTTCAATGCTGTATGTTTATAAGACGGAGAAAACACATTTGGGTGTGGCGTCCTTTTAATAAGTATTGATAATTATTAGAAATAATTAATTAGATTCTTAAATATTCCGAATTAAATGTCCAACTCTATGTCTACATAGTGTTCATAAGTCTTCATGTATAAAATCTATACATATTATATACCTAGTTGTAGTACCACCACCCAAGTTTTGCGTGTATAACATTGGAATTAATTTTGGTGCGGATTATGCTATCTAAATAATAAGTATACCTTTATTGTTGTAGTATTATAATTTAGTACAAAGTCTAACAAAATATTATTTTTAAAAACATTAGGAAACCAACATTATATTTATAACATTTTTTTTTTTATGTCGATAAAGCAAATTCAATTTATTACTAGTATAATAAGAATTCGTCTATATTTTTTTCACAAAAGTATGAACAAGAACTCCTTTAAAATATAATATTTTTATCTACGTTCAGTTATTTAAATGCAATAATTTATTATTGTTTTTAAATTCAGTATCATAAAATTATCCTTCAACCTATATCAAGATGACCGAAGTTGGAATAGAGACAATGTTTGGATTGTTAATACAAATTAATTTTTTCAATATTGTACATAACGTGGTATATGGTTTAAATTAAATTACAAGAATATAAACATAACATATTATATCGAACAAACATGTTTACCGTTTATGTAATCACATAAAATAAATTAGCAGTTCAATATCCGTTGACACGGCAAACGTGCAGTACCTACGAGTATAATATTATAATGAATAAAGACGAGTATCGGCTTTTGGTCCGTGAACTGTTGGTGGATACGAAAAAATAACATTATAAACGTAAAATATTATTATTGGTTATAGAGTGTTATAGCGTATATTGGAACGATATATTATATTATAATTTTAGTTTTTGAGAAATATTTTCGTGTACCAAAGAAGTGGTCGTGGCTCGAATGTGCGTGCGTGCGCGTGTGCGTGTATGTATGTATGTATATGTGTTTGTGTTAACGTATAAGTACAGCGAGTTTTCCGGACAGTTTTCTTCACGATGAGAGATCAATGATGCATCCGGTGTCGGATCCATTGATGTACCGATACGGCTGGCCTGCCACACACAAACCGAGTGTGAAATCGCTCCATGCATGCACGCCGCGACTATGGATTCCGACTTCATTCATTCCTCGGCCTGCCCTCTCCTTCCATCCCCCCTCGGGGCCCCCTACGTCCCGTCATTCCCCTTGTGCCATACACTCCTCCACAGCTTCCCGTCCTCCATCGTCCTACCACACGACGCAACGGAATTCATTCATGTATACGGACCATGACAAAAGTGATACCGAAACACACAGGTTCGTATATATAACAACTCACGTACACATTCTACGGCGTGGCGGCGACACACACACACACACACGCCTTGTCCATTGATATTATCCGGGGAAACCACTTAGCCGGCCGTGCGCTTGTTACGGACAAAAGACCGGCGGCGTAGTCGGCAGTTATGAAGAAACGTCGAAAAATCGTTTCCGCTGTACGTTTAGGTTACCGTAAACATGATATGTGATAACGTTGCTGCTGCAGTAGTATATAAGGTAATGTTTTCAACGCCTACTACATCGAAGACACAATAAAAATGTGGCCTCACGGTTTTTAGTTTTTTGGCTCACTATAATTAAAAGTTACCAATTAACCCGAAATAATAGATATTTTTTGAAGAATTATTTACGTTTATCTATGTATAATGTATTTTGTATAATATAATACATAGACAATATATCAATTTACAATAAATAATTGGATATATAGTCTTAAGGGTTATTTATTATAATGTTTTGAATAACAGAAAATAATAAAACGATTTTTGTTTATAATGCTAATAATTGTATTTATTGTAAAAGATAACCAATTTAAAAAGCTTAGAATAGTCACATCTCCGTCTAAATTATAAAAATCTTTAAATTCCATTAAGAAAACAAATATTGGTTTCAAACGGTATTAATTATGAATTCTTATAACTTTATTATAACTGCGTACCAATCTTAAAGGTCGAATATCGTTTCCATCATTTAATAATTTAAATATAAAACATTAAATTATGTTTATACATAATTTTATAATAACCAATCGTAAAATGATATATTATCGTTTCAATATTTTATAAAAAAAAAATTAAAAATTACTAAGAAATTAAATAGATTATAATAAATATTTAAAGTAAAAATAAAATATTAAATACTTATACATTATTTTTCTTTGTAAAAATATATTTTCAATTCTAAGCAAAGTTCAAAAGCTATTGGTTTCATAATTTAATAACACAGATTGTTTCATATAGAACTTTAATCAATTTTAAATTGAACGTGGTTTAATTTTTAATCAATAATTTTTATGTAATTGTTAAAAAAGTGAAAAAAAAATTTCAGTTAAAAGTTTAAAAAAAGTGTAAGCAATCGAACGTTTTTATGAAATCTATTACATATTTTATATTTAATACTATCAATGAACGAACACTGGTGAATTTGATAATGCACAGTACCTACCCATTAGATTATTATAATAGTTGTAAAATGCAAACTTTAAAAATCGTGACGAATTTTCTATGAAATATGAATGTTATTTAAAATTGAAAAATTGTTTAATGTCAACATAATGGCATGATGTAAATCAAGTGTTATTTCGTGATATTTTTTAACGTGATACTCAAATATAAAAGCTACCCCCCAATTAAATAACCATCAAGACACATACGCATTTCCGGCACAAATAAATGAGCTACGTATATTACGTACCTATGTATATTACACGGCGAAACAATGAATCATTATTTTTTTTTTTTCTGGAAACATATGTTTTTTTTTAAATCAAGTATAATGAGATTTTTACTACATTTTCAAAATTATTATTATATTATATTCTTTATACATAAAACACAACAATTTTCAGAATATATATTTGAATTTGTATATGTTTAAATAACATTATGTGTATTTATATTTATACATATACATGCTATTGTTTTTATAAATTTATATTTCATAAATATACCGTTAAAAACATTTTAAATATTTAAAACGAATTCATTGCTCCTCCAAAAAAAAAAAAAAATAAAAATATATTTAATAAACATATATGAAAAAATGAAGTGTTCAATCATCTATAAACAATTTTTTTTTTGTTTGTATTGCAATGTTTTATTAATGTAAAAATTAAATTGTGTTTATTAAACTTCACTAACACATTTTTATAATATAAATATTAAAAAGTCAATATAACGCCTATATACTAGAAATATCTCAAAAGTATAATTATAAGTATTATTTATTATTAATAGTTTTATAAATTACTCTAAATAATTTATGTATTTCATTGTGTAATAGAAGATGTATTATAAAATAATAATTTAAATAATAGTAGAATAATTTAAATTTCTAAAAAAATAATTTTTGAAAAATAACAAAACAATAAAAAGACGCTTTAAAAATATATAGGTAATATGCTTAAATATGTTGTCAACATTTGAATTTCCAATTATCTTTAAAAATGTACGTGGCTACCTATACGCTATATTTTTTTTATATTTTAGTAAAACAAATTTATGAGAAATCTATTTTTTATTTTCAATTTCTAAGGTATAAAATTAAAATTTTTAGGTTTTTTTAACTACAAAATAGTGTGTACGTTTGCATAATATTGTTAAATTTTATCAACATTTAAACTTCATTTGCTTTTAAAAAAATTGTGACGTGTATCTTCGATATTCTCGCAAAACAACTGTATTACATTTTTAAATTTTATTCAAAATAAAAAGTTAATGATCCATAATTTTAATAAACGTATACAATCTTAGATATTTATAACTTTTTTCGTTACTTGTAAATACTATTAAAAACATTCATTAACAATTTTAATTGTATGATATAGTTATTTATTTTTAAGTTACAAAGAAAAGAAAGCTATCTTATTAAGAACTGGTTTTGCATAAATATTTCCATTTTTTCGTCCGATTATTTTGTTAAATTCTAAGAAATACAAATAATTTTGTCACCCACCTTCTAAGTACAAACTATTTAGATTCATTTTTTTACCAGAAAAGGAAAATGAAGATCATATTTTATCTACTATTAAAAACTGTTTTCAAAGACAAAAACATTTTTATTTTTCAAACCCCACATCATTGTATAATCAATACATTCATTACTCTATAGTTCAAAATCTAAAATTACACAACTGATTTTATTACAAATATTATATTTTTCAATTGAATATTAATGCCATTACAGCACTTTGTACGAAGACGTTAAGATATTTATTATTTTGATAATATTAAATCCACAAATTCAATAAGAAAATAAAATAAAATGTTACGTAATAGTAATTTAGTAATAGATAATATTCAAATAAAATACAAGGCTTAAAAATATAAGTGTTATCACGAGTATCTGGGCAAAGAAAGTGATTAATTTCAATAAAAAATAGAAAATATTAAGTATAATAAAATGTCATAAATAATATGAAGTTGATGTAAAACAAAATAAAACCATTTAATTATTTGATAACTGTCTAAAATCCATACCAATATTTATAAATAAATAAATACATTTAAAATAAAACATACGCAAAAATTAAACTTAAAACAAAACACATTAACAAGTAGATCTATAGTTCAAAAAGAATTTCGGTAAGTATGAATCTTTGTGTACAAAATATTTTTTAACGTAGGTATCTAAATATACGCCCTCCAAAAAGTACTGATAAATTAAAAATCTTTGAACTACTACCTCTTTAAGTAATTGAACGAACAATTTAATACGTTTCATCGATTAAAATAATACACATATAACATATTAAGCATGGTTGCGCATGCAATATATGTTATCGGCCGCAAATCGTGACAAGTCGACCAATTAGTTCTTGATAAGTTGGTTTGGCAAATAAGCACGCTTTCTATAGTTGAAAATTTTGGATAACTAATCTCTAGGTTACAGTAAAAGCACTGAAAGAAACTCAAAAAATACCAGAGCCATTCTAAGAATAAAAGGTCTAGTACCTTAAGGCATCGGAAGCACTACACACTTTAAAAGCACGAATATATATATATATATATATATATTTGGCTTTGGTTGAAGTGTAAATGTATATAATAAATTAACTTTCCAGAAATTATGTCAAGTTTTTATTCTTTTAAAGTTGTCAATAATAGTTAGAGTTGTTGCACTGCAATAGGGAATAATAATAAAAATAAAATAAAATCGAATGCAATGTCCTACAGTGTAAAAGTACGTCATTTGGATGTAAGCAAAATGCATGCACAATCACAACAGTGTTGATCAAATGACTAGTAATTGACTACCTATGTGTGCAATGTGTGTGAGTGTTGTGTGTCATTAATTACTATCTTTAACTACCTATCTAACTGAATTGTGTTGGTACTTGGTCATAATTTATAATATTATCGTAAAATAGCTCGTATTCGGTATAGGTAATATGTATATTATCATTATTATCAGCCACGATCGTATATCACGTAAACATTACTGATCGTCAAAAGCCGTAAAAAGTGCCTTATACAACGTGCGAGATGAAACGAAGACGAACCATAAATTGTGTATCACGCGAAATGGGCTTATATACCTATGCATTATAATTTATCGATACTAACTGCGATTATTTCTTTTGTGCGTAGTTATTAAATGTAAAATAATATTTTGATCTCAATTAATCACCTCTTAAAACCTTAACTTTCAATATTTTAGTGTAGATAGATACATAATATTTGATACAACAACAATTATTAATGCTTTATATTCTTTGTGACTTTACAATACATGATACATGTATAAATATATATAATACTGAAACGTAAAAAGTTAAATAAAATGTACGCGAAGGCTTTATTTTTACGTTAGAAATATAGAATATTAGTAAATAATAATACATTTTGAACGAAATTAATGATTTATATATTCACATATTGAGTTATTTTAAAATAATATATTAATAACAACTATATACCTCTAGAATTTAGATTAATTTCGATAATATTGAAAATAATTTAATATTAATCGAAAAATAATTCAATATTTCTATTCGAATATTAAAGCTATAATTAAATTTTTTTTTTTTGTTAAATGAAATATTATGCCAAAACAATAAATTTAAAATGTATAAGTACTTCAATACTTCATTAGTTTAGAATCATGACAATAATGTCAATACCAACGTAATATATATAATATGATTGTATAATATAAGTAGATAAAAGGTGAACAAAGAGCGTAGACAAAGTTTTATTTTTTACGCGAAAAAAGAGCTACTTTGGCATTTTTGACACTTATTATGTTTTAATAAAATTTAGACTCTATACAATAGCTTAGAATATATCATACACTATATATCGCGCACTATGTCAAAACCACCATAATAAGTGTTATAAAATAATATTACTACCTTATGCGCCAAAAATACGAATTTCCGATAGCTAATTCGTATTAAATTTACCTACGCTTTACAGTGGTTTTACATAATTGTAATAATTAATTAAATATATTTTTATGTTTAACGTTGTATTGCTTATGATACATGTAGAACTAAAACCTTAAATCATCAATAAATAGGAATCCTTTAATGTTCAAAAAATGTGTAATATTAACTATTATAATAGTCTTTAATTTGAAATAAAAAAATAGTATTATTAGCAGTTAGTTTAAAACAATTTTCTATTATAACAATTATATACTTAAAATATTTAATTGATTATTATTATGTAAAATCACTGTGCAAGTGTGTAACACAAATAAATTTGGCACGAATTTGAGCAGTTGGAAAAAACTTACCTTTTTTTATTTTAGTGCAGTTGGGTTGTACCTAAGATAAATAATTTTTTTTTAAAACAAATGGATAATTCCACCCACTCGTATACTTTTTTGTGTAATAATTCAAAGTGATAGTTAATTTTCTAACGATTTTTATTTTTAAAATTTATAAATTTAAGTCTCAATGCGAAACCTTAATTACTTTATACTAATTTATAACTGTGGTCTTTTCAAAATGAAAGTAAATTAGTAATTCAGAATTAGAAAATCTGAAACAAAATTAATCACTATTCGAACTATACATTTAATTATTTCTCAATTTATCACAAATGAGTATGATAAAAGTTGAATTTTTGGGTATTGATGATTTATGTAAATACAATTAACTGAAATAGAAGAAAAAAAAATTAAAACAAGATGCTATGATAATTAATAAAATATATTAACAGCTATAGATATACATATAGGTGCATACATAGCATGATTAAATCAAGCATAATTTAATATAATATATTTGCATAAAGGCAATAAGCATCTTAAAATTTTAATAAAAAGTAAATTAAATCACACGACTTCAATAGTTATAGTAATAATAGTTATAAATATAATTAAACAGAATATTTTGATATGTTTAAATATCTAATTATTTTAAATAAATAAATTCCAAATATTTTTGTTAATATTGTTATAATTTATTCAAAATCACAACGGAAGCATTATTTAGTAAGTATATAAAATAAAACAGAATTCCATCAGTATACATAATATTTTGTTTTAAATAATCAAACCAATTGGTTTAAATTGGCTAATTAATTAGCCTAATGTAAAACTAAATTTTGTATCTACTTTATTTCAAATAAAAATAATAAAATGTAGTATTGTAAAATAATGTTGATGCTAAAATAAAGCGTCTAGTTTATTTATGTATAAATTAATTTTCTTCAATTAATTAAAACAATTTAAGTTTTTATGAAATGTATAATTTAATTCAATTTTTAAAACTAACTATACTTTTGAACTATTTTAATAATTAGTATTTTAAACCAGAACCGGCTGAACCTCTAATAAAAAAAAATGAAAAAAAATGTATTAGTTATAAGTTATAAATATGTTTGCACTAGGTAATTAAATGTAAATACTACTTGATCTATATGATACCTAATAGTTTTTAATACTTTTGTGTATTATAATTTATAATAGTTTATTTTAATTTGATGCATAATATATTATTACAATATTGATACGGAAGAAATGTAAACCAGTAGTTTATTTATTGTTGAAATATTGTTTTAAGTTATAATTATTGACGTATTCATTTATACGAATTTATTATACGTGTTTAGTGGATATCTTATAACTGTTTCACTGTAACTATAAACATTTGCATAATTTATTCATTTATTGTTTCGATTACAAAAAATTGAACAGGACAATATCATCACATATATCTGTACCGATGGGCGATGGATCACACACAGATATACAGCGACTTAGCGGGGTGCCGTTAAAAACAAGGATTGAATACGATATAATTTAAATCGCTTATGAAAATTCTCTATTAATTATTGTTATTAATTAATATATTAGACACTGACCTTTGTAATAACTTCGGCTATTCCTCGGTACTCCAATTGTATCACGGTATATTGGTGTGGTTTATTCGTTTATCCGTCGCCGGATCGTCCGATATACATAATAAAATATTTTTTTGAAAATTTCGGAAAGAGCGCGGGAAAAAAATTGTATTATCTGTTTTGTCCTACCGAAACGACGGAAACAGTAACGAGTACAATTTTCTTTTTAACAGCGTACGAATCGGAAGGAAATAATAAGAATGAAAAATGTAAAGAAAAAAAAATTACAAGCTTAACATTATGTTATTATGATAGTGAAGTTAATAATAAATGCGGGTTTTTTTCGTCAACGTGTGACAAGTGTCACGTATTACCATGTCTCATTAGCACGTGCAACCTGATACACCCGGTGGCGAACGCGAAACTGTTGCATACATTGAAGATTGGATCCCACCCGATCGTCGGGCTCGTTCTTCTTTTACGGTGTTCTCCTCCTTCCATTCAATAACCAGCGGCGTCGGCGGCGGCGACGGCGACGGCAATGTCTGTGTGTGAGTATCAATATAATATTATTATAATAGTAGTAGTAGTAGTAGTAGTAGTAGTAGTAGTAGTAGTAGTAGTAGTAGTAGTAGTAGTAGTAGTAGTAGTAGTAGTAGTAGTAGTAGTAGTAGTAGTAGTAGTAGTAGTAATAGTAATAGTAATAGTGTAGTACCTTGTACACCTACCTGTGTAGTGAGTAAATTACTGTCGCATTACCTGTATGATTTTTCCTGCCACTAAGTTATTTTTTTATTATTATTTCTTTCCACCTCTCCGGCTATCCGTATAAATCTTTTATCGTCTATCCATCTCGTTTTGTCCTCCACGTATGTACCGCATTGTTTAACCCCGTTGTCGTTGTCGTCGTACTCCATCGCCTACGCGGCCCCGACACATGTAACCTCCACTGCTTGCAAGCCGTCTCGATAATTGAAAACGTTGAGGTTATAAGCATATGTTAATGTGTATGCTTGTGCGTAAATAGAGAGGAGGGAGATGAAAAACAAACAAACAAAAAAATATTATGTTCACGTGACGATAATAATGATCAGTAGTAATTGCAATTTTAACTAATTTTTAACTATTTTTACAAATTATACAATGTACTTTAAAGAATTGATACGTCTTGTATGTGAGATATAATGTATATTATGTATTATGTTATACGAATATATATGATGTGTAAACATATATCAAGCAATTATTTGTTATCGTGAATATCGCTGATTATAATTAATTGCCTCTTTAAATATCAACTTAATTTTTATACAATCAAAACAATTTAACTTAATGTATTAAGTTAAATATATGACATCTAGCATTGTAATTTATATATTTTAATTATAATTGGTATGCTTTTTTTTGCGAAATAATTCTAATATTTTATCATATTCTGTAAAATTATTTCAAAACAAAATTCCACATTAAAAAATGTACACCAGATAGTTATTAATTGTCATCTATTACTTCATAATAGGAATTTTTGGTATTATAAGATTTTTCGCTTTTTTTTTATATTTTAAGGAACTTCAACGCTGGTGATAAAAGTAGAGGTGTTGTATAAATATTTAACATGATTATACTCACATCTCAAAATGAAACAACCATAGTTTGTATTTTAATATTTTATATTTAATATCCAAAGACGGATAAAATTGTTAATTTTATGCCATAAATTCGAAATTAAGTCTTAAGTGTATATAATATATTTATAAATTAGCTATCTAAATGTAATAAGTATATATAATGATATTATCAGGATATATTTTCAATATCTTACGAAACATAAAATTCAAACTTATCAAGTTGTAAGGAGCGTAATTTAATTTAATACCACTTAATATATTGAATGTCTATTATTATAATATACTCTAAAATCTAGAAATGACTGATGTAAAAATGAACCTTAGTTATATTGTTCAAAAAAAAATAGTTACGTTTTTGTGAAAGATACACATGATTCGATTATAAACCATAATATTGTGTAATTAATAAGTATAATAACTATTATACCCGGTTTGTATATATTTTACATATATTTACATCGATGAAGACCAATAATATCGATAACGTAATTTATACTTCATCTATGATCTACATATTTCAATATAGTTGATTATCGATTGGTACCTATAAAGTCATAATATATTGATGCACTAAATCATCATACGATGTGTAATATAGATGAGTAGGCTAATTCGTCAAAAACAAATGAGCATATAGATCAATATCGATTTAAAAGAGAATTTAAAAAACAAATCTTATTGATCATACGCAGAATATGAACGTAAATTACATATTTGCTTATAACTATAACTATATTTATATAATATATGTAATGTATGTATAATAATTATATATTGAATGCATGTATAATATATTAAGATATAACGAAGAAATATAACCCATAAATGCTTATAGAAATGAAGTAATATAACTATAAGTAAGAAATATAAAATCGTATATACATGTATGTATTATATTATAGTTACTGGATAATTAATGAATTAATGTTATTAATTTAAAAATAACTGTTTGTATTTTTTTTATATAAATTATTAAATAAACATTTTAACAGTTTAATTCATTTTGCACTATTTCTTTCGCTTTGTTATATTATGTTTATTATTTTGTAATACATTTGAGCAAGTCTTATTGATGTATTTATTGTAATGCTTGCAAGTTACTAAAATTTGCAACACGCTCACAAGTGTCCAGACTTGAATGCCCTGCCGTAGAGTGTCGATGTTTATTGTTTAGTATTGGCGGGGGAAGGGTAGAGGAGGGAGTTTTGATTGTTATCAATATCTGTCCTGCACGTCAGACCATTTAGAGCGACCGAATATCAGATAGGTCACTCTGGAGGAGAAGGGCGAGGGAGACAATGGGCGATCGCCGTCGTCGGGGGAGATCACGCGAGAAGATCGTCCGATCAATCAAACCCACGCGACTTGGACATACACTCACTCGCGGGGCCTCACGACTGGATTCTATGTTTCTGTGTGTGGAAAATAAATACTTGTTGTATAAAGCATGTTGGCATGTATATAGCGACAACTTTCACTGGGAATAGGATGAATATTTTTCTGGGGACAGACCGGAAATGATTGTGGACGAATGGACAGACCAAGGAGATGCGATTATGTTGAGGGCAGTGAACGTGGTCCTCACGAAAATGTATATCTGCTAACAACCTTGTGGCTTGTACCTAATAAATTTATAGTGTTTTAATTTAAAACATGTATTATTATAGTATAAATACTTACTACTCCTATCTATATCATATTATAATCTAACTATATTAAATTATTTTTTATTATTTGTAGAATGCTTTAAGAACAACTTGTGAATAATCTTATTTTGAATTCTCAAGCTTAAAAAATAAAAATTATCTACGTATTATTTACAATAATTTACAAATGTTCACAATTTTAAACTTAAAATGCTTATACAAATGTTATGCTAATGTAATATCAATATTTTTAAACACTGTTTAAAAAAAAATATAAAGAATATTGTATTAAATTTCAAGTTATTTAAAAGAGCATTAATGTTTTTATCTAAACGTATAAAAAAAGGAAAATGTATATACTTATAAATAACTTAAAACTAATTTAAATATTTTTGAATATTTAATTGTGTATAGGAAATGAGAATTTAAGTAATAGTGGAATGTTTCAATTTTCTATGTTTAGTATTTTTTGAATAATAAAAAGATTCTATATCAGCCTCCTGTATTTATTTATTTATTAAAACTATAATTTAAAGATATTTTTTCAAAATCTTTTATCTATAATAAATTACTATTAAATATTATTTTAATGGTAAGAAATCTAATTAAATTAATTACAACATCGTATACACCGATCTACCGTTTTAGTATAAAAGTAATATATTAATATCTAAATAAGCATGACATTATATTAAAACGATTATAATTAATTGGAATATTTAGATTTAAATTAAAATTAATATGTTCTGAGTTATTTAAAAAAGTTCTAACCTTCAAGAAATCATATCATTTCATATACTTAACATAATATTATGTATAAACATTAAAAACATTATAACTACTAATTAAACAAACTAATCTAGAACAATAAATAATGCAAACAATTTAAATTGATGTAACTTTGATTTTGATCTTTTATGTGTTTTTTTTATTTAGATACCTATTATTTCTATGTGATGCATTTATTATTAGAGTCGATATGGGTTAATCAATACTCAAAATATGTGAATATGTATTTATTATCTAAAATTATCTAATTAAATCCCAACATGTTAATATGTTAAATATCAAAGAATTTTATATACCTTATATGTATATAATATATTAATTGTTAATAAAAATTTAAAAATATGCATTTTTTTGATTATTGAGTAGCTTATCTTTAAGTTAATTAGTTTTTTTTATGGATCAGTTAACCGATTTGTATAAGCTGCAATTATCTATAAATTGGTGAGAATATTGTTTAATATTGAAAACAATGTAACACTATAGTAACACGTAAAAAGTACTTGAAAAAATGTCTTCCTATGTTATTATGAAATATAAATAGGTAGTTGAAAATCATAATAAGATTTATTACTTGGTTGTTTACCTACAACTAATCTGAGAATTGATACAAATTTGAAATTATTTTCAAATACATCTTTTGGTGTAACTATTTACAGAGAATATTCTCATAGCTGAGATTAAAAATGTATTAAAGAAATAAAGTTACAAAGGCCATTCAAAAATTAAAACAAAATAATGAATCCAATAGCAGTATTAGTCAATATTATTTAATATCTTAGATTTCTATCATTATACATTGTTTAGCGATAATAATGAACATAAATATTATCGCTTATTCGAATATGGCTCCCGGCTTAAATGATTTATTCTCCATGAATAAATTAGTTGTATAATATTATGTACTCAGAGAAATACACTGCTTAATAATAATTAATAACAATTAAATATTACAAACCTGCAGTTGATTAACAATCGAATCATTAAAAAAATTATAAACAATATTATATAATTAAGTAATTTTATAATATGATATCATATCAGTATTGTTAATATTATAATTTGTTCATAGAAGTGGCAGCTGTAGTAAGTACGTGCACTCTAAATATTTATGTAAATCGGAGTTGTGCAACAGATTGAAAAATGAAAATTCTAGTAGTAAAAACTTGCATCTTGCGGCTTATTCTGTTACAGTTTCGTAGTCTTCATTTAAAAACAAGTCAAAAAGTTTATTTTCAAACAACGATGGAGAACGTAGTATTTTTATAACGTTCATTGTATTTTCCATTTTTAAGTTGAATCAATAGTTTTTAATGAGACTTGCAGTCGTACAATTTTTAAATTATATTTTTAATTAAAAATTACTAATGTCAAAAAAGTGGCAGAAATGTTAGCGTAATAATAATTATCACGAACTTATTACATATAAACTATATTTTATTGTGTATTAAATTAAAATGGAGCTGAAGAAAATTAAAAACTTATCTTGCTGACATAACAAAAAAAAAAAAAAAAACTAATATTAAAGATTATTTTAGATTCTGAGTGACAATGTGTATAGAAAATCAGATTTAGTAATAAAAAGTAAAAAAATCACATTACTTTTAAAAATGATCGGAAACAACTGAAAAAATAAAAATGACGGAATATTTACGAAGTATCCGTGGTTTTTGAAAAGATTGATTTTGTTTTTTGTCAAATTAAAAAATGAATAATTATAGATACTTGAATATTTCCCTAAATATTTATTTGAATATTTATGAGTATGATCTAACAAATATTGATTTGTCTATGTGAAAGATTCTTGCATAAAACATTAATTGTACCTTAAAACGTTAAAAAATTGACTAGAATCATTGCCAGTGATTAAACTATAAGCAGTTATATTATAATATTTTTACACATCAGTGGAGCCGCTAAAAATGAGTGACCAGACATGAAATCGAAACAACGCCATCGCTGATGACCGATGTCAGTATAATAACATGTGGTTTGGCGTGATGGAACGTTTTTAATTTCACATGCTAGTCGTGGGATACAAGTAATGTATTGCAAAAACTACTAGACAATCTCAAATTATTTTGAGTGTTTAAATACAATCATAAATTTAACAGGTATTCTAGTCCACAGTAATTTGTATTGTGCGAAAAGACAATGAAATTAAGTACTAATAGTCGTACAAATTATGTACGTACTTGTTGCATCTTTCTAAGATTAGTGACAATAATGTCAAACTATCACGTGTTCTGAATTGCTTATAGTATAATATCTATGTATCTAACTCATTAAAATGTTAGCAAAGTGATAAATTGATAAATCTTACCGATTTACACTTCATAATACAGTGTTTAGATAATTGTTATTAGTTTATTACCTATTAAAATAAACATATTGTAACTTTTAGTCAATCGTGTCTTAAAACTATCTTTTATGATATAAAATTACTTTATAACTGTAAAAAAGATTTAAAAATGTCTAAAGAAAAAAATTATTTTTAATATTATAAATTTAATAATTAATATTATGTTAATAGTTAATACTTACTTGTATTCAGTGAAAAATATTTAAAATTATGCTTACATAATATTATCTATATCCATAAAACTATAGTGACTAATTCATTTTAATTTTTCTTATTCTAAATAAAAAAACAAGAGATGGTTATGAATGAAATTATTTTTAATAAAAATAATTGAAATTTAACTCTTCACAATAAGTATATGTCAACACATCCAAAATTTAACTTAGGATAAAAATCATAAATTTGGTTAATTTTGTGAAAAAGAATCTGGCCATCAAACTTAAATATAATTTAAATTGTATTCATGGAAAAAATCATTTTTGATTATTTTACATGAAAATAGCCAAACCAATTAAAATATTTTTCAAAATAAATCAGTAGTTAAAAAAGAAGGAAGTAGATAACCACTTTAATGAACAGTAGGTGTCGAGTGAACCTCTTCATTGGGTAACTCGCTAATTACAGTGCATTAGCGTGTATTAAATTTAAATTAAATGATAAATAACTACATACGAAAAACGATTCTGAGCGAAGATGGTCTGTCATCTTATATTAGTAAGTATATTTTGTGATATATTTAATATTTATATTTCTACTATAGTAATTTATTTAACTAATAGTGATACCTACGGTAAATTGAATTTTTTTGTCCACATTTTTATGATATTCTTAATATTTAATTATTTTAATAGTTTATATTTCTGTCATATTATATTATTGTTGTTTATGTGTCAGTATCGAGTATCCGTATAACGGCAAATAGGATTCATGGTATAAATAAACAATAGCATAAAATTAATTTGAATTTTTTTTAAATGTTATTATGCGTAATATAAAATACAATAATATTAATATACCTATGTAAAAGTTTCAAATTCTTACGAATTATATTTTTTAATTACAGAAAAATAACCAAAATCGTTAAATATTGGTGTAAATATCAAATTCCATACAATTTTTTTTTCCTATAAACAATTATAGAAATAATTAAAAAAAAATCGATAATATCAAATTTCCATCAAAACTATATAGTATATTGCACATTATTGTGTGACATGATATGTTTGTAAAATTTAAATAATATTATATAATATCTAAACCTAAAACATACAACAATAACTGCTTCAAAATTTCAAATTATATTTAAAAAAATGGTCTATGGATAATGAATTTCATGAGTATGTTTAAAAATTTTAATAATTTAATCATAAAAATGGATTGAAAGTGCTTTAAAAATTAACTTAGACTTAAATGCATATTATACATGGGGACCAGTGACGTGTCCTAGGGGTATAATAGGGGGAGACAATATTACCTGGATGTACTTTTTATATGATCAAATATTTTACATTTATGATTTAATTTTTTCAGCAAACGTTGTAATTTTGTTAGAAAACTTTCTTTTTTATTAATATCGTGATTACACACTGATCATGTAACAATAAACTGAAAGCACTATGTCCCGAGGGATATGATATTCCTTAATAAAAAAAATGTGTTTATTTTACTTAGTTTAATTATATTTTACTTTTATAACATACAAAAAATAATTTTCACTGTTAAAAATTGACATTAATATGGTCTAAAAGGAAAATGTGGACATTTTATATATGTCTCTGATTAAGTACTAGTGTATAAATTATATTTGTCGTTTTATTAATGTTGTTATAATACTTACCATAAAAACGATATAGCTTGGAATAGAATACTAAATGTTTAACTATAAAATCATAAAAGGTAATAATTTATTTTTATTTTACATTTTGAAACGTATAATCTTCTCAAAATTTCAAGTGTAAATAGAAAAATGAATTATAATATTCTATGTATTTCATAAGCTTATTATTAAGTACATTATAATATAATATTATATCAGGTTATAACTATTAAGATTATCCTATTATTATATAAATTATAAAAAAAATACCTATAAAAGGTAATACAAAACCTTATGAGACACTGAAATTTTATCTTCTTTTATGTACACACATTTGTTTTTATTTAGGTCTCAGTTAACTATACTTGAATATACAAATTTAAAGTGTGAAAAACAGATAATTAAATCTCTGCAATTTATTTCAGTATAAAATACATGAGTAGAATATCATTTGAAACAATTTAACAGATTCTAGTTACTTGCAATAAAATAAAAAACTAAAAAAAAAAATAATTAACTTATAAAAGTTTATAATATTATTTTTATTTTATTAGATTCTCGTCGGATTAACTTAATGTTTGCTGTATTAGAAAGGAATTTTTGAAAAAATAAAAGTTTTTATTAATATAATCTATGAATTATAAATAGAAAATTAAACACGATATAAAATATTTGTACTTATTTTTTTTTCAAGAAAATACAATAATATGGTAATATTTTATATTCACGTGCTATATTGTATAATACTTAAAATATTGTTATTTTCAACACTTATCTGACAGAAACATTTAAGAACATCTCTTAGTCTAATCATCTCATCATCTTTACTTTTCATTTTTTTTTTGTATTGTTAAAATGCTTGTATAATTGAATATGATTTTTTGAATAAAAAAAAAACTTTTCCTTCCTATATTCAATATTGAGAATTTTATATTTCATAAAAATTATTAATTTAGTGATTGTTTATTTTTATTAATACTTAACTTATAATTTATTTTTTTCTTTTATAAATATAAAATTTATACTTTTTTTTCAAAATTTTTATTTATAACATCTAATATTATCTACTGAATAAGTATAATTTATGAAGTAAGCACATATCGTAGTTAATTTTTATGGTACGATCATGCTTGTATGAGGATTTATAGTCTATGGTTATATATCATATTATGTTCAAACAAGACTTTTCATAATAATATGAAATTTTGTCGTTATAAATTATTGGATCATATTATATTATAAGAAGAAAGACGATAGAGTAAATCCCGTAAGCCGAGCTTATTTCCTATAGAAAATCTTATAAAGAGGGGAGGGGTTATATTTGTTTTATCCATAAAATATTCATACCTTTTTCAATAATTCCATCACCATTATTTTACTGTTTTTCAATGCTTTAGGATAAAATATTTGTGTTTTAATTTTTAAATATAAACACAATTAAATAGTCTAGATGGATATAGATGGATAATATACATTATATACTTATATTAAGTACCTTTTTAGTTAAATAATCAACAATACTATTTAGATAGATATATAAAGCCTATAACAGGTTAATTATTAAAAAATCATAAAATGCTTATAAATTATGTGTTTATGAATTTAATAAATATATTATTATATCGACTCAGCAAATTTACAATTCCAGAAAATCAAAATATACGCTTAACAGGAGCAGAATAACAGATTAGTAGATTCCGTATCTTGGATGATATTATACATTTAATGTAATAATCGTATAACAGATCAGTTTCGGATTTTGATAAAATTACCATACGAATCTTAATATGAGTGAAAACATATAATGGATATATTTTTTTTATCACCTATAATAAGTTAAATATAGAAGCATAATACAATAATTTATTGAAATTTTTTTCCGAGAGTTTTTTTACTTATTTATATATAAAAATTAAATTTGATATCAAAATAAAATATATTTTGATACAAGATACAAGGTATTTTAATAAAATTCATACAAAATAAAAAATTTAGATATTATCGGTTATGATAAATACACCAGTAACCCACAAAATGTTGATCTACTAACTATTCCGCTCATCTAAACTTGGAATACTAATAACCAATAGAGTAATTAACTAGGTAATCTTTCAAATTTTGATTTTTATGTATTGAAATACTCAAAAAAAAAAAAAAAAAATTCTCCACATTATGGTTGAAAAAAAGGTATAACATATCATTTGAATTTCTGAATTTGACCTCTAAAACCACACTTAAAATATTATTAAAACAAAAATATAAGATTTCAGTTTAAATATTTCTAAATAAAAAAACTTTTGTGTTAAAAATAGTTTACTATTCTGAATATTTCTAGTATGATTAAATGGCTGTAACATACATTTTATATCACACTGTATATGTATTATACAATATTTGATATACAGTATACAATATACATAATAATATACAATAGTAATATTATCGTGCGCCATTATTACCCGATTGATACGACCATGTGCCCATTACACACCTGCAGCGACGTGTATAATTTTCTTGAATTCAATCCGATTCGTGTTACGCATAATATTATTATACAGCAGACGGAAACGTTTATGTAGTGGACACTGGACGACTATTTTAGCGTGGTTTACATGTATGCAATAGTCATCTACATACAACAATCAACTGCGTACATACCTATATTATAGCGCGAGCACAAGAGAGTACAAAAACAGTGAGCAATAATAATAATAATAATAATAATAATAATAATAATATTATGTACACGTATTATTATAATATTATCACGCGCACATGTACGAAACGCAACATTACAATAATATTACAATACGACGTAGGTTCGTCAGTTTCACTACAAGACACGACGACGGCAATAGATCGACACGGTCAATTTGCCCGGGCAAAAATCGACCTGCAGCGGACGCGCATTTATGAATAAATTTTACTCGTGGTTTTTTATTTTCCCGTTCACCAATTGTTTTCCGTCGCGATATCATCTTTATGATTATTTGTTATCCTATATATATATTGTTTTTTTTTTTTGTATATGTGTGTGCTACCGTGCACACATATATTACGCATTATCCAGTACATTGCGCGCTTATGTATCCGTTCGCATGTACCAGAGCGCTTGTACACTGTAATCATTTAGGGTAAAAATTAAAACGTCACTATCAGCCCGAAGAAATCGTTTTGTTTGTTTGAACATACACACAAACACACACATATACACACACATATATTAGTACGTACATACATCAGGTTTATGATAATAGGTGTACACTGCCGAGACCATGAATTATTAGGAAGGCGAAACCCGAGCAACCGTGTTATTACGGCCAACTATCATGACCCCCTGAATTTCCATATTATATTATGACAACGCTCGAATGTGTATGTGATCTGCATACGCAATTATTTTATATATGTTATATTTAAACTCATTTTATGTACTTTAAATATATAATATAATATTATTACTATTCCCGGTTAGGAATATTTGGTTTAATTTTTTTATAATAAAAATGAACACTCCGAACAGTTTAAAATAATTTAGTGTTAAAACTTAAAATATCTAAACTTATCTAATTTATTTTTGTTTTACACAAATTGAAAATAATGGGTATCGTATAAGAACCAATGAACTTATCAAAATTTTTGAAATCTGGAACATTGTATAATTTATTGTAAATAAATACTGGATTAATAAAAATCGACAAGTAAATTAATTCATTTTCCAAACATTTTTTAATCATTAATAAAATATAATGATCAAGCAAAAGATATATTTAAATTATCTACGCTATAGATCCATTTTCTTCTTATTTTTCCTCGCTATTAAAAAATTAAATTTTATACATTAAATATACAACTAATATAATATATATACTAGTACGTATTATACTAATTTATTGGTAATTCATTATAAATTTATTTTTTATTATAAAATATCATATTGAACAAAATTAGCACTAATATTACATCGAAAATTATCGAAGTGACTTGAAAAAATGCATTATTAATAAGAGTATGTTATGTTTTTTGTAAATAAAAATACATAATAATATTAAGAGTACAATTTTACATAAATTTAAACAATAATATTTTTCGTATACATTAATGGAGCATTGATTTGAATTTTGATTTTTTTTTTCATTTTATTAAGAAGAAAGCAGTTTAATATTTGCGTTATGAGTAAAGTGCATCGTAAAGTCGTTTTAAATTTATGCGATCAGTTTCTTCCGATGGTGGACCTTTTCACGTTTTTGATAGTTTAATCTGTGACCGTTAGAACGACATGTGGGAAAATTAAAACATACATAATATTGAGTCACGGTTGACCGAGGATCAGTACGCGCAGTTTTACACACGTTTTTATTTTTATATGTGCGTAAAAAAACAACATTTAAGACGACGACTTGAGGCCAAAAAAAAAAAAAATCGAGAGAGAAATAAAAAAAGAGAGTAACTATATTACAAACCCGGAGATAAAAACAACCGTCTCAATTCGTACACACACATACACATATAAATATACGTAGATTTTTATACTTAGTTGACGTGAAACAATAGTTAATACCCGTCGGAAATTTGCTCGTGAGCGAACGAGTAATGAAGATCGTGAAGTCGTGAGATACCGTTGTTCGGGGGGCTCCGATAAATTACACACAAACACACACACACACGATCCGGTGCACATGAAAAGAAAATATATAGATGTCCGGTCTTATTTGCTATATGGCTATAGTACTCTAGTGTATAATATATATATATATATATAGCGTATACATATTATATTATTATTATTCTTTTTTTTTTTATCGTCTCCTCTTCCATTTCTCCGTCTTGTATACGCATATTATTCTCCTCGCGCGCACCGTAGCTCGTAGGTATTAGATGGGTTTGAATAGTCCGACCTGATTTCTTCACACTACAAATACCACACACCTCCGTCCACCCGTGCCAACCACTCATTACATGACCGTTTAGTGCACCCTCTCGTGCATTCGCTTATACTCGGTTCGCACTACAGAAATTTAATACAACATAACCGTGTCGGGCTGATTCTCATTCGCGTACGTGAGCAATTCCTCCGACTTACAAGGTGCACTGTTACGAAATAAAACGTTTGTGGTCCCAGATTATTATTACTATTTCATTATTATCTTCCAATTATTATTCTTCCCCGAATCGGTAACGTGACCGCACCGGTCTTATACTGTACAGGTAGGTACCGGAAACAAACGACAACGATTGCGTTGACCTGCTACGAAAATTGTACAAATTACACCGGTCTTTTCATCGCCCCCGTTTTTAATGCACGTCCCGCTAGTGTATCGATGAAAACCGCCGAGTTCACCTAATGTTACGAACGATTAACAAGACCAGCCTGAAGTATATAATAATCGTATAATAAGCCGTTTTATTATACGACGTGATACGCTACCATTGCCGCTACCGATTTGGTTTCTCAATAGACTTCTGCAATAGTCGTTTTGAATCATTATATTAAGGTGCGGAAGTGTAGAAAATAACGCCAACAGAGTTCAAGTGTACAAATCACAAATAATGCAGTTGGATACGAGTCTTTTGCTGTTATAATTTCATTATATCTATTAAAATCCAATATAAATGTGATATATTGCTTGGCTGTACATTTTAAATAATAAGATTACTTACAACAAGAATCGTAAAAATTGTCTGGATATGAACAAAATAAAGTAAGGAAATATGGAAATTACATATAAATGGATATTTTATTACAATAATATTATGAAGGTAAAAAAAATACTGCTTTTATTTATAATATTTTATAATAGAAGAAGCAAAAATCGAAGTATGAAGATGATTGATAAGCGATAAAAAGGAAAGCTGTATCCAAAACAAAAGATTATTTTAAAATTTAATTCAACGACACAATGTTTGAATATGGTAAAAATGAAGGTTATTTTATTATTTTTACGATAATATATTCAAGTTTTTAAAATATGATAACATTCGACTATTTTAATCATTTCAATAATAATAAGGTGCACTTGCCTACTTCTCTTAATAGCTGATTAAACACTGTTGTGTATCAGACATTTATTTATGGTCAATAACAAATATTAAGTTCATATACATTTTTTCCGAACTTATCTAAATAAATTATATTAGTCGATTTTAAAATGTATATTGCCCTACAGTATTTGTACTTGTACCCCTTAATTACTTTTAAAATAAAATAAAATTTATATATAAAATAACACTATATAATACATAACAATAATTTATGATAATTATTTTTGGTTAAAAATAAGTTCAACTATGATAGTAATAATCGATATACAATAAAATATCATTAGAAATATAAATATAAGCCATCTCAGTTCAAAATTGTTTTTCATTATATACGTAATGTTCTATCATTGAATTCAAATTTAACACATCCGTTACAATCATTAAATTGGCCTACTAAATGACGAGGCGCCACTCTTGGCACCTTTACTATAACACATCATATCTGCTGCCTAGGCTTTTATTTGGTATTAAAATTAACCATTTCATTAGCTTAACATAATTGTTTTAATATATATATTTTTTTTAAGGGGCCGCAACACTAGCATTTGTTTCCTCTGTCTATCTCCCACTGTGTATAGAAACAAAGATACTCCGTATTTCCACGATTACGACTCTCTGGTTCAGTTTAGGGCAAAGGTATCTATTATATATTTTATAAAGGAAAATATTTCCTGTGCATTGACCGGATAGATTTTTGATATTTACATTATTTATAAATATAAGCATGTTTTAATTTAAAATAATTTCGATTATTTTTAATCATTAATAATGTATTCAAAATTGTAGATATTAAAAATCTATCCGGCCAATGCACAGGAAATATTCTCCTTTATAAGATATATATAATAGATGCCTTTACCATAAACTGAACCAGAGAGTCATAATCGTGGCAATACGGAGTATGTTTTTTCCTATATACAATGAGAGATAGACAGAGAAAACAAATGCTGGTGCAGCACCCCTTAACTCGATTAATAATATATAAATTTAGAAAATAAACAATGCATTTATATTAACACTGAAAACACATATAAAATTATTAAAATTAGGAATATACTTTTAACAAGTACTCCCACTAATAAATAACCAGTTATATACAACATAATTAATTTCAGATAATAATCTATTAAGAATGTAATTAAAAAAGCATTTAGAAAACAAATCACGTTTAAACGTGAACATGTCTAGACAAAGTTCTACACTTTTACAAAATAATCAGCTCAAATTATAGAGCCAGTCAGTATTATTGTTTATACTTTTAAAGTTATATCATATAATATGGTTATATTAATAATTATATAAATATATTTATATTATTGGATATTGGATTTAACTATTTATTATTCAAAAATGATAAATACTCAAATAGTTAGATATCATTTATTAACTTCAAAAGTACATGTCTATATGAATGAAAATGTATTTATCTATTAAATAAAACAAAATAATAGTAATTAATAAAAAAAAACAATAGAGTCATGACTATTGAGTATTGAAATATTTATTTTTAAGTTTTTTATCAATATACTATTTATATAAGAAAGAAGAAGGACTAAAGTGTTTGATGAGAGCTTGGGTAATCTATTTTTATTTCTTTCTTTACTTTCTAGTATTAAATTAAAGAAATTTGTGGTATTATATTTTGTCAGCTTACATATCATAACATAGTATTATAACTTTTAATATATTATAAATTGAAATAAAATATATTATAACTTTCTCGATTTCAAGAAAAACTCGAATATTTTCCTATTTAAGTTTTTATTTCTAAATAAATATACTCGTATATTCATAAAAATTAATGTTGCTTTTATAATAAAATAAATCATATCTTTATAAAAAATTTAAAATATTATAATTTTATATTATTTTACTATTATAATTCATAATGCAGTGTTATAACCGCATAACATGTAGCAAATGTATTGCAGTTTGTGTTTGGTTTCAAATTATAAATTGTTTTAAATATTGCGATTTTCTAATATAAAACTGAAATATATTTATAATTAATTTAAGTATAAATAATAAACATATATTTATAGACACGAAAACTTAAAAGAACGAAATAAATTGTTTAAATCTCTGTTTTTAAAATTAAAATTTCTTCAGACGATCAATCTTTTTATATCTTTTATAGACTTATACTGCATTTTTCTTCATTCAAATTTTAGGAAGTAATGAAAGTGTATTTATGTGTAAAGAATTTAAATGGTTCACTAAATAAAATGTATTGTTCAATGAATAAGACTTAAAAATATGTCTTTTTTCTTTGATAGCAATCATTTTAAGAATGTCTGTTTATTTTTTAAGATATACAATTTTAAAATGAGTGCTATATTAAAAAAAAATAATTACTTAAAAATAATGTATTATATTGATAAAACGTATTACATAAAAATCCAATATTAAATTAAATATTTTGATTTATTTCATAAATGTGCCTAATTTTTAGAATGTATTTATGGACTTTGGATATATTTTCACTTTATAGTGAGTACATTTTGTAATTTAAAATCAATTAAAAATATACCTACTGACCTAAAACCAAAAAAAAAAAAACCTTGTGCCGTAAATACAAATTTCCAATAATGTGGTTATACGTGCATTGATGCACTTTAATTCAAGGTAATGTTAATTATTAATTAGTAATAATATTTTTTAAACAATTTCTAATACATATAGTAAGTAGGTATTCGTAAACTAAATAGACTAGTTTACAAACTATAATATTATAGGCTCAGTTCCTAGTTAATGTACACACTAGACCTGACTCATAGCGTGCAGGCGTGCGTTACAAAGAACACTAAAACTCTTACGCGTCCATATATTATTCGCATATATACAGTTTGTCCGTTAACCTTGTGTTGCCCCCTTATCGCGCAGATATCAGAATAATCAAACGTCAGCCAAGAGGGCCGTGTGTGACGTTTGTTGCGGGAGAGTTGTATAGGGTTGAACTTACTACCTTACACAGCGGGTTGTGGGGGCAACAGACAAAACGACTAACCATTAGCACGATTGTCGTCGGGAGCGGGCGAGTTAGGTCACAGGGAATTATAAACAGGAAACGTGTGTGTGTGTGTGTGTGTGTGTGTGTGTGTGTGTGTGTGTGTGTGTGTGTGTGTGTGTGTGTGTGTGTGTGTGTGTGTGTGTGTGTGTGTGTGTGTGTGTGTGTGTTGGAGAAGCTTATTGATCGTTTCGATCACGCGAGACAGTCATGTTATGTATAAATAAGTACAACACCGTAAATGTATAAATAACCCATGTTTAAAGACTGTGTTCGTATATAATATGATTACCGGGTGGTAATTATTATATTTTTACACATACCGAAAACACGGTACACTGACGTATAGGAAGACATACACAACGTTATAATAGCCCATTATGAATGGGGAGGTTAAATGGCCAAACTACGGTACTGTGTAGAAAAATATATAATACAGTATTATCATTGCCACTGCCGCCGCTATAATATACCGCTGCGCCACAGTGATTAGGTTGGTATATATATACTGTTTGTCAGCCGCGTAGGTACCTATATATATAGTTTATATTATACATATACCTATGGGTAGCGGACATCACACAACACATTTCTGTAATGATAATATTCGTGTGTACGAAAATCGAGGGAAAAAACAAACGGAAAGAGGAGAGGAAATTCAAAAACATATAATGACACGAGTCGGGAGGAAGCGTCGACACACGCACACGCGCACATACAATGCACATACCTACAAGTTTGTATGATTGCCGCGGTTCACACTGCAGCAACAGGTAATGCGGTAAAAATTGCTGTACAAGCAGAAGAACCACATGTACCTACACAGGCTCGTTTTAAGCCGGAAGTGACTTTCATTAGTAGAATGTGTATCGTGTGTATATACAATATTAGCGTCTTTCCCGAATATTTACGGGAAGTGAATTAAAACGACATCACGGTATTGTTAAATGTCACACGGATTTCTTTGAATTTTTCCACTGACCCGTTTTACCGTCTCGTGACGGTGGTGATCTTTTCCGTGTTCCTCTCCTAAAGTCATAACTATTTCTTCTACGTTTATATATGGATGCATAAAATCATTTTCAATCACCCCGCCTGAAAAATTGTTATTGCTCTATCATAGTTGACACGAATTAATTTTATAGTTGAATACTCCATTTTCTGAATTTTTTTATACCTATTCTAATTTCTAGTTTAAAAAAATAATAATATCTACTTTTATTATTGTTTTTTTTTTTTATATATATATTTATATTACAGCTAGGTTTTTAGTAATAACTAATAGTATTATTAGTACTTGTTTAATAGTAATTATTACTAT
This sequence comes from Rhopalosiphum nymphaeae, assembly GCA_036289425.1. Classification (NCBI taxonomy): domain Eukaryota; kingdom Metazoa; phylum Arthropoda; class Insecta; order Hemiptera; family Aphididae; genus Rhopalosiphum; species Rhopalosiphum nymphaeae. The sequence goes on along the minus strand of JAZAQC010000012.1, from coordinate 4,255,518 downwards.
TCAGTATAAGTTAATAATGAATTTACGTTCAATTTCTAGACAATATAGTCAATCAACCTTTAATTAATTATTTCATTCCAATGATGTTGTATGAGATTGTACAAAATAAGAATGGCGGGACAATAAAAATATTTGGTGTTTTTGATATGGAAAACGATGAAGCTAAATAAATTCAGGTAGATTCATTTAATTCCAAATTCTTGAAATTGTATACACACGATAATAATGTAATGTAGATATTTATAATGCAATGTACAATAAACTTTTTGCGTTTTTATAATTTTAGGTTCATATTTTATGTTTGAAATTGAAGTAGCTTTACATTATTTTTTTTTTTTTTTAAACTTAAGATTTTACATGATATTATACTATGTACCTAGACTTGTCTAAGTCGAATTTCAATATCTAAGAATTCAGCTCATCTAAATTTCAATATAAATATAAATTTAATTTTGATCGTATTTTTTATAAGTAATTTATATTTAGTTTTAATAAAATGTACAATTAAGGAATTACTTTTGGACTTAAAAATTTAAAATATTTGTATTGCTACCATATTATATAAAAGAAAAAAACACCTTGAAAAATACGAGTATGAAATAATACATTTTTTTATGAATAGTTATTATATAGTTTATAAAATAAATATTTTCAGCATCAACAACTTAGATTATTTGCTTACCAAAAAATAAAAATAAAACGTTACTACATATGAATTAATACATTAGTTTTCTTAGATTAAGTTATACAAATCAATAAGTTTGAGAAATAAAATAATTGTTTTGCTGTTGGTCTCAGACCTTAGAAACGGTTGTTTAGTATCTCTAGACTATTTCTGGTTTCCATATGGTTTCGACAATGCAGAATGAAGTGTTTGAATGTAAAGAGTTCTCCGCAGGTACGACATTGTATTGGTTCTTCCTTTCGTATAAGATATCCGTGGGACATCTTTGAATGACCTATACGCAGTCTGTTTAAAATTGCTTCATCTTTGCGATTGAATGAATGGGGTTTAGGCCAGGTTATATTATATTATATATATATATACGTATATAAGTTTATGTAGAATTATATAATGTAATTAATTGGATTATTATTATTAAGTATTATACTATCGAAATTTTTTTGGATTAAACATTTAAGATTGGCGTTGTTACATAAACTATATAATATATTTCATCTATTTTTCATTTAGCTAGATTTGTATATTAATATATATAAAATCAGCTACAAATTATTATGGCAATTAATAATGCAGTTTACGGTTCGTTTTTCAAAACACGATATTCATTGATTTTAATGTATAATAATTATTCTTAAAAAAGTATTTTTCGATGTGATTATTATTATTATTATTATTATTTTAATTTATTTTAAACGATTCAAGTATTTATTTGATGCATGAATTACTGTCATTCCTAACCTTGGATCATCTATGTGATGTAGATATATATGACACCTAGAATAAATGAAATCGTTTAAGATTAAACATTTCATGGTTTACAATTTAATAGCAAAAAATTTTCATTACCTTGTAATAGTTATTATTAATACTTTAGAATTTTTATCACGATTATCATAGTTCATAGATTATATTTAAAATTTTAAGATTGGTTTTTATTCATTTGAAACGTCATGTTTTATCTCGCTAGCCTTTATGACGATTCAAAGTTATAAATTGAAATATATAAATTATTATAATTAAAACATCCAGATTTTGTTACTGTATATTTTTAGATGTATTTTTAAATGCCTAATTTACTTCAAAAATTACCAACTACTATTCAATGCTTCAGCATGTGATACCTTTAGTTAAAATTGTATTTGATGACATAAACAACCAACATTTTTATACATGATATATAGGTAACAAATGTTTGAATCATGTTATGATTTTATTACTTTGTTTATCAACGATAGATTATTGCGGAAAAAAAATTCGTATTATTTCTATATCTATTTGTTAATTTTATATTTATTATTTAATAATGTTTATTTGAATATAAATTAGGTATATATTCCGTTGTTTATTAGTAAAATATATTAATTTCATGAAATTTTTATAATTTTAACTTTATAAAATTATAAATAATATATTGTAAATATATAATCAACTAAAATATCAATTATTTTGTTTTAGATTTATTTAAAAAGACAACCTAATTAAGTGCTATACATATATTATATGATTTAGTTTTTAGTTTTTTATGATTGAGTTTAATTTTTGTTTAATAAACTCTTAAACATTTAAATTTGAACTCTTTAGATTGGCAATTAAATATTAAAAGCGTATCCACTAAATGTTATAGTTATGTATATCGAGGACCATTTTTAAATAAAGTTACAATTTTTTTTTATTAAACACTTATTTTAACTTCTAAATGCTTCTTGTTTTTCTATAATTATTATGTGTAATTAATAATATTTATTCATTAATATAACAAACATACACACACACATATATACGTGTATTAAGTATGTAAGTATAGTAAGTAGCAGCGAGTAATCGTTGTCGTTCAAATGGAGAAAGATAAAATCTGTGAGTGAGATTTAGACATTGAAATTCAAGTCTAGTTTTAAACGTGTTTACACACGTTCTTAATGCAACAAAAAAATAATAAAAGCTACTTTAGAAGTTGTCACGTACGACAGATAGCGAAGCTTCGGAAAAATCATTATAACAGATTTGGCTACGGAGATAAGTATATATGTATGTATATTTTAAACTTCCCATAATACACGAGGAATGCGTAACGACCGTCTTGCGGTATATACGATGCGTGTTAGCATACCGAAATGCGAAAAACAAACCTCAGAATTATCGTGTCCGGACTATTCGGCAGCAACGAAAAACGGGTAATAACTTTTGTGCATGCATACATTATGATTATAATGTACCTACGTGTGTGTTTAAATGTAAGTGTGCTTGCGTGTGTGTGTGTGTGTGTGTGTGTGTGTGCCTGTGAATAATGGTGGGCACGCCGTGTACGTACACATACGTGTGTGTGTGTGTGTGTGTGTGTGTGTAAGGGCGGCGGCAGAGCAAGGTTGTGCCTTGCACCTCACACGCTCGTGCCCGCTAATAATCAAAACGTAGGTAACTAATCACCCCGAGCACGCTATATCTAATAATAATATATGCAACTCGAAACGGAATCACACACACACACACACACACACACACACATACATACCGCACCACCTCCTCCCATAGGGTTTGTCTTCAAAGTTGCAATTATTACTATAAAATGTCTGCATAGAGCATAATATAGGCGAAAGTCAATAAATCATTGTTTATTTGCGTATGTGAGTTTAACAGAAAAATGCTCTCTACCGTGCAAAAAATCCTGATGGTTATAGGAAACAAAAGCGAAAAATTGTTCACGTACCAAGCGTAAATGTAAGACGTATAAAGTAAAATAATAGTAACTGATGTGTACATCAGTCAACATTTTATAAACACACGATAACTACTGTCTTACGATAGCGTATCACATAATACAGAGTACAGAGGTCTAAAGAAATCCGTTGATCCGACATCAAATCGTTTTATTATTGAGTTGTCAACGTTTTTATACATATTCACAAATAGTACATACGTATATATAATTGGATTATCATTTATGGTCGATTATATTAATTTGTATTTATATTTTTTAGTTGTATATTTTGATTTCTATTTTAAGTATCACTGTAATCTATAAAATCCCCAGAACTTAGATAATAATAATACTACCTATAATAGCTGTTGATGTATGAACATGTTATTACTTAATTTTAATATAAACGATCAAATAATGAACTTTAAATTATCCACACAAAATAATGGCTTACTATTTGCTGAGAATCTATTGTAAAATATTAATACATAAATAAAATAATCATCATTTGCAGACTTTAAAAGGTACCTATGTAACTGACATTGTTTCAATAAAATAACGTGACTTGTTGAACTTAGCACAGAGTTTCAGATTACAATTGGTAGTAGGTACGGTACTATAATAAATTAGTACCTAAAATATAACTAAATATTAACAGCTGATGAGTTTAATAAATTATAAACACTTCCATGTCGTGTAAATAAAAAGTTGAAATCAATCTGAGAACATCATATGAAATTAATCAAATATGATTTAAATACATTGTAAAGATATTTTCATAGACTTTTACTAGGTTAATGGAACTTTAATCTCGCTTGAATTATTTATAGTACATATAGCTAGCAGATTACTCAGTTAAGCCATCACAAACTTGATGCCCTATTACTTAACAGCAACAACAATATATTTTACTTCATCTCAATGATTACCATAAATGCATATCCCTCGATACTGATGACCTGACAACTTCAAGTTACCCCGCGAAACTCACTCATTCGTATGCATCGCACCATCGCACATTCACATACATTTTAAACCATCGATCATATTATTCATATGCAGTTGTATATCATTACAAAAAACAATGTCACGAGCTTGTCGTTTTAAGTACCTACCTACGACTGTAAATCGACTTGATGCTCATTTTTAATTTTACATGAATATTATGTTCACTATTTATTAAATACATAATAAATGATAATATAGTATGCGTGTGAACCAAACACAAAACGGTAACATGGTAACACGATGACTGTATATTGTAATGGTCATGAATTTTGACGCAAATCGCATGTGTCAGATTAATATATTAAAAAAAAAAGACTAAGTATATGATTGTGCTTGTGTTGATGCCCTGTAGTGTGTGTAATTGAAAGGGTTGCAATAACTTGTAAGAGTTAAAGAAAAGAATAGCTTAAGGAAATTAAAAACTGTCTAATAGAAAAATTACACGTTTTTTCCCATTAATATTTCTTTGTGAGGAAGTTTTTATTTTTAATTTCGATTATTTTATTTCGCCTTCTAAATATTCTTAATTTTAAAAAAAAAACCACCCAAAAGATAACCTTATTTAAAACTCCGTGAAACTTTAAATTAGAGTTGTTAATGACGGCATCGGTCACGGAGCTCCCAAGTTCTAGACTATAATATTTTATTCGCGGTGAGTTACAGTATAATGGGACATTAACATTTATACACAAGGCATTTCGGTGAAAGTAGGTACCTACATCATACTATGCACTTTTGTCGTGTAAGTCGTGATATATCAGTATACAGTCTAATTTGAACACAATATGGATTATGTTTAATGATAAGTATTTGTAAAGACGTATACTGGCATAATACGTATGTTTACATAATTGTTTTCAATTTTTTTATTCGGAATAATTTTTACAAAACAATTTAGAACCATTATTGCGACGATAAAAAATACAATGTGACACAATAGTATGTGTCAAAAAAGTTTAGAACAAAGAACATTTTTTTTAATTTAAGCATTATAAGATAGATTTTGCTTAATGAAAATAAAAATAAAATTTATTTCTTATTAATGTATCTATTACCTACTATATGTACAGGATAGAATATAAATTAATAATCCATTGCAAGAATATTATATGAAATAATATAAACTTAAATTCAACAGTTTAGTATGTATAATATATTAGATAAACTTTAAATAAACTAAATGAAGTATTTAATTTTAAAACGTGCTATAAATATTTCAAAGAAATAAGGTACCTATCAAAGTATTTTAAACTTTTACCAATGTATGTTATATAACTATTTAGACACGTTTATTATGTAGGTGGTCGAACTAATTACTAAGGACAACAATAACGTATGTCTAATTTTTTTTTCGTAAACATAATTAACTGAATCACTATTCAATATATATTTACATACACATTAGTTCTTCTTAAAAAGTAATAATGATAACGGTATATATGATCGCATGGTAGACCACCTGCGTTTCTCATAGATTAAATAGAACAATAAACAGGTGATTCATTCATAAGCACAGACAAAAAATATAATCAAACAGTGTTGATTTAATATAATTAATTATTGTATAGATAAACGTTTTTACTTATCAAAAAAATGTATACCTGATCGAGTGGTTATTTTTATAAGACTAATTTATTTTTGATTTAATTTTTTGAAATACTTATTATTACATAAAGAACAATACATCATTTTATACTATTTAAAATTGTATAGTTAAATTAACTTTACAATAGTTTCTGAAAATCAAATCAAATCTACAAAATATATTCTCAATTCATATGTTATTTTTTAGTAACTGGCAATATCTTGGTTATATCAGTTAGATGAAGAGGCCTTTCATTAAATTAATTAATTCTTTACATGAGTTAACTAGCAAAATAAATGTGTTATTTAATATTCAACATAGTTGTATTTCGTACTACAAATATAGTCAATGCGAAGCAAAATTTAAAATCTATATATTTAATAACTGGAAAATTAATAGTTATTGTTTTTTTTTTTTTGATTATTTACGAAAAGTGTTGTAAATAATTATTGTATTGTTATCCTGTATTTTTGTATTTTTGTAGCTTAATTAATAATTAGTTATGCACATCAACTGAGATAACAGAATATGTGAAAACATAAGAAAACCGTCAACGCTGTGAAAGGAGGGAGTGTGTTAGAATCCTAGGTGACCATGGTGTGTGACTCTTGGCGAATGACATTTTAATTAAAGTGTTTAATTATATTTATTGTGTGATTATTGACTTAAAATAATTTTGTGTTTTTGGTATCTATACTCATTACACTCATTACGTGAGCATACAACTCAAGATACAACTTTAGTTTCTTTGACCAATAGTTGCACTTAATAACTATTATACAACGATTTAAATTTATGTGTTGGTAACAAACATTTTGAAAATATAGCTTATACATTTAGTTATTAGATATTATTTATAACACTACATTCTGTTAAATAAAATAAACGTACCATGATTTATATTGTTATCTATTAGTTAAAAAGTCTTGGATAAAATATTGATAAAAATAAGTTTATTTCATTAAAAAACTCAATAAGATATTTTTTATAAGAAAAATTAATTTAAAAGAATTTAACGAAACAATTATTATTATTGTATATTTATTAACATTTAATCGCGTTTATCGTCCCCAATTAAAGTTGGTGAAGTAGTTCTGTCTTTTTATCAAAGTACAATTCCAATACAATATCATTAATTTTATCATATATTTTTTATTATTTTTTATAATTTATTTACAAAATTTTATTGTCGACTTTGCGAGTCAAAAATGTATTACCAATGTTGCACATACTATAATATATTATGAATTTCGATTCTGACGCCGCGGCATAGGCAATCATAGTTTAATTTTCGTCACCAAATAGAGTTGTAGGTACCTACAATTTATCTGCTTACGTATAGTAATAATAATAATAATAATAATACGATAGTGGCGATAGCGCGTTAGAATAATAATGTACACACACGTAGATTGTTTCTTTGATGACAATCCGTTGCGATCGGTCTTGGTTGGTTTCTGCCACAGCGGTCGTGAAGGTTAACGTGAAGAGGTTATAGATATTATACACGTCTGTATAATAATATCGTATTATATTATATTATGTTATACTGCAGCAGTGATTCGCCGACGAATAACACGAGTGCGCCCCGTGAAGTTTCTGCGTCGGCTGGCGACCCTGTAAGTATCAAAAACGAGGTTATGTGTTTTCAGTATTTAGGTACGCGGGCACGCATGAATGGCCTGAGTTTAGTGAACTGTGTGAGTTGACGTCTGTAAAAATCGGCATCGCCGTCACCGGGTTGCTCCTCCAAGGATGAATTCACATTAATTAAACTCTCGTTTCCCACTGTGATTCTTGTTTATTGATTTTCCTCCGTTTTCAAGTCCCCATGCGGTGTTTTTTTATTTTCTTCGTTTTCATTAAAAAATTTTTCTCTTTTCGTGTTCTTTCATTCTTTCTTGTTCATATATATTTTAATACACGAGCAATGCGCGTTTCTAGTATTCGAGAAAGAAGAAGTAGTGAACAAAAATATATTGTATATACATATATATATGTATATTATGTATGTATATAGTTGTATATTGTATTATATATATATACAAATAGATCGAGAAAAAAGTAGAGTTTATAATACGTTCCGTTAAACATGTTAAAACTAAATAGGAAACGTTGACGACGCCATTATTCAGTGGCGTTATTGAGTTTTACGTTTTTTTTTTATTATTATTATACATAATGTGGTAAATGTTCACGCTTAGTATAAGATTTACTCGGTTTAAGATACAATTAATCGCATAGCATCAAAATTACAAAGTATGGTTTTTAACATGAGATTTAATAGTTTTTAGTGAGAGGTAGGTACATGATGTTCACATAATAAGTATATAGTTTTCAACCGTTTCATCAAAAACATCATTCAACTTTACAGATTTGAATATATGTGTACCTAATACAATATTATAAATGTGCCTACATAAGTTTAAATAATTTTTAGTTTTTGAAATTGTTTTATATTCAAATCATGTGTGTACGTATACCGTGCGGTACCATCGCTATGCATTTTGAATAAATAATTTAATTAAAGACACATTTATTATTATTAATTATTTACTCGATGTGTGGTTGCTATTTACTAATATAGGTATACCTATATACATTGTAAATTAACTGTGGGCTAATAACTATTATAATAAGTACTTAATTAACAAAATACACAAAGAATTTTATTTAGGCGTACCAAACTACATTGATAATTTGTGTTAATAAGCTATTTTTGAATAAATATTGTAATAACAAAATGAAACCAATTACAAATTAGGAAAGTTTCCAATGACTATTATAATACCCTGTATCAAGTTCCATTTTCTTGCTCTAACTTAATAGTTTTACTTTTAACGGTATTAAATTACAATTCCATTTTACTGTAATGATAGGTTCAAACGATTAAAAGTAGAATATATAAATAATTCTGAATACAACTTACATATTATTGTATATTCATTTTATAGTAGAATTGCGTGTGAACGACACATTTTCAGTTAAAACTGATGTACCTTAAAATTGATTGATTTCCACTTCATAAAGCATACACCTGTCACCTATAATACGTCAATATCAGTGCACGTATTTAATAAATAGATAAATATTCCAAAACATATTGAACTACATTTTAAGTTTTCCGTTCATCATAAATGATAAATTCGTTATGGTTTTTTTTTAATTATTAAGTACCTATACGTAAATTTAACAATCACAAATATTTTTATTGAAGTATACATACAAGTAGTTATAAATTTATTAATTCATAAATTTAACTTGGTTTCCATGTTCAGAAAGATTAAAATCTAATAAAAACAGTTATATATTATTATAGTTGAAGCATACGGTTTATTTGTAAGATGCATGTGAACTAAACGATACAAATAACAATACATTATAATTAATATTATTTTCATACATTTATATCAACTATCAATGTGAATTTGGTTCAACACAAATTCTCTCATCCATACTCAAAATTCTTAAAATGATAACAATATAGTTCAAACGACATGCAGCTCGGCTAAGTTGTTCGGTTTTTGACTAAATTGATCATATACTGATTTGAGTAGTTTAGTATACGCCGTTCAGGTAGTTGACGATCGTTACGATAATTAATTATATTTATACGACGTAGCATGTCAGAACGAGCTCGAGATGTTTCATGAGAAGACAAGTAAAATAAAAAAAGAACACTTATATCTATAGTAATTTATTAAACACAAAAATACCTAATCGTCAAACTTTAAATAACTAACTAGAAATGACTGAATACTCACGGCGAAGATGGAAATCCACAACGACCATCAGTCTAGTATTAGTGTAATAATAAAGCTAAATCTGTGACTATCCTTTGAAGTATACGTTAAAAACTCTACACTTATTTATATGACTCCCAGTAATAACGCATGAGAGCATGATATTATTAAGAATTTGGCCTGTTATCCTATATTCCATAAGTTTTTGCCGATTCAATATTATTTACATAAACATAATTATAATCCATGTAAGAAGAGTTATACATAGATCGGTAAAAAATTATATAAAATAATATACTTAGTACTTTATATTATATTAATCATCATTTGAATATAGTTATGCATTAGATAATGTGATAGTTTTATTTAGAATTTACTACAGTATGAAAGTAGGTATACAAAACAAACTATTTAATTTATTGCAACTGTATTTATTCTTCTATAAATCTTATTTAGTAGATTGACAGGTCGCACATGTTTTATTTACTCGTTTTAATAAAATATGAGTATAATAAATTAATTACTTCGTACATTATTTTATTGATTTGATATATACTAAACGAATGATGAAAATTAAATTCTAATTGTGTGTTAGATTTTTTATATTATTCTTTCGAGTTATAGTTAAATATATTTGATTAATTGTGTTTTGACGTTATTAAAATAACCAACAATTAATAAAAACTAAAATGTTAAACAAAATTGTTATTAGTAAACATGATTTTTCTTCTACTAAAATATTAATTGATGTTAGAACTGTTGACAACAGCTGAAACAGAAAAAAAAATAATAACTGTTATTACATTTTTCAAATTTTATAATTTTTCACTATACATCATTGAGTGAATGATATTAATACAAGTTCTTCGTGTTTGATGTGCATCGTCAACGATGGCGACCGTATTGATTTCGAGGAACTCACCCCCTTCCCCACCTCCACAACCACCATCCGTACTTTCTAAAAAATAATTAATACTACTACTTTATACATAGTAGGTGTGAAAAAGAAAAACCCGCAAGACGTTGTTTTTAAGCCGACGTATATAAATATCTCTCGGGGGTCTTCGATGTCGGTTGCAGGGACGAGGGGTTGCAAGGTCTATGGCGAAGTGCGCGTTGCTGTTGCGGAGGTAGGGAAGTGTAAGGAAGTAAAGCTCCGTTCGAAAATGGTCGGCTATTTGTCTCTGCGTGAGTTTCATCGGTGGCACAACACGTCCAAAAAAAAAAAAAAAACGCCGTCAGTGGCATATCGATTTGCATTTTTATTAATTATGTTTCTCGTGCGTTTTTCCCATTGTTGTAGGATCGTATCCATTTGGTGTATTGAGGGGGAGGGGGTAGGATTACTATACCTCCCTCATAAAGAACAAACGCACACACATATATATATATATTTGTATGCGATGGCGTGAAACGGAACTACGGCGGCGGGGTGACGTCTGACCGAGAGGTAATCACGGGTAATAATTATTAATAATCCCAGAACGCTGCAGGGCGTTGTCAGTATTTTTCACACAGACGACTCCCCGTCAACACCTTATCCAAATTACGTTTGTCTACTGATGTGTGTGCGTGTGTGTGTGTGTGTGTGTGTGTGTGTGTGTGTGTGTGTGTGTGTGTGTTTGTGTTATTGTAAACAAAAAAAAAAAAAAAGAAAAGAAAATAATAATAAACATAATCGCGGTATCCGCGTGCACAAAGACACACGCCCACGTAACCGATATTATAATATTGATTTTAAAACACAACGGGCCCCACATTGTATAGATGTTATGTACTGTCCGCACTACCTATTATCAATCTGTATAGGTTCGCCTATTCGGCTATTATACGTAGCGCATATTATAATACATAAATAGTATATTATTAAATAACGCCTTGCGGTCGCCACCGATGATTGCAACGGTCGTGTGGTGCAGTGTGCGTGCACGTCTCGAAAATATTAAAACAAATACCTGATGATGATAATAGTAATAATAATAATAATAATAATAATATGAAGAAGAAGAAGAAGATATAATGACGTGCAGTTAAACTGTGTATACGTTCTACGTGAAATTATCATAAACGGATAAATACACGTTTGGCGGAATACGTTCTCAAGACAAGAGGTTTGGGATTAGAGTAAGTAACGGAAAAAAATAAAAAGCAAGTGCGAAACCATCTGTAATTGGTATACGCATTGATTCGTTTGATTTCAGTATAAATGAACATAAATGACCTAAATTTAAATGTACAGTTTAAGCTTCTTATGCTATTACATTTCACATACACGAAAATAATATAAATAATCCGTTAAACAGTGAATTAAGTTTCAAATCCAAAACAAAAATAAATACTTATCTGCATATAATATTAAATTACACACATGATTGAGAATGCATTCCATAGATTTCTAATTAGCTTTTAAATGATATATTGTAGTTTATGGTCCTCCATCAAGGTGTGGTCAAGGCTATCATTCAGTTTATGGGTTATAAAAAAAAAAAAAAACTACGAACTTAAACGATCATTATTTTAACAGTTGAGTGAAATTAATTACTGTTAACTAAACCAAAATATACAATTTTGTAATATAACCTTCTAGGAACATGTGTATTGTAAACATTTAAATGATTTTATAATTAAAAATATTGTACTATTCTATATGTGTGTTATATCACTTATATCTAACTTGAAAGTAAAGTTACCAGCTCATTATATCTTCTAATACTACAAATACTTGTTTTTAAGTCTCATTGATAAATTAATACACCGTAGCTTGTAGTTAAAATGTTTATAATTTTAATTGTTCTTTAATTATTGTTTACAGTATAATAGTTCATCGACATCAAAGAACTATTCATATTTTTTTTCAACCTTGAACGCATTTAAATATTAATCAATTTCATCAAAACCATTGTGCCTGAATTTATCTTAAAATCAACTATGCTACACGTTATATGCCATAACAATAATTATTACTTTCTTTATTTTATATGTACTAGAAACGAAGTCATCCTCATACAAATGGATAGAATATCAACAGGTACTTGATTGGGCACGTCATATAGGTATATAGTAAAAATTATGTCACATTATAACTATTATGCATTATCTTTACTATTTTGGTATAAATACATAATTTTACATAGTTTAGTTCATAGATATTAATTATTAGAAGTATAAGATTAATTAACAACATCGGCGCTTATTGAAATGCCAAAATCCGTTAATATTACATTAATATTAATATAGAAAAATAAATGCATTTCAAAATATAAAATTGTTATAGAAGAAAATCATAGTACTATGTTTAAGACACTTTTAGAATAGGTATATTAATGTTCACACAGATCACCTAATGCTGTCGGTTCAAAAAAGAGGGAAAAGCATAACTGATAACCATGAAGTGAGAGTAAAAAAAAAAAAAGACCCATGTACAACAGAGGTGAGAAATTGATTGACTGATATACTGTGGTTCAGTTACCATTGTGGGGATAATATAGGGGATATAAGGGATAAATCTCACCTTAATACTCTTTTTTTATATTATTTTTACACTCAAAGATATTTTTATAATGCATAAAAAACACGAATCCGTAAAAAAGTGGATGGTAATATTTTGTCGTCAAATGTCAAATAATAATAATAATAATAACTAATGGTCAAATTCTTAATGTATTATGTATATACTTTATATTATAAAACTATATACTATAATAAAGTATAATTAATAATTATTACAGTAATAGTCTAACTATCCCAAAAAACAAACACGCATTGGGTTACCCAAACGGGTTGCCTTTTTTCTGTTTAATATACAATAAACTATTAAGTCAATATGTAATTAAAGTTGTATAGAAGTTAAATAAATCGAAAAGTTTTTGAACGTTTAAATTTACGATAAGTTCATAATTTTACAAATGTATCACTTGTCCTCATCAATTCACCATTATAATATTTGACTATATAATTTGAATTTTTAATTTAAAATTTAAATTATTCAGTAATTCTTTAACTTGTAATTTAATTTATCAATTTCTATTTAATATAAAAAACCATAATCTATAATGCTATATATTATTTATTTTTAATTTAATTAAATCTATGAAGTACTTTCATAATCAATGTTCTGAAGAGAAGAATAATCCAATGTGATAAATATAAAAAATGACAGGGGTTGAATGAAAAGTCACTCATTGATGACATTTCTTATTTCAAATAATTATTTTGTTAAATTATATCGTACTCATGACATTATTTTAACCATTAAGAAAACCGTGACAGTATTTTGCGCTTTACGTGTATTGTCTTGGAGAATTTCATAGAATATGAAAATTATGATGAATTTTAGCGGGATAGTTTTTTTGTAACCTTATACAAAACTTCATCGTGAACTATCGTTATTTTTAGATCTCTATAGTGTGTATGGTTAGAATGTGAAGGAACAGATATTAGTTACTTTTTGATGATGATATTATTATAATATTTTAAAGGTTTGAATTTTATTAATGTTAGTTTTTATAGTGATTGCTCAAAATGTTTAAATTTAAAGAAAAATTTATCTTTTAATTTAAGTTTATATTCTATTCCTAATGTATACATTGCACCTACATATTTTAGTATTACACAGTATTTTATAGTAAACTATCTCTACAAACATAGAACATTAAAACTTATGTACAAATTAAATATTTGGTTACGAGTCAATTTTTTTTAACCTTAATAGATTTTCTCGTGTTAGAATAATAATACGCATTAGTACATCTATATAAATTACTATAGTATTATGGAAATAATTTAAAATTTATAAAGGAACACAACAATTATAATTTCAATGTATATAACATCTTTAGATTAATCAATGTTGCTTCAAGTAGTCAATAATGAAAATAATTAAAAAAGAATAAAAACCTGTTAAGTAACATTAAGATTATGTTATTTAATCAATCAATAATAACTTATAAAACAAATTTTAATGGACACCAATTTTTTAACTGATACTAATATATTGTACCTACTGAATAAAAAAGTGTTTGCATTCTCACAGTTGTTTTTATTGCCGCTCTAATATTTTATGACATCGTTTAAATAGTAATTCCGTAAGAATCTCACACGCTGTTATAACACGATTTGCCCTTTTGTCGTTTAGGTCACCTCAGTGAAATTAATTTGTTTAACCTCTAGACCTCTTCCTTAGCAGAATTGTTTTTTTTTTCAACTCGATTTTAATTTTGTTAATGGTATATTCGAGTGATTTTTCAATTATTTTAAGTTTTTATTGTAAGTGTGATGTATCATGATAATATATTTCAAACTTTAAAATGTGATAAGTAGCATTTTAAAAATTGAACAAATAAACTGCCATTTTTCAATTTAATATTAAGATTTTGTTTATTTAGTATGTTATGATAAAAATATCTTTAGTTAATAATAAAAAACAACAGAAACTAATTGAGAAGTTTAAAAGTATCAATCACAGTTTATCTTTAATGAAAGTTGGATTTTACTTTATAACTTAAAGTAGGTATATTTATTTTATATTTTGTAATATATTAACAACTATATATATCCAATATAGGTTTTACCTAACTATTATAATTTCACAATCCATTTCCCAACGTTATTTTTGATACATTAATAATTATTTGAATATACTTTTATACACATGCAAAACCTATTTATTTTACCTATTACCCAAGTAGAGAAAACAAAGGCGTACGTTTTTATCTTTTATTATGTATTAAAATACACGTTTAGACTATGTAAATTGCGTTGATGAAAATCATTTCGTTTTTTCTCGTGTTATGTGTATGAAATGGTCTTTTATAGATTGATACATTGATAGGATCGAAAAAAAAGATAGATACATATTTTGACGTAATACATATTATTTAACCGATGGAATATGAAACTATTGTCCGAATAATGTTGTTGTTAATGTCTTATCGTCGACATGTTATACACGAGAACAATGAACATTGGATTTAATACGTTTACCGGTAAATTCGTAACGTTAATCTTTGATTTTATATCGTCATTACTATGATAACATTCAAATGGTGTATTACTTCGACTTATTCACGTTAAAGCGTTGCATATAATGCAGTGCTCTTTGATTTTTTGCATCGATAAGGATTCGACGAAGTTGTTGTTAGATATTGTCTAAAGATTTTATACTGCTCGAATCAGTGCGATAGGTATACACACACGCACACACAGATACGCGTTAACGTGTAAACGACCGCAAAAGCTTCGAGCAAATCTAAATAATATTATAACAGCACACTGGAGCAGTATAGTATTTTAAACGATGAAATAATAATTGGAGCTGGAAAAAAAAGGACGATGAGAATAATTAGCGCTATCGGTACGACGTACGTCTTCTCTTCAATATTGCCGTGCACATCTTTCGGGCGGAATACGCTCGATTATCGCCTCTGCATTTTTCACGTTTCGTATTATTTTATACGATGGCGATTGTCATTTTATCGCCATGATTCACGGAACACACATCGATCGTCGCTCGAAAAACCGTCCGGCCACGGAATTCGTCCTAGCATTATTATTGTTATTATTATTATTATTATTATTATTATTCGACAGTGCTCCGCATTCGCCTTCACACACATATTACTATATTTTTTTTCATAAGTGTTATTAAAAGCCCCGTACGTGAAACCCGATCCGGTCGCAATCGTTTAGAGGTATTTGTAAGTAGATACTTAATACATATTATAATAATCACATAAAATACAGTGAATTTGCCGGCGGATCACGACAAACGTACACGGTTCAGTCTCCTCGTCTTGCTAAGTACTGACGCGCAGTACACATACGACATACGCACGTGCAAACATCGTGTGAATCATATGTGTGTGTGTGTGTGTGTGTGTGTGTGTGTGTGTGTGTGTGTGTGTGTGTGTGTGTGTGTGAGAGAGAGAGATGACCCTCGTGCGTGCGCGTACACCGATGTATGGCGAGAAAAGTAATACACGGTAAACGGGCGAAAAATAGGAAAAAAAAAAAAAGAAAGGTTGAGTTACACAACGACAAGGAACATATATTATATTGTTACACAGGTATATAATACTACACCCGCGGTATAGGTATACATATTATACATATTATACCTGCTATAATATTATAACGACGCATACACACGGCGCGTGTAGAGCAATTAACCCGATCTATAACGGTTTGATTTGTGGCATCACGACCAGTCAATATTATTATTATTAACGTGTTATATATATATTATAATATTGTTTACCCTGCGCGCATTCCCACGATCCGGTTTCAAACACTTTGGACGCGGTAATAACATTGCAACACCCATAATATACATATATATATACATAATGCACGTACATTATAGATGTGTGTTTTTACGTTTTATGTACTCACAATATAAATACTATAATACACTGCAGCGCAAACTCCGATATCGCGGCTGTTGTGTGTGTATGTGTGTGTGTGCTCACATATTATGCTATTATTATTATTATTATTATTATTATAAGAAACAAACGGTACATTGTAATGATGCGTTTATTGCGATCCGCTGATACGCGAAATCTCCGAATCCTTCTGCAGATGATAACGTATACCTACTACAACAGCACTTACTCCGATCGTTATGTAGTAATAATGTCTAAAACAAAATCGACGGCTAAAATATTACATGCAAAACACACACATCTGAATTGCACTTTGAATACGTATACAGTGGTTGCGGAGTCTGCGGCCCGTAACGAGGGTCTCGGGAACGCCGATCGTCCGTTTGTTATTCTCCATATTACTGTCTTGCCGTTGATTTTAGTATCCCTCGTCGGACTTTTCGTACATACATATATATATATATGTATATGTGCACCTCGTCCGACGGCTTAGAGCCCCCGCAGTTATCTGACCACCACACCTCCCCGACAACAAATGGCCAGAGTTTTAGACTTCCCGAAATTCCGTATAACTATATATGCGCGCGTTCTGTCGGGATTTCTCGCTGGGTAGGTACATGAGATTGTATGACTACCGACTATTGCATTACGACACCGCTGCCGCCGGTCTCGCCGAATAACTGACATTTTACAAAGTGCGATCGATAGATGGACAGAAGACGGTGCTCATTATTTCTTATACACGTCGGAGCCGTCG
Source organism: Rhopalosiphum nymphaeae (assembly GCA_036289425.1). Classification (NCBI taxonomy): domain Eukaryota; kingdom Metazoa; phylum Arthropoda; class Insecta; order Hemiptera; family Aphididae; genus Rhopalosiphum; species Rhopalosiphum nymphaeae. Next base: position 4,237,663 of record JAZAQC010000012.1, on the reverse strand, counting down.
TATTTTAAAAACAATCCCTTCCGCGAGTAGGTACCTTCTGTGATCCCATACTGTCGACGGTTATCGACAATTCCAATTACCAGCGCCCAACCAAGTGTTTTTTTTTTTTATTGTTCGTTTAAAATAACAATACCATAGTGTTATTGAACTGCTATAAATAAAATAATAAATTTCAGTCGTAGTATAATGCTCAGAACACGATATCATACAACGCAATATCTTAAAATCGATCGTGATTCGAGATTAACCGATATCAGGTCTATCATAATATGTACTTATATTGTTTAATTACCGCGAATAACGTGTGCAAGGCAGAAGTAGTTTTTTTTAATGTCCCATTATTGAAAAATTTGTTGAAGTTATACATTTTTAACAATAATATAACATAGTAATCTCGTTTGCTATTACATTCACATTTCACATTATTTTTAGACATTTTAATACCATTGGATGGATAAAACAACCTTACAGATTAATTGGCTTTAAAAAATATTAGTTGTATCTACTATTTAGTTTCCAATATGTTAGTAATGTTTTATTTTTTGATCCAAAGTGTTATGATTTAATGTGAAACCAACATTATTAAAATTATGATATATGTATTGTTGTATACATGCGTATTATTGATTTTGTAATTTGCTAATCAACAAAATTAATAAAAATCTACGTCTAATCCACCTTTGACATTCGAATTGTTTTTAAAATTAGAAAACAAGCAATTATAATTGCATTTTAACATTTAACTATTAAATTAGGCACAGCTTAAAAAAATGTACGTGAAGGTTTCTCGGGTCACAGTTGAATTAATATGTACTAACCTATTAATTACATTACCGTAGTATTTAAATAACTGTTATTTGTATTATCATGGCAATTGGTAACTATTCATACACCCATAATAAAAATAAACAATTATGGTAATGTTAAGACAAAAAACATGTAACGTAAACACAAAATATGTGAATAAAAATTATAAAAAAACAAAACACATGACCAGAGATCAAGTATGGATGTCGTTATACATTTTTCATCTTGGAACAAGATAGTGGTTGTATTACTATTTATTACTATAAATTTTCAAACAATGATAAATCCTTGGTACATTCAATAAACGATTCTAAATAAGTTACAGTTAAGTCCACATTTCATAAGATTTGTTCGACATTTATCGTAGTTATTATTGTTCGATAATTTTTAATTATACTTGGAAAAAGTACTAATAAAAAATTGAAAAATCATCTGTTTCTAAGAACCATCATATATGTATAAATACAATATATAATATGTAAAATGATTCGTAAAGCTTAGAACTAACCTAATATATTTTCTGATAAAAAACAAAGGTAAAACACACACACGTTTCTTCTTTAAATCAAATTCAAATTCATTCTTATAATGAAAAAAAAATGTTTTAAAAGTGTAAAACAATAACGCTGCAAGTTCAAATTATTATTTTTTTAAATGTTGTTAATATACCAATTATTGATGACTAAGTATGCTCACCCACTTCTTTCTTCAATAATGAATTTATTTAAATTCTGACTTATGGAATTTTTAAATTTACTTAGACCATATTGTTAAATTCTTGAGAATTAAAACGACTAAAAGAGTAGCTTTTAAGTTATTTAACTTTATGTATTAAGGATAATAGAATCTATGATATAATGGGTTTGAAATACATATGGGTTTTAGTGATTTGAAAATAATAAATATTAATCTATTAATAAACATGTATTATAAAAATGCTCCAATTATAATAAATACTAGATCGATATGAAATGTATTTTATACTTATTATAAACCGATTTGAAGGACTATTCACTATTATTATCTTTAGCATAAACATTGTAATAACTGATAAATTATTCGTTCAAATTTTGAACTAGTTACTCGAAAATCAACATTTTTTTTTTAAATATGATTCACTGAATAATTTAAAGTAAAAAGGGTGTTCATATAAAAAAAAAACAGAATATTTCAACACCACATTTCTTCAGTGCAAACAATTTCAAAAATTTGAAAATACAACGGTCTTTATGTATATTTAAGAATCCGTTATTAAAAAAAAAAAAATGAGGATGAGCATTTCCTCGGTGGAATGCTGTATAAGTAAATTGTAATTTATTATTGTTATAATTATTGAACAGTGTAGTCATTAAACAATTTACTATATATAGTACCTTAGACATGTAAATATACAATTTTAATTTCATATTTAACCATTGTTTTTATAAAAAAAACTCCGTATATAAAATAGTGGTTATTCTAGAATTGTAATCTATTTATAACAACATTTTACAATTGAAACATTGTTTGACTAGTAATTATTGTTAATACGATTTTGCCATCAGTGTTATGTTTTTTTAGTATTAATAATTATCTCACAGTGTAATACATTTTATCTTTTATTCATAAATGAATACTGCAATTACAATAATTTACATCTTCAAAAAAATGCTATTGCTTGAAATATTTATTATTGAATTTATAGAAAATTTCTCAAGTAAAAGAAACACAACATATTATAAGCATCTTATAATCTACTGGCGTAAATAAATTAAACACTGCAATTTAAAAGAAACAAGCATTTAATTTCTAAAATACTTTATTTATTACTTTTTTTTTTTTAATAGTTTTATAATCGTATATATTGAACACATTTAGTATAATATACTAAAATGTATTATCATTCAAATAAACGGAACACGAAATATATTTTTAACTGATAATTAAAATGCAAAATTTTAAATGCATTTTTTTTAATATCTTTAATCTGCTCATTATTTTACGAAATATAAAATTAATACTTCCAAATTTTGTGTATACTTAAAGAAATATTTTTATCAATATCTTAAAAAAAACACTTATTTTGCTATTTTACCCTTCTTGAATTTTTAATATTAAGCGTTTTCACAACTTAAACATAACTCAAAATATTATATTTCCATTGTAAAAAATGTATTTTCAACCATAATTTAAAATACTTTTAAAGATTTGACGTTCTACGTAGCTTATTAGACTTCGTTTCTTTTCCGATGAATTTGATTAAAAAGATAATTTTTCTTTTAAATAAAAATGTAATTATAAATATTAAGTAAAAATATTGCGTTTGATAATATTAATATAAATGGTCATCATATTATATTTATGAAAATGAGCTATTTTAGTTTTTGTTAATGCAGTAAAAATGTATTTATAATTTAAAAAAATATATAATAAATTTTAAAATTACAATATATATGTTTATTTTTATATAATTTTTATAAAATTCAATTGACTGTAATTTATTAAAAGTGTTATGTTTTTAAAATATTAGCATGCCTATTGTTTTAAAATATATAACCATTTGGAAAACGTCCTACATTTGTGACACTTCTATTTATCTTTGTAGAATACTGAATAATGTATTTTAACATATTTTATAAGTTAACTGTGTTCTATACAATATTAATATATATAACAGTGATTTTATACTAATACCATTTAAATCAAATAATTATTTATTTTCTAAATTTTATTTTATTTTTTATTTTCTTGAATAGATTTATTGCACAATTTGTTAATCAATTGTTGATACTATTATTACTATAGCCATTTTAAAAATAAAAAATATACCAACTGTAAATCTCTATACCGCACATATATATATATAAGTTTAAATTTGAACTCTATTGTAGTTTTTATTATCTAATAATCATAAATCCGATCCCCTAATAATTTATAACGAATAACTTATTAAAGTAATACAGTATGTCATTTTTATGGAGATGATAAATTGTTCTATACACATAAAACAAAATCGTAATACAACATGTACTATACATGATTTTGGTTAGTATACTGCATAATTGGTCACCATTATCGTCATAAAACTGGCACAACAAACGACCGGGTGGCAATTGCAGAGAAACAGCACATCAAAATATGTTTGTCACCAATGAAGACGGGGAGAGGAGAACAACTGTCGGTGCAGTATATCTTATAACATAACGTTGTTAGACGTGCCTAGGGATCGACATTTCGTCCAGGCCTCGTTGGCTGTAGATAAGCAAATGAGAGTGAGATAGAGAAGGAACGAAAGAGAGTGGTATATGAGAGAGAGCACAAATGCGTGTGCGTGTGTTTAAACGGACAACAGGATGCAACGAAGGGTGTGCGTCCATCTCTATCCTAATAATATATTCAAAACCGACTGTAAAGGGCAGGAGACAGGGTAGGTTTCTCCAAGACAATGGTTTTCTGGAAGGGTAGTCGTGGTTGTGGGGCGGAGGAGTGGGCTAAGTTCGGCCCGTTGTCATTTCCATCCCTATATAAACTGCTCCCGCTCCCCCGCTCACCACTTCACCACTCTTTCTCTTACTCTCTCTGTATTTCTCCGTCTTACTCCGGTCAACCAACCCTCCGGAATTATTGCATACATAACAATGTCTTGGACGTGTGACGGGTTAAAGCCGCAAAGGAAAGAGAGATGGGATGATTGCGAGCGGGTGAATATGGTTTGTTGTGAGTAGGGGGGGAAGAGCAAAATTGCTCGGGTCCGATTGCCTGGGCATTTCTCAAGACGTCCAGGGACGCCCCAATTAATACGGTTTGGATAAGCGGTGAGTGGAAGGGGACCACACGGCTATCTCTCTACTTCTCTACCTACCTACCTACCTACCAACCGTCATATACAGGGACCGGACAATCGATATAATAGAACCTGGAGAATGCCCACCATCGCCACCACACTCTCGTCCTTTAGCGAAATTCGGACCTTCAAGACTGTTTCATCAACGTTAGCCGATTCCCTAGACCGCTACTTCAACCCTTTCTTGGCACCACCAGACCCCTCCGCACTAGTCTCCAGTCTCAGGCACGACTTCACCGATAACCCTCTGGTTTAATTCCCTTTACCATTATCTCCGAGCACAAAAGGTAAACGCTACGTTAATTACAATGTTTAACAGCTCCACCCCTTTGTCCATCTCATCCTTTCCCCCGCAGTTTCTCACACTTTGCAAGCATTTCTATCTGAAACATATAAACATATTCCTCGGGTAATGGAATTTGTTCACCGACAAATTGTTCTGAATGCAGTATCTATGCGCATATAGCTCAACTTGCTAACGTCACAACTTGAACATGTACAATAAGAAATAAATCAATTTACATAAAATAAAATGCTCTTTTAAATAATAAATTAATTACTATAAACTCTTTTTTATAATCTATTAATTAATACGATGAAAAATTATTGATTATAATGAAGATAAAATGAATTTGACTATAAATATAACTTTCAAACGCATTAGTGATGACGACATTTTAACTGACATGCATAGTTTCAAGTAACATTTGGTATATATAGTGCCATAAGTTTTGCAGACATATCAAACTACTTAAGCAAATTTCTGACTTGGAAAGCATCTAAATTATTCAAATTCATAAATGCAGACAGCCAGCATTAATGCGGCTACATCAATCAGAAATTTATTCCATAAGTATAAAAGAATAACATAATTCTAAAATAATAATTAATTCACGAAATACTTAACAGCACAATACATTATTAACATAGTTATCACAGTAACTATTTAAAATGTCTAAAACTGTTGTAACTTTAATTAAAAATAATAAATGATATATATTTTTTTTATTAATTTGTTAATTATATCAAATAAAAAAATCACATATTATATTGGTTTACACAATAAAATTTAACTTTAAATTAAATAGTTAAATTTGGTCTTTCAAATGATTATTCTAAAAATGTATTATAAGTGTCCTATAATGTATCTGTCACATACTTTGCAAAACCTTGTATTTTTCTCGGTCATTTTTTATTATTTATATATTTTTATATTATTGGACATGTACCTGTTTAACGTTTATTTGTTACAGTTACGACATGAATGAATAAATATAAATAACATAAGTTTTAATTTAATTATGTGTTTGAAATACAAATAAAAAAAAAATTTATATATTGATCATAAATTTGTAAGTGTTTAATTATTAAAAATAAATACTAAGTTATTTTAGTTGACATTATAAATTAATGTTTGAACTCCAAATTTATCAAAAAAGCGCATCATATTATTAAGATAAGGTGTATTTGTTTGACTAAATATAATATCTATAGTACTAATTTGATTAAAAAAAAAATTATTATAAACTTATTTATTGCAACAATACAGAATGGCCAATAGATAGATTAGAAAACATAAAAAACCCTATTGCTTACAACATCATAGATATTAATAATCGCTATCATAATATATATATATATATATATATATATAATAGATAATATAGTGTGTATGCATAATAGTATAATAAGGCTATTTGAACGATTCGATACACGTTGTGGGTATCATCGATGTCATCGATCTAGCGTAGTTAAGTAATGACAACGGTAGAGATTCTATGTGACAGGTGTTATTACAGATGTTTATACTGCATATGAATTTAATACCGGTGGCGGCAGTGGCAAAGCCAGGTCAACCGAACTAAACAAAATAATAATAATAATAATAATAATAATAAAAAGCAATAATAAATGAATATAACAATAATAGAGGAGTACGGAAAGGGGTAAAATAGAATAGAAACGCACACGTCGACAACGTCGTCGTTGTCGTCGTCGGAACGGAGAAATGTATATGGTATAAAAATAATTCGGAAATTGCGTATTGAACCGGGTTAAGTTTGACAGTTATTCGGTTCGTTGACCAAAACACGATTAGTCATCATCATCACCGTCGCCGCTGCCGTAAACTTCATTCGTTCTGAGCCAATTGTTTGTCATTATGTGTTGTATACATAAATAATAAACATTTTCGGCGTATTTTTTTTTTCATTATATTATATTTTCATTCCCTATCGTTCCGTTTTACACCGAACGTAATTATTTGCGTACGCAGTCTCTCACGGTTTTCTCGGCGACATCAGGAAAAATCGTCTCTCTATTATTGCACTACGTGTATATACGCCACAATGATAGATCCAAGGGAAATGAGTAAATAGTGTATTTATCTCCACACACCCCCACTGCCCCGTCCATCAATATTGCTACTAATGATTCATTTTAACACGCGGATATGGTAATTATAACTACAGTAAATTTGACGACAATAAATGTATACAGCACTGTGTGTTCAACGTTATGTCATTTTCTTAACACTGTTAATAATATATCGTGGTGCGAGGTATAACCGAAGAAAAAGCACAAAGGTATTCAGAACTCAATAAATAAATCTAAGGACGTCAGTCATCTGTTATAAAGTTTTTATAGCCCTCTCCCCTACCAATCACTTCTAAAAAAATCAAGTTCTGGATAAGTTGAGAATGGTAAAAGGTACGTCGTCATATTGTTGTACCCGTCCAAAACTGTATTTTATGATGTTGAGTATAAAGCATAATAATATAATATAGTAAATAATAATATTTACGTTTTACTGCTGGGACAGTGGTGCTGTAATGGAAAATCAATCGCAGTTTGATAAATGACGGAAAATTCCAATATAATATTGTACAGAGAATATGGATAATATTATAAAGGTACCTACATAATGTATATATATATATATATATACATTATACACAATATACATATATGCTCACGCGGAGGCGGTCATCCATTGTCCTCTCGGTCCACTATTCGGCGCAAAAGGCCAATTACAGTGTCCGAGTGGAAGTGTATAATAATGCGCGTGGGTCAACCGTTCAGTTACGCAATCCGCTGCTGAATTTATATTGTACATAATACTATGTACGACGCGACCAACGAGCTGTCGGTGTACAAATTACGAATTGTACACTATATTTATTTGTCCAGAAATATACTCTGAGAAACTGCGACGTGTTTTAACGAACTGTGCGAAATCAATGATTCGTAATAATCATTCGGTGTATAATCGTCATTACGATCATTACATGTATTATTGTTTATACCTAAGTGGTTTACGACCGAATTTTTCCGATCCACCGCGTGTTCTATTACCCACGCGTTTTTTGATAACGGTTCAAATCGATAGTAGAGATTATTATATGTTTTTAAAAACCTGTAGTAGCACTAACCTGCACAGCGTTTGTCATAGCCAATAGTCGTCTAATAATTTAATCTAATTTTTAATAATATTTTTTATTATACTTGAGTTTAATAGGTATACAGTTTAATATATAATTCGTATAAAAACTCGATTCATCAAAATAAATTAAACAAATATATAAATTTATTTTTCTTGATCCAACATAAACAACCAAAAATTCACCTACACATATTTAAGTGTAAAAGTCACCTTATAACCAAAAATTTCTAAAATATAAGATATTTATGGTACGAAATAAAATATACAACATAAATAGAGGAAAAATCAAGTTATATTATACAATATGTTATTATCAAACGAATTTTTTTCTATTGTTTTTATAAAATATAATTGCATGTGTTAATAATGTACGATTATTATTATCAAAGAATCGAAAATAATACAAAATATTTTTTATTTAATATAGTTTCAAAAATATTATAAAACAAAATTTTCAACCCTAACCATTTTAAACCGTTGTATTATTAACAAATAAATGTTTTATGAATTATGGTAGTATAAAATATTTAGATTCATAAAATTCTCAATATTTTAAAAGTCTTTGATGAATACAAAATAGCAAAGTATTATAGTATTACTTTCATGATTTTGTTGAGATTATTTCATATGTATCTAGGTTAGATTAGATTAAGTTAGTCACATAACTATTTTGTTAGTATTGAGAAGTGTTTTATCGACTACTAAGTGACAATAAATATGTATTGACATATTCAATTTATCACTAGGTACAAAGGTACAACAATAGAATTCAATTTTAATATAATAGCTTCAACGGCAATTGAACGCAGATAATATGGTATGAAAGCATTATTTTACTTTATAAATATAAATATTAATTTTCTATTATAAATTTAAACTCTCACAAATCATAATTCTTTTTACAAATATTTAAGCAATTTATACAATTTGAAACATTAAAATAATTGATTTAATTTATACCTTTTTTAAAAAGGTAATTCATATATTTTTAGAACTTAATAAATTGTTATAATACGTTTTACTATATATATAATACTAAAGTGTACAATATTTAAATATATAAAATAAAAAATATCCAGAAAGTAGAAACTTATCTAATACAAATATAAACAATTTTAATAATGTTGTTGGAGTAAAAATTATTGGATATTGGCAACTTATTATAATATATGGAATAGCCATGTGTTCAATTTACTAAATTATACAGAAAAATTATTTTAGTTATAAGTTAACATGTTTATATAACCTTATAAATATCATATTATTTTATAAATATATTACAAATTGTATGATTTTAATTGTATGTAAATTTAACTAAAAAAAAATATTTTCAGTTTTTAAATATAAAATATATTTAAATAGGACCAAAAAAATAAGTTAATAAATACATATATAGATATATAAAATTAATCGAACATAAGGAAGTATATAAGTTAATCTTACACTTATTAATCTTAAACAACAACAAAATCCAATTACCTCAAAGTTGAAATATTATACAGCAAAATGTTCATACAATTTTTTGAAATACATTTAAAAAATCGTAAGCTTATGTTTATAAAAAATCATACATAATAAGAGTACTATAATAAATAACATTGAATGAATATAATCGATTTGTATAAGGTAAGGTCAAAGGGAACAAAACAAAATATATCAAAATATCAAAAGTGAGTTTTGAAGAGGGGAAAACTTTTCAACAAAATACTAACTGTTAAATTTAACGCGTAATATCATTTGTTTCAATATGTCTACAGCTTAAATTGTTGTCAATAATCTATTTCAATTACATATAATGTCATAAATATAATTTCCGAACGTTTTGCCGTTTTTATCAGTAATATCACTTGTATATCTATTACCTCATACACTATGTTCTCATGTGCATAGGTATAGTAGTCAAACACGTTTGCATTCTACATTACTATTATTTATACCGGAAAATTGAAATTACAAAATTGAGTAACCATTTCCTGATGTCGACAAGAAAGGATTGTTTCCGAGTTATTAGATTTTCGTACGGAATAAAACGGAAAGTTTTATGCTTGTACGCATTCAATTATTCTTTAATCTTTTTTTTTTTTATTCTTCGGGATACGACATCTAATTTAAGCGTTTAATTCCGCTGAATAAGCAAACTAAAGGCGTTAGTCGAGTATTATAACACATATATATATATATAAATAAAAATTTTCTCTGAGCTCAAAAAGGAGACCCAGCCCGTTAATTAATCAAAAGACGTCGTTTGGCATGAATTTCATTTTTTTTAACAACATCCCCTCACTTATTCTCACTCACTCGTGCCGTCATATCTCACGGTTATACATCTCATCCTAAAAAAAGATGAAATTAAATCGCGCTACTCCAATGTAAGTCCCGGACGAGCTAGTATTAAGACGTCACTTGTATTATATATGTATGGAGCGATATTTCATTGGGGGGCGAGTTTTCGCGCACGCAGCAACGGCGATGGTAAAATTACATTCCCACACCGTGGCGCGTCGACCGTCCGTTTGTCCGTTATAATGGGTTGCTTTTTTAACATTGGTGATATAATAATATAAAAATCCCGTTATAATATAATCCTAAAATGTATTAATTCAGTTTGGAAATTCATACATTTGAATATAAAATATGTATTTTGTTGAGTCTTAACACCTGCAAACAATGTGTTCCATCATTGGTGAAAACTACATAAATACGTTATGATATTAGGTACATTATGCGTATGTAATTTTATGAATATAATATAAGGGCGCGTTACAGACATTTTGAACTCAGTTTATTTCCCCCCTCGTCATAGATCAATCGTATAGTAGATAAAACTCAAATATTGACAAACAAAAAATCGGTATTTTTATCTTCTAAAATAAAATAAAAATTATTGTTAGTTATCATCGTTAACCAATACAACACTATATAGGTACCAAAGTTAATAAAACACACGCAACACAACAAATACTAATCACAATCACCTATAGAATGTACAGAAAACAAATAATAAAATATGAATATTTTATTTACAATAATAAAAATATTGTGTTCAAAATTATAAATATGAAAATAATATTATGTGTAATAAATTTGTAAAACTATTAATGGTAATTAAATTAGTTTATTATATCTATTAATACTGTATTTTTTAGTGAATTTCGTATTTATTGTAAATAGATACTAGTCAAAATAAAGACACATTTTTATACGATTTATAATAATGATAATTTATTCAAATAAGTTTTAAATCTGTCTCGTGTATTTTCAGTAAGTATATGAAATCGCAAAATTGATCATAAAATACGTTAACAATTTTCTGTATTTTGGAGTGTATTAATGTATAGTACAATCACTACAATTAATATTTTTTGAATTTATAACGCAGATAATTTTGTAGGTATATGTAGTTCATTTAGGTATAATCAAGTCTGTATTAAGGTGGCAAGATGGTTTGGTTTAGGGTTAATGACTTTACTCGAGTTAAGTACATAATAGTATTGAATTATTTTACATTTTAGCAATTTTACTTACTATTAAAATTATTTAAAAAAATATATCTAGCATATTTTATCTAAATCTAAAAATTGATGTATTTCAAATTTTCAAAACTATTTCAAGTATCTTACCCCATCGCTGACTACGTATATAATATACATGCCGTAATATTATGATATAATATACAGCTTGTTTGTTTGGGCATACCATGTCACCACTGAATTATTGTATATTATACTTAAAATAATAAAAACTATTCAACTATATATGTTTTTATTTTCAATTAGATCGTTTTATTCTTGAAACAAAAATGTACTGACCATAAGGAAATCGCCGTGACACCCTACCAAAATATCGTTTATTAAATTAATTATTAAATTAATTTACGAGTGACCGGTACTGCAGTCGAAATAGGTTGTATTTCGTGTCATGAATAATTAGTTATGGCTGACTTTTATAGTTAGGCATGCTTTTAAACGCCCAAATCACTAGCTGATTATTGATAACTTAAGCCACATACAACACACTCGTATCACCAGCTTAACCAAATCATAATATGACTAGGACACTGAGTTAATTGTATTCAGGCATAATAAACGCATATATTATGGATGTAATATTGCGAATGGCTTATATAGCTATTCAGATCACAAATTATGTGAATAACACATAAAAGTATTAATACTATAGTACCAATCAAGGTAATTAACAATTGTCTTCTGGTATATAAATAAATAAATTGTATCTTTAGGCGGTTATATCAATTTATGGATCGGTTATAAAACACGAGTATAAAAAATAAATATTAGAAGAATCTGAATTAGCAAAAGAAAAAATTGATAAATTGTATTTACTTAATACCTATGTCTACTCGTATTTAAAAGTATTGAGAATAATAAATAATGTATATAAAATAAATGGACGAACTTTATAGTCGCATATTATTTCTGTAAGTTGTAGTCCTAACATATTTTACATATTATTAACTATATCTATTGTTATGAGTTAATATGTATTACCCAATAATTCAAGAGCTATATTTTAATCATAATTTTTAATTAATACAGGTATAAATACAATATATACATAGAAACAAATTATGATGTATGGTAATCAACTGTACGCATGCCACCCGCGTGTGAAACGAAGGGTAAAAATTAAATACAGAAACCACCGTGGCATATACAATACGTGTACATAATACATACTGAATATAATAATAGGAAGGTATGAAAAAAAAATACACACGGAAATCAACCCCTACTTTAGTGTGCATTATGAAAATGCCAATATTATGTAGTAATAGTTTAAATAATGTATTGCTTAGAACAAAAATGTTAACTTAAGAAAACAACTCTAAATCATAATGCACATTGCACACACAGCTTCTAGGTCGTTGTGGGAAAAATGGAAAATAATAATATATGAATAATGACAACATAAAGAAACTGTAAAATATAATCTTAAAATAAAAAGGCTTGTAAATAGCCCCTTTTCTGTAAAATTGTAGTTATCAAGTATACGTCGTCATTGAGTAGGTCACAGTAAGGATGTATTAAATTTGAATTCGATAATAAATCATCATTAAATAAAATGTAAAACGGTTTTGAGCGAAAACGGTCTGTCAACACTGAGTATATTTTTAAGGGTATTTTATTTAATATTTATATCGCTACTATCAAAAACAAATCGCTTATAATTTAATAGTTCATAATTACTATTTAACACGATACAACCTGCTAATGTTTAATTTTTACATTAATATTTTTTTTATTTATATTCTATTATTAAAACTGCTTTTTGGTAACCATCATGACGGTCGGTACATTTTTCTAATAAAAAAGTGTTTTCGTGTACAAAGTATACACACACACGCGCGCGCGCGCGCGCACGTACATCAATGCAAAAACAATACGTTAGTCGGTCCGCTCAGAATCTAAAAAAAAAGAAATTAAGTTAGGTACTAAACTTGTGTAACGTTTACGCAACACAACCGCGTGTATAACAATATACAAATATACACATACGTATATATATATGTATACATATACATATTATTATATTATTATTTATAGGTACCTTTATATAGGTCGGAGCACATATACCACCACCGGTCGTTTTAGCCGGACCTTAATTAATATACACTGGGTGGTCCGCGACGGCGATCGTCACGACATGTCAACGTCCGTCGTCGTCTGCTCCGCTGTATATACGCGAGCCCGCGCGCGCGCCGCTATAGAATACCATCATTGTTACCGCTCGGCCGCTTATTATTATCATTATATATATATATATATATATATATATATATATATATATATATATGTATACAATATCATATTATATGTATTATACACTGCAGCGAGTATATGTATTATTATTATTATTATTATGTACGACGTAGGTATATTGCAGAACACGATATTAAATAATGCATTTGCGTGCAACCGTGCGTGTGTGCGTGCGCGTGTGTGGACTACCCGTGCACACAACATCGTGTATAGGTATATAACACATTATAATACGTTATAAACGTATACGTCGACGATTTTTATACGTATATTATATACACGAAACTACTCCGTACGAGGGGCCGAACGTCATAGGTATATATTTATAAAAAGACTGTGTATATAATAATAATATAACATAATATATATATATATATACAGGTATACACAAAAGGAAAAAACGGTGTTTTTTTTTTTTTATTATTATTGCGATCGCGCACCCGCGTGTGCAGTCTATATAATATTATAACATGTTATACTTTACATAACATATTATAATACGACCACCGCCTTGGCTCGGACTCCTCCCGTCACTGTCCGTTCGCCTGCATGTATGATATATACGTTATAAAAACATTATAATTATATGCATGTAGGTATATGTGAGCGCTGTGTATATAATATTATAAAATACGTATAGTCCGCGGTTAATGCCGTTAAAAACTTTAACACTACACACAAACGTAACGTTAAGCGCAAATATCGTACATCGCGCGCAGGTAGCTATATATATATATATATATTACGATATTTATAATATCATATACCGTGTCGGGTAATAGTGTTGTTGTTAAACAACTTCGTCTCCGACTTTCTTTTTCCCTCCCCCGTCTGAAATCCGGTGGCGTGACTTCGCGGCGCTAGGGTGCGTCGAGTGTATTACGTCTATTATACGGACAATTGTACACGCCGACGACGGAGCAAATAGGACCGCCAAAAACCGGACGGACCCATCATATTGCCACGTTTGCCTCGTTTTGGTGGATAGGTCGTCATCGTCCGGACACGACATCGAAAACTCAAAAATAACCCCCGGAGACGCCATAATATAATATTTTATACGTGTATGTATGTTTACTGACTGATGTTCAATTGGTTATTTTAACAGTGATAGATGTTTAACCTATAATTACTCCCCGACTTACAATAAACGTCGGTACGAGTCAAACGGAAGTAGTTAATATAGCACCCAGAAAATGGCTTCTCCTCATCTGCGTGCTTTAACCAGACCTGACCACATCGATTAACTTTAGAAACTCGTAAGAAGAATTTTGATCACTCGTTTACTCGATCTCTCTCATCCACCTATATTTATCTGTATTTGTTTATTTGTTGATACAAACCACACGTATACCTGGTATTATATATTTCTATTATTTTTTGAGTATATAAATGTTCCTTTCATATTCGCTTCAATGATAGTCCTTCTACCTATTGGTCCCTGAGTACACGTCCTATTCGTATAATATTTTTTCATAGTTATCTTTTTTCCAAAATTTTTTTCAGTTTTTTTTTTCATAAGTTACTGTTTCATTACCATTACATTGCACAATATTCTCTTTACATGGAATTAATATACAATAATTAATAGACAATTTATTTAAGGTAACAATACTTTATTAGGGATACGATGATTCTGAGCATAGAGTACAGTGTCATTGGGAAGTGAAAACTGAAAAACACACGCACTATAATGTACGAGTATTACGACCTCTAAATTATAAAAATAATAATAATAATAAAAGCAGTTTTTGTGTATACTTGTTGACAAATGTGAGCTCAAAGGCCGACAGAAAAATGTCACGCAACATATAGGTATGAGCAGTGAAATAATATTAAGCTAATGACACAGAGTCCGATAAATTATGTCAAGGGTGCATGGCTTACTGCAAATACAGTCGATCGTTGCATATAAATGTTTAACTCAAATTTATATGTGTATTGATTATGTCTTAATTATACATATAGTCCAATGACACAAAAAGAAAGTTATAGGCATATAGTATATATATGTATCATTTATTATATATTATTGAGATATTATGTTGGGTTGGGTAAACATAAAATATTAAGTCGTTCATCGAATTTTATACTATTATCATACAACAAGCAAATAACTATTCGATATTCTTTGTAATAATAATAACCATATATGCACATTTTACGAAAAGGTCATGAACTGCAACGTTCAACTTATTGCTCATATATCGAAACCTGTACAGTATACATATTATATTAGTATTATAATATGTTATTTGTATAAGACGCATACCTGCAGCTTTTACTAACGACTTATGTTAATGTTACGATGAAACAAAATTAATATTATTCAAAATATATAATTTGTTAGGTAAATAAACTATTTATTACTCACACGTCCACCGACGACACTGTAAGTACAACGCTACCCTCCGCTCTCCGACTACATTGGTCGGTCGAAATACGAGAAAATGCCTCATGCAATCAGCACAACCCACACCAAGTAGGTCGTCTCAGTTGTTTCATCTCATCGCATACGTTAAATCCGTATGCCTATTTCTGAAGTTTCGCTATCACCTTGTCTGTGTCATGGATGCTTCCGCTTGACTATGACCAGTATTTTTCATTTGGGTTAACCTATATCATCCCTACATCCTATGCATTATTTCCGACTTCTTATGGTCTATTCGGCGAAGCTTACAGTTCAATGAAATTTTAATAAAACAATAAATTATTCAACACAACAGCACGACAGTGTTTTGTGTTAAAATCGCCTAGAACCTCAAAAATCCCACGCTACGGTTCGTCGTATTTTTCACAGCCTAATTAAAACACAATAAAATACAAATTAGATTAAATTGTAAAGACGATCCCTGCGATCTCCTGTCGAATGCTGAAATATTTTTACAATTGTCTGTACCTTTGACAAAATATTCTATTATAATAGGCCAATGACTAGAACTTATATTTTTCCCGCAGAAATCTAAAATATATTATTCAATATTATTTACACAGACAGAGTATGTTAAACGGTCCGTTGCGTATCAGTCCTCCTAAATGCACAACTTAGAAAATTATAAGAACTACAATGCGTAAGAACATCGACAACTCGAAATTGAAGCAACGCAAAAACAAATCCGAGATTTCGATTTATCGTATGTTAACTATTGATTAATGTATTATAAATATGATATTAAAAACATAACATAGTCACTTTGGTAAATCTATAAATGTACCTCCTATAAGATTAAAGATATTATAAACCAAAACAATAATGATTCTAATTTAAATAATTAACGTGAAAATGATGCGTTAGTTTTAATTGTAATAGTGGCACGCGCATATAATAATTAGTTAATGAGTTTTCTAAACTGATATTGTAAGATAATTTATATTTTTATTTAATTTTACAATCCATTATTTAATTCAAAATATGAATTTCGTTAACTAGTGTTTTTCAATAATATTATAATGATTTAATTTATTCTTAATATCTAACACTATTTATTTATTTTTATTATTTAGTAAATTGTTATAATCAATTAGTAGGCATGTTCAGTATCAGTATGAATTCTGAAAAATTTGCTAATAAATAATGTTTTTTTTTTTTAATAATAATAGAAACCCAATTAATCTTGAAAATTATAAGCGTAAAAATTATATGTTTAATAAATTATATTATATTATATTATTCTATTCTGTATTGTACTTTCTTAAAGTAGTATAAAACATACATAAAAGTAATTTTTCAAACCATGGTTCATATTTTTTTCAAATAATAAATTAAGTCTTTGTGCGAAACTGTGTGTAATAAAATACACTGCAACCATTACTCACGAATAATGTATGGTTGGAGATTAAAACCAGAAATTATATTATCATATAAAATGAATTGTATTTAGTGCGTTTCCTGCATTTCAACAATAGTATATTATGTAAACAGCTAGGGGTTCAAAATGCACATTAAGAATATTAAAAAAAAATAATAATAATAATAATAAAAAACATTGTTACCGTATTGATAAATTTCGTTGCTCATGCATTGGATCTGTAAAGAATCGGCATTAAATTATCATAGTTCTTCTACACAAACTTACGGTTTTAATTTTACAATATTATACAGTATATAAATATTTGTATTTAAATATGAACTTAAGTTATAGAAAATATAACAAATCAAAAACAGTTAATTTACTAAAAACCTATTTTAAAAATGTTTTGTTTTATTTATTACTAAGTATTACTATATTATAAAATAAAGGTATTCTATACATTTATTTTTCACTTTTAAATTTACGAAGTAATAACTAATACAAATGAAAACTAACATACGATCGTATTATAGAAGTGTATGTACATTAATTGTATTAAAAAATTAAACATAAATCACACTTATTATATTTTAACTTTTAAGTACGATAAAACATAACTTTGAGAGCTATTATTTTTTCTAAAAACATCTTAAATAGATTAAGAATCAAATATTGAAACTGTCTGATAGTGAAATTTAGTATTTTATTCATAATAGTCTAAAAACAAGAGTTTTAAATATAATTTCATATTTTTTAATGGCCGTATAACCATTAAAAACGATCTTAGGAGAGTAAAAATTTAATCTTTCGACGATCCTATTCATTTAATTTCAAATTAAGTTGGATGTCTTGTAAATAATTTACTTCTAACAACTTTCAAAAACTTGATTAAACTATTTTAAATGTATACATAAAAAAAAAATCCGACGATCAATTTATTAAAAATTGTATTTGATATAAAATATGAACAAAACTATAACACATAACATAACTATAAATATGCAATTTCATTTAATAAAATAATAATTAGGCGATACCCATAAATTAGTAAATACAATTCGAGTAAACAAATCATTAGTAAAGATAAATTCACCTAAACAATATTGTTCATGAATACATGACGTATTCCTTGTTCATATATGTCAGTCGAGGGTGTTTAATGTATACACACTATAATATGTACAATTTACATACATAGGGAATGCTGTAATTAACTCAGCGCCGAAGTAATAATTTTAACACGCTACTTCAGTCATGAAATATCGATTGTTGTGTGCTAATTAACAAGTAATTAAATATCAAAATTCTTTAAAAAAGAGTAATAAAAAATAAAAGTATTCGAAAGTAATTAATTAATAATTGATGTTAAATGTAAACAGAAATAACTTCTTTAGATGAACTATAAAATATTTAAATACAAAAATAAATCATAAATTACGTTTTATACTAAAAATTATAGGTACATACTTACTGTAATTATCGTATTTGCAATGATAAAATTAAAATAAAAACATTCATATTCAAATAAACTACAGATGCATATGACCACTGTAGTACATAATATTTGAGACACCGTAAACTATTTTAATTATTTCATCCGTCTTTTGAACTGTACGAACACTACAACTTACAGAAACGATGAAAAACAATAATCAATTACGCGTACCAACCTACAAGCTACAATGTAGGTATATAATATTATTATATAATACTATAGAACAATAGCGTGATAGAAATAAACGGATGGATGGTAAAATGTTCATCTAAATGGCTGACGGATACGAACGTCTGAGAACTAAAACGGAACGAAATAAAAACATACAATACGTATACGGTATTTATTAGAAAGGTTTTGAAATACAAGCATGAATAAAAACCGGTAGGTGACTTAATGTAAATAAATCATATATTGTTACAAATTGAATATTAGTTTATCATCAAAAAAACGTTTGAAATAACCCAACGCAGACAACGGACACAAAAGCTGTAAAAACTTCTCGACTCCATTATTTATAGCGTATAGCAAAATGTAAAGTTTTTAAACACGCCGCGTTTATATCAGTTATAACAATAATAGTTTTATATTATTATTTAAAATAACTCTCTGCAGCTTCAACGGCCATTAGAATGAGTACTACTGATGTTTAATTTTATATGGATTATATAAAATTGATATACGATGAATAAATAGTATATATCATATGATATACTTGTAAGCCTCTATGAATAGATTAGAAACAATAAAGTTTGTTTGACTGAATTACAACGATTGTAAATTGTACGTTGACGGAGATAGGTAGTGTTTAGATCCTGATCGTGCCAATGAAATTCTAAAAGCTTTAAATTCTCTCTATTCTGCAAACCGTTATGTCGTATTAAATGCAGAATGCAATTACGTACATGTACCTATATATATATATATTATATACTTTATCGTAATGATAATGCGTTGTATCGATACATTATTATGTCTCCATTTCGTTCATAGACGATATCTCCCTCGCACCGACCCCGATATCTGCAACCCCCCCCCCCACACAACCAATCATTCCATTAACGATGATATTATAGCATTTTGGAACACGATTGAACATGAGGTCGTTGATATTATAATGGTGTAAGTATAGCATAGTAATATTATATCATAAACTATGTAGAGTATTATGCCTATAATAGGTGTATGATAACCGACCGGCACCGGCCGTACACGTTCACGATGTATTAATAATAGATATACATATACATATATAATAATATTTTAATAAACCGATTACAATATTATAACATTGGAACCATTAATCTCTCACACGTCAAACATACATATCTATTCATTCGAACGGCATCGCACTCCAAACATATGTTTTTTATAGCTGCATCATCGCTCATCATAAACATCAGACGCTACTGCACATATTATATTGTATATTATTCTGTGTAGCGCTGCACAAAGCAATTATTAGTACATCAAGTGGAATAAGTATTATTCAACTTTAAACACTGATGACAGTAATGTCATTGTTAACATGTTACTTTAGAAAAATCCTTAAACACACACGCAACTAACGAGTATACGACTCGGTTTGATCGTCTAAACGTAGGTGTACAGCAGGGTGTTTAACCTTAGTTTTCTTATTCGTACATAATATACATACCTATGCTCTTGTAGTAATACAAGACAAGTCTGAAGCCTACCTACTTCCCATATAATATAATATATCTGTCTATATTGTGTACTCATCTACCCGCCGTTCCTTGCCAAAAACTGAAAACCCGCGTATACGATTTGTATGGTTATAATGCAAATGTATAATTCAACATTTCAACCTTTTAAAACGTTTACACGGAATCAATTCAGTAGCTGACTACGTAATTTGGCCATCAAAAACAAAAATAGAACTATCAACCGTAATAATTACGGCACTCTTAAACAGTAATATAATTTTCCATTTTGAAAATTCATGTTGTACTAACATTTACATTAGTATGGAAAAAATCAGTGTAGGTATAGACGCAGACAGATATTAAACGAGACACCCTATAGTTATAAGCTTATAACGGTGAACAACGAAAACTGTATAAGTTTGTACAGTTAAACATATTATTGTTAAACGTAGTTATTTAAGGCGGGCACCGCGTTTACAAACGTTTTGTATACGTGTTTTCGCGCATGCTTATACAAAGCAATCATTGTGATATGTAAGCGTTGGTCCAAGATGACTGACCTTTCCGGGTCAATTCCCAATCAAGCGTCACTGATCGTTACTAGATTAATTCCTATCGAGGGGGCATATAATGTTATTAAAGGCTACGAAATTGCTTTCCAATCGTCAATAAATAGAAATCCTAATGCAATCAGCCTCGTTAACGTAACTATAACTGCATAACAAAATAAATTACTCACGGGGGAAACGAAAAAACCTTCTTATACGGTATAATCGCGAAAGCTAGGTAGATGTATATACGTACTATATTTGATACTCAATACGTCATAATAGTATGCGATGCGTACAGTATAGGACGAGTTCATTATGACATTTTATAGTGCACTGTGCGTTGTAGGTAGATAATGATTAACTCCAACGTCAATCGGTTTGCTCCCCTAACGGCTGCGCTTCCGCGTTTCCGTTCGACTAGGTACCTACGTTTAAAAATGCGTGAATAATGTCAAACAAACTATTCGAAATGATAAACGCCTTAGATTATTCACGCTCTTCCTTTTTTCACTGCACTTCGTCGATATAATATATAGTGTTCTATATCGTTGTATGCATACTCTGTGAACCGCGTTACGCGTTCATAGTATAGGCTATTAATAATCGTCAATATTTACACGCAATTGTCTGACGAGTGATTTATATTATTATTTTCGTTATGTAGGTACTTGAATAAAACCACGGGTGATTGTGAAAGAAATGGAAAATTTATATTTAAAATATTATTTTTGGTATGTCTACTCCAAAATACAATAATATGAATATGGAATTATTGTTATCTTATTCAACCGCCCATTTTAAACTTGAAATTCCTACAAAACTACAACAGATATGATTCAGAATATCATAGTAGTTAGTGAAATCTAAATCAATACTATGTTTTTCATTATATGCAATATTTATTTATAATTAAATTTAAAGAAAAAAAACATAACATTGTAATTCCAATTCAACTTTTGACTTAGTATAATATTTATCGGTTTAATAATATAGATTAAAATAGCAAATATATTATTTGACCTAAAACCGCGGTTTTTACGAATAGCTATAATTATTATTTTGTTGTATCTTTTTAAATATTGATTTCCCTTCATGGAAATGTCAAGATAATTGTCGTTGGAAATACTCGTACCTACATGACGCACCTGCAGGTACCATTGCAGCCGAACAATAATAATTATTTACTTCAAACCGACAAGTTATATGATTTCGTCACGATTACTCCGTCACTTAGTCCGAAAATTCATAAAATGGCATCAACGTAAATTTGTTATGAATTTTCCGTGAAAATAATGTAATAATTAAAACACAAAAACACAGAAAATATGTATAGGTATAACTAACCAATAACCTTTCACACTATGTCACTCATGATGTTTTATGGATAAACGGACTTTGTATATAAATTACTTATTATTATAATAGATACTTTAAAATGATATTGAATTTTTAGTAAACTGTGATAATGAATTTTATAATAATAATAATAAATTAACAAAAGCATACGTAAATGAATAATTAAGTGCTATAATGTTTAAGTGAATTAAATAGGATATATTTTGAATATAATAGGTAAACGTAATTTTAATGTATTATTAATTATTAGGTACTTAAACGTATACGGAATTATTATTATATAAGATGCATTCATATTGTAATAACTATAAATTTTGATGATCAAAAATTAAAATATACTACATATTAATGATATGTGTTTATTTAAATCTCTAGTTTATCAATTTTAAAGCTGGGTACTCACGCATGGGATGGTCATTACACCATCTACCTATTTTGATTAGCCGTTATAATTATGGTCGTATTATACACTAATTATGATCTACCAGGATAGTTTCAGAGCTCTGGATACGACAGTAGTTGAGAACCCAACATGAGCATAAAATGTTCCGTTCTTGACTTCTCGTCAAAGATTTTATAATTATATAATATGAAACACCCGAACACGACAATTTGTACCGTATATTATTCAATGCAGTTCTATTTTAGACACCTTTAACGGATTCAACAGTGATGTATTCACAAACATAATATGTCACTGATGACTTCGTATATTGATCAGGGCCGGCCCTGAAAATTTCCTAATCTAAAAGTTGGGATATTGGCAAATATAATACTCGTATATGTATATACTTCTGTCGTGTCCCACATTGACCCCACATCACTTACGCCACTGGTCTAAGTTAAACATACATATATAGGCCATTCAAATTTCTGACGGTCTTATGGGGAGATAATATTATAATGCACTCACACGTAATATTGTTATATCCGTGATCTTTTGTTGTACGTTCCCAGTCAATTTTTCGTGGCGTTCGGGCGGCGCACGTCGTAATATTAGGCGTGATATTAGGCGTGCGTGCATGTGCACCGTACAGTACATTATTGTAACGCAATAAGAGCCGGTGGCGGTGGTACAGTAGAACTCTGTCTCGATCTACGTCGAATACCTCTCTCACTCTCTCTCTCTCTTTCACCATCTCCGTGATTACCGGTTACCACGCGGTTAATTACGCGCACGGCGGCGTACGCCTTGACCGCCGCGGAAGTGTTATCCTCCTATTATGCAGGTCTTAACGTGTTTTGATTTAATTAAAAAATAACGCACTGGCCCCGTCAGCGCGGTGCCGACATACACACGCCCTCGCACGCACACGCACAAAAAACCGCGATCGACACGTCTCGTCTCTATCATTATACAATAGCACAATAATAATGTAATTTATAACATATTTTACGCGGGACACGGTGGTGGTCGTTATACGCCGCGTGTATTATAGACAATACGATTGTGCGTGAGTGTAAGTCCGGATGTCCTACACGTATAAGTATAACGCGCATACGTATTATGCAGTATATTAATATATACATGCATATATTGGCAACCGCGGCGGCGGTGTTGATCATTATTCCGTGCGTATCAGTAATTGCGTATTATTATTATCGTTATTATTACGATTGCTGTACATTATTGTATTATTATTATTATTATTATTATTATATGGGTACCTACGCGCGCGGCGGTTTATACTGTATAGAGTAGTACGCATTACACTGTGCACCGCATAGCACACGATATTATAATATTATAATGTACGATATGCACGCTCACACATAGCGTAATGAATATATATACGCGTTGGCGAGAAGATCACTACCGTGTCTCGATCCCCGAGCGGAGGACCACTCCACCCGCCTGCCCCCCCCCCAAATCATCCCCGACCGTACAGCAGAGGAGTCGTACGAGTGTATAATACATATTATAATATACATATATACCTGCCGGGCGGAGGAGCAGGACGAAGACGCGGCGTCCGCGGCTTACGAGATCTACGCCGTCGTCGTACGTGACGCCATTCGGCCGGTCCGCTTGCATTATTATTATTATTATTAATAGTATAACGTTCGATTGTAATTTGGCCGCCGCCGCGGAAATTCCCACAAGGAAACTGCCGCAATACCACGAGGAATGCCATCGCGGGCCTTGTTCAATTCGTGTGATATTATATATTATATACATTATAATATTATTATTATTATTATTATTACATCTCTATATACGATTAAGCGTGTATACGACGACGGTACGAATCGATGAACTTTTCTACTTTTCAGTTTGTTAATTTCATTAGAACGAACATTTCTTCTCGCGACACGGCTGTAAACTTAGAAAAATGTATTGCTCTCCACATTTTTAATTTTTACACGTAGAACCTATACGCACGGTACGTTATATTATTATAATACGGTTATTGGCCGTTGCCGCCCGCTATCCATGAAGGCCATAAAGTCGTCTAATATTAATGTTGAAATGTGTATAATTTAGCTCGAGATAAGAATAGTTATAGGCGATTTGTTTGTTCGTAGTCAAACTGATATTCCTGAATTTTTTTTTTTTTATATGCTATTGTGTTTCTTCTAGAACAAAGAATCAACAAAATTTTTTTAAAAGATATGAGTACGTATATCACAGGTGCATTTAATTATTTTGCTAGTTTAGTCGCAGTTGGCGAAATTGCCAACAAACTGTTAATGATTTTCCCACAAATCATAACAGCATATTTTGCAGAAACCCTATTTTACTAAAAAGTTAACAATTGTAGACGAACAACGATATATCCTTAATTTTGATCTAATGTCATTCACTTAATATTTTTGAAATTGATTCAAAAGTTCAAGATTTAAGTAAGATTATGAAAAAGAATTGGAGACACGGAGTTGTCCCTTTAAAATTATTGTTTTATATTTTTGTCGATTGATAAAAAGAAATTTCACATCAGCGATTCATCTAACAAACAAGGTGAGCTCATATTAATTATTTTTAAAAGTAGCTATAGGTATATGTCCAAAGTTTGTGGTAGAATGATATTATAATTCATCCTACAAAAAAAATCTGACATTTGTAATAAAATACCCTAACCTTATTTCATAATATATTATACATACTTATAGTTATTTATATTGCTTTTATTAAGACTCTTGACACTTTTATACAACTTTTATATAATAATATTATGTATTTTTAGTTAGTGTTATTATTACCGAAAAAAGTTTTACTTTTTATAAAAGTAAAAATATCGTCTAGGAAATATTTTATAATATCACGAATAATATCGATTATACTATTTTATTTTTGATACAAGTATTTGCATTTTATGCATTTTAGTATACTACTTGATAACAAAATTCATTTTTTTTCAGATTTCTTATCGCTTTTTTATATGTGGGTATAAATAAAATCTCTACGCCACTAGAAAGAAATAAATAATTACGTATATTTAATATATAATAATTAATGTGTTGTTTAATTTTACATGTCATTACTTCACATAAGTACATGTGTAGTAAATATTTTTTTCTGTCAACAGGTTTGAAACAAGATAACAGTTTTAAAGTATAAGATTAAAATTTTAACGAAAAAATTAAGGAATAAACATAACTCATCGTTTGTAAACATCACGCCTTGTTGGCGGTTGTTTGCTTTCTTAAGGAGTGACAAATGTTTACTTAATGTTTACCATTGCAATATAGCAGTGAAAACGACCTACCAAACTATCAACGTTATGCGCAAGGGTCACATCATGCATACAAATGTAATAAATACTTTCAACTACCACTTGAGTACAAGTTGATATTTTAATTAGGTAATTATATTTGCAATCGTTTTATGTTTGAACAAATTTTTCAACTATTTTGTTGATAGTTTATACGATAAAATATGAATTATATAGTAATGATCATAATAAAAATCCATTATTTATACTAAATATAACTTTGTTTATTATTAATCCTGATGTAAATATAAAATATATTTAATTATTGACTATTGCTATATTTAATAATAAGTGGATTACCTTTAAACAAAATGTATACAAAAAAAATTGTTTTCATTAGATAAGTATATATTTATAGTTGTATAATATATCCATAGTATCATGTACTTGCATTACCAGCAGCTGCAGTCGGACTGCAACATTCAAACTGAATAGGTTCTCCCCTCCGTAAACGTCATTACGGTTGAGTAATTCATTTTATCTTTAGACTTTTACATAACTATTATAAAAAGACTATTCACGAAACAGCAAAGGTTTGAAAGTTCACATGATTAACTTCAAACCAATGAAACTTAATATAAACCCTCAGTAAACTCTTTTAAATTGCTATTGAATTATGACTCTGCTATTTATAAAAACTTGTTTTAAAATATTATACTAAATATGCTCGTTGAAAGATACGTATGACACTTTCTAACAACATTTTAAAGTATATAATATTACCATGTAATAAATACCTATATAAGACCATAATATCTATTATTTAATCATTTAGATATACTAATATGGATTTTTAAAATAATCTCATTATTCCTATGTTTTGCACATATTGTATTACAATTTTTTTTAACACTTAGTAAATTCAACAATACAAGTATATTGATTTTACAATATACATTTTTGGCTTATAATTTAATATTTAATTTTTAATAGTTTTAGTCAAGTAAAGCAATTTCCCAAACTGATTTTAAATAAGTTAATTTAATTTATAATATTATAATTTAAAATAAATTTAAAATACAATAATTATTTATATTTAATTTTATTCATCTCAAATAAATAATAATTCAATATATAAATAAGTTAACTATATATTTTGGTATAAAAGTCCAAGGAAATTTTTGTTATTGTTGTTTGTAACTATTTCGTTAAAACATTTTTTTTATAGGTATTGTAATAACAAGTATGATGCAGTTTTTGAAATGGTTATTGAAGTCTGAAAGTAAACAAACACACACGCAGGCATACGCTCCTTTGATTGAAAAATGTATCTATAAAAGTAAACTATGTATTTTAACTTCAGCTATAGGAAATTCTTAAGTTCAAAATTCCTTTTTACTTATTTTATATTAAAATTAGTATTCACTTTGAAGTAATTTAAATCACATACTACAAGTAAAATGCGCGTTTATTTTACATAACATTTTCTCGTATTCTTGATTAATAATTATTTATTTTTATTAACTAATTGGTCATTTGGTTTTTAACCCATGATATTATATGCTACATGTTAATTTTATTATTTATATTTGACTAAAAATTACATCTGTCTGACACACATGTAATAATGCTTGGGTATACAAAAAATACACGAATGGTAAGCCTATCAATTATATTAATACAAATGGAATAATAAAAAATTTTTATAATATTGAATATAATATATAAGATAAGACCCGAAAAACTATAAATTTCTGTCATTGACCAATCTGATTTTTTGTGTAAAATAACATTCTCGGATTACAAAAGACGACCAGTAGCAAAAATAATGTCAAATAAGAAAAAAATAATAACGACATTCGATTTATATCCCTAAGGGCTCGTGGAAGATAATTTTATTTGCTGATAACATAGCCGATACTATGTCTAGAGCAGGTATACACATTATAGGTATCATAATATAATCAACTTGCGGGACGGTCATCGTATTTATTATTATTTCTGGTCATCCTTTGTCGAAGTAATATTTGGGTGTGATGAGTTCCGGAGAAACACGATATCGTTAAAATAGTATCGGATTTATGTCCAACACTGCTACAAGATGGCTCGAGGACATGGTTGGTATAATGATATTCTGAAATCAACACTTGCTGCTGTCGACCTATCCTCAATGGGTTGAAACTGATGACGCTCACATGCACAAACAACTCAACCGTTCTTTTCTCTATATTTTAAGATAAATCGTGTTCAGTAGATTGTTCTAAGTAATTGAACACTTATTTGGTATTGGGTTGATTAAATTAAAAATCCAACAAATTATTTTTGATTTGTGTGTACCAGGTATACGTAATACCTGATACATAACTACATAAAAACATACTATATTACAGTTTAAAGTATAATATTTTATGATTCATATTAATTATTATATTTAAAATTTAAGTACTGTCTGTTTAACACTTGAAATACAAAAGGACAGTTTTCAAGAGAAAGGGCTTAAATCAAAAATTGCTACTTTTTAGAGGACACAAAAACACTTATAACTTTTTATCTTTTTAATATTTTTAAATTTCGTATTCATATTTTATACATTTATTATTATTTTTCTATTAAACACGAATTTCATTTTTTACAAACGCTAATAATTAATGATATATTCTAATACTTACGTCTTGTTACTAGAGTCCTTTTACATCACGACGTAAGATCTATACTACATGTACTTTAATAGGACTTATTCCCTTTGTCATAAATAAATTATAATTACAACTTAATATGTATTTCTCTGAAAATCGTGAAAAATCATATTATTTTTATTGATTTGATTTAATGTGTATTACGAGAATACAAAATTAATAGCACACTGTTTGATAAAAAAAAATCTGTATAAAACATTTCTATGAAACAAAATAATCACACACTTTATTAAATAAGTTTAAGAATTAAAAATATATTATACATTTATACATTTTATTAAATCAACTTGATAAAATATATGAACACTGAACAGCTATACATTATTTCGTAAAAATGTATCCTAATGATGTACATATTTTTATAAAAGGAAATAAACTATATAATAAAAACGATCATAAGACCTCAATGAGATTCCTCATCTGAAATAGTCGAATCTCTTTTCGCGTTCAAATATTGATAATACCTACTCGTGAAAAACTTTAGTATCAATGATATCAGAGATAAGGATTTTTCATTTATTATTAGCATTCTTATATGCTAAAGACCATGAATTTATAGTTTTCAACTGTAATAGAGTCATGTGTCTTTTTAAAATTCAATTATACTTGGCGAAAATTATGATATTTTTTTTATGAATTTCACAACAATCACTATTCGTTAATGCATGGTTTCATTTAAATTTTAAAAAATTAACCTAAATAATTCAAATTAATAAGAATCTACATAATATTAGGTATTTATTTTTAAATTATAAATGTCCATAGTTTTTGCTTGTAAAATACAAGTAATACAACTGACAATTTCATTTAAGGCGATGTTGGGAAGTATTGTTAGAAATCAAATGCTAACGCGTACAAAAATAGAGAATTAAAAAGTGACTTAAGAACTTTTTCATAAAAAAATCTCTGAAACATGACTTTGTTATTCATACGCTTAACCAACGTGTAATATACTACTATTGTATTATTCAATGTGGTTCGACATTTCACAGCAAACATTTGTTTAAATCAAAAATGTTTTAAATTGACGTGCCTAGCACTTTCTCTTAATAACAGTTATATTTATTTATTATTATATATTTAAATATTAAGTTTTCCAAACCTATTTAATATAGTTTTACCCTGAAAAATGAAAAACGTTCAAGTCACATTCAAGACCTCACTGGTTTATTGAAAACAGCAACAGTATAATTAACAAACATATACTAAATTGAGACATATACAACGGTATTTTTTTGTCTACAAATATATGTAAGCTTATTTTCGATGCAATTGTAATACACATACAGGTACAACTATTTAAATCTTTTTAAATTACATTTTTGTATGTATTCATAATTTATATACACATAATACAAGACAAAAGTTATAGTATTATGTGATTCACGTGCTCGCTCGTAATTTTTATCCGCAGGTTATAGCAGATATCTTCGTAGTTCTCGTAGATCTTTTATACGACGTTCAGCCGTGTGACCTTTGTCTACCACAGAGCATCGCATTCACGCGTGACGAAAAATATTATTTTCGACGGTGCTGGTAATCGTCACGCAATTATTTGTTTGGTGATTTGTTTTTTGTGTGCGCTCTACGAGTGCGGAGTGCCTACATTTAAATAGATATATCGCAATATATCGTACTGCTTATGTGTAAGTAGATAGGTCATAGGTACCATGGTCTTAACCACAGATCATATAATAGTAATATATAAATGCAGTAATACTACTACTGCAATGCTTATAATACGTAATGTAATACAATTCCGATAGCACTATAGCTGCATGTTGTAACGTTGCAGGTGCAACTCTTGTGTTTCTTAAATAATTTAATACACATGAATTAATAAAGGTAAATAAAAAAATATATCTTGGCGTATACTGTTATTATACAGAATAACAGATGATTTATGGTATTTTAATATTTTGAAATATAATTACTTATACTAAAATAAATTACTTATTAAATTAATATTTTTTAAGTTTTGTACCGCATGTACTGGGTAGTATATATTATTATTGTATCTATTATAATTTTAATACCTGTTAAATATTTAAAAATTACTTACACATCAATCTTGAATATTTCTAATATGTACGGAATTTCATAATATTTAAGATGGTCACAATGAAATTACTTAAATAAATTATATTGTAGTTATTAAGTAAGAAATGAATATAAATAATAATATTTATCCCAAATTATAATTTATTTACCTAGATAGTACCTATGCTGAAGCATTGTGTACTGTTTTTTCCATCAAATGGTGTAACCATAATAAAGGTTAAATTATAATCTAAATAAAACTTTAAATTGTTAATACGTCTATATTTTCTGTTAGTATCAGCTATCAGGTATAAATTTTGGTAAGTGCCTAAAACTTAAAGGTGATAAACGCGATGACTAGGGATCAATTCATTTTATGGTTAAAAGTTTAGTTTAAACTTCATAACCGATAATTCGCATATCATAAGCTATAAACACAACTTAAAATGACTTACACATTATGTGTAAGACGTAGGTAGAAGGACGATGAGCATTAACTGTGGTATTATACGAAGTACAAAGAAAAAGTTCCTTTGGGCCATGTGTTAACTTCTTATTTAGTACTTGTCTTTGCTATAACTACACAGTGCTTGAATTGAGAGGGGTAGCGTTAAAACGGAGTCACTTAATTTCAAAAGTCCAATTCAAATGTATAGTTAAAACAATGAACGCAGATTCCCACGCGGTTTCCACTGGTTTTTATTTCTATATAAAAATATTTAGATTTAATATTTATTTTTTAATTTCTTGAAACAAACCAAAATTCAAAATTAATGATGATGTTTATACCCATTTATTTATTATACCTTGTTTAATAATTTAAGTACTTATAACTTTGAAAAATTATTTTAATAATTGCCTATAAGAGTTCAAAATCGTAATAAAACAATGGTATATATATAATGCTTATAATAATGAACATCTATTATATAATATTTTTATTATACGTGTATTTCTTTCAGAGACGACATACTTATTTTTTCAAAATTTAAATAATAATAAAAAAGTTTATTTTGTTTTATTAATAAAGATTCTCACTTATTTAAAAATTTAATATATTTTTTACTAATATTTAATTATTTCATAAAATTGATGTAATATTGGTCATTTTAATTTTTCTGTTTTGTATAATATGTTGATGTTGTTATTATTGAAAATCATAAAATTTGTGTTTTTCAATGAATTTTAACACGGGAGTCATAATCGGATCAAGTTACTTGATTTTCGGGAAATTTGATTCAACGTTTTCAAATAAAAATACTGTGAATATTTGAAATAAAAAAATATAAATA
The DNA here is from genome assembly GCA_036289425.1 of Rhopalosiphum nymphaeae. Taxonomy (NCBI): domain Eukaryota; kingdom Metazoa; phylum Arthropoda; class Insecta; order Hemiptera; family Aphididae; genus Rhopalosiphum; species Rhopalosiphum nymphaeae. Next base: position 4,205,270 of record JAZAQC010000012.1, on the reverse strand, counting down.
GGGCGTCAAATATAACATTCAATACAAGCTTAAATAAATAAAAATATTATTTACTCATTTTTAATAAAGTTCTCTCAAAACTACTTTGTGTCAAAAAAAAAAAAATAATTGGAAAGGCAGACTATTGAATAAGACTATAGACATTAAAATAATAAAATGCATTTTAGTCGGTATTCACAAAATAATTATAAAATTTCATACAAATTTAGTTTCATCGGAATTATTTATAAATTCGTGTTTCAACAACTTTCAGTTTAAAATTATTTAATAATTCATCAATGAAAAAATTGCATATAGCATGCGTTTAATAAATCGTTTTTATTACTTTTTTTCACTTTTCAGACTAAATATTATTTGAGAAAATATCTGAAAACAGTGGTGGTCACTTCGATAGAATACATAAACGAGATCGATTATAGAAAATAATAATAATATAGTCTCATATTTTTGTAAAATATGAATTCAGATCGTTTAATATTCTAAAAAAAACGATGAATACTCATTGCAGTTGAGGTAAAATAAAAATGAAGAAAAATTAATCAGCATATATCCTTATATTAAATTATTACAATAAACAACGGTTTTACAGCCAATACGACAATTACGTGCCAAAAACAGTGTATAATAACAATAATAATGATGATAATGATGATAATAATAAAGATATTATTATTATAGTGTTATGTGACTGTCGGTCACCGCTGGGGTGGTCGTTTCGCGAGTTGTATAAGAGTTTGTTCGGTGGAAGGGGAAAGGAGATAGGAGTCAGGTCAGGAAATAGCAGCTCGCGATGAAACATTTGTACATCATATTGCTTAGCGTTATATAACTATCATAACTACCATGACGTTGGGCTTATATATTACTCGAATTGAGTTATTTATACTTTACTGTTCCAATCGGAATTATTATGCGTATGATAAACAGATTTACCTCCTCCCTTTCCAACCAAACTATATAGACATAGAATTTGGAGCTAAAAATTTATTGTACACGATAATATCCAAATATATAGGAACAGGACAGGATATACTCCGCAATTTTTATTCATTGTATTCATCTAACGTATCGAACATTTTCAAATGTTTAATATAACTTAGTTTCTAGCTGTTGGATGCAAATAATTATGCCATTGCCCATCGGTATAATATATAGTTAAGTAGATACAATAATAAATCATAATAGTTTCCGCACCCGGCGCCGTTTTTAATTTCATATTTAAATGAATGATATTATAATATCATAATATCGTGGATTGCGGACCAACTGGCCGTAAGCATATTTTATTATATAAATATTATATTAGGTATACGAGTGCATTACCGAATAGATACGGTTATAATATAACCGGTAATATTATAAAACGAGCCAATGTTGATTCATTGTTTTTTATTTTTTCTTAAACCATTAGATTATTGTTTTTCGTCTGATTATTTACTTGCGCGCTTAAATATTGTTATTGCTCTTGGTCGTTGATTTATTTAAAACCGCATTCATTTCATAGTTTTTAAATAAATATAAGGTGAAAATAATATGGAAACCGTACGATTTGTACGAATCCTATCTATAGCTCTATTATAGTATAATATATACGCATAATTCAAAACTCAATTTATTTGGCTTTTATTCTTTATTTTACGCATCGTAACTTTTTGATATAATTACGATTCACATTATATGACATGTGTTCGAAATGCAGCTTTTTACAAAAAAAGAAAAAAAGCGATATAGTAAGGAATATTTTCGCGTCATGTCTCGGTACAAGACGTCGTCGGTCGGCAACAACCGGAAACACGCAGACGGAAAACCGGATGGTAAAAAAAAAACCAAAAACAAGTACACGTACGCCGCGGCGTCCGTCTTGTTTCAGTCGCGCACGATCGTCGTGCGCGATATATGCGTACACATCGCGCCTGGCGAATCGAGCGGGGCGGCGAGCTTTCAGCGGCGACCGGGCGGGCGGTGTGTGCGCGCGTTTCCGTGCCGTTAGGGGGGACGTGGGGGGGAAACGAGGCTCGGCCGGGCGGGCGGCTCGTCCGGGGACTCTGCCGCTGCAGTTGGCCGGCGGGCCCGGCGTGGGCGGCGACGGCGCGATCGGCGGTACGCCTCGGTCGTCGTACGGACGGTTGCGCGCCGCGGCGGGAAAAACACGCGCACACGTTCGGCACACTGGCGGGCCGGCGGGCGGGAGGCGAGCGCGCGCACAACATTTATATATATTATATTATTATTATTATTATTATTATTATCATCGCCGCCGTCGAACACGTACACACACGTATATTATTGTATACGAAGCGGACGACGCTCACACGTATACACCGCTGTTGGGTGTGTGCGCCGTTCGCTCGAGGGGGGGCGTCTACGATAACGGTCGGGTGTGTTCGTATGGGGGGGAGTGCGTTGTTGTGATGAGGGGGGCAAAGGAAATACGAGCTCTCGCGCGCACACACGTACGCGCGGCGCGCGCTGACCGCATATATTCTCGTGCGCGGCGTTTCCCCTCCGTCCCCTCCGCGTAACGGTCCCCCCCTCGTACAACCAGCCACCTCACCACTGCCGAACACGAACAGCGGGATCGCCCGACGACGACGCCCGTCACATCCGCCCGACTCGCGCCACAGCCGCCCATCCGACTTGACGCGCCGCGGTCCGCGACGACGTTCTTTTTTCTCTCCGCCGCGCCGCCCGTCCCTTGGCCCCAAAATCTCGCGCCGCGTTCTTCTCGGCTCGCTTTTCGTTTCCGTTCCGTTTTTCGCGCTTTTCGCCGTGTTATATACACGGCGAGTAATGTGGCCGCCACGCAGTCTGCGGGCGTATACGAAAAAAACAATATCGCACGCCGTCGATGTTAAATTATCGCGCGATGTTATTCTCTTTTTTTCTTTTTGTCGTTTTATTCGTCTGCTTCTTATTCGCGTTCTTCTTCCTTTACTCTCCCGCCTTCTCTCGTTCTCTTATAGCCCGTGTGCTAACACCTATTGCGCAACGGTAAAGCACGAAAACACGCACACCAAACTTACCTATACCCACAACTATGAGATGTGATGTAATATGTAATAATATCTGAATCGTTATTCGTACCTTACATAAATCACACGTATTTCATGTGCAGATGTAATATTATTATAATATCTCCACTCGACAATAATACAATAATATTGTGCGTCCTTTACATAGGATCTGTTCAATAGATTGATTTTTATAATACAAATAATATATAATAAATATTTTGTTCGGTACATTTTGAACTCGATACGTTATAATAACTGATGATCATAATAACGATGATTATAATTTGTATGATTTAGATTTTAGGTGACTAAACGATCGAATCGAGTAAATAAATTATAAATAGCAAATATGGGTTTTCACTGTAATTCAATCACAGACAGATTCTTTAACTCCGTTATTATTCCTATTTATACGGAAATAACAATCACTTCATTGCATGTAGAGGTATCACAGACTTCTGCACGACTTGTAAACCGTAATAATTATGTAGTACCTATAGTATAAATCTGTATATCATATATTATTCACCACGTCTTATTAGAATTCTACAATTCAATCACAGATATATTTATACACGTGTGTGTAGAATTTTGAGTATTAAAGCAATATTGTCATTTATCATTTAGAGCTCGACCAATATGATAACATTTTAGGATAATTATATAAACTTTAATAATTAAACAGTTTCCTGTAGCCGATATATTTTATATATTTTTAATAATTTACCAAAATAAAATATTTTTACCGTGTTAAAAAGAAAAGGAGATCCTTTCTTTAATGTTACCACAAATACTTAACTTAAACTATTCAAAAAATCACTCAAACTCACATTACCTTATGTTAATTGAGAGTTAGATAACTATTTTACATTTTATAATACAGATATTAAATATTTATAATAATTTATGTGTGTTGATGTGCGGACATTTTGGGCAATTTAAGAAAATAATACTTCAATATTTCCTACATTGATCAATAGTTCTCAAGAAAAGTGTACACTGTACACTGCACATTTTGATATCAAATTAATTTCATATTATGTAACAATTACCTATACATATATGTATTATATTCGTCAGATACTGATATTTATAAGATACCTAGAGAACAAATATACGTGCATTGGAATAATCAGAACTAATTCACGGTATACAAAGAGATAGTTATCTAGATGAATGAGGTACCACCAACACAGATTTTTTAAAGGAAGTGGTAAGAAAAGTTACTAGATTGAATGGCCAAAGATATGATGTTTTATTTGCAGTACATTATGTAAAATTAACCGGTGAAAATGCAAAAAATCTAGTCGACTTTGTAACTTAAAGTGTCATAAATCATAATAGTGGCATATACTCGTATAATAATAAACAAAAAATAATATAATTCTATGTACTTAACATTACATTTTGTTAATAATTAGCTAAGATAAAACTATTAAAATAACTATGATTTAATAGAAAATAATATTCATTTTATTCATTTCAAACCCCTTTTAGATAATAATACGTATTAATTCTACATAATATAATAGTAGGGACTTAAAAATGATTCGATATAATAGATTTAAAAACTAATATTTGAGATGTCTATTTCAATATTTTTGTTATACATTAATTAAATACCTAATAAGATTTTTTATTTAATTTAAATTTAAATTTTTATATTTTCAATATTTAACTTACAATGCCCAAATATAATTGAGTACTGTACCATTATTAAACTTCCTCTTTGCCTGTAACATATTATATATAAATGAAATTTATCAATGAATTTTTTCATGTTTGAATTCAGATCCTTTGTTCATCAAATACTTTTTATATTAAGCAAAATATAAATAATAGTCACTTTAACTAAAATAATAAACAACTTTTGATGGTTCTGAAGCACAATAATTTGTGACTAGATTACTTATATACTCCAATATAGCAATACAATAAAGTAAAATTAAGTAGCAGGTACTTAAGTCTATTTAAACCTCTGTTATGGAAATTGAGAATCTCTGATCTAAATCAATAAGTTATTAATATGCTAATTTTTACAAATTTAAAGTTAGAAAATTATGAAAAAGAACGAACTTTAATAAAACTTTCTAGTTTTAAAAAGAAATTAACTCGAAAAGAAAATTGTATATAATTTAAAGTAATCGTTTTTTCAGAGTTGTTCAACACTTTTAAAATCACTTAAATTGTAATATTTTGTTTTGTTAACTATTAATAAGCTAATGGGTATAACGTTAATTAACAAAATAAAAAATGTATTCTGTAATATTAATACATCGTACAATATTTCAGTGTGAACGAGTGATACGCGTCACATATACCTATTATAGGTGATAATAATACTATACGATAATGTCACATCACGTAAAAATTAACTCGACAATATTATTATGTACTAAGTTGTAAATTAATATACATTTGATGGTGTACATTTGATATTATAACACAGTTGTAATACGTATACACTGAACACGGTCGATAGTATAATTTAGGTAATATTATACAAGGTGAGTTGTAAAATAACATTAATATACACAAATGTATTTCTAAAAATTATCATTATTATTTTTTAAGTTTTTACTTTTTGAATGCCAATATTTTTAATTTTCTATCTCTAAGTAAAATATTCTTTGCTATACCTACTTTGATAACAAATTTAACTTATATTTTAGACGTCTAGTAAATTATATAGTATTTAAAACTTAAATGAATGGAATAAAGGTGAACAAACATAATACCAGGGATACTTCTATGTTATTCTACTTCACTTACCAAAATATTAAATTCTTATATATTATAAACATAGCTAATTAACTGTACTCGTTGGTAATTCGATTTTGATATATGTATCGAAGAACTGTAAAAAATATTTTGATTCGGATTACAAGATTAAAAACGTACATAATTATTCATAAAATTTTAAAATTTTCTGTTGTATGACCACAGTATTTTTTAATTAAGTCCAATTAGGTCAATAACCATTCTAATACCATCTCATTTTTCAATAGGGGGGATAATATATAATTTTACGTATTTCCGGTCGGAAAATGGACACGCAGACACATCGTTGTGATACAATATACCATGTATAAAGCATACCGGAAAATTTAATTAACGTAAATCATTGATTGTTATTTTTCTTAGAAAATTTTAGTTTTTCAAAAAAAAAGTGTTTACATAGCTTAAATAAATGACAATTATACATAATTTATGAAAAACAAATGTAATTTTTACAACTTTTATATTTTTATTTTCTTGGTTTTTAAAGTTCTTAGAATGGTATATACTTTATATTAATTTTTTATATCATACTCCAAAATACCTATATTCTACTAATATATTTAATGTTTATATAAAAAAAATAATATTTAATTAACAGATTTTCATATTTAATAATAATTTAGCAGTGCCTAGACATTTAAGAGAATCAGATGAAGTATTACAGTGGAGTAGCCAGGGGAAGAACTGAGGGGGCTACAACCCCCTAAATATCAAGAAATTTTAAAAATTATTTTAATTTTCAATAGTCTATGAAAACCGCTACAAAAATCTTAAATTGTATTTTATAAAAATTGATAAGACCTTACCGATAAAAATTCCTGGTTACACCACTGAAGTATTAAGTAATTACCTTATTTTGCTCACTAATTTTATTGCTAGCTATGAAGCATAGTGTTGTGAAATTGCAAATATTTTCTTTTCAAATAATCGTTGAACAAATTAATTTTGACTAGAAAATAATTATTATAATAAAATTTAACTAAAATACAAAATTATAAAATAATTTCTTTAAATGTCACTTTTTTTATAAGCACTGCGTGTATATTATACAATACTAATAAAATAGTTATAATATTAAATTATTATATTATAATCAAACTGACAGGTAAAATAATAATGCAATTAAAAATGTTTTTTTTTATAATTTAAAATCTATAGTTTTTAAGCAATTCCATGTACAATCAGTTAATGAACAAATAATTTGCAAAATAAAAAAATATGTGAATAAAACGCCTTTAATGCAATACTACATTTATGCACAAAATGTACGAGTATTTACACATTTTTGGTAATTTATTTATTATTATAACAATTATTTAACAGCAATTTAGTTGTCTTAAATACCCCTAGGGTAAATGTGTTTCATTTAAGTACTGTTAAGTTAAACTTTGTTGATCCAGTCAGGATGACCACTTGCAAATATTATAATCATACCGTATCATACGTCCACTCAATATAAACTTTACTTAATAAGTTTAAGTGAATAAAATTCCAATAAAAAACTAAAAACGTAAATAAAAACTTATTTTAAACGTTATATTTTAATATTTTTTCCTGTTTATTTCACATTACTAGAATAATTTTAACTCAAATTTATTAATATTATAGTTTGATAATGTTTTTTACATAATTATGTATTTAATACTTTTATTTTAACTTTATTTTTGTATACATATACTAACTAAATTGTTTTCTTCTAAAGAATGTAATATCATTATATATATATATGTGTGGATATCTGGTGTAAACTATAAAAATATTAATACGATTTTAAAACCATTTACATACTTTACATTTTTCTATCGTATTAGTTATTAAATCTCTTTAAATCTGTTTAGTGGCATTATTTAGCATAAAAAATAACAGTAACAACAAAGTAGTTATATCGTAATGCAATTTTATTTTTAATTTAAAGTGAAGTGCTATTTTATGTCACGCGATTTTATAATATGCGTTTAATGAAAACCTAATACCTTTTGTTTACAAACGCCTCTAAACCGCATGCCTATCTAATCTAACCTCTATTAAGTATATGCTCAAAACGTGTTTGGATGAAAGTGTTAATGAATAAATTATTACAGGTGTGAAAAATCTAAATAAAAATTTAATAAAAATTCTATAACGTGATAGAGTTGTTTATTATTTTTTTTTATGTTTTGTTAAACTAATAAATTTATTCTTAACCGTTGTTGAAAGTTTTCCATAGGCGGGAAGAGCAACAGCATAACAATGATAGAACCCTGTGCTTAGCCTGCTTACACTTAATGGTTAGTTGGATGGGAAATGGAAATATTTCTTGGGATCTTAATGGCCGCGGTCCAGGTTTGTCATTGATGAATTGCAGTCTCTGGTGTACAATTAAAATGTCTGTACAATACTCGTATACACATTATATATAAACTGTGAAACAACCACATCGGTGTGTGTAATATTTAACGCGATTATTAGAGATAATCATTCTTATGTAAATACGAAATACGTTATTCTCGTTTATAGGGATAGAAATTAAAAAAAAACATTGTAGTAATCGGCTACGTATTTAAAAAGTGTCTATGTATGTTTTAAATAATATATCGACGACACTATAATACACATATCTTAAATTTAGTATATTAAGTTGTATATGATACTGCTTATATATTAATTTTGTATAAATACTTTATCGTACTTTTTGATAGGTTGAAAATGGAACATTATTATATTCACGTTAGTTTTATTATTTATTTTGTGCTTATTAAATTCATTTTTAATGAATGTTTATCATCTTTTAAATTATAGACAAACATAATTGACGGTACATTTTGAGTCAGCGTTGTAATTTTTATTTTCAGTCGTCAACGTATTGTTCCGAAACAGACGAGCTGTTAAAAAAGGTTTTTTTTCCTCGTAATTTTTGTGTTATTTTCCCCGAGTGCTGTTTATTCGAGTATTCCCAAAAACATTGTTTTATTTACTCTACTCAAAGTTATTCGTTTTTTAATTGAATTACAATTTCTGTTACAGCGTTTTTCGGCTACGTAATAGTACGGTAATTGGATTTTCGTTTCACGAGGTGACGTTTTTAATTATGCTTCTCCTAAAAACAACGCTCTCGCCATTTTTCTCTTATTGTTTGGCGTACTGCTGCAGTCTGCAGTATTCGACTTATACAGTATAATACGTAACGCGTATATAAATAATAATAATAACAATAACAACAATAATAATATAATATAATATACATATTATATACAAATTGTTATACAACTAAACCACAAAACAAGTCAAAACACGCATTCTTTCAAATCGAATAGCCAATGAAAAAGCAAATTACAGCTCGTATAATACAATAATATAGGTATTATATAAAAGGACTTTTATACTATAAATTTGACATTTTCATTTTATATGTGCATTTTATGAACATAACTTAGGTATCTACTATCGTCGACCATCTCTTCTATATTATATTATAATTTATAATAATATACTATTTATTCCAGATAACTGTCCCTGAGGCACCACCCGTTTTAGGACTTTTTAACTTTCATCTGCGGGAGCAATAGTTGGTTTGGAAATTCAATTTGGCCGTAAAGTCGTGAGCTATATGCACCAGAAATTTTAAAACGCCGTAAGCAATCATATGTCAGTACGCGCATGCGCTCGTGGTATCGTCAATAAAATGATAAATGACTTCACTATCCATCGGCTCTACACAAGCATATTATAAAAATGTACAGTGTTTATAAATAAATTATAATTAAATACAATAATATTGTAATCATCATTTTTTTTTAATATAATTAGTTACTTTACATAGATGCTATATATTATAATTTATTCTATAGAATTTGAAATTATTCTAATTATAAGGTAGATTTCGTGCTATTGAGAAAATCATAAAATAACTTTCATCTCATTTACGAGTTATGGGTACAAAATAATATAAAAATCTCAATATTACGTGGAAATTGGATTACCGCGCTTTTTTTTTAATATGTGCATATAAGAATACTCGAATAGAAACCCGTAGTAATCATTATTGACAATATCTATAGTTAAATGACGATTATTCTAGTTATTTATTATATTATGAAAGTAACACAAAGCATCTCCACACGTGCCACAATCCGTCTATGTATAGTTTCCAATATTTCTATGTATAGCGATCGTGTGCATGTAATACAATATTGGAGATCGTGCAGCATACGTCAACCCTACAGCAAAATGTATTGCGCCTATGTGTGCCTTAAAACTAAAAATATATGGGTGGTCGTATCATTTCGGTCGACAAAATATCTGAAATCCCGTCGGGACCTTCATCGGGTCAATGCCCGCAGGCTGTGCTGTTTATAAGTATAAATATTTATGTGTGTGTACTAAACACGAGTTTTAGCCCGCGAACTGTCAAAAAGGTCATAATAATTTGTACATGGTTAAAATAATATGCGTACGCAGTACCTATAATATTTGTATCGATGTATATTATAGTAATATTGTTATTTACAGCATGGACTTCTCGACGAAAAGCGAAACAGTATACGGGTGGGTCATCCGTTCTAGGGTCGACGTTGATAAATGCTCGATGTCGAATGATATATAAGCGGACGACGAAAACCTCGGCGACTACGATTACATTAAGAATCTACATATATATATATATATATATATATATATATATATATGTATATTTAATGCATATGTATTATCGTTAGTGTCATCGGAAACATCAACACAAGTATAAGTGTTGTTATTTACCATCAATGTTCGTCGCGATCGTGTTAGTTGATGACAGAATATAATATATAGTATATATATGCGCTATATTGGGTAATGATAGCGGCCAAAGTCCAATAAACATAATTCGTATTTAAAATTTAGATGTTTGTTGTTACTTGTAACTTATAAGTAACTATGTTTAATAAAGTATATTCTGCAATTAACTCATTTTTAAATATTACTAAAAAATTATTTTTCGGAAATATTAATATCGACCAAGCAATTATACAATAAACTCAATACGTATTAATAACTATACAACTATATTAGCCTAAACTGACTTAACTTTTACTAGGCATATTAAAATACAAATATATATATCATATTTCTTATTTGGTTTTAAAATTGGCTATGTAACAATTTTACCCATTACCGTCACTGATAACTAAATATTTTTTATCCCATTTATCCATCGCTTCCTTGATCTTCACTTAGGTGAATTTTGCCACTGATTGGCGCTCGTAGTTTCTGTTTTTTGTATGACTTTCCCAAAAATAAAATCACCGGATCCTTAAACTTTTTTAGTGCTTTCTTCTTATTCTAAATTTTTGCAATTGATTTAAGTTAATGTCAAACATTTGGTCGTATATCTTCCTTATAGTACCTACCCATTTTATTTTCGAATCGTAATAACTATTCTGTGTAATATAATATAAGCATAACGTTTTTGATATATATATATACAACTGCTGACCTATATATTAATGCCATTTATCTTCTTAAAAACTTATGTGCAGACAATGACCCGATGACTGACCACAATTCAACTATTAAAAAAAAAACAATCAGTTCAATGATTGCATCACTCTACAAAATCGTACGTAATTTATCGATTTAATTTATTACACCTAACCTGGCGAATATCATCGTCGAAATTATTTTTATTTTCAAACCCAAGCGTAACACAAATAAAATATTAATTCTCATAACTGATCGCTTTATACAATGAAATGTACGACGTAAAATTCAGTTCAGCGTTTTTATATATTGTGCCGAATCGATAGAACGTAGGTGCCTACGGGAAATGTGGTTATACACATTAACGCGGTGCCTGTTTTAGGAAAAGAGGAAGAAGCCTTTTAACCGCGGCGCGGTACGCCGACAACGCATTTAATAGGCACTATAAATAATAATAAAAACATAACGTTATGCGTTTACTGTGGGCGCGGGCCGAAACTTTTTACCGCTCGTCTCGGGCCGGTGCCCGAACGCGCTCACATACACATTACGCGCTATGCCATGTACACTCGCCGTATAATACAACGTAACGCCGTGAACACTGCACGTCTCGCCGGGCGCGTAAAGCGTACGATACACAATACGCGCATATCTATATATATATACATACATACATACATATATATGCACGTATTGTATAATCTATCGGCGCACACACGCAGTACGCACGCACCCGTGCGCGCGCATGCCGTCCGCGCGCACCACACACGGAATACATTTTTGTATTCGTACATACTTTCATACATTCGCGCGGCAAACATATGCGATGCACGTCGACGCGATTGGGTGTGTTATCGAATTCCGCTGATGGGAGGCGGGCGTGCGCGTTCGGCGTGTGTGCATGTGTGCGGGGAAAATCCGTGGCGGGCGGCGGCGTCGGCGAACGCCGCGAAAAAGAGAGAGAGAGAGAGAGACGCGCGCGCGGAGAACACGAGACGTACATAAAATATATAACCGTAAAAGTATATTACGATACATGCGGCGCGTACCCAAACGTGTATGTGTCGCGTATTTCCGTCATCGTGTACAATGTTATCGCGTACGCGCCTAACGCGCGTTACAGATGGTACGCGTTACCTTATACACCGCGTGAAATTGGGGGGGGGGGGAGGGGGCTGCGACGACCAGTGGAAAATTGTAATGTGGGTAAATCGTATTGTAATATTGTAACGCCGAATACGCGAGTTTAGCCGCCGCGGTTCGCGCGTGTAATATGACATATTGTGTTGTACGGCGGTTAAAATGCGCGTCGTGACGATTATGATGATAATAATAATAATAATAATAACAATACGATGACGAAAACGATGGTCGGAAAACCGATTTTGGGCAACGTTGACGTATTATTATTGTACGGTGTTTATCTGATTGCCATGTAATTGCTCCACTACTGGATAATATACGTTCCTAGTATTTTTTTTTTTTGTTTTGTTTTTGGTATACAGCAGGTGCGTGCGTCAACTCCTACGTTATTTAACACCGAAGTCGTTTGTTTCGCGCCCCCGCGCCGTAAACGCGATACCACTGTTACGAGATATCGTGATATTATTCCTATCGACTGCGTATTAACTTATTTTTAAACGACTTCTCAAAATAATTATTATGTTTTTATTGTTTTCGTAATCCGCGTCTGTATGAACATTTTAACGTGTATTATAATCAACGAATATTTAAGCAATGGTTTGTTTTTATTTTTAATCTATTTACGAGCTATTACCTACGTTTCACATAATAGGGGAAGTGATAAGCCGAGTAGTTCCCCGCAAAATCTGTAGCGCACTATATAAACTTTGCTCGTTTAAACTTTTATAGGTGTTTATTAACATAGACTGTTCGTTCAATTTTCGTTAAAATATTTTAAACATGAACATTTTTAGAAAATGTATTATTTTTCAGACCATGCCATACTTAAAAATATATGTATTAGTTTAAAAGCCATCATTGTACCAGTGATGTATATTGTATATGTAAATAGATAAAAAAAAACATTTTGAAAATAATTACACATTTCAAAAAAATGATTGTTAATTGAAAAATGAACTACCCTGTGTATAAATAATATATTTTTTTTTTTTCATTTGCAATGAACCGACTGCAAGTGGGTTCTCTATTTATCTATACCTGTATATATATAATATTTTATTATTTTTATATTATATTGCTGTGGTTGGTGCTCTTCACCCTCGTTTATCCACCGTAAAATTGATGGCTCTTTTGTACGAAGGGTGTCTATAAACGTTTTAACTACTACTTAAAAAGTCAAATTTATAGATATACTGCGGGGTGAGTACTGATGTCGATCATCGTCACATCAAAAGCACTATAAAATTATTATTATGTTATTAAAATTCGATTTATTGAAGTTAGACAGTGATAAGCGTAGCACCTGAAGATTTTGTTCATCATAAAAATCATGTTAGCTTAATAAAGACAAATAATATGAGTATAGATAACATGTCATCGTGTGTACGCGAGATAATTACATACATATTCGTCGTTGATTGATAGCTAGTAATAATTTGTATCGTACAAACTTATCATAAACTCATTTTTAAATGAAAAATATCGAATATCGTGCAAGTTTAAGGACACTGTTTATGGATATTGTAAATCATAATTTATATACCGTGGAAAATCGGGACTGAATTTAAACGTAGTTTTATTAATTTGTTTGATAATGAACATACGGAACAACCGCAATATCAGTGATTACCACTAACAACATTTATAAGATGCATTTAACTGTGTTAGATAACTAACGGATCGCAGTGAAAGAGATAGTAGAGTCTACAGAAATATCGAAAAAAAACATGTTTATCATGTAATTATTGACTGAACATTTGAGCATGTAGCGTAAACTATCTATGTGATATGTACACAATGCCACAAATGCTCAACTTAAACCAAAACCACAATCAAATAAACATATTTCTGTGACAATGTTAGTCCGGTTTTACTGAATTGAATTAGATTTTTCACACCGATTTATTACTTTTAATGAAACTTTGATCCGTCACTATACTTACTACTGAGACAAAAGAACTGTTGAAACAAAGAACGTCGAACAACGAAAAAGAAAACAAACATAATTTCGTCAACGAGCAAGATGATGGTGATTGTTTTTTGGAATAGTTACAGAATTATGTCCATTGACCATCTCAAAAAAGTTTATTAGTTACAGGATTGTGTTACATATCATTACTTGTTAAGCTTATAGTGGAAAGTTTTGTTCCACCGAGATTATGCACCTGCTTACATTTCGATGGTTGCCATGGCGAAAATTTAAATTTAAATTAGTTGATTACCATATTTACTATATCCAGCTTGCAATAATTTTTTCATGTTTCGTAAACTCAAAATTTGACTAAGCAGATAGGGATGTTTTATCGTTTGAAATAGTTACTTTATAGAACTAAAAACAAACTATTAATTTAAATTATTTAAGAAGTTAGGTTATAGTTGAAAAAAATTTTCGACTTGAAAAGATGCATGTTGAAAAATAAAACAGAATGTATTGAAAAAATACTTGTTTTTATTTTAGGTTTAAACCTTATCGGTCTCCTTGTATAAACAATCGTACTCATTAAATTATATTCAAATTTAATTATTGTAATATCTATGTTGAAAAAAATATAAATATATTCGAATACCCATTAACGCGTAACGTGTATATGACAATAATTATTTGCCCTGCAAACAGAATTTACTTAACCATGCCGCACCAAGCAGGAGCTTTCGTAAGAGGTTCCCGTCACAACAAGCGACGCAAGTTCTATAATAAATCTTAAGGATCGTATTTGATTTATAAATGTATGTATTTATTTAACTTATTATTATATAAATAATTCAATGAGTATTTTCCAGCAGTTCCCTCTTTCACGTGTAACCAAAACGTACAATCTCTTGAAAAATAAAGTAAGTATATTTGATCATTATAATTGTGGTGTACCTACCCCAAACGTACATCTCTTATAAATTTAAATAATATTAGTAATAAATACATCATATATGTAATAGGTGTTCCATATCTTCATCAGAAGAGATCATGACGTTCTAGTTTTACATAACTATAACTATATATATAGTTTTACAAACTAGATCGAAAAATGAAATAAGGTATTTATAACGCAATTTTAATACATCTTATTTAAATGATTAGATACTCAATCGTTCAATAATAACCGAGAATGTGTTAACTAATAAATCTAATTGCAACAGTATTCTTACTTGAAAGAGGAAAATATTTGCAAGTCGCACTATCCCGATTCGGAGACTTAGGTTGATAAAGTATTAAATTACAAGAATTATCAACAGAATAAAATATGAGAGCTAAGACTATATTATTATAATCTTATCATCTCCGATGTACAGAACAGAATAATATTATAATGTGTGCACTAGTAAAATAATTAATATATAAAAAATATTATGACATCACATAAGTGGTACCGAGCTATAGACTACCTAATAAAAGATAATAAATCTAAATGGTCATCTCAGCCAATAAATTATTAATATAAATAATGATATAATAAACATACAATAAATAAATCAAAATTAATAAAATAGAATTATGTATATAATAATGTCATTGAATTAAACATAAAATCTAAACTAAAGTCCAACTAGCTAGTAATCCAAAACACATACAACAGTTCACTTACATAATTCACACTAAATGCAATTTTTCACCCCTTTACTAAAGCAATACAAAAACTGTTTAAAAAACCTAAACGATTTAGTTCAATTTTCCAAGTAAATGCAAACAAAATACAATATTAATTTATCTTCTACCTATACTGAATAATGTTCTTGGAATCAGTAAGCTTAACTTTTTTACATAATTTAATATTTTTAATCTTCTTGATATAGATACATGAATATATCATTATAAATTATATATTTATATTAATACTGATTTAATTGTTATATTATAATTAGTATGAACAATAACAAAATTGATAAAAAATATAAACATATTTAATGTACCTATTTAAATACTAATTATAAATATAAGAATTTGCTGACTGTCAACTTCTGACTTTTGACGGATTTATGTTTAGTCTACTGTCATTCCCCAGACAGCACTTGGCTACAAATTATATTACGATTTACTGCACGCGTGTGGTTACTGTCAATTGACTATGATAGAGATTTTTTTTTTTTTTATCTACATATTTCATTTTATTAGTATTTAATTCACTTATGATGCATATTATTTCGATTTACAACATTCAACGGTTTTAAATTACAACTACAATATTATTCAGTGATTAAGTACTAGGTTTTTCTGGACCTTAATTAACACTTAACATTAATTAAATTAAAAAATTTACTTAACTAAATATTACGTAACCACATCAATACTACTAATAAAATACATTAATATAACATAATCATAAGACATTTAATAATATAAAAATAATGTTTATTATACAGTATTGGATTTATTAATCAAGTTTTGTAATCCATTTGAATTTTTTTTTTAATGCGGTTTCATTTTACCACTACACAATTTAACAATAATATTTATAAAAAAGTTGTAGGTACATTATTTTATTATAATGCATAATAATTTAAGTGTTAATTGAAACTATAAAGTGCTCTCTTCATAAACACTTCATAAACAACAGAAGGTATACAAATTATATTAGTAATAAATCAAACATAATGTACTTTAAAAAAAATTGTAGGACAAATAAAAAATGTAAATAAATTTATAATTGTATGATATTATGTATTTTCTGATAACATTAGTAATGATAACAGTTTTTAATTTATTATGTGAAATAGATTTTATTTGTTTATATGTGATACATCATAGTTGTTCCTATAGCAACCAAAACAATTTATAATAATTTTACATTAGCATGATTTAAATATTATCTTATGCTAAAATTTCTAAAATAGAGTAGTATAAAGTTATTTTAAGTCAGTATTTACAAAAGGATTTAATACTGAATTATAAAAAAAAAGAAGCTTTTATTACATATTTGTAGGCATGTGTCTATATATAAAAAAGTATATGTAAACTAAAATAGAAAAAATAAACTAAAAAATTTAAATCATTTAAATGTTAATAAGTATCTAAAAATGAGCTAATATATTAAAAAAAGTATAACATGTCTAAAAAATGCTAATATAAATATTTGATGAAAATTCCAAGTATAAAAATAGCATTAAAAATGGTTTTCTCGTCTTTTCTAAATTTTTTATTTTTAAAAGTATTTTAAGTTGTTTACCTTTGACTCTTCTTAATTGCCTATCAAAAACATTCTTCTATAAAAAAATGTTATTAAATACACACATCATTATTATAATAAAATAATGGGAAAAATATGTGAAAGTTTTGTTCTTAAATTTTTAAGTATAGGTTTATTCTATTGGTACTCTTTATTTTATAATTATTATACATGGCTTAATAATTATAGTAATATAATGGCTGCTGTCATCAGTTTTTTTTAAAAACATTTTTATAACTATTGTAATACGTTATGGTTTTGATCTAATTATAATTTGTTTTAATAATAAATATTATAATGCTGTAAGAAAAGAAGAAAGAAACAATTTATGATTTAAATCGTACTACAGTTAATATAAATCATACAATATGTCGATCATAATATTATATAAATTAATTTTTGCGCGTACAATATGATAAATTCTGGACATCTTAAGTGAATACCAGCTAGCGTATAATATTATATAATATTTTTAACTGCGGTGCACCAAAAGCGAAGGAATGGTTGATCTAAGATATTATTATACTTATGAGAGATGAGGTAATGACGATGATGATGATGATTATGAAGATGATGATGATGATAATGATGATGTCTTCGTTACCGTTGTTATTGTTGTTATGAATGAAAGGTACGATAAAACAATGTAATGAATGCTGAGGCCACAAAGTGTATTGTATAAAATGTACATATAAAACAGCGGTCAGAGGTGCGGGAAACTGCAATTTTTGCTATTCCAGCAGAGTGAAAAAATATCACAGCCATTAAATTAGAATTATTATTATGTTGTACGATGAGAGGACCTAAAATATGGTACAACCTTAAGAATATTTTAAGAAAGATTAATGAGTATAGAAAATTATGCATGTTTAAACACCTTATAAAATCACTCAGGCGGTATTTGAAAATCGAATTTGCAGACCCATGCAGTTTATTAAAATAAAAAAATGTCCCATTTCACCGTGAGCATTGACCCACGGTGTAGTTTTTTTTTATTTTTCAAGTTAATTTTTGCTTATCGAATTACCTTAATTTGTACAGTAGTCCAGTCGCTCGCTTTTAGCGATCTCTGCTCCTTACAGCGCAAGTCAGGGTCGTAATCTATCATTAACGGACACTCAGCTATAAATAATTAATAACCGAGTGTCCATTAATGGTTATTACAAAACGACAAAAGCATATTCCCTAAACGCTTTATTAATTAAATATCTTTAAACAAGACAATTATCGATATAAGTTGTTAATCTGCGATCAAAATTCAACTATGAGTAGTTGAGTATAAAATATTAGTTCTAAATTCATACGGACCAAGTTTCAATACTTATAGATACGGTAACTCTGAAATATGTCTAACTTGAGAACTATAGATAAACCCGAAATGGTCGAAACTCCCTAAAGTATAATAACAAACATTTTTTATAAATTTTGCTAAGTTAATGTTTTTAGTGAAATTATGGTCGAAAATAATTTATACATAATATGTTATGATACTGAGTGGAATGATGAATGTATTGATTTTATAACGATCTATTTTTTTTCGTATAGATGAGTAAACAATAAGTTTTCGATAAAATAATTTGATTTTCAAAAATTAGAGTAATTTTGGATATCAAATTGGATCTATTTTTTACTTTAGAAAGATCAAACATAAAAATTAGGAGTACCTACTTATTGTCATTATCGGAAAAAATAAACAAACAATTAAAGAAAAATGAGAATTTTTACAAAAATTAAATTTTTGATAAACTTAAATAATTTTAACTATTAAAAATTGAATTCAAAATTCTTCATAAATAGTTCATACTTCAACTATAAAAGACAATTATTTTTTTATAGAAACTTTAAGTTCCAATTCGAAATTACTTATTTAAACGATAAATAATAATAATAATAATAATAATAATGATACTTTAATTATTTTGTTATAATTTAAAAACATTATTTGCGGAAACTTAAATTGTTATGTATTTTATACCATGAGTTTTACTAAACACAATAACATTTTTGATTTATTTTAAAATACGTATTATCCATTTACGTGTACTATGAATTAATTTTTACTATTTTAAGGTATTTATAGAAATATTTTGTTAAATTTTGAGTTATATAAGTTGATATAATATGGTATAAGTATATATTATTATTTATTATAATAATTAAATACTAATAATATAATAAATATAATATTTTCGGCCGATAGACCGTTTGCATTCAGGATCATTTTTCGTGTACAATAATACATCATTAAAATCAAATTTAACACATCTATAATAGTGACCAAAACCTATAATTTTAATTAGTTTTTGTAAATTTTGAGATAAGTAATGATTATTAATTATTATGAATTTTAAACAAAGCAAAAAATAAATTTGCTATATTATGTTTTTTTTCAAAGTTGTTGTTTATGTTATCATTGTTTTTTATTAAAAGAAGATAAAATTATTTCAAAACTTTCAAGTACCTACCAAGTAAATATTTTAACTTTATTATTTATTATTTTAAGAGTTATTTCAAAATGTTAAGTTAATCATACACGTTGATACTAAACATCGACAAAGCTTTTACCAAACGTCCAAACCATAATTAAAGAAACGAGACCACAATTCTAAAGTTTTTTATAAATTTTTATTTACAATATTTTAAAAACGTATTATAAACTCATAAAATTGCACTTAAAATAAAAATTATTAATTAATACTTTTCATAACAAGTTTTTGGTCTAGATGTAACCATATAGATTATAAAACTATGAAGTATAGAAGAAAAATAACAAAATATTATTGGTGTTTCAAAAAGTCTTAGGATAATAGTGAAGTTAAAATATTAAAATAAGTTAATTGAAAGCATTAATTATAGTACATTTACTATAATTTATTATGAAAAGTAAATTGTATTTATTTTTCTCTTGCGGTATTAATTTAAAACTAGGTACCTTTCATTGAATAAATAGTATATTTATATATTAATTATTAGGTTAAAATATCAATAAATATTTTAAAAAAATAATTGTAATTGTAGTTTTTGGATGCAGTGAAGTCTTTTACATTCTTTTTTAATCTTTATAACGCTGATTATCCTATAATTAATAAATTAAAATGCAATCACTTTGCTCGCTAAACGATGATATGTATTTTTATATATCTTTGCATATCGTAAATGACATCACTGATGAAATTGAATTCCTCATATTAAAAAAATGTACATAGTAAAATATAATTAAACTTGAAATAGCGGAACTAAGAGTTTATACCATAAAAAATAAAATAAACATTCATAAAAAAAAATATTAGTTTTTCTATAGTACTTACTGGCGACTATTTTATAAAATTAAATTACATTAAATTCTTTTCCTATATTTTATTAATTTGCATACTATACTAATATATAATTTGATAATAATTTTATTTTTTAATAAAAAAACATAATAAATTTTATATTTTATAAATAGCAGATTAAGTTAGGTAGATCAAAATATACTATAAAGCTTAGATATTTAAATAAGGTTAGTATAACTACAATATTTTACATATTGTAGTAAATTATTCAGCAGTGATTACAAATAAAAAATAATTTGAATTTAATAAATATTAAATTACCTTTATGAATTCTCATTTAAATCGATGTTCAACATTGTGATGTTTAATTTTATTGAAATCTTACAGCTTGTATAATATAAAAAAACATAATTGTGAAAATTAAATAAAAAGTTTACAAAAGCAAAAATAAAATACAATTTCCACATAACTTATCGTGAAAAAATATTGTTTTTGAATTCAATCTGTTTAAATATTTTAAATATACTATATTAATTCGAAATTTTAAATTGTATTTGCCTAATTAATAGTTACACTAGTAGGTACTTAATTTATTTAATAAAAACATACAAATAAGTAAAAAGCAATAGGAAATTAATTTATGATTATTAATTAAATATCAATAGTAGGTACATACAGTTATTACTTTTAATTTATAAATATAATATTTAGCAGTTATTGTATATAATATGATGCAATATTTATCAATATCTATATACTAATTTAAAATAGAATCATAATACATTTTGATACAATTTTACTTATAAATGTTATAACTATGGAAAAATGAAAATACGATAAACAAATTTCATAATATACTCGAATGAGATAATAAAATGTGTCCCAACTTAATATACCTAATATAACCACGGACGATTGTGTATGTGTTTAATGATTTAATAACCCCAAAAAAATATTTCATAACTTATTATTATATTTATTTTAACAATTTTCTATGTGGGCGATTGAGATAATACTTTTTTTATGGATCAATAATAAAATGTAGTTTTAAATATTTGAATTGAATTAGTTATTTACAATCATAATAAATACTGTTTTTCTACTATTACACATATATAATATTATATATATTTACATTTCTAAAATTGGTACCAAATTATTCTGTTATTATAACAAATAATATGTAATGACTAAGCTGACATAACAAGAGACGGCATGTAACGGAATAAATAAAATTAATTTAACAATGTAAACAAATATGTTTTAAAAAAAAAACTCATTTAATAAGAATATTTATAATTTATAAAATTGACTTATTGTCTTTTAAGTCAAATATTATTAGACTAAAACACGTTTTGTAAACATTTTTCTATATATAAAAACAAAACTATTACTTCTTATTTTGTAAAAAAAATTTTAAAGAAATTATCATCATATACGTCCTAATTAAAACTCAATTTTTCTAATTATAAACTCAAACAAACCCATTTCACATTTACTAGGATACGAAATTAATAAATAATCCAGTCGGTACTAAATGTTTCGGAATATCCATCCGGTTGATCGGCAGTGGCAAAGCTAACAGACTATAATAATATATGGGTAATGGTACTGTATGTGTGCACCTATGTGCGTGCACGAGTTTGTTTTTACAGGTGGATAATTAGGTTTCGAGATGAACAAAGATAATAGTACAATACAAAGCGGTTCGCACTGTTGTAGGTGTGCAGATTACATTTTTTAATCTAGGTCAATCCGGATAATAGTGGTTATTGTAGTAGTGCACGCTTAAGAATAGACCGGATTCATTTCTTATTTTAAAATTTAATCCTGTAAGCTTATTTATTTATTTTTTTTAATCTCAGGTAGTCAGGTACTATACCTTACGCTTTTATTATGCACATAACGTAACGTTATGTGTTCAACGTGAGGCTTAAGCATACAATTTTTATCCACATTTAAATATTTGTATTGAAACGTAAACGTAAAGTCTTATCATATTTTCGTACCAACTAATTTTATCAAGCGTTTTTTTCTCGAAAATATTTTTTTCAATAATTGTACTTTAAAATAAAATAACGTAACGTTTAATATTACATACTAAACATGTATACTCATGAAAAAACCAAGAAAGAAGACAAACAACTAATAGGTATTTAAAAAGAAATAAAGATTATAATTTTAAAAATTATTAACATTATAGCTGTGATAGTAAAATTTAAAATATGACATAATAAATTATTATTTGATAAATTTTAATTGTCTGAATAAAATAATAATTATTAATTACTATTATATGCACATTACATATAAAAAAAAAACAGATATAAAATTAAATAAAGTACTTTGTATTTACAAAACAATTTATTCAGTCCAACAATAATAAAAAAAATATATATATATTCTACATACAAATTAATGTATCTTTTATGTAGAATTCTCACGACAGTAAAATATATTTTAACTAAATGCACTTATGGAAACTTTAAAATAACATACAACTTTCCGGATTCAATATCTTCATAAAGTTATAAACAAATAAACCTATAATAAAAATATGTTATTTTTTTAATTTTATTCATCCATATACTATTAATTAATATTAATTTATTCATTATTTTTGAACAAATTCCAAGGTTTGATTATTTGATTGAAAATGTATTATTATAATATTAAATTATAATACTCTGTATTATCTAAGTTTTATTTTACTTTTATAAATATTTTTCTAGGTAGAATATGCTGTTGGTAAGTGTATCTTTCCAATTATGGTTTTTATTTTAGAAATTCAAAACGTATAAATAATATATATATATATATATAAATTACGTTAACATTGGTTTTGACAGTAATTATTCAAAATGCGTTTTTGACTTCTCGAGTTTGGCGTGTATAGTTTCTTTTACAAAATGATAATGTCTCGCAATAACCATCAACGGTGGTGGTGGTGCGTTACCCTATACAGAAAGACTGAGATATTCAACCGGGATTATTATAATGGGGACATTGACAATAGTGTGGGCGAATTTCTATGGGACGCTGCAGTAGCGGCGAACATTTGATGTCTTTGCTTGGGTGGTGGCGGCTGAGGCGGAACAGAAGAGAAGTTTTTCTCTGTGTATTGGCAAATGAAAAATTAACAGGAATCAGTATCCCCTTCTCGGCTAAAAGTTTCCTTATTTATGTGTCATAACGAATGCCAAAAATCGCACGTTTTAATTAAATCTTAAAAATGGCAATACTACTGCTCTCTCTCTTTCTCTCACTCACACTCTCTCAGTCATTCCTCTGCCACCGTCGTCATCGTCGCCATCTCTCCGTCCGCTACAAAACACTACGCGCGCGGGCTGCTGTCTACCAATTCCTTGCTCTCGCAATAATTAATGAGCTACTCTTATTTTTCACTGTCAACCCAGTTGGCAATCTAATAAGTCGCCAACGTAAACAGAAAGAGAGCGAACGCGAGTTGTATGGTAGTGGTGGAACGAGTTTAGCACACGAGTGTAAGTGTGTGTGTGTGTGTGTGTTATAAGACGGCGGAGCGGTGAGGGTGCACAGCACAATTGCTCATTCGCCTCTTTTTCTTATGTATATATGGAAATAAACTTTTATTCATTAACACGACTTTGCCATTAAAAAACGGACGCAAAAGTTGCAACCCCGCCACCCCTCCACCTCTACGCAATCCACAAGCTTTCCACCCCTACGCTCACGTCCGTCGGTTTTTCAAAAGAAATTCTTCGCCTCATCCGCCTCCTGCTCCCCTTGCCTCGGGCTGCTGTTTTGCATACATGAGAGATATTATGCGAGCTAAGAAAATGAATAAAGAAATTCCCAAGAAAGTGGACGGCGGTGATGAGATAGCACGCATATATAGCATCAGTGTACAGGATAACGGGTAGGTGGTTTTTTCATCCTTGCTTTCTTCTCCACACACACATACACACACTCACACTCACACATATACCACTCATCAACCCCTCTTTATTTTACTCTTATATATACCTTATCCCACTCTTTCACTCTCACCCCTCTCCCTCCCACACGAAATATTTGTGTCTTTATCTTTCTTTTTCTCTACTGTAAGCGCTAAAAGAAGGGTTTAAAAACTAACCCTTACCTCATTCTTTTAGTGTACGTGTATGTGTGAGAGCTTTGCGCGTGCGTGCATATGTATGTGTGTGAGAGAATGTATGCGCGCGCGTGTCTCTCGTATAGTTTTTTATTTTATACTTCTTACTGCCGCCGCTTCTTCTTTAAAATCGTTAAAATCTGGCCGACCGAAATGAAGGAGGGTATATAAATGAGAGAAAGCAAGAGAAGAATGAACGGAAGCAGGTGGGGTGGGGAAACGAGCGAATGTGTAAAAAACTGGGGTCCCTCCGCACCACCGCACAACTCGCTCCGCAACCGGCGCACACGCCTGCCGACGTTCTCTTTTTTCTGCCCTTCCTTATCATGCGTGCCTCTTCCTTCTTGATGCTAATTGCAAACCGTCTGATTAAAGCGAAATTAAAGGCAACCCCTTGGGTTCTTTTATGCTGTAGAAAAAACACGTCTTGGTTGCCATGGTGCTTTTTTTAATTTTTTTTGTGTGTGTGTTTGTGCGTGCGTATTTCGTTTTTCTCCCTTTTATTTTTATTTTTTTTTTACACCCCTGTCGTCCCGAACATCTAACATTCATTCATATATATACTCACACACGTGCGCACACGCCCAGCTGCCCACACTGCCGGCTCTCTTTCCTTGAACTTTATTACTAGGCGCTTGGCGAATATTTACATACGCATATATGAGCGATAGTGGTGCATGGTGAGGGTGATGAACGGCCGGTGTATGTAGCGAGGGGGCTACCACAGATGGGGAATGGAGACGAAGAAAAAAAGGAAGCAGAACGAACCGTCGCCGGTGCACTAAAACAAAAACCGGAGGCGGTGGCGGCGGCAAGGGTGAGTGGAAAAAACAACCTCATCGGCTTTAAGAACTATTGATTTTTGCATTTTTTAAAAGTTCAATTAATGGCTTCGGCGCGACGACCCTGCCACCACCATGCTACCACTACTACCACTGCTACTAGGTTTTTAAAGGTTTAAATATATATATATATTATATACGTTGCTCGTTGTATTTTCTTACCGCCGACGTTCTTCAATTTAGAAATGTTTTATTTATAAATTAAAATCCTCATTCTGAATATTATGCAGTATTCGATATAAGTATATACATAGATATATGTACATTGTACACTATACACTCACAAACAAAATAAAAATATCTTTACGATTACTACAGTTTCAATATTCGTGACGAATCTTAAATAGAATTTTGATTATTGTCCAATAACACTGTATCCAAACAATTGTTGTGCACGACTAATATACCTATCTATTTTTAGGTATATAATTTTCTACTATTGAAAAAACAATGATTTCGTACCCATATATACCCGTACCATATGCATTTAAAATTTATTTTTTATAAAAACAATATAAGATTTTAACCAGAAAACCAACGGTAAATTGATTTCACAGAATGAGTTTTGATTATAACATTTCAAACTAACGAATATCTACCTAATAAATCAAATGATATGATTTTTACAGAGTAATTTGCTTTTCTATTGAATAACTTTTTAACTTAGTATACTTAGTATTTTTATATTTTGTAAAATATGAAATACCTATATCTCGTAATGAAACAATATTAATATATTATAAATAATTGCCAAGATGGTCTAGTGATAAAAATATAAAGTGTTTGGGCATATTTTGTGTCGTATTAAAAAAAATATGTATTTATAACTGATATTTTTGTTATTAATTGACTATTAGATATACATATAATGGAAAAATAATATTCTAATTAATGACTACTGTTCTAAACGACACATATAGATAATATATGCTAAGTGAAATAAAAATCCATTTAATTAACTTAATATTAAAAATATACTATTTTTGCTGTACATATGATTTGCATATTATGAAGATTACTACCTAATTTTTTATTTTGAAAGTTTTTAGATCATATTATTGAATTTATTTGTAAAAATTCCTATTACATAATTTATTTTATGTTTTTTTATTTTTATCATTAGTTCTTGATCTATTTTTTTATATACAAGAATGTCTGATTTTGTTTAATAAGAAAACGTCTTGACCTTATGTTGTGTCTCCATAAAATTTTTTTTGCTGAATACATACCAAATTTACAAAATACAATAATAAACGTCTTTACAAAAACACAATTTAATTTTCTGATCGTGCTTCAAATAGTAATCGCCTCTTGAAAATGCCTTTCAATATTGAAATATTAAATACCTCATGTTAATTTTCATTAAACGTAATTTTCCTAACTATATTAACAATTTTATAAGTTCCTAGTTTCTTTGTTTATATTAAACAATAATAAATATTTCTAGCATCATATTTTATTATTCCAATTAATTTATGGAGCTAGAAACTAGAATAAATACGCCATTTAAAATACAGCCATAATTGTTCACTTATTCATGTGAATTCATTCAAAATAATATTTTTAATTATAATTTAAGTATTTTGTCCACAGTACCCATAAAAACTATTAATGTAATAAAAAATCTGATGATATATTCTCTTTTCTAATGCAGTTTAATGTTTAATTTAAATCGAACACTTCACTTCATTAAATGTTAAATGTTGACTTCTAGCTTACTCTTAAATTTTATTTTATAATTAGAGAATATTTAAATAGTGGTTTTACAATAGACAAAAATATGTAATTTTTTTATGAAACATACTAGTTTTCAAGCTAATCATTGGTGGCATGTTCAGGAGCATTGTACTATTTCTTTTACTCTACAGTCATTTAACTGTCACTTTGTATGGTTGAAAAAAATCTATTTAATAAGTCATAGATTTCACAGATAAAAAAATTAAAACAGAATAATCAGTTAGTAGGCTATATATGTTGAACAAAAGTATTAAATTGTGATAATAATTGTACAGAATAAACTCACCGTTTAAGATGTTTATGTAATTTAGTCTGAATAATGGTTATTATTTAGTTAAGACTTAAAACATTTTGAACGGATAAAAAGCGGAGACGGTTTCGACCAATTATTGGCTTTAAGGTCACCAAACACAGAGATAGAGCATATTGTGTGGGCGAGAGTGTAAGCGTGTGAGATGGATTAAAAATCGAATGAGTAGAAAAAATATCATAATGATAAAAAAGCGGTTCATAATATACTTTTGTTACTTTCACTTTGGCACAAAACGAAATATCGTTTGAAATAGAACAGCGGACAAAACGATAAGATTATTTGATATATCTACCTATATCATTAAATGTGAATATATGTTTCTCTGGTCGATTGGCATTGCGCTAACGGACACACATCGTGGGAAATCGAATCTACGCGCCACCGCCGTATAATAATCCATCGGATTGGCAAATAATTGTGCCGGCGACGGCGCTGTGATAGAGAATTACTGTATATTTATTATGTACGCATTGGTTATGTATAGATGATAATGTGAAAAAGGTTTGTGCGCCTGCATGTCCCGCGTACGGAACGATAAAGATAGCGGTCGATTGGGCTTTAAAACGAAATTGATCATGGCGGTAGATCGACATGTATAATATATAACTACGCACATACACAGCAAACAATCACACACGATCTCGTGATTGCGAGACATCATAATTGTAAATAATTGCGTCTAATCGATGTTTAGTGCCGACCGAGTCACGACGAGTACTCGGCGTGGTGCTCTCGTATTGTATATATAATATGTGCGCCTATGTTATTATTACTGCCGCCGTCCGTCTTTCTGCGTGTGCATCTCATGTGGACGACTTCTCGTGTGTGTGCATACTATAATATATAATATTTATATTTATGTGTGTGTGTGTGTGTGTGTAAGTGTGTGTAACGTATGTTATGCGAACAACATGAGACCCAAACCGCCGGCAAACATAACTAGACCAGTTTCGATTAAAGGCTTGCACGTTTTTTATTTCATTTCGTACGTATATTACCCGATTACCCGCCAGTTATATTATATGTGTGCGTGTGTGCATAAACCGACAATGATCATCGCAATAAGATTTATACAATTTTATGTAGTTGTTGATGTTTTTTTTTTATTTATCATTATTATTCGTTCTAGCAGCCAGTTTTATTTACGTATACCTACCATATTATACCGTATGTTGTAATAAATGCCCGTATATCTATACTATATAGTATATACCATATATGAGGCATATGCAATGCGCCGCGCCGTATCATCATCATGCTATGCATGCGCCGCCGATATAACATTATGTATAAACAATGTAGGACGACCTCCGCCGATGATGGACCGCTTCGTGTATAATGTACATATTATAATATTATAATAATAGCTGTGTACCCTATACACTACGATCGTTTTGCGTTTAGTGATGGGAAAGTTCAGCGGTCGCGCGGAAAACCCATAATTGCCGCACTCTTACTGCAATGTATATCGTATAACGTGAGTACCTACCAAACTACATAAGTTGTTACTGAAAATCATTCAAACCTGCTCGGACAAACGGGTACCTATGTTATACATAGGTACATACTTTCTACGGCTATTGTTGTCACGTAGATTTATCGATTCGATACTCGGCCGATATAGCCATTATATTCGTGTAACGTCTGTATGTAAAAATTGTACACGATAAGCTTCAATATACGTAGGTTTATTTTAAACAGTGTAACCTAATAAAGTTTAATCAATATTATATTACCTATTACAAATTCAAACAATATAATGTACTTACCTAATAAATGTGCACCTAATATTATTAATATTAGGTAGATGATGGGATTGGCATAAAAATTTAGTCGTTTATTATAATGTATTATAGTCAGTTGATTTGTTATATTATATTAAAATAGTATTATCTTCTCGACAAGCTTATAAGCATTAATTTATTGATCGACTGAATATTACGAAATCATGATGGTGTGATTACAGTTCAGAGTTCAAAATATCTTTGTTCTTATAAAAATTAAATTAATATTAAATTAATTAAATTTGGTTTGTTTTTTTTATTCCACGTAATCATCGGTTTACAAATGCATAAGTAAAGTAAATATTTAAATCATACATTAGTTACTGTAGCATTTAAAGTCAAAACTACAACATTAATTAATCAAAAAATATGAAGTACGACAATCCTCAGTACTTACGCAGAATTTATATTATAGAAATTTTGATTGGTCTAAAGTAATAGGTATTTATATAATATAACTGTTGCAGTATTCTTATTGTAGATAATAACTTATCGTAGTAAATTGTTGAAAAAAAAATTACTTACTAAGACAAATATTATGACTTTTATCAAAAAGTGGTTTGAAGACACAAACACAAGGCTTTTTAGGGGATGCGTCCATAACGCGTACGCAGACGTAATATCGTATTCACACGGATATCCATTCGGAACTGTAGATCCCTTCGCCTATTGTGGGGAGTTGAATTGAAGTCGGGAAACAAAAAAATTAATGGTGTACAAACTTCATTGAAACGAGGGCGAGTGACTTATCTTTGATATCTTTAGCAAGCTCTTGTCTAGCGATAACGATTTTGAATAACACTCACTGTAACTCATATACATGGTTAGATTATGTACTTATACGTCACAAATAAATAACAACTTCATTGAACTATGTATTGCACGACTGTATACATTATATTATGATGATATAAGACTAATTAACATGTGATGAAGTTATTATTTTCTTGTGCAATTATTCGCGTTGTGATACTACGTACCAAGTTATATATCCTTTGGTAAATTTATGTGTATATGGTCATTTTTTTATGTAAACCCATCAATCCTTTGATGCGTTTACTTTATCAGATATACATATATATTATGTATATATAATGTCATATAAACAATAAAATAAAATATGGTCTCATAACATCATATTGCAGGATTCTGCGAATTAAAATCTATGTCAATATGTCTGAATTGAAAATTATTTTATTAATTATGTAAGAAAGAAAAATAATGTTTGAATGAATTTAGGAGATATAATTAATTTTTAATATTTTACCAAAAAAGTTGAAAAATCTGTTAAAACATTATTGAAGCAATATTCGCGGAATTCGAAAAACTTTTCTAAAATACTAGAATTATATAATAAACGTGAAAAAAATAATAAAAAATGGTTTTAAAGAAAGTGTACAAAAATTAATAGTTATAAGAATGAGTTCTTTGATTATCAAACATTTAATATTTATAAAAAAACTTATTATGTACAACTATTGTTCATGGATGTCCCACTCAATCGTTTTAAACGCTAAATAGTGTTTTGAGTTATCATTACAATAGTTTAGATGTAACTCTATAGAAACATACGTTTTAACATCTAATACAAGAGATTTATTGTGGCATTTATTATTAGAATATAATATAGATAAACAAAAGAAAACAATTTAACAATTTTTTTTAAGAATAAAATAATAATACAATTTCGCGTACATAACATAATTATATAGTATGGTATAAATCGATTTTTTTCAGTTATTATACAGTCATTATGATGTATTTTGTTTTTAATTATGTATATTGTTTAGTTTATAAAATAATATTTTATTGCATATACTATTACAATATCAATTAAAACTATAAAGGTTGACAACTAAATTATTTTCTTTAACAATACCCATTGATTTTAAATTAATTTGGAAATACCAAGTTAAATTAAACGTACAAGTTGTTTGTACTTTTTCAGGCATCCAAATCTCAATGTACTACTCACGAAGACCCTTAATTACAAATATAATTGACG
Organism: Rhopalosiphum nymphaeae; assembly: GCA_036289425.1. NCBI lineage: Eukaryota > Metazoa > Arthropoda > Insecta > Hemiptera > Aphididae > Rhopalosiphum > Rhopalosiphum nymphaeae. The sequence continues at coordinate 4,173,649 of JAZAQC010000012.1, read as the reverse complement.
TCATAATATCTATTATAAAATATAATGGTATTAATATAATATAAATTAATACCTCAAAATGAAGTGCACTTTCATTATTTTGATATCACTTATAAATGACGATCACATAATATACAATAATGAATAACATAATGGTACTTATAATATGAATAATTTTCAAAACTGTTTAGTATAGGAGTAATTTGAATCGACTTACACACATTAATTACATATCTTATAAAATAATATATAATAATATTATCAATAGATACCCAACTATTTATTACATACAGTGAATAATGAACTTTGATTAAGATGTTAATCAATGGGAAAGGTAGAAAAGCACTTTTAACTATTTTGTCTTATAGTTTTCTTTATTAAAAATAATACCTGGTACACATCCCTTTGAAAAATTGTAAATTTAAACAAAGCATTGTAGTTTGTATGAAAACAATATTTATATAAAGTATATAAACTACGATTTACCTAACTAATTAAAGAAAAAAATAAGTACCTGTAATAGCCCGGCTGCTATATCTATAAATGAATCAATTTTTTTAATTTATATTTTGAGTTTTTTGACCAATGATAAGATACCACCTAAAATGAAAAAACACCAGTCTTATAATATTTACTAAATATACAATTATCATTTTTCAACATAACGAATGTATTTTAGTTGCAAACAACATTTTAATATTAATTATTAAGTATAGAATATCTAATAATTTATTTATAAAAATGTATTATTATATTTATAACATAGAATAAATAAATCTACTCAAAGCTAAGGAATGTAAAGACTACAATTTATAAATATCAAAAAATAATAAAACCTGATTTATTGGACATTAAGAAAAGATTTTTTTGTGTTACTAATCACAAAATAGGAACCAATAGCTATACTGTTCATACTCAACAATATTACTAATATTATAAAAAATATTTCTAATATCACAATATTAAAAAGGACAAATTCAGGTCCTTAACAAGCAATTACATTTAATATTATTGTTGTTTTTTGTTAAAAGTGATTTAAATAAATATAATATGTTTAAAATGTTTTTTCCATTTAAAACGTTTGATGTTAACGACTTATGTAAAAAAACGGCAATTATTTTAACAGTAGTAAAATGCAATTATGATGTAAAAGTGTTAGTGATGAAAAACATAAAAAAAGTTTTACTTTAAAATCTCTGATATAAAATATTCCTATAACGAGGTTTTCATTGTTAACGGTATTACACGTCAATGAAAATAATTGCCTCAAAATAATATGGTTTTTTTTTTGTTGTTATTATTGTTATATTATTAATAATAAAATACTGCGTTGGATGTTAATACTTCTTTTTTGCTTCACAATATAGCACTAGTTATTTTTTAAGAAGAAACACGTGTTTATTTATGTTTTTTATTATTATTTACCCCTCAAATTTTTTGAATTACCGTCTACCATGTCAAGTGTCTTCTAAAGTGGCATTTACGTTATGACGTCTTCTTGTGGTGATACGCGAGAAAAGCGTATAAGGGGATAAAAAATATTTTGATAAGCATAAAATAGTACAAATAATAATATATTATTTCTAAAAAAACTTTCAGTCTTAACCATTTATGGTTTACCTTTTAACTTTTTCTAAATATTTAACGGTTAATATAATAGTTGTTAAGAACAATAAAAATAAGTACATACATATAATTAATAATTTATAAAGTAAAATAGTATTGTTGACAGTAATATAATCATTAGTTATAATATAAATATAATACGATTCATCATATCATAAGAGCCAATACAAAGAAAAATATCAGACTAAATGAATATTTATTATAAATAAGTACTTTCCTAATTAATGTTACACAGACATGATTACACGTAAATAACGAACTTTAATAATATATATACATTAAAAATTCAAGTTTGAAGCTATTGGTGTAATGCTATACAAATATTTGGTATTGACCACGACTATTATTATTATATACCAATTTTATTATTAGTAGTATTGGCATAGAAGTATATAGTTTATTATCTGTAAGTTATCATGTACATATATAGTATCTGACTAAATTTATGTCTAAGGTCTAACAAAATACCAAGGTATTCTAGACAATACGTCTGTTAATTAACGTAGTTAACGTTAACATAATTTTATTATTATAAATAAAATTCAATTCAACGAATTTGCATGTAATCCGAGAACCAACTCAATAATAGGAAATCAATTCATAGCCGTACTATATATTCCGTATGGGTATATGTGTTTATTATTATACCACTACCTATAGAAATAAGCGAGTAGTTAACTCACACATCTTAATATGCTGTGTTGACACGATTCGCATTGCCACTACGATTTACAATTGAACAGTTAGTAGATATAAACAAAATAACTATGATTAATTCGCCAAATAATGTCCAACCGTCACTCGAGTCTCCCTCATAAACCCTGATACCTCGAGTATGCATGAGCATTATTTATCTGAAATACTTCGGTTTTAGACGTTTTTTTTTATATACTTACCTGTATATCGTATAACGTATAACACAGTATATACTTATATACAAACTTCAGTCAGCCTATAATATATAATATACACGACCGTTTTTTGGCTACTATTAGTGTGAATGAACCGAATCGCCGGAGGTGAACATACATATATACACAAAATGCATTTTTGTCTCGCTCGTTTGTTAGAAGCACAACAGCGGCATATACATTAATATCGTCTACGAGTACCTATATATATATATATAATTATACATCGGTATATATATTTTATAGGTATATGTGTGTACACAGCGTCGTCGGTGACGAATAGACGACGATGACAAGTGCGCGCGCGCGCGGTTCATCCATTAATGAGAGTTCCCATTGATTGGCCACGGACATTGCAATTAGTTCTATTTCCCATCCGAACATATCCCAAGGACCGATCAGAAAAACAGCTAGCATAGGTACCTACCGCTCCGTTTTTTCTGTTTTTTCCCCCTTGTAGCTCTTGTCTGTCTCCGCCACCTCCTCCGTGGCCGACATAACATTCATAAGTATTGGTGTTATTTTTTTTTTTTTTTTTATTTTTTTTTTGTTTTACATTATTTCACACTGCTATAACTAATATGATTTTTTTCCCCGGCGTTTTCCTCGCCCTGACCCATTGTTTTATCGCCATCCACGGGTTTTGTCAACGGGAGAGAGAAAATATTATCGTCGTCATTATTCGATTACTTACAGCTGTGGCTGAGAATATCGACGACGACCTGCCCTTGTAGTGCTGCCCACCATCACACCCCGCGCGTTGTTTTCGTGGCGAAAACCGTACGCATTCCGTCGCCTTGGACTGCTCCTCCTCCGTTGTCACCTATAGTCACAGTCGCGGTGGTTTTGTTACCATAAAAAAACTAATAGCATTACCTCGCCGAAACGTTTACACAAAAAACATATCATTAACTATCGCCGATATCAAGCGTTAATTAGTTTCTCATCTCGTGTTATTTTATGAAGGGTAGTCGATTTTATTAAATTGTAGTAACCCCGTCCCCTACCAAAAAAAAAAAAAGTACAAATGTTTTGCAATATATTGTTTATTATGAATATTTAATTACTTTCTTGAAATTGCAGATTACTGAATTACTGGATATAATATTGAAAGGTATTTTAATTTAAATAATTAGATTTAATATACACACAAATAATACTTAAAAGCTTTCTCAGTTAATCTTATAAAATTAGTTACCTATCATTGTTATAGCATTATTATATATTACATAACATTTAATGATATTATTTTTTACTACAATTTTATTAAACATAACTGTAGCTGAGAATTAATACACAACTAACAAACACTACCTATCTTTTTTTCATTTTGTTAATACCATTCCATTAATACACAAGTGATTCTTTATTAATTATAATTTTTAATATAACTAGATACAAACAAACAATACAACTAGATATCCATCGAATCGTTTGAAATATTATTGATCATCAAAGTAGGTTAACGTTAAAATGTATTATACAAATTTAAAATATAACTTAAGCTTTTAAAAAAAATACGTTGAATAAGATCTCGTTTTTATTACTTTTATTTATTTTTGCCAACAAATAATTTATTTTCATTAATATTCGTTGAGTGCAAGTTTGTATGTATCCTGAATCAATAAACAAAAATATTTTGTTCCTTAAGATGTTATACGCTCTGCTTGAAATTAATTTACATATCGGATATCTATGAGTACACTTCCATGCCCAATTATACAAATAATCATTTAGATAACTGATATCAAACAAATATCATACTTTTTCATTTCCTTAAATGTCAGTTACATACAATATTTCATTTAAATATTTGGTTCAATTTACGCATAATATTTCCTTAAATCATTTTAAATTGTAGCTTAAATAAATTTAATGTTTTTGTTGTTAAGAGTTCGTTTATTTAAAAAAATAAAAAATAAATTCTTCTTCCTCTTTAGTTTTTCAAAATCCATTGAGGTCAATTAGCACAACACATACCTGCTTCATAAATTTCTATCTTATGCTAATACTTTTACATCGTGTATTCAAGTTTCCATTAGATTCTTTTCGACGTTATCTATCTACCTTTATTTTAGTCCACCTATGGTGGTCTTCTTCCATCAGGTTTCTATTTTAGGACTGCTTTCTTTAAATTATTAAATCTCCATACATTACTACGCCAAACTATTATAAATGTAGTAATTCTGCATTACTTCTTAAACTTTAAAAAAATAAAAAATATTAGATTCAATATTAAATTGAATATTTTATAATCGTTAAAACTTTTTATTATTAAAAATTTAGACCAAATCCAAATCAAAACAATTTAGTTATTAAGTTTTTAAAATCAAATAATTTATATAAAAACATATAAAAATGCAATATTCAAGTCAAAAGACAATTTTTCTGCCATATTTTATTTTTATTTACAACTACCATCATTGTTATTTATTTAACCTAATATTAAAATAACACATAATTACAATTTAACTAATGGCTATTGCCACAGAAGTTATTAAAAAAATCGATAAAAAAAATAAGCAAAAGATTACCACACTGTTGTATATAAAGTGTCGAAAAACGATTTTGAACGTAGACGTTCTATCAGCCTATATCATTAATTACATTTCATGTTGATATGTTATTTTAATAATACAAATATTTAAGTCATTTATTTTATTTTTAGTATAACGGTAGGTTAATATAATTTTTCCAAAAATATTACATTTATTATATTAATAGTATTTTATTATTATAATAATATGTATTTATATTTTATATTATATTATCTATTTAAATAACTCAAAATATAATAACATATTAACATACAAAAAAAAAATAGAAACAGTATAAATACTTGTAGATTTATAGTACAAATAGGTAATTTTTTAAAATAAATTTAAAATATCATAACATTTAGTAAAATACGTAGAACTTTTTCAAGTCCCTCATAAATAATATATTTGATATCTAACAAAATAATTAGCATTGTTAAAATACGTAGTTTTATTCAAATATCTACAAAAAAAAAATGTTTGTATATTTTACAAAATGTTTAGTTCCAGTATGAAATACTTATGAGGGATATTATATAATATTTTTCAATTGGGAGATTAATTATGTTTTCGGAATCTTGTATTAAATTTTCAACTATTTTTATCTATTCATAAAGTTTTTATCGACATTAATAAAAAAAAAAATCGAAAATTTCAGTTGTTTATAAATGATAGATAACTCATGAACTAACATGAAAATATTTTGAAAGTTATACCATACAATATAAACAATGATAATACATACACTGTGTAAAATTTCAAGTTTTTCTTATAATTTGTTTTAGAATTATAACAAAATTAAGTAATCAATTTAGTCAAAAACTGGTTTAGCGTAAAAATGTTCGTTTTTTCCTTGATTTTTGTTCGTCTTTTCTCGATTATACAAATAAGTACTGTAGATTTTTAATTTTGACTAACTAGACCTAGATTTCTATTAAAAACCACCTTTAAATTAGAAAATCAATTAACTAGGTATCGTTTAATCAGACAAAAAAAATGTATCACTGTAAAATCATTAAGTACATCGCTCCGCTCAAAATCCAAATTATTCGAGTAGTTACACATATTTTTTTGAAATTAACAACATATACCAACACAAATGAACTTCGTTCATATTAAAACAAGCTTAGTACCTACATGTTCTACGGTAAGAAAATAAATTCATATTAATATTATATTTACTTATAAACAAATAATGTAAGATTTCAATTGAATAATTTTTCAATACCGTTTCTTATATGTATGAAACGTAAACATCAACAAAAATTTATGAAACATTTAGTGTAATAATGTACAATCAACTAATACCTACATTCTTATTAGTATTATTTACTACTGTTATTTGAATACATCCAGTTTGATTTCACAAGTATTTGCTTTCTGATTTATGTTCACTGAAAATAATAAATTTAAAACGCAATAACCTATAGTGTAGGCCATATTGTAGGGTTGGTACCTTTCATTATTGCTCACAAAAACTTACGTATTACATAAAATATACATTAAAATAACATCAAAATTAAATTTGGTACATAAATAATATTACGATATATTATATTGGATGAATATTACGACGTATATACTTAAGTATCTTTACTACTATACGACATACCTATCAAGTGAGAGTACTGTAACGCACGTGAATTGTAACCGGTGAAATAAAATCACTTTGCCAAAGTATTGGATTAGTGTTTTTGCATGTCACTATTAAATTGCACTTTGAGAATCATGTGCACCAATGATTATAATAATATAGGTAACTGCGCTGTTTGAATTAAAACGGAATTTTAATAAGCATATAATATAATAAATAGTACTGTCCAACATAAGTGCAGTACTGGAATTGTATATTATGTACTATTCACACCATAAATCACGCAATATATGGTTAACCTAACGTTTAGAATAATTACAATAATTAGTATTCGTATTCGAAATAACCGAGCAAAGGAAAAGAACATTATAATATCTCGGTAAATACGACTTAGAGACACGTTGATTGGGTTTTTATCTGTGTAATACACTTATACATAAAATGTAAGTACTTTTAGCATCAAGTTTAACTAAAGAACCACTGCAATACATAGGTAACGGGTTTACGCGTTTTGATCGAACTACTCTTATGTCGGACGTCATGACAAAACTTCATGCTATTATCTGCATCACTCCATTGGACATGTAGTGCGTCATTAATCGTTACGATTTCTATTTTTTCACATTTATTTATTATACCTCGAGGCTGCGGTCTTTCTTATTTCATCCAGGCATATCAAGAATATCCGTTTTGGTATATTATAATCCATAGATATTAGATATATGTATTATACCTTTATAAAAACAATTGCTTTATAGTTGTAAATAACGTGTTCTATTTAAAGCCTCTAATTTGAAAATGTGACGTAATTACTGAAGGATATATATACAAATTTATTGAAAAAAAATTAATGTAAAATTGATATATTTTAATATTTTTGATAACACAGCTATAAGGACACCATGATTGAAAACATCTTTCCTCCTCTCTTCCATTAATATATAACTACTGATCTTGTTTATTTTCATAACGTGTGTATTTTATGTATTATTTTAATTATTAATTGTTTTGACTTAAGATAATAGGCATGAGCCAATAGTACCATTGACTTATGATTAACTCTTCTAAATTTCGATACCATATTATACATTTTCAGGTTCCTTCTTTCTACTCATAGTATTTATAACCTTTTCATTCACCTATAGATATATTACCAACTACGTACGCAGCCAGCCTATCAAAAGAATAATACGAATTTCCATCCTTTTTATTTCAGTTAACCGTCGCTATTTTGATTACTATCTATATATATATATGCATGTGTTAACAGCTATCTCTGTATTTGTGGTATTTATGAATGATATAGGTATCTAAATTGGACCTCAGCCAATATTGTAATAATAAATATATAAAGTCTAAATATAGGGATATTTTTTTTGTCTTTGTTTAAAACTCTACGTCTTATATCAAAAATTCTATTTTTATGTTATAAACTTATAATAGCACCGTAGTGTCGTAAAGAGGTTGTATTTAAAAAGTGAGATCACTGTTATTTTTGGAGCAAAAAAAAATTACATTACCTTCTCGATTTGTTAGGTTCTAATATAAAATTTTATAAGTTTGTCATAACGAAATTTTGTAATTATGTTTATTAGTTATTTTAATTAACAATGAAATAAAATCAAAAATGCAACTAATTTAGAAACTATTTTGAGATTAATTGAAAATTTTAGAAAGAGTAATAATGAAGGTCAATCATCCTAATGACTGACATAGTAATTAATGATAACCGATAAGTGATTATAGATCAATGCCTATAATTTACTTAAATTTTTGTTAAACCAAAATTCGTGAACTCTGGTAGATGAATATTCATCTGAATTTAATACAGTAAAACGTACAATGGGTAGTTTAAAGTTTAATTGGTGACAAAATCTTAGTAACAAATGTAATATTATTATCAAATAGTAAAACAATAGCACAGTATTACATTAAAATAATACTCTATTTAAGAAAAAGTGATTAATAGTTTGTTTTTTTTTTAATATTGGTCGGTAATTAATTTATTATAGATGAAAAATAAATATTAAAATTTTTAAATTACGTTTACCTTCTCATTCTTTGGTTTATTAAAATGGAGTTCAAAATTAAATTAATAATAATGCAGACGACAATGCGTAGGTGGTAATAATTGAAAAGTTAAAAAACTAAACTTTCGAATTGTTGAGTACAAACCAAACAGATAAAGTTAAGAAAAAGGTTAATCAAATGAACAGTTAACTTAACCAATTTAAATTCTAAACGCTTATATAAAACCTATCATTATTATAAATTATTTAAATAAATCTTTATATTATCTTATAGAACAATTTAAAAGTTATTTATTGTTAAATAAATCTATTAAACATTAATTTATTAAAATATATATATTGATAATTACCTACATATGAGTAACTAATAACTAACTTTGTATATAAAACTTATCAAACAACTAATACAGTGATTCAAAGAAATCTGAAAAATACGATTGTTGGATAATTTAAAAAAAAATGTCAGTTCTTTAAACGTATAGTTTTAATAATAATTAATGACTTACTAAGATTTGTAAGGACTATTAGATTTTTTAAATTATTCAGGTGTAATAGAAACATAATGCCGAACTGAAATTAAAAACAATTATTTTAAATATTAAAATAAACACATGTTATTTTATAAATGTACATATATAATAATGAAAGGTAAACACAAAACATTTTTCGTGGCCTTAAATTCAATAAATTAAAGATATTTTTATTCAATTTTATTAGTTCTTCAAAATTAAAGTTATGATTTTTTATAATATCATTGTTTATTTTTTATGATAAGAATATTATACATTTAGAATTTACTAAAAAAATAGATATAGAAAATCTTTAAGAGATTGTGGAGAATAGAGAAATATCGGTACCTATATGCAAGAAATCAAATATATCTGAATATAACAATAAATGAATAAAAATTCTACTGAAAATTAAAACATTAATTGTTAGCAACATTTTGATTAAATTTTAAATTCATAAGAATTAGAATTTTTTATTTTTAAATTGAAAATTATTATTATTATCCCGTTATTTTGACTTGTAAATTGTAATATCTTTCTTGTTCGTAAATTTTTTACAAAATTACTTTAATTTTAATATTAAATTGTAAATAATTAATTTGAGAACAAAAACATAGTTCGTATTTATTTTATATTGTTTATATAAAGATTGTAAAAATTCTTTACTGCGATAATATTATTATTTATTAAACTAAATAGTGTTAATAGATGTACTATACCTTAAAACAATAAAACGTGATAGTTTTATAAAATATCGGTGACTAGTATTACCCACTGACGACTAACCGGTATACCCCTCCCTCAACCCTATACCTTTGTTGCAAAATCACATATAATAAAAGAGAGAGATATGAATCTAAAATATTATAGACAATAGATGCAACGATTAGTTTAACACATCAATATGCCACGAGTTAACGTGCCTACGACTTAATACATAAGTCACTCGATTCAGCCCAATAATATAGGCACTATTCATATTACAGTACAATCGGCAAATGTTTTTATTTTTATTTTCTACGTAATCATGCGACAGACAATGTTCTACGTACGGTGACAACATATTATATGATAATAGTAAAAATAAATATAAAAACATCGGCTGACCATTTGCTCGGGGAAACGTATAACACGTCAGCAACACTCTCGTGTACCGGTTGTTGTAATAATAACGTACGCGTGCGGGTCAATTTAATCAAAAACGTCACGATATGTAAGTTTCATTTGTACCACACAATGGCACTGCATGGTAAATACTAAATAGTCCGTCAAACTTTCTGCGTCCAGCGCCAACTATTCATTATAATACATAATAATAATAATTTTAAGCGCACACGAAGTCATCTATGGAATCCCCTGTAACGACCTGGGCCGGCCACGTTAACCTATTAAGCGGTGACTTCGTTGCGTCTGTGTTCATACTTCTTACAGTTATATGTAGTTTTACTATCGCCTTATTATCGCCAGAACTGTCTTGGAGTCACACGATGATCCGTCCGTTTTTCTTCCGCTCGCATCACTGTTGTGACTATAATAATACTCTACACTGCACATCTGTGCGTGTTTGGGAATATGCGTTAAATACGTATATTATTATAGTTTATGTTGTCTATGTGGGTACACCCTAGACATATAAGGAATAAAGATATAACATAATCATGTTGTATATATCGTAAAAGTTTCCAAATGAATATATATTGGGTAATTCTAATATTTTATTGTGACATATTCAATAAAACAATTAATAAAATATAAGAATGTTTTGATTTAATACATTTAGATAAATATATTAATACAGTAGTCCAATAATTAATGCAGTGTTTAAATTGGATTAAACGTTTTATAAGACTAATATTTCTATCACTATTCGCCAATAGCATTTATAAATAAATCACAAATTAAAGTATAAAAATCAAATAAATATAATCCAGTGTCACACATTAATAAATATATCAAACTTATCCATAAAAAATATTGTTTTGACGTCTTCACTTTTCGTCTCTTAAAAAAAAATCACCCCCTCAATTGTAGTAAAATGCCGAAATATAAGCTTTAGGTTTTATTTGCCCGATGATTTTATAATCTAGAAGGGTAAACATCTGACTTTCAAAAGGGGGAATTGAAGTGGAAAAAATGTTAAATCGAATAGGGTTTTTACATTATAAGACTGAATGCTTGCAATATTTTAACAGGTAGTACATAATATATAGGTACCAAAAAGTAATTATCATAGTTACATTTTTAGCTATTACTTAGGTATTAAAAAATATATTAATACCTACAGTTGTCAGCAAATTATAACTTATAAGTTTATCCATAACATTATTCTAAATTTTTGTAATTAATAAAGGTATATTAAGGCATATTATTGAGTAATATTTTTACAACTTAATAGAATCATTTATGAAAGTTTCATAAAAGATTTAATTACAATTTTTGTTTTTCCTTAGATTTCAGTTGACTATACTTATTTTAAATTAATGTCAAAACCAGAAAACAATTAACTATTTACAATATATACATAATATAATATACATTTACAACTAGTATAAACTAAGCAATAAACATACACATTAATTTATTCGAAGTTTAATTTGTTCAAATTAAAAAAATTGTTTAAAAATATTACAATATTACTGTAATACTTTAAAATATTAGACGAATTTACGCCAAATGTCTTTTACTTAAATTTTTTAATTTAAACAATTATACTTTGAAAAAATGAATTTTTACAATATTAAAATAGAACATAATTATTTGAATTCATTACCTATATGGTTTGATTTATTTCGTATTTATGTTTATAATATTATTTTTTTATCTAAAACTTAAACTTCAACGTAAATTTTTCATATGAAATATATTTTTCATGAAAATCTCGTAATATTTTTATTAAATTATTCTGATAAAACAAAAATATATTATAAATCATGAATATGAATGAAAAAAATAAATTTTTATTAATTGAATATATTTCTCATACTCCGAACGTGCTACGAATTGAATATTTCAGAATTGAATTTGCTCTTGATAAATAAAACTACTAAGACTCATTAAGGTACTTTAAAAAATAAAAAATAAACCCAATTGACTTCGAATTCTCAGATTCATATACGTTAAATGTGATATTTTACGCTTTAATCGTTGGTGGCCATTGTTACATTTAACGATGTAAATTTGGACATTTGACTTTTATGAAAACGGTCCTCGTTTACGTCCCTTAAAATTGCAATAAGTTTAACCGTTATGACTACCCTTATACCAACCAGTGGACTGGTACGTAGGTTTGAGGACGGGGTAAATAGAGAACGAGGAAGAGACGGGTAAAGCCGTTTTTCTTCTAAAAAACAAAAGGAAACTTAAAACCGCTTGTTATCGTATTATATCGTTATTATTACTATATTCCCGCATACAGCCCGAAGGCGAATGGTTTATTAAGACCTGGCAAAAACTTTACTGCGTTCATGTGAAGAAAATAAAATGAAATAAGAAAAAAAAGTTCTAAATGAACCCTCCGCAGTCGTTCCCGTTCTCCGCGGACCACTCCGCCACGCCACCATCCACCGTCGCCAGGCATTACGAAATAATTCCCCTACTCCACCTTGACGAGAAAATATTCTCTCCCCGGGCCAGGCTTTTTTAATCGATTTCATTTGCGCGCATGTGAGACTTTGCCCGAACGAGGGCCGTTGCCGATGTGGCACAGTGACGGTGGTGGCGGTAGCTGCGATGGAGTGAGTTGCTGCGATAGTGGCGGTAGTAATGGTAATGGCGGAGTGGTGGAGGTGAACGTGTGCGCTAGTGATGGGTGAGAGGTAAGGGGTGGGGAGGAAAAAACGCTCATCCAAGACGAGTATAATGAAGGAAAGGAATTATGCAAGGAAATAAAAAAAAAACCGAGAGAGAAAGAACTTTTAAAAGCACATGTCTTCGTCTACGGTCGCTGGTAGGTTTGGACGGTATGGTGGCATAGGGGAGGGGATTAGCCTATATTAACAATAATGTATGTAACGGACTTGGGGGACCCCTTTTGTCTCAGCCCTAATGTTTTTTCTCATCTCTCTCGCTCTCTCTCCTTTCTTTTTTCTTTACACTTTTGCTCCCACCTTATCTAACGTAGTAGTGTGTTTTTATTATTATTTATTTATTTTTTAGCAACAGTGGTGGTGTTTTTTTCGTCTTGGCGAGCCGCCTTTGCTATCACTCCGTCGCCAGTCATTAAGAATTCGATGACAACGGCATGTGGAATCTTGAAGAATGCGGAGTGGGCTTATATAATACCCTGGTGTTACCACCCACCGCTAACCATAACTATCGTCTTACGGTACGGATGATTTATTCGGCACCACATTAATAATGATAATAAGAATAATATCGACTGAAATACTAAAGCAAATAAGGAAAAATCGTCTGAGGACAATGAATAAAAACAACCCCCTGTGTTAAACTTTTATTTTTGCGAGTAGGTACACGTTTTTAGTATAAGTTGACATAAACCATCTTACCGAATTTACCTCGAAATATATTCAAAATATACCATATTTTATCTATGTGTAATATGGTAAATTTTAAAGTTCAAAAATAAAAACCACCCCTAATATATTATAATATACACATTACACAATGACTTTTACATTATTTACGTGTGTCTAAAAAATGTTATACTATATTTTAATGAAATCAAGACACATAAACATAAAAATAAAGTCTAACTCGCATAATATTCTAATTAATTATGACATTATTTTAAAATTGTATAACTTATAAGACATATTATAATTAAAAACTATAACATTAATTTAAGTAAATACTATATATGAATTAAATTGATAATTGTTATAATTCGAAGTTTTTCTTCATATTTGATAACATATTAGTACATTATAGTCTAGTGTAACATTAAGTATGTATTTTCATATCCGATAAATTATTTTACCTATTTCACTGTTGCTTAGGTACTATTATAACTTTGTTCGTGATTAGTCTTTGACCTTCATTTCGAAGCAACATGAAAATCATTACACATACCCTGCATATTTCTATAACATGTAAAACAAATGTCGATAAAAATCAAGTCTAGAAATTAAACTTCTGAGTGACAATTATAACAAAATATAATTTTACGATCAGAATTCGTATGTGTCCATTTCTTAATAATATGAACCATGCTAAATTATTCGAATTAAAATAATTATCTAATTGCTTACAAAGCTCTACTATAATTTTATTGACATGATTTTAAGTAATTATTGTACTGTGTTTTATTATAAAAAAAGTTTATATTTCATCATTATTTATAATATTATACATTATAATAATACAACTTGTATTATATTTATCACCATCATATAAAATATACACATGTCATATTTTTAATAATTATCAATATACATGAAATATTTATTTAGAAAATGTTTACATTATAATTATTTTTTAAGTATAGTATAAGAATAATAGGTATTTAAGATTTTACCTTTGAAGATATGTACGAGATATGTAACTCGCCAACTCGAAATCAAAGCCCCCTTTTTGATTACTAATTAACTATTAACATCTAAAACATAAATTCCAACTTTCTAATTTTTAACAATATGTAGTTAAATGTTAATTTATATCTAGTATATAATTTATCTATACTTGGATACCAAAGTTTTCGGTTAAATTAATTAATCTTTTCGATAACTTTCTATGTATAAGTAATTTGTTCCTTGTACGTGTATATTTCAATTCAATTTTTGATCATGAAGTGTGTAGTGTAATGTTAAAAGGAAATACTCTGAAATATTATAAAAATCCTTATCAAGTATATATTCATATTTAAATTACAATAAAACTCAAAATAATGTACTTATATTATTTTTGACATAAACAAATTAATTTCTATTTTCAAAAATATGTTAAGCTGTTATTAGCTTATAAAATAGTTTATTGTTATGCTATGTATATTATGATGCATATTATATTATTTTTATTATAATTAAGTTCAGTCATTAAAATAGTATTAATATGTAAATTAGGCATATTTTATTTTTATAATTCTTATATTTTTATTTACTTTTACTTGTTACAAAAAAGATTCTCAATAATCGAAACCCTAAGAAATATCTTTTTCTTAGTCACGTATGTTATTTTTCTTTCTAGATTAAAGTAAGGAGTAGTTTGAAAAATATTTTTTATTTTGTGGAAAGATATAAAAATAAAAATATATGATGACGTGTATCCTCGCCATTTCCAAGAAGGGTGGCAACAGGTATATCTAGGGATGGTAAATAAAAAATGAATTCTGAATAGATTCTGAATACTAAATTATAAACTGTAACATTGTTTGAGAACCTTTTTTTTTCCACATTTCTGTTAAATTTTATTTTAAATAATACTATATATTAAAATTTAATAACGAATCAATTACTTTACCGACAACGTACCTAGTATTATTTTCTTGTATAAACGCTTTAATTTAAGCTATTAAAATTATATTTTTGAATATCTGACTTAAATATTACTGACACGGTTTATATTACTTTTCATAAAAATAAAAGATGCAATAGACTACAAATAAGTAAAATATAATAAAATATATAACTATTTTGTTTTTAAAATATATATATATATATTTATATTTTATCGTTATTAATAATAAAAGACCCTCAACAGCATAGGCTGCTATTTGGTAAATAAATTATATGAGGCTTAAAGAAAATAGTTTTATTTGTATATAATTGTATTATACCTATTAATTAAGCTATTTAGTTATAATATTAATAATATGGTTTCAAATAGCATTTTAACGGTGTATAGTAATACAATTTACGCAATACTAAATACATTGACACAAATGGGGCGAATTTGTCAAGTCAAAGTTAAATTCCCTATAATTGTATTGTATCAAAGAAATTAATAACGACTCTTGACTATAATATGTATGCATATTATTAGTTAAATCATACATGCTTAAAAAGTGTTTAATAAAACAGTATAATTATGAATAATATTATTTTATGGTTATGTATTCAAGTACGTATGTCAAGACTTTAAAAGCATTAATTAAAATTTCAAATATTATTCGTGTTTATAATATTAATTTCAAAAGAAAGAAAACGATAAATGTTTTATTAATTATAAATTATTACTTTATTATTATTAAATTATATTATTTTAAATAAAAGTATATACATATTAATATAATGATGATAGTGAGATAATGTATACTAACAAATATTTACATAAATATTAGTAGTATCTTTAGAATACTGTCTTTTACTCATCACTACAGGGTTTAAGAATTAAATTAAATTATATTATAAGCTCAACAGAATAACTTAAATATTATAAAAATAATACCTACAATTTTAAAATACGCATTATTAAACTTTTAATTACGATAAAATAGTTTTTTTAAGCAAATAAGTTGAATTATGTATGTTCTTTCAGTTAACGCATTTCCCACAAACTTCGAAGAGAGTAGTACTAATGAAATACCTAATTGATTTTATAGTTCTTGAAACTTTGACAATAATGGTAAGTTAGTAATTGCCAATTTATGATCAAAGCCAAAACAAATTTTAATACTTGAATCACTAAAATTATGTGAAAATAAAGTAATAATCTGAAGTTATAGAGAAAAAAATGATATTTATTTAGTACATAAATAAATACATATATATATAATTTAATACATTATTATTTATTGTAATATAAATAAGTAAATAACTACAAAATAAAATACATTGATAATATTATATTCATTGATTTTAATCTATTCTAGATTTGAAATGATCATACAAAAATAGCTATAACATTGTACTCTATGTTTTAAATATTAAATCATAATACAATATTGTCGAATAATAATTGGTAGATGAATCATTTCATACAAAATAAACATTTAAAATATCCATCTACGCCATGAGCTGGATGGACATAATGCGCATTTTATTGAATTTTATTATTTAGATAACCATTTCATAATAATATTCATTTCACTAACTACTAATTTAATATAACACACATATTTATATATATTTATTCATTGTATAATTTATTCAAAATAAATAAGTACCAATAAATTATAAATAGGATACTAAATTGTATTTTATACGCATATATTTATTGGAACTCGAAATTTAAAATAACAACTGAAAAATTTAATTTTAATTTAATATGGTATGAAATACAAATAATATGATCTAAAGTGGCATTATATTTGTGTACATGATATACATTATACATATAAAATGTTAAATAACAATATTATCAATACGTTTCTTATAAAAATATACAAATGGCTTTGTATAATGTAGGTATACATTGTAATTTTTTTATTTAGAATATAATGTGTAGATACAAAATACTATTTAAATAATATAAATTCTTGTTATTTTTTAATTTTTAGTTAATTATACGATTTTAAAACTTTTGTAATTGTTAGAACAACAATATAACATTATATATATTATAATGGCCAAACAAACAAATAAAAATTATATATCTACAGTTCTAGATTAAAATATAAAATAAAATGTTATCGTTATATTGTATCTAGTACCTTAAATATTTAAGTATGCGTAATTAACTAGGTAACGTTAATTACTCAAATAAACATAATTATAACCGCAGGTAATACGATAAACGATAAAGTGACATTTTCGTTTTAAACATACTTTGCTCCATCGTCCAACAGTTTTTACTACTTATTCTTTAGGATTACAACAACTTTAAAGCTTTTTTTATACCCAATCAAAACATTTAAAACATAAACACTTATAGTTCAAGGGGAAGTTATTGTAGTAAAAAAATATTAATATTATAGAATATATACACAGAATGTAGCAAAAAGACCTAACAAATAAAAATGAAAAATGTATACGAGTTAAAAGTACTATGAAAAAAAATATATGAAAATTATATGGATAATAAATAATTTAAGATTAACTCATTTCTGAAAACTACCAAAAAATAATATTTAAAAAAAAAATATTACGTTGCAAATTAGTGTACTCCAAAAAAATATTTATATTTGAAAAATTGTAAAAACTAGACCACTAGACTTAACATTTAAATTGTTCTACAAAATAGATTAACAAATTGAGTATTTAACATTTTTCCCAAAAAAGAAATTTTATAAATTTATTTTCTATAAAAAAAATCTGTAAATTATATAAAAATTAAAAATTAAAAAATATTAATTAGAACAAAAATTATTTTATCAAAAGGTCTTTCTGATACAACTTGTATATTACCAATCATCTATTCATAATATATTAATATAACAAATATACTAATAAGTAATAACGTTAAAAAAATGTGTGATCATTTGAAATTTTTTATGAATAAGTTAATGAATAAATCGATATTATATAACTATCATTTTTATAGAAATGTTTAAGTGATTATAATATTATGAATTATATTTTTGCTTATCCAGTCTAAGATAATAAATTATAATATTTAAGAATGTATATACATTATATAATGCTATATTTTTAAAGCAAAAATTTAGATTTTTTATGTATAAATTTAAACCCCAATAAATAAACCTTAATCTTTGAATAAATCTTATCATTCAAAAGTTAATGAACGAAAGTTTTAACTTGTACGAATATGGTACTTACAACTTATTTGTACACTAAAAAGTATGAATTTTGTTCAAATAATAATAAATTTAAAACCAATATTATTGTAGGTATACCTATAAGAATATAACCTACATAAAAGACATGATATGCTTAATGCGTAGGTATTGCCTATTATAAAATTAATGTTAACACGTATTGTGTATTATACATAATTAAAACATAACTAATCGTTTTTTTTTTTCATTAAAAACTTTAATTATTTTAACAACATAATTAATTATATTAGCCTTAGATGTATAGTATAATATACAATCGAAAAGCAATAACTCGAAACTCGGTAAGCTAGATAACTTTATTTTTTTTCTATTCCCTTTTAAATTCTCATAACACTCATGACATTACAGGTCTGGGTTCGATGGTACTAATATGATAATGATAAATATTTAAGTCAAAATATTTTATTATCTGTATACATCAATTTGATAAGATCGTTGGGGATATATTATGTTAAAGAAATAATGACAATTGAAATTGTTTTCAAATTGTGTGCAAATAAACTTGATATCAATTAAACAAATTTCAAACATATCCTAGTATTCTACAATCAACAATATAATATTTAATTCATGGGTATAAATATATTAGGTAGTTGTAATTGAAATTTGAATAAAGCTACAACGCTATAATTACAAAGTGTTAGGCAAATTGTTAAATCTATCGAAGGTAAAAATATAAATAATAAATACTTAGTAAATATCCGAAGTTATAATATAGAAAAATTAGAGTATTTAATTAATAAACAATCAAAATGTTGAAATAATAGCCAAGCATTTTTCTAATGATAATACTGTATCTTATTTAATTTTGTTTCCACAATTTTCTTAAAAGTTAAGTTGATTACATATTTTTATTTTTATTTACATACACATATACAACTTTTTAAATTTTATTTAATTATATTACTCAAAGTTTTGACTTAATTTTAATAAATTTAAATTAGCTATTTCAAAATGATACATTTTATCTCAACAAATGTTTTTATCCCCCTTCAACTTCGAGTTATCGTAACTAAACTACATATACATTTTTATAATCCTACACATTATTAATATTGACTATTGAGTACACATGTACGAAAAGTAACACATTACTTACTGGCATTAATTTGTTTGTAACGCATTACATATTTTCGTTGAAATACTTTCCAAGTAACGAAAATGTAATAAAAATTATTTAAATAATTCCTAAAATAGAACTACCACTCTTTAAAATAACGTATTCAATTAATCTGAAAAAATATAAGATAAAAACTATAAATATCTATAACGGTAATATAATATTATTTTATGTTTGAACTAATCATAATTCAGTTTTCAGTATTTCTGATATTTATTTTTTTGACGTGGGTACCTACTTTGTACAATTAACTCTTTACCAAATAATTTTTTTTCGATATCTTGTTTAAATTATACTTGTATACGCAATTTCCCTCTTGCGTTGTATGTCGATTGACGTTTAATAAGAAATTAGAGAACCACCAGAGTACTATTTTTTTTTCTCGTAAATTGAAGTAATTTCATTACAATTGTAATTGAGAAACGAGTAAAATAACTCAATCGCTTTTTAAAACTTAAAAGTAACTTTACTCTTTACAGACAATTACTGTAATTGTTAATTGTCACACGCGTAACATATTATATTTTCCAACATACATAATTTTTGTTTTAACATGTACAAACATAATTTATATTAACTAATAGGTAATAGTTCACCGACTTTATTTTGTAATCGCACGTAAGTATATTGTATAGTGTACTTTTTCTTAGGTCTTTTATCGTAATCTATTCCATTTATGATATCCATAATATTTTAAGGTAGTATGGTCACGAATGTTAAAATTATATTATAAACGTTTGCAAAAAGAATTACATTTTCATTTAGATACAATATGCACTGTAACAGTAACTACTTAGTTCTCTCGATTTGAAAAATAAAATAATATAAATCTAATTAAAATATGTTAGGTTTCTTATTGACTAAAATAATATTGATACTGTACCACCGCCCGAGCGACAACATGGTAGAAAATTTATAAAAGGAACTTGTTTCCACAATCTACAAACACAATGGTCCAATGTTTTATTATGTATAATGCGAATAGCGTGGTTTCGTTTATATAATTGCGACGCTACTGCAACGTACCTCTTGCATATTATTACGGTATATTGATGATAAAATAATACTGCTATAAAATGATAAAAAAATACAGCTGTAACAGGATAAAAAAAATTATTCTATATTGGTGTTTGATGACTTATGAATTTTGATTGACATTTACCTTTAGGGACCTTTTACGCGCCCACATATCGATACCGTCAAAAATCATAATCTTACGGAAACTTCTTACACACTTTATTTCACCACCCCACACAATTCCGTTTTCAAATCCTCTCGACATCTATCACCTAATCCAATTTGTTTGAATGCTGATTACCATGGATTGCGTCCCGAGTTCAAAAAAATTGTTATTATTATATACCTAATATGATTTAGATTATTGGTAATACATAAATATATGATATTATATACCAAATCAAAACTTTTACGAGGCAATTCATTATCTATTTGATTATTGTGATTTTAAAACAACAATTTTTCATTTTTAATGTAATCACTACATTGACATGATGTAAGGACAACAAATTTAAAAGAAAACTGATATATTATATTATTACCAGAGAACAAATTTAAATTCAAATTGCAATCTGAATGTCCAAAAACATTGCTTTCCAAGCACAAAGTTAATTTTATGCATCATGGAATTAAAAAATGTAATTTTTATTTTGTATTTTTTTTATGTTTTTTATACAGGAATTAATAATATTCGATGAACCTAAATATACAGAGCTATTATGAAACACAAGGTAAAATTATAACAAATGTATCTGTCTAAATCGTATATTTATTTTTTGAAAATAATTTTCAGAAAAAAAAGAAGATAAGAGAACTAGAAGATATTGAAAATTAATTATTGCCTAAGAATAAAATTCTTTATAATTAATCAAACTTTTTCCATGTTAAAAAAATTTTAAGAGCATTTTTTTAGTGCATCTTTTAAAAAAAATTCTGTTATAAATGCATTACATCGTATTTTTTTTGTTTTTTAGAGTATCTAAATCGGTTCCCTAATTATTTACATTTTTATTATATTTCGGGTGTTGTGTAACGTTAAAATTTTCTTACAAATTATCATTAGGATTATAAAAATAATTATTTTATTCATATCATGCGAGAAAATTCTTAACAACTATAAATTATCCTAATATGTTTATTGTTTATCACCTTTGTTTCTTTTTAGTATATTGAATAAATTAATAATCATGTTTAGTGTTTTATTATAAAAAAAGAATAAAATATTAGGTACAATGTATTACAATATCATCAGATTATCACCTACAATACCTCGATAAATTTGTTCGCATTTAATTTTACAAATTCACAATATTTTTACTTTAAAGGATCAAAAAAAAAAAAAGTGAAAAATAAACATACGAGAACTAGATAATCGTCACACGTTGATATATAAATCAATTAATTATTTTCCAAAACTACTAATGAATAGATGTGAAACAATTTTCTTATTAGTCATATCTGTGTAAATGTTCTACTTTGTCGTCACATCATTATTTTTGTTATTCAATTTTAATTATGACCCGTAGCGTTCGATTAATAAATTATTATATAGATCTACTCAAAATTAATTTTTTTATGTTTAAAAGTTACATAACTTTAATGATATATATTAATATATAAAATATAATCAAAGTTGTTGATACCTTAACGGGGTGATTTTTTAATAGAAAAACCCTTTATTTTAAAATACCTGTTAACGTTATTTTATAATATATTTAAATATAATATTATTATTAAAGATGATTGAATAAGTGTTCAACAAAAAAAAAAAAAAAAAAAAAACAATATAATACAATGTCATTGAACATTGTGTTCATAATAAATCAACACCGGCCGTTTAAAATTTGAATCTATAAAAATAATTAATAATTAGTTAAACAAAATTAAAATTACTATTAATTAATTCGAATAAGCGGTACTATTAATTAATATCAATAAATACCAATAGTTAAAAGCTTATAACTATTATTATTTTTTTTACTAATATATTCAAATATTTATCATTTTTCTATTTAATAGCACGTGTATATTGAATATTCCATAATATTTTGATAAAGTATTTTTTTTAAGAAACATACCTTAAAATGTAAATTTGTACTAAATCTTTAAAAAAAAAAACATCAAACTATTAATTTATTACTTTATATAGTGAATAGCTTATACATTTTAACATATAAAATATATAAAAACTGTTAATATTAAACATCGTATATTTGTTTTCCATGTATGCAAATCTTCGTAAAAGTTTAAATTAAAGTAGTAAAGAATTCCTTTTTTATTTGTAAATCTTTCGCAGTAAAACATATGCACATTTATAGTTTTAAATCAAATCAAGAACACAAAAGACAAAAGTTTATTAGATAATTAACGATTATGAATTCTACACTATGCGTCGACAGAAAAAATAAAAACAAAGTCTTAACATTTATTAAAATATCGAGTAAATTATTATAACTCGCATAAAATTGTTTAGAAAAAAGGAGAAGATCGAACGTACCTAAAAACCAAACAAATTAAAAAGTTTTAACACTTTTGAAAGCGTTTCTCATTTTGTTTTATACCACGTCACACTTGCAGCAATATTCAACGAACGTAAATTTAACGACACGATTGATCATCTTTACTGTGCAAGAGAGTGTATATATGTATATTTGTATGTGTGAGTGTGGGTGTGTGTGTGTACGTATATAATATATATGTTATGTTCTTAAGCGTCTCGTTTCCGAGAGAGAGAGAAAGAAAGATCGAGAGAATGAGAGTAGTGAAAATGTTTTTTTAAGTACGACAACGGGCGGTGGCGTAAAATAATGATCGATGGAAAAGTATGCGTTGATATATATACACGTTGATTACAATGAGTGCGATTCGACGAGGACGGCGAGACGCGG
The DNA here is from genome assembly GCA_036289425.1 of Rhopalosiphum nymphaeae. Lineage (NCBI taxonomy): Eukaryota > Metazoa > Arthropoda > Insecta > Hemiptera > Aphididae > Rhopalosiphum > Rhopalosiphum nymphaeae. The sequence goes on along the minus strand of JAZAQC010000012.1, from coordinate 4,149,807 downwards.
GACCGGCGTGAGTTCGAATAGTGATCGGGAAGGGTGGAAGAGAGTGTTATTTTTCGTCGAGTCGTTCTTATGCGATGGCAAAAACAAAAAAAAAAAATATATATAAGAAAAGTTTTAAGGCAGAGATCGAGAGAACACCCCTTTGTTTCCAATACACACGCAGCACATAAACGTTTTCTTGTCTCTACTTATTAAAACACTTCACATTTTTCTCTGCCTCGTTCATCTCTCCACTCGCCGCCGTGGTCCACACAGCGCGCGCCGGGTCTCTGCTAATTCTTTCTCTTTTTCGCACTATTTTTTATCTCCGTCTCTCTGCGCCATCGTCCGTCTGTCCGTCCGTCGTTTCTCTCACTCAACAACAGCGCGCGGCGGTCTCTTTCTTTCTTTCTTTCTTCTCGCGTATATATTATATTGTATATACGTATACTCCAGATAATAAGATTCCGCAACGACTGTGGAAGAGTGCTGCATATATAGCGACAGCATATCAGGGGCGGGCGGAAACCACCCGGTGAGAGGGTGACGGCTGGAGGAGAAACACCGGAAGGGAAGGTGGCGGCGGCGGCATCGGTGGAGGTAAGCCGAGGTCCGGGGTGCGCGCACTCATCAATATTCACGTCCCCTAACTTCCTCCACGTATGGCCCCGCCGGGGCCGTCGCCCGCTATCCACTCTCCGTCGTGTATATACACTGGTACCACCGCCACCGCCACCTCCATCGTCACCGTCGCCGTCCACGCGCGTATTTACGTGTACATATACATATATATTTACTTTGTGTTTTTTAGTCTCCCGCGTCTTTTAAACACCCTCTGTCTGTTTCTTTTTCCCCGGGTCCGCTATATACTCATTAACTGTGCAAGACCTCCATCGATTTCTTTGATGATGACGGCAAACGAACGAAACTCTCTTTTACCATCGCCACTGGTGTGTACCCTCTCCTCCACTCCCTTCCTAGCACATGTACACACACATACACACACCTCAACGTCGACCACGCCCAGCTAATTAGTTATTCTACCCGTGAGCATTTTTTTACCACCCGTTCTCTCGCCGTTGGACTCGTCTTAACCACCCCCCTCCCTCCGACCATAATGTACCTAACATCTTAGCATGATTCACGAGTTGCACATATGTTAAAATATTTTACACTATAACCGTGGTTTTTCCACTTTTCATTATTAATTCTCTACCACATTATATTATTATTATATTTTCATTAGAAATCGCCTACTAAAATGGAGTACCTACTTATAAAATCGATATGTAATATTGACGATAAGTAATAATAATATAATAACATAGAAAACCTACCTTTTTATGTACAATTAAAAAGGATATCAAACTTTTTTCCTTTTTAGTTTTTTTACCGTTAATTATCTTTTATAGAATAACTTTGAAAAATAAAGGAAAGCTATTTCAGAGTCAATTAATTCAACTCGCACGAACTTTATATACCTAATAGAGTTGATGCCAAGTTGGAAGCTTATTATTTTTATACAATTGTCGTAAGTACATTTTTTAATTAATCATTCAAAACTATTGACTTTAATTTTTTTTATTATTACCACGCATGTATTAAAAAAAAAATCAAACGATACTAAAATACTTCAACAATGTGTTATATATATAGTTGTTGGTATCATTTGATTTCAAACAAGTATTTAAACTATAATTATAAATATGAAACTCTTCAATATTTTCATTCATTGCATTATTTAGTTATCCATATAGTTTATCGTATAATCTCTTGAAAATAGTTTAATGGTAATAACTAATTACTAATTTGTAAATCTTAAAATAAAATGTGACTTGTGTAAGACAAACGTAAGACAATTTTAAATTTTGGTTGTAACCATAAATATGATTAAATTAAAATAATTATACTATTGATTTTTATTTTCAGTAGATAAAGTACTTAATAATGTATCTACTAATAAGATATTTGTTAATTTTAAAATTTAATTATTTTATTTTATTGGTAACCGTAAGAAGCAATAGGAAAAATTATGAAAAATTAAAAAAAAAAATTTAGTTGAAGCAACCTTTCTTATTAAAATGTGTAACCAAGCTTTACTTATTATTATTAATTTTTGAATTAGGTAAGTTATTATTAGTTCAAAGTTTAATAATACATCATTACCTTTGATAATTGTAAGCGTATACGTATATACGTACTATATAATCGATACGAGTGGCCACCACCCTATCATTTTTTTTTCAATTTTCTTATTTCAAAAGTTGTGAAATTCAGTAACTATCTAAGTTTATACACTCTATAAAAAATTTATCCTTTATAACTTTAGATTTTTATAAAAAAACTATATTTAACATACCTATACCTCATACATTAACAAAATATTTTTAACTCCATTCTTTACCTAAGAAATTTTTTAACTGTTAATTTATTCAAAAGATTTTAATACATTAACTATTTTTATGTCGGTAAAAACAAATATTCTTGGAAACTATTAAAGAATACAGATTTGATCAAAGATCGAAAATTATGTTCAACACAAATACAACAAATAGTATATAAAACAAAATTTAATTAAAATCTAATTATCTATTTATAAGTTATAGAAATTAAAACATTATAAAATTAATAGTTTACCGTGATTATAATTACTAAAGAAATTTAGGTCATAAATCACATTCTATGGTATTTAACAGTACATTTTTATGATTATGCAAATATTAAATTTTATAGCTTTTAAGTGTATAATTAACATTTTACTACCCAACTAGTCAAAAGCATAATATTATTGGCTAACTAATATATTTATTATTCATCCTAAAATATATTATATTATTGAAGAACATATCTATATAACGGTTCCTATAATAATTTATTATTATATTTATTAATACCTACTTAATCCTTAGGCTTAAAACATCAATTAAAATTTTTTTTTATTCTGAGAAATTTTTTTATGATTTATATGGTATAAAATAAGATTTATAGCATTCAAACTTTTCAAAATAAAATTTGTTAATTTCCTTATACCTAGTTATTCAATTATTTATGCATATTTGCATACCTAGATGACATATTATTCTAACTCGCAATGTTTCAAAAGTATACATTTTATAATATGGTTCCTGTCTTAAATAATTGTAATTTATTTAGGAATATATGTAATCGTCTCAAAACTGTCACAATTAAAAATAAATACAAGGGGACGTGAATGTAGTGTTAAGGTTTTATTAGATTTTGGATCAACAAAAATGTGTTTATATTTTATTTTTATCACCTTCACTTTCAAAAATAAAAATAAAACGTTTTTGAAACAGAAAACTTCAACTTTTTATAATAAGAAACAAATAATTTTAAACAATTTAAAGAAGTACAATAAATAAACGGCACCAACTCTGTTCTTATTTACAAACAAAAAATAATGCATTATATTATACGAAAACGGTATTACGTGTAATTTATATCGACTATATGTAATTTAATTGAATAATTGCATATCCTGTGTAACATAACAATAATCAACTGAAGCGCAGAAAGAATCGGCAGTTAAATAAATATATCGATAGTTGATACAACTGATAAAAACTCCTACGACCTGCAAAATCATCTGGCGTGCAAAGCAATATATTGTACCATTATTTTAAGACACTATAATAAACGACGAATAGCAAAGCCACTACCGCAAAATAGATAACAAAATAAATGCAACAACTATAATAATATAAACGATAACGTCTTTGGTCTATCAATACGTCTTATACTTATTAATAGCTATATACTAGTTTTTTTTTTCAATATACGAATTAAACGAATAATACAAAAGGTATGTTATTATATATGTATACCTATCACCCTATTACCTACAATCTATCTGTTATGATATTTTTCACTTTTAGATAATAATTTAACTTACACTTAATCAGTAATCAGCAAAGACATAAAGGTAAATTTTTTCTCTTTTTATTTATTTTTTCATTCATTAAAAGAATTCGATAAATCTATTTCAAAACGAGCGCATAACTTAATAAAATGTAATTTTATTCACAGCAATCCGGTAAATTTGAATTAGTCCAGATGTCTTTGAGAGTTACGACATGAAGTGTCGCTTTCCCAGCGGAAGGAGTTTAATTTAATTGGAAAAAGAATATGGAACAAGAAAGAAAAATATTGCTCTTTGAATTTTATTCTTAAATCTAAAAAGACAAATGTACAAGTGACGATGAATAATAATATGAAAGAAAAGAAGCCTACGCTGTTTGTAAACAACGAAATAAATAATTTTTGTTATTTTTCAACTATTGAACATACTTAAATAGTTGTTATTATTCATGAGGATTTACTTTAAAAAAACATTCGACAGAATGTTAGAAGCTCTTATAAGATTGCATAAGGATATTCCACAAAAAAAAGATAAAAAATGCGAATTCAAACCCTGTAACTGTTTTTTTTAAATAATTTATACGAAACTATACTGTACATCAATATTATAATACTATAATATATATCATTTCAACCAGAGATTTTCGTTAAGTCGATAATATACTATATACTCGCAGTAACGGTATACATAAAATAAATCGTAGGCGATAATTTGAATAATTGATAAACAACACTGTATTGTGTATTTGATTGCGTCCAAAGAGACAAAAAAAATCAAAAAACATACTGAACCGTAAGTATAATATAATACATCAAAACACTAAAAAATTGTTACGAGTCACCGTGATAGATATAGGTTGTTTATTGTCATGGAAGATGATTTTGCTCACAAAATGTATTTTTTTTTTATTTACATATCTCGTGAAGTAGGTATTTCAATAGCATAAGTAGTAGAAATATAATATATATGTATATGTATGTATTATTATATGTCTGTACGGACTATACTCTGTTTTTACACTCGGCTAAAAAATACGCCTACGCAATGTAACACAATATTTCACACAGGATGTACACCTATTTATATTTTATACCAAATCGACGTCTGTTATATATATATATATATATATGTATTTATATATTTATTTTATTATAGATTCGTCGATACTACAGGTTACACGATACACGCACGTATAGGTAATAGATATATTTCATAGGCATGAACATGATATTCATAGAAAAGGTGTGTTTTTTTTTATTTCCATCGATGTTTTATAAGTATCTACTTAAGTATGATTGATTCTTTAAAGTTTTTCAATATTACATAAAAAAAAAAATAATATTATTATTATGCGTATATAACAGTGTATAAATCAGTGTATATACCGACACGATTAGTGTACAATTCTTTGAGATTTAAGAAGGTTTGTAAAACCGTTTTAAAAAGTTGACTATATGGTGAAAATTTAATTTAATTTATACATCGTAACTTTTTTATAATTATTATTATTAATAATAATAATTTAATTGTTTAAACTTTACTCATTTTTACAGCACAATTTAATTTAAATTAAATTTTACAATACATACGTACCTATGAAAAACTTAGTTATGTTTTTAATTAATATCGCCAGATTTTGATGATGATGAAAGTAAAACTTCTTGTAGTAGGCGTAGTTCAGTCGGCTTAACATATTCCATAAGATAAAATGTATTAGACCATACAAATTGTCATTGACTTTGTACTATTATAAATAATGATTTCCATATAAATATATTTTTAAAGTTAGCTAGTTAAATATTTTATTGCATTCATAAGTTAAATTTATCGTTAGAACAATAAACTGTTATTATGTAAATTAAATTAATACATAACATAAATTTAACTGTTGATAGAAACTATAAAGAATTGAAAAAATTTATTTTCAATAGCTAAATACCTTTTATTCAAAAATAAAGATGATATATTTTTTGTATAACCTTAATATTACTGCAGAAAATATATCTTAAAATATTAAAAACTTTCAGTAATTTTATATTAACTTTTTTTTTAAAAGATACACTTTAGCCAATAAGGCTATCAACCACAATGCCTATAGCATTTTAAAAATTTTCTTAGTTGTTTTTAGTCAATTTCTCTGTAAGTGTACCGTTTCTATGTCCATTAATATTTATAAAATTATAAATGAATGATTATTACATTTACATAAATATTAATTACTTATAAGTAAAATAATAACATTTTAATAAATTTATACTATGTTTTGTGGTCTTGGTATGTGGTTAAATCGTCTATGTGACTATGTATAATTTATGGGGTGTCATATCTGAGCATGTGTTGTATTTTTTTTCTGTGAATATCCGAATATTAATGTCCACAGGCACATCCTAAATCGGTGAATGTTAAAAAATTTTAAATAATTTAAACATTTACATCAGGATTTTGGTTAACGTTGAAATATGTTTTTTACATTTCAAAATACTCATAAGTTGCTTAAAAATTTAAATATTGAAAAATTTCTTACGGGGGAAAAGTATAAATAATGTAAAATAAATCAATTCACTACGATATTAAAAACAAACCTACTGTTGATATACCTAAGACTAAGTGTCTTGAAAATATAATATTATGTCCCTACTCTTTTCGTAATAGTAAAGAAAAACAACATTCATTTTTTCTCAACCAATACACAGTGTAAGGATAGTAGTAATGATGTCAAAAAATGTTTTTATTCATTTTACAAGACTTTAATTTATTACATTTTATATAAAATAAGTCTTGCGGAGTTTTTGACAACATAAAATAAATATACTGCTGTATAAGTTAATTAACTAAAAAAAGGTACTATGTTATCAGTGTTTAATACATAATTATAATAACTACGTTGGACATAGATATGGATAAAGTAATATAAACCTAGCTATGATTTATAAGTAATTCATTAATATAGTTGAAACTTGAATGTGATTAATATTTATCTATGGAAATCTGTGAATGTATTAATTTGATTTAACAATGGCTTACATTAAGCGTGAAACAAATAACAATATAATTTACGGGAGCTTAAACTATGCACTTTTTACAGTTAGAGTAGTTAAACATTAGTCCCTATATTGCACCTACAGGAAATTTACAAATATAAGAGTGCATATACAAACAATAGATAATAATACAATATCATGTATTAAATATATACTTTAAAGTATTTTTGAATGCATGTTTTAAAAAAATCTTTTTGATTTCCAGTGATTACTACATACATCATGCATTTTGTTCGTATTTGAGTCTAAATAAAGGTTTCAAACTCGAACACAATAGCTAGTGACACTAAGCTTATTCCCCGTTTGATATGTGTATAAGATTCAAATTTTCAAAAATCATATATTAGGTACACTCTGTATTAAATTATGCTTATCGTCGAAGTAATTGTGATGGTTAAAACAAAACTTAAAGCATTTAAATTTTTTGGTCTTATAGTCTTATATTGCTTGTGCTAATATAGGTATACAGGTAGTAATAAAATTATATAGAAATCAAATTAGGGTAAACTAAAATAGGAACCTAAAGATCGGATGTAAGAATCGATGAGGGGTTACATAATAAGTACAAGCATTTAATTGCAGCACATCCGGTCATTTCTGCCGGACGCGACTTATTTAGTATCCGTTGCCAGTGGCCTCATAAATATTACATCCGCGGTGGCCACCAAATAAAACGTTTGTCTTGTTACAAACAACAAAAGAGAGGCCACAGGCGTATTCCTTGTAAAACGAATATTAAAATTCCGCTTTCTACGCTCCCCCGGAACTAGGCCAACCGTAATTATATTATTATTATTATTATTACTATTACTATTATTATACTTGCATAGGGATGAGGGTGACCCCTTTCTTTGCCGCAACGGCTGACCGGTCCATTGTTCATCCACCACATCCACCCCCTTAAGTCTTTCGTTTCCTTATTCCGGTCTCGTAATTCCATGGAATTCGTAGCAAACGGAACTCACCCTCCTCGCGCACACTGGCCCAAGCTCTTATATATTATATTATATATGTTATATTGTTTTATCCCGAAAATTCATTTTAGCAAAGCGGATTAGCCCCGTGGCGAGTGGTAATTGAACATACATATATTATACATCGTATTTATGTACATTTCAAAATACATCTAATACGCCACAAGTCATATAATATGCCTATAATAATATATTTCTCAAGTATAATTCATTATTTGAAACTATATTTTTCATATTTTCAACTAGTATTATAAAATAACCCAATGCAAATAAAGTGCTTAATGTACGTAAGTAAAGTTTAAAATCGCTGTTTTTTATCTACCATTACCATGGGGTATTATTTATACATTTCCAATTTTTCACTTGTTATTTGCAGTTCTTCTTAAAGTTTTAACTGCGTACCTAATGTGTGTTATATACAAACAATTGAAAAATAAATCATACATTTAAATAGAAGTTTCGTATTAAATCTAAGTAAAATTATTTGAAATCCACTCCAATAAATTTCAATAAATATCAAAATATAACTCTGGACCTAAAATAGTTAACATAGTTCAGAATTTATGAACAGTGTTAAAAATTTCAATAGTGCTTCTTGGTGCTGTTTCATTTTAATAGACTATAATTCTATACAACTCAAATAATTGAATTTTAGTTATATTACTGAATACTGAAGTACAAAATCTAATGCATTTTAGAAATCTATTTACTATTACAATTTCTGAATTATGATCTTATAATGGACACCACTTATGATTGTAAATTTGTCACTATCACTTATATAGCTAGGTTAGTTTTTAATGGTTTTGTATACATCATGCATTTAAAAGATAAATAATAAATTTCCATTGAACAATAATATTTCATTTCAATAACAAATCTTTTCATTTGAATTTTGAATATAATATTTATTTTAAGTTTTACACAATTCATTTGGTACTTACGAAATTATAATCAGTATTCAATTATACTACATAAATTAAATCAAAATAAACGTATTGAAGTAAATTATTATATAATAACAACTTTAACTGGTGACTAATTACTACTAAAACAACCAAAAAATTAAAAGCATTACCAGTTTCTATCAAAAATATTATTAATTCTTTAGTTTTATTAGTATTTTATTTTTAATTTTACGCATTTTTTACAGAATTGTACTTAGAAAAAGCTGATGGTTGATTTTGTATGCTTTTAAATATTTAATAAAACAAGTACAATTTTTTCACATATTAAAACAAATTTTATTAAGATATATATTTTAACTATTCCATTTACCAAAGTTTAAAAATCCTACCTATTAATTTACGCTTATATTAAACTATTATTTTCATTCATATCTCATACATAATTCAATGCTTTGTAATCATTTATATTTTATTATGTAAGTATGTTAAACATCAAAATTATTATTAACAAATGAATAAAATAATCATTAATGCACTGAATAGTAATACCTATGATTTATTCCTTTATTCTAAAATAATGAAAAATATTTACAAAAATCTTGTACAACATTTATTGTTAATAATTAAAACCATTCGTCGACTAAGGCAGATAATCATACGTATTATGTGTAAATTCATACTCAATTACATTTTACGTCAATGTGTTTCTCTTAGTTTAGTACGTACATTAATTTCAACATTATAATCTTTTTACGAGTTTTATATCTAATACAAAATGTAAGCGTTGCACTGGTGCACATAGCCTATAAAAATATGTCCACGGCTATGTTTGCAAAATAATAGGTAAGTAAGTAGTTGCACCATGTGTGTGTGTGTGTGTGTGTGTGTGTGTGTGTGTGTGTGTGTGTGTGTGTGTGTGTGTGTGTGTGTGTGTGTGTGTATTTTACTGTGATAATGTAGGTAATGTTTAATGTTTCTCCAAGATGGGGATAAAACGAGAAAAAACGATTACAGGTAATCGTCGTTTTTCTACAATTTCTTTCCATATTATTATTGTTTTGTTTTTAGATTTTTTTTTCATACAGATAAACATAGTTCTCGAACAATACAATAAAAAAACATGTACCATATACACGCACATGAAAGTCTGAATTGTGAACTAATGCGTATTGTGGCGCCTTCAACCAGACCAAAATAATTATCCAACCGACATATTACAACAATTATTTTGACTTTATAATTCGACTAAGATCGTTGGCAAGGTTCATAAGAGTTCATTGGATTAATCCTTTTAATTTTCTAAAGTGTATAGGTAAATAATTTATTGTGTATGTATAGCTTCATGAAAATTGGATCACATCAACTTCAAGCTGATTATAATATCGTTGAATACAATTATGATTGATAAAGATATCACATTATACTTATGTTTACCAGAAATATCTATTGTAAGTATAGAGGATTATTAATTTCTTAAAAAAATATTGTAAGTAACAGAGTATTTCAAATGCATCAAATAAACATGTATACTAATATAACAACACTTGACTTCTTTTTATTTATTTTATATTTTACTAAAAACCATTAAACATTGTGCGGCATCGCCAAAAAAGATTCTAACTTCATTAAATACGAATACGAGTATATATAATTTCGTAAAATCATAATCTATCATAACATAAGTAAAACTCACACTTAAAATTCAGATAATTGAGTAATTATAATGATAAATTAGAAATTATGACAATTATTTTTTAAGAAAATGTATGATATGTTATGATTTAATTGCTGTTTAACCAAACAGATCATCGTATAGAAATGTTTTGAACACAAACAGTGAAATATTTGTATTACGGAAGAGTTAAATAAAAAAAAAAAAAAACAATCATCGCATACGAACCGGGGTACAATTTGGTGTGTATAATATTTGTGTAATATTGTAATAACACGAATCCGTTATCCCAATTCCGCTGTCGAGAAGAAAAACGTATAAGATGAACAGAGAAAAGAGCAAGATAAAAGGAGAGACCGAGTGATGAAATGAGAGCATATACAATAATAATACGAAGAAAATACGGAAAAAAACTCGAAAAATTATGTATTCCATCGATAAAAACGAGTGTGCGTTGTCCGTCTCTACGGAGCGGACTCGTGTGAACATTCGGTTCAAGGTTTCCGCTCGGAAATCTCGATAATCTCGATGAAATGGTCAGTAGACAGGAGGGAGAGGGGGACCTCGTGTCCGTCACGGACGTTTTTATATTTTATTTTATCATCAGAAAAATATTTCTAACGTGATATTAAAAAAAAAAAAAAACACATACACACACATACATATACGTACACGTATTATATATACATACATAGTGGGTACGTAACACAATAATGTTTTACGTGAACACTCGGAAAACACGACGATGATCGTGAGTTTCATTCACAAAATAATGTTATGTGTATAATAATAATATATGTATCGTCGTAGTCTGCGGCGGCGGCGGCGTTCATTCATACAAACAGGTGTGAAAGAGAGTGCACACACACACACACACACACACACACACACGCGCGCGCGCGTGTGAAGGCGTCGGCGGTGAAGAGTCTGCGGGGAGTGGGGCGTGAGGGCGTTATGTGTATGTGCGCGTGTGTACTATATATATGTGTACATACCGCGTGCATGTGCACAGCGAGCGGAACGAATTACGGAATCTCATGTGTGCGCTCGCGTGTGTGTGTGTGTGTGTGTGTGTGTGTGTGTGTGCGCGCGTACGTCGGCAGACACAAAAAGGAAATACCGCGCAGACATAATATCATCGAGTGCGAGACGGTGCGGCGGTGTGTTTGTGTGTGGAAACCCGTGTCGGAGAGACGGCTGGGCGGCGGTGGCGGCGCGGGAAAACGGGCGAGCTTCGGGGTATATGTGGGAGGAAAACGGGAGTTTCCCGCCAGACGAGTGTGTGCGTGTGTGTGTGTCGCCGCCGCCGCCGCCGCCGTCATATATACGCGTTTTCCGCTCCGGTATATACGTACGCACCTATGTGCGGCGTTTGTGGCTTTCCGTGCGTTTTCCCGCGCGTTCCTCACACTCGCGCCGTGCAATATAATATAATGTACCTATACATACACGTCGGCACACGTTATCGCGACCGTCATTTTACCCCAACAATTCCCTCGTTGTACTCTCGTTCACGGCGCGCACGTACATGTGTATGCACGCGCCAGCCACCTCGCCGCGCGGCAAAACTTTCGTAAACACTTCAGCGACCACTACACGCGCGAGTCTGCTTCGCTGCACGACTCGGCTGGACACCACACTCGTAATTATTATCAGATAGCCGATGTTCCGGGAGGTAGGTGTTAGCACTTTTTTTTCAGACTATATCGAAAAGGAGTCATCCGAGTTCGAACTTTATGCGTTTTGAAAGATGCAACGAATTCGCAATAAAATATGCATTTCATTTGGTGGTGGACGGGAGAACACGAAAAGCACCGTTGTTTCTAGCAACGCGTGTTGGAAATCTGAAAGTGAATTCAGCTAGAGTCGCGATGGATTTGAAAACGAGCTTGAAGAGAAATTAATAATTGACTGCAATTTGCAAGGCAGTGGCCAGCCAGACTAGACAATGACCGAGTTCTTGGCCGATGTTTAATACAAAGCGTCCAGATTGAAAAAAATATTCTCCGGATTCGCTTATTAATCATAAAATGCCGGACATAACGATTTGCGGATGCCAGAGTACATATGTATTTATTAATTGTTTATTCTATTGTGTATTTATGTGTTTGACAAAATATAAAATTCAATTATCTAGACAGACTGGAATTTTCAACCAACTCATTGCAATTAATTACACCTTTATAAATATTTCCATTGTATTTGTTTTTATTAATGCACTTACTTTTAATATAAAATATTAATACAGCACATGTACGTAGAAATCATATTTTTTGTATACTAAAAGCGTATTTAGTAAGTGCTTCTACTTATATAAGTTTACTAACAAAATATTGAATTATGTACTTTTTATACCTACAATTTTTTGTACCGAAATAAGAAATCATTATCCCCAGAATCGTATTTATTAACATTTTATTATTGTAGCGATATGGATCAAAACGCATTTTAGAATTCGTAGACATTATTCTCGACAAGATATTTTTTCCGGTACGTTCCGGTCCAACACATCCGGTTCCGACTTAAAATACATTATAACGTAGATATCGACTCATTTATTTCAAAAGGGTTTATAATTTAAGGTATTTGAACCGATCTGACCTATAGAATTCTAGTTGAGCGTCCCAAAGATAACTACAAAATAAAGCCTAATCCTAATATCAGCCTGGGTATTTTTACGTCATATTCAAGTTGCGGTCAGAATAATACCTACAATCGTTTTAAGATTTGTCCATCATACATTTATACTTATACTTTATAATATTCCATAATATAATATATTTATATATAATCGTTACTATTCGTTTAAAAAGGACAATTACAAGTTAACAAATTAATTACATAAAAAATAGTATTAAACAAGGATTTAGCAGTGCCATAGTATTAATTTTTATTTTAAAAAAATATCACAACAATTTTTATGATAATCGATGGGCACATAACTCAACAATAATTCACTAATTTTTTTCAGAAATCGTGTGATATTTTAGGTATAAAATAATATATATTGTCGTATAGTGGCAATCCTACAATCGTGTTTCGCCCATATTATTTTCTATAAAATGCAACTATAGTAACTACCCATAATATTCATTTTCGATTGATTGAGTAATAGCAAATAAAATGGCAAGCAACATTCATTATAAATTATATATATATATAATAAATATTGTAATCACTGATTAGTGCATAAAATTCAAGAACAAAATTATTTCAGTAATTAAAGATACATCGTTAAAAGCCTTCTTTTGTATATCTTTTATTCCGAAAGTTCTGATATTTGTGTTTTTGAACTATCTAAAATAAAAATTTTTCCTAAAGATTAATAACTATCATACTTCATAATCGTACGTTTCTTATAATTGGCTAACTTAGTAAAAACTAATTTGGATAGTTTGATACTTTATAGGTACATATTCTAAAATTGATACTAAAAACGGGAGAAAAAGTTACTAGTATAATAATTATACTTAAATAATTATTATTTCTATAACATCTTCGTAGGCTGATGTACTAATACTTCCCAGGCGTATTGTTATGTAATAGTAATAATAATAATAAATGGGTTGATACGTTTTAAATAATATATGTATGAAAACCGTTCATTATGCGAGGAATTAGTGGTACGTGTACATTTCTCCATTTCAGTCGTTTGTCTTATACCCAACAAGGGTCAAGACAGAAAACCCCATTACAACAGTATCGACGTACAAACAATACAAATGCTGACGAATTGAGTGCTAACACCGCAGACCCAGTAAGTCCGAGACGCTCTGTCAATAAGTGTCCGGCAATGAATATTTAACTTCATGAAATAACCATTGTAACTGTAAATTGTAATTATTTACCAACTTCAATTTTGATTCATTTACCTAGAGATCTTATAATTTATTTTGTTTTTACAGAGAACAATAATAAATACACTATTGAAAAAAAATGTTTGTAGCAGTGTCTTTAATGTATTTAAATAATTAAAAATCATAAAGAAAACTAACAAAATTATCAATTAACAAATATAATTATTATAAATTAATTACTAGATGTTAAATTTTATCTATTTAAAATTGTAATTAGATATTACTATTCACAATATTTAAGTCAATAGACTGTATGACTTAAATTTTTTTAAAACTGACATATGAATTTAGCCCCAAAAAAATCTCCGAATATGCATTAAAAATATGCAAATTGACCTAAATATACACAAAAGTATTCATTAAAAAAGAAAATCGAAATATTTAAATTAACATTCCTGTATAACAAAAAAAAAACATAATGATAATGAAAAATTATTTATTTATTTCAGAGTTAAAATTGATCGTATGCTAAAAATGTATGAATAGAATGGCACTACATCAATTGATTAAAGCGTCGACCGCCTACGTCACATAAATTAAATCGTATTCTTATATGATATTGATAAATGATAAACATTGAAAAAACAAATTATAATTGACATTTATACACATAATATCATATTAAAAATTTACATTGTATAACATAATTATTTCATAAGTATATACTTTTACAAGTATCAGTTGTGGTTGATAATCTCCACTATAAAATTGTTAAGTACCTATACCAATTATAAGGCTATAAAAAGTATAGAACTTTTTTAAAATATAATTTTTATTACTTTTTTGAAATTTAACGAAAAATTAAATACAACAAATTAAAACAAAAAATGAGATGTGCACCTAAAGTAAATATTTAACATAATATTCATTAATACGTAATTACCTTTAAACTCAAAATAATATGAAATAAATTTCCAAATTTAAAAATAACAATGATTTAAATTTTATTAGAGCAAATAATGTTATAGAATAAAATAAATATATATTTTGTGATAATTAACAACATAAAAATATAAAATTTAATATTTAATAATGCTTATATATATTAAATATTTTAATTATGTAATAAGTAGGTAATATTCTAAAAAATTTAACTTTTTCAGTGTTTTTATTCATAAACATTTATTTTTTATTTATTTAAAGGGTAAAGATTTGAAAAAATTACCCTTTCTATAAGATAAATATTTTCATTTAATTATTTTTCAAGAAACTCTTTGATACTTTTCAGTATAAGGTTTATAGGCACACACTAAAATTCCTGTTACAAAAACACACAATCAAAGTTTTTGATGTACAAAAAAAACGATTTTTTTTTCTTTCAGCTCTTATATTACCATGTACACTGTATTTACAAATATTATAAGAGTATCGTGAATGAATAGCATTTTATTTTTAATTACTCAAAATGAATTTATGCACGTACACATTACCCAAGTATAACATTCATATTTTGATGGAAAATAATCAAATACTTACATATATTTGCATTAAAAAAAAAACTAAATGTAATACTTATTCAAGCACAACTCGGCAGATCTCTATCATTATTATAATATAATACATATATATCTTTAATATATTATAACTATATAATTTATATAAAACAAATTAGTTATTAGTTTATTGCTTTAAAAACATGGGTTCTTTTATACTCACTGAATTTTAATTTCTTCGACAGAATATATCTATATACAATATACGAATATGGAATATACGTATCATATTACTACATAAGTATAACATAATAACTGAAATACATAGGTACACGTATATATATATGGGTAAACTGTAAAGTTTTCCTTAGTCGTTTCAGTCATGCGAGCAATAATTTTGGAAATCACATTCCCGTGTTTCTGGGCGCGGTCACCGTCGCCGCCGCGTCGCCGTTTTAGCTGTTTGGCCGCCTATGCGCGAATCACTCTAAAGATATTATATACATGATAATATGTAAGTATATATTTTTAATTATATTAAATGGCGTAGGTAACCAAGTCGGTACGGCTATCGGTTTACGAGTGTCCCGGGTTTCGGTTTTATTACCCTGAAGATAACGCACATGTGAAGCAACCTGCCGCAACGGTGTCTGCGGCATCGTCGTCTATATTTTTTTTATAGTATAATATGTATATATATACATATATATACTTTCCTATACCCAAGCTAACCTACTCATCTACCCTACTTATACTGATGTAAAAAAAAAAAACTGCGTGTGTCACCCTTTGTCCAATATATGTGGGTAGTACATAAATACCAGTACTTCGTGCCCATAAACAATGGGTGTGTGTGTGTGTGTGTGTTCGTCCAGTACGCGAAAAGTATAGTGCCACGTCTCCTTCTGCGGATAGTGATTAGAATCCGGCAGTAAACACGCACAACGAGTAACGTTCGTGATATATATTTCAGACAGTCTGTGATTACGATAACGTTACAATATGATGACATTGAGCCGTCTTCGTGTAAGAAATAATAATATTATAAACTTAAATATTATAGTGATAGTAATAACTAATAATGAAATAAACAATGGACGTTTAAAGGGATTTTCCAAAATTAATGCAGACAACATTTATACTGCGATTATCCATTGGACTTTTCCGGTTGTCAGCAAAACAAATTCGTAAAACAATAATAATATACTAAATACCATAATACCATTATGACATTTTTGAAAGGACAAAATTACTTTTTTGAAATCGTATATATATATATATATTTTCAAGTCAGATCATATTTTTATATTTGTGAGTTATAATTTATAATTAAGGCACAGATATAAATGCAAATCGTATTTTTATTCTGAATGTCCTAATATGTTCATTTCATACATTCAACAAATAAAACTTTAATTTTGTAATTATTTTATGTTTTGAGAACATTTTATAAACACGGAAAAAATTGATAACAATTTAGGGTACCAATATTGCTAACTATTTCACTAAAATAAAATAACTATTATTTTAAGTATTATATTGTTTTATCATATTATTTTTAATACGTATTATGACTATAAACTTTATTTATTACCTGTAACCCAGACAAAAGCAGTAGTTAGTCAATGTTTCTAATAGATTACGATATTTTAGTAACGTAAATAATATAATGACTATAAAGATTTCTATTTTAAGTCAGTCAATGTTTATAGTTTATTTAAATTTTTATTAAATATTAAATTATTGAATAGAGTTAATAGATTGACTGTTAATCTAACAAGAATATTATCACTCGTGAATTGTAAACAATAAACTATGTTGTAAATTTGTCATCACCTGCAAAATTAAAATGGTTTTCATGTTCTCAGGCTTATCGAAAATTGTTATTTATTTTTCAATATGCTTATATATTATTACATACTAATCTGTTGAAAATCTATAGTCAATACTAAACTCAGGTCTCCAACCTACGGCTCGAGGGCTACACGTCAAGCTTTTTGAACCTATCTCACTAATGTTTTCATTTTCCAAGATGAAAAATCATAACTATACAGTATACATCTATCCTATTATAAAGTCTAAATTTATATTATACACTTAAAGTTTCAAAATTAAATTGTTGACAGTACTATTTATTTATTTTATAACATATGTATCAATACCTATATAAGAAATTATATTAACAAAAGTGATTTAAAATTACATTTAATATGTTTAAATTATTTTCCGTAAAAAATACTCATGACAAAAAGCTTAAATAAAACATAATATTTTTTATACCGATTTCGACAATAAAAATGTTGAGAGATAATTGATTGGTATATTTATAAAATAAAAATCTATTTGATAACACAATTATAATAGTTGTAAGAGGAAATCATATCTAGGTAAAGTTGAAATAAAATCACTCAAAAGATAAATTCTTACTATAGTAAAGTTCTAATTAGATATTAATTACTATACAAATTGTTTTAAATTTTAATTTCGTATAAAATATTTGTTACTAACTGATATTATGAATATAAATAAACCAATATTTGAAATTAAATAGTAATTAATAACCACTAGATACCTACTTATTATTTATAATTAAAATTAAAAACTATATTTTCCTAATATGAAATATTTGAAAAAATATTCCCGAAAATTAATCAATCGTGAATAAAAACAGAGGTATTTATTTAATTTATTGAATTGTTTAAAATCTCGTGTGATTAATGGTACACTATAAAAAGTTAATCACGAATAAATTGAAGTAATTAATAATAAAATAAAACACGAGTCCCAATTTCCGTGTTGTATAATATTTATAATATAAGCATTAAGCAACATTATAAATACTAAATTTGAGTACTTAAAATGGAAAAAATCAGTTGAAAATATAATTATTTTGAAATTATTTAAACCTATAAAAGTGTATGAACACGAACAGGTGCTTAAGTGATACTGTTCAATAACAATTTTCAAAATACAACATGATTATTATACACACATTTTCATTTATCTGACTAATTAAACTATTTAATAATCTAAAGTTCAATATAGTTTTTAAAAATTTAAATTTTAAAGAATGAAACTAAGAATTTAGTGCGGCCGATCTGATCGCGTCCCGCCGGTAGTTTAATGCAGATTTAACTTTTGTTACGGCTGATTACGGCATGTCCCGTGTAAAAAGGTCTATACAATACGACCGGGACTTGATCGTGCTTATACACTGCAGCATAAAGACGCCTACCTGCCTACATAAAATATTATAACTTCTCGGGCATGAGAAAACGATACCGAAATGATTTTATTGGGTCGGTTAGACCACGGTGGCCGTGTTCGATCCCTTCGGTCTGGAGACCGCAAAGCGTATCCGAAGTATACGTGTGTGTGTGTGTGTGTGTGTGTGTGTGTGTGTGTTATACAATATATAATTATATATATCATCGCCTTACGGCACGACTGTATGAATATTCAACGTTGGCGGCGAACCGGTGGCACGTGTAGTGGCAATAATTATTATTATCGTGAGACGCCGCGGGGTCCATTGTATGTGTGTGTGTGTGTGTGTGTGTGTGTGTGTGTGTGTGTGTGTGTGTGTTTTTTTTTTCTCTCCCTCGCGACGATGTCGTCGATGGGTAGCGGACACACAGTCGGGTATGAGTGGTGCAGGATGGCGCGTTCGTATAATGCGAAGAATGTATATATAGTGGCAGCGGCGGCACACGTAATTCGCGGGGCGAGTAGTTTTTATTTTTATTTTTTTTTTGTTTTTTTTTTTTAAACAACGAAGGGGAAATGTATATATATATATGTATGTATATAACAAACCATCAGAGGAGGAGAGGATGAAACGTGGTGGCTGAGGAGAAGGAGGGGATGAAGAGGAGAGGAATTTTCTTTCGGGCGAGATCTTCGTGTGCGCGCGTGTATAGTTAAAGAAAAAAAAGAGTAAAAGCGAAGGCGGCGGCGGTGACGGAAAAGAAAATATGGCCGCTCATCAAGACCCTCGCACTGCTCTCGCTTATTCTTAATTTCCATTCCACAAGCGGGTGACGGACCGCGGCAGCGGCAGCGGAGGAGTAGTGAGCGCAGCGGCGGCGCCCGTTCGAAATCCAAATATAATTAATTTCCCTCCCGCGCCGTGCCGCGTATGCGCTATATAGTCGTTGGCCGTGCATGCAAAGAAAGCGTCATTTCTCTTTTTCGCCCGTCAGCTCTGGCGCAAAGCTCTTTTATTCTCCACCACCACTACTGCCACCGTCGTCGCCTTCGTAGTATTTTCTTTGACATAACGTCATATTTATATTTGTAAGAAAAAAAAACAGATAACTCGATGTTAAGATTTCGGCATCATAGGTACACGCGAAGGGAAAAATCGCGCTTAGGTACAGTAAAACACCCCTAAGTCATTAATTATTTATTATTATTATTATTATTATTATTATTATGATTGTTATTATCGTTATCGTTGTTGTTGTTGTTGTAACAGAACGGTCCACCGAGAATAGTTCCTAGTACTACTTACACGCCTAAATAGCTACGACAGCGTATAGATATAAGCCCCCAAAAACACCACCACAGATAATGATGTTGATCACGACACACACACAAACACAAACCAACGCCCAAAAAGCCCTTGCGAAAACGATGAAACAAATGTCCATTACTTATATATTGTGAGATCCAAATAATTACTGTTGTATGATATAGCTGCGTCGTCGTGAACGAAAATCATATCAAAAATGTGTATAAATATATATTATCATAAAAATAGAGAAAGTAACAAAGAACGTGAAGGAAATTCATATAATCATTATGTTTTTTATTATTCACAGAAACACATTTTATTCATCAAAAACAATATTATAAAATCTCATAAATCTCCAATCCATACAATAGGTAGTCATTATAATATTATAAAACGTTAATATACCTAATAGTAATAACAAGCATTATCCTCAGTCATCGTCCAACGATGTGCAAAAAAAAATTATTATATTTTAGATTGTAAAACACAATTTAATACACGGTTAATTTTTATCGAAAACCTACAACCATTATAACAAAAAACTAAATTGATTTTATAATAGAGGATATTTAAATTTAAAAAATATTTATTTCATTATATTCTGTTGTTTTCTGTCTTATGAATTGTGGTTTAGTTTTTACCGTTTTTTATTTATAAAATTACAATTTTTAATTACAAATCCTTAAATTTACTGCTACACGTCATATTATATATAACTTCAAACTTACTATACTAAATAACTATATATTTCTTTTATAAACATTTCAATAACAATGGACATTTTTTTTATAATTATTCACAATGAAAAGTTTTAAAAACTAAAATAGTAATAAACAGGATATTTTGTAATTTAATCTTGAAGCTTTAAGATTTTGGTCGTGATCATTTCTATTTTTCAATGTGCTTATGTATATATTAATTATACTAATTATTGATATAAACCTTACAGATATGGCTTTCAGAATCTATAACAGATATCTAATCAACAACTCATTTAACATTATATATCTTTATATGATACACAATAACAGTAATTATTAATTGTTTTAAGTGTATAATGCTAAATATAAATATACTTAGTTTAAATAAAAAATAATTTACAAGAAAAATACCTAATCTATAAAGTATGAATGTACAAAAATGTTTGTGAATGAGAGAAACAATAAAAATAGAGATGAGAATATGTCAAGTTAAAATAATAGAAACCATCGTGAAGAACTTACAATAACATGTATCGTAATTTAACCAAAACTCTCTAAATCGACATAAATTGGCTTGGCCATTGTAAAATTACAAAAAAAACATCCTTTTTGTTGTTTTATAATATTTTTATAATAAATCTTTGAATATTAATTTTTTTTATCAAAACTTAAGAAAATATAATTTTGAACTATGGTAGCCGATAAATATAACTTACTTTAAAATAATAAATAAATATTATAATATTGTATTATTATAACTTAGTATTAGAGTATAATGACGTCATACATTTAATTAAAGGTAAACACGTTATATATTGTAAATAAGTAACAAAACTATTCATAAACATTCAAAGTTCAAACTTTGAATAACAAGATCCGAAAAATATGTAACTTAAACAAGAATGGCTTTCTAAATATTTTTAATAGTATTTAATCAATTCACCCTGGCCGGAATATATTTTTAAAAGGCATACTTTTAAGTATGAACAGATATCCATTGACAATTGTATATAAGAACTTCAAATCACTAATATTTCTTCAGACATTCAAGCTGCTCATATTTTATGTGTCTAACAATGGCTTATATTGTGATTGTAGTTTATGTGAAATACCACATTCGTATGAAAAAAAAACAAACGTATAATCATCAATGCATCAAACTATATAGAGTCCATCAAACAAAAATAAAAAATAAATGAATATTATCTTACAATTGTTTAAAAACACTCACTTTAAAATGCAATCAACTTCTATATCACAATTATGATAATTAACGTCAAGAAAATATACACTAATATTATTTCATATTTCAATATATACAAATCCATTCGAGTATACAAATTTCTAAAATAATTTTGCATTGTTAAGTAAGAAAAAACTAAATAATTAATATCCTACTTAGTATAATTCGTAATCAATTTAAGTGCCATTATATTAATTTATGTTGGAATATCTGCAAATTATAATATGACCCGTTAAACTATAATACATGAAATTGAAATCGAATTGTCCGTCGATATAATCGTTTTCGAAAGATTTATATTAGATACTCTTACGCCTAAGTTGGATTTACACAAGTATTAGTATATTATAGCCATGTACATTATTTTTACAATACATTTAATTTAATCATACCAATTTTAACTTGTCCACGTAGATAATCTAATATAGGCAACTTTTTATTGTATTTTTCCTACTAGATAAAATGGAATACAGTCAAATAAATTTAAAAATATTATGATTAAATTATATTATAATATTACTATTGCTTCAAAACGTTGGTCTGAAATGCTCAATAGATAATGGGTTTTTAACTTATGACAGGATGTATAGTAGTAAATTGTGATCAGATATCGCTCCAATTATTAAGTACCACGATAATGACTACAATATAAAACGTATAACATCAAAATATTTTTACATTCAGAAAAAATACTAATAACTTAAAAACCAGAAACATTTCATTTATACTACAACTACGGGTAAGCCACTGGAAACGGATGTATTAAAGTTTCAGTGTTGTAATTAAATTTGTAAGTTATGGAGTATAATTTATACAATTCTGAGTGGAGATTTTTTCTTGTTATGTAATAGAAACAGCTCGAGCAGGTTACAATTAATTTAATCAATGTGTCAAGTCTGCTTAAAAATATTGTAAAAATATATTATTACATATTTTAAATGTCATGTGTCTAAACTTGTATTATTATACCATACAACATAACTTATTATTTATAATAAATTATAAACAACTTTCTCACTGTAATCGCGATTCTAGGATGACGATGAATAATAAATAATTAACTAATTTCATATTTACCCAAAAATTCAAAACGAATACAATTATAACAATGATAATAGACCTTCTATATTGTTAAAAAAAAAAAAAACATTGAATTGATTTATTGAAAATGTTATGATTTAATTTATAAATATTTATCTAAGTAAATGTATTGATTTTACAATTTTTTCCTTGTCTATCTTCACATTTTTAGTGAAACAAATGCTTTGACTTTAAAAAAAGTTTCTGATAACAAATTTTATAACGGTTTTAGTTATATTTTTTGTAATTTAAAAATATTTTAATTAAAGCATTGACATTTTTCCGTGCATTATTATATTTTACTTTATACAATGATATTTTAAATATATTTAAATTAATTTTATATTATCGTCTATTTATACCCTGAATCTATTCAAACAATTCTACAGTTCGGTTTTGATTCAAAGGTTATAACAATTATTTAGATTTAATTAATATAATATATTATGATATTCTAATAATTCAAAATATAATAAAAGCAATGTTTTCGCATAAAAATAAATCAATATAACTGATAATAAAATAAATTACTATAATATAAATCAATAAATGTATAAATAAAATATATTTATTATTTAGTAACATAAAAGCTATAGTCTGCAATGATTTTTTATTAGATTTAAATTTAACAAATCCATTAGAATGGCTTTATCGATTTCAATGTAGAAATTTAATAAAGCGATTATTTACTTTCCTATTTTTACATAATATTTAAATTGAACATTATCTTTACTTGATCATTTCTATTTTTTAAATAGTTACTATTATAGCCTATCAATATAAAATATTTTAGTACCAATGTCAATAAATCTATATTTTTATTCAGTAATGATATCTAAAAAAATATTAATATTTCCATTAATAGATTATATGTATATACTTAATATTATTTTCAGCAGAAAATATAAATATTTTGTACTTTTCGGATTTGTTCCAAATAACACAAATTTACAGAATACAATTATTAACAATTTTACAATCTTAATTCTAATCCGGCTTTAAACAATGTGTCATCTTATTTTCATATTGTGGTATAATGAATCGCTTAACTCTATAACAACTAATTATTAGGTATTCACAGTGGATAAAAATGTTTCAATTAATAAAACCGCCAGTCACTAATAACATATTAAAATATATAGATATTATATAATAATAATATACTCAATTCACGATTTCAAAGTGAATTTTCTCATTTGTTATATTGGCATTACTACCATTTTTCGATATTTTATGAAACTTACCTATCACATTTGACATAAATTAATTTCGATAGTTAAACTATGATCATGCGGCGTTCTGATTATACTATTTTGCTACACCACAGTCGTGAGTTATTTTTACCAGTATCTCTTAAATCTTCTGATTTGATTGTTTGAATATATATATATATATATATATATATATATATATATATATTAAAAGTGATTTTTAAGTTACTTACTGTCTACGTAACGATATATTTAAAATTAGTTTACACTATATACATAATAATATGTACAGATATAATAAACATAATTATTATTTATAAAACATACGGTGCTTAATCATCATTAATAATTGTTCCTTGTTTGATTATTAAATCATATTTTTATCTATTACCTAACCTACGTATAATATACTAACTTTAAACCTTTTTTAGATGCGATTATTTTTATGACACCTGTCGTGTGACAATGATTACCAATATTATATTTGATTACCATTTCCCCGTGTTGCTATTGAATCCAGACAACTGACCATTTGACACCAAGCCAAAACACACTTCATCACACCATTGCTTTGCCATGCCACTTTAAGCATAATAGCCAACTTCCTAAAATTTTAAACCATTAGATAACTGATAACTATACACCAATAATTAGTATATATCTTTACACTTTTGTATGCAAAAACAAACCAAAAATACACATAAAACATTATATCCAATCAACCGAATGAGGACTACATTTTAACACTAATTCTCTACTTAAATATTAAATCCAAATTATTATGAAAGCTATAATTTTACATTTTACAGCACTTTTTTACATTAGTATTTAAAATATTGTTGTATGCTTGAAATGCGATACACCCAATTATTATAAAATGCACATCCGTGGGTCTACATTAAAATCCTAAAAAGAGTTTAAGTAGTGTATCACACTTAAATACAATATTACTAAATCAATTTTTAGAAAATAATTAGACAAGTATGATTTGTAGATAATAGATATATTATTAACTGCCTAACTTTATAATGTAATATTCATTGTGAATAAAAAAAAAAATTCCTTATTAATCATTACAGCGACATCTATTTGTATATAAACGAATTACAAAATGTGAAAAAAATAACTAAAATATTAGTTTCAGAAGG
Organism: Rhopalosiphum nymphaeae; assembly: GCA_036289425.1. Classification (NCBI taxonomy): domain Eukaryota; kingdom Metazoa; phylum Arthropoda; class Insecta; order Hemiptera; family Aphididae; genus Rhopalosiphum; species Rhopalosiphum nymphaeae. Next base: position 4,124,164 of record JAZAQC010000012.1, on the reverse strand, counting down.
CAATTAGTTTTTTTTTAATATAGATTTGTTTTAATCATTTAAAATAAAAATACATTTTGTAATCAATAAGTATAGTATTGTAGTATAAACATTATTGACTAATTATATAAATAACCAATGTTTACTGATTTAATTTTAATTTTTCCTTTTGAATGAATATTATTAACTTTTGATAACAGTATTTTGTATTATATTAATATACCGACTAATAATATATATTACGGATTCTAAACACGTGTTACTTGGACGTTGTTACTTGGTGTTATTAAAAATTATTTATAATATTAAATTATATAAGATATGGTATACAAGCTCGTTGACGAATTCGATTGCATATTATGCACGTTATCATACGGTATAGATCATTATACATCGCAATATATACAAAGTGTATAACAATATATTATACTATAATAAACCTGACGCAATGTAACGGACTTTGTACAGAAGTTGGCGCGGGCACCTTTAGAGACGACTAACATTATACCACTACTACTTGTATATTATATAACCTACGTGTATAAATATATATTATAATAAAGGGGCCTGTGCCGGAACGGGAATTAGCGGCGATAGACGAGGAAGTGGAGGCCGCCTGGTTATTATTCACGATATGTTATCTGCGATGGGACTCTGCGCGCGTGGTGTAATACCGACGAGGACGATGATGACTATGGGCGTCCGGGGTGGTTAACCTGCAGCGTGGGCGAACGGGGATGTGCGTCGTGTTCAGTTGTAACGGGTGGGAGGTGTTCGTTGTTAGGGGCCCCCGAGGGACTTTGGTGAGAGAAACTGGACAATGTGGTGGCGGCGGCGGGCGAGCACGGGGAAGAGGAAGGGGACGAGGAGAAGGAGGATGAGAAACCGATGTCCGAGGAGATCCTTGAGAAGGGTAGTTTGGCCGGGCTAGTACCGCCGCCGCCGTCTTACATGCATATGGACAAGGCAAACGGATGGACGGACACACAACAATGGGATGGAGACGACGGCGACGACGAAGAGGAAGTGAAATGCAAATTACAACGACGCACACGGTCGAGGTGGCGCGGAGTACACGCGCGCACACACACGCGTGCTTAAACACAACACACGCGCGCATCCGTGCACACTAAGCTCCCAACAGTAGATCCCTTCCGACTCCTTCAACGACGACCACCACCGCCACTATCCACCGCCCGTCCTCCGACCGCGGTCTAGGGTATTGATTTATGTATACATAAAGTCCGCGTAGAGGTACAATACACATACACACACACACACATATATATACACACAGTCGGACAACGGAGATGCCTTCGAGGAGATAATTATTGTTCGACTGTGTGTCCTTCCGCGGCGGTGTTGGTCCGCCGCCGTCCTTCCACACCGCCACCGCCACAGATCCGCTTGTCCTTACCGCGCGGACTCCTTCAAAGTTTTCGCGAACAAAACCGGCAAACTCGCCTCTGTTTCGAACGTATATATGTGTATGCGCGTGCTTGTGTGTGTGTGTGTGTGTGTGTGTGTTGTATATGCACATAAATTTGTCTCTTTACATCACAAGTCGACCAAACGGTTTGTGCGGATAAGAGTATATTATATGGTATATAATATTATACCATATATACCATTATGTACACCAAGGTACCAACGTATAAATATATATACACCACGCGCAAAAGCTGGTTAGCAAAAGCATTTAATCTTACGATTTAAGTCTATAATTGTCAGAAGAATAGAAATATACATAATACATATATAATATTATAATGTAATAAGTGGTATATAAATGATAACTGGGGAGAGGGGGTTCGAATAAGCATATCATCCTCCTTCCCTCCCCCACCGCCAAAGAAAAAAAAATCCCTAGATCTATAAATGGAAAAAATTAAGAAAAACGTTTACATTGGTAAATTTGATGGATTATTCTTTTAAAGATTATCATAAAAGTATATACTGATGCCTATTTTCTGTTAAGAAATTTTTTATTTCTTAAAAACGAATCGGTTTAAGTTTTAAAATCAGAAATTAATTTTGTTAGAAAATAATATTATAATTTTTTTTTAAATAAAAGATTATAAAATATTATAATATTAACTTTATTGGCTATTGTTGCAGTAACAATTCATCCTATTATAATAAGTTCTATAAAAATAAACATATAGTGCTATTTAATATTTACCAAGGTGAATTTTACTATTAAATTTTATTCTCTTTTCGTCTTGTGAAAATTTAACTAAAACAAGTATACTTCAGATATATACATAAAATATATTATGCTTATAAGATCGTTGTAAAATGATCAAAGTAATTATCAATAAATAAATATTTTGTATCTTAGTTATAATGGTCATTTGAAAAATGTACTTAATAATTAATATTTTTTATTGGACAGAAAGTGAAAACTAGCACTAAGAAATATTTATTTACAAATTCAAATCACATTATAGTCATTACTACGCTACAAGTAAGACTAAATTACTTAAGGGACGATAATGTATTTACATAATGTATCATTTCTTGCTATAGATAGGTGCGTAATATTTCTTGTGATGTTTTACTGAACTAAAAGTGACGATATAAAAATTAATAGGAAATAAAGCTAAAAATAAAACTTAAATTCACAAATTTTATGTTTTATAAATTAATTTTTTTTTTTTTTTAATCTTTATTATAATATAATATTATGTAAAATTATTTAATTTTATCTAATGTTATACGACTTTTGAACATTTTAGATTTTCCCTTTATCCAGTTAGAGAACACGAGGATTTTGTGCATCCTCATCATATGACACAAGATATGTAAAACAGAAAAAAATGTCATATGGGTACTAGAGTGTTCCAAGAAAAATTGTTTGGATTCACGATAAAAAATTTCTAAGGCTCTGTGACAAAATATACGGCGGACCCGCTTAACCTCCCGCCGACGCTGTTAATGAATTGTTTCAAAATTAAATACCTATATTATATAATAAATTAGGTATTTCTTATTAACTATGATTAATAATTTATTTAGACAAATTTTTAATTTTCAAAACTTTCCAATAGCACAATCTATTATACTTTAGAAAAATAAGAATATTAATATACAACAATCTGATTCATTAAAGATAATTATTAAATAAAAGCCAACACAATTAATTAATTCAAATCACTTTTCCTCCTAGTCTAGAAAAATACACTTAAATTATACTTAATTACATAAATATTCTAATAAAAATTAATTAAAATAATTTACAATGATAGATACTAAATAAATCTAAAAACCTTTAAACCAAGAGAAAAGTAACCGACACTAAACTGCATATTTTTTGTCCCTATTTAAATCTAAATTAAATCACAGAACTATACACTATGCCTATACAAAGACGTGATTAAATAAGTTTGGTCATATGGTACAAATGATAATGCCAATCCAAACTCTGGAATATCAACCAAATTCAAGCTTTCTAAAATATATCACTCAATGTAATTAATTGTACTCCGTGGTATTTAACTAACATATCATTAGACTGCAAATACCTACAAATTATGAGTGTTAATGACCTTGTTAAACTTTATTACAAATATTTACATTCCAATTTCCAAATTAATCTCAAACACCAACCCTTAAATAAAAAAATATGACCCCAGTTAAATGATAAATATAACCCCTCGGTCGGCTAAAACACAACTAAAATCGCGTTTATTAAACTAACTAGTAAATACATAATTAAACGCAGAAGTATTAGTGTATTATTAATGGATAACTTCCTCTTCACGCCCCTCACGACTCTTATAAATAAATAAATATTATCAAAATTGCCTATTAATTATTATACCATAATATTTGTAGGTACAAATAGTTTATTATAACATTTTTCATAGAATATGTATATATATTATATTATGTAAATATATAGTGTATTGTATTAAGAACCATAACATAAAATGCTTATTATAATATTATATACACAATTTTTCGTATGTAAGAGAAAGAAACAAAACTGTAAATAATTTACAACGACTTTAACAATTTAATATATTATTATGTAATTGAAAATTTAAAATTAACTATGCGCAAGTAAAACTTTTATCTAAATATTGAAAAGTAGCGAGACATTTGTAAATAAAGTACCTTATTAAAATTATACTTGAGCACTTCAACAGCAATTTGTTTTATACTGTATTTCTATTTATAATAACTTATTATTAATAAATTATATAAGGAGTATTTATGCTAGTTACATTTAATATAATATATGATATACTATATATATATTGTTATACTATACTAAGTACCTATTAGCTAGGTAAGCACGTGTCACATAAAATGTGTATCACGTTTTTAACTCTCTGAAGCGTGAGAAAAAAATACTTTTAATCAGTAGCTTCTATCTCTTTCTTTATTATATAAGTTTATATTTTTTATAATAACTTATAAATAACTAAAAAAAAATGTTTGAATTTTTTATTTCTATATTATTTTGAAAACTATAAACCGTTATTAATTTAAGTTTTATCTCTTTGCTCTTCGTAAGCACAAATACAATCACACCACAAAATTACATACAAAACAATAATCGTATTGTTTTATTAACTTTAAATTAATTAAAAATAGAATAATAGATATATTCTATTATAAATTATAAATTGTCAGATATTAATTTTAAAAATATAATTAATACTATAGTATGTACAGTATGCGATATACCAATAATTTTAAAAACCTTATTCAATTTTTTCTATATCCATTGTATATCATTATTATATATACCTATATGAAATAAAATACTATAAATTATATATTATCAAAGAGAAATATTTAATAATACCTATGCCTATGCAGTATACGTTGTACAATAAACAATATACACCATAACGATAAAAAAAAATGCAACATGCGTAATTTAAATTAAAAACAAATAATTTTAATTATTATTACTTATTATATATATATAATACAACTATTAATCATAAAATCAATTTCAAATAATATTCAAAGTTAAAATAAATATTAAATAATTTACAATAGGTGCATGCAAATTTATAATTTTTATATTCTTAGAGGTTTTTAATTTGTATTATTTATATGCTAAGTACTGAATAAGAAGTTATAATGTTAATTATTATACACATTATTCAAGTTGTGCAACATAATATGCGTGTTGGTAAGTGATTTTTCAACTATTTAGGCGAGTACTAGAGAATTTTGGGCGTATGCTTCTAATTAATTTTTTTTTATTATTATTTTTACTTGAACATCAACAATAATGTTGATACTTCGTTATTAAATTAGTACTTAAACCTAATTAAATTATTTTTTCAAATTATAAGTTATAACTATAATTGTTAATTGTAGAATATATTAAATAATAGTAAGAATTAGTAGGGATTATTGTCTATATTGACTTATTTTTAAATTAAATGATTTTAATAATATTATGACTAGAGCAAGGACATTCGCATATTTTTTCTGATTAACTTTTTCGTATGCAGAGTAAGTACACAATACATTTCACAATGTTTGTGGCCAAAAGCTCAAAGTTTTTATTGCATATTTTTGTATATTTTGAAATTTTTGGGTTTAAAGGACATATTTTTAATTATAAGAGCATATTTTAAGTTTGTAGTGCATATTTTGAAGGTTTTTCGGAAATCATGTGAATATTTTTCATGATCAAGGATACAAATTATTATATTTAACTATTTCTCATAAAGACGATAGAGACTCATTTTATCTTAATTGTAAATCTAAAGATTAGATTACAATAAAGTGATATAAAATTATATATTTCGTTTATTTTTGTATTTTTGTATAATAAATTGTACATAGTAAAATAATTATTTAATTCTACAACATTCGCCATGTGTGTATTACATTTTATTGTAAGTTTAATTTTTGTATTAACTATATCAATATGCCAAAAGAAAGTTCGACCAAAGCTTATCGTTTGCGTAATTTTGTAATTGAGTTTGGCAAATCTGTATTTTCAACGGATAATATTATTTTATTTTGTAAAATTTGTAACGCAAAGGTTGCAAGTGAAAAACGTTTTAGTATCATACAACACCTAAAAACTAACACACCAAAAGTACAGCACGTTTAAAAAACAAAAAAATAAATTAAATACATTTCTAGAGCTATGAATTTTAGTGTTTTAATTTTTTTGGTGCCATATTTAACTGCATATTTTTAATTTTTTGATGCATAAATGTATATTTTTAAATGGATATTTGATGATTTTTTAGTGCATGAAAGTCCTTGCTCTAATTATAATCATCATAACATAACATTTTCATTGCTGTTTTTCTATAGGTAACTATTCCATTAACAGCTTGTTATGACATTTTTTATAAGAGTTGATTAACTATTTTTCTATTCTAATATTAGCCTAAAGCCTAAAGGCCAAAATACTTGTTTTAGAAATAACAAAATATTTAATTAATTTAAATATAAAATTAAAATGACTACCTACCTATAACTTTGTATTAAATTGTATTTTAACTATTACCTATTTTATAATAATAAATATTGTAGTTATTAAATTTATAGCACGCCTTATAACTTAATAAATTTACTATTTATTATAAAAATCAGAACTTAAAAACATATTTATAAAATAGTGTAATCTGATGCAATGTTTAATCTATTTTATATTTTAATTCCTATTTCAAATACAAACATGATTTTTAAGTTGTCTAGTATTTATATTGAGTTATATACTTATACATATTTATACCAAATCAACACTATTGTCAATACTCCAGAAAAAAAATGTAACCAATTGACAATTGTTTCATTCAAAATGAATTTATAATTTATATTATAAAAAAAACTATCTGTCATCTAATTTGTCATTAAATCAGTTAAATTTATATTAAATGTTTATAGCTATACAACATAGCATTGATCGTATTTTCGTATATTATAATGAATTATGAGTATTTAGTGTTCATCGTTCATCAGCCAGACAGCGCTCCTGTTGGCGTTTCTAACACTTGTGTATTAAAGTCAATTTTCAATCAATTGATAAGGATTTTTTTTAACTAGCTTTGAGTACAAATTTACAATATTATTTAGCTCGAAAGTTGCATAATTTACTTAACTAGACACAAATATACAATTCAACAAATAATACAACAGAGAAAGCAATGTTTCTAGATAATAAAAATAGTTTCCAAAATAAAGTTGATTATTTTGTTGATGACAATTTCCAAATTAGTATTGAGAATGGAGGAAAGATTGAGAGGTATATTAAGCAAAATTAGGAGTTTAGAGTCCAAGGTAACGTGATCATAATTTTTTTTACTCAAATTAAGTCACTTGTAAATTTTAATAGGAATATCAAAATATTTTTACGTAAAATTACAACATTAGAAATTTAGTAAAACACAGTGCGTTTTTATTCGAGAAAATATTTTATATCAAAATGACAAAACAAAAACACAGACAAATGTTATAATAGATTATAAATTATTCGGGTAGTTTTTATTAATTTTTGCGTCCACAAATCCGAAATAACGACTTCAATTACGACAATTAGGTACCTACTTATTTTTATTTCCAAACCAGCGGTTCTCAAACTGTGGTACGCGTACTACTAGTGGTACACGAAATACAACATAGTGGTATGCGGAGAATCGTTTTTGGGATAAGTAACCCATTCAGTTATTTAATTAATATCTTATTTTAAAAAACTAATAAATAAAAAATAGTTATACTATAGTTGTAATATTTTACTGCCTTATTATTTAAAATAAATATATTTAACTGTACAATTTGAAATTTGGATCGTTTTATTTATAGTCATTAGTGGTACGCGACTGATTGAGAATATACCTAAGTGGTACGTAAAAAAATAAGTTTAAGAACCGCTGCTCTAGACTATAAACTATTTCCTATGTGATTTTACACTGTTTACAGTATAAAATGTGTATGTATAATATTATATATCAGTGTACAAACGTACATTATACATTTATACGTCTACGGTATACCCATCAACATAATGTTTTTGGTCGTGACTGACTTTTTCAAAGCGAGACAGTTTTGGGTTCTTTGGGGACAGCGGGACGTATGGTCGCATTAGTCTAGAGACGGACAATGAGAGAGTAAATGTTGAAGGCCACGGACACTTTGTAGAGGAGAGTCGTTTAGGCTGAGCGTGATCTGGTAGGAGTGAAAAACCCACGCGGAATCTGTCGAATCGGACAATATTGTCGATCTTGGTAAACTCAAATTGTTGAACCGAGTTATTTTGTTATCGATAACTGGTTTAAAATCACAATTTACTGAAATAATTAAAAACAGTCGTGATGAATCTTAAATAATTAATCATTAGATGTGTATAATATATGTTTAATGGTGGCGTACATACATCACTCGACTTTGGTGACACTTCTACAATATATAATAAATTATATAATCCACTATGACATTATTCTAAGATGGTACTTGTCATTTTCGTTGTGAATCCACACAGTATCATAAAACACTAGTGATAGACGTCTACCATGCTATATAGTATCAAGTATCAACCATCGAACTATAACATGATAACTACACGATGTTATCATATATTTTAATGGTATCGACTCTGTTTTATCACGAATAAATAATAATATTATTATCACGGTAGGTACTGATAAAGTGGATACCTGTCCTACAATCAAAGTGAATTCAATCCACCTTGCCAACAGGCTACAATTTATTTATCAAAACATCTAAAACGTAAAATAGATTACAATTGAGCTAAGTTTATAGATAATTTTAGGTTCTTGTTGATCTATTATTCTATTGTATTTTACATACTGAAAATCGCAAGATAATTATATTCATTATTCATCATCAATTCGATTTGGTGACACTAATATTATCACCTATGCATTTTAGTTAGTTGTATTTTTTTTTCGTTTCATGTTTTATGTATTATTGTAATCAAATATTTTAATTGATGCCGTTTAACTATCACTGAACAAACTCCAAACCATTAATTAATCATGGGTTGTGCCTGTGAAAAACAACATGTCACAATACAAGATAACAAGTATTACGTGCTTGATCAGATTGGACAAGGGTAATTTTATTAAATGTACATAAATTTCTTGATCCATAGTATGGTCATTAAATAATTTGAGCTGTTCATACACATTGGAACTTTAAATATTAATTGACCGACGTAAATTATATCGGACAACAACGATATATATTTTTTTTGACTGCTATTTTATATCATTGCAATTTTCTAATGGAATAAAAAAATAATTAGGTACTATTATTTAAAAAAATAAATTCATTATGAGTTATGTGATTCAATTTTTATGGTATTTTTATTTTATATTTATAATTTAGGTATCAGATACACTTAGTACCTGTGTTAAGTAAATTTTAGTGGATACACATTTCTTCAAGTATTTAACCATGATATAACTATATTAATACTTATTGAATATTCTTATTCTATATCACTAGTTTTTTCATACATTTTTTTTATTTATTTTGTATTCTAATAAATACATATGGAGGTACCTATCTAAGAAATTTTCATAATGTCAATTGTCATTGAGTATGAATCATTCACAATCCCAGTTTAGTGTATACCCAACATGCATATTTTAATCTATTCCTTGTACTTTGATATGATAATATTAATGTTTGTTTTTAAATATTTTTCAGTGGCTTTAGTTCAGTATTTCTTGTAAAAAATACTGATAATATAAAATTTGTATTGAAATGTATTTTATGCCATGATCAAAAAGACCGCGAAAATGCTTGGAATGAAGCCAAGATCCATCAACTTTTACAAAGCAGTGGAAACAAATATATCCTTAATTTAATTGGATGTGGAATGATTGAAAAATCGTTAGAATTTTCAAAAGCACCAACAGATACATTTCTCATGTTATTACCTTATTATAAGGTAAGTAGGTACCTACTTAGGTATAATTAATTCAATTATTGTGTAGATCACATATAAAATGTATTTTTATTATTTAACTTGTCTAGAATGGATCATTACATGACAATTTAGTTAAACCTCATTATCATATGGATTTGAAATATATATTAAAACATTTTCGATTGATTTGTTTAAGTGTGAAAACATTTCATGATCTATCTTATTCGCATAGAGATATAAAACCTGCAAATATATTATTTAATGACAATAATGAACCAGTAATAATTGACTTAGGTGACTACTTCATTTGAGAGGTTGTTAAACTATTAAAAAACAATTTAAATATTATTTTAAAGAATGTATTTTATAGGATCTGCTGCTCCTGCCAGAATAACAGTGACTTCAAAAAAAGAAGCACAAGAACTTTTGGATGAAGTAAATGAAAGATGTTCAATGACATATAGAGCTCCAGAATTGTTCAATATAGATATTAATTCTGTTATTGATGAACGTATTGATGTCTGGGTAAGAACAAAGTAATATACATCTGTACTCATAAAAAAATAATAAAATTCATAAACAATACTTCAACATATTAAAATATTCTAAATTTTTACTTTGTAAATATGAAATCTGAGTAAACTTTTTTTTTAAATTTATTCTTAAAATGCTTTTTATACATTTCAAGAATTATCTTTAATTTCTCAAAATATAAATTTACCTACAAAATTAAAAAAACTTAATTCAATGGTGATAAATTAGTGAGTTAATATTGAGAGAAGGCGTAATATACAATAAAGTTTCGGTTTGTGGTATAGAATACAATTTTATGAAACTAATTTTAATACTCTCTTAATAATATAGCTTATTATCCACTACCAAATCCAGGAAGAACATTACATGTTTCCATTGAAACTGGCAGCATTTTTGCTGAACAAGTGATAGTTATAATTATTTCACAATATGAGAATATAACCCGTCAGCAATGACAATTTTATGATATTATGTATTAATAATTATATAAAACAAAAAGAAGAATTAGTTAACTGATCTGTGCAGTAGAGGTCGAGTATATAACTTGAGTTGATAATTAGAAATTAAGGTATACAGTTGTGATCAATGTGTGATGGAATGCATATGAAAACATGTGTGAGTTCACCATATGGCAAGTTGGGTACATCACGCACTCAAGCATCTCTATATCTTGTCATTGTGATAATAAGTGACTGAAATGAATGTAATAAATTTGAATTCAATGATAAATACGAAAAAAGATTCTGAATAAAGACAGTCTGTTAGTCTATAATATAACAAATATTTTATTTTTAGTATAAATTATGGTAGGTTGAATTAATTTTACTACAAACGTTGCATTTATTTTAGTTACTCATTAGCAATGTGAGCCTCTGACAAACAACTATATGTACAATTATTATAATTTTTTACTGAACAAAAAATATTTTATCAACAATTATTTAAAAAATAATTCACCAGCCTATAATTAATAGCTCAATAAGAATTAAAATATTTTGAATTATACTACATACTTTAATAAAATATTAATATAATTTTAAATAATACAAATTTCAAGTATCTACCAGTTATTTGTTTTTGAAACAACAAAATTCAGTTTGAATTCTTAAAAATAATACCTCTTATGAATCATTTATCCATCCATCCGTAGAAACTTTTACAAGTTAGAGCGATTTTTTTTAGATTTAGATTCTCTTTTATTAATTTATCAATTAACTGATATTATCCTTGCTATTTTGTGTATTAATAATTGCAAAATATTTAAAAACAAATTAGGAAAAACACAAAATTAGTCTTTCACCATATAGTCAATGGATTTTCATCTAGAATAAATAGATTTTAACAATCATAAAAATGATTGTGGTTTTATGTTTAATATTTTTTTTTTCATTCCAGTATTAACAGCTTATTAGAAATCTTGGATTAAAGTTTTGGTAACCAAGCAACATTTTTATATCAAAATGTTAAAATAATTGAACATATTTTGATTCTAATGATTGATATACAAAATGTTTTTAAAATATTGAATTTAATGTTTTATTTGTGTCTAAATAATAATTAATTATTGGTTCTAATAAACAGTAAATTGTATTTATCAATAATTATATTAATTGTATTATGCAATACACTCAACTCTGTCTTAAATAAAACTTTGTTTTTATATTTTTACTAACATTAAATTATATTATATAATAACAATAACTGTATCATTAAAATATCTTGTGTCTTTGATAAATTTAATAATTATTTTATTAAGTGTCCATTTAAATAAAAAAACATTAATTAAACTTTTATTTTTTATATAGATCAAATAACAATTATTTTTTTTTATACATATTTCATATTCACATAATATTATAACTAATGTGAGTGTACTCGTATGACATTGACAAATTGTATTAATATTGTATATTGCCTCAAAAAATATAGATATTTTATAATTTATTTTTATCATAAATATTGTTTTATCTCTTATAAATTAAAATAAAATGGAGATACAAGTTAAATTTAACTTAAATAAAACATTATTGAAGTACATCTTAAGATAAAATTATGAATGTATATTTTTATTTAATTTTTAAATATTATACTAATTATTTTTACTTTAATGTTTTTAGTCCTTAGGATGTTTACTGTATGCAATGCTTTATAAAAAATCACCTTTCGACTTGGTTTATGAACGAGGAGATTCTGTTGCTTTGGCTGTTATAAGTGGAAAAATATATTTTCCTCCAAATTCTAATGAAGTAAAAATTTTTATAAATAACACTACTTTAAAATTGTTTTCTTTGTAATATTTTGTAATATTATAAATGTTTTTTTTATATTATTTTAGAATGTCAACAGTTTGATAAAGACAATGCTAACAGTAGATCACTTCAAAAGACCATTTATAGATGATATATTAAAATCAATCAATGTTATTGATGAAATATTTGATCAAGACTTTAATGAACATACAATTGTTAACTCAAATAATTATTGTACTGCTTAAAAATTATAATTAAAACATAGAATTAATATCATAATAAAATCAATTATCTATACCTACTGATCCTACTGTAATTGATTAATGATGTCACTTATATTTTTACAAATATATGAACTAAACCAATTTATTTTTATTTTATTAAATTTGTACTTTGGTTTTGTAAATGTTATTTGAAATTTATTTTTTATTCAAAATTTTACATTTACAGTAAATTTTGTTTGAGGATTAGTAATGTTTAATTATGTATAATTATGTCATGTTTTATACTTAAGTCATTTATGTAAAATCTCAAATAACAATTTTTAAAACGCATAAAAAATAATAACTATTTAAACTTTCTGTTTCATTTAATACTCTACATACTTTTTTTTAATTTGAACAGATATTAAAATAATTATTTTTACTCTAAATTGATGCTTTTATTTATCTCATAGTTGATAAATTTAATATTAAATGTAGATAAATATAATTTAATAAAAGTGTATTATATAAAATAATTTATCAGAAATCTTGCTTGAAATTAACGATTATCAATGTATAGTTTTGTTAAACAGTGGGTCATCTATAAAACTCCCCTCTACTTATAGGTTGTAAAAAAAATAATGTATTTCCTGCACACATAAGACTATTGTTGCTTATGAATTACTCATAATCGTTTTCTACAAGACAATAACGGTTTGCGATTAGCATATCGTTTTAAATACGAATTAAATGTTACACGTCATAGTAAGCATAACGTATAATTACTACGTGTTGTAAACGAGATTTCGTTAGAAACTACTTGATAAATATTGTGCTTTATTAAAGCGTGTTTTTTTAATGAAATAAGACTACTAGTTTACCACTGTTTGCCTTATTCACCTTTGACGGGCGTTTGTTGAACTAATAAATGTTCAATACAATACGTAATGAGTAATGGTATATTATGACGTACATCATTTGTATTAAACCAAGACATGCCAACCGCACAGGTTATATAATATATAGGCTACGACCTTCAAAATTTAAACAAGACAAGATATTACCGATATTGGACAATTCATATATTTTTTTATTTTATTATAATTCATAATAAAATATAAATTCTTGAAAATACACTTCCCGATAAATATAGGAATATAATAGTCTACCTTTGTAATAAACTATTACCATTAACCATTTTCTGTTAATAAACTATGTACCTACCCTAATGGTTAATTGCGAATACGATTATTAACATAATACCTATTATTAATCGTGATTGTAAGTAATAATTTCCTAAGCAAGCCGTTCACAAGTTAATATCACAATAACTAAATATCAAAAAATTCCTACTATATTTGTTACTGACATACCTACCTACTGGATAAACATTACTTAATGGATACTAAATTCATAATATACTTAGGGCCTAAGGAATAATCAAATAGAAATGATTTGAATATTGTTGATTGAGGGATTTGAATAGGCCTAATACAATCGTTTTGATGCCATCGCATAAGATATCAGAAAATTAATAATCGTCAATCGATAATAACTTAATAGTATTAATAAGCAATTATACTCGGCGATCGACGTAGCATGTACGTGTTCGGTATATCATACTTATATTATAAATTTTAATGATTATTCATTAATGAGTTAAGTCTCAAGACGGACAACTGTTGAAGTGAAACCCCCTGAAACGATTCGTCCATCAGATCGCAGTGTGTCCAAGACCGGGGGCAACTAGGCTACATTCCATGCACTGTCAACTGTCCACCATGATAACAACCACTGTGGCCAATTTATCTGCCACATTTCCCGTTACGATGGCGTGAGTTGTCGTAGTTATTCTGTCAACCAGTTCCGGCAATGAGTTAACCAACTGCTTAAATCACCATTGCTCGTTCGTAGTATATTCTTTTTATCGAATACCGAAAATTCATTATCGCTCCCGTTCGGGTTGTTCTTCCTATACGTCACATCGAATAATAATAATAATAATAATAATAATAATAATAATAATAATAATAATAGTTATAATACATCAGTCGTTTTTGAAGCGCCGTCGCCAATTTTTCCCAAGAACAAATAAAATTCAAAGGAGGACATTCGTTTCGCTTTAAACTGCCGGTTAGACGAAGCACGTTAATATTATATTATTGTCGTCTGTCATTACAGTGTTGTAACACGCCCGCATCAAGGAGGTACGATTAACGCGCGCACACGACGACGAGATACTACACTTACAGTTATTATTGTTTGAAATGTAAGCATTTTATTACGTTATACATAATATATTATTTTATTATACTGTTTTTTCAATTGTCGTTAATAATTGTTATTTTACATAATACCCAGGTATTTTGTATCATGTGTTTATTGATCGTGTCGTTATTAATGGACAAATGATGATCGTTTTATTGCTACCAATGTGTGACGATGGTTTTTTTATATTACTTACATTCTTGTATTATAATTTTTAATGTATAGATGTCTCGATTAACTCCCACCCTTGGGTTTCTTGGCCTCACTTAATTGAGTGGCTATTATCCCCGTCTGTTTAACTGTTTAAATATAATCCAATGCATTGATACCATTGTATGATTATACGAATAAAAAAAAATATCTGCTTATTGTGAATTGTGATATATCTTAAAACAAGCCGTATAATTTTTATTGAAGCGCTTAGTCATTCAGTAATGACTATTTATTTATAAGTTAAGATCAATAAAAGTTTGATCATATTCAAAGACCAGAATACAATTTTGACTTGTTTTATATACTTCAATGTAGTATTCTTAAATAAATAAATTATACTTTACTTCTATTTTACATTATTTATACAAATATTGAAATTTAGTGATTAGATTTGGGTTTTTGAATAGTATTTTAAAATATATCAAGCTTTGCGTAATATTAATTATTTATGATCTGATGAGAATAAAGATAAAAATTAGTTCTAACAGACATAATATGTTTCTGTAAACTAAGTTATTAAATCATTCAAGGAATATATTTAATTATTATTTAAAACGTGCCAGAGGTATTTCACCATTAAATAAATGTACAACAAAGTTAAATTATTCTGATTATTATGATAGAAACAAATAGTTTAAGAAAAATCAATACAATTTAATATTTTTAATATGTCTGATCAAAACATCCTATACAAGATTCAATAACTTATATAAAATTTAAGACATGCAACAGTGTGTATACCTCAAAATTGCTCAAAATGTACACAATACCATGAACTCCGTATGCAATCATGTTGTACACCTTTTATTTTATTACCAACAATATAATATACTAACAATAATTGTGTAAAACTACTATAGCAGGAGTAACCAAATAATATTTTAGAAAGACACCATGAGGAATCTGGAAATTTTTCAAGAGCAAAAGACGCCAAACTACAAATTTTTAACATTTTGATATCATAAAATTTTAAGTCATGATTACTTGTTTTCTTGTTTATGGGCTGAATATAATTTGTTCACAGGATGCCATTTGGCAACCCCTGATCCAAGTTTGGTAAATTGGGTTCCAGAAAAAAAAAATGTTAGTATGTTAAATATAATACTTCAAATTTTATTTACAATCGTGGTATAAATATTGTATAAATGATAAATTAAAATGTATTATGTGGTTTTTATTATATCATGTTCTCAGTAAAAACTTAACTTAAAATTCAAATCAGCTTATCATATTTATAGTATATTTTATCATTTGTTCCCTTAAGCGTTAGTTCCTTAATAAAATTAAAAATATTGGGACGAGGGCTGTAAAAGCATAGGTTTAATACAGCATAATATGATTCACAACAATTCATTGTAGTAGCTGCCAATTCAGACCAAATATCAATTGCAAAATATATGTATTGGCTTACCTTACCATTTGGTTGTATAACTATTAGATCTTCTACAAAACATTCATCATTTACCAACTTCTTCAGGTGTTAAAAATCTGGCTGACCAGAAAAATAATTTAAAAAATTGCTTTTTTTTATATTAAAACTGTTATATAAATATAAAATATTAAGTTTTAAATTTTTAATATTTTAGACCAATGGTTTATAACTAAAACCCAACAAACCTATTAACTTTTTATACCCATGACTCAACTTACCGCTTTCAAAGTGTATACAAATTATCACGGACCCAATTTACCTAGTCCCCTGATCTATAAGTACTTGGTAGGTAAGTACTAAACTATGGGATTTATGATCAAGTATAAGGCAGGAATATTAAAAGTATTAGGATAGTCATTGTTGAAGGGTGATTATATAAATGTAACACATTACTATACATGGAAGAAGATATACGTTTTTTTGTCGGTCTATGTGCATTTCCCATTTCTTCATAATCAATGTGGCCAGCCGCTAGGCGGTAAAAAGGGAAAGAAATGTTATTGGTAGTGTCAAATGTATGCATGGCTCGTGTACCTTCTCTCATAAAATGGAGTATAGTTTCATTTTATATCAATATAATTATTTAGATATCTAATAAACATATTATAATACGAATTTGATGTCATAATATTAGATTTCAACATCAAAATATATTTTACTTTTTAGTACAATCTGTGTGAACCATGCTATTAATTGAGAAAGTTAAATATCTCTGTGTCATATTTCATAAAATATTGAATTGGGGTTTTCACATCAAATCTAAAAGAAAAATCTTAAATTGTTGACTTAATTTACTTTGTATAATTCTGAAGTCAAAATTAGCTTTTCACATAAAAATTTCAATCTACAAATCCCTATTTAGGCCTATGCAATACAAATCTGGGGTTATGCAAAAACTATCCTGAGTATATACTCTGCACATCTTGATTCTTCCAATTCATCACTCTTCTGCACCCATGGTGTGTATCCAATTTCACTCTTTAAAGTTGAACTAGTAAACCAATTAACTACAAAATATTATAAAAAATGTCATTCTTTAATTGCTGAACTTGCATCCAACTCACTTCTTGGAAATCCTACAAGTCATCTTAAAAGAAAATTGTGTCAAAATATATTGAATGATTAACGTGGTCAACTAACCATTTAAAAATAATTTGCAAAAATTAATTATAGGTTTATCACTAGACCAACCTTCTTCATTTATATGGTATATTATTATTGTATATTCTTTTCATTTTCTAATTTGTCAATTATATCTTGTAGCATAGATTGTAAATAATTTTTTTTATAAGAGAAAAAAAGAAAACTAAGAAATTTGAGTATTTAAATTAAATTTAGTATATGAATATTATAGATTTACTTATAATGCAATACTTAAAAATTTATTAAATATAATTATTACATATTTTTTAAATACAAATATTTAATGATAAAATATACATTAAAATATTTACAGTATTCTGAATCCCAATTTTATTTTCTTGTTTTTTAAATACTGAATTTAATTTATTATATTACCTCCCTCGATACTAGGATTCTGTATTTTTTAATGATCTCTAAATCAGTATTCCATGTATAGAATCTGATTCAAATATTAGAAATTAAAAAATAGTAAATATAATGTTGCATTTTTCCCAGGTTTATAAATCTGTAATTAGTTGATTCTATTTTGTAATTACCTACATATAGAAACATGTTTTTTAACTATGTTTCCTTGATGGTAACTGATTTTGAATAATATATTCATATACTTAAATTATAAAACAAAATTATGAACCAATGTTTTTTTTTTAATTTTTTTATAAGATACCTATTTTTATATAAATTTTTTGGGTTTCAAGGTGATTCAAATTTTAACCCCATTTTATCCCTTAGTTTAAATATGTAACTATAGATATTAGACAGTAATATTATTTGTTTATTGTATACCTGCTATAATCTTATTTAACATAATTCTATCATATTATCTAGCTCATTCAAATAAAAATGTATTTTATTATTATTTTTATTTATTTTGTTTATACAAATAGGACAATTTTTATTATTAATTTACTTTAATTTTATCTGTTTAACACAATGTAACTTGCAACATAAAAATATTGCAAATTCTTCACCAATTCTTGACTGTCTATTATAATATACAGTATATAATTATAGAGGTTACTAATTTGAATTGTAAAATTAGTATCCCTTGTGTGATCCTCCTTGTGTATTATAATTGTTATTTCATTTAATTAAGCCAATATTAAACTTTCTGGATTGTCATTTGTTAAACCAATTATGTTTAACTTTTAAATAAAAATATTTACCTATATTTATGTATTAAATATAAATTAAATAGTTTCACATTCATTTATAAAAACAATTTTCTCATTTATTTATAGTGTAATATAAAATTATAATAACTCATCTATATAGCACTAAGTGTGTTCAATATTAAACTAATCTTTTATATTAAAGAAATTTATAATTCATACATATTTATCAAAATTAATATTATATATAATTTAAATATCTATAACACATCAAACACACTTCACAATAAACATTATATTCTTATCTTTATACAACTCTAAGCCTTTTTGATACTATAACAAAGTTGTTTCAAAAATCCTTTAGTGTCATCATAATGTTCCCTCTTCAATTTTTTGTTAGGAAAAGTACACATTTTATTTCGTTTTTCCACTTATCTGACAAATGTTATAAATATAACTATTAATTATATTAATTGATATTTACTTAAATTAATGCTGATGTACTATATATGTATATTATAATGATGTGAGTATTTTGGCGCATAAAAATTGAAATTTGAGGTAGTAGTTATATGAGTTACAAGCAACGCTGGATTGGAAAGATATCGGCCTACTAAATTTTAGAACTTCTAATATTTGATTAAATAAAATTTCGGTTTAAATAATTCAAATCAGTTATATTTTCCACCAATTTTTGTACTAATTTATCACAAAAATAAAAAATTAATACGACCAAACGTTCAAATCCGGCCCATATTTTGAGCGACCCACCGAGTCATACTAATTTTGCGAAGTATCCCGTACCTCTCCACTCCATTAACGTAAACTTTAAATACTTATAAATCATAAACTATTCATCAAACTTCGAATTTTATGTATTAAATTACTACGAAATATAACGTCATTAGATTTTTAAACAATGAATGTTCGATAAAAGAATCGCCCAATATAGGTGATTTCGAATTTGTCAAAAAAATAGTATTACATTAATATTCCTTCTTTTCCTATACTTTTTGTTATTTTTCCCAGTTATTAAAATATTACTTAAAATTGTATTTTAATTTTGTCTCCTCCCTTTAAATTATACTAACTAGATTACATTTTCTACCAGAAACCATCCCCAAAGTTGGAGTTTGGAGGATTTTTTTGCTCCAAAAAATCTTAACAGACAAAAATAAATATCGTTGTAATACCAATAATTATTCAAATATTTATCGTTTCACTCAAAATCTACAAAAAAATGTTATTAAATTTGTAATAAAACCGTTCTATTAGTTTTTATTTTAGTTTTAACTAAAATTCATACCTATTTTATGTCAAATAATTAAACTATATTTTAACGTACATTACATTTAGCTTTTCTGGCAGAGCCTCTGGATATTTATTGAACAAATAAAAATATATATTGTGTTCTTTTGGACTACTGTTTTCTATACAGACATACATCTGTTATAATTTCAAGCTCAAAACATTTTTACAGTGTATTTGATGTACTTCAGCGCATATACCTCTATTGATATGAAATTTAACACACGTTTGATGAAATTATAAATTTTTCAAATAATTTTGTCGGTAGAAAGCTCTTTTAAGGTTTCGAAAGAACTATTTTTTTAAATTTTGAATGATAAAAATTACAATTTTAAGAAGTCGTCACACTCACCATATATTGTTGTTTCCGTCATACGAGCAAATTCCGGTTCAATACAACTAATTTTATGTTATTAGCTTAAATTTTAAAATTCATTGACTTACTGTTAAATTTATATATATTAATCGTTGTACGAACGTTATTCTTGTTCATTTATTAGTTTTTTATAATATTTAATTTTTTTAAGCAAGTTATACCTAATGTTATAAGATAGTGCCTACGTTAAATATTACAATACAAATCTTCTCAGAACTTATTTAAAAATTAAAACTTCTTAATAAATCAATTTATCATCATAATTAATTGCCTTTAGTCTTTATTTTTGGACGGAAAAAATATTATTTGTACATTAAAAAACCCAAAAGGTTATTATACATAAGGTATTGTAATTTTAATTCAATCTTTTGAATTTTTAAATTTTACGATTAAATTGTTACTATGAAAATTTTAATAATTTCTGCAATACTTGTATAGTGGTGTCTTAAGCTAAAGTAGACTGCTTAAAACTGTTTCAAATATGTATTTAATATTGTATTACGTTTTGTTTGCGTTGTGAAAAATCTTATATAATCTGAGACATATTTCTTAGGTATTTTGCGCCCCACGTTAGAAAAATAAACCGTACCGTATTATATGAAAATACTCTACAAAGTTCAAAATTTACCGCCCGGGTCCTAATCTCCCCTAGCTCTCCCCTTAATACGTCTCTGAATATAATAATACCTTTTCCGAAATTGTTTTATTTAAATCTAATATTATATGATTTGGTTCTTCTTAATTCCAATATTTAATTTATAATTAACTATAATTATTATTATATTAAGGTTAATTTAAACAATGTAAATAATGATTTATATTACGTTGAAATCAAATTTATTTTACTAAAAATGTAATTAGGAGATAAGCTGTTCCTCTCGAAAGTATACTTAATGAATGAATAAAATAATAACTTTTAATTACTAAAAATACTAAATACAGTATTTTAATAAAATTATCCTAATGAGAGTTTATGTCATCCTTATTAATAAAACTATGTTTATCTGTTATTTAGATTATAATATATTTAACATTAATCTATATCATTTAATATGTCTATTCATAACCTATGATTATAATTTAGCGAAAATTCAATTTATTTCTATTTGATTAAAAATAATCGTCAATGTAAATATTCTTACGTATTGATGTTAGATTTAAAGCACAGGCGTTACATTAATTATATTATTTTAATTCCGTTAAGTACAAATTGATTTGGTTATTACTTATTACTACAACAAAACATACATCTAAACTGGTTTACAATTATATTTATAATATTGTAATATGGGAAAAAAGACGTCCGTAGCCAAGTTACATCACAACATTATTCACTGGGTATAGATAGATGTTACACGCGTACTTGTGGACTTATGGCTCGTAAATAGAGTTTAATTATTATGTATAATATCAATAATACGTTAGATAGTAATGCGTCCATTTATTATAAATACGAATTTACGGACTAATACTGATACCAGCAGGGTTAGGGTTTATCAATGTCAAGGAGTCCTTGGAGTAATTTTAGTTCATTTATAAGTATCTATTTCTCACACTTGTACTTTAAACACATCGACATTTAAAATTAAATAAATTTTTTTTTTGCTGCCGACTAATTATACATTTATGTGTTTTTGAATTGGTTATTACTTATTAATTATTAAATATTATGTATTATAAAGTTTTACTATTTTGAGTTTTAATAGTATAATCAAACTACCTATAGTATAACCTCAATGGTAATGGTATGTTTGTACTTGTTTATTTGTGTTGACCTTATTATTGATTCGGTATAAATACATTTGTTAGCTTTTCGCCTGAAATAATATTTTATTTTTGCGACGTATTTCTAAACAGTTAATAAGTCTTTTATTATTATTCGATATCAATGTCTATAGCGACAAATATACAAAAATAGGTAATTCGTTAATCCGTGTTTTCTCCCTTGTTCTTACATCATATTGTTTACTTTATCATGTTGACACGTTTTACTTTCACTTTTATCGTTATAATATAACTTAAGTGAAATCGGTAAGAGATTTAAAATATATTTTAGTTCTTAGAAAAATAAATTTAATAACACTTCTTCATTAGTTAGGTATCCATTAATGTATTGCCTAAGTAGAGAATACATTTGATTTTGTCAAAGATAAGTATCTAATTGGCAAATATGTATTATTTGATGGAAAATAAATGTAATATTTATTTGATTTAATTAAATAGCTTATTTAATTTAACCAAATTTACTTTAAACATATTTTAAATACATTATGTTAATATTGAAGTTTAATAATTTAATTTCCTGTATTTAAGGCATGTATAATAAATATGAATATATTTAAATGTCTACGTGAGATATGTGGGGTAAGTATTTAGGAATAATATATATGTTGAAACTTAAGTAACCATTTATTTTCTTAGCGTCTAATGTTATTACATTTCTTTCAAGACAATATTTAAAAATTTCGTATTTTAACAAATTATGAAAAATATGACCTTGTCTTTCAACAAGGTCGAAAGAAAAGTATCTAGTACATGCATGTTATTAGTTTCCTGCTTATTTATTAGTTAAGTCTAACCAGATTCTTACTTGTGGAAAAACTTGTAATACTACATATTATTATGACATGACGAGTTTTATTTTAGATTTAAAATTTGGTTTGATAATACGAAATAATATACCTACGTCCTATTTGTACTCTTCGATATACTGCCATATAGTTTTATATTAATTCTAGTCTAATTTTGAATTATGAAGACGACCTTCGGCTATTAATTGCAAGCAACTTAGTCTTAGTGGTAGTTGGCCTTTGTACCTATTACCTAAATAAACACGCAACACGTCTAATATCACAAATACAAAATATTTATTTTTCGCTAATAAACATTCTATCTGTAAAATTGTTTATACAATAAAAATATTATGTGCTAAAATGCAATGACAGCAGTTATTTGACAAGAAAAATAATGTAATAATTACACTTTTCAAAAAATATTTAAAATTCAAACAATTTTAGAATAGTTTTGTGTTAATAGGTACAATTTTAAATGATTTATAAGTATGTACTTAGTTTAGTTTTTATTAAAAACGTATCTAATTGGATATATTAATTAAAACTTTTCCGTACATTATTTTAATATTCTAGTATCTCAATTTGAATCGCAAGTGTTTTTCAACTATTTTTAACACTTTCAATTTTTTCAAATAGGTATGAATTATATTATAGCCCGGTACCTATCATTAAAAACATTGATTTTTATTTCAACAGATATTAAAATGCTGTTATTTTGATCTTGCATTCTCACGTTCGTTTTTATTATCGTACACAGTATATACTGCTTAATGCTTATACGTGATAAAATAATCATATTGCTATTAAAACTAAATAGGTAAGTGTTAGCTGCGACACCTAGTTCGAATAAAGTAAATAAGTATATCATATTAATAGGTTTATAAAAGTTAGAAACTTGCTCATATATTAAAACTATATTAATAAATATAAATAAAAAAATATAATTAAAAATATTCGCTTATCTAAAATCTTGAGTAAAACTTAAGTATATATTTTTACAATTATTAATATTAAGTCACGTTTTATTGTTATTAGAATCATTTTTTTCTATTATAAGTGTAATTTATATACACAAATAATGTAACTTTAATAATTATTTTCTAAAATAAAAATTTTAAGATCATTCCGAGTTGAATATAAATATTTTATTTTTTTACCCGAAGATTTGCTATCGACAGCTTTTTTATGATCAATTGACCCAACAAAACAGGCTTCACAGTCTTAATCATTATTATCTATACCGGTCTAAGTCAATAGGTTATAATATTGCTTTGGATATTATTACGACCTTGGTCACGTAAGAAAGGGCGAGCTTAATAACTTTCTCCGATCATGTCAGTCGTGTTCGCGCCATCGACGGTGTTCACTGTCCGCCTCATGGTATACTGCATTTTTGTAAATCGTTATTCTTGAATACTAACTTAATACTGTGTTTTATTAATAACACAGTTAATAAATTATAACGATCTCCACTGATCGGCATCGGCCCATTTATCAACCTAAACACAATACTGACGGTAATTTGCTTTTTATACAAATATTTTTCTTATTTAGATATTATATTATTTTAATTTAATAACACTTATTTTGTTTAATAAAAACAACGTTAAAATTTTTTTTTTTAGTAATTTTAAGTTAGTATGGTTAAAAAACGTAGATACTTTTTCTGATTTTAGTAATTTTTAAAAATATAATATGTAGTAATAATTGAAAATATAAAATAAATACTAAGAAATCAAAAAAACCTGTGTGCTTTTAAGATTAGTGAACATGAGTACATGACTGAGTCATGTCTACTTTTAAGAACTAAGAGTAGTAATTGATATTTGATTATACTAAATATAACAGTAAAATAACAATTAGGTATCTACAATGTTTACGTTTTGATTATAATTTTCTATTGATAATATTTTCTTGAAATTAATAGTATTGATCATATGACTTCGATTTTTAATAATTATGATATACGTTTTTAAAAAATCTATATTAATTATTTTTGTACGAATCGTTAGTTTTAAAAATTGCCACAGTAAATATTCTCATATTTTGATAATTTTCAATTCATAAGTAAATTATGAGAAAGTATAATATAATAACCAAATTAATAATAATAAAAAACTGGTTTTAGCCATGTTTTTGGTATTTTTTAAAATAGAAATTTTAAATTATGAAATTATTACTAAAAGTAATTCTAATTATATTTATTAGATAATATAATATAGGAAATTAATTTTAAAATATTTTTTTTAATTACATTTATAATAAAAGAATATACTATTTTTAAATGAATAATAAATATAAATAAATATTATTATAGATAACCAAGCTATTAATGTAAACCAAATTATCTGTATTGATAGAAATGTATTTTTATTTTATTTTTTTGTAGTATTAAAATTACAATCAATGTATCTATATGAGGATCACATAATTTGTGTCAATCAATTACTTTAGCAAGAATTTCATAACATAAAATATTATATTATATTAATTTATATTATAATACATACATTATTCTGTTGATAAATACATTTTATATTCACTCATTTGAAGCAGTATTATAAAATGTAGCAATGAATAATATAAAATTCTGGAAACTACATAAATATTATTTTAATATTTATTTTTAAAGCATGTTTCATTCATATTATTTTTAACAAGTTGTTAATTAACCAATTAAGCATACAATTAAATTGATATATTTAGTAATTATCTTATATATTATGTTCATTAATTTGTGGCAATATATATAACCAAACCTGCACGTCATACATGATTTATCCTTGTTTCCACTACAAATTATTATGTAATTGTAGGTATAAGTTTAAAATATAAAATAAATATAAAGAATCAATGATGAATACAAATTTTTGATATTCTCTATTGATTTACAGAATAATTGTACATTTTGATAATAATAAAAACTATTTTTATTTAAGTTATTCTCCATATGCTTCTTATATATATTATATGTTTGATATTTTCACGAATAATATGTAATATTTAAGGTCGTTCAAGTTTACTTATAAATGAAGTTGACCTTTAATATGACCCCTGTGTTATCTATATTTTTTATATATGCCCATATTTTTTTAATACTAATAGATTGATAGAATAAATTGCTCAATAGTCACTTATAATTTGATCAGACTTTTTTTGTTTAAATGCTGTACTTAGGTTTAATGTTTTAATATTTTTTTAATTTAAATTATTTATCAATCATAAAATTGGCCTCTGCTACAATATTGGATAATTCTCCAAGAGACTTGATTTAGAGCAAAAGTGGTATTGTGATCTGCTATAAAATTAAAAAAAAAATAAAGTATATATTAGAAAGAAGTGTTATCAATAAATCTCCTTCATCTGCAATATTTATTATATTATATTTTATGTTAAATCTTTACCCATAATTTATATAGTATCAAGCATTGTAAATTATATATTGCACGTAAAAATAAAAACAACATTTTGTGGTTTATGATATATCTATCAATATTATTTTCAAAAAATATAATAGTTAATGAATAAAATTAAAAAATATATTCATTAATAACTAAATTTGTAAACATTTTATAATATTATTATGATTATTTATGTAATTTACTTATTATTTACATTTTATTTTTCAGTTGATTCATAATGTCAGCCAAAGCAATAAGTGAAGCAACTGGTAAAGATATCATAAACAGAAATTTAGCCCCATTAACATCTGCCGTGAAATGCCGGTTTGCTTCAGTTAATGAAAACACTAAATGGGAAGACCTCGTACTGGATAACCCATGGCTTAAAACTGAAGTATTAATATTAAATATTTTATTTTTAATTAATATTAATAATAGTTAATGAACATTTTATTATTTTTAGAGCTTAGTTGCAAAACCTGATCAGTTAATAAAACGTCGTGGTAAATTAGGCTTGATCAAAGTAAAAACTAACTATACAGAAGCTAAACAGTGGATTCTAGAACGTTTGGGTAAAGACCAACAAATTGGTCGTGCTAATGGAAAACTAAAAAATTTCATCATTGAACCATTCATTCCTCACAAAGATGTGTGTATAATATATGCTCATTTACTTAAATAAATCAATATTTCTAAAGAATTGTTATATGTAGGAAGAAGAAGCATATGTATGTATTTACTCTCATCGCCACGCTGATACAATTCTCTTCCATCATGAAGGTGGTGTAGACATTGGAGATGTTGATGCTAAAGCATTAAAACTTGAAGTACCAATTGGACAAAATGTAACTGAGGAACAAATCTTAGAAAAGCTATTGACTAAAGTCAGCCCGGTCAAACAAAAGTAGATATATTTTAAAATTACATCTAATACATTTATAAAATTTATAAAAATTCATATATTTTAGAACCATTGCAACATTTATAGTTGCTTTATACAAAATGTATGTCAACCTTTATTTCACATATTTGGAAATCAACCCATTGGTAGTAACAGATAGTGCTATATACATTTTGGATTTGGCTGCAAAAGTTGATTCTACTGCTGATTTTATTTGTCGTTCATCTTGGGGTGAAATAGAATACCCACCACCATTTGGACGGGATGCCTTCCCAGAAGAAGCTTATATTGCAGATTTAGATGCTAAAAGTGGAGCTTCTCTTAAAGTAAATTATAAAAACAACAAAGCAATTTAGTATTTTTGGTTATAACCATTTTAACTTATAAAGATTTTTCTAATAATTTCAAATTGTTTTTCGTTTTATTTAGTTAACAATTTTAAACAAAAAAGGACGTATCTGGACAATGGTTGCTGGTGGTGGTGCCTCTGTTATTTATGCTGATACTATTTGTGATTATGGTGGTGCTAGCGAATTGGCCAATTACGGAGAATACAGTGGTGCTCCATCAGAACAACAAACTTATGAGTATGCAAAAACAATTTTGGGTTTGATGACTCAAGAAAAACACCCTGATGGCAAAGTTTTAATTACTGGAGGCGGTATTGCCAATTTCACAAATGTAGCAGCAACGTTCAAAGGTATCGTCACAGCTTTGACAGAATACCAGTCTAAAATTTTAGAACACAATATCACAATATACGTTCGTCGTGCTGGTCCCAACTATCAAGAAGGTCTGAGAATTATAAGGGAAGTAGGAAAGACTTTACGTATTCCTATTTATGTATTTGGCCCAGAAACCCACATGACAGCTATTGTTGGATATGCTCTGGGTAAAAAACCAATACCAAAAGAAACTGAACAAGAATCTGTTACTGCCAATTTTCTGTTACCTGGTGGACAGGTAATACACTTGCTTGTAATTTATTTATTTGTTGGTATTAAAAAATATAATGTTTAGGACTCAAATTCTGTGAATGCAAAACAAGAAGTTGTTGATGGATCTAAAGGAGGTAGTGCAGCAAGTCCAACAGTAACATCATCTGTACGACCAAAGTTACCTTTAACAACTCCTTCTGTTAAGCCTCTATTTGGAAGCAATACTAGGGCTATTGTTTGGGGAATGCAAACCAGAGCTGTACAGGTAAATAATAATTATCATATTTTATTTTTGTTCATCTTTTAATGCATAGTCTTTGTTTAAAAGAAGTCTTATTTAATTAAAATACGATGAACTTATTTTATTTTCCAGAGTATGCTTGATTTTGATTTTGTTTGCCGAAGACATGAACCATCTGTTGCATGCCTTGTATATCCATTCACCGGTGATCATAAATTGAAATTTTACTGGGGACATAAAGAAGTTTTAATTCCTGGTAAGTTATATCTTAGTATTTATTTGATATATCTAATCAAACATTTATTCTTAATTATAGTTTACAAAAGAATGGAAGATGCCATGTTGAAGCATCAGAATGCTGATGTCTTAGTAAACTTTGCATCTTTACGATCTGCTTATGATAGTACAATTGAAACTCTTAATTATCCTCAAGTAAGACTGAAACACTGTAGTTTTACTATCTTTATAGTCAACATTAATTAATAATTAATATTAATGCAAATTATTTAGATCAGAACTATTGCTATTATAGCTGAAGGTATTCCTGAAAATATGACAAGAAAATTAATATTATTGGCCAATGAAAAGAAAGTTACAGTTATCGGACCTGCCACTGTTGGTGGATTAAAACCGGGTGGTTTTAAAATTGGTAACACTGGTGGTATGATGGACAATATTTTACATTCCAAATTATATAGAGCAGGAAGGTAATGTTTCAACTTTTAAGGCAATTCTTTACAACTTTAAAAATTTTAAATTATCTAGACTAAATTAATAATTATATTTATAGTGTTGCATATGTTTCTCGATCTGGTGGTATGTCTAATGAGTTAAATAATATAATCTCAAGAACAACTGATGGTGTATACGAAGGTGTAGCTATTGGTGGTGACCGTTATCCAGGCACTACATTTATGGATCACATCATGCGATATCAAGCAGACCCAGAAATTAAAATGATTGTACTGTTGGGTGAAGTTGGAGGGGTTGAAGAATATGAGGTTTGCGAAGCCTTGACTCAAAAGAAAATCACAAAACCACTTGTGGCCTGGTGTATTGGAACTTGTGCCAGTAAGCTTAAACACTTCTTTGTAGGATTAAAACAATCTATTTTCAACAATTCATTGATGTTCTTAATCGTACCATCTTTGCTAATGTTTATCATTTAATTTTTTATAACTATATAAATGAGTTTTCTGCTCACTAGATTTAACCTGTCCATTCCTACTTTTTAATGGCTAAAAATTGTCGTACATTTAACTTATATGTGTGCCGTAAATTTCCATTAGTTCTTTGAAAACTATCTATGTTATTTTATACCAGTCTATAATTTGTCAAATAAAAGCGTGTAATTTTTCTTCATCTCTCTGTTGCACGTGAAGCACCACACAATTCAGGTATAAATAAAAATATGTTTAAAAACAATATTTATTTCTATCAGGTATGTTTACATCTGAGGTTCAATTTGGTCATGCTGGTTCATGTGCCAACTCTGATCAAGAAACAGCTACTACCAAAAATGCCAGCCTCCGTGAGGCTGGTGCATTTGTACCAACTTCATTTGACTTTTTGGGTGATATTATTCATGATGTTTATAAGAAATTAGTGAAAGAAGGAGTTATCATTCCTCAAGCCGAATTACCACCACCAACTGTTCCCATGGACTACTCTTGGGCACGTGAACTTGGCCTTATTCGTAAACCAGCTTCATTTATGACTAGTATTTGTGATGAACGTGGACAAGAGTTATTGTATGCTGGTATGCCAATTAGTGATGTTCTTAAGGCAGATATGGGTATTGGAGGAGTTATATCACTTTTGTGGTTCCAACGTTCTTTGCCGCCATATGTATGCAAATTCTTTGAAATGTGTCTTATGGTAACTGCTGATCACGGACCAGCTGTATCTGGTGCTCACAATACTATTGTCTGTGCAAGAGCTGGTAAAGATCTAGTTTCATCTCTGGTTTCTGGATTATTGACAATTGGAGACAGATTTGGTGGTGCTTTGGATGGAGCTGCTAAACAATTTACCGAAGCATATGACTCTGGATTGATTCCAATGGAGTTTGTGAACCAAATGCGTAAAAAGGGATCACTTATCATGGGTATTGGTCATCGTGTAAAATCGGTAAGTCATTATTTTTCCTAATAAATATAAATGTTATATTAATTAAGAATAATTTTTTTTTTTAAGATCAATAATCCAGACATGAGAGTAAAGATCATAAAAGAATTTGTTTTGGAAAACTTTCCAGCCACTCCATTATTAAACTATGCTCTTGAAGTAGAAAAAATTACTACATCCAAAAAACCCAATCTTATATTGAATGTTGATGGATGTATTGCTGTATCATTCTGTGACTTATTAAGACACAGTGGAGGTTTTACACGTGAAGAAGCCCAAGAGTATATTGATATGGGCTCAATTAACAGTTTATTTGTACTCGGAAGAAGTATTGGATTTATTGGTTAGTAATATACATCATAATTCATAATATAAAAGATATTTTAAAAGAATGTCAGCACAGTATTTGTTTTCTTTCTTAAATACCCTCATCACAGATAAAATACATTCACATATCATTTTTCTACTTTATTATTTTTTAGCTTTATATTAAAATTGTATTAAGATAATATCAATATGTAATACCTTCAAAAGTATTATTCTTTATAATTTTTACAATTGGCAATTTTACCCTAAAATTTCTCAAAAACATAAAAAAATAAAAATATTTTGTGCTAAAGGATTTTGTCTGTGTTGCACGTAGTCCCGTAAAAGAAAACACAGTGCGCTAACATCCTCTTAAGAAGAATAAAAACATTTTTTAATTAATATTCAATTTTTTTTCATTTTAGGACATTTTATGGATCAGAAGAGATTAAAACAAGGGCTCTACCGTCATCCATGGGACGACATTTCTTATGTCTTACCAGAACAATATAACTAGGAGATATTTTTTTAATTTTGTTTTTTATTTTAATTGGTCGACAAGTGAACAAATCCATTTGCGCTATATAAACACCAATAGAAGTTTTGGTTGCGCACAATTTATTACCTGATAAGTCTACACACAAGCATTTTAAATAGCATCTCAGTTTCAATATTTAAAACAGTTTTGCATTTGATTAGATACCACTAGTAATAATTTTTACTCTGTACATAATAATTACTATTTATTCATTGGGTTTATGTGTAAACCTGTACTAAAATTGCATACATTTTTAATGCACCGTCTTTATTTTTTTTATTTATATATTTTTTTTTTTTTTTTGGTCTTTAAAAAGATTATTTTAGAAATTGTTTAAGATAAAATAAGTTTGTTATTATTGACTTGATTATGTATTGACTTAAATAATGGTGATAATATTCAATTTTTAGATTTTTATTTTCATATTTTTAGTGTTATTTCAGATGTAAATTCTCAAACCGGTCTGAAATGTATAATAAAATTCTCCAACTTCTTAGTTGGTAGAGGTAATACATTACTATATTCTTATCAATTCTTTTATACCTTTAATATCCTAGTATGCTGCTTTAAACTTTGTTAGTTATTTGTAGACCTTGGAAATTAAACATTAAATATATACACATAATATAAATAAATAACCACAAATTTGATATTTTAATCAAGTATTGTATAATACTTAAGTATTAATTGTAGAGCAATACTATTTATTTTTTAATGAAATTAAAAATAGGCAAATATAAATAAATAAAAAATAAAGTGTTTAGTAAGAAATCTTATTTGATTAAAAAAAATTAGCTTTCATGTGATATATCAGTTAATTCTTATCAAATGATATTAATAAAAAATATACTGAAAAATCTAAGTATACTGTTATTTATTTTTGAATTTTTAAAAACCGAAATAGAATTTTCTAAACACATGCATAAAAATGCTCATTTCAAAAATAAAACTTATTTAATATTTAACATCACTCTTAAGTTGGAAATTGATACATTTTTATTGCTCTAAAAGATGTTTAACACTGCAAAAAAAAACATAAAACCAGTAATTCTGCTTAGAATCTAAATGTCATATCATTTTTTTGTATATGATTCATAAGTGCAACTAGGGTTAAACTTCTGAGTAAATTACAGATCCCCTAACAAAACTATAAATTTAAAATATCCCTTAGGGGGCACTACACATTTTAAATTGTGAACAGAGATAAACATTGGATTTACAACAATGTGGTTTTTTTTATGTACTTATGACGTCTTGAGAAATGTAAGCCAATTATGAAAATGGATACTCTACTCAAAATTCTATACAACAACCACTAGTATTTTACTAGTTTCTTATAAATTAATTATTATACATTTGTTAACCTATATTATGATATTGATTACTCAAAATGTTTACAAGTAAAATTTTGTTTAAAATTAAAAGAACAACTAATGCTGACTCCTGAAATAATGATAAAATTTATCCTTTAACTTAGGCCACACCTCAGTTATTATCTTCAATGAAAGCTGGATAATTATCCATAATTATTTTACAATTATGATAATGACAAAACTACCTTGTGTCACTTATTCGAGTTATATTTTTGTTCTTAATTTTAAGTTCTTTTTAATTTCTATAAAATTAAAGATAGGCATAGAAAAATGTACGTATACTGCCTCTAAAAAGTATTAAATAAACTTTTAACTTCTTAGAAACAGATTAAAAACGATTTCTAAATACTGTACAATTATAAACCCCCCACCTTAGACCCTAGTTACGCCAAAGATGTGACTACCTGCATACCACATTTTTACGTATTTTTATATTATCCATGCTTACTTTAAAATCGCGTCCTATTTGTAGCACATACCTTTACTGATTTATACAACACGAGAATGGAATGAAACCAAAATAAAAAAAAACAATTATGTAACTGCTCTACTGTAGGTACAATAAGAGTTTCGTGTATAAAGTATATACGTATACCGGTATATCTCGTCAGTCGCCATTAAGGAGCAAGTCACTGTAATGTACCCGTATGTTAAGTTTAAACTCGTAATGATAAATCATTGGATATGTATAATTATATTTCACCTTATACATCTAACTAGTACGTTATCAACAAGCAACAGATATCACAAATATATTTTAAATGAAATGAATTAAGTAGACGTATTTGAGAGCCATAGTCCATATTGTGTTTATATAGCGGTAGCCGGTAGGGTTATCTACTAACAAAAAAATAAATACTAATAAAAAAAAATAAGGATTAAAAAAAACTATCTGAACTCGGCAAATTCCACCTTGAATTGAGCAACTAAATGTTATAAATGTACTTAAAACGATTTTAAAATATAATTTTATATTGTTCAAAAAAGTTTTTAAAAAATGTATAGTGCTTACCTTTAAGTTTTTAAGGGAACATATATACTATACACACTAATTTATCAAGCATGCTTATTATACTCACCTTATTTTTCTTTTTCAATAATACAATTGTTCAAAATTTGATTTTTTGGAATTTTTAAATATACTATTAAAGACCATATCTTTTTATCCTTGATATTTGTTGTACTACTTAAATAGTATTCTACAGGTGATGAATAGTGATGCAAACTTTTGTATTTTCAAATGAGAATCCTCTTTTTTCTATTATAGAACAATTTACTGTAATAATAACTATATAACAGTAAATTGGATCGTGGAAAAGTCACCGCGTGATAATTCATCGAGCGACTATTCATCGACAAAAATTTACCACGGTTACCCATACAATTCGTCGTGGCTAATTAAAAAATATAAATTAATCTTTGCATTTGCATATACATTTGTATAGGTAGTGTCTAAAAATAATAATATTACAATAAACTACTACTTACATATAATATGAATAATTAAACATTTAACTGAAAATTATAGGTTGCGCTTCTTAAGTACCTAATGTTCTGTAATTCTACTTTGATAGTCATCATTCATCACACTCATTTTTTAATTTTTAAGCAAAGTCCTTGTATTTTCTTTATACGACTATATAATCCGTATAATATTCTGTTTTACTTTGCCCATCATATCAAAAATACCATGTATAAATTCAGTCAAATACCGACTGAAAAATTAGTTTTAAGATATTATCAGTAAACGGTGTGAAAATATTATTTATGAAGCAATTGTGATGAATATTATACGCGTGATTATTTTTACGTGTGGTAAAATATTCAAATACCTAGTACGGTGTTTAGTTAATAATTTTTCTGAAAATGTATAGGTGTATCATTTCAAAACTTAAACGAATACCTAGTGTTGAAATTAATTAACTTTATAAACTAAAAATCAGGTTTATGATAATTGTTTGAAAGATACAGAGGCGTAGTTAATCAATCAATATTCATAAAGAGTTCATTTAAATAATAGAAGTTTATTGTATTGTTTTTGTGGCAATAGATAAATCTTAAGAATTCGAAAACAAGTCCTTAAATACTTTAAGTATATTGTACAAGAAATTGAATAAATTCATAACTAAATTAATTAAAGTAAAAAGAGTGAGCAGATGGGTTCCGCGCTACTATAAATACAGTAGCCAGTAGGTGTCGAGTACCTAAGGTATAAATTTGTTTTTGTACGTAAAGATAGAAAAATGTTTTTCAATTAATTATCGAGTACACTACTACATTGTATAATATACAACAGTGGTCTTCAAACTTTTTGACTCACGACCCAATTATCTTACCATACATTTTTTGCGGTCGTGTCAGCTTTATTAGCCAAAATAATTCAAATTGCCTAATGTCTATAGCTTAATAGGTAATATTTAATTTTTATTATATGCAATGATACAAAAAAAAAAAGTAAACGTAATACTAACATAAATTAATGAGATATATGAGCATGACTGTTTTCACACAAAATACTCCATATCGGCTTTTATAAAAATAATTTATAAAATTTATAGATTAGCCGGATCTTTTATCGATTAAGGCCCGGCAAACACTCGCGTTAATTTAACGCTCGGCAACGCTGTGGCTTTAAGTACCATTCTTATCTTCTACAATTATAAAATAATACGGTTTACTCAAAAAATATTTTATACAATGCCATTAGAAATAATTTTTTTTGTGTCAAACCTAGCATACATAATATATTATAATATCATATAACACATATAAAAATATGAATTTTTTAAAGCTTACGCGACCCATAGTTTGAAGACCACTGCTATACGGTGTACAGTGTTTGAGTTTACAAATAAAAAGAAAACAAGGTAAAATCAATACATTCATCACTTGTTCAGAATCTAAAATGGAAGTGAATATACTTAGTGAATCGCTTTATTTATACCTTAGCGTTTATTTTAATTTGTCGTAAAGCAATATGATGCTGTAATGAAGATAACCTAATCGACTATAATACTATAGGTCACGGTACACAGATTACCTACTTATATAAGTTAACCAAAATCTATAAATACAATTATTAACCATTTCGTTAGAATATCGTTTATACATCGATATAATGTAGACTGTAGATAATAGATGCTTTGTGCGTCCTGTGGCCTGTACCTATACAAAAAAATAAACTTAATAAAAAATTAAACTAAATTTTAATTTTTCTTACCATTAATCGTACTATAATAATATTATATTATTCATTTAAAACTACTTTTTTGGACTTTTACGTTCAAAATGTTGCCAAACATATTTCTTTGTACAATTTCGTGTGCTGCAATCGCTATATCAAGAGCGTGAAATATTTTAGTGTTTATGCCGATGCCGTTTAAAAGCCATATTCGTGGATTTCAACCGTTGTTTGAAGAGTTGACTCACAGAGGACACCGTAACCGTAGTCAATTCATATCTTCAAAATCGCCAGATTGCCAACTACACAGATATTGGACCATTTGTTATCAACGAACATGGTTCGTTAACCGTTAAATAACATATTTGAATTCTAATTTGATACAAATTATTGAAATAAGTGCCTACACATCTAGATTAAAAATGAATTTTTATTTTTCGGTTTTTAATTTAAAAAGCGCTAAATAGTAGTTTTCTTGTTAATACTATTATTTATTAGGTACACGATTCTAAAACATTTAATGAAAATTGAAATACCTCATGTATAGGTGTATATATTATCAGATGGCCCGTGTGCGAAGAGGGTGGGTGATTGAACCTTCCGTTGTTTTTATTGAATTTAGATTATTAACAGTTATTGGTTTTATAGAATTATTATTAAAAGGAAGTTTACTTCTGCATGATTTCTGAAGTATAATGTGTTATCAAAAAACCATAGTTAAAAATTTTATAAATACTTTTCATATAGGTAGTAAGTACTTGAAGAATTAATACAAATATAATACTATTTTTCTTCATAACCCTTTCTATGAAGAAATCTTTCACACAGGTTTGCGAATTATAAATTAAAGACTATAGTTATAGTAAGTATATAAATCATCATAAGCCACATAATCTATAGGTAGGTACAATACTAATACAAAATGTTAGAGAGATATTTACTACCAAAAATCAATAATAATATACGACTTAATAAAATAAACTATAAATTATCTGTATTACGAAATATTCATTATTTTTTTGAGTCAGGGTCATATTTACGGGGAGTGGTTAAAAGGGGTTACTGCCCTTACTCAATAGGCAATAATAAGCATTTAAACATTTTTTTTTAATTAAGTTTTTAAGTTTTATGTATAATATATATTAGTATTACATTATTATTTTACCTTTATTAATTTAATTTATGTTATTTAAAAAAATGGACCAAATGTTTGCCAGATAAATAATAATAATAGCCATTCGAAAATCAAACAATTCTATATTTAAAAACATTTTTAGAAATATCAAGTTCACAATAAAACTGATGTTAAAATATGTTTAGGTAAATTAGACCATAATAAAAAACATGTAATATTAGCTCATAACTGGCCTGAATTTTATAATTTATTTAAGATGAAATCTTATAATAGCTTTCAAATTATTGAAATTATCTTGTTTTTTGACCAAAAGTATATACACTTACTATTCTATTTTTTTATTAAAAAAAAAAAATAATATTATTTATTTTAATTTTCTGAAACTTTTGTCTTATTTATTTAAATACGATTGCATCGATCATTTTTCGGATATAAAACCATACAGTTCCAAATACCTTATAACTAGAGCAAGGACTTTCATGCATTTGCATATTTTTTCTGATTAACTTTATCGTATGCTTGTTAAGTACAAAATACATTTCATAACGTTTATGATGAAATACTCAAAGTTTTTAGTGCATATTTTTGCATATTTGGACATTTTTTGA
The DNA here is from genome assembly GCA_036289425.1 of Rhopalosiphum nymphaeae. Classification (NCBI taxonomy): domain Eukaryota; kingdom Metazoa; phylum Arthropoda; class Insecta; order Hemiptera; family Aphididae; genus Rhopalosiphum; species Rhopalosiphum nymphaeae. The sequence goes on along the minus strand of JAZAQC010000012.1, from coordinate 4,086,142 downwards.
TTTAAGGGTCATATTTATGATTATAAGAGCATATTTTAAGCTTTTAGTGCATATTTTGATGGTTTATCGAAAATCAAGCGCTTTGGTGAATATTTTGCATGAATCAAGGTCAACAATTTGTTGTAAATTTATAAAGACGATAAAGATGAATTTTATCTTGAAATAATAATAATGGTTAGTATTTATAACATCGAAATTGATGAATTAGGAGATTTGAATGCAAGTGAAATGGTTTACTTCAAATATGCACCAATCGCATCAGTGGACGTCGAACGAAGTTTTTCGCAACATAAGAACCTGCTGACAGATAAAAGACGTTCCCTGCTATTTGAAAATATCAAAGAAATGTTAATAATTCAGTGCAATTCTAATTTAGGTAAGGTAAATATTTGAGAATAATTCAACAATTATTTTAAAATACCTTTTTTGTTTTATTAGGTGCAGAATAATAATTAAGAAGAATGAGTTTCCAAGATCAATTTTATAAAATAAATCTAGTTAAAACTTATATAAATTAATTTTTTTAAGGGCATATTTCACCGTATATTTTTAATTTTTTGATGCATAAGTGCATATTTTTAAATGCATATTTTATGATTTTTTAGTGTATGAAAGTTCTTGCTCTACTTATAATCTTATATTCATATCTTTACCTACCGGTTATTGAAACTGTCTCGTTCTGGTGCAGTTATATAGGTAAGTAAATACTTAATACTTTTTTTCTTAATTTATTTACCAACTTTAAAAAAAAAAATAGACTTGTCTAGTTCTTGTACAGAGCCCTTAGAATACAGTAGTAATGATATTCTGTGCCGGATTTAGGGGGGCAAGTAGGTATCCTTGTTTCGGGCGCTGTTGGTGTAAGGGCTCTCAAGTATATGAAAATACTGACCCCCCACCCCATAGCTAATACTATGTAAGGGCGCTACAATTGTATTAGCCCCAAGCGTCCAATATCCTAGATCCGACACTGATGATATTTATAACTAATTTATTTTAGAAAGAAATGTTATGGAAATGATGGACAAGAACTTCGTGACGTCGGTTTTGTCGGTATGGGACCTTGGCTTAGAATTTTCCAAAGTCTTGACACATAAATCAATGGTGGACTTCCTCCGAACAAATTCTGACTCGTTCGATTTAATTATAATAGAGTCGTGTTGTCAAGAATATACTGTGGCCTTGGGAAATAAATTCAACGCTCCTGTTATTAATCTGGCGCCGGCCATGATCTGAAGCAGTGTTAGCAAATGGCTACACGTCCCTTCCATGTTCTCTTACATACCGAACACCCTTTTGGGAACAACGAGCGATATGAGTTTCACTCAACAATTAAAAAACACCATTACGGGGATGTTGCGATTGTATGTAGAAAATTATTTGTATTTACCTAAAATTAAGGAAATAATAGATACACACTTCATATACAAAGGATGGGAATCTAGGCCTTCGCTTGAAGATATGTTAAATAATGTATAGTGTCTAGTCAACGCTCATTATGCGATCGGTGTATCCAGACCATATCTTCCAGGTGTTCTTGATGTAGGTGATATACACATCAAAGAGTCCAAATCTCTGTCTGGTGTAAGTATAATTAATTTAGTATAACTAAGTTATAGGCACTGAGATAGCATTACATATACCATAAACATTTTTCTTCTTTTTCTTAGTCGTTCGTCGTTTCCAACTACATAGATCAGACCGCAAGCTACTTTTATTGCATTAGATATATATTAATTTGTCCTCGCCACTCGAAATACGTTTTTTATATGTAAAATTTACCATGCTTCATTATGTAATTTTGTAATTCTTTATAGTTAGATACTAGCTAATACTTGGTTTTCAGCCAATATTCGCTGCATAATGTATGAGCTTTCCGGACACAGTGCATCCTAGCATGGCGATTGTCGTCAACGACGTTTGAAGTCGCGGGGTTTACAATATGCCAAGTGTTTGCGGTCGAAAAATGATTAATAACAATAATTCTCACACCCACAATTATTCGTATGTATGCAGTGCACACTACACACATATAATATATTGTACAAAAGTATGTACGTATACCTGTGTGCGTGCGCGCGTGAACGTGCGCGTGACCATAATATCAGTAGGTAAATACTTATATTTAACGGACGTTGCTGCCGTTATTTGAAAAGGTATTAAACTTTTTTAATATTTGGGTGGCCAGCAAAGAATAGATGCTACATCCCATTCATGTTTACCGTTTGGTTACAAAACAATACATTATTATAACGTATAAATTCGTTTAAAAAAAAAATATACACTGTTTTATAGTTATACATTTTTTATTTTTGAATGTATGAGATTTTAGAAAGTTTGTAGTTAGTTATAAAATCACACATAATCTGTATTGATATATTATACTGCATATCATTATTTTAAAACCAACTTTGTCGGAAGTTTATTTTTATCGAAAGTATTCTTTTGAAAGCATATTAACATAATTATGCTGTTGAAACTGCAATGAGTGCAATGATATATAATATTAAACAATATTTTGTTGAGAATCGGAATCGTATTTGCTCAGAAATATAAATCTATAGGATATAGGAAATATTTTATTCAAAATGTATATTATTTTCTATTGATTTCATTATACCTATTGGCTATTATACATACAGTTCCAAATTAATAATTTTCTGACAAAATACTTTTCTCATTTTCTAAGCTATACTATTCCAACAAAACACATTTCCAAATAAATATGATTCCAAAATGATATTTACTGAAAGTTAAAATTCCAAACGTATACGTTTTCAAGTAAATAAATATTTATCAAGCATTCAAACAATATTATGTTTCCTAGTAGACAGTGATAGCACTAGATATTTTTTAATGGAAGGCGATACCGATCCAATTTTTTTTCTGGGAGGACATTTATATATGGCTACTTGATCACCTATTAATTTGTTTATACCATATTTTCAGGAAAGTGTTGCTAAAAATTTTTCAGTTATAATATGTTATATTTCTAAATAAATAATCAAAAAACATACCTATTATATTATTATCACAAATATACTACAGTAAAACTTCAATTTTTTCCGTTTTCTTTTATTTGTATGTAACAATACATAATTTTTATTTTTTAATGTATGAAATTTTAGAAAGTGTGCAGTTAGTATTAACTATTTTTATTTTTAAATGTGCAAAAAGAAATATTTAATTTGAATATAACAATCAAACTTAAAATAATATAACTTAAGTCTAAAACTCTTTAAATTAATTAATATTATTGTATATAGGTATTAATAATAATTTACAATTTCTTTATTTACTTACGTTTTCTTAACATTAAATAATTGGGGGCAATGGAAGGGCAAAATAAAATTCTGAAACGCATTTCCCCACCCTTTCTATTGTGTACCGCCTGAGAGTAGATATTATACTTTTCCGAAAAATATGTATCCAAAATATTACAAATACAGATACATACAAGTTAAAAAATATATTGATCACATTTTTAAGTTCCGATCAATTATTTAAGCCCTTTTAATTTTCATTCAATGACTAATGAAATAAAAGAAACTATATATTTATATATTCATACATAGGCATGCGCACAGGGCGTGGCACACCCTGTGATTTTTTATGGTCCGAAGCGCCCTGTGCCTTAATTTACCTAAATACATAAATTCATTCAATTTTAGATAACTTTTTTAAAGCGAATTTAAAAAAAAATTGAATAATTTATTATGATTAATTTAAGATTTAAGCAGGATATATTTATCTTGGTTGGTGCTATGGCATGTAATTTAAATATAAATATAACTTAAAATAGGTACCTACTACAAAAATTTTGTTAACATTTTCCAATGTTTCAGAGGATGATTTATTAACTGAACTGAAACTTTTTTTTTAAAATTATCAAAATGTTATGCAATTAAATAAAACTACTAGTGAATTTGTTTGTGAATGAATTCATTGGTTGAAAAAAATTGAAGATTCCTCAGTATATACTTGTGTTTTTAAAACTTTAAAAATGTTTACAATCATACCTGTAACTGGTGTAACTAGCTGTATGTGAGAACGTGTTTTTTCAAAATTAACTAAAGTAAAAACAAATTATGCAATAGGTACAATGGGTCATGAACATTTAGAGTTATTATTATTGCTTTTCACAGAACAAGAAATGGTATCGAAGGTAGATTTAAATGCAGTAATATATAAATTCAATAACATGGGTAATAGACGAATGTCTCTCTAAGTACATAAAATACATTTATGATTTCTAGCTATGTAATTCATAGTTATTATATTTGTAAAATAATTATACTTTATTTTAATTTATTAGTAGCTGTTTAGTATAAAATATTTAAAATAATATACTTAAAAATTAAAATTATATTAAACTGTGTAAGAAAAAGGGGTTATAAAATGGTCGATCAGGCATCAGAAGACCGATGATAAATATGGACACTACCTGCTTTTAGAGTCTGCGCACGCCTATGTATTTATGAGTAGTTTCAATCATTGGAGTTATTTTAATACTTGTATTATTACCTAACGTACTGTATAATTGAAGTGTTAAAATAACTATAGACTATAATCATTAATAGTATTTATAATCAATGGTATTATATTTTAATATGATTATATAAAGTTAAAATTATAGACATAACAACTTACAAGATTATATAATATAATATTATTATATTATGTATAATTATATACTCTGTGGCTCTATTAAGTAGTTATTAAAATAGTGTATATAATTATATATTATGAAACTCTACTTGGTCATTTAAAGTTGTAAAATTCAATTATGTTTTGAACAAGAAGATTTATTAATTATTTTTTCAAGATGAAAATTGGTGTTTTACTTTAGCACACTTAGCTGATATGTTTAAAAATTAAATTATCTATAAATGAGTCAATGCAATGACATCAAGAAACAATAATTTTTACAACAAATAAAATCAGAGGGTTTAAAAATGAAATCGTATTTTGAATATTTTCAACAATTATGAAAATTATTTTTAAAATTATCCTCCATTTTAAAAATTCAATACTAAAGAACTACAAAAACTTATAATTTAACACCTTAAATATTACTCGAAGAACAAGTTAATTACTAATTTCCATTATTGACAATATCTAAATTTATTTAATATTAGACATTGTGGATGAACTTACTTATCATAATAATTAGTTAATATGTGTGAAAAATTATATGTTTCAATCCTACAGCACAAATAATGTAAATAATTAAAAAAACATAGATTTCCTCAGGTTAAGCTTAAGTTTAAATTAAGAATAACCTGCTTTTTCTCAGAAAGCAATATACTACTGTGTTACTGTACTGTCTGTACTTCACGTTTAGATAAATATTATCTTATATTATACGTCTTATTCTATTCTCCCTGCTTCACCTAAGACCATTTCATAATTTAAAAAATATGTATCTAAAAAAAAATATTTTAGTACATGTTACTATTTTATTAATAACAAAAAGAACCCAACCAATTATAACCCTCCAATCACTGGCGGATTCAAGCAGGGGCTTGCCCTCCCCTTGACAGTTATATTATGTATGTATAAAATCTAAAACAACGGAGGCTGCAATAGTATCTTATTTAATTTATATTTATATTTAATATCAGTACAATAAGTTCAATAAGTTTAGACTGTACTTAAAATGTTTGTATGACAATTTATTGAAAATGACTACTAAATTACAATAACGTCAGGTGGAGCGAGTTCGATGAAATTTGTTATTAGTAAATTCTCCAAACTAGACCAAATAGACCAATCTTCATAAAACTTAAAATATATAAGTATTATTATCTAAAACGTATATATAAATTAAATTTGCCATTTCTAGATGCGGTTATTAAGCAGGTAATAATGTTGATTAATTATTCATCTACACAATGAAAATAATATGAACTAATTGACTAATCAACATACAACTAAAAGTATAACTAGTATCTAGCAGAGTTGGGCATTATTCGAATACAATTTTTATTATTTAGATAATATTTTATTCGAATAAAAATTTATTTGAATAATTTTCAAACATAATACTAATATAAAATACAAATATATTATAGAATGATTTATACTTATCACTTGATATACTATAGTATAAAAATAAATATAAATCATCCTATAATATATTTGTATTTTATAAAAGCATTGTATTTGAAAATTATTCAAATACATTTTTATTCGAATTATTCAAATAAGTATTCTAGATAATATTTTGCCCAACTCTGGTCTCTAGTTACTAGAGACTTTAAATTTTGATGATACCTTTATTAAACCAATATAATGTAGAGGTCTAGTATAAATTATTGTTTTAAATTCAAATTTTAAAGATGAGCTCACACGGGAATTTTGATTCAACAAAATGTAAATCAAATAGTTTTTGAGTTTTAATTCGTAGTTGCCATTAGTTACAGAATATAAATAAATATAATAAATTATCAAAAAAATTTAGATGGTGATATACGAAAAAACCCTTTTATGTTAAATTTTATGTTTTATTTAAATTTAGATACAAAAATATATTTTATTTTTGTGAATGAAAATGCTATGATAAATCAATTATAAATTATACAATTGGTCTTAAAAATACTTGCTTAAATAATAGTATAAAAGCATTAAATAGCAATGGTCTCTTTGAGTTCCAATTTCAAGAAAAATTTGAAAATCCTAAATGTAGTGTTAATAATCAGAACCGTGTTGAGGTTTGGTGGAGCCCCTGGCAAACCACTGCATTTGCGCCCCTCTCCAAAAAAAATTGATATATAAAAAATATAATATGCATTTAGCATTTGACAAGCCACGTGCATTTCGTATAATCATATAGGTATAATTATGTTATAAATACATAGATACCTACTTATTTTACGAGAATATTAGTAATATCATCATACATATAAATAATTATACGTATAATATATAGATATTAAGATATTCCATGTATAATAATAATTGTAAATATTTCAAATTTCGTTCTCTTACAGTTTTAACATAAAAAAATTGTATACAATAAAAATAGACCGAGAATCTATTGTAGTAACTTGTTAAATTAAATATATATTTTTCAAATATTACGTGAAAAAAATTATTGCATAACTGATATTGAAATTTGCGCCCCTCTTAGAATTGCGCTCCTGGCCCATGTCCTATTGTCCTGATCTGAATATAGCCCTGATTATAATTGACAAAACCTGTATGATGGGATAAAATATTTTTTCTCGAGTTAACAAAAGACTGGCAGAGGTAAAGCCATTATATAACCATTTGTCATTTGTTGGGCTATGCATTTATTTAGTGTAGACTGTAGAGTCGTCATACAACTACTAATTAGTAAGTAGAGCTTGAATAATATCAGAAGAAATTCAAATACAATCAATTCAAGTATTTATTGCATTGTAATATATAACTAAATAATAAACAATACATATCTTACAAAATATATAAAAAATAAATTTAATATATAATATATTTAATATATCTATCGCTTCATCTCACTTTAGTCCACATACCTTATTATAGTATATATATACTATCTATTTTTACACATTATGTTTGTATGATAAATCAGTTTTTTTAATACTTTGACAGTTTGATACTTTATTATCAAAATAAGAAGTGAATCTCGAGTGAAGCGTTTTAAAATGTATAGTTTTCAATACTGTACACAAGTGGCCTCTCGTTAGATAAATTTTGAAGTTCACGATTTTGAAGGTTTTTTGTTGATTATACTATGTTAATATTACTATTTACTATATAACATATAACTGGATCTGTTGCCTCGACTGACTGTTACCAACATATTATATTAATATATTCTTTTCATAAATCAGTTTCCACTTCCTGTTACTTTTTACTAAATAGTTATTATCAAATTGTATTGAACCTTGAGTTTTCGTAGCAATTATTAACAATTCTTCTCAAATCGTCATGAAGGTGAGATGTTAGTTAACTTACATTATAAATGATAATTGCTCGTGCGGGACAGTTTGGTTTCTTTAATACAGGTACGTGTATCTGACTTACTGATTCCCTGTAATTCAAAATCCTCTATTTTTTAAATTATATTTCACGTGTTAATACTTCAAGATTATTACTAAATATTATGCACGGTTTTAAATTTTAAATTTTAAATTTATAAATTATTAATTTATTACACGATTACACTATTAGAATCAAAGTAAGAACTAAGAATTGCACGGTTATATAATCATAATGCTTGATTGCTATACTAATTAAAACTGTCTTATCTATTTTTAAATTAAAATTGTATTCTTATTAATCCTATTGCTATAGTCGTCAGTCGATAATCGGTATGATAGTATCATACAAATATACAATATAGTACCTATAGTTAATAACTACATTATTTTAGTAATATTTTAAAGGACTTTTACTATAGTAGGCTCCATTACTGTTCTCTTTGATATTTCATGTCATTACTCATTATTATGTTAATAATTAAGTTTATTCTTCAGTTGCATAAACCATGATATGGGCATTTGGCAAGAAACAAATAACAAAAAGTAAAACTATAATAATAATAATAATAATAAACTTTTTTGACGGTTACAAGTTTAATCAACAGTCAGCCGCGGATCCAAGGGGGAGCAAGCGACCATACCCCCCGTAGACTCTGTCACACAGGTTAATTTTAGGATGTCTGTTTTTGGATAAAATACGATACGCACATGGTATTGCCCTCCACGTAAATATTTTCTAGATCCGCGCCTATCAACAGTTGGTTTTGAAATAACATAATCAGATTTTTTTACATCACTCACCGGTTAGTTTTTAATGCAAATTAAAATGGAATATAATTTTGTACAGTTATATAATTTGTTCTTAAATAAAAAAAATATAAAATATGAATTTAAAACTATTTTTATAAATCGTATTCTTCTTTAATATTAAAATTATAAGATCATTACAAGTATGATTTTTCAATGCGCTGCGTTTAATATAATTATAATGTTAATTCTGTTTGATTTAAGGTAAATATTTTTGAAACAAATAGCAGATCAACATAAAATAGTCTGAATTATTCACATATAGTTAAAATGAAAAATTATAATTTTATCATGTGGATTTTTAAACTTCTTACCTTAATCACTGTTACACAAAGTGCTGATATACTTGTTTTTGCACCAATGCCGTTTAAAAGTCACTTTAGTGGATTTCAACCATTATTCAAAGAACTTGTTAATAGAGGACACAATCTTACAGTAGTTAGTATGTTTCCACTAAAGACACCGTTGACAAACTACACAGACATTCCAATTTCAGTAGATGAAAGTATTTTAAAACGTAAGGGAATAATTATTTTAAATAACAAACAATATAAGATGTGTAATTTATATATTGTAAAATAATTTTAATATTGGTATATAAATATTATTTGGTTTAGGAATCGATCCATTGGAGTTGGCTAGTCACGGTTTTCTAACAGTAATGCCTGGTATGTGGCACATGTCTACATTTATAGCTCCAAAAATAGTTTCCAAACCAGAAATGCAAAATTTTATTCTATCCGAGGATTACAAATTTGATCTAGTGATGGTTTTCTCATTTTGCCAAGAGTACACCATCACACTAGGCCATAAGTACAAAGCGCCAGTTATTAATTTAGGCGTTTCGATGTTGTGGCCATCCAATAGTAAATGGATTGGTGAACCATCTACATTTTCATACATACTTGATCAACGAACCAGAGTAACAGATCAAATGTCGTTCTATGAACGGTTCAAAAACACTGTCATTGGAATGTATCAATTATTTTTGGAAGATATTTTTTATTTACCTTTCCACAAAAAGATCATGGATAAATACTTCAAGTATAAAGGTTATGAATCTAGGCCTCCCATCGAAGATATGTTGAGAAACGTGTCAGTGTCATTAATAAATTCGCATTACAGTATTGGTGTGACAAGACCCTACCTGCCTGGTACAATTGAAATTGCAGGACTCCACGTGAACGAACCAAAACCATTAACCGGAGTACAGACATTTTACTATTATCATACTATGTTTTTATAACTATATATATATATATACAGTAGAACCTCGATTAACCGTCAGTCTCGGGACCAGAGCTTTGACGGATAATCAAAAAGATGGTTAAGCAAGCAACACAATTTTTTTTAAACATATATACATACATATTATTTATTATTTTTTTTTAGTAATTATGACATACATATTGATGTAATTAGGTACTACTACTTATTGGTACATTATTATTATTATTATTATTATTATTTAATTTATTAAAAAGTTTTATTATTTACAATTATATACATACTTAACAATTAATATTATAAAAATCGGTTAATTTTTGTAGTCCGTGCAAGTGTGGCCTGACGGTTAATCGAGAAAGACGGTTAATTGAGGGACGGATAATCGAGGTTCTATTGTGTGTATATATATATATATATATATATATGTAATATCTAGTTAAAAAATAATTTTTCTAGAAATTTTTGGAGTTCGTTGAATCAGCGGAGAACGGAGTAATATATTTTAGTTTTGGTACTATTGTAGATCCATCCAAGTTATCGAATTCAACAATAGAAATTTTCATAAACGTTTTAAAGAAAGTGAAGCAAAAAGTAATGTGGAAGTGGAATTCAAAGAATCTGCCACAATTACCCAGTCATATAATGGTTAGCGATTGGTTCCCGCAACCCGATATTTTGGGTAGGTGTTATAAAAACTAATCTAAAATTTTCATTTTACACTAATACCGATTAATTTTAACGCATTTATTATAATATTTATTGAATAGGTCACCCAAACGTTCGTCTTTTCATTACACACGGAGGTGTACACAGCCTCGAAGAAGCTACCTATAATGCGTTACCAATTGTTGGTATTCCTTTCTTTGGCGACCAACACATGAACATGAAATTAGCTGAACGCAATGGCATCGGGAAAATGATAGATCATGTTGATTTGAATGAAAAATCAATGCTATCTGCCATAAATGAAGTTCTTACAAACCCAAAGTAAATATAATTTAAATATGTATAATGACATAGGTATACATAGATATACCTACAACATAATACATTTTAGAAATAATGATAATTTATGATTCATTTTAGATACAAAGAAAACTCGAAGATACGAAGAGAAATATTTAAAGATACCCATCCAAGTCCAATGGATCGGGCGATATATTGGATTGAATACGTTCTCCGTCATGGTGGGGCTAATTACCTTAGGAGTAGTAGTGTTGAATTAAATTTCAATCAATATTTCCTAATAGACGTTTGTTTTGTAATTATTGGCACGACTGCTATAAGTATATTTTTAATAGTTATGATGATTAAATATATTTTTAAAACTAAAAATATCAACTCTTCTAAGAAAAAAAAATAAAATATGATTAATTTATTGATTATAATTTACAATATTCTACATGATTACCTACAAAAGTACATTAATTTGTAAGTAATAAGTTTACAGTTTTTAATTATAATACTTGGCAATTAAAATTATTAACACATTTAATTATACATAATTTATTAATTTGGTAATATAGCTTTAATAAGATATGTAAAAGGCCAATCCACCTGCAATATATTCAACGTTGTATCCTTGACCCTTGTATCTATCAACATATTTTATAATTTCTTGAAAGATATAGCGGTTTTACGGGATTTATAATCACGATTTTCACGTATCATAGAAGTATAAAACGTATATATTTAAAATATAACAATTGAGCTTTATTTGTAAAGAGTATTTAGATGTTTACAGAAACAAATTAACTTCATTAGGTTTTTTGATTAAAACTTTTATTTTATTTTTGCTTTCTTAATTTTTAATCAAGTAAGTATGGTAATTGAAATGAAAAAAGTTTGAATTTTTAAAACTTCAAGAATTTGTGTTAAATAGGAAAATGATAAAAATGTAACTCAGTTGTAATGAGTAGGTGGATAATTAAGCTAGCTTTAACATAAAATATTAATGAGAAAGATCCGATATCACACTCAAGCGGTATAACGATTTGAATCTACAAAAACGTCGGCGTGAACAGTCCCAAAATTTCTATTTTTTAACTTTTTTCCAAAATTATTATAGCTAAAAAGTTGATTGATAACTCATTAAAAAAGGATTATCAAGTAGATACAAAATATGAGATTAAAAATGTTCAAAAAAATTATTTAATTTTTCACAGTTAAAAAAATAGTTATTTTCTGCTAGATTTTCATTTAGCGTGGTAGATTACCGAAACTGGAAAACGGATCTTGTTAGATTCATATTGGCTAGGAGAAGTGCAGTGAAGATTTTCAGAACTTTATCTTCAATCGTTAACTCACTACAAAGCTATAAAGCTAAATAAAGAAAAACGCCCAATTAAATGTTTTAATTTTTTTTTTTTTTTGAAGCTCTGTAATGAATTAACTATAAAAAATAAAGTTCTGAAAATCTTCACTGCACTTCTTATATCCAGTGTGAATCTTACAAGATCCAAAACAACAAAATCCGCTTTCCGGTTTCAGGGATCTATCTCATTAAATGAAAATAAAATACATTGTGCATACATATTGAATACAATTAATAAATTTCTAAAAATAAAAATTAAGATAACTTACATGCCGATATCTGACTTGGCAAGCGTTTTAATTTAGTACTTAACAATTTATGACTTTATATTTTATAAATTGCCTATATAACATTAATAAAATTTAAAAAAAATGTATTTCATTACTTAATACTTATTATCCTATGTTAAGAAACAAAATTATATTAAATACAATAACTAAGTTCCTTATATAAGGTTATATTATTTAATTATTAAATAGACAGTGTTCCCTAATCTATTGTAGGTACTGATAAAGAAAAATATATGCTACCTGCTAACAATGTAGGTTAATCAAGTCAATAATACTTAAAATACTGGTTATACTTACTAATTATTTATGCAAAATATAATTGATTTGATAAATTTAAAGTCTTTAAAGCGAAGTCCTACTTTTTAGAGTGGACTGATAAATGTATTGATTTTATTTTTACTATTAAGTATTTTATCTTTTTTCTATTTTTGTGGATAAGACGGATGAGTAAACGATAAATTGTCGATAAAATGAATCGATTTAAAAAAAAAAAAGGAATGATTTTGGATATCGAATTGAATCTAGTTAGTGGTTTGTACTTCAGAAAGGTCAAACTCAAAAACTACCTGTACTTGTTTTATATTCGGAAAAACATAACAACATTTTTACGCAAATCCAATTTTTGTTTTTTGATGTAACTTGAAAATGAATAATTATATAGAGATACATACTTGAAATGTTTAAAGCATAAGACATTTTTAATTTTTTTAGGTATTTTTAAATATCGATTAAAAATTATTTACTAGGTAGAAATTATTGACAATTTTAAAAATAGTTTCTCATACGTTGCCAATTTTTCAACTAAAAAATATCTAAAATCTATAGGCATAATATTTTATAAGCGTTTAAAATTAGAATTTTGACAAAATTAATTTGTGATTTGACGAACCACTGTTTTCAAATATATTTATAAATTTATGATTTTGATTAAATATTATAGTTGGTGTACGATTTTAAAATTTAAACAACAATATAATTTTAAATAAATGTGTACACGTTATTGATATAATAATCATAAGTGGAGCTTGATAAAATATTTAGTTGGAGGGCTCAAGTCCCAGATTACTTAATGAAAATAATTATTAATAACTTCATATTAAGTTAGAAATAATCTTGTTAATGTACTTATTGTGAAAAACAAAAAAATAAAAATATACCAGCGTTCAGCGTGTGGCAACTAATTATATTTCAATACAAATATTGAAGTATGAATAAATAAGCTAAAATGTATTAACGTATTGCATAGTATTGCAATATTACTACAAATAAAAAAAATAAACTGTAAAATAAAACAAACTGATATAGAAGAAATAACTTTAACTGTTTTATTAAATAATATTTTAAATTGTAAGTAAAATAAAATTACTGTTAAATTATGCCCTTTAAATAATATATTTGTGAATAATGATACAAAACTGAAGGTACATAAATATTAAATAGTGTATACATTTGGGAGGGAGGCTAATCAAAAACATAGGGGGCTTAGTCGCCAAAGCCCTCCCTTAGCTCCATCTATGACAATGATACATAACATTATGTGTGGTATTAAATGGTTTAATTTTGGGAAAACTGTCCGGAATCAATGTATATAAAAGTGTGTGGTTATGACGACCGTTGGGGTAATCAATACTGATCTGAAATATAATTATACATAGTTGTATTATATTATAATGCAATTTATGTTAACTACCCCCCGCCATTTTTTGAGTCTGTAGTAGTGAGTGGGTCCTTGGTATATTTTTTTTTGTCTCTAGAAAATGTTCAGTTCACCACACCACTGGATACATAATATTATATTAAACGTGGGTGTGGGTCAGTTAGACAAAATAAATAATTTTTGAACGAAGTCAAGACGGATTAAATGCCAATGCCCGCGTGTGTTGTCCTTGTCTCCGTTTTACGAACGTAAAACCGCAAATTTGCATTCAGCGGAATCAATTTTATGCCATTAGATTTAATATTAATCAATTTACCTATTAATTGGCTATTATCAAACTTAAAGTTAATAATATTATGTAGGACATCTCGCAGGCTTTTATTGATATTTTAATTTTTTTTAACGAGTTATAGTTATGTAAAATACCTATTAAAACTTTTAAAATACTCGTAACAGTCTTCTCGCTTAAAAATTAAAATATCAATAAAATCCTATGAGATACAGATACTCAAGATAATATTATTAATTTTAAGTTTGTTAATAGGTAAGTCGACTCTAATACTGAAGCTAACGACATAAAATTGATTTCGCTGAACGAAAATTTGTCGAGTTTTACGTTCGTAAGACGAAGACAATACGTCATGCGTCGTAACATATGAGTATAATATGACTGTGCGATGGTAACAAATGGCAGTAGCTGCTATTATAGTCATTGACTGTGACGTGCCTATTCGACGTAACTACGTTGTGCGTGCTGTACTTACCACAGAACAATAGTACTACTACTATTACTGCGTAGTACTTGCTATTATCACACAACAGTTCTTAACCCACTCTGCTGTATTATCATTGTGATAGAATGAATTATAGATATCAAACCAAAATAAATAACAATTTACAGTGGAAATTGGAAATAAATGAAATAATAAATATTGATATTGCATATTGAGAAGTTTTATTTTAATTTTTTAATAATATTAGTTTATTACTTGCTTTTAAAATGTCACTGTATTCTATTAATGCTGTTTCAACATAAAGAATATGTGGCCTTTATTTATATTTAATTATGCAAGTATTGGTGTCTAACGATTTCTTCATTAAGATTTCAACATGTCGGTTCAGCTTAAAGTATTTGCTAAAGCTATCGATCTATCAAAAATTAAAGCTTATTTATTTGGTTCTAATGATACAAAAGGTAATTATATGATAAAAATATAAAAATAATTATTTACATAACAAAGTTAAAAATGAAATTACATTTTTTTTTGGTAGATGTTTTCAATGACACCGTAAATTCTGTATCTCCTGGAGGTGAAATCGTAGTATTTGGATATGACACTAAAATAATTACCTTTACACGTAAATATACTTATTTTGTATGCATTTGCTAGTACATAAAAATTAAAATTAAATATTTCCTACTATTTATAATTATATAGCTAAGTGGTTTTCAAGTTCTACCAATGATAATATTATTAGCCAGACATTTCAAACATTTTGTAGTAATGACATTACCCAAACAAATAAGTATGTTACATTTATGTTTGTAAAATCTTTAATATTTTTTATATAATTATTTAAAAAAAAAAAATGAATATTTATTATCATTTTGTATTCATAATTATAATAATATATTTTATAATATTTCAGTGAACAAATTACCTCAGTTGTATGTCTACCGATTGCAGCAATTGATACAAAACTGTCAACTCATTGTAGTCCTGATTGGTTTTGCATTGCCATTGGATTTTCTAATGGTTTTGTCAAATTTTACACTGAAGTTATTTTCAATTAATTTATATTTTTAATTTATTTTTACCAAATAATAAATTATTTATTTTATTTATAAGGACGGAGACCTATTACTATCACAATTATTTCATAATAGTGCTGTTTTGAAATTAAGATGTCAAAGTCATCAGCCTGCTAAAATTAATCCTCCAACTGTAGAGCAACCTGAAGAAATTGCAATATTATATAGTGAAGTTATGTGCACAGTTGATGGCACAATTTTCATTAATAGTTTAAGGTCTTGTAAAAATCAATTAGTTAAGAGTAAGTATACAAATAAGTGTTATAATTTTATTATTATTCTTATTTAAATTTAAATTAAATTAAATTGAAAATATTGGCTTTTTATAATCACCACAAATAAGTAAAATATGTGTATACAACTAACTTGGTTGAAATAATTAAAACAATTATAGAAAAAGTATATTATTATAATCAAATACTTTTATATTTATTAATTGGATATTATTAATATTTTAGTTCAAGAAAAACACATGGGTGATATAAGTATCTCTCCATTAACATATAAAAAGTGGGCTTTTGATGTTCAGAAAAAGATAAATGATGCTGCTATTGGGCCAAAATATGATATTACTAGTTTTCAACATATAGTAGCAGCCAATATCTGCAAAGGTATTAGCGGTGATAAACAAAATTGTATACCACAAATGACTCAAATTATAGCTGCTGGTCATGAACCGTACTTAGCGATTCATTATACAATTGGGGGACATGCTCAACCCACTTTTGGGAATATAACCAAAGCAGTCACAAATAAATTGAAATCTTCTTTTATACAAACATTACCGTAAGAATTTCATTATTTCATAACAAATTGATAAATTGAATAACTGTTTGTAATTTTAGTTGTTGGTTGTCTTATAATTTATCATTAAATGAAAATCCTGATACACAAGAGCAACCTGAACAGCTTGGATGTCGGTAATAACTAACTACAATAAATTATTCTGTGTAATATTAATAACTAACATATTAATATATCAAATTAATTATTAGTTTTAGTCTCAATGAAATGGAATGTGAAGCTTTGAAAATTGAATTAAGTCCTCAATTATCCATAGGAGTGATCTCTGATAATTTGGAAAAAGTAACACTTTTTGAGGTCAATGCTGGAGGAATAATACGGTAATTTAAGTTTGTGGTTAATTTATATGTTAACAATAATTGTTTTGAATATTTAGAACATGGGATGGATATAAAGACGTTCAATTTGGTTGGCTTGTTGTCAATGAAAATAAAAGTTCTAGTTCTAAACAAGCATTATTTTTAGTAATGTTCATACCTAATAGAGAAGTACTAGAAGTATGGTCAATGCACAGCTATGAAAAAATATCAGTGTCTAAAGTTTCTAAAACTGGAAAGTATGCTCTACTACAAACTTTTCAGGTCATTGATTCAATATTTTATTGATTTTTTTACTGTTTTAGACTATTTTACACAAATTTTGGTTTGTTTGGAGCTCTAAGTACATCAAGAATGAACATATACAATGCTAATTATCGCTGTTATTTTATAGATGAAACAGAAAATATTACTGAAATAAATGTACCTTATCATTGTATAGAAAAGTATATTATTTACTAAAATGTTTGATATACTCATCACGTAATATTAATATTTTTAAATTTTTATTAAATATTTTTAGTTGCTCTAATAGTCAACTTTCTCAAGATATGTATACATTTAAAACATTCAAATCATTATGTAAAAGTGAAAATGTTGATAATGAAATACTCTGCGAAGAAGTTGTGAAATTAGTCAATAATTTAATGACTGATAAAGTAAGGCAACAAGCATTTGATTATATTACAACCAGTAAAAGTATTACACAAAACATCTTGGTTACATTTTTAAAAAGCTTTCAAGCAAATTTAAAAGAAAAAAGTAAAATTTTGTCTAATAACTTAAATACTCAAATATATAGTAATTTGAATTTAATTTTAGAGCAAAGTGAATCTCAAAATTGTAATGAAAATTTATTGAAAAATACAGATAATCATTTGAAACTTATAAAGTTTTTAACATTTTTGTCTAATTTTCAAGAAAAACATCGTTTCCAAGCATCATCTTTATCAGCTGAAGACAAAATACAAGTATACAAGTATAATACTATAATGAGTATAATTACATATATTCATTCTCACTTTTTTAAAGGAATTGTCTAAAACGCTTCGTTTAACCGATCAGGATATGGATAGAATTATTTCTTTACTTCCTATAGAACCAAAAAAAAAAACTGTAGTGATGTTTTATGATGACATTAAATCCTCAAATTTAATTGAATTACTATCTTATTTTAATACAACTGATGAAAATGTGTCTGTAAACATTGATAAAAATGTCGATGAATTATGTAAGATTTACCTATTATTGATATGTATTTTTACAATTGTATGTTAAAAAAAAATATTTTTTATAGGTAAACATATATTTGAACCTATTATGCGGTTTGATAATGATATTGGAGAATGGAATTCCGCATGGATAGCTAGTGGTATTCAATTACCAGATATGGTATATTTAGCTGTTAAATATTGGCTATCAAAACCTCTCACTTTAACGATTGTAACAGAAATGTTAAATTTTCACAGAACAATCGATACTATTTGTAATTCAAATGGTATGAGTTTAATTTATAAATCACTAGAATTTATTAATTACTATTTTATTTTTATTTTTTAGAAATTAAATTTGATTGGAAAATAACCCAAGATCAGTTTTCAAATAGTTCAAATACATTTGCTTGTTTAACTGGAGCTATAATATGTAAAACTATTGCATCTAGTAGAAAAACAGGTTGGTTATTGTATTGATGTGCAGTAGCATAATTATTTGAGTAAGAGTCAAGGGGATTGCTTTTAATATTTTTGTTATTTTTAAAATTTATATTTGTAGTCAATGTTAATAATGAATGGGAATGTATTTCTGATGATGACTATCAATGGAATTTATTAATAGAAAGACTTGAACAATTGTGCCATCTCAATGCAACATTAAAATATTGTTCAAAAGAACCAGTTGGACCTTTTCACTGTTTAAAATATGAGTACTCGTCTATTACACTAACAGATTTACTACAACTTGGACGTGGTAATATTACTAATATTGCATTTATTAATAATAATATATTATAATAGTTAAAATTACTCAATTACATCATTATCTCACATCATAATTATTTTTTTAGGTGGAGTGTCTACACTTGTTAGTAAATGGTTAGCTGGTATAGGCCTAGATCCTACTTTAGTGATTGATGAGTATTTAATAGACTTTGATAAAAAAAAAACTAAACCATTAAATCAAAATAAAGGGATTATGGGTGTTCAAGAAGGACTTGTTATAGATACAGATACAGCAATTGAAGTTAAAGCATTAAATATGGCTGAAAAAGAAATATTAGACACATTAAAACGTCTCAAAACCTGTTTTCCACACAGTTTGAATGGGAATACGTTATTAAGTAATATTTTTTGGGAATATTCATCTGCTTGGAAAAATTGTGTTGCTGATCTTAGACCACTTAAAACAGCTTTAGACGTTGCTGATACAATACCATGTTTGCATACAAGAGAAAGCAAGTATATTAGTCTATAATTTAAGATCATGATTAGTATTATAACTAGTATGTTTTAATTAAATTTTTAGATATGTGTAATTTAGTGTGGTCTACACATATAGCACCTGTTTTTTTATCAGCTGTAAGACTTATTGATCGCGTCGGAAAAATTCCTAAAGATAAGTTATGTATTCAAGATGTTGGGATGCCAGATCAATATATAGTTAAATTTTTTGATTTATGTGAACGTTTTTTTGACATCATTATTAAGGTTGACAATAATAATATAAACTATTAATATTATATTACCTTTAAGGATAATTAATTTATAATATTTCAGGCATCTTTATCAGCTGAAGAAGTTGAACTTGCTGAAATAAAACATGATTTTTTTTGGGAAAATTGGAAAAACAGTAACCAACATAAACTTACTCTTGTTCAAATAGCTTTAAATAAACCTAATCCTGATCAAGAAACTCTTTTTTTGACTCATCAATTTGTTAGAACATTTCATATAATGGCTAAATTTTCATTACACATAATTAAACCACTAAACAGTCTATTTGACTGTAATGTAAGTTAGTATTAAACAATTTTTTTTTCGTATAATAAGACTATCTTTTGTAGGTACACGAGATTGATATTTCTAATTTAAACCAAAACACCTTCAATCAAGAAACACCAAGAACTAAAGTTAAAAAATCAAAAACTAATTTTCTAATTAATTCTATTAATTCAGCAGTTTGCCTTATACAAAAAGATTGTGAGGTATATATATGTTGATATTTACACAATTAACTGTACAAATAATTAAAGTTGACATTTAGTTATCAATATAATAATAAATGTATTGTGTAAACCAAAAATTATATAAATAATTATTCAAGTTTAAATAATACCATATTAAAATAATTAACCAAACTTAACTTAATTTTTCCTTTTTTATTCAATTTTAATTATAAATAATGAAACTGTTTTAGGATGGTCAATATGAATTTGAAAGTAAGGAGTGCATGTTTTGGACAAGTAAAATATTTCAATTAGCTTTTGATTGGCAACTAAATTTAGATGATCTTAGAATATGTCAAGTTGTTTCACTGTATAGTAAAGGACACGACCGTTTAGCTGAAGAAGTAAAAGATTAATTTTTTTTTTGTTTGAATTTGAAACATATTCATAATATATAATTTATTTTATAGATTATACCAGTTATTCACAATAAAGAAAATCTTATAAAAAATTTAATGAATGTAATCAAACATAGATTGAAATTTGAAGTATGCATTAGTGATTTAGACTTTCATGACAAAATTGTACACTTTAGCCCAGAAATTGTTTCTTGGCTTAAAAGTCCAGTAAGTTTTACAATATGAAAGACTAAATATTTAAATTTAAATTAAATGATAATTATTAATTTCAGGTGACAATAGATGTAGAAAAGTCATTATTAAAAGAAACTTTAGAATTAGTACAAACTGTAATAACTTTATTACCAGAAAATGATAGTCAACATGAATTTGTTAGCAATCTAATGGATAGTTTGATGTCCTTAATTAATAGTTGATAACAAAATGTATAAATGTAAATGTGATATTTGAAATGTTACCTCTGAATTGTTTGCAATACAATAAATAATAACACCATTTTATGTGATATTTATTAGTCCAGTAAATATGAATCTAAGTGCTAAAGAGCAAATAATACTTTTTAGTAAAAATAAATGTTGTTTGGTATTCATATACCAACAATATTATTCTGTTGCATAATTTTCCTATTTTACTTGTCCTTTATGAAAATATTCATTTAGTATGTTATTTGTGTTTATTAGATAATTATTTTGTACAAACTTCGTATATTTTTCAATATACATACAAAAATTCATCATTATTCAACTCGAATAAATGATAAAATAATACTTTTAATTTTTTGAATATGCATCAGCAATAAGTAAAATAAATAAAATTAATTGAAATTTATATGTGTATAACAAAATTTAAAAATTGTATTGTCTGCCATACTATAGTCCATTCAAGTATAACTGATGTAAACAATTTTAATATGTAAAAAAGAACAACAATTACATGATTTTAGGGATAAATACTATCTAATCTATCTGTACGATAATATCCTAAATTAAAATTCAGAGATTATTAGGATTTTGTATTTTAAAAATGATAAAGGATGCTAACCCTAATTCTGTGTTAATCACAGTTTTGTAGGCTGTAACCTGCACTGCTAATACCTTTAAACCTTAGTTTGGACCTATATTTGTCATATAATATTATGTAAATTACATTAAAATTATCCCATCAGAAAAATTCTTGATTTACCAGTATGCTGTATTCTAATCCATTCTGATATTTAATGATTTTATATGAAATAAACAAATTCTAAACTTTGTAAATTATAGGTGGATATTTGTTATAAATACATTTGTTAAAAACATTTTTATTTTTTATACATAAGAAAAGTAAAATAAGTTTTCTTTCTCATCTTTCCTAAACTAATAAGTTTCATTAATTTTTTCAAAATGTCAGTAACACAATACATCCTTAAAATTTCTTCGTCTATATATTAATATACTAAGTGTCTAAGTCTTACAGATTACAAATATAATTTGGAAATAAAAAATATTTTTATTTTACATCCTGTCCATTTAGGTTATTATAATATTTTTCAATATTTGATCATCAATGTTTTATAAAGGTAAATCTATTTGTAGGTATCTCATAAGAACTCAATAATTTTTTTTAATTTACTATAATTTAGATAAATTACATAAAGATAGAAGGTCCTTGAGTTATAATATAAATACTAAAATTGTATATAATCAATTTAAAAAAAGTACAATAGGTTAGGGTACAATAATACAAAATAATATTTTTTTATAATTGAATATTGTTTTTAGTTTCCAAATTTTAAAAAAATAAAAAAATATTCACTATATAACAATGTTTATTTAATAATATGCAAAAGTTTAAAATGTAAATATTTTATTTTTTATTTTTTATTGTTCCATAATTTTTAATTATATCAGTAGATTGTGACTTATTTTTTTTTGTATTTAATCTTTTATGAGTTTTTGATGTCCTCACCATTGTTTTTGGTAATTGAAAAAGCTGTTCTTGATTTTTTTTCGCTTCAGTTTCTTGCTTTAATTTTTCTTTTAATTGCTTATAATTTAAATTTTCTTTTTTTCTAGGTTTTGCTCCCAATTTAATAGCTAGCTGTTCTTTTGCTTTAGTATTTCTTGCATCAAAATGAGTTGTAAATTTAAATATTTCATTTTGTAATTTCCTTAAATTAACTTTTTCATCAATTTTTGAATTTGAAGTATTCGACTTTAAATAATTGGTTTTTTGAATTTGATTTGTTCGTTTTCTTGATTTATGTTGAATTATTTCAACAGGTGGACGTTTGCCTTTTAATTTAGAGCATAATGTTTCTACCTCCATAATTTGACTTTCTAAAAAAAACATTTTAATTTAATAAACTTGACGTTTTAAAATTATTCTTATTAGTACCCACTATAATAGTTTATAAATAATGCCAAAGTGTTAATAAATTATAAAACTAATTTCTATGAATTAAAAAAAATAAATAATAATAAAATAAACTTAGAAAAAACAACATTAATTAAATCTTAGACAATTATAGTCTATAGAACATACGTAGGATATAACAATAACACAATCAATTATAAATCTATAATAAGGTGTAAGTTTTAATAATTAGCCACTAGGTAAATAACATCCTATTATTTAAGATATATATTAAATAAACTTACTGTAAATAATATATATTTATGTAATGTTATAAAAGTTTTACTTCCGATTAAGTTATAAATTATTACCAAAGAATATTATCGAATACCTTACCTATTAATTATTTGTCAACAGCACACTTGGATAAGTCTTTCTTTAACGAAATTAAAGTTTTGAAGATACTACTATCTATTCCAGAATTCTAGATTCTAGATAATATATCACTATTGAAAACAGGACACGGTTTAGTATGGTTACAAAACAAGCCAATATTATCACATAGCAAACGATAAGAATTCAAACGGTGCGGTGGCCGGTGAATGGTGATCAGTTTGGAATTGGGACGTTTCACGTTTCATTGGGTTATATTAAATAGGCTTGTTAGGAAATGATTTAAAAATTTTAAAATACCAACTTATTAATCTATACAAATTAATTATATTAAATTGTATTAGTTATATTATTAATTCTATAATAATTATATGATAAAATAAAATATATTATCCTATATTACGATTTACGAATAAAGATGTAGGTATTATTAATATAGGTATTCGTGTTCTATATTATCGAAGATTTTGTTTTTTAGAACACAAGTTATAATAAATGAAAAATATTCTAAATAATAAGTAATTGAAAAAAAGTATTACATATTAAGGTGTAATTCGGAGACACTAAGACGTAAACTTACCTACGTCACATAACCACAAGGCACAAAAGTAGCAATGAGTAGCTTAAATATTTGAAAAAAATGTTAATTGTTTTTGAAATAATAAACAGGTATTTCTCTCTTACGGTTAAAAAGAAAATTACCTTGTATTACATGTTTAGAGTGCAGGTCGTTTTTTTTACTTCTACTAATATGCTAGAACGTTTAAGGGACCGTCACCTAGTCTTTTATAACAATAATAAATTTCACTGTTATTATTGTGATCCGGCGGGGGAAAAATTTGGCAGCCTTTTTAAAAACTTAAATGGTGCTCTGGTGTTAAGTTTATCTATACAGTTAAAATAAGTGGGCAAGTAGCCGATGTTTTGTACAGTAGGCGGTGACTTGCGTCCTCGCAATTGAAGTCACACAAGTTTATATATTTTTAATTTCAAAATAAATTACAAATTTGTATGGTTTTTGTGACTATCGAATGTTGTCATCAATTTCAATGAAATTTTTCAATAACAAATTGAATCTAGTTCTGATGAAATGAATTTCATTTCTTAGCTTTTTATAGAAAATTGTTAATACATTAACTATAAAATAATAAGTAAATATTTGAGATTTTTACTAACTTTGTTAATATTCCAACTTCAAAAGGTTTCCTTCGGGGCCAAGGAAATTGAAAATTGAATTAATTATTAAATGCTATCCCATTACCTATAATATGAGCAGTGTATAATACTATAATAGTACCATTGTCAAGTAACAAATTGAAGGAGGTTTTTTTGGATTAATTGCATTACTGTAAGTTAAGTTAGGTTTTATCTTTCTTCTTAAAAACAATACGCTCGGCCGAGACCACGAGGATCTCGCTTGCCCGATCCTGCAGGGGCCCTGGCGCCTCCTGTTAAAATCAGCGACATGTAAATATTGTATACAAAATTATGTATAATGCATTAATTTTCAATACTATACATCTATATCTGTATAATAATGATAAAGATAAGACATTTACTTTTGAAAGTTATCTTAAATAATATTTTTATATAGCTTATGGATTTGTCTCCAAAGTTGAAATTCTATAATAGAAATATAATTTTAGTTCACGTCATTTCGTTTCTGTGTTATTAATATTATTATTATTTATGGTTTTGTAGTTTCGAATGTTTCAATAGTTTCTTAGTTTATTTTCAAACGGATGATTTTAACCTCTTCGGTTTCGCTTTAATATTATTTAAATCTTACCACATTAATGTAGATAGCTATAGAAAAAAATATAGCTATTGATACTCAAAAAATGATTGAGACAATAGCTTATTCATCTAATGAAATCAATAAAATACTATATAAAATTTGTGTTTTATTATTTAAAGAATTCTTACTGTTTCAAAAATAATTAGTTGTAAAATTGCTTTTATATTTTAGTTATTTCATGATTATTAATTATTATGTATTTATACTAAATTATGTACATTTTTTATTATGATCCATATTGGTAAAAATGTAAAGTACATATATAAAACTATCTTAATGTGTTATTTCAATAAAATGTCATGTACATTTTTTGGGGGCCCCTAAAAAAAATTGATCTATGGGCTTTTGGTGTGCCAGGCCGACACTGCTAATACAATAGATAGAAAATGTAAATGCAAATTTTTGGTGAAAATCTCAAGTAACCACGATGATTCATTTTTGAATTACAACATAATAAAATTAATTTTTTCGAAAAATGTCTTTTTTTTCTCTATTTTGTTTTTTTCAATTATAAAAAAAATAAGTAGTAGGAAACGTTTGTCTCCATAAGTATTTATTAAAATCACTTAACTATGAGAAAATGTATTGAAGTTTAAAATTAAAGCATATTTTCTATTGTAAAAAGCTCCTTCAATGACACAAAAATACATTATTGTAAAATTAATGTATTCACTGCTCCAATCAGTATTTAAAGTATGAATATTGAATAGGTACTATAATATAGTCATACAGAGATCCCACTACAACTTCCCACCAGACAAATAACTGTAACACATGGACAAGTATACTATAAGCCGACTTCCGATCCCGCCTATCTACTTTTGTTATTGTTTTTTCCGTTATCAGTGTGCCGTGACCGACAACGGAAGGCGACAGCGCCGCAGCAGCAGTCGTCTGATAGTCGCGCACCGTACTTTGCGATCGTCCGCGGAACACTATTTATTTTATTATATTTATATATTTAATATTATTATCATAGTATCATTGCTATAGTATATCGTTGTAGGTACCTGTCCTGCCGTCCAGTTATTAGTTAAACGGACTTTTTTTTTTTTTTTATCACCATGACGTGCTGTCGTCACCACTGACCAGTAACTAATTATTTATTATTACTCAATACTCAAAAATGACTTCATGCGTTTCAATAATGGACCGGAATCAATTGTTGCTGTCTGACTTCGAACATACATTGTGTGTTTAATATTAACAGAGTTTGTTTCCTGATGGTCAGCTGAATGTGCCTACTACATCATTGTCATAACTATTATTATTTTCCTCGTTATTGACGTTCCAGTGCGTGGTTATTTTTTATTTTTCGGTTATAATGTCGTTTTCAGAGGACGAATTGTCTGTGAAAGTAGCCGTCAGGTGAGAAATACATTTTATAAATATTTTACTTTCAAAAATACTTAGGTATATGCATTAGTCCTGCTGTACCTATGTGCAATTATATTGAGTAAAGGTAATGTGATATCTAAAATATTGCAGGTGTTAACTATTTATTGGCCTTCGGTCACTGTCTTTGATTTCTATAATATCTATTAATATGGTATATAATAAATCCGTAATGGGTCACATGGCCTTCATAATTTATGACATAAGCCGACAATGCCCATCTCTATGAATGACAAGGAGTGGCAAAAAAATGAATTTTTCATGTGGGGGAACAAGTGGTTTTTCCATATATGGTGATAGCTGGATAGTTAATTTCTGTTTTGTTTATATTTTGTTTTTGCATCAACAGAGGTCATTATTTTGTTGAAACTAGAACAAATAACAATAGTTTTCATTTAATTAGCTTACATTGAGTTTATGTATAATATGTACTATATACATTGTATAGTTTTTATTATACTCACTTTGTTTGAACTTTCTCTTTATGACACATTTTTCATATCCTATATTTCTTTATACTGATTAGATAATATTTTATAGAATACGTCCACAAATTGCACGTGAAGTGATTGATGGCTGTCGTATTTGTACAAATGTAACCCCTGGTGAACCACAAGTAACTTTAGGTTCAGATAAATCATTTACCTATGATTTCGTATTTGATACACATGAAAACCAACAAACTTTATATGAAAACTGTGCATCTAGCCTTGTTGCTGGTGCTCTACAAGGATATAATGCAACAGTCCTTGCATATGGCCAGGTAAATAATAAATTAACCTCCATACGTTGAAATATTAAAAACAAATTATTATATTATTTAGACAGGATCTGGTAAAACATATACGATGGGCACAGGTTTTGATTTGGAGAATATTGATGACACAGATCCGTCCGCCATAGGTATCATTCCACGAGCTATACATCAACTATTTGATGGAATACAATCAATAAAACAACAATCATTGGATGTTGGAGATCCTTCTCCTCATTTTACTGTTACTGCACAATTTTTAGAACTATATAATGAGGAAATAATTGATTTATTTGATACAGCCAATGACTATTCTATAGCTAAAGTATATTAATTGTAATCATTCAATTGTAATAACTATTTTAATAGTTTTATATTTTGTTTAGAATAAAAATGGTATTCGTATTCATGAAGATATGCAACATAATATTTATGTAACTGGTGTATCATGGAAACCTATAAATTCAGCTTCTGAAGCATTGTCTAATTTACGTCAAGGAGCTTTATCTCGTACAACTGCAGCAACCGCTATGAATTCACAATCATCAAGAAGTCATGCAGTCTTCACTATTAACATTCAACAAAAACGATTTGTTAAACATGAGGTATGTGTGTTGTATCATATACAAAGTGATTATTTCATTAAACAACTCGTTATTTAAAAATCTATTTAGGGAATTCCATGCTTGGAGCAAAATAGATCAATATATTTTATTTTACTTCACAAAATTTAAATATGTTTTCAATATTATTATTGGAATAAAACTCAAGTTAGTACTTTTGAGTGCAATTAAATCTATTTTTTTTTCTTAACTCCCAATCGGAAAAACATTTTGGTGAGCTAAGTGAAATGGAACATACATAAATACCAATACAATATGGTACAATATGGATACCTACAAATTTGGTCTACCAATCCAATCACCTAAACTTTAAATACTTGTAACTTATAAAATCTTCATTCAAATTTAAATTTTTATATATTAAAATACTGCAAAATATATTCTACTTTAAAACATAAAATTAAAAATAAATATTTTTATTCAAAAAAGTTAAAATTTTGAAATAATGAGAATTATTTGATAAAATATACTCAATATAGATACATTTAAGATCTTATTTAAAACGTTCAAATATATTATTTTTAGGATGAAGGTACTGAATCAACTTTAGAAGATTGTAGCACAAACTCTACTAGCAATCAAAATCCTGGTGAATTTGAAACGCTTACTGCTAAATTTCATTTTGTTGACTTGGCTGGTTCGGAAAGGTTGAAACGAACTGGTGCTACTGGAGATAGAGCCAAAGAAGGGATATCAATTAACTGTGGTTTATTAGCATTAGGAAATGTTATATCAGCATTAGGAGATAGGTCTAGAAAAGCTCTACATGTGCCTTATAGAGACTCAAAACTAACAAGATTACTTCAAGACTCTTTGGGAGGTAATAGCCGTACTGTAATGATTGCATGTGTTTCACCAAGTGACAGAGATTTTATGGAAACACTGAATACTTTAAAATATGCAAATCGGGCACGTAATATTCAGAACAAGGTGGTAATTAACCAAGATAAATCATCAAGAACAATTCAACTTTTACGACAAGAAATACAACAATTGCAACTTGATATTATGGAATATAAACAGGTAATTTATAATTTCACAATTATAGTTTTCTCTATAAATATTACTATTACTATTGTTAATTTTATATAAAATTATTTAGGGTAAAAGAACTGTAAATGAAAATGGTGAAGAATGTGTAAATGATACATATCTTGAGAATACAATGTTACAGACTGAATTAACTAATATGAGAACTCGTATAAAAGCTATGCAAGAAACTATTGATGTTCTAACTACTAAAAATACACAATTATTAGCTGAAAAGGCAACTGGAGTCTGGTTAAACACAGATGCTGGTATAGAATCTAATATGACTGATGTTATACAAGGTTATTTAAAAGAAATTGAAGAGTTACGAGCAAAATTACTAGAATCAGAACATATGTGTGGTCAACTACGTAAGAATACTTCTTCAGCTACAAAAATTCATGCGAGTTTTCCTAACGAGGAGTACAGTTCAAAAGAATTAATTGCAAAAGCAAAACAAGAGTTAGAAAATGAAAAACAAACACTACAGCGATTAATTTCTGTAAAGTCTCAAGAAACAGAAAGTGAACCTTCAATCTCTGATGGTATTATATTATTATTTAATTTAAAGAAAAATCATAAGTATAAATAAATAGTTTCATTGAGTTACAGATTTAATGTTATTATTATTATTTTATAATGGTTTTTTTATTTTTCAGATAGCGAAGACAACTCATCTGATGATGAAAATGAAAGAGCAAGTGTAGACAGTCAATACAGTCAAGAATTAGCAAATTTAACATCTGAAATTAATTTAAAGCAAAAGCTTATTGAAGAGTTGGAGTTATCTCAGCGTAGATTAGCTAACTTACGACAACATTATGAAGACAAACTTCAACAGTTACAAACAAAAATTAAATTAACTCAAGACGAGAGAGATACAGTTCTTTCTTCTCTTGGTAACTAAACAATTTATTTTATTATTTAAATGAATTTCCAGTAATATCATTTTTTTTTACATTTGTTCATTTAACATTTAGGTAATAATAATAATAATCCATCTGAAAAAGTAAAAAAAGTAAAGGATGATTATGAACGTAGACTTGGTACCATGCAGAAAGAATTAAAATCCTTACAATCTGCTAAAAAAGAACATGCAAAACTCTTAAGAGATCAATCTCAATATGAAAATCAAGTACGAACACTTAAATATGAAGTAAATGATATGAAACGCACTAAAGTAAAATTAATGAATAAAATAAAAGAAGAAACAACTAGACATCATGAGGCAGAAATGAAAAAAGCTAAAGAAATAGCTCAACTGAGAAAAGAATCTAGAAGAGCAGAAATTAGAATGAGAAATCTTGAATCAAAATCCCGTGTTCGTGATGCAGTATTAAAAAGAAAACAAGAAGAAGTAACTGCACTTCGCCGTGCAGCAAGAGCTATAAATAATAATCGTAAAGGTGCTGTAGGCACTCAACAAGCTAATCGCAAGAGTTCCAAACAAACATGGCTCAATTTAGAAAAAAATATATCTGCTTTAACACTTAATAAACAGACATTATATTCTTTAGAAAAAAACATGGAAAGGTAAACTATTTATTTATTATTTTAATTTGATTTAAAAATTACATTTTAATTTTAGATTGTTGCAAGAGCGAAAAAAACTACACTCAGATTTAGATTTCAAATTAAAAAAATTAGCTGAAGCTCATGTGCAACAACCTCGTGATAGTAATTTACATCGTGATTTTGAAGACGAAATTGAAGCAATCAGAGCTAATTTAGATTACGTAGATGAAAGTATAAAAGAACTTCAAGAAAATATACTGCAAATTGAAGATTCTAGGGTTTTTATTTTATTTTACTTTTTCATTGTTAATTTTAATAAATATATTGTATAAATAATATTATGTATTGCAGACTGTTACTGAAAGTTTGGAGTTAAATGGTCATGTAAATAATCTGCCAGATGCTATTTATGTATTGGACAAACTTTTTCAAATGTCTTTACATAATTCTTGTCTGGCAGCCCAGAGAGATATAAATTTGAAAGAGTTAGAAACTAAAATGCAACAAGTAATTATTTAATATATTTATTGTTCAAATTTTTTTTTTAATATTATGATTGAATAAAATTAAAAATGTAAATGCAAAATTAAGTTTGTTGCAATGAACATAACTTAACAATATTGTTAATTAGCATTGATAAACAAATATTGAATACAGTTGGTACAGAAACTTAAGTACATTTGTTAATATATTTTATCTTTAATTCTTAATACAGTGTAAGCTGCTTAATGTAATCAACTCGAGACCCGGGTAAAATTATAACAACAGTCAATGGATAATTTTAATATATTTTATTTTCATTTACATTATTATACTGTCACATAAAAAAATGTAATATCATGATAATATATTTATTGTATTAAAATGGAGTATAAACTATTCAAATATAATATAATATCGAGACTAGACCATTTTAATAAAAATAAATGATAAGTATTTAGTGCAAACATTATTAGAAAAAAATAAGTGTCTTTAATGCTATTAGTAAATTAAATTAATTGGTAATTTAATTATATAAGCTTAAATAATCTTTTATAGTAATAAAAATTTATATTTCCAATTATTTTAAATTTTAATAA
The DNA here is from genome assembly GCA_036289425.1 of Rhopalosiphum nymphaeae. Taxonomy (NCBI): domain Eukaryota; kingdom Metazoa; phylum Arthropoda; class Insecta; order Hemiptera; family Aphididae; genus Rhopalosiphum; species Rhopalosiphum nymphaeae. Next base: position 4,054,423 of record JAZAQC010000012.1, on the reverse strand, counting down.
CTTTTATTATTTTCAGCTTGAGAAAGAAAACGAAATACAAAGACAGTTAATAGAACACATGTTGTCCAGTCGAGAACGTATTAATGAAATGCCTATAAGTATGACTACAAGTAGTGATAGAGATATCAGATCTGTAGTGAGTTCTTCATCTTCATCACGTTCTACCTCCCCTTCAGATATGGCGTAAGTAAATAACTAACTTTAATTACTAGGGATAGGCTAATATTAAATTAACTAGCAATTTATAAATTCTGGTTCTTACTTTTAAAGCAAAAATTTCTAAAATAAAAAATAGTTAATTTATTATGTTTTAAGTATTAAGAATTTGAATAATGTGCCATATTTAACAACATTATATAATAAATAAACATTAAAATAATTTCAACTATTAATACTAATATTAGTTTATACAATTGTTTTAAGTTTTAAGAAAAATTATCAAGTTATTAAATCAATAATATTTCAATATGTTGTATTTGTTTTATGGTGGTCATTTTACTATTATGTATAATTTTTTGTAAATAAAAATTATTTTGTTTAATTATGATCTCAGAAGTAGTACACATTCCAAAAATGATATTGGGGCAAGTAAACATAGGCGAAGACCTGCTCAAGCACAAGAACTTCTTTATGCCTCCAAAAATGTAGACCAACAACGAGTACCTCTCGTACGTGTGCCTAGTGCTTCTTCTTTCTTAAGGTATATTGCATATCTAGTATTCTAATACCTAACTTTGATACTTAATAATATTCATTATGTAATACAAATATATTTCAGACCTGACAAATTTAAACCATCACCTGTAATGGGTCGAAAACAAATTGAAAGACAAGAATCTGTATCACCTCGTCCCATTAGGCGAGGAACTTTTATAATTTCTCCCAATACAAACTTACTAGGCAAACCTGGTTCAATGTGAGTGCTCCTACTAACTATTAACTTTTTAAAATCCCAATATATTTTTTTACCAACATATTTTTAAATTTAAGTTCAATAAATTAACTACAATTATTTATTATGCTTCATAAATCTCATAAATAAATTAACTATACTAACTCGTTGGTGTTGGTGCTTATTTTTCAACCTAACAGGGATCGACTAAACAAAAGCCCTCCAAATTCACCACCTACTTATCGTCGAGCAATCAGTCGCGATGAAAATGTTTTTTCTCGCCTTACATCCAGTACTACTCAACCTAATGAACAACAGCGATCTAAAGGTGTAATACAACCATATCAAGGAAAAGTAAGTATTAATTTTAGTGTATCCATATGCGTATCTTAGAATTGTCTTATCATTTTAGACTTCATTAAAAACTCCTTTGGTATGTACACATATCACAGAAGGTCATTCTAGAGCAGTTCTTGCAGTTTATGCTACTGATGACATGCTGTTTAGTGCCTCTAAAGGTTAGTTATTAAATTATTTATGTAAATGATTAATATTAAGTTTTAATTTGTTTTATTTTTATTAGATAAGACTGTAAAAATTTGGGATCTAAACAGTGGTAAAGAAATTCAAACATTAGCCGGTCACCCAAATAGTGTTGTTGCAATAAAATATGATGAATATGCACAACTTGTGTTTAGTGTAACTTCTTCATATGTAAGAGTTTGGGATATGAGATTGTCAAAATGCATTAAAACACTCAGGTAATATTAGTAAAGAATAAGCTAAAGGAGAGTATGTTTATAGATTAAATGTATCTTGTGAAAGTTTTTAATATTATAGTCTGAGGATATTTTATTTAATACAACATGATGTTTATGTTAATACATTGACTGTTATGTGGTTGCTGATGTTCAAAAAATATTTAAGTATTTCATAGACGCTGGTAGTCACATTATCTATACACCGTACAACCTTAGGCTGTTATTATTACATTTACTTATAATTTGAATATATTTTATGTGACGTTAAACTAATAATAAATATTTTTTATGATGGCATAGGCCATAGAAAAGAAAATTTTAAGTTTTAACAAATTATATTATATACACTTAAAATAATTTAATTTATATCACTATAAAATGGCATTGAAAATAAAATGTGGTTCTGCAATCAACATATTAAAAATAATTAAGAAGTATATTTAGAAATATAACTTAAAAAATACACAAATATGTTATAGAACTTTTTTTGAACAATTTTTTATTGTGCAATTAATATAAAGTAAAATAATTACGAAAAGGTCATTTGTTTTTGATAAAAAATCATATTTTCTTTTCTACTATTTTTGTATGTTTTATCGTAAAACTTATAAAACGAGATATTTACAAAAAGGTTGTTTTTGTGACATTTGACTTCTAAGGTCTAATAACCTTTGAAGCTCACATGATATTGGTGAGAACTTTTCATGTATTGCTTATAACAATGTATTAAGGATGTATGCAAAACTTTTAAATATATTTTTTCTGAGCTGAAGCTTATTTTTTTATTTAATTGGTCTAAATAGGTAATTGAATATTAGACCTCCAACTATGTTATTTGATTTTTATAAATACTTATTAAAAAAGTTTTCTTAATACTAAAATGGTATGATTAACTAATTGTTAATTTAATGTTATAGCTCATCTGGTATTGTTAACAATGGATCAGTAATGTCATCACAAATTCCAGTTGGAGAAATTTTATTAAATGATATTGCACTAAATAATTATGGACGAACATTGTACATGGCATCTGGTGATAAAGTGAAAATTTGGGATATGAGAAAGTAATAGTTATTTTTAAAACTGGTTTGAGAAGTTGAGTATAATAATCATTTTGATTTTAAGGTTTACTGTTCGAGGAAAATTGAGTAGTGGTCATACAGCTGCTGTTATGTGTTTAGCAGTGGGTCGATTTGACAACAAGGATATTATAGTTACTGGATCTAAAGACCATTACATTAAGATGTTTGAAGTTGATGAGGAGGCTGTTGGAACGTATAATCCTACTGTTAATCTTGAACCCCCTCATTATGATGGAATACAAACGCTTGCAATACATAATGAAATACTATTTTCTGGTTCAAGAGATTATGCTATTAAGAAATGGGACCTTGACAAACAAGAATTAGTTACTGTAAATAATTTTTCCACCATTGTTCATAATTATTATTATTTATTAATAAATAATTTTTATTCTTTTCAGTCAATAAATAATGCTCATAAAGATTGGATCTGCGGATTGGCTGTCGTTCCTGATCATCCAATACTATTAAGTGTGTGTCGTAGTGGATCTTTGAAAATGTGGTCAGAGTCGTCTTGCTCACTTCTTGGAGAAATGAAAGCACACGATTCTCCAATTAATGCTATTGCCACAAATTCAACGCATGTCTTTACTGCAGCTCAGTATGTGTTAATTCTCATTATATTAGTATATACATATGTAGCGGTGGTATGGTGGAGGGACAGTTTTGCATGTGGTGTGTGTATGCGATGATTTCAGCCGTGGAGAAGTGAAGATGTGGCGAGTGGCTCAAAATATCTCATTTCCAACAGCTATGACAATGTCAACAGGACGTATGTTCAACCTGGACATGTGAATATTTTAACTCTTGAAAATATTATGTATGGGTTCATCTATAAATGCGGTTATAACATTATTTTTAACTATAAGTTAATTAGTTTTGTTAATTATTTATTTTCTTATTTTATTTGCTCAAACATTTTAATTGTTATTAGATTAAAGTGTATTTTATTAGTTAGTTTTTGCGCTTTCTGAAAATGATTTTTTATTTTGCATGAAAGCTAATTATTTTATTTATTATTGTTGTTATTGTTTCATTATTCAATATTTATTTAATGTTAAATTTGTTTTAGTTGTAAAATTTTATTTTTTGTTATCATATATTCATATTTTATTTATTTAACTTTGGTGGTGGAAGATCAAAAATATATAATGTTAAAATGTGTATATACCTATTCTTAAATAAGAAATGTATAACTAATCACTTTTAAAAGGATTTAAGTATCAAATAGGTGATTGATAAAAAATATTTTTAAGCTCATCACACCACTGATAAGCATTGTTATTTGAGGTAACTTTTCCCACCTTACACCTAACCACCTGATATTTTAAGTGTTCATTTGTCTTTCACGTATTTACTTTTTTTATTTTTTTTTATTACTGTAGTTATTTCTTCTAGACAAAAATTAGATATTATATCTAATTATTTTTAATATTTAATTTTTGCTATATAGGCCTATTTTATTAAATTAAAACTATTAATATACAATTATCTTGTTAAGGTTTTAAAATTCAGTACTAATTCTTATTTTTGATTCTTTTTGGTATGAAATAATGTCTTCCTAAAAAAAAACAATATGCACACTTTTTATATATTTACTATCAATAATTAGTACAGTTATCTACTCATGTTAATCATCAATAAGTGTATATAATAATTAATGGTTAGCTTGACTAAACTACTAATGAAATGTTAATTATTTGCTTATTCTAGGTAAATGACTAAATTTACAAAAATATATTTAGTAATAAAATGACTTGCTTCTGTATTTTTTATTGAATTGAAATATTTTTGTAAATATAGTCATTAACCTTTAATATGATAAAAATTATAGTCTTTTGTATTAAGTTTCCAAGTCCACCTTATAAGTTTTAATGTTTTTAGTTTGTTTATTCATTATTTGTATGACATGCACATTTATGTTTATATATTTATGGACACGATTAACATATATGTTAACATTGTATCATGATCTAACCTGAGTTGATAATAACCAAAGATTAAACAATAATATTAAAGAAATAACTGTATAGTTAGCCATTTCATTAAAATATATAATAAATTAAAATTTTTGTATATGTACATACTTACTATATATTGTAATTATATTCATTATTTTGAAAACTTCATCCGTTATATGCATGATGCTTTGCATGTTATGTGTGTTCGTTAGTTGGTATATTGAACTTAAAAGTTGTAACTAGTCATTATTTGATATTTACAGTGATGGAACAGTGAAGTTATGGCGGGTTAAGTATCGTTTAGACGCGATGGCTTGACGGACAATCATTTGCATTGCAACAATACTCCAGTACATCGGTATACTTATGTTGACCATAATCGTAATGATTAGCCACCTGATATCTTCGGTACATGCCATATTTTGCCATAAACCGAAGCAAACAAAACCTATATTGTAATCTGTGATATTTACTTATTTTGAGTATCTTTCTGCTGAACTGTGTATTTCAGTGTTCCTTACGAATTGGTTCCAAAGATGCATATTTAATAATAACATATTATTTATTACGGGTAGGGAATTATTTTTATTATTTTGAACACAAAAAGAGAACGACTAATTGCATGCTTATTCTTAGGAAATGAAAACGCTCAATATTTTTCAAATAACCATCTAGTATTATTATTATTATTATTATGGTATTTGGTACTGATTATTACTTACAATTTTTTATTTAATAATTTTATGTGCATTGAACACGTTAAATACTTGATTTTTAATAGAATAAATGTTAATTAATCCATTTTAAAAATCAAAAAATGTTTTATTTTTAATATTTAAAAATAGACCTGATCAAAACAATGTTAAGTATAATATGATATATATATATATATATATATATATATACATAAATAAAATATTGTATTACACGTTTTTATTTGATTATTTTAAAATGAGTATAATATTTTAAGATACTTATTACTTAAGTGGTAAATAAAATATATAATAAATTAATATGGAAAATAATTATTAACTATTGTAAGATTAAGGTAAATATTATTAAATTATTTTATATTTAAAAAAATATCACAGAAACTAGTAAAAACTAGCATTGAAAGGTTAACTAACATTTTGAGTGACAAATACATGGCCAAAGTTATTGTATGAATATGTACGGTTCAGTATTAATTCCTTTAGTTTAATACCTGATATAACCTAAAAAATAAAGAACATGAAAAAATATTTTTAAATTTTATTCAAGAGTAAAATCATACTTGTAAGCCATGATTTAACGCTACCATCGAGAATACTGTTTTGATTGTTGCATATGGTGGTAAAAGTCTTAACTGTATGCCAGAAATCATAGTCCAAGCAAGATTACTATCTTCTTCATCACTAACTTCAACAACAAGCTGCATATCACGGTTTCTGAAATAAAATGTGTAAATTATTAAATATAAATACTGACATTTATTGTCCATAACTAAAAATTCTAACATTAAGTAACATTGCAATCTGTTTTTATAATGACAAATTATTGATTGAATTTGTTTGTCTTAAATTACCTGTTATTTTTTATTGAGCATGTGAAGTCAAATTGTTCTTCACAAAAAACCATATCAGGCAAATATGTTATGGAAAATGTTATGTCATCTAATTCTGGAATCTACCAACATATTTTAATAAGGTCTAATTCAATTTTTTTAACTAGTACTATACTACTAACAGTACATTTATATAATTTAATAACAGTTGTTATTTTTTATATCAACATTCAATATAATTAAAATAATTAATATAAACCAATTAATTACCTGTCTAACTAGTGGACTAGATTGTATTTGACCTTTAGTTCCCATATTAGACCGCCATAAAATATCTAACTTGCCAAGATTATTTGTTCTAGTGGGATTTTTTTCAGCAGTTTGATCTAAACTTAATCTATACATATATTGCCGTGTTTCTTTAACATCCAGTATATCCATATCACCAAAAATAGATTTATTATCAGAGCTTCCAAGTAAATGATTCATTGAAATAACTATAGTTAAAAAAAGTAAATTAAAATATTTATTAACAAAAATAATAATTTTAAATTACCATTATATCCTACTGATGACTCTAAGATAAATTTTTCTAATGAGATTGGAGTCGACATAATATTTTGGACTTGAACTTCTAAGTAAACTTCATCAGTCTAAAATAAAAATATTAACATTATTTTAAGGTATATATACTTATATAATTTATAAAAATCTAACAATTGCTAAGATACTTACTACAGTATTGTAGAATTTTGTTTTAAGATCTAAAGGTTTTGGAACTCTATAGCTGAATATTGTTTCAAACGAATGTTTCCTATCATATTCCACTTGACAAATCAATTTACTAAAAAATGCATATTGTTATATATTAATGATATTCTAAATTAATTTCAGCACAATTCTTACTTGACACTACCGTGTTCTTTGACTTCGTGCTTTACAATAACATCAATAGAAGCATATGGGTCTAACTTAGGAAAAGCTTTTGGTCCCAAAATCGGTATATGTGATGTTGCAGTATCTATTTCTGCTTTTAAAATAATATCATAAACTGTTTGAGAACTTTCATTCTTTAAATAAATATAACACAGAAATGTTTCGCCAAGATACAAATTTCTAAAAACATTAATATACACAACTAAAAATTGATTATTTATCAAACTTTTCAAAACTTACTCTAGGACATTAGGAACCAATAGGAATGACCCAGCTGCCAATGTTTCTGCGTCAGCTAATGTAGTCACATCATTTTTTAATTGTGTATTCAACACAGTTCCTGGTAAATCTTTAGAATCACACGTGACTACCTTTGAGTTAAACATAACCGGTTTACCGAGGCGCATTACTAAAGATCAAGTACAAAACAAGTGTTCATATTATAATTTAAAAGTGTTTTTTCCTGATTGTTTGTTGTACCTCTCAATTTTATAGGGTGCTCGATCACTTCTTTCACTTCTATTGAAGTCATGGTTAAGTATTACTGTTATTTCTATAGAAACAATGAATGCAAGTAAAGACTGATACGTAAGAACAGTATGACAACTATTGGGTTCCAATCGCAACAGTACAATGATTGCAAAATGATACAGACATCCGACTAAAAAATATGGTTTAGAAAAACGAAAATAATTATTTAATAAGTTTACGACGATATCCACACAGCAAACTCCAACAATCCACAATAAAAGTAGTAAACAGTGAATGGTGAGTACGAAACACTAACTATACCTAGTTAATACCGCAGAACAATATTAACACTAAATAGTAAATAGTATATAAAAATTAAAAATATAAAATACACATGCGAAAAATAACAAATAATAAAATTCACAAATCTAATATTTATGATAAAACCTTATCGTCCGTTTGATAATGTATATTTTTTTAGGGCATAGATAATAAAGAATTATTTCCACAGGTATATATACATTAATATACATAAATCTAATTATTCCCAATTATTATCTATCTTAATATATGGTCCTCAGCACGGTCTTAGATTAATCCACAGCTTGCTATATATAGATTTATCTAGATATATAGAAGAAGGCTAAATATATATTTGGCCACGATATCAGCTATAATCCATTGTCATTATTTATTATTTTTACTAGTCTGTGCGTTTGCGATATCACTTATCAGCGTGTAACAATAATAACTATAATATGTATTATGTATATTTTCCTTCTTCCTAATGTTGTTTTTCGTTTAAAAATCGTCTAAATTATATACTCGCACACGCAAATATAAAATGAGTATAACAATGTATTCAACAATTCTATCTAAAAAATTTTTGTCTGGTTCACTCTTACATGACCTGAGCAGATCACTGAATGTTGACGCGATCAGTGCTTTAAACAATAGTTCTTTCGGTGCCAAATTGTTTAGCCACAACACAAACAGCATCGGAGTTCAACCTAACAAAAAACAACCACAACAGTCGTCGTTTCTGCGACCCAACAACATCAATTGCACGACGTCGATCGACATCCACCGGCATTACTGCAGTAAAAATTACAGGCCGTTCCCAGAAGTACCAGAATTTCCACCAATCGTTTGGCCAAACATGTTCAAGTCCTTCAAAGCTCTACTATATTCGTATCTAATAATCAAACCACAATTCGACAAAGACTTTAGTCTCGGAGAATTCTCCAAAAACTCCCGAAAGGTATGTCCCCCGCCATTATCCATTGTAGATTTTTGTAGTTACATGTATTTTTTATTACCTATATTTTAAACGAGCAAATCTCAAATATGTATATAGTGTACAGCTAGTATTTTTAAACATATATAATGAGTTAAATGTAAATTCAATTACCTTATAATAATAACGATTATTAAATAAATTATCTAATCAATAAACTTAAATTAATCAATGTTTTAGCTATAAATTAAAATTACCAATAGAGATAACAAATCTATATTACAACTAGTGAGTTCAATTTACTAATAATTTGAATGTTGGAAAATCATGTTTAAAGTAGTTAATTATATGGTTAAACAATTAGAAACGTTGAAGTTTAATGAGACAAGTAGTTATATAAGAAATATGAGTGATTATATTAGTAGACTCATATAACAAATGAGGTACACGATCAAGACATATTCAAGACCTTATTTAAATTGAACTATTTATAGAAATTGTTTTGTATTAACTCAATTATACTTAAAGCATTACAAATTATATATAATTATTGCCCATAGTAGATACCTATTATGTTTGGTGACAATGTAATAGAATAATAATCAAATGTAGACTAAACAAATGGACAGTAATGCTTACATTAGCTAGTTTTTAAAACCTGTGAAACTTCAATTTATGAAACCAAGCATAGAAGTATCTATTTACATCTTTATTGCTTTTTCAGGCTGTTGAAGTAGTGTCTAATTGCATTTCCAAACGTGACTTCTCCACATTACAGGGGTTGGTCACTAACGATGTGCTGGAACAGGTGAAATCAATAGTATCAGATCTCAGTGACAGTGAAATAAAAGACATGGCATTTGATAACGATGACATGTACTTGTTTTTACCAGTACAGTTAGATATTATTAATGACACAAAGTGTGAGTGTGACTATTTTAATTGGATTAATGTATACGTACTATTAAAATTAAAATATATTTTACCCACAACCTTGTATATTAACAAATTTTTATTTTCTAGTTAAAGACAGGCGTTTTGTTGAAATAACTATGTGCTATCATGCAATTCATAATTTAGAAGAGATCAAAAAAAGATCTGAAGAAATTGTAGACATACAAAAAGAATTAAAAAGTAATATATTTGTGTTAAATTATAGATTTATTAGAGAATATACAGAAGGAGTCAAAGATGCATGGACTATAAATGCAATCAATCATTTAAAAGCTGAAGAACACGATAAAACAATTTTGTAAATGGAATTATACTATATTCTTATAACTAAATACCTTTACATTTAGATTTCTTACTATATAATTTTGAATAATTAAATAATATTTATTAACATGTTGCTATCTCATTTATTATACCCCAACCTGTATTTGATCTATTAACCATTGGATTTCACAATAGAATTGTTTATTTTTAAATACCATTAGTGGTATTTTAACACCGACTTTAGTCCAACATATTTAGAGTTTCTTCATATTTCTCTGTAATTGTTTTTAAATTTTAAAATATAATAATATTATTTTTAACAATATTTTCATAGTCAAATTAAATCTATTTTTAAAACGTTGTTTATTCTAACTATTAGATAAATCAACTTACCATAACTATTGTGTAAGTTACCAGTTTTAATAAGCTTATATAAATTTTACATTAAATAAGTACTGTAATATGGCAGTTGATAGTTGTATTTGTGTTTTGTTGGGGGCCTATTTATCGGTTTAATTTAACTTAAATGATTAAGATCTTTTGGTGATTTTGATCTTCAAAGATGGATGAAACCAGTTGTTTATAAAATTATGACATTACTAAAGCTATTCAATTAATCTTTGTAATTACTTATTAAAACTAAAACTATTATTCCAAAAATTATTTTAATTACAAAGCAATCTCATGAAAGGCTTATACCGAATTACAAAGTTAATAAATACTAAGAAATATAATTAGATTCTCTTTACTTTACATTCCTTTTAAAAACAATTTTACTTCAACATTTTAATAATTGTAATTGCAATTATTAGATTGTATTAAAATCTATATTTTATAATTTATAATTTTAATATATAGAACAATTCTGTTTAGAACTTAAATTTCCCAACACAAGCTGAGCTTATAGATGAAGTGTTGTAGAAATGAATCTTTAATCAATCTATTATGAATATTTGAGCAAAAAATAAAGTTATTATTAGTTATAGACCATTAAATTAATATCATAAAAGTTTAGCTCATAGACATAAAAAATTAAGTATAGTAGTTTTGGTATTTATTAAGTTATTAAAATACATCTTTAACATTCATAGCTACATTATAATTAGCAATATATTGAATAACGTATTTATATTTTATGTTATTATAGTAAGTCGGCTTTAAATTATCGGCCTCCATGTCAAGTAATTTACTTGAAATTTGAATAAATTTGATATTGAGACTTTTAGAATATTATTTAGGCGTTGAGACACCATTATAAATTAATCAAGTGGTTCCATGATTTTATTAAACAAATAACAAATTATTTAAAAACTACATAAAGTTCAATTAAATCTCTATACGCATTCATTTCATTAAATTAAAAAATAAATTGTAACCTCAATTAAAACATCCGCGAGATTATTTTTAAGACAAATGTGTTAGAATGAAAAAATTATTTGTTACTACTTATTACATTGAATCCAAAAAATCTTAAAAGAAATTATTAGTAATAAATATAAAAATAATTATATAATTAAATTAAGGATGTGGAGTTAAAATGAATTAATAAAACATTAATTTTAAAAAAAGTTTATTCATATGGTATTTACCATAAAATTTCCTTGATTCTGATAACAAAACGTTACGAGTAAAATTTAACATATTTATGATTTACAACATTTAGTAAACAAAAAATACTGAACAAATAAGTATTAATGTTCATTCCATGTATTAGAGTTATAACAAAATATTTTGAGTTCATTTAAGAATCAATTTTGTTAAGTTTCAATTGACAAAAGTTTTTTTTTTAATACAAATAATTTTTACAATGTAAATAAATAATTAGTTTAAAAGTATACAGCTGTAACATGACCCAAAATAATATAAAAATATTGAAACTAAACTACCTAACTAAAAAATATTACAAACTAAAATCATAGTTGTTTCAGTTAATTATAAGGAACACTAAAACAAAGTTAAGACTAATTTAAAGTCAAATACATATTATGTATAATAAATTGTTTGAAGTCACATTTCGTCAAAATAAAAATAATAATCCATAATGGAACATTATTTGATATATTATATTTATAATTTATAAAATTAATATAATGGAAGATCGTTAAAAATGATTCTTGTTACAACTTAATTTAATCTTAATGCCAGGCGAGTAATTGAGTGAAATTCATTTCAGAAGTATTTTTTGGGCTTTTTATAAAATTACACAAGTAAACCGTGTATGTTTAAGGAGTATAGGATTATTAATATTTCAATATCTGGACATCTGGTAACAAATACATCTGAAATGATCAATAGAAATACATGTTAAGGTCTATGCATATGAGGTATCATTGTAGAGCAGTTGTTATGTTCATGGTTCAAATGGTCGAGTTCTTTATGGGTATGTCCGCCTGTAATTAGAACTCATTTTAATATTTGTTAAATTAATAGTATAAGTTTGTATTTTATTACCAAAAATTTCTAACATAACCATAAAGAAGAACCCAATCATGGTTAATAGTAACTTGAGCAAACCAGGCGCTGTATCCTTTTTTCTTTCTCGATCTAGCACTTCAAAAAATGTGACATATAGGATTGTACCAGCAGCTAAGCCTTGTAAAGTTGCATTTCCAATTATATGATAATTCTGGTCCAAATCATATGTATTCAATGTTAATAACAATCCCAATAATATACCTAAAATATATAATTAAGTTATTAAAAGTATTTAAAAAATATCATTATTTATAAATGTTTGAAAATAAAATGTTAAATTAATAGGTATGTTTTAAAATCAAATGTTCATTGGAGAAATGAAGATGGGAAACGTTGGTATGATTACTTATGTTAAAATATAATTTTATTAAATTTTCTTAAGCTTGTGGTATTTAGTATACATATACAATGGTCGTCACGGTCTTATAAAATTCTATCTTACATATTAAGAAATTTAAAATGAAACTCGGATAAGAAATCAAGAATAATGGTAAATACATAATAAATACTGTTTACAAGGCCATACAAAATAAATTACGTAAAATATTACTAAAACTAATATATTTAGAAAGTTCACCTACCATAATGAATACAAATTTAATTTATGATGTAATTGTTATTATTTAGCAAAAACGAAATTGCAATAAATGTAAATTATGCATAATGTACACAGATATCAGCATTATAAAACTATTTTTAACATTGCACAGAACATTTTATTTTCATAATTTGGTCATCTATATTAGAAACAAAATATATGTTATATTTAGATTAAATATGAAGAATGATACAACTTTATTTTTGTATTTTCTATCAACTCAATTTTATATAATTAACAATAAGATATTCCAAATAAATTGCGTAATAAATTAAATTTTTAAATACTCAAAATTACTGTATTTATTAGACTAGTTATATTTTTTTTTAGTTCAACACAATTAAATTTCAATAGAAATACTTTTTAATAATTTTTTTAAAGAAATCCTTATAGGCAAAAATACTATACAATCCATAACATAATATTAAACATTATACTTATATAACAAAATAACCAACGAGCCAATAAGCTGTTTTAGAGACTTTAAACAATAGCAAGAAAAAATAAAAATATAATAACGCTAAATTTTTCGTATAGCTTAAGTTACTCAAATTTAAAATTAATTTAAAAATTGAGATTTTTTAGATATAAATATTTAAAGTTATAATTTTACAACAATATACCTTACATTTTTAAAACTCAATACTTAAAAGTATTTTCAACATTTTTATTTGAATTATTTTATGTTTATAGACATAGATTAAAATAAATTTCTAATCTCCAGGAATATTATTATACAATATTAATATTAATATTTTTCTGATCTTTATAAAATAGTCAACAGTGTTGTAAGTTTATAGAACAGATAATCAAGTTATTATTCCATAACAGTCTAATACTTTGTGGGTTTGTAAATTTTAATTAACAACACAAATAAACTCAATAATTTAAAAAAAATCTAATAATATACATTTAAAATACATAAACTAAATAGATTTATATTAAATCAATATGTATTTAAACAAATTATAGTATGGACCTTTTAATACTAAGCAAATATTTTAAATTCTGATTAGTTTAAAAATATTTTAGAAGATAATTATTAAACACAATCACTGTAAATAAATTCATTACAATTCATATTACTCATGAAATTCTATTAATAATTAAAGTTAACAAAAATATATTTATTTGCCAGTATTATTATTTTTTTTTAATAATTCTGAGCTTAAAATAACCTGACCTGCACTTGCTTACTGCACATTTTAGCACATGTATGTTAAGTAAAATTATGAAGTATTAACTAAGAAAATAAAAAAAATCACCTTTAAAATACCTCAAAAATAAATAAAATTGTCTAAAAAAAAAATGATTAGTACATAAAACATAAATAATTGTCTAAATTGAAGGTGTTGATATAAAATTATTATTGTATAAAGCTATTTCATTTTTAAACACCTCAAGAATCATAAATAATTTACATAATATTTGAGAAATTATTTTTTAAGGACTACTAATAATAGTAATAATTACTAGGCTCTACACTATAACATAATCTACATTCCACTACTTTGTGATTACTTTACTAACATGTATATGTATAATGGAAAAATTTATTTATATTCCATACCTATTAAATAAACATGGTTATATCATTTAAATTAACAGTATAATAGAAATTATTGACAAAGATGTAATTAATTACTAAATTCAAATCAATAGTTTATTTTATAAACCTATATTGTTTGGAAGAAGTTAGTTAATTATATTTGTCTGTAATAACTGTTACATTTTTCATATTAAAAGATTTTTATTTTATTTGATTGAATTTAATTAATGAAATGAGATGATAATCAATTATTAATTAAGTATAAATTTAAATTGTTCTAACTTACCAAAAGGCGATACCAGGGTAAGAACAACAATATTTAAGATGATATTTGTCAAAGACGAGCATGAAGTTACTAATTTTATGCCAATACAAAATAATATAGTACATTCATGAATAGAAACTGCTAAAAATAGGAAACCCATATTTTCCATATTTTCTTCCAAGCCAATAGCTAGTCCTTCCATAACTGAATGAAATGATAATGCTAGTACAACTAATAGACTTCTTAAATTATGTACATGAGACATTTCATTATTATTTTGTTCAATTTGGCAATCTGGAGTTCCTGTTCCTTGATCTACACTAACAGAATTAACATCATCAGCAGACTTGACTGCTGTCAACTGACTATTGGTCCATTGTAATAGTCTATCACAGTGTCGTGTAGTTTTTGCTTTACTACGTTTTTTATGTTTTTTAACAAAGTGCTTTACAGATTCTTCAACAAAGTAGACAAGAAAAAAACCCATACAAACAACCAGTTCAGTAAGTGGATAATGTTGATAGTGTTCCGGTAAATGTCCGATGAGGCTCTCCCTCACTTCCGGTATCAAATGAGCAAAACAGGTAGCTAGCAACACACCTCCGCCCAAACTTAAACATAATGAAACTAGATACTCCAGCTGAAACATAAATTTCAAACAATACACTATAATTTACAATTATTTTTATGAATACTTACTGTATTTGATGTCAGCGAATCTGTAGATTTGTTGGTTAATAGTTTTCTGGATACGAGTAAGGGAGTGAAACCAAAAATTAGTCTCGAAACTATCGACAAGGCAATAATCAGTGCCTTGGCACTGTACTGATCCATATTAATCTATTAATGTATTTTCACCAAACTAAGATTTTTCTATTTGTTGTCTTTGACATCACTTGGAAACAGGCCCAACTCCAACGGCCACCACCATCGCAGAAGAATACTTTGCGTTACATTTAGACTAAATTCAAATCAATTGTTCACAAAAAAAATATTAACGAACGCACACACCCGAATTGCCGACCAACGGTGGCAATAAATTTATCAGAACTGTCGACTCTACTGAGTGTCGGGAAAGTTATCTGGATGTATACCTACAACTACATGTGCAGTCCAAGTGCATGTATGCAACCAATTTACAAACGGATATTAGATACGGAATTCAGTGTTTCAGTGTTTCTAAAAAATTGAAAAAGGCATTTTCGATGATTGAGGTTATCTCGGAACTCCCAAAGACGATAGCAAGATTTCGACCGCCGTGAATCGTGATTCACAATTTAATCACAGGCGGCAAGACCGTGATACAACAATTTACTACAACATTAATACAACCACGGTTTTATTCACTTTTAGAAGATAAGGTCGGAGTGGTCGGACAACGTCTACCAGTCCTGCATCTAGGACTGTAGCTGCTGTAATTATAACAATGTACACTTATTTATAGTTGCGAGTGGTAATCGTTTACTAACACCTACCTGAGAACAAAATAGAACTGATCGGAGATTACATTTTTTACCTACGTACGTAGGTAAAAAAAATAGGAAGGATTGACGATTTAATACATTTTTATTTCTGTTGTATTGGACTTGACTATTTTAGTATTTGAACAATAATATTGTATTATTTTAATAGACAATATACAATTGAATTAACATGACGTAACAACTTTCAATAAACTTACTCATTTATACCGCTGTTTTCTTTTTTTTTTTATAATTTAAAGTAAACAAGAATTTTCGATTTTAATGTTACTAATTTAAGCGTTGCGCAACAAACAGCAATTATATTGGTGCTAAATATATTATTGTGGGGACTGAAGAGCGCACAACACATTAATATTTAATATACGGTTACTAAATACGGAGACGCAGTATAAAAATAAAAAAATATTAATCAGCGTTCGGCGACAATTTAATTCGATATTTCGCAGGATATCATGCCAATATTAGCAATACTTACAGGCATCGTGTATATTTGTGAACTCAAAGTCATAAATAGGTCGATTTAATCTTTGTACTAAAAAATACTGCTGTTCATAAGTATTAAAATAATTACTCAGTACCTGCTAAATAGTGCTAATAAGTAATAACGTCATACTTATCTTTATTTGCTACTTCGCTAGTGAAAAATGAGTAGACGACAGTACAAAAAAAAACCAAAAAAATATAAGCAACATTCATATTATGTTACATATTAATTATTAAACCATTTATACCAATATAATATTTAATAACAAGTACGTTATTTAAAACGTTTCTAATAAAAAATAATGCTTGCCATGCATTAGAATTCAAATAACAAATTTAAAAATCAATTACATCGTGAAAATCATGTACAACATAACCAATGCATTTAAAGATATGAAATTAAAATACCTAATTATATTATGAAATATAAAAATATATTACATTCCATTCTCTGTTGACTATATAATTTAAATTATAATATGCATGCATACATACGATAAAAAAGTATCAACTGCCTGGTAATAATTAAATTATACTTATTAGTTATTCAGTTGTACAAGTATACTATTTATGTACGGAACCTAGCTAAGTGACAATAATGGTTATTGCGGCTAATCTTGACTTTCAATCGGGGTAAATGCCCTATTTATTCTCTTAAATATTGCAGTTTTAAGTTTAAAAATGTATAGGTAATACATAACATTCTAGCAACATAATTTCGAGCTGTGCTACTGAAAGAACGAATAAAAAAAAACTACAATAAAGAGAGTAAAGTATGACTACTATAGTGAATTTTGAATGTAGCTCGTAATTGAGTAAATCACAGACCACAATACCTAATAGATAATAATATTGTATTCAAATTTAATTCGATGATAAATTGTTGGAATGTATATTATTCTGAGCTAAGTCATTATCAACATCTATTTTCATTAATATTTTTTCTATGTTGTATGAAATTATATTATTATATTAAAATATTTTCTTATAATTTGGTAATTTGAACTACTTAATATTTACCTATTACATTATATCGCACAAATTAATAATGTCATATATATACCATTAAATGTAGATTGATGTAAGATTTTGAATATATTCGTGGTATAAATAATAGAAAGATGGTTTAAAATTAAGCTAAATATTTTAAATTATTTTATTCACAAATTTTTTATTTTTTATTTTTGTTTTTTTCAATAAATTTTGATAAATTAATCACTGGGTCAAAATTTATGAAAAGGTAACACAAGGTCCTTTATAAGGCCATAAGTAATTCATATTGAAATCATAAAATCTAAGAAGTATACAAAGACAATTACTTTTTATAGATATTTTAAATTCAAATTTAACATACCCATAATAGTGTCCCAATAAATACTTAATGTTCAACAGAGCGGTACCCACTTGCCTACCCAGTACAATTCATGATCGGAATTAATTTTCGCTTAAATTGTCATTCGATTTTTTTGTATTCACGTTTTTCCGTTCGCTCTTTTGATGAGAACTAACATGAATAGTCTGAATAATTTTGATGATTTAATCTTGTAATTTTAAATATCAAATTATACGTTTTAAATTCAGTTTATTTATATATACATAGAACATAGATATCATAAAATTAGAAGCCTATTTAAAATGCAAAATAAAAAATGCATTTTTATGTGTTTTCTAATAATAAGCAAACACCTAAAAAATGAACATAATATATTAATTATAGGCCATTGCTTACTCATTTATATTTATAATTTATTATAAAAGAACATTGTATTCTATATTTTTTTTAATCGTTATGATTTTATTTTTATGCTCCGAGCTATATACATTATTTTATTATAATACAAAGTAAGCATATTTTTTGTTAATTGTTAAATTTTACATGAATAATTTAAAAAAGGAGGATCACTCATTAGTGACATTTTAATTTATGAATTTTTACTATAATAAGTCATGACACAATATTTTCTTTTAATAATATAAACAAGTGATCCTTTCGGAAGGGAAATAGTCATAGTTCTTTATATTTTAATATCTAGAGTGTCACTATAATAAATAATAATTAATCTTCGGTTTTTTTTTTATTGATTTTAGACATTTCATATTATATTTTATTTGTAAATTTATAGGTGAGATAGTCTATAAAAATATTAGTACCTACGCAACAACAGTTATACATTAATACGCACGTGTTGCTTGTTAAATTAAAAAAATACACGTTTTGTAAGTCGTCACAGACAAAATAAAATTAATACAATTTCGAATTCAATAACTTATTCAAAAAGTAACTATACGTCATAGACTACAGTTATAAAGAAGTTTATTACTAATATAGTTTGAAAGATGAATAATACTATTATTGCTTATTGTAGATAAAATATGTAGTTTTAATTACTATATAGCTCCATATAGGTATAATATCGTGTGTGCCAGATGTCTGTGTGGCTATATCATAATTCATGATCGTATTATTGGCTAATAATGACTGACATTATTTAAAATTTATCAAAAATGTAATTTCAGTTAATTTTTAAATCAATCACAATCTCACAAAGAAAAATAAACTAAATAACAAATTACAGATTCTAGGAATACAGCTGATTTACCACTTTATTTCAGTATGCTTCCATACCAACCAATCTCTGTACTGACATATTTAATATTTTTATTTGTTATATATTGTTATTTATTTTTTATAAGTACACTTATAAAAAAGTATAATTAGTACAGATTTATAAGTTCATTTTTTAATCTCTTTAATTACTAATTAGTAATAAGTATAGAAGTTATAGAAAAAATGTAGTATTTATATAAATATGTAATGAATGATTGCGTTAGTTGGTGTTTACATTATGGAGTTGAGAATGTGAGATATCTTCTTCACCAAAGACCATTCTTTTGGGATGGCACTGCTTAAATTATACATATTCATATATAGAACATATGTATTATACTATATTTAAAGATCTTGGAATATAATATAGTCATATATACTATGGCTCTCTAATAATGTTATTTTAACATTTTTAAATACTATTTTCAGTGATTTAGTATTGGTAGAGGTTTTTTATTAATAATAAATAATTATGAGAACCAGGCACGATGCACTAATGTTCTGCGTGTTGTACGTATCATTATGGAAGGTTCAATTACTAACATACCAAGGTGCATTAATTATTGTTCTGAAGGATATTGACTGTAAAGATAGATTTAAGAGAAATTTTAAATTTGAGTTTTGGATGTTCCCCAAAATTGGATTTCATAAGAAACTAAAGGTATGATAAGACGTAGTTTATATATTAATATTATTTTTTTTGTGATAGGTATTATATATTTTTATAGGGAATGTAATTGATCAAATTTATGATGTAAATATTTAAATATTTAAAATTATAATTATTTTAATTTTAATGTAAGTTGCCATAATGTGAGTTGTCTATCTAAATTCTAGACTATAGATAGTAGACACATCTCAAGATATTTTACGGACTATTCAGTTGGTATATATCTTTAACTTGTTGTTATAGACCGTATTCCTGTGACGAGGGTTTAATATTTAATGGTTATGTAGAAGAATTTCGATTCATTCATTTTTAATCTCCATTTTAAGAATCAAGTTTGTAGTTGGTTAAGATGACTTTTGAGTTGAAAAAATGCTGTTTCAGGATTTAGGTAAAAAGCAATATAGGTACCATTATTATCGGAAAAAGAGCCAAGAGATATACAACTGTAATATTAAAGAACATTTTAATTTTTAGTTATCTCGAAAATTAAAATTATAAGAGCATACCTAATATTAAAGATATACTTTCTAACTATAAATAATATAAATATATATATATTTTATTAGCCATAGTAGTATAACATTAAACAAAAAATAACATAGAGATATGAGCATTTAGTAGAATGGAAATAATATACCCAATAAGGCTTCGCATGAAGATAAATAAGTAGAAGGAAGGACGTTCAAAGAGAATATTCTTGAGGTTGCACAACTTTCCTCAAGATGGATGAGTCGAGAGAAAGTGAAATAATAATAGGAAAAGTCAAAGAAGTAGAATATAGCTGAGCCATTTAAGCGTGGCTATATATTATTTAGTGTATTAATGACTATATTAAATAAACTATACTTGAAGGTAATTATTGAATATAATAAAACACTGTATCATACTACCATATGGTATAAATATTGAGTAAGACTTATTTAACCTGCCAATGTTTATATTTTTTTTTCAAGCAAAATATATTGTATTTATAAAAATCGTTTAAAACTCTATAGGTTCTTAGGCTAATGTATAAAGAATCTTATACTCAACTTTCAAGTTTTTTGAATGAATTTAAAAGGACTATATTTTATATTTAGATTTTTATACCGGTTAGGATTGTTCCGGTACTAACTTCTTTTAGATTCGAAGCAGAGTGTTAAGTATTGTTATATATTGTATTTATTGGTTTTACAATGACGTCTAATTAACAAATGTTTAGATCTTATGTATACTTTATAATTACTCACATTCTATTTATCTGAATTTTGATTTAGAATTGAGATATATCAAAATGTTCAAAAGATGTATTGCACAATTTACAATAAAAAAAAGTTTGTTCTCGTTAAAAATAAAGTTTGAATCGTCACAGGATTCTCCTTAAATGTTATTAAAAATTTAAATAACTGAAAATATGATCCTTATGTAAAATTATTTAAAATTTCAAAAAAAAAAAAATAGAATTGCAATAACTTTTTTATTAAAGAATAGTGTGGTGATTCAATTTGTGTGAATCACCTTATGTATTATATATATATATATATATATATATATATATAGGTATGGTACCGGTACCTATATAGCTTATATATACGATAATCTATAATAAAAATATCACTTGAATAAAAAATATTCTATTTTGGTTGTATATATTACTATATATTATATTATCTACAAAGTACATCCTATACATGTGACTACATAATTGAATAATGGATAAACATATAAAAAATATCATATAGGTAAGTATAATTTTATGTAAGAACGTGTATATATTTATTTATCCCTATCTTATCGAACACAACTGGGCCGCATAAAAACTTGGTTCAAAGAATGCATAATTCTAAAATGTTAATTCCATATTATTCTCTCCAACAATATTATTTCATACACAACATTTGAAACTGATCTGAATAACTGAGTAATAAGTACATTATTATATATATATTAATTATTAATACCATAGTTATCTACACGGTAGACATTCGTAGTATACCACCTATTAATCAATGGTTAACTATGCCTATATTTATATAATCCGTACTTAAATTTAGATGCCTACTGAAATTGTATTCTAGTTATATTTATTTTTATTGACATGACCACAGATTGTGGCTTATATATATATATATATATATATATATATATATAATTATTATCTTTTATTTAACTATATATTACAATAATTTACATAACTGATAATATGGTTTAATGGCGTTTGAAATGATACTGTCTATAATATTTAGCTATATAGTCCCTGATATAACCTATATATATATGTGTGTGTGTGTGTGTGTGTGTGTGTCATATAATGTGTAGACTATAGGTAATCTACAATAATATATATTCCATGTAATAGTTTATATTGATATGTTAAACATATTTTTAATCATTAATAGTTTGATTTTGATATTAAAAACATGTCAATTTATACAATTTGATGTTAATTGTTAGAAATTTTACATTCCATACAATCAATATGAAACATTATACATAATTTTCTGATCCTAAAAAGTAATCTCTTGTATTAAAAAAAAATTGTTGATGCTATGCAATAAAAATACATACCTAATGTAAAATATGTACCGAATTTTTTATTAAGTTAAGTGGTAAGTAGGTATATATAATATAAACTATAAAGATAATTAGGAAGATTGATTTTCTTAGAATATTTTTAATTTATATAATGTTCCTTGATTCGTATTTGTTATGCGAGTTATTTATGTTTTTTCTTTCATATTCTTAGTAATTTATACAGATCTGTGTCTGTTAAAAATGCACTCCACATTAATATGATAACATTTAAAATTTAATACTAGAAAATATGTAGCATATATGCAATGTATAATGTATGAATAAAAATATAATCATATATACCGCTCTGCTGTACAACAGTTTAATAGTTGTGTATCGTAGATGTCCAATCTACTTCGTCAATAAGAAGTATAATGTAGCGAATGCCAATGTAGGTAACTAGTATTTTCATTGATTATATAAATACTAGTATTTTAAGTATTTATAATCAATGCTTATTGCTTAGTAGGTACCTATTGTACCTACAACTAACCTATGCGTTTATTATACATATATTAAATTTTAATTAAATGATAAATCATTGCATATGAAAAATTATTCCGAACAAAGACAGTCTATCAGTCTATATTACTAAATATATTTTTAATTTATTTACTATTAAGAATATTAATTAATTATTAATATAGTAGGATGAATTAATTTAAAAAATATAATTAATAATAACAAAAAAAAACATAACATTTAAAATTTCATTTATATCAAAAATGTTTTTGAATTACCTACAATAAAATTAGTAATAACTGAAATTCATATTCAGATATTCTTCGTTTAAATATCTAATTTCATTCAAATTTGAATTTAAAATATTTAGAAATAAATCGTATTTATGTATCATTATTATTTTTTATTAACTAAATACCAACTTACGAAGAACCTTGTAATACATTTTAAAATCTTTGATAAGCGGAAATCATTTTATTGATATATGTATTGAAAAAATAAAAATAAAATATCAGTCTATCAATAGATGAATAGTTCAAAAAAAAAAGCAAAATATTTTGAAAATTTTACCATGTATAGAAAATACTATAAGCCTACTACATACTGCCTATACCTAGTACCTACTGGCTACTAATATTAAATTGATTATTTATAATTTATTGTATTCATTAAATTACATTTAAAGATAAATGTCTTTATGGGAAATATATCAATAGGTTCGTGTTTTTCTGTATACCTACCTTGCTGTTTTTTTATTTATGGCTATTTAAGCATAGCGGATTGTCAAAAACTGTTTGCGTCCGTTATTCAAAGAGGTTCGCTAATTAGGAGAGTCCGTTAAGAAATGTTTCGCATATAAAAATAAATTTTTTTTTTTTTGGTTCAGAAGTTTTTTATTCAATCTGTTACAAAAAGAACAATAAGAACAATCGATGGTAAATAAGCTAAATAAATATGAAATGTAAAGTTTATTCCAAGGATATTAGCTTTTAAATTTCAACAAACTTTGAAAATCATTTTATAAGAAATTGTTATTTTCACGTAAATATCCAATTTCTTCAACATTTAAACATCAGGTGTCCAGTATAAAAAAAAATGTAAAATATTACACTCAGCTTTTTTTATTCTAGTTGTTACAACTTAAAATGTTGAGAATACTATATTCGGTGTAAATTTCAAGTATCTATATAGTTATATGGTTTTATGTATTAGTTTATGAATAAAATCTATACAATTTATTAGAAAATCAAAAATATCGAAAATTGATTTTAGTTAAATTCTCCCTAGATTTTTTACCTAATTTTTTTTGTTTTTTTTCTCAATAATTAAGAAAAGGAGGAACTGGGAATTTTTACTTTTTACAGCTCATAGTACAAACTAGTTACTGCTAGTAAAATTACTGATATTGAAAACCTAAGCATTTTTTTTATTTTAAAAAGTGTTTTCGGACATAAAAAATAAATCATTAAAAAATCGATTCATTCGCTAAATTTTAACAGTTATGAAAATTATTTTATAAATCTAATAAAATAGATTCCTTATAAATTGTATTCACAGAAACCAAAAAAATATTCTAAAATACAAATAATTTTGCATAATTTTGGTTGACATGGTTGAATAAATTTACGAAAATTAATAATTTTAGTTATTTTTTTGTAATTAAATAATTTTTTTTTCATTACATTTATTGATTTATTATTATTTTATATCTATGAAATTTCCAAAATATTTATTTATAAATAATAATTTTAAGCTATATTTATATTGATACTAAGTATTTTGTTATTACTCTACGAAAGTTTACCCAGAAGTCTGTGATGGTATGACTAAGGTTAACATTTAAGTCAGCCGGCAGGAGAATAGGACCACGTAGTTTTTATAATATGATTTTTAGACAAATTTTCTATTTTTAATAAGAATTTTTAATAGGTATACATTTTTTTAAATTTATTCTATGTCACGTAGGTACTTATAATAACTATAGTATCTACAACTATAAGTAAGTAATATGTATAGGACATTTTTTACATTATTAGTAAAATTATCATATAAATATTTAATCTAAAAGAAAATATTTTTTTATTAATAGGAATTTTTAATATATTTTTCACTTTTTTTTTCATTTATTGCTAACGGAAAATTAAAAAAAGCATAGTAGCTTGCAAAAATTTACTCGGTAAACAACCTCGCAGAAGACCTAGACAGCGATGACTAGATAGAGTAATGATACAAGATATAAGAGTTGACGATGAATCAGTTGGAATGGACGAAATGAATTGAAAAATTTAGTGGAAGCACTGGAAGCTGACCGAATTGATAGAAGTATTAAAGGTGATAATAAAGAAAATTCTTAATATTTGCTTTTAATAATTTTTGTAATTTAGTTGTGGTTGATGTACTTATACTAATTATTGGTAGGTACTTTGACATTTTTCCCTCTTTATGAACATCTTAGGGGGTGGAATTGCGCTAGCATTGCTTACCGTTCTTGATTCTTCCATCATTAGACTCTTCTTGAGCTGGTTTGTCACTTGGCGCTCTCAAAGTTACATTTTCACATTTTCACCGTATCTCTTTCTTAATTTCTTTTTTGGTTGTTTAATTATAATTAATAACTTAAATAGGTATAACTGTATAAAGACTTTGATGATGGTTCACACAGTGAGTCCGGAAGGTCTGCAGTTTGAAGAAATTGGTGGTATATATATACCTCAGTTATACCATAAATTAATAACACTACTACACGGTGTCAATATGTTATAAATATCTGTGACAATACTATAGTCTAAACTTCTAAAGTATACAGTATACACCTAATACTAAGTAGTGGCGGTAGCCGGTAGGTATATCATTGTAATTTGTTATTAAGTGGTGGCGCCAAAGTATTATTGATAGTCTATAGACGTTACCTCAAAACAATATATCACTACAACAAAACTATTATGATTAGAACTTTGTACAAACGGTACAGTGGACAACTACTTTGTATTTATAAATATATTGAATATACTCCTGCAGACAGCAGTAATAGATTTGGGCAAATGTAAACTGAGCCTATATATTTAAGATAATAAAAAAGGTAGGTTGTAGACACTTACAAAATACAAAAATAAGGAAATATCGGTAAGTGAAAAATAATATGATAGCTTTTTACAATTCTACATATATTTTTACATTTACAATTTTACATAAATACATTTAATTTATATTTTTTGTACTGAATACTCAAATTAAATCCAACAATGAAACATTTTATCTACATTTCTACAAAATTTTATATTTGTATAACGATTCTATACCATGAATAATAATATGAAAATGAAAATAATTTTTGGAGGATAATGAGAATGGCCTCCTCGTGGTGTCCCCTGGGTAATTATAAATGTTTCTCAAAAATATTGTAAGAAAATTATACATTTATTTTTATTCGGGCCGACTTTACTCGTCAATCATTTTTATCTGAAAAAACCCGGGCTAAGTTTACAATAGACCTTTTTGAACATTTTTTTCCTCAGGCCGAGTTTACAATCTCCCGTCTGTGGCCCTGGAGTCAATTTTTTTGGGTGGTGGTTGTTTGAGCGAAGGTAATAATTTTGACCAAAAATATAATAGTCCGTTTGAGCGAGTGAAATTATTTTTACCTATATGTGAGGTAAAAGCTTGGTGACAGATACGGATGATATTATTGATAATCATTATTAATCACTATTCTCGAAAATTTAAATAATTCATTGTTGAGTGTATATACCTATTATAAGCATTTTTACACTGCTCAAACAGTATTTTTAGTTGAATAAACCTTTACCCAAACGGTATATATTTATTCGCCCAAACAGTATACGCCTATTTTTTAAAGGACCCCTAGAAAAGTTTTTTTTTATTATAAAATAAATATTTTTTTTCTAAAACAAATTTTTTATTACAACCAAAATAAAAATGACAATTCTTTTACATTACATTAATTTATACATTTAATATGCTTAAATTCAATTTTTTTTCTGCTTTTAGAGAAGCTATTTTTTTGATAATCGCATCAAAGTCAATAGATACAAAAATATAATTGTCTAATCATAATAATATTAGAGAATTAAAATTTTTTTGTGTCGAAGTACCTACTTTTATAAATGTTTTTTTATACATGCCAGTTTAGAAAACGGCCTTTTAGCTGAACACTAATTACTATTGGATAAAGTTATAAAGATATTTAAATACCTTGTGTAAATTAGGAAACACACCACCCAATGATTTATTGTTGAACCACTCTTCCACAGATTAAGTATTCTATTATTTATATCATTGTTCGGCATTTCCATTAATATGCTTAAAGTAATTAATTATTTTTCCAAAGATCAATCTATCACAATCATCACATCATTTTTATATAGAAATCTATATAATGTTTAATACTTTGTTGGATTTTTTCATCACTGCTTGTGCTATTTGTCTTATCAAATGGATTAACTAGTTTTGAGGTAAAATAAAATTTATCAGAAACAATTTCATAAGCTTAAAAACGTTTTTTTAACTTGTACAAAATATATCAATCATCACAGGTCTTAGCGTCTGAGGTCTTAATAAAATTATACACAAATTACTAAAGTCAAAGTTTGGTAATTAGATTATGTAGGACATAGAAAAATTAATAATTATTTTTTTTTTAATTTTTGAAAGTTGTTTTATCAAAAAGGTGAAGAATAAGAATATTATGTTCTTTTTATTCGTAGGCTCCTATTTCGCGAGGACCCGGGTGTCATGGCCTGACTGCAGTTGATTGTTATCGAGACTTATCTCTCATACGCAGTTTTAGTCAATTATAGATGATTTTTAGATCCTGAAAACAAGAAGTTTATTATATATATGTATGAATAAAATGTCCAGAGTATAGAAACAAAAACTACGCAATAAACATGTCCAGAAAAATCACTTTATTCTACAGTAGCTTAGCTATGAACCAGGGTCCAGGAGGGTCACACACATACGATTCAAAAATTATTATACTGCGGATGCATAACGCATGAGTTAGGTACTAATTTAAACCTTGTAATATTCTAATATATAATAAAAATTATTCATGTTTTTTGAAAATGTTTACACAATATCTCAACATAGCAAATATTGGTTGAGAATTAATTTTTTTTTTGTTGGATATTTAGAATAATAAATGTCATCAAAATTTAAATTTCAATCACTTATAATTCATTAAGAATTATTATTAATTTTAAGATTTAGCTAAATTTTTTTAATTTATTGTTTGAAGAATCTGGCAATAACAATACAAATCTGATGAATTCAAATTTCAAAATCATTTTATTCTTAATTTTCGTAATTTTTATGTAAATTAAAACTTTGAATTTATAAAATTGCGATTATGTTTATTCCATACTTTTTATTTAATGGAATAACAACTTAATAGTATTTTTCTATTAATTTTTTAAGGTTTTTTATTTAAACAAAAATGTTAACATTTATAGTTCAAAAAAAAGAAAAATTAGCTTAAAATTTAAAATATTCATACTTTTATAGCAGTTTTATATTTTAAAGTACAAGAAGAAAAACAAATTTGATTTGTTAAAGAACTAGTTACGGGTAATAATTCCCATTTTCTCTAATTTAATTTTGTTATTTTAGATTATTTTTAAAATTACTAGGATATTATAACTAAGGATACTATTTACTTTTGACTTTCCTAAGTATCTACTAGATTAAATTTGCTATTAAAAACCACCCTTTGAGTTGGAAATCTTTGATGTTGTGATGTTTTAAAATTTTTTTTTATAGAGGGGAGAAGGGCTTTCAAGATGGAAAGTATAATCTTTATATAAGCTTTTATAGTTTTAAATTTAATGATTTATTTTATCTAGCAGTATTTAGAATTTATTTTTTATGCACATGTTATACTTGAACATTTAGTGCTATTTTACCTTACCTTAATTATTGATGAGTAGTTACAAATTACATTCTGCTGTTAGAAAATATGGAAGTACTTATATGGCTATATCTAAGTAAATTTTTTATCTTACTATAGTATATTAAATAGATTTATCAAACATGATGAAAACGTTTAAAAATAATAAAATAAACTATATATATATATATTGGTAGATAAATCATTATTTATTTTAAATTTTAATTAATATTAACTTTAAAAATATAAGTATTACATATCAAATTTTTCTTTTTTGAGTGTAGTAAGCACTAGAAACAATTAAATCTATACATATTAATTAAAATTAATTTATAGCGAGTGCATCCATTTCTTGCGTGAATTGTGTTTGAAGATTTGATAATTTATTTTTAAGCGCAGCAACTCCCATTAGAACAATATTTTCAGGCTTTAATGATCCACAACTTTCTACATTGAAGAAAAACTTATTAGGTTTTGCTCTCCAATTGTATTGTCCTTCATGCTGATCCTCATTGAGTTCTGAATATTCACTTTTAGGCCATTCATCTGGCTTAGGGAACAATGTGTGTCGCATTGTGTTGTCTGGATCATATTCAAAGCTTACACCTGTAGTTGGATTCCATTTAGCATGCTCTTTACCAAATCCCTTTTTAGCAAATGCTCTAATTTTTAATTCTTGTCCTTTACGTAATTTAACAATAAGTATATCATCTTTTTCTCCATATTCATTAATATCACTATCTTGGTTCCTTGAAGTAACTGGTACTACACGTGGATTATTGCTTACCAAATCAGCAGTAGTTACGTGTCTAGTCATCTCTTCTGAACATTTTACATTTAGGTTGAATTCAACACTGCAGTCGTGACAGAAGTCTGAGCATGTGCAATCTCTGGAGTACTGTAGGCGATCGACTATTTCATCAGATGTTAATGGTATTAGACCAATACGTGATGCTATAAACTCGTCACTTAACACCGTAGAATTAGAATCTAACTGAACCCAATCGATGGCTAATGTTGGCGTTTCGGCGATGAAAACTCTACGTAAACTATTCGCAACGCTAAGATCGGTGTCTTCAATTTGAAATTTAATTGAATCAGTAGTCAGTTCAGATATGTGCACGGAAGGTTGATTAGCATACGGCATTATTATTGGTTTTTTTTACAAATTTAAGCACTGGTAAATTATAAAACACTGTTGTACATGTAGATTTTTGTTTTTAATGTACACAAAATAATAAATAGCAGGTCTACTTTATTAGGTCTTTTTTATTTTAGTAGGTACACTAAAAAAGTAATAACGCATAAACATTGTTATCTCCACTATCGAAGTAATAAGCTTAGTAAACAAACTAAATTTTAAGGTTATGTTTTTAAAAACTGTATTATTATAGTTTTTTACATTATGGCTTGTGATTAAAATATAGGATTACTGAAATACCCATATTGATAATATTCACGTTTCACACCACGATCTTTACAGTCAAACAAGACGGTGCACCTATCATATTATTTCGTATTCACATGTCACAGTTCTACAGTTTTACTAGTTGTAGTAATGTAGTAAGTATACGTTACTCGTTTACAAATTATAATTTAAACGAAACGGATACCGATACGGTGATATCTACCATTAATGATATAAATATACAATCCAATTCAAAAAGGGCAAAAGTCTAACTTGTGACATTTTAGTACGATTTACGACATTCTAAAAAATTATAATTATGGGGAAGTTAAACGTGACTATGCTCCGTTACTTGACCCGCGAAGACTTTAGAGTTTTGACTGCTGTAAGTATGATTAAATTTAGAAATATGTATAGTAGACACTAAGTGGAAATATGTAGTTATCATGTTTATGTTTAAACTAAACAGATTGAAATGGGAATGAAAAACCATGAATTAGTTCCAGCTTCATTGGCTGCTTCAATTGCTAATCTACATCATGGTGGTGTACACAAAATCTTAAAGGAACTTTGTAAACATAGACTTTTGTCATATGAAAGAGGAAAGCATTGTAAGTATCTTTATTCGTTTTGTTGATGTTGGTTTACAAAAGCAACTGAACAGTAGTTAAAAATTAGAAATCTTATCTTTTAATAACTTCTGAAAGCTTAAGAAAATACAATAAATAAGAATACCTAAATAAATTAAGAATTTAATATAATAAATTTATTTATGAATCTTTAGATGCAAATTGTATTTGGTGATTAAGTGGTCTACTTTCTTACTTACCATCAAAGTTGAAAGTAAATTATGTGAATTATCATTGAAATTTGGCCCACCTTATTAATTTATTAATTTTATAAATATCAATTTAAGGTATTGAAGATAATTTTTAAAAATTGCTTCTTTAGTTTGATGTAAGGAATGTCACCTTTCTTTCTGAAGATGGCTTGTGAGCAAAGAAGAAGCACCATTAGTTTTTATATTGTTATTAGATTTTAGGTATTTAAATAACATGGAACACAACTAATTGTGTATTCAGAACGGTTTGTTGTTGGTTTTCTGTTTGGTATATAATCCATGGTTATTTAAATTGGCACTTCTTTGACATTTAATGCTTCTAAAATTATACTAGTTTAATGATATTCTTTTAACTTAACGAATTGTTGCATTTGTTATATAAATTAGTACAAATGAAAATTCTTTTTAATTTTTAATCTATTAGTATTTTATTTACGAGTTCATGACTATCATAATGCGAGTATTTATATTCAAATAATAAAAGTGAAATCAAATGTATTAGTTTTGACAATATACTTTGTGTTATGTTTTTAAGTTAAGTTAGCAGTTTATCTGGAATATCTGGAAATTATTTAAATTTATCAAGATCATCAAGAGATATTTTGGACATCCCCCTAAAAATAGCTCAAAATATGCCACTGATAATACACACCTTATCTGAAATTGTTGAAAATTTAATTATATAAAATAATATAATTAGTAGGTCACATATTGAATCACAACCTATATTTGTGAGTCTAAATATTATTTCTTTATGAGTTTATTATGAACTACATTATTTTTTAAAAGTTGATAATGTATTATTAGTTTATGTTCCCATACCATTGATTAAACCTAAAATATTTATAAGATAGTGTTTTCTATATTGTAGTATTACACATAAATAATAATATTTATAATGTTAATAAAAACTAAAAAGAAAATATATTTGTTATTTAGATGATGGCTATAGATTAACTAATACTGGTTATGACTATTTGGCATTGAAAACACTTACTTCACGTCAACTTATATCATCATTTGGTAATCAGATTGGTGTTGGTAAAGAATCAAATATTTATGTTGTTGCTGATCCTGATGATAAACCAATATGTTTAAAATTACATAGGTATTTTTGAATATTTAACTTTCATTATTTAAAATGTGACTATGTTATTTATTTCTTTATCACTATTTAGATTGGGGAGAACATGTTTTCGCAATTTAAAAGAAAAACGAGATTACCATGCACATCGTCATAAGGCTGGTTGGCTATATTTGTCAAGGATTTCAGCTACAAAAGAGTATGCTTACATGGAAGCATTATCAAAGAGAGATTTTCCTGTTCCAAAACCAATTGATGTCAATCGACATTGTGTGCTTATGGAATTAGTAAATGGACATCCATTGTGAGTATTTTTCTTTTATATACTTAAATATTAGGAAATTACTTAATTTTTTTTTTTAAACCAATTTTTTATTTTTAAAATGATTTAGATGTCGTCTCTATGAAGTTGATAATGTGGAAAATTTGTATGACGATCTCATGAATTTAATTGTTCGTTTTGCTCAACATGGAGTTATACATGGTGATTTTAATGAATTTAATATAATGATTAATGATGAAGAAAAACCAATCGTAATTGATTTCCCACAAATGGTGTCAGTTACTCATGTTAATGCTGAAATGTAAGTATTTTGTGTTAAATTTTCAAACTTAGGATATACAAAACAAGTTAAAGATTTTATTAATTTTTACTTAAAAAAAAATAGATTTTAAGTAAAATTCCTGTTTCCTTAGTATTTTTTTTCCTGGTTATTTTGAAAATATTTGGATATTTGTTGCTTTTGACTCATTTAATTATTTTAATTTATTACCATCATATTTCAGTGTCATTCCTTAAATGTGGCTTTTATTAAAGATTTATACAATTTAGGGCTGCCATTATGAATTAACATAAAATTAAATTGTATGGTTCACCTGGTTTGTTTTAAGTGTTTTGATATAATTAACATCAGTGACATGTTGATCTTTCATTGATCATTGTGTACAATATACAAAAATAAGTGTCACATTCTAGGTTTAAATGTAGATCCTTAGGTTGTATGCAATTGACACATTTATGCATCAATGGTGCACAAGAAGAGTCATATAAATAAAACCATATAGTAAAATATTTAAACTGACTAATAACGTAATAATGTTATTTATAAGTATAAAAAAGTAGAGTGATGATTATCTACACTAATAGGGACTGATAGGAATGCAGATAATTAAACAATTATTAAAAGTATATAATGAACATGAATTTAATTGTTTAATATAATTTAAAATAAAATGTTCATACTGTATGTATAAGTGTAAGTATATGATAAAATAAATATATATGTATTGTTAAAAGTATGTATTATAAATAATTTAAGCATAAAATTTAGAAATACATTTTTTTTTCAAAAAAATTGTAGTGTATGAATAATTTATATGTAGATAATGAACACTGTTGTATGTAGATATATATTATATGTTGATAATATATTATTTAATATTACACATATTCGCGTACATTATGTACACGATAAAATGGATATTTGGAAAATACAGTCTAAAGTCTAATTATTAGTAATTGATTTCTTGTATATTTTACTAATGATTGATATTAAAACAAAATATAACAATATATTGTCAAAATCTTGAAAAATTAAGTATAACTTCTTTCATTTTTATTCTAGGTATTTTGATAGAGATGTTAAATGCATTAGAGAATTTTTCAAAAAAAGATTTAACTATGAAAGCCATTTATATCCAACATTTGAAGATATTGTGTAAGTAAATTTTAAAATTAAATAAAAATTATTTAATTTGTTTTATATTTTCTAATTACTTTGAATTTATAATTTTCATTTCAATAGCCGAGAAGAATTTTTAGATGTAGAAGTATCAGCTAGTGGTTTTACAAAAAATATGGACCAATTTTTATTGCATGAACTGGGTATGGTTGATAGTATTGAAGAAGGATCAGGAGAAGAAAGTGATTTTTATGAAAATGAAAAAGAGGAAGTAGAACATTTAGCAGAACGAGTTGCTGAATTAATGAAAGAAGAATCTTCGACGGTTCTTGGTAACTCTACTGTCCCATCAGCTCAAGAAAAGCCAGATCATGTAGAGTCTGAAGAATATGTATCATTAAGTGAAAATGACGATTGTGAAAGTGTTGCGTCATCAAAAGTATGTTATTCAGATATACATAGTGTTCGAAGTATGTCAACAGCTACAACTATACCACCAGAAGTAATTAGGGATAGAGTGAAAAAAGCATTAGCGAAACGAGAAAGAGCAGCAGTAAGACATCGAAATCTTGCTAAAGGCGAAGCTAGTGCTGTAAATCGCCAAAGAAGAGAAAACAAAGATACAATAAAAGATAGTTTTGGAATATGGGGTTAAATATTTTATTATGTATAATTTAGAGTTATGTTATTGAGTATAATATAATGTGTATATTGTGTAATAACAATATTTTTTTTTTTGCAAACATTTTGTGTGATTTTTATTTCGATCTCAATTCTTATTTCTTTACCATTAGATATTCCATTGAAAAAAAAACAACACAATTTTAATTAAAACTATATTCAAAGTATTTTACATAGGTTAATATATAAATGTTCACATCCAAGAATAAAAAATTCAAAATTTAATTTTTGCAAAGAAATTAATTTACTTAAAAGTAGCAACATAGTAATAATAAAAGTGTATTTTAAAATAAAAATCAATTCTTACAGTAATTATTTATAATTTTGATCATTTTTATGACAAATATCAATCACAATAATTAACAAAAATGTTTACAACTGTATTTATCAAATAGCTCATCAAAATATTTCAAATTAAAACAAACTTAAATTGAAAAATATCATGTATTAAAAAACGATAAAACAAAAAAATTAAATTAAAAATATTTTATTGATCACATTTTCAAATTATTTAAAATTTTTAATAGATCTTTAATTTGCTTTGACAACTTGACCATTAGCCATATATAATTGTAAAAATTAATATTATGTAATATTAGTTGAGTATACATTTTTTATCATGTAAATAATAAAACCAATTTTAATAATTATTTATGTTAAAATATTATAATTTATAAAATTTAAATTGAATACTGCATACAAAATGGCGTTCTAAAAACATAATGGTATTTTAAAATAAAAACAATTCAACATGAAATTGTATTTATTATAAAATATTTCAATTGAAGGATGTTTTATAGCAAACTTAAGGTTATTTAAATGAAATATTTTGATATTAAGGTTCTTTTGTGAGTTGAATTCCTGTAAAATTTAATTATAAGAAAAATAAAAATAAAATTTAACAACTTTAAGCCAAGTATATCGGTTTGATACTATACATTACTAAACTAATATCTATCTGGGAAATAAATAAATTACATTTTAAGAATTATAATTAACTATTTATAATTATAGTATGTAAAGTTGCAAACTTAATAATATATGTCAAAATTATTACAAAAATTACAATAATTCAATGTTGGTTAATGTTTATATTATACAATTGTGTGTCTATTGTTTAAAGTTAATAAATTCCTCAATAAATTTACAGCATATTATAAAAACTACTCACTGCAATAATTAATATCTTTATTAGGTATCTTATCATTAAGAAGTAAGTAAAAAACAAAAATTCAATTTATAAATCAATGTTGAATTTGTGATAATTAAAAAAAAAATTCTTGTATAATAATATGAAATATATTTCGATAATTACAATTTGTTTTTATCTCTTTGGGTTCAACTATCAAGATTCTACTACGTTGGTGGTTACTGATTAGCAAATATGCTTGCTATGTGTAATGCCATGGTGGGATAAAACTGTAAAAGGAATTCCATTACCTTCCAACAAAATAGTAATTATGGTAATAGTCTAGTAATCTAGTAAATACGTAAAACAATACATATATTCAATGAAAAGTGCGAGTTATTATCTTACATCTAATAGGTATTGGACATGAATTGTTAACATGTGTTTCTTAATATTTGGTAGAACTTTAATATAACTCAATGTAATATGCTGGAAATATATTAATATCTCTATAATCATTATAAATAAAAAATACACACTTAATGTTTAGGTAGGTACACTACATATGATTCAAATAATATGGACAACAATGGCTAGACTAAAATTAATTTTGATGTGATTTAATTTAAACAGCTTGATTAAATATTAAAACTTTTTATTTTTTATACAATTTAAACTTTTGAGATGGAGCGTATATAATAATAATCTATTACCCGTGAGTTGTATCATCTTCCACAAAGTCGTGTGCATCCTCCCTGGTAACACATTCCACATGGCTTACTTTATTACGGAACTTAACACCATAAAACTTATGCGCATGTTGCAGCAACTCTGGCCTAAATGTTGTAGTAATGAACTGTGCTTCTGAAGACATTTCATGTATCATATCAGCAACAGATTTCCTGTGTTGAGGATCTAATGCTTGATCAATTTCATCAAACAAGTAGAACGGAGCAGGGTCACACTTTTGAATAGCAAATATTAAACCTAACGCTACAAGAGATTTTTGACCCCCTGATAGTTGATTCATTTCTCGCATTTCACCTCCTTGTCCAACAAATGACACTTTGATCATAACGCCAGAATAGTTACCAACGCTGGTCTCATCTCGCATATTAATTGTTGTTGATTCTTCACCCCCGACAGTTTTCATGACTAGTTTTGCATGACCAGCAGGTACAAGTTTGGAAAATACATAAGAAAAGTATTTGGATACTTGTTTAAATGTTGATTGTATTGCATCACATTTCCTTTGTTCTAAGACATTCATAAGTTGTTCTATTTTTTCATAACCACGGTCAAGTTCTTGTTTTCTTGAAACAAGTTTTTCCTTTTGTTCTGAAAAATTTATAAACTGATCCAATGCTTTTTTATTGACATGACTAAAACGTTTTAAGTGACTATTAGCCTTTTCCAACTCTTTAAATAAATTTTTTGAAGAATAAGACATATATTTAGTAACCAGATCAGTATTGGGTAAAGCTCCAAGATCATTGATTTTAGATTCTGATTCTTCTAATTTTTTACGTAACATTTCTTGCTTAGAAGATACTTTACAAAGATCTTTAGATTCATTTTCAAGTTTATCCTGAGCTTCTTTTTCTTGAATTTTCCACTTATCCAATTCTTCTTGGCATTTCTTTTGTCTTTTAACCGCTTCATGTACTTTGATGTCAATATTTTTCATATCTAAATTAATTGTGTCTAATTTTTTTTCTATAGCATTTAATTCTAACCTACTACTCTCTAATGTACGTTTACGTTCTTCAACAGATATTTCTTGTAATGCTTGTAACAATTCATCTCTACGACGAATCAAATTGTTAGTTAATAGATTTTCTAATTTGTTCTTGTCTGCTTCTAATTTCATACGCATTGCAAATGCAGTTTTATTCTCTTGTGTCAATTGTTTAATGTCATTATTAAGTTTATCCATTTCTTTTTGATCAGTGACAGATAATTGTGCCATAAGTTCTTGGTGTAATTCAGATTCAAGACCAGATCTTGTAGTTTGCATTGCTTCTAAATTTGAAGATGCAGTTACAAGTAATCTTTCTTTTGTCACTCTATATCTTTCAATTCCAACCATTTCTTCTTTAATAAGTCTGATATCTCCTTTTAATTTGTCAAAATTTCCTTTAGCTTTACTGTTCTTGGTTTCAGTTTTTTGCATATCTGCCATGACTAAATTAACATTCCCTTCAACGTCATTTAATTGTGTTCTAAGTACAGTCAACTGCTCTTCAGATTCTTTTATTTGACTCATTAATTCATTACGTTGCTTTTGGATTTCTAATTTGGATCGAACATTTTTAAAATAACCTCCTGTAAGCGTACCACTTGATGATACTTGATCTCCATCAATTGTAATACAATCTAACATGCTTTGCTTAGATATACTTGTAGCTATTTCTAAATTACGACATATCAGAGTCTTGCCAAAAATAAATCTCATAGCTTTATCTAAATGGGATTCATAATTCAATTTATTTACCATTGGAATGGCATCTTTGGATTGTGGATATTTTATTGTCCTGGTAGTTAATCTATTAAGAGGCATAAATGTTACTTCACCAGGTAAATTCTGATTATTTATTTCTTTTAAAATCTGAGTTCCAATCTTATCAGAATCAACAATATGATTAAACATTCTTCCACCAGCAGTCACTTCAACAGCAGTTTGTATGCTTTCATCACAATCAAAATTTTCAATTACTTGGCCATAATATTGTTTGGCAAGATTGGCTTGAGATCCACCGCGTTCTTTAAAAATTTCTAAAACCTTACGCACACTATCTCTTCCATTTAAAATTGCTTTACCTGCCATACTTCGAAGTAACTGATCCGCTTTAGCTAATTCTTCTTTTAATGTTGAATAAGTATGTTGCAATGTATTTTCTTTACGCCATAATTCATTTCTTTGACTGTGATATTGGTCCTTGTTTTTTTTCAATTCATAGTATCGTTTATTATATTCATCGATCGCAGTTCTTTGTTTTTCTAATTCAGTTGAGTTACTATGCACCAAATTCTCAAGTTCTAATAAACGTTCAGCGTCTTTTTTTAAATCTTCTGTTAATTTTTCTTTATGATCAGTTTTATCTTTAATTTGTTTGGTTAAAGATTTTAATTCTTTTTGAATCCATTGATCTCTATCTTCCTTGGATGAAAATTGACTTCCACGTCCTTGTTTAGCATATAATTCCTTACGTTTTTGTTCCTTAAGTCCAAGTTCTCTAGTACAACTTTCTTCTTTTTTCTTTTGAGCTTCATATTTAGGTTTTATTTCTTGCAAATCTGATTCTTTTGTTTTAATAGTTTCTTGTAACTTTTCTAATTCTCTGACAGCCCTTTCTCTAGAATTATTATCACCTTGCACTTCATCAGTAAGATCTTTAATTGTAAAATCTAATTTGGTTTTTTGTTTAATCAATTCCTGTTGTTCTAAATTTAAAGTATCTTTGTCTTCTTTGACACTGTGTACTAGGCGTTTGGCATCGCGTAAGTGTTTGGTTGATTTTTTAGCTTCATGGGCTGCTTCTTTAACTTTTGCAGTAAGACGTTTTTGTTCTTCATCAACATTACTCATTCGGCTATCTAATTCTTCTAATTTTCTTTGAGTTTCTTTAAGTTCTCTATCATGAATACAATATTCCAAAGTTCTTCTTTTTTTATCCCATATTTGATACTCTTTTAATTCTTCCTTTTCTTCTTCCAATGTACTTAAACGATCTTCAATAGTTTTTATAAATTCTACTATTTTGTCTAATTTTGTCTGAGTGTCTTTCAATATCTCAATTGATTCTTCTTTTCGTTCATCATAAACACGAGTACCAGCTACTTCTCTTAATAACTTGAGTCTATGTGAATCAGGGGATGTTGCCATTTGATTAATTTTACCTTGCTTAACTATATAATAAGGATTTGAATGAGAAAATCCAGCAGATTCCAATAAATTAGTAACATCACTTCTTGGTACCATTTTTTTATTCAAGAAATATTGGTCTTTTTTAACACCAATAACTCTTCTTAATACTACTTCTTCCTTGTCAATTGGTAGTCGATTGTCTGTATTGTCAAAAATAATTTCCACATAAGCAGAATTAACTTTAGGTCCAGTACCTTCATGTAACAATGCTTGACGTTGTTCTGGTCGAAGATGAGAAAACTCATCACTGAGTACAAACTGAATAGCATAAAAAAAATTACTTTTTCCCGAGCCATTTCGGCCAACAACAACATTGTGCCTCTTGTCAAATGGCTCAACAACTGTTTGTTCACGGTAACTCTTGAAACCGTGAATAATTACTTGTTTGATAAACATGGTGTTTCTTAATAGGCTACAATAGATGTTAGTACTTTTTGGCAAAACCGTGTACGAAGATTATGTTTTTGAGTTTTCATAGTGCCCGACATTAGTCTCTTATATTCATTTTCATTGTCTAAAAATTATAATTAACCAATTATTATAATGGATTCTCAAGTATTAATCATATTAATTACCTGTATCTAACATAATTAGAGATCTTAAATTAAGTTTAAACTTATTAAAAATTTATGTTAGATATAAATTTTTTGGAATTAAACATAAAAAGTATAAAATACGTCTTTCAAAAAGTCGGTAAACTAGCTAAGCAGTATTAAAGAATACAAGAAGTTGTGTTTTGTTTACAATTTTCAATGATAAGCAGTGCTACCTTAATGAAAAATCGAAGTCTGCCAACATTATTGTTAAAAACATTAATAAAATAATAATCTGTTTGTTATCATTATTTTAATTGTGTATAATACACTATCTTGAATCTGAAATTTGAAATCTTGAATTTGAAATTTAATGTCCTTGGGGTCTTGTCAATCTATCAATTATCAGTTTATATTGCGTTATCAACTTTAAAAAGGGTACCTAAGTTTATGACAAGTCGATTGGTCGAGTAAATTTGCAATTGCTAAAAGCTGATTGCCGTTTGTTATTATTCATTTCATGTTTGTCAATTTGTCATTAACATAACTTAGATAAATGATAGAGTGTCAACCACTAGAATAATTAATTACTTTAAAAAGGTTTTAAGTCACCAAACATGTTAAATTTGCAACGGTGTTCAAAAGTAAGTATTCTTAAAATTAAACAGGGTACTATAGAGTAAAGTTTATCTAATATTAAAATTCTATATTTTTTCTTTTCAGATTTCATCTGGTGTTAAACTTCAATTTGGCAAGTCTTTAGCACATAAAAAACCATCATGTTATAGATATGTTCATTCGGATTCCTCTAGTTCTGGGTATGCTAACATCACATTATAGATACCTTCTTTAATCTTATAGTTTATGGATCATAATTTTTTTTGGCAGAAAATCAAATGTAGGAAAATATGCACTGGGATCATTAATTTTTGGATTTAGTTCCATTGTTGTTTACGCTAAATATGATACAAAATTTAGACAGTGGTTAAAATCTAATGTATATGGTTCAGATGAACTTTTAAAACTATTATTATTTGAAGATAAAATCATACATGATATACCGAACAATGTAAAACCCAAGTGAGTATTTTCAATGAACAAATTAGTGTTTAAATTATGTAGAACTAAAAACTAATTATAATTATTAGTAAGGTTAATCTATGATTAAAAATAAAGATAAATATATATTATATTTGTAAAAACTAATTGTGTAACTTTATGGAAACATGTATTTCTTTTTAAATTTGCTACTTTTATGTTAGAAATGTTATTTTTTAATCCAAGTTGAATTTACTTCATTTGTAGATAATTTACATAAAAATATTGATGTTAAATTTTCTTATAGCATTTTGAATAGATTAAAAATGTGTGTATAATTTTCTGTATTAATTTGAATGGTTATTAATTTTAGACAAGATCTTCCAACTAATAAACATAATGTAAATGTTACAAAATCAACACCTTCGAAAATTGAATCAAGAGAATCACAAACAATTTCAGCAAAAACAGATAAACCATTAGGTAACTAATAAAAGAAATTGTTTAAATAAATTAATGATATGTTTGTTATTTATGGTATTTATTATTTCATATAACTATTAATTTACCATTTTATATTTACATAAACAATTTTTAACTAGAAAAGGAATTAACTGGAAAAAAAAATATTTTAGGAATTAACACTGAAAAAAATACATCAAACCTTACAAAAATAAAAAGTGAAGCAACTTTAATAATTAATAAAGTTTCAAATTCTTATTCTGAAGCATTAGATGCATTAAAAAGTGAGTTAATAATATTATTGCATTTTAATTATTTAAGAAAATACTAGGCTACTTGTTCAATGTGATAAATATTTTTATTATTCTTACACTTGATGATCTTTTGAAAATTTTTGTAAAGCAATTTATTTTTCCTTTGTAAAGCTATTTTAAATAACTAATTAAAAACTGTTCATAATACTAGATCAACTATGCAATATTTTATTAATAATTTATGCAAATATTTAATTGTATTATTATATTATTATAAGTTTTATTCATTATGAAATTTTATTTTTAGACTATTATGAACTAGCAAATGGAACTGTTAATAATGCTTCTCATAAACACAATACAAATATTTTGAAAAAATTACAAAAAGCCAGTTTGGAAAAGGATGAACTCTTTCAAACTGCTAGAGTAAATGCTGAAGAAGCTAGGTAATTTTGTAATAATTATAGTGTTATATTTATTAACATTTAATTTTTTTTTTTTAATTAGGAAGCGTTTAGATCAAATGCAATATTCATTGGATGATTCTAAAAATGATTTTACAAATGAAGAAAAAGAAACTATTAAAAATAATATTATAAAATTAAAAATGGAAATTAAAACTTTGGAAAAGAATTTTGAAACTGAAAAAGAAGACTTATTATTATTTAATAAATATAATGGACAAGTTATGAATATTAGAAAACAATTCTCAGTAAGTTAATCAATTTTCAAAATATTTTTTATTATAATGATTGATATTATTGTTCTAACTAATATAGTGTTCTTAATGATTCCATTGTTAATTATTTTAGGAAGAGTTACAATTATTATTTCCTCATGTAAGACTCGACGATAAAAATTTGAAGTTAACAGATGCTGAATTTAAAGTGTTTGTTGATTACATAACTCAAAAATTAATGTTTTATCAAAATGAATTGTTTAAACAAGAAGTAAATTTATAAATTATTTTATATTATTAATATTTGTTATCTGTTTTATGTATTATATATTGAATGATAATGCACATTTTTGCTAGACACCGTTTTAATTATTTGAAGTTTTTATACAAATTATACTCTGAAAATTATATTTAAGAATAGGTAAACATGTCAGTAACACTTTGAAATAAAGTTATACAAATAACTACAGTGCTAAATGTTTCTATATTTCAATTAATTATACCTCATAAGGTTATTATTTTTTTCTTTAGATTATTGGTGAAGAACAAGTAAATGATGTTGTTCATGCATTAAAAAATGGTAAACCTGAAGCCATCGATAAAGTTTTAGGATTTCAAGTAGAAAAAAATCGTAGAAAGCATATGAATAATTTTATCAATGAAGTAAGGAGTTGCTTAAAAACTATGATAACATTTTATTTATTTATTTTTTGTTTAGAGTTTTGGATCAAAGGCAAATAGTGAAGCAAAATTCAAGGAACAATTGAGATTTCAAACTGAAGTGCACATGGATCATTTAAAAGAAGCTGCCAATTTAGCTGAAAAGGAAGTTGAACGCCGTGTAAATTTAGAATACTCCGAGAAAGCTGAAATTGAAAAGCTTAAATATAAAGAACAAGTGTCAAACATGATTGCTGTTATGAATGGCATAAATGATGCAGTAAAAGGTACTTTTTACAATAAAACTTCATCGGTGATACTTCTTGATTGTGTTATCTTAATTTAATTTTTATATTTTTAAATACTGAAACATTTTATATAATAGATATCAATATGAAAATTGGTTTTTTTTATCAAAAAAATATTCAAATAATAAAATGCTTAATTTAGACTATTTTGTATTTATTTATTTTGATAAATAAACATTATTATGAAATATCCTTAATTATTTAATAAATATTACTTATATAAACAATATAAAATATTTTATCCATTATTTTATCAATAACAATATATATATATATATACATTTTAATCTATTTTTTTAAATAATATTGTTGTAAGTAGGTACACTTTATAAAATTCTTTATTATTTTAATAAATCCTAAATTATGTACAAAACTGACTTATTTTAATTTTTGTTGCTAATCAGTTTTAAAGACACTTATTATGTGGTTATTAAAATTTACTTCATTGTTTCAGAGCATTCAACAAAACGAGAAAAACTTAATGAATCATTTTACTTATGGAAAGCCTGCCAGTCATTATTTTCAGCGATTGATACTTATCAAAATGATTCAAAACATGAATTAATACCTTTACAAGATTTAGTAAATAATATTAAAAATTCAGGAGGTGGTATGTATGAATATTTTGAAACAAAGTAAAAAACTATGTTGTTCTATATTTGTACTATTTTAATTTAGAAAATCATAAAATAATTAAAGAATTGTTGAATACATTACCTGAAAGAGTGTTAACTCGAGGTGTTTATACAGAAGAAACATTAAAGGACAGATTTCTTAATGTTGAAGATAAGGCTTTTCACATGGCTTTAGTACCAGATACCAATGTGAAACTATTTGATTTGGTAACTTCATTTGTATTTACAATTTTCACCTTTAAGTCCCCTGTACCAATTTCTGAAGAAGAATTAAACAATGCACCTATCAATGTTAATGAATTAAATAATATTGATATTCTCCAACGAGCCAGGTAATTTCACATAGTATTCAATAATAATGTATAT
The DNA here is from genome assembly GCA_036289425.1 of Rhopalosiphum nymphaeae. NCBI lineage: Eukaryota > Metazoa > Arthropoda > Insecta > Hemiptera > Aphididae > Rhopalosiphum > Rhopalosiphum nymphaeae. The sequence continues at coordinate 4,009,582 of JAZAQC010000012.1, read as the reverse complement.
TGTGTAATTTAAACTTTTTTTTTAGATATTGGATAGAACGAGACAATTATTATCAGGCCTTGCAGTATATGTATTTATTGAAGGGAGGTGCTAAAATAATAGCAAGTGATTGGATGAACGAAACTCGTGATTATTTAGCAACACAGCAAGCTGCTCAAACTCTTTTAGCTTATGCCTCAGAGAGTTTACGGTCCCATGTAGACTTTAATAATTCATCAACATAATGTAACATTCTCTAATTGAATACATTTTTGTTTTTATTCATAGGATTATTGTTAGCTTGCAATTTATTTGTCAGCAGAATCTAATATAAATTGTTTATTAATTAAATTAATAAATTATACAGCTATAGTACAGCTAATTTTGTATTATTGATTTCAAATATGTTGTTGTTAATTGTATGTTTAATCTAGTTTAATATGTTTTGTAGTCAATTTATGAACATGATTTGTTTTGTATGCCTTATGTAAAATGTTTTTATAAGGTACACAACGATTTCGCCAATAAACGCACAGAAGCCCAAAAACAAACCGAAAAACAAAACCACAAATGCCCCGAAAGATTGTGACATAGAAAGAATCGTGTCCTCGGTAAACACAATATTCTGCACCAGTTCTTCTTTAAGGTTTTCCCTGTCCCATTGCTGCATTATTCCCGTTTCTGAGAGTCGTGACATAATGGTGCTAATTCTATGTCGAAACGGCGATCCTTTTCGTAGCATAAATGTCGACGAGTATGATTCGATTGTGCATGTGGGCAAGACGTGTAGGTGTCTTGAGTCGTTAAAAATGGTCTTGTACCTTTGCGCGTAAAATATCAATTCGCGTTTGGATGCCAGAACAGCTGTGTCTCTTTTCAATAATATCCTCTGGATGAAGTGGCCGAAGTCTTCGGGAGGTAGTATCTGATAGCGATCAACCAACTCTTTGAAATCATTGCTTGAGCCTGCTGAAGAGTTGATCAAATAGTACATGTCTTGTCTGCCTACTAAGTTCAAGCCGGTCTTTAACAACGTACGCTGGTCGTTGATTTCGGGCGTCGTTTGTGGTATGGTTATCAGACTACCCAAATACGCCTGGTACGCGCTCGTCACCACCAAGCAGTACAGCAACCAGTTGGACAGGAACACTTGCAATGTGCACGATTTGGGTGTGACTTTGATGGGAGCGCCGATGAACGTACCGTACGTGTAGAATAAAATGAATAACGGACTCCACGGGACCGTGTCCGCCGGCCGCTGCAGCGTGGACGTGAGCTGCGAAAGTGCAACGACTACCCCGAACGCCAATACTATGCTCAGTATGATCAATATCCAGGTGACTAGTGAAAATTCCGCCACGTAGTTGATCCACAGCGTCGGGTCGTGACCAATACCGCTAGGCAAGCCCCACGTGAAACAGTCCATCTGGTCTTCCTTGATAAATTCCACGTCGGACTCACTGTCGAAAATTCTTGTGAATCGACCGAACGCCAAGTCCGCTTTTCTATGTTTCACCTTCATGCCGACCGGTGAACTATCGTTGTCCGATAAGGCTGTCTCGGAGATGAAATGCACCCCGGAATGTCCTACGGCCATGGTCACGATACCGGTGAAGTTCATGTACTCCTGCATGAAATTGATGATGCGCAAACCTGACCCCGATAGTCGGAAGCCTTTCTCAGTTTGTACTACCGTTGACACGGGTGGCCTGTGTATCCCCAAGCATTTCAACGGACATCTGAATAATAATAATAGGAAAATATGTTTATTATCTATCCTTAATATGTTGGTAAGTACAAAGCAGGTTCCTTTAGTCTTTAGGACTAGTTTAGATATATCTATACATACATCAATAAATGGTTATATTTGATATTGATTTTATTAATTCTACATTCCTATGGGAAGGTGTGCACTTTAAAACAATAATTAAATTATAAAACAAAGATTCAGCTCATCAAAAATTCAAAATAAATTAATTCAAATAAAATATGAACTAGAGGTATATTATTACTGTACTTACTTAACCCATTTTATATTTAAATAACTATATAAAATAAAGTAGGTACATATATAATATGGAGGCTTGTCGCATGAAGTGTGGATTGTATAAAAAAAAGTATTAATAAATTAATGTACAAAATACATGAAATTAATGAAATGTACAATGTACATACGTATATTTTGAGATTTTGCGGTAGATTGATAAATGTATTAATTTTATTATTATAAGATCATTCAGCTAAGACATTTAGTGGTACACAAAATCTGATCATACTGTATACAAACACAATTATGTTATATTATTAAAATATAGATATTTAAAGTTCAAATTTGTACGAATATATACTTATGCGATGAATTAGGATGTTAATAATTTTATTAAATAAAATTTTGAAGAAAAAATTATTTATTTATTGTATGTAAATTGTGTTAAATAAGTAAATATTTTATAAAATTGATAATTATTAAACCATTTTTACTGTAGAGTGTGTACCCAGAGGCGTATTCACGATTTTGTTGTCCTAGGTGCTCTTAGGTAGGTATATAATATTGAATCTTATTTATTTTTCAATTTCAATACTTTCTTATTCCTCAAAAAATATTGGGCCACGATGAAAAAACGTATCTTAGATTTGGTCCACAGTAAAAAAGGTTGGAGACCTCTGTATTAAAATATTATAAATTTATACATAATATGGCAATTATTTCAACAGCAAACAAACTATTATTTAAAAAATAAATTTACAGCATTTACAAAATGCTTGTGTGTACAGTGCATACATAATATATACCTATATAATTATTTTTTAAAGCATTTAAATATTAATTAATAAAAGAGACTACAGGATAAATATAGGATTATATAGAATAAATGTATTATAGGATTTAAAAATGCATACATTAATTAATAGATTTTGGAGCAAAGTAAATTGTTAAAAAAATTTATAATTGTCTTAAAGAGCATTTGTTTAATTTAAAAGCTCATTAAATATAAAAAGATAGTGCAATAAATAATAAAATTATTAATTAAGATTTACCTAACCTAACTTATATATAGTGGTGGATTCAAGAGGGGCCGGGGGACCTCCCTTAACAGTTATATTATGTATGTAAGGCCTAAAATCAAATCCTTAACATTGTTTACAAAATGATATAATAATATAAAAAAATTTGATCCCTTCCTCTCAAAAGCAAATTCTAGATCCACCACTTTCTAGGCATAACGGTTTATTCTGTACAATATAATAGAAAGATATGACAATGTCATCTTTCCAAAAATCGTAAATAAATCTATTGCAAAATTACGGTCACCAATAAAGTAATAAAACTACAATTCCGTCATCCGGTAGTCCATTACTCTTTTATTAGCCATATATTTACAGCAATTTATATTATATTATTAATAATAATTTATTGTTTCGAACTCTAATTTGATGTATGCTATAGAATAGAGTTTAAATAATTTCAATACAGTTTGATGAATATTTACAAGTATTTTATTCATATTTATTTAAAATGAACCAAGTCTAAATGACGACAATTTCACTGATTTGTGGCAAAAGCTTAGAACTTGGGAATAGTTTATATAAAATTTATGAAAAAAGTACAAGTATATTCTTACTTCTTGAATTGTGTATAGTAAGTTGTTTTCGATGTTATTTAGAACTCAAGCTAAATTCGAATTCACTTTTATCCCCCCTGAGATTCTCGAGTTTTCGACAGCTGACTGTAATAATAGTCAATAATAGCGATAGTACAATATGATCATATACTTGTGCAAGTCTTTCAGTTTGTTGTCCATGCCGAACACCCTGTCGGCTCTGATGAAAGCGTCCGCCGAGCTGCTCCAGACGTTGACCATGATCGGCGGGCCAGCCCCGTTACACCGGGACCCCGTGTACGGGTTGAACGTATACACGCGTATGCTGCCGGTGTACATTGGCACCAGGACGGCCACGTCGACGAGCTGATGGTGCCAGAACGCCTCGAACAGCATTTGGATGCGGTGCAGATCGACCCGGTCGCCCGGCCGCTGCGCGCCGTCCCACAGCACCATGTGCCGCGAGTGATCGCTGGACGGCAGCCGGCCCAGCACCGTATCATAATCGGTCGACCGGCCGTCCCGGGGCTGCGCTTGGCCGCGTTGCAGGTACACGACGAGCCCGTTGGCTAGCCGCGCGTCGGTGGCCGACGACGACTGCACCAGCAGCCTTGGGTGGCCCATGTCGACCAGCAGCTGCTGGCCCAGCTCGCTGCGGCTCACCTCGTCCGCGAACATCACTACCGACCTAGTGCCCAGGTACTCGTCGATTATCTTGTTAACGGACCTGGCCAGACGGGCGAGTCGGGTCCGATAGGCCTCGTCGTCTAGCGCCAGGTCCCGCAGCCGGCGTCGCATCGTCAGACCGCTGGCCGCCTGCAATAACGCGACCACCGCCACCACCGTAGCGGCACTACGCTTCATTGTTATGTGTTGTTGTTTTTGACGTATATATATATATATTATAATGATAATATATCACGTAATTCTTATTAACAATCACCTCTGAAAAACGTTCATCGATTCTTAAGTTATCAATCATCATTATATTGATTACATTACACATGTATAGGTACCTAATAATTGCGAATTTATAATACCTGTTATTTATTATTATACATCTGACGTGCGTACAGTTTGTATAAACCATAACATACGACTTATTATAAGTCCACTAAGGTATAAACTGCAGTTATATATATTGCCTGTGTTATAATTAGGCGGGCTGTGAATTGAATGTAGTAAAATAACTATTATACATGCACTATTATGCACTCAAAAATAAGAAAATATGCACTTAAAATTTTTTAAATATATTTATAATTTCAATGATTATAACTTAACCCTCAAAACCACCTCCTTTCAAGGCATGATTTTGGCTTAAAAGGTTCCAAGGACGTGCTTGTATAAAACTGATCAACTATTTTTAGGAATTTATAAAAAATAAACTTTTTATATTCAACAATATAAATATCATATTCAACAACATATAGGGTGCGCCTTAGCTCTTAGTGGCGTATTTAGAGATGTCTCATGGTGGGGGGAGCACAAACAAAAAGTTCAAATTTGAGTAATTTGAAGTAGAGTTGTAAAATATCTCATATATAATAAAAAAAGTATAAAATACGGTGAATGGGGGGGGGGGGGCACGGGCGCCCATGGGCCCCTTCCTTAAATACTTCACTAGTGCGTCTATTTATGTTTATATAAAATATCAAATCCATATTTTTCCCCTAATATGTTATTATAACTATACCTACGTTAAAAAAACAGTTGAGTTAATTCTATAAACTCTAAAACACTTATACTTAGGTATGCAAATTAAAATATCGTAGGTAGGTAGATATATAAAAATGTTGTATGTTTCGATAATTTAATTTATATCATAATTATTTTTATTCGTTTGAATTAAAAAAATGTAACGATATGGCAATTTGTTTAACTTATAACCTCGCAGGTTGTAAATTCTAACAAAATACAAAATATAATACATGATTTATATAGTATTGCAGCATACCTATACATTATATTATTGGCTTATCCTTTTGGCTGAATTTTCGAATACGGTTTTGTACTTAGATAGATACGTACTAAATGCGCTTAATATGTGACGATATTATTTATACGCATCGGCGTCGGACATGACAATCGACTTAATTTACGTAATGGAAAGACTTATATATTATTGCTCTATAAATATTATTTATATTGGTAGATATGTAATTATATTTGACATGAGGACAATAATTATATGTGTTGAAAATGAATGCCACTGTATGTATGATTGTATGTGTAAGTCGATGGTATGTATGATGTTTTTATAGATATAATAATATAATTTAAGTACTATAAAAATATGCTACGTAGGTACAAAGCCGGAATTTTGTGATGAAATGTACCTACAATAGTTGTTAACGCCTGTGGGTACGTACAAAGTAGACACATATGGTGCGATTTATGATTATGTTTTTGTGTACAAAAATCACGGACCACTACAATACTCAATACTTATACAAATCACAAAATGTCAAAATGTACAAATGTATTGTTCAAATCGCACATTTATTCAGTTTTGTCTGTATAAAAAAAAAGACTAAATATTTAAAAAAAGTATCTATATACACTTTTGGATGTTGCATAATTACATATTTTATTCGTGTATCTTGTTTTCTTGAATAAAATAAAAATGCACTTAATAACAGCTAACCCGAGAGAGTTGCAGCACGTTAGCACTTACGTAATATAATATGGTATATTTTTAAACAAACTCACATTTAAAAAATATTTTAGTTATTGAATTAAAAGTACAAAATCATTTTTTTATTTTTAAAATATTGTTTGAAACATATAGGTACTACCATAAATGTTTTTATGCAATAACTTTTTACAGTTTACATGATCAATGTAGGAAACTTGAGATTTATGTGTTTTGGTAGGTTTATAATAAACTATTATAGTAATATACTACTATTTTGGTTTCACAAATTTAAATTTTTTAGTTTTCAAGAAGGCTGAAGGGGCGTTTTATACTTTTATTTTCAGTCTTACAAATGCGTAACAAATAACAGTGTAACATGTAGATATTGATTTTTTGTATTGTTCTCTTGAAATGCTAATACTAAGTATACCATTTTATAGAGGTATATTGTATATAAGAATACATAACTCTAAATATAATTGCAAAAAAATATGTAACTTTTACTGACATAATAAATTTACCAGAGCACATTTATATTTTATTTATGAAAATAATATCTATAGATTACAATAATAAATTTAATATAAGTACCTAATTATTAATAAATATAATATTTTTCATTAAAATATTCAATTTTTTAATTTTGTCAACATTTGAATTTAATATGCATCTGTATTTTTGATATTTTTTAGATTGCTGTAAAAACAACTAATTTAGAACCGTGTATACAATTTTCAGGCTTTTTAATTATATAGGTAAACAGATCAAAATTCTAAGAAAAATTAAAATTTTAAATAAGAATAGGTACAAATCTAAATTTTTTTACTACTTAATAAGTGTTCTTTGACGACAAAAACTTTTGTTTTTAATATAACTTAATAAGAATTTATTTTTTACTGTAAATTATTTAGCAGTTTATTCTTTTGAAAATTTGTATATTATTATGTATAATGATTAAGCCTTATTGATATTATTTGATAAACATAGACTACAGTATTTTTATAGTTATAAACAATTAATTTTATTAAAGTATAATAAGAATTTGCAGTAGAATAAATCTGCTATGAAATCATGTTATTTTGTTAACAGCTCCTCCCTCGGTACCTACTGAGTAAATAAAATATGTGGATTTTATACAATTTGTTAAAACAGTTATCATTACTGCTGTCAAACTGTCACATCCAGGGTCGGCGCAAGCAAATATTGATGGAGGGGGTATAAATATATGAATTTGCCGATTATATTCTAAAATGTAAAAAAAATTCGCATGTGTTGCCTCTGTCGACTATCTCACACACAAGTAACGTGGACAATTTTGCGTTCAGAATAATTCAATAATCAGAATAAATAATATATTTAATTATGTTATTTTAAAACTAGAGTAAAATTATATATTGTAAAATTTAAAGATAAAATTATTATTCGGGCATGCTGGAAAGTTTTATTTATATTTAAATTTTAAAGAAAGTTAATAGTTAATATTGTAATCTTTTTGTAGATTTTAAAATTAGCATAACTTGCTTAATGTTTAAAATATCAATAAAACACTCCGAAATGACCTAGATAATAATCTTAATTTTAAATTGTACACTAATTGCATGTACATTATATTCATCAATTTACTTTAATTTAAAAAATAATAGAGTGAAATATAAACTGAACGCAAAATTTGATAATATGTTACGCATGTGTAAAACAGAGTCTATACTCAGCACATGTCGGTGTAGCGGCTTCTTAAAAAGATGTCAACGCAATATTTGTTTTGTCCAGGGAGTCAAAACGGTGAACCCGAAAAAATGTTTACGGTTCATACCTGAAACTTCTAACCCGTAAAAAATGTTTCCCAGTTTCAAACCCGAAACCCATATCTCGAAAAAGATTTCACACGGTTTTGAAATTTGAACACGAAAACAGTTTCTTCCAAAATTCGAAGAAACTAGAAATAAATATATTTATCATACGACCAAGTATAAATAAGTGAAATAAAATAACTAATGAGAAATTAACTACTAATGACTATAATAAGTCATTTGTATCAAATATCAATTTATTGTATCTATAAAATATAATTAAATTTATTACCTTTATAGGCTTTAGGTATCAGACTTTAAGGATTATTTCAGGAACTATAAATATTATTGAACTTATTTTGCTGCAATTTAAACCGAAACCATGAAAAAATTGAAAATATTATCGATTATCAATGATTTTAAATTTGATCCCGTTATCAAAAATGTACTAATTAAAATATATCACCTGCACCACCGATTTTGTACCCGAAACCCTAAATTCGCAAAACAATTTAACCGGTGTTGAATCCGAAACCTATCTATAAATACAAGTATCAACTATCAAATCAAATATTTTATACTTTATAAAAATATTTTTGATTACCTAATTTGCTATATTTTAAGTTATTATTATCTGTTATATTAAATATTATAATAAATAATATTTGAATATTCATATGTAATCATAAAACATAATAAAATCATAATTGCTGACTTGCTAGCTAGGTACATGACAAATTTGCCAACTAAAATTAACTAGGTATTTTAAGTGGGAGGGGGGTACACCCAGATTTTTTTCTTATAGATAATTCTGATAAAAGATATGTTGCGTGGTTTATGCATGCTTTTAATTTATGACTATATTTTATTTAATTAATTTAGTTGTAATTATTTATGACCTCGTAATGTATTTTTTTGTTTATCAGTTGTCTCATTTTTCTTAATGTAACTTAAATTAGTTTTATTCTATTTCGGAAAATTTGTTTGTACAATTATATATTATATTTAGTTTTATAGGTACATAATAGGCATGGTTTTAAAATAATATAAAACATAACATTTAACATAAATAAAATGTTAAAATGTTTATCGTTTACACAAATATTAACCGGTTTTATTAATTTTTGTTTCAATTTCATAATTTATCTTTATAACATAGTAAACTTGTGTTTTTAAATTAGTAATAAGTTATAATTTATGAAAAAAAAAATAGGTTTCATATGTATAATAATATATAATACATATTATACTATTACCAATAGAAATGTCAGTAAAATAAATTAACGATTATTTGATAAAATAAAAAGAATAGTTGTATACGTTTTTTTTTTTAATTTAAATCAAAAATGTTGTACCTATATTTATATAAAAAAAATTAAAAAAAAAAAAAAATACTCATCGTACGTGTATTAGGTTTTGAATAGGTCACCTTCTCTTTAACGAGTCTGTTAGAGGTGTGTTCATCTTAGATTTTAAAGTGATGATAAATCGTAGTATTCATAAAACTAGTCAAGTGGAGCTCAATTATTGATGAATAAATTATTATCCGCTAACAGAAAAAAAATTAAATCAAGCTAAAGAATTAATATAAAACATAATTCTGATTTAAATTTTTAAACTACTTAATAGTTAAAAACACATTTTTATATTATGACATTAAAACTAAAGGTACAATAATAAGAAATTGTAAAAAATAGCATAATGGTTATATTATTTTAACGTTTGAGACATAAATTTATCTCTGATTTTTTTGTATTTAAATATCGTATACAATTTCCTAACGATTTCGACCATTTCGTAGTTATAAATATATTCATTTAATATCTAGATATTTTAAATTGTATATATGATTCCTCATTATAAGTTGTTCTTATAACAATCTAACGAAAATGCAGGTATATGCGACATTTTTTGTATACGCATTTTGAAATTCAACATTTAACGAAATTTAAAATAAAGATTTTATTTCCTCTTAAGTTATTTTGTTGTGTTTAAAAAAACATTATTAATATTGGGATTTAAAACTATTAGCGCCATTTCAAATATTATTTATTTCTAATAAACATAATTAAATTTTTAAAACATTTAGACAAATTCTAAACTATTTATATTTATAAAAATAATATACAATTTATTTTAATATTATAATATTTATAAATTAGTTCAATCATATACCGAAATACTAATAGAAAAATAAATTAGTTATATAGTACTATAAATAAGCTATAAAATATTTTAGAAATAAGAACCGTTAAAACAAATGCACTCAGAAGTTTTTCGTACCCATGCAATGATTTATCATTGAATTGAAATTTTATTCATTCATTCCATTCCATTAAGAATCTACTTAACAACAAGATAAATTCGAAATCAACTATATAGCAAAGAGCAATTTCCCCATGTTTAATGCATAAGTGAATTAAAAGCATTATTATATAATGCTTATTTAACAGTTGTTATAATGCATTAAATCCACATCTCCACTGATAAAGCTTTTATTACCTATGTCGTGGTTCATAGCCAAAACCTACTATTTATATTCACTTACGCAAAGAGCTTATAATGAAACTTTAATTTGGTAATTTTCACAAGAATGTAATTAATAAAATATTCTTTTATAAAATAATAATAAATATTGAATTTATATAAATAATAAAATAATATAATTTTGTAAGTACAGCGTATTATTCAGCGTTGACATTAATTTTGTTTATAACTTTATACAAATGTTTTTATAAATAATACAGTTATTTAATTTTTACGTTCATGTTAATAATACATTATGGTTATGAAATTGATACTCTGTTCGCACATGCAATTTTGAAATATTAGTATATTACCTAGTATAATTGTATGAGTACATTTTATAGTTTATTCGCAGTATACGTATAATAGATATATTTATAGTCCGTGTTAGCTATGGATATTGGATACATTAGCATATGTACCTACCTAAATTGTAAGTTTGTATAATTATATAATTACGATTAATTTAGTTAAGTAAAACATATTGGTCTGGACCAGGGGTGGCAAGTATTTTTCTAACGTGACGTGTCAAAAATTGCATGATTTTTGTTTTTTTATTTCTTATGTGCAATTAAATTATAAAAATATTATAAAAGTATATAAATAAGAAAAAATGTAAGATAATGTGATAATTAAAACGTATTTACTATTTATTGTATTTTGTTCATAATCAAATAAGATATTTGGTATAAGCAATACTAGTATTTAATAATTTAACATTATACTTTATAGTATTTATTAATTTTTTCAATGTATTTTTTTTTTTTTTGTACACTTGGTGATGATAATGAAAAAGTATTTACATTGTGGTCTCATTATTAATTATTAAAAATAAAATTATTATAAACAAGTTAAAATACTTAAAATCTACAACTCAATAGGGGAAATTCGATTTATTCGTGTGAAAATTTATTTCATTATACATTTATACCTTAATGATCAAACGTGAATATTATATTATACTAGGTATATATGATTATTATAAGCTGTACGCCATATTATATTCGTAGATATACGTATATCTTCATTTGCATAATATAAGAATGATGATGTAACGCTAAAGGGCATAGGTCTAGTTGCATTAAACCATGTGCTAAGGGGGGGCTACTCCACAAACTATACTATTATAGATTATGACTCCTCTATAGTTTCAAACTAATTTATACAATTTTAGACAACTGTGTCTACCTAGGTATATATTTTAATACATCAGTTGTTGTGTAGGCATTAGGCAATACATAATATATAGTATAAGTATCATAAAATATGTGCGTGTTTGTGTAATTACATATTTTACCAGTTTTACTTATTAAAATATAATGATCCAGAACATTTTAACTATATTATACAGTACGTATATACGGTACACGGTATATGGCCCGCTAAAAATTCAAGCCAATTGTACCATATATATATATATATGAATACAAAAATAAGTCGAATTGTTTATAAATAAGTAAATGATCTTCAATTTTAGAAGCTTATTTATATATTGTAAACGTGAAAATTACTTATCAATTAATGAATAGAGGGAGTATTTAGAAATGAGGGTTGCAGCAATCGACCCTCTCCTTATAATTCAAGTAATTTTTATTAATATAATATACATTTGTTGGGAAAAATGTATTAATAAAGTTGTACCTACATAAGTCATTCATATACATATCTAATTTTTTTCAAAATATCTGCGTATTAAATGTTACAGTTTTACCAGTTTAGGTAATAGGTATATTAATTTTAGTGCCATCAGTCCCTAAAACTAAATCAAATATACGCAAAACGCCACTGCCTGAAAACAGATTTTAAAATTTTGACGTTTACATGATTTAAATGCTACAGAACTACCATTGTACACATTATACATCACAAACAATAAAATAATAATATAATAATAATAACAATAATAATTATCACAATTCACAATGATACAAAATTAATACAATATTGAATTAATATACATTTAGTGTACTTTAGTTTTTAGTATACACTTGGGTTAATGTAAGTTGAATTTAAGTACTTACATATTTAAATAGTTAGCTTTGAAAATTACCTAACTTTCTATTGTGGACTATGGTTATCATACCCAAGTATCAATATTGTTCAGTGTTCTAGTTGAGTTAAATATCATCAGATTATTCAGATTATTCGACCGATCATATCTAATCTGATGCGATAGTTCTTATTTAAAAATTTTATTCCATTAGTTGTCTAGTTCACAATTGATTTCTTACAAACTTAATTATCTATCTAGAATATAGATATACTGAATTGTGATCGAGTCTTATTAGAAGCTGTAAAGACAGGTAGACAGCTAGAGAATGTAAAATGCTTAGTAAATATGTATAATTCAAATCGTTGTAGTCGGCAGACACTATTGAGAGGCACTGTCAACAGTGATGTACGCGATGTTTATATTAACCGTTTTAAAAATAAACGAGAACTAGCCACTTCGTATTATACTAAATGTATATTTTTATGTCTACAGTGGATTGCTCATTCAAATATTCATTAACATTCAATTATTTTTGGTTGATGATGAGTACTGATGAGTAATGATGAGTGATGGCTATACAACAGTTTTATTTCTATTTCAAGTTAAATGTAATTTGTAAATTATACAAATAAATATAATGTCAAGAAAATTCTTACAAAAAATTCTGCATTATAAAAAATGAAGCAAAGTTGATCCGATCGAAAAATCAAACCGCAACGGCACAACTGAAGTGGAATAGAATTCCAGTACTACCACATTTTCCTAAGATTGACCGACCGTTTGCAGCCTTGAAGAAAAACAGTAGACGCCGAGTTAGTTTACACTTAGTATATAACCACTACACAGTCTTTAGTTTTCTCCCGTCCGATTCTCCGTTTTCGTGATCACCATTTGCGAGTGTGAGTTGTGCAGTGTGACTAGTGAGGATTTCGCGGTGAAATGTGTATATTTACGCCTGTATATTGGTTTGGTTTATATAAACGCATTTTCTGGGGTTTCAAAACCATCATCTATTCAATATACAGAATTTTTCATGGAGTATTTTTTCGGGGATATTATGGTATTAGAATATTTTTTAGAGATATTAAAACAGAGACATTTTTGTAGGCATAATTCGAAATGGTTAGAAGGCCTAGAACCATAATTAAGAAAAAAAAATCGAAGATACCCATTTTATAAAGATAATTTTTCTTAATAAATACATTTTGATGTTTCAACATTTTATTTTTATTAACATTGTGATTTTAAATATTTTTTCTCGAGAAAAATTATAAATTGTTTAATACCGTATTATACGTGCTACTGTTATAAAACATGTGACCCGTGGGCTTGTGCTCATATAATAATTAAAAAATATTAAAAATCACGATTTTAATGAAAATAAAATGTTAAAACGTCAACATTTTCAGAAAAATAAGCTGTACATATCTATATAATATCTTCGATTTTTTTTTTGAAAATAATTAAATTAAAATATGAAATATTTGTAGATTTTATCCTTGTGAGTCTTTAAAAAAAAATAAAATGATAATTGTAATACCTCCATTATATCAGGAGATATTTTAATTGGTAAATCCTCACGAGATATTGTATATAAATTTTATTTTCCATAAAAAAAAAGATAGAATATAAATAGTGGCTCATTAGTTTTAGAGCTATAACATGATATATTATTAAAATAATAGATAATAATATTTTAAAGGGCAAAGTGAAGCGTTGTCGAAAAGTTATAATCGTTTAAAAATGTTAAAATAATTGTTATTTATAAACAATATATTAAATAATATATTTGGAATAATTTAAAACGAAACATAGAGCTCTTAGAAGTATTATTTTATTACATTTTAAAAATATGTTTTTAGCTCTTAACCAATTTTGCAGAAATTTATTGACTAAATACTACAACGTTGATTAAAAGTTTTAACTACTGTTTAAGTTATAAATTATCTTCGTCGTACCTACAAAATGATACCTGTTATATTATTATTTATTAATATTATTTATTTATTTTATTAGTCTGTTTATAATTTAATTTAATACTAGTATTTAATTCTATATTCTGTATCATATGAGGTTAGATTATCATCCAACACCATCCAAGTCCAAACGGCTCAATGTTGCAGCGGTACAGTCTTCACGAGTTATAATCCAGTTATCTATAGGTGAAATGTATATTGTATTATTGTGTAATAAACTATACATATATATATTTTTTTTTTTTGGAGTTGCGTAATTCTAATCTTGTGTTTCATCACTATTTTGTTTAAACTATAAAATTTATTAAAAATCAAGGGGAAATTTCCACGAAATCCTGGTTAAATGGATAATTTATTTATCTAGTCATCAGCACAGTTTCTTAGTCAATTAATTATTAAAAAATCAACAAAATAAGTTCTGTCACCTACCTATTGATTTTCAAGCTGCATATAACTTTAGGTACCTAACAACCATTAATGAACATAAGCTTGTTATAAAATATCCTTTAATTACAATTAATTTATTCAAATTTAGATTTCTGGAATTTTTAAATATGCTTAAAGTCATAAACTTTAAAGACCTTTTTATACCTTGTATTTTAAAATACTTACATTATAGAAATATTTTAAAAACCTCTTTTTTTCAGGTAATTTTTAAGCAAGTTGATTTTTTTATAATGGAGTTAATATAAAAATATATAATCAAAATCAAAAATAATATAAGATAGTTTCTGATTTCTTAAGGTTTGTGTGTTAAGGTCTATAATAGTCCTTCATAATATAATAAGGCTTACATAAAATATGGAATAAATTTAATGTTTAAGTATAATATAGTCTAGGACATATTAATTATTATAAATGTATTTACATTACATCCACACTCAAGAAAAATTTTGCAAATTATAAAATTTTAAAATATTTTTATCATTTAAAACCTAAATTTACAATCGATATTCTCCGTGGGCTATTACTCTTATTCCTTAGTATATATAATTTGATAAATTACAAAATATTCGTTCAAATTTCTACGTCAACAATTAAAAAAAATCGTCTGTTAAACAATTTTCAGAAAAAAAATGTATTTAAAAAAGTCGTTTGTATCGCATCATGTCGCATATACATCCATTTGGTTTGACTACAATAAAAGGAAAATTATAGGTGCCTTCAACATAATATACTCTTTTGCGTCTTGTGGAGAGGTGAATCTAACTTGGGGTATTTAGCGTGTATAATGGTGGAAGTTGCTGACTTGCCGTAATTATTTTTATTTACACATTTATTAGATATGTAAATAATACAATTTCTTATCGTACAAAAATAAAATAAATATGGGCTAAACGGAGTGCACTTTAACACCTTGCCCTACTAGATCCATTCTTGTATAGATTGAAAAACGAAAGTATAAACATTCCTTGTGTCTTTAGGAATACATGTACATAAATTGGCGCTGAAATTGGATAAATGATTAGCTAGTATAACCAATTTACAATCATTTTTGGAAGAAAAAAGACAACGAATATATTTAAAAATATGTATAGATATTTGCAGGTTACTTGATATTAGTTTATGGATACCCTACCTAGTATGAAAAAATGCTTATTAATCATTATCTAATGTTTATTAACAAATTATAAAATGCGTTTTAACGAAAAATAGTTGGTTCCGGTAAATAAAATTAAAAAAGGTAGGAGCACTATAATAGTTTATATATTTTTTTAAACTTTACCTGCAAGTGGAAATTACTTAAACTAAGCTATAATAAATACAATATACATAAATAATTTACCTACTTAATACATTTGATTTTAAGCATTTTCAATGATTTAGTCATTCAGGTACAATAATGTATTATGTATAATTATTATAAATATATAATTGGGTAATGTAAAAATATTAAATAGTATATAACTATATACCTTATTAGATATTAGAATAAATTTAATACTAAATGAAAAATCATTTTATATATACGCATAAAACATTAAATATGATTTAAGTTAAATTACGATTATCTAACTCTAATTATTGGAACATTAAAATTATATTTCCTACCTAGTACCTACCCATCAGCTACATCATTGAAATCCAGACGACCGTTGATGTATAAAATGTATTGGTAGTTCGATAGGTTAGAGGTATACTTGCTATCTATATAAATTTAATATATTATTATATGTACTATATAAGCACACAATAATATTTTACTAGCAGAATCGATAATTACATATTATGTACAGTAATAATATGATATTATTTTATGTGCAAGTGGTTTGAAATCGTGATCGGGTCAGTGCGACAGGCTGGCTGCAGCGACGACGTCCGGGCCGCGGGATGAGCATCATATCGGCGCGGTCGGTTATAGGTACCTACGTTATATTAATGTTATAGGTATAATATTATATTGTACATGTTATAATATAAAATATATTCATTATGTGTAGTCGTTTATCAAGGTACCTAACAAGTAACAATATAATACAACCTATACCTGTGGCGTAGTCGGACGGGTCGGTTTATAGAAACCTGTTGTCCGAGTGTCGTGTGAAATGCACGAAAAACGCATTCGTGCCTAATCGCAGGAAATGGGAAAACGCACACGGCCGCATCCGTCGCCATGATAATAATGCTGCAGTATATCGTAATACATTATGTGCACATATATATATTATATATAATAAGTCGGCGATTTCGTAACATCGATAGGAATCTGGTTTTATGCCGGGTTTGTTGAACTGCCCAAAAAAAAAACCGTCTTCGGCCGCAGGGTCAAGGTTAGTGCGCCTCCTATAAGCCTATGCCTATTACATACACAAAATATGCGTAGGTATAGGCATATGTTATAGCGTGAACGATATATTATATACATAGAGATACTCTCGCTGGCGGATATATAGATATTATACTTGGACATAATTCTGGTAGGTATACCTACTTGGCGTGTGCAGTCCGTGCACTATATAAGCGCGACGTTCCGGTGCCTGTGATTTTCTTTCGCCGACAGACTCAATCGCGCAAACTCGTACAAGATGGACAAGACCACCAGAGTGTTCGTCTTTTTCGCCGTGAGTATATAGCAATATATCTACTTATTTTATTTAGATTATTTATTATATTATTAGGTACTTATAGATTATATTTTATACTAATTTATGAGGAAGACGGACTAGTACCTAGCTGGAGTAATTATCTATAAGACCAACAAGTGCTTATTATTTTGTGATTTAAACATATTATTATAAGACACATTTATGAGAATGCTTGAATTGAAAGGCTCTATAAATAAATAGTCAACTAACTTACTACACTAATGTACTACATATAGATATTCTTTGAATCATATCACAAATATGAAAGGGTCTTATAGAAAGCCCACTAATAGATGAATTGTATCTGTATGTATCTAACTACCCCATACATTCTGAACCTCATTGTCAGTCGTCATCGAGAAGAGAATTTCATATGCGTATGCTTATAAAAATAAAAAAACATGTCTACGCGTCTTTAGTATTTTTAATTAGCTTTAATAAATTAGAAGAAGTCTTATAACACATTTCAAGTTTTATGATCCTGAAAATATTTTTTATTAACACTTATAGAAAAAATTGCAAATTTTTAAAATGCCCAAGAGTTAAAATGTTTAGAAAATTATATTTATAAAAAATGATAACATAAATATTTAATGGACATTTCAAATATCTATGGTTTTTCATTTTGAAGTTACATCTAAAAAATAAAATCAATCTTTTCAAATACTGGTTTTAAGTAAAAATTCTCATTTTCCTTAATTTTTTGTTACTTTAAAATTTTTTAAGGTACTGTGCATTTTTTACTTTTGACCCCTAAAGAACTAGGAAAAATTTGTTAACCTAGCCTAATTGGAAACCACCTCTCATATTGAAATTCAAAGCATTTTTACTGTCATACAAGATGATGACAGTAAAAAAACAACATACACGTTATTGTAAAATTAATACATCATCGCTTCGCTAATTTAATCTAAAAAAATAATTACGTATTTAGACAAACATTTTAATGAATCATTTTTAAAATATCGACTTCTTCAGGACACAACTAGTGTACTCTTCTTTTTTCATCTAAACATAACTTACTAACTTGTATACCTCTCTTTTATCATTTGGACATAACACGTGTACCAGTAATATCACTGAGACGCAATTCGTTAACAATAAAATATGTGTTGTGATTTGCGAGGCTTAGATACGGAATTTTTTTTTTTCGTTTCGGAACCCACGATTTCGGGAACAGCATTTGCATTACTTCCGCGTCGCCGCTATCGTTTATTATATGGGTAAATAATAATTTAGGTATCTATACCTACATAGCTACTGATGATTCTGTATAGGGACATGGTATTTCTTCAGGAGCTACAATAACTGTTCTCTTTTATGTACCTATTTACATTTTACCAGTCGAATATTCTTACTTCTTAGTGATATAGACATATAGTATAATATTATAGAGTGCAGAACGTTAGGTAGCATAAAATCAGTTAAGCCTTGTAAACTTTTGGGCAATATTCATACAATATTAGGTATGTTGTTTTAATGTGTAATACGTATATAATATTGAACTTGTCCATTATAATAAATGGAAATTTAGAGGAATAGCTTGTTCTGTAAACGAATATGTATTGACTATTATTTTAATTTAGGTGTATTAAAATACAAATCGGTACATGGTCAATTATTTCTCCAGAGGTTTATGAGTATTGGAATCAAAATTATGTTCTCAACTGCATGTTATATTATATAATGTTTAATTATTTGTGTACATTCTCGTAGGCTACTGTAGCTATGATTGCGATCAGCGAAATACCAGTTGGCACGGAAGCGTTCTTGGAGCCATTCGCCAGCCACTTGATAGCGAAAAAAATGATGCTTAAACACGGATTGGGCGCACCTGCTGCACCAACTGGCCAAACACAATATATTTATTACGGCGGGCAATATCAACACCAACCACAGCCACGACCGTCACCGCCCCAGCCCCAGCCACAGCCACAGCCTCACCTCAGTGTGAGCTATCAGGCGTACAGTCCTCCTCAAACGTCCAGTTATCCCGCGTATGGTCCTCAGACGGCCAGTTACCCGGCGTACGGCCCTCAAACGGCCAGTTACCCGGCGTACGGCCCTCAAACGACCAGTTATCCCGCGTACGGTCCTCAAACGTCCAGTAGTTATCCGGCGTACGGTCAGCAGACTAATGGTTACTCGGCGTACGCTCAGGCCAGTTACAGCGGATACAACGAACAGCCCGCGCCCGCAGTTGCCAAACCAGCATCGCTTCCGCCCGGATGTCCACCGGCTAGCCAGCCGAGCACACAGGTCGACTACTCCAACTACGCCGTACACGGTGGACACGGTTACGGCAGCTACGGCAACAACAACAACAACGGGGGTTATGGAAAATAATATATGCGGACAGACCATAACCGCAATAATAATAATAATAGTAATAGTAATAAAAATACCACCAATATATTATTGACTATGTAAGTTTAAAGAATTAAAAATTAATTTAATAGTAAAAAAATGACAATGTACAAATAAGGTTTTCATTATTTATCAATCAATTACCTACGTAAAAAAAAAAAAAGTACAAGGTAAATTTGACTAGTGTTGTCAATAACTTCTAAGCGTTTCTCAATTGATTTTTGGCACCACGACGTTTGGCGTGTTTCCGAACGAAAACCCTGTGATTCAATTTTAATTTGAAGACATTTTATTTTTATTTATACGTATATCATGTGTATTAAGGGAGTTTACTATTAAAAAATCTAAAGGAAACATGATCTTAAAATTACCCCATAAAGTCAACAGTCTTATTATTTTCAGAAAAAAAACCATCTAAGTGGCAAGATGTTCTTGCACAAGAATACTTCAAATTAAACATTTACTCACAAATTAATGTCTTATTGATTCTTTTGGGGCCAAAATTATACTACCATTTGAGAAACACTGATCTAATCCAATTAAATTATTTTACAATATTTTTCTTTAAGTTTTTAACATTATAAATATATTTTTTTAAGACAATTATAACAAATAAACACTTTATATAATAAATAATTCACAAAAAAAAAAAAAAAAAACAGGATTTAAATTGTATTGATTTTTATTGACTAGTATTTAGTAATTAGTAAGTACAGAAATGAAAAAACTCCATTCATGAAATGTTCAACAAACATAGTTTTGCACATCAACACTATATAAAACAACAAAATCAAAAAGCTAAGAATTGATTTTGTTTATTTTTTAATGAACAATAAAAATTCCAAATTTATATTAATCCTAAACTTTATTTTTTGAATAATTATAAAAAATTGTAAAACAAGTAAGTAGGAATTCTTAAGTCATTAAAAATTTTTAACGTTGCTAATTAAATAACTAAATAAAGGATTTAGAACTCTTTTATGTTTGTATTTTTTTAGTTATTTACTATTTGTAATTGTTCAAATAATTTAGTAATAATGTTGCATCTTGTTCAAAATATTAATTATTCAGGATATATAACAAGCTATGATTTTATAATGTGAATGATAGTTTAATGTTTCAATATAAATAAATGATATATATATTATTTATGATATTTATACATAAAATATGTAATAATAAATTACAATAAAAAGTAAAACATAACAGAGTTCCAAACACTTTACCTAACCAATTAACATAATAAATATGTACAATCATGTTGTACAAATATTTACAAATGATAACTAAGTATTTATTTATTTTTATTCTAAAATAAATCTATTGAAATAAGAGCAAAGTTAAAAATTTATGAATAACATTACTAAATCTTTAGTAAAGAAAAATATTATTACTTGATTTGCAGGGAAAAATATACATGGTTTATAAACTGAAAGAAAATATAATTTTAAATAAAGAATAAATTTTCCTAAATTTATTCTATAACATCCAATATTTTTAGTTAAAATTTGAGATTTAATATTTTTCTCATATATAAGATACATATTACACACACATATATATACATATGTTATATATATATATAATGATAATTGTTTTTCATTAATTTCAACATTCATTTTGAGTAAAATTTTAAAAAATAAAAATTAAAAGGCACATTTAAACGAACACAATTATAAACATGCATACCAAATTTGCCATGGAAAGGCTTAAACAAATTATTACACGCACAAACATATATTATATTATATACATACTTAAATACATACATACATACATGCATTAAATATATATATATTTATGTGCATATTTATGTATAATATAATATAAATATATGTCTGTATGTATGTATGTATGTATGTACACATAGAATATTAATAAAAATACATCTAACACGAGATCTTTTAATTTAATTGAACATTGTCTTTTAATTTTAAAATTTAATATTTTATTAATAAAAAAAAAATTATATTACAAAAACAATTAAGGGTGGGAGAGGGAACTTATTAACATTATATTATAATTAAGTATTAAATATATACTGTATAAAAAATACATATTTGTCATATTAATCTTACAATATATGCACCATAGGTTCTAAAATTGTGATTCGGCAGCTAAGGATATTTAAATTTGTGCAGTACATTATTATAATATAATTATAAAAAAATCCAGAAATATGAAAAAGGTTTAATATTAATTATAAAATGCAATGATGATTAGAATATCGGATGGTAACTACATAAAAAATAACACAAATTTAATGTAATAAGAAAAAGTATAAATTTAAGTCTTTGGCACTGAAAAAAGAAAATAGCAAGAAAAAAATTACAACAGTTTAGTTATAATCAAAATATTCTGGCACTTTTGTGTAGTAAAAATAATAACTATTACTATCCAATTCTAAGGATATATATTATCAATTAATCACAGATAAAAAAAAAGAATAAAAAATGTCAATATAATAAGTTACATTTGAAAGTGACGATTGTGATCATTGTTAGTTGATTCATCATTGATTGGTTCAGCTAACATTTGTAAATGTTCCAAGTGATCTAGGTCAATCTGATCAACAAGACCCTGCCTAATGCTTTCTTCAGTGGTGAAAAAATCGGCATCAAATGCATTTGTGGAATTTAATTCTTTCACAAAATCATTTTGATTATCTAATTGATCTCCATTAGAAAAATCTATAAAAAACAAATGCAAAATATATTAATTTAAAATATAGTGATATATTATTTTAACAGTTTTTTTGTTTTAAATTAATTCATCAATTACTGATGTAAAGTAAAGAAATTACAGAGTAAACTGTGGAAGTTTTTCTAGACTATACTCTATTTGGAATAAGATAAGACCTCAGTAGCGACCAATTTTTGTCGTACGGTGATTAGCCAATACCCATTTGTCAACCTCACAGAGTCAACTATCTCTTAAAATAACTCTAATAAAATATATTTGATCATGTATTTTTTTGCTATTATTTGATAAGCTAGTGTTAAACTATAACATTAATATTTCATTGACGCTAGGAATTTAATCTTATAGCTGACTATTTTACTTAGCGACAGATATTTTTACTACTAATGCAAACTTTATTAATTACTTGGTTAATTTAATTCTACATATTAAAAGACAGGAATATAGTTGAACATAAAAGAGTGAAAGTACACAGTGAGTTAGAATTTTATATTTAATTTCTATATATATATATATATATATATATTTTATTAATCCAATAAATAATTGAAATAATTTAATTATTTGAGATAAACTTCACTAAAAATCTGAGTCTAAGTAAAGAATATTAATAATTCAAATAATTACCTGTAAGTATTATGTCAGGAATACTGGAAGGAGTATTAGGTGTTGTATGAGTCTGGTTGGGAAATTGAAGAGACTGTGATGGCGAAGTGCTAAAGTATCCCATATCAGCTGTCATTTCTGAATTTACATAGTCTTCAGTCTAAAAAATAATAAATAAGTATCTAGGCTAATAAAAATATATTAATATACATAAATTTATAAATACACATATTTAATTACCTGCTGCAAGTATGTGTTAGTCGGAGAGCCCATGTATTCCAATCCTGTAGATACAGGACTATCAAGCTAATCAAAAACAAATAAATAAAATAATCAAGTTTAGTTTTTTTTTTAAATAGGATTTCAGTAACTGTAAAATAATTTATATAATTATCAAGACATGCAGTTATCTAAGATAAACATTAGTATATAACATTATATATACAATAGATATAAAATTTACCTACTACAACAACCCTTATTTTTTGTTATTGATAAGTAACTAGAAAATATAACGTGTACCATATAACTATATAAGGTATACATTTTACAATCTATTTTTGACCATTTTACCTGGATTTGGGCAGTTATCCAAGCTGATGGATTTGAATCTTTTAGCGATTGCATCACCTGATTCCAGTCCAGCTTTATGATAGCGGAACCAAAATACAATTAACTGTTTGATATTTCAAGTAAAGCAATACTAGTGGTATTTGAATACAAATTTTAATATTGTGCATTTACTCCATAGTTGTTACGCGAGAACATAGTTAAATTCAATCATTTTTATTTTTTTAACTTTTGGAACTTCAGTAATTCACAAAATAAATATTGCCAAATGAAAATATACATTTATATCTATTAAGCTATTTATATAAATATCAATTTATAATTTATAAATCAATAAAATATTTAAGGAAAAAAATTATACTAAGCAAAGTTAACTTTGATTAAAAACTAATATGGACCTATCAGATATATATCAATAAATTTACATTAAATCCCAACCTTAAAATATATTTTTTTAATTAATATTAAAATTAACATTCTAAACAAAATTAACTAAACAAGCTCTTGTTAAAACAAATTTGAGCTTGTAGGGTCTAGATAAAGGGTCTGCTAAGAAATCCAACTTAAATAAATAATAAATAACTTTTTAATAACCAATTTATATATCAAATTAAACCTTAAAATCATGACCCAAAAGAAATCCAACTTAAATATGAAAACAGTAATTGCAATATAATCTTATAGTAATTTCAATAAAGCTCTTTCTGATCAAATATCCTATTATAAAATCTTTTCACCAATCTCTGAAACACTATATATATTTATATAATGCCGCAGTGGGACTATTATCCCTTAACCCAAAATATAGCGTGTCAGACAATAAGGACCACTCTTCCACTCAGGGTATTCACCAATTACAATTACTAACTTTTGAACCTATTATATGATTTTTGTCCAAAATATTTAGTAAAAAAACTAAAAGAAATGTATTTTAAATTCATTGTTTATCTTTTTTAGTAGTTTATAAACATTTTAATGAAAAATAATTATAATAAAGAAAAGAAATATATAATTCAAGATTAAACTTGCCAGAATCAATAGGTATTACATTGTATTAAACATTCAAAATAAAACAAAACAGAACAAAACACAAAATTTAAAAACTAATTATATTGATAAATTTAAGTCTAGATTTTAGGGTTTATAATTATTACTTATTAGTTATTTATAACAAATAAAAAAATATGACCACTGGTAACAACCATTTTTATAACATATTTTAAATTGATTATAAAAAGGAAAAACATTTTTTTTTTACTTACCATCATATCCTTTATTATTATAAGCATAAACCGAAATAAATTATAATCAATTATACTAATTAACAAATTTAAATTCTTCATCAGTAGTTTAAAAACAACTGTTTTAGAATATTTAGATAATTTATTTGATTTATATCATATAAAAATGCCTATGGTTTGTTAATACTAAATAGCTATTGCATAAAATATTTTAGTTTAATGGCTTACCATAGAGAAATTTTCAAAATGGTGTTGAAGATTGTTAGTCTGGGTCAGATTTGTATAAAAATCTTTTTGTGTTTGATAGTTTTGATGTTGATTAGTGCTACTAACAGAAGAATTGCTAGGTGAAGATGGGCTCTGCGGACTTCCACATAATGGACTGGAACTTCCGTACTAAAAAAATAAAAATAAAAACATATGTAATATTATATACAATATACATAATATAAATAAATTCTACAAATGCTTATTCACATATAACATAGTTATGTTATAAAATAATTTTAAATAAATTCATTCAGGTAATAATAATAAAGTGCATTTGGTCATTTCGTAGTTGTAATTTACAATTAATAATTATGTTTGAATTTAAAAATGTAACTATCTAGAACCATAGGTAGACTGTGTGGAGTAGGTTGGTAGTAATAATTGATTTATCATATAATAAAATTGGTCATAAACTCATAATTCATAAGCAAGCATTTTCTTGAGTAACAGTATGTAAAAATTAAAGAAATAATAGAACTACCTATTGGGAATTTAAAAACAAGGACTTTTATGATAGGTATACATAAATTTATAGTTAATAATGATAATAATGATATTAGATATCGACGTGATACTAAGAAATAAAAATGTTGATGCGTAGAACATATAAAGAAAAAACGCATATAATATGTCTCAAAGTTTAATTGATAGGGTTTTATTAAACTAAAACAAAATTTTATGGGGGTCTTGCTTGCTTAATTTTATTGTGTTATAACCAAATATAGGTCAAAATATCCAAATTTAAAATTTTAGAAAAACATTTTTATAAATAAACAGAAACATATTAAAACGTTGATCGGCCAAAATAATATAACATTATTTTACTTTACATTTTCTAATAAAAATTAGGTCAAATATTTTCTAATAAAATATATAATAATATAAAATAAGCATAGAGAATATTTAAAAAAAAAGTAAAAAGATACACAAATTTTGTAAGTTGATTTTATTCATATGTTCAATATTTTTGTATTCTCCCCAAGATTAGATTAGGCATTTTGAAATATCTCCCCAATTCACCCTCACTTGAACTTTTGATTTTTGTTGAAAGCTATAATAGTAAAAAATTAAAATATGTGACATGAAAATGCAACAGACAAAACTAAAGTCTCAAAGCGTAAACTGAGTACCATAGGACCATCAGAGATAAAAAAAATAAATTAAAACATCTCTGTGAGGAATATAATGATAGCAGTATTACATAATCTTTAAACACTATTCTTGTTGTTATTAGAAAAATAATTTATGTCATTGAATTATTTTATAAAATAAGTTTTTATTTATGAAAAATTATTTCTACATTTTTAGGAAATAGTTTAATTAATCCACTAATTTATATAACTTAATTGATATTTTATTTTATAGTCATACTTTAATCACTAATGTTTGTAAAGCAAATTTTGGAATATTATTGCTATTAATGTAATTAATTTTACTATTAGTAATACAGTATATCTAGGTTAAATTAATTTTTTAATTTAATATCTGAGCAGCAAATTTTAGTAGAAAATAAAGTGTGTACAAATTTGGATAATGTACATACCGTTAAAACCAAAATTTTGTTTATCATTATATTATTTTGATTTAAATAGAATAAGACATTTTTAAAATTTAAGCTAAACTATAAAAACCCAAATAGTTGAGTTAAACTTGGAGTATACACTCCTTAGACACTACATAATTTAGTTAGGTTTAATACTTAAATATTAAACTTTATATAGTACTTACCTAAACTAAAAAAATAATAATACACATACTTGAATTGTAAGTCCTGGAGATGATTGTGGACTTGGCCTGTTGGATTGTTGATTTCTATATGATCCTAAAGTGTTTATATTGTTATGTTGGGAATTTCCTATGTTTAACTGAAATTATAACAGAAATAGTATTATAATATATATATGTTGATTGTATTGATATGATAACTTACATGCGAGGAATTTATTTCAGTTTGGCCATTAACAATACCACATGACTGGTGAGTTTGTTGTTGTGCTGGTGACAATGGAATATGCTGATACATAACTGTTTGTACAGGGTTCATTTTTATGCCATTGATTTGGCCAGTTACACAATTCATATTTGAATTTTGACTTAATATTTGCATTTTTATATTATTATTGCAGTTCTCTCCTGTATTACCATTTCCTGGACTATTATCAACAGTAAATCCCTATAAAAAACAATTTTATAAAATTAATTATACTTAACACATTTTTAAATGTGCATAATTTGTTCTGTCTATTATTGTGCAAATACAAGCAGTCATTTTAAGTTTGTAAGCAAAACAAATAATATAAACAAACATATATGATACACAAAAAAGGTACATATTATATATAACAAAAAATTAAATTAATTAAATTGCGTGCAACTAACCTTACATGTGCGTTGTAACCTATGGTTCATAAAGTAAGGAACACTAAGGTGATTCTGCAATCATATCAAGGTACTTAAAATGAATAATCAAATATCTAAATAATACTTAATAGATAAAAGAAAAATTAGTTGCAAAGCAAAACTTATACTTATTATATTTTATATAACTGTCAGGATGTCAGCACATTATTTAATTTTTTTCTCTGACTCATGCACAGCATAGCAAATTTACATTCACTACAACTGACTTTGTATTGTTAAATTTAAAATTGGGGTGAATCGATCTATTATCAAGTATAAATTTAAGGTCATTGTATGTATTCTAGAGTTGGATTTTAAAAATATTTCAATAATAGAGAGATTGTAGTATTTTACATATTCATAGCTTGTATTAAAATTGAAATATTGTTGAAAGCCAACATTTTAAAGGTAATGTTCTTAATTTTAAGTTTGATAATAGGTCAATTTACTATAATATTAAAGTTAATACAAAGTTAGTTAAGTACAAATTGTCTGTGTTGGGTTAGAGAGAAAACAAATAGCATGTTAACATCCTCTTCACTAAATGGTGCAAAATTGATAAAATGTTCTAAAACCATGCATTAAAAAAAAAAACTAGCAATAACATTGGAAAAAAAAAATTATGAAGTTTAAGGACACCATACATTTTTGTATATAAACTAAAAATAACTCTAATTTTCAAAAACAAAGAGAAATACAACGAACGAATACTTTTAATAAATATTTGGTAAGGTTTAAATACAATAATCGCGTATATTACATTTTGGCTACAAGAAATAACTAAAGCAATCAATCTACAAAACAGAAAATGAAAAATGTCATAAAATCTATCCGGGATGAAATTTTCTGAAGAAAACTCACTGGTAACACAATGTCACAAGTGACCAAGGTAGTTTGATTAGGAGAATCAGGTGGTGGTGAACTTGTAAATGAAAACCGTGTAGGTGGTGTACGGCTGTTAATTGATACTGGGGACAGAACACTTGGACTCTGGCTCGGAGTACCTTGAGAGCCTTGAGAACCTTGTGGACTACAACCATCTGTTGTTAGTGGACTCTGCTGAAACAACCATCTAATCTAGTCACATACTATCAAGGAATTCGGTTTTCCTTAATTTATGTATTTAAAGATCTAAATTGTTAATTTTTTATGGATGTAGTTAGTGTTAAATATGCTAAATGGAAATAAAAAGAACAAACAATAACAGTATAATATTGATCTTACGTTGCTATTATAAGGAGATGATAAGTTATACTGGTCATCCTGATCAAGAGGAGCATGGATTGGCTGAGAAAACTGAAAGTTAGTGAGGTCTGGTAATGAACCAGTATTGTTACCAATAGGTATTTGAACAACGCCTGGTTCTTGTTGAGTGGTAAAAACGCTAGAAAAATTCATAGTAAAGATGTGTTCTATTCTCAATAGATTCAAAAAATAATGGCTTACTGAATTCCAGGAACTCTAGGTACGTCACAGCAAGACCTAGGTCTTTTATCCGGCGATGTTGATAAGTACCTTTTTTTATCATACTGCTGGTTATCAATTAACGCTAAATAAAACAAATTTAAAAGTATTAGTGAATTTATTATTAAGAGTAAAAAGTTAGTCTCTTGGTGGAATTGTCCATTATACTTTAATAGCTTTCATATTTAAATAGTGAAAAAAATGATGGAATTTTGTGTTTAATGTACATTTCTAGTTTCTACGTTAACTAGCGTCAAATTTTTATTTTTATATGAAAATCGAATACATCAACCTTTAATTTTATACTGAGATCGACTGAAAATTAATTATACTGTATATATATATTAAGACATTTTACAAACTTTTGATCGCACATTAGCACATGGCACGATGGCCTTCTGTATATAAGCTTAAAATATCTCCTCTACTCTACCTGCTTATTACTTCATTATGAGATCTTATCTCTCAGAATATTATTAACAAATGTATATACTTTGAAATATCAACTATTAACTCCGGTGTTTCTTAAGGCGTAATTTTATCCCGTATAATATACAAATGTTTTGTTTTTAACTAATAAATAACTCTTAATATATCAATAGTTAATTAAACTGATGACAAAAAATAAAAGAAAATGATCCTCTCATTTTCCTAATAAATCTGCAAAATCACCTTGAATGTATGAAAAATTGGTTTACTAAGTGGAGTTTTAAATTTAACCAAAATCAATTGAGACTTGCCCCATATACTAATGTACATTCTTTATACAGTATCTCCATGGGAATTCCCTATACTGGGTATACTCTTTCGATGTTAAATATCTTGGTATAACAATTGCACAAAAATTAACTTAGGCTCACTATGTTTATTGTTAGGTATGTCATGTTTGTTATTTTTAGCGTATATTCGTATTGTGTTAAACGATACAGATTATATACTATATACCATTTATAGGTATGTAAAAATAAAAAATAATAAAAAGAGTAAAAAGTAATATAGTCCAAGTACTTACTTCTGCGCTGAGATCCAGGACTGTGTAAATGAGCCAACGATTCAGTAGAACTGCTTTGCGACACACTCTGATGTAAAGCTGAATCTGAATGAGTACGCCTCCAGCTGGTATCAGGAGGAGGAGGTGATAAATAAGGACCACTTGAGTAGGGTGACTTATCAGACGATCGTTTTTCTGATCGCATTGGACCTACTGAACCAACACTACGGCCACGCTCTCTGTAACCGACTGATCGACCACGGATTTGTTGGTTTGGATTAACAACCACTTCTTCACAGCCATTAGCCATCAACTGTAAGTATTGTATTATATAATTAAAATAATTTATAAAAAAAGAATGTAAGGGAAGAAAGGAAAGAAAGAAGTGTAATAAATTAATTTTGGAACATTTTAGTTTATTCGCGGTTAATATTAGGCAATATTGAATATGGAATTAGCAATTTTACCATATATTATAACTTAGTCCAGATTTCAGATTTAAATTTTTTAAATGTTTTTATTTGTGAGTGTGTGTATACATAAAATTATAGTAAAAATGAAAAAAGAAAATACATTTAAAACATGTTACAAAATATTTTCACGAATAATACTTTGAATAAAATGAATACATTTTTTTTAATATCAAATACAATTTTAGATATTCATATTTTGATCTTAATATAAAGCAATAACGATAGTGGATAAAGAAAATAAGTACCATAAATACTATAGGTGCCTTAAAATTTAAATTTGCCGATAATTGTTTTTATTTTATAGGGACAGTTTACAGTTATATATTTGTATTTGATTCCTGTCTTCAAGATGGTAGACACATGAAGAAATGTCACCAAAATTATAATGTATAATATTGTAATGGCCAGTGGGTCTATATTTAAAATTAACAGAATTTACGAAGTAATAATGATCATTATTGAAGTTTAGCTTCCTATCAACATTTTAATAATTTGTTTTTGAGAGATAAGTTAGGTAATCTAACCTAACTTAGTGAAAATGTAAGTTTTAAATTAATTATTTTATTAAGTATCTTAATGTAAATGCATATTTCTATTAACTGATGTTCAATAATAAGTTTAATGACACTAGTCACTAATCTACTTTATTATTTTTATTTAATAATACGTTTAATTACTAAGTAAATTATATTGTATATAAGTATATTAAATTAATTACGTTTTATCAATGGTTATTTATCTCATATTGTATGAAAACTAACAAGGGTAAATAGTAATACCTATAATGTACAGGCGGGTACGTTTTATGTTTAAACATGTACTTGAAAATGATATTTTGTGCGTGTAAACTGTAAATAGACTATAATGACAAAAAAAAAAAAAACAACAAAAATAATAACTACATTTATTATGGCTATTTAATAAATATCCAACTATGGCGCAAAAGCGTTAAACTATTGTTTTAATAAATACCTTGAAATATATATATACTTATAAATTATAAGTTATAATAAAGATAATTTTGTCTAAATAAAAGATCATCTGATTATATATATATATATTTAACTAAAAAAGTGCATATTCAAAATACGCAGCTTATGGAATTATATGATATATCTATTGGCATTATATCAAATAGAATTAATCAGCACCGTGTTAAGCTATTTGGAGGTGAGGAGAAAACTTTAGCAAGCGCACTCCACCACCCTATCAGAATGAATAGGATTATAAGGGATAAACCTCCAAATCAAAAAAAGTGGCTCTATATAATGTATTAATGTAGTAGTGTAGTACTACAGTCAATAAAAAAAAAATAATTATATGATTATTTACCTCAAACTTTTTTCTACCTGTATCAAAACTCCTCTTATTTTAATTTATAAACTGCTATATTAAGACATATTAGTATTATACTTCGTAAATGTCATTTTATTATAAATTAGGTAAGTACCATCACTGATTGTGGCGCGGTATCTTAGTAAAGTAGTACAATAATTACACCAATCAACTTTACATTATTTTTGATATTTTATTTTGTTACTTGAACGTATTAAACGATTTTATAGAAATAATCTATTAACACAGTATTTTTAAAGTAAATTTTAATGGCTAAAACCAACGAGGAGTAGTATTCCTATTTAATTATTAAAATATTTATGGTAATTGTAATTTTGTAAAAGCGATACACAACCGTCAACCACACAGGTGTATCATCACTACACTATAATCTCTATTTTAGTGTGTGTAAAATAAAAATTAAAAAAATATGCAGCTTTCACTAAAAATGAATAATAAATATTATAAAATTGTATAAAAATTGTTTATAATTTCGTCATTCCAGACACACCATATACTTAAAATTGGTTAATAAATAGAAAGACTGTGATTTTTTTTAAATAAGTACAAGCTGTTTCAAGCGGATCTAAAATCACAATGTTTTTATATGGATTTTGTAGTATTGACTAAAGAACTACTATGATTTTATTATAACGACAAAAGCATTCTAAATAACTATGTACTTACTATAATTTAGCGTCGAACAACGAGAATATAAATTTAAAGTTTGAATAGAAAAATAAATTGCGAAATCAGTAAATATGTTTTCTAATTAATATTTTATAAATTCGTTTAAAATAAATCCAATTTAATTTTCACAATTGTTCTTTGTTATTACGTAACCGGTATTATGAGTCTTTCAAAGGATTAAACTGTCAAATTTTAAATAATGAAATCAGTACGCTGCGTATACACTTGCAACCTGCAAAAAAGGGTTAAGGGGTTACCCAGATTTATTTTTTTTTATTCCCAACACATACCAAAATAATATAAGTAAATTTGTACATTCAAGTGGCTATCTATATATCGTGTTTAAAAACAAATTCGCAATATTAATACAGATTTTATATGTTTTCAGCGCTGATTAAATTTTAATAGAATTGACATAACCAATTCCAACACAAATTGAGATGTTATCATAAGGCATATAAAGTACAACTTTGTAATTCATATAGTAGGGAGAATATTTAGAAGTCTTAGATATTTACTGCTAGATTAAGCTCACATTAGTAAAATATTAAATTAAATTTGAGTTTTGGAATTTTATAGAGTCTTATTATGAATAATACTAGTTTAATAAATGTATCTATTTTGATTGGAAATAACATATATTATTATATATAACTTACATATCATATAGGTTATGATGCATGTACTTTTATTAGTTTTATTATACTTGTATAATTCACTGTTTTAAAGTAGTAGCAACTGTTTCAAACCATAGAATTAAGGTAAACTGGTGGTATGGTGGTTGAAAAAAAAATGAAAACGAAAATATATTCATCAATTGCTTGTTATCAACAATGATGTATAATAAAATCTTTTGTTAAAAAAATAAAAAAACTGTTATGAAGTTATAATTTTGAGTATTTTGATGTTTTTTGGAGTGACAAGAAAAAAATATAGAAAAGATCGCAAGATACTTAATAGGTTAATAAAAATCTTTTATTTTCAGATGAAAACGAAGAAATTACTTCATGTGCGTGAAGTTAACTTCTCCATTTTATCCTAACTACACGGAAGTTGTACAGCGTAATTTATAAGTAATTGTAAGTTGGTTGTCCGGTGTAATTTAGACAAAGTAGGGGTGATGGGGTCACTTCACACACATCATCACTTCTGCCACATACCAAACAATTTCCGTAGGTACCAATGCATACTAATATAATATTATACACATATTATATATATATATATATATATATTAGATATATAACAAGACGATATTTTATTTTCACGTGACCAACGATGTGAGTTGGTTGTGCATGGTATTCGAGGAGCATTGATTCTAACAATAGTGACGTGGTAAACATAGACATTTATTATAAATAACTTAATATAACTTTATAATAATATATTTGTTTAAAAAGTTTATTCCATTATAACATAAGGTGACCGAGTTTTATAGTTTAACACACATCTAAAATATTATTATAATACACATTAAATATTAATTAATAAATTACATTATGTCGATCGCCAACGATTATTTAATTTTTTTTTTTTTTTTTTTTTGTGGTATTTATTTTAGGTATCACGAATCCGTCGGCGGCGCGTGATATCGGTGGCGGTGGTGGAGGAGGCGGGTTTCGCGTGCGTCGCGTCCCTTGCGATATTGATTGTGGTGTAGGCAAGCAAAGTTGCGTTCTATGCGGACGCGTGATCACAAGTAGGTCATCCACCGCCGCCGTCGCGATTACCGAACAGACCTGTGTGATGCGTGCGTGCGTGCGTGCGCGCGCGTGTCGCCACAGCCGCTCGCACAGCCGACGGGCGCGCGCGCGCGAATGCTGTCCGTCCGTCTCCGCAGAAAATGCACCGACGGCGGCACTCCGGAAGTAGGGCACCGCGGGCCACGTGCCAACGCGCGGAAACGGTGCCGGTTAGTGGAAGGACGAAAAACAAACTAGCGGGGGGAAAAAAAAAATAATAAAACCAACCAGGCCCGTTCCCTCTGTATTCGCGATTTCTTACGGGATAAATACGTTCGGCGAGATAACGCCGCGTAGCCATTATTTTGAACGCATAATTTTTTAATAAATTCCATAGTACGCATTGCGTAACAAATAATAATGATTGGTAGGTAATTTATTACGCGTAAACATGAACGACGACGCGGACGTACGTACGAGCGATACTATTATAATATTGTTGTGTACGCGACGATGACGTTGTGTTTGTTGTTGTTGTTGTTGTTGTTGCAAAAAGAATAAGCGCGTACACCTACCCTGTTATACAAGACGCGCGCGCCCCGGACGGAATTCGCGCTCGCCGTTCACAAATAATAATAAACGTTTGCCCCGCCGTATTGATACTATTATAACACAATATTATTAATTGCGACTTATTTTAATATTATTGATTATATTTTTACTGTTACGTTATTGTTATTATTTGTGAAATATAGTCCAATATATTATTATTGTGTGCGCACAACGATCGATAGCGTAGTCGGTTTATTTCACAGAATCGTATTTTTTTGTTAACTCATGTACCGCTATTGCATCGTCTAGTCTATAGTCGTGCTCTGCAATACGGAAACTATCTGTACTGAAATCCGTATCTTTTGGGTTTTCATTGTACGTATAACCGTAATGACTAATGTTAAACACTATTTATTTTTCGTCGCGTTCAAGTATTTGTAGGAAATAAATAATTAAACAATAGCTTTAAGTACCTTTTAACTGTTATTCATTAATTCAAATAATACG
Source organism: Rhopalosiphum nymphaeae (assembly GCA_036289425.1). Classification (NCBI taxonomy): domain Eukaryota; kingdom Metazoa; phylum Arthropoda; class Insecta; order Hemiptera; family Aphididae; genus Rhopalosiphum; species Rhopalosiphum nymphaeae. The sequence continues at coordinate 3,974,144 of JAZAQC010000012.1, read as the reverse complement.
GCACATTAATGAATTGGCGTATTTTGATGTGATGGTTATCAATATATTCGTTTATAAAAACCTCATTCATGTCACAATTTCGAAAACGACACGTTTTCAGAACAATATTATGAACTATGTTTGATTGTATTGTTTTTTAATTAAAACTTGAACCTCCAAATAGGTAAACACTATAAATAATCATTGATTTATATTATATTATTCTTTTTTCTTAAATTCATTAGTTTAGTGTCTACACCATGCAATTGCATAATTCATATTTTAATAGGTATTTGTATTCATAATTATTAGCTATTTTAATACAATAACAATTTTTTCCATTGTTATATTATAATTTCGTAAATATTAAAATATTAAAAACCTGTTTGATAATGTTCTTTTTTAACAATTAGGTACTCGAATTTGTTGATATAATTCTTGTATATTGATATTTGCGTAACGTAATATAAATGCTTAAGAATTTGATTATATTACGATGACTGCATAATGTAAAATATAAATATAAATTTTTCGTCTCGAGTAGCTACCTAATAAAACAGTAAGTTGTTTATTATTTCAATTTAATTTTATAGTTTTATCATTGAGTACGTGGCAAAGCGATAATGGTAACTATACTGTGTCGCATGACACTATATAATATTATCTAAACCATGCACCTACCTACTCAAATATTTCAATACAAAAAGTTGACACAAAGATCTAAATCTCCTATAAATACATTGTTGGCCGAAAAATAGTTCTATAATAGATAATGTTATACAGTAGGTTATCGATTAGTATGCTGCAGAGTGAACTGCCGATGTCCGCCGGATGGGACGTATATACACACAGTCATTGCAGCAATTGCAAAATGTAATAAAAATGCTTGCAGCGGCCAATGGACACACATGTTCGCAACAAGTATAATACACATAATTTAATAATAATTGATGAATAACGTTTAAACATAATCAATTGCATTCTATGGTAAATTGTATAATTAATTTACAAAGATTTAGGCAATATAATTATCAATTATACTTGTTTGATAACATATTAAGTATATTAAAATAATAAACTAAAATACTATATTATACATAAAAAAACCCGTATATGTTCCAATAAAAAAAAACAAAGGCAAACATCACGTAAATAATAAAAATAAGGTAATTTTGTGTTATTTAAAATAGTAAATATCATTACATTCGAATTTTATCATATATGTTATATATTGACTGCAGGTACTTAATTATAAACACCAAAACAGTAATTATAAAATGTAATGATTGTTATATATATATATATATGCATATTGAAATTCAACTATAGACAAGAAACATAGAATGTTTAATAGAACGTTTAAATATTTATTAAAATGTATAAGTACATGGAAATGAAAAAGGTATAACAGGTGCGAAAGAAAAGTATTCAGAGTCCCGGTTGTATAGTTGCAAGGCGAAGTTGTCAATGGCACGAAAGCCCAACTTAAACATGAATGTAGGCCATGACGCAGGCTCAACAAAGTGATCCCGGCCGGCCCAGAAACGCGAAATATTGAATAGGCCTCCGTGAACCCACTACATGAATGAAATTGGAACGTTTTATCAACGAAATTATTTCAGGATGCATCAATGGGCAAAATTGGATACCACAGTTCTAAACTAATTTGTTTATTGGTTATTAAATATTGTTTATTGTTAGATAAATGGTAAAATTAATACTGTAATTGTTTTCAATTTTCAATTCAACATAATTTTAGTTTCATACAATAAAAATTTAAAAATAATTGATAGCTTCAGAAAAGTATTTTTCAAATAGTTGTATAAAATATTATATTTTATTTTCAAAGCTACGAATAGTTTGATTTAAGTTTAAAGATGACATAATTAGGTTGAATAATATCACTAATATGACTACTGGTTAACTAGTAATTACAAAAATACTATTTATAAATTAAAATATTAAAAATAAATATATAATTATAAATTATAAAAAGTAAAAGTTGATACTGTTTACTATTATCAGTTATAGAAATAAGGTTGATAATTGATGATTTATAACAGTCTCATAATATATACATGTTATTCTCATATCCGAGACAAGCGTTAAGTTAGATAGTGAGATATTGAGGCTAGTGATTGGTTGTTTATACATTAATGGACATTTAATAAATCACTAGCTGGTGTTCCTAAAAATATCAATTGGAGAGGAGAATGTATATTTTATATGTATTATAAATATTAAATACTGATTGTAGTTTAGTGTAATCAAACACACGAGGTTAATATATTATATTATTAAGTATATCCATATTTCATATACTATAATTAGTAACAAAATAAAATATTGATAAATTGAAAAATATAAGTTTTGGTAACTTTTATACAGTTAATAAGAAGGGTCGAGGGTGTTGGCAAAGCCGTTCCATTACTATATAGTTTTCAGGTTCAGGGGCAAATTAATGGGGGCCCCTTCAATCATAATAATACGATAATATATGATATAATAAAATAATCACCGAAATTTACAAAATGTTAGCAAATACGACCAATCAAGGTTATTCAAATGCACGATATTGGTGTTATAATGTTACTTTTAGTCTTCAGTATTAAAATAATAACATTGGTAACAATATTAGCTGTGCTATACCAAACAATGAATAATTAATAATCACGAAAACATTAAACATTCAACGAGGTAATTAACTAATAACTATGTATAAATAGTAATGGTCACTGCTCAATTCTGCTATACCACGTCGGTACTTGTGATAAAAAATGTCTACAAAGAATTTTTATCATAATTTCTTTGCACTTCGACAATAATAAATGACAATTATATTCAATAATTTATAATTGTCAAAAAAACGTAGTCTATATAATGTAATAACTAAAAAGACAAAATAAAATTCTATTATTGATGTCATAAAGAAAATCATTTTATTAATAATAGGGTTTAATATGTCATGTTGACCAATACTTATGTTTATCCAACTATTTAATTTGAATTTTCAAAAAAAAATTCTAAGATTATCTGATCCCTAGCAAATTTTCTAAAAAGGGGCACAAGAATAAGTGATTCGGTGGCCCTGATTGAACGGTCCCGGGTGTTAGCAGTAAGGATAGGTTGACGAATTTATTTTAGCGTTTAATAGGACACATGTAGAAGGGTGATGTTTTTGAAAATATAGTCTGGGCGCCACTTTTATTATGTATAACAAAATAGGAAAATATTATTAATCCGGCAATTGATAATATGTATATTATGTGTACATTTGTAATAAGATAAACCACGTTGTATTTGAATTATAAATACCACAATACTATGATAAGTTTTTTTCAACTGTTTAAACTCTGTAACTGGCTTAACATTAAATATAAGTATATACCTACTTATCTAGTAACATTATCATTGTAAAATATCGTTGTATAAAAATGATTTTAAATATTGTCTTTAAAATAGTTTTAATTTGAATGTAAAATTTATCATTAGAAAATACGACGATAGATATATAATTGGTTTTGATTATTTTGATTATTATAATTTATTGTGCAGTAAGAAAATCTGCTCAAAAAGTTCCGGTATGAAAACTATTATATTTAAAAACAATAATTAATTACAATCAGTCTAGATAAGATGTAATAAAAAATATACGTGCTATCAACGTTTTACTGACCATTTTAAATAAAACGCAAAGATTATCTTATCAGTTATCACAGTTAGTTTCATATTGTACGTGATTAAAAGTGTTTTTCGTTCAACGTTTTCGACATACCCGAAATTAATGAACAACAAGAAGTATCCACAACGTATTTTATTATGCATGAAACTTAGTACTAACAGATGAAACATTGTAATAAGACTTATGGAATTCTTTCAAGAATTAGATCTTATTATTTATTATATCATTTTAAGATTGTCTATTTGTTTCGTAACTATAAATGATGATGACTAAAGATGTAACTCTATGTCATGGGGTATTTTCTAAGCACATTTTTTACATTATACAGCATATATAAAATATTAAAATTGTTTCTTTATTAAATAAAAATAATCAACTTTAAAAAAAAATATTTTTAACTTAATTTAATTTACTTATTAGCTTAAAAATTCTATTTCTAATCCTATCTCAAATTACTATACTAAACTAATATATCTTAATATATTTTATAATATATTTTTTTACAATATTTACCGTGAAATAAAGATAAGTACCATAAAATAATAAGTTAATTTCTTTTTTAAATAATTTTTGTTTAAAATTTATAATTACTTAAATTAAGAGTTGAAAATATTTCCATATTTTCCAGCTTTTGCTAAGGTTAATAATTTAATTATTAATGTAGTCTTATTTAGTTATTACAGGTATTTTAAAATAATAGAAAATATTTTTATTATTTTATTGATAAATTACACATTTTATGTGGTAGTTTTAGTTTCTAAACTTATTTAATACATATTTTATGTGTACAATAATGTTAGGTTAATAAATAGTAATAATTGAAATAAAACTAGCCACAGGCCACTATAGGTCGGCAAAATAAGTACTGCGAATCCAGATAAGTAATAACTAATAAAGTTAAGTAAGTGTTTAATGATTATTTTAATAAATAATAAACAAAATATTATCTGCAAAATAAATTTTAAATAAATTATTAAAACAACGAGAATTACTTCTTTTATGGGTAGACCACTCAAGATAAAATATTATTGAAATTGTGGTTTTAAAATATTGAAACATTTTTAAGTATACTATGGAGTGTCTTTTGAAGAAATAATTTAAGGAGATTTATTCATTAAAGATTAGAAAAAAAGTCAATAATTTTATTGAATACTAATTTCTTCCTAAATAAGAAAATGATTTTGCGAGAACGATTATTATAACTAGATAATTTGATTCCTAAAACTTTATTATTAAGCAATAATATTATTCAAATATTTGTATCTAATGAAATTTTGCCATTAACAATAGGATCAAATAGAATAACTGAGATGTTAAGCTTTCTAAATTTGTTTTACGTAACGTAAAAAAATAAACCACGAGAAACATGTTTTTAGGATTTTATAAAAAAAATAATTTTTAAAATTATTATGATTTGAAAAAAATTAAAACACCCCTTATGTGGATAATTTTTTTAATGTATAATTTAAAAATAATGTTTTTTATATATTGGATTGTTTTCTATACGAAAATATTTGTTTTCAAGGACGTATAATTATAACCATACTATTTCCGTGTAGCGTATACAAGTAGGTTTTTAAAAAATAAAAAAGTTATAAAATAGATAATATACTATATTGTACCGCACAGATCTAAAATTATTACCCTAATATTTACAATCCTGCAGGATTTCATCAATATTAATAATGGTAAAAAAATTATGTAGACATTTCATTTTTTCTTTATAATAACATAATATATTAGCACAACAATTTTATAAAACGTATCAAACATATAACTACAGTTCAAAAAATATTCTGTCCTATTTACAACTATTAATTAGGTAGGTATAATATACTAAGTTTAATGATGTATTTTTTATTAAATTAATAACAAAAATACGATTTATTGATAATTGATTTCATATAATTTTGAAATATTCTGTACCATTAAAGGTGTTACTATTTTGGTTATTGTAATGATAACGGTTGCAAGCTCGATTTTAATTTATTTGTGACTAAATATGATTTAAAACTATAAGAATGTTAAATTTTACTAGTTATTCAAAAGTAACTTTATTTTTAAATGCATTTACAATCTTTAAGTATATAATATCAATATCATTACAAAATATGAAGAATGACCTTCGTATTAAAGGAAAAATATAATATTATATAAGAATAATAAAATTATGTGTTTAAAACTTCAATTATATTAAAGATATAATTTAATAGTTACTATTAGATATTTTATACCTAGAAAAAAAGAACAATTTTAAAGTAAGAATAATTATGTTTCATCGAAATATACAGGTATAATTGTATTGTTGTATATCATTTACTAATCATATTGATACTGAACTAGGTAAATTAAATTATTTCTGAATTTATTCATACATTAAAAATCATTTCAAAAACTAAAAATAGTAATTTTTAGTTAATTGTATTGTTTAATATTAGCGAATTACAACCAATACAACCGGTTCGTAGAGAAAAACTCTCGATTGTGGCAAATATTATAATATACAGTCTTGTTAATGTGTAATAGTACCTAACTGAACACCTATGATTTTCGTTTTTTACCTTGGATTAGGACCTTGAAAATTAATGATATCCGGTTATTCAGGACTAGGTATAAGATAATCATACACCGTTGTACAGTGAACAGATGAAGCTTAGTACTTCTTCAAAAGTATCTTTAACGTATAAGATAGATGTTAGATGTTAATACATTATAAGTCTAAAATTGTAGAATTATTTATAAAAATATATTCTTTCACATACAAGTTGTAATGTAGTGGCTTAGCTAAATATACTTGTATATACGTACCTATTAGCTACTTTACAATAGATTTATTTTAGTTTACAGCTAGGTTATTATAACATGATTATTAGTTATTACCTATTAATAGTTTCCATATTAAATCCCTTATATTGTCATGTATACATTAAATATATTAATATTTATTTTTTGATAATTTATTTAATTATATATGTTTTAATTTTTTTTTTATCTCAAGTGAAATTATTACCATTTAAAAAAAAATTATATTAGATATAATATAAAACAATTAACCAACATAATTTTTACCATAAAATCAATCTTAAATTAAAAATAACAAGCTAAGAATCCATTTTATTGAAATTCTTTACCTATAACATAATTACTAACATATTAATTAGGATTAAAATTATTAGTTGAGATGATGAGTTATTATACATTTGTAGTACTACAATATTATTTTCTAGAGAAAACGCGTATATTTTAAACGTGCGTGTAGGCATCGGAAAATATTTTGATTAGTAAAACAATTTATTCTTGCATAATTTTTTTGAAATTTACTAAAAGTAAAACATTAAAAACGTATATAAATTAGTATAAAAAATTTATTGAAATTATTTCACGTGAAAATATTTTCTTATATTATTTGATAATGTCATCTAGAATAGTCCCTGTGAAATTCTCGAATTTAAGAGTTGTACATATACAATAATTGTCTATGGTTAACTATTGATTTTATAATACTATATTTTTTTTCTATTTCTGAAAATATTGAAGCGAAAAAATAGTCGTATGCAAGATTTTTTGTAATAAATTATTATCAAATTTGAAAAAAATTGAATACAGATTATACTCTTAATATTTAATTTATAACAGCGTTTTAAATAAACAAGCTTCATTATAAATATTTTTTTCTAACTAGATGGTTACCGTATTAACATTTCAATTAAGTAATATCACATCACTACTCTGTGCCGAGATGAACGAAAAGAGACAAGTTTCTATAATAGTAATCATTTATTCTAGACCCCACTGCAGAAACGAGTCTTTCCCTTGCTAATATATAAAAGGTATACATAACTAAGTGCACTATTTATAAATTAATAAATTATGTATATTATAATTAATATATTTTTCATAGCTGGGTAAATTTACTACATAATATATGTTTACTTTTTATTATATACTATACACAACATTTGGGTATTTTACATAATATTTGGTATCTCAACTCGATTTATAGTTAAATCCATAACATACATGAAATTGATCTACAATTTTAGAATTGTAGTAAAATCAAAAACTAAACGTTTTTAAATTTATACTTGATAGGAACATTAGCAATTTTAGCACAAAGTTGGGTTTATCTATAGCGTCACTTAAAATTTATAGACCACAATAAACTATTTATTTTTGAAAGGTTATGATTGATTTATGTATTTTGTTAAAAGAAAATATTAAATAATATCTTAATACCTATCTATATAATTTTTGAGTGAAAAATGTATAATATTGGAAAGTTACACAATTTTTAAAAATAATACCATTGTTATAACTACGAAGGAAGTATATTAGTACAATTTTGAATTTTTAATTTCATAGTCTAAATTCATCCAGGAAAACACAGTTTAACACCTTTAATTATTAATGGTTTTTAGAACATTTTAATAAACGTCAATCAAAATTATTTTAACATGAAAATCAAATTTATAATTGGATATAACTGTAGATTATTTGATTAAAAATATTAATTCGAAATTGATGAAAAAAAATATTTATTGGTACATCAAGTAATATGTATGACGTCATTGTCCCACCAATAGTGTCGAGGTTGCAGAAGGTATTTATGTACCTATAGAGGTATTAGTTAAAACAGATCAATTGTAACACTATTATGTATATTTATTCAAGTGCAATAATGTGTATAAAATGCATTAGTTATGGATTTTTGTGAATAAGGATAAAAGTAAAATATTTTTTTCTTTTCGAAAACATAGTTACTATATTTTAATACTCGTACAATAACTTATCTACTGTCTTCATAACTTAAGCCATAGATACACTTGAAAACTAGCTAAAACAAACAGTACCAAAATTTTGATTAAATGTATAATAAAACACATAGCGTTAACAAAAACAAAACGGAATTTAAATATTATCAATTGTGATGAAATTGTTTGATCTTTGACCGTATTCAGAAGGAATCGGCCAAATACATACATCGGGGACTAAACATACGAGTATAAATAGTTTAGGTACGCAAGTTAAATAAAATATTCGATAAGCATTATTTAACATATATATACTGCTCTCCAATAGAACATTTGGAGTTTTGATGCCTACAATACTAAGGATGAAGTAGTAAATACAAATAACTAAATACCTAAAAGGTTTTTTTTTACCTACAATTATATCAGCTTATTAAAAAGTTTAGTAAAAATATTATCTTTACATTTTTAATAGATAGACTTATTAAGACTCTAACGAAAAAACTTATTTTAATGAATAATCAAGTACTTTTTATTTTAGTTATCAAATAAGGATTACTCGCGCTCTGTATAATATACCTATTGCATATTCAACACGTTTATGTATACCTATTAGTTTATTATCATTGATCAGCTTGATCCAAAACGTCATTCAATAATCTTGTTGAATAACATATACGCACATTACGAAAAAAATTACCTGCTAAATACTCACAGAAGCAATAACTAAAAAACAAATGTTTTTATTAGCTCATTAACTAGCATTTTGCTAACGATAATAATAACAATGTTTTTATTTATTATCATGTTCTGTAAAAGGAACTATAGAAATCGTATAAAATAATTTCTCTATAGCACGTACAATTTAGTAATGTATTAGCCTTGAGAAAACACGAAAATCGTTTAGAATTAACTGAACTCATTTCATCTATCATAGAATTGTATTTTGTTAGAACGTAGGTACCTATTATATTTAACTATTATGCATATTGCATATAATATATAAATTTATTATATAAACATAGATACATTCACTTATTTAAATACAGCTAAATACAAAAATAATTGTATCGACACCACAATTAAAATATGATAAAAGCGATGAATATAATATCACTATATTATGCAGGATTTTTTAAATGAAGCCAAGTTTCCTCTACACCGTGTCCTGTCTATGTTCCGTAGGTAAACAAAATTCGGTAGCACGTTACCTAAAAAAATACAAATTATAATCATTTCTACACGACATGGAAACGGAAACCTGACTTATGAGAAGCTAAACAAATCATAATATTAATGGAGTCATTTTAAGACACTAAGATAAATTTACTGATTTTACAATGATGTGTTTTGTTCGTGTGTATATAATGCCTTTTGGATAAATAAAAAATTTCAATATTCATCTTTAAGAAAGGTAGAAAATAGGATATATAGTAGGAACATTGTAATTAAACAATTTTAAGTATTTTTTTTAAATTATCAGCAAAACCAGAGAAACAGAAAATTTGTTGTTTGGTTGTATTTTAAAAACGAATAACCATAGACTTGATAAATTTACAAAATATTCATAATATTAGCATTCCTATGATACCGATAATTTACAAAAATATTTTAACTCTATTTTTGTGTAATTAATACATAGTTGAAATTGTGGACTTTTTTTTTTGATTTATGTATGACATTTTTAAGAGTGAATAAAAAGATTGAAAATTGAATACAAGGTTTCTAATAAGTTGTTCTTACAATAATTTAATAATATTTAGAAACAGGCACAATTTTCTTTTTTATAAGCATTTAAAGTTTAAATGTTTAAAAAATTTGTTAAACTCACAAAAATACAATGTCAGTTATTAATATATTTTTATTAGTAACTAAAATAAAAGTTTTGCATAATGGAACACATTTGTTTTTTGAGGATTTGAAGTTTAAATTTTGACCAAATTAGATATTTGAATGTATAATAACAATTTATTTTAAAATTTTTTTGTTTAGCTATTTGTTGTAATTTAAAATAGAAACTTTATACTAGTTCTTCGTATGCAATGATTTATCATTAAAATTTAAATTAATATATTCGTTATACTGACTTACTTAATGACAAGTTATACTCAACATCTGCTACATAGAAAAGTCTCATCCCTGGTATTTTATTAGGTGTATTGATTGCATAGAAAAAAAAATCATGGAATACAACATTTACCCATAATTTGTATGAACCAATCCAATATAATTATAATTTATTATACATTTTGGAAAAATTTGCATTAAGTTAAGTTGTATGTAAGTAGATATTCAAATAAATACCATTAAAAAAAAAAAAATAAATAAATAAATAAATAACAACAATGTTTAATAAATTTCAGTTTTATTAGACAAATCGATTAAATATTAATTATTAATAGGGAATTTTATAAGTAGATAAACTTCAATGTTCAACTTTATACTAGACATTGGTTTTCAAAATAACAAATTAATGTGTATTACGCAATCTGAATTATTATAGGTATTCATATTTTCAATTCAAATGTTGTGTTTGCTATTTATTAATATAATGATCGAAACACATTACCGTCATCAATAGACAAATAAAACATAAATTTATATTTTATAGATAGTATAATGTATATTTTTCAAGAATACGTATAATAAACTATATTGGTTTGGTAATTTATAAAATTAGTGTTAACTCAGCATTTGTTATTAGTTGGTTTTATTTTTGTAATATAGGTATTATGCAAAAATATAATATTAACAAGACTTATCAAGTATGGTATACTATATATTTTTATTTTTTTTTATAAAAATATAGTTATAACACCAATTGTCTAAAAAATTTTATAATCTACAATAATTTTACAAACTATGATATATAGCTAGTTGAATAATAGTATGTAATACCTATCTATACTAAAACTAATGTAATAGGTACTTAGGTTATTTACCTATAAAAATAAAAAACAATAATAATTATGAATTAAAATAAAATGTTAAAAACATGAGTCTTGGTTTTATTTATAGCACTAAAACATTTTAAATCAATGATTAATGTTATCTCCTTTGACTATAAATTATAACATGGTTAGACTTGCATATAGATTATGGATAATTTTTATGGTAAATTCTTTAATTTTAAGTTTGTGTCATTTATCACAGACTAACATTAGACTATTTAAATAAATTCACAGATACACCATTAAAATTATTAGCAATGAGATTCTTACCCATAAAATTATTCAAAAACCTACTTCAAAAAGAAATTTTCTTTTAAGGCTCATACACACTAAATCTATATAACAAAAATAATAACAAATTTGTTATGCAACAACAATACTCCTATATCATGTATAGCTTTTTTAATGTAACATTTAAGTTTTAAAATTAATATTTCATAGTAATTTTACAGAATTGTTGATTAAAATATTAAATAGGTACATATGTAACAGATTCCTAACTATATAATTATTTTATTCAAACAGCAGTTATTTATTTTTATTTTACATTTGTACTGTTTTAATGTTTACCTTGACAGTCAATATACTGGCAACTTTACTGTGTTACATTCATTTGACATGCAAAATTGTATGACATAGCAGGTAAGTAACTACTTCAGTTTTTAAATAACAGAGGCATATATCTAATACTTTTATTAGATAAATATAATTCCTAAAAATTATTTTCACGTTTACACATATTATAATTCCCAATAGTATGTTATATTATGTACTTGTTTAATTGGATAACATAGCAAATACATCACTAACAAGTAAGAATCACTTGGGAATATATTGAATTGTTAAAGTGGAACTTATTAACTTAAAAATGTATATAATCCAAAGCATAAGTCATGTGTAGCGTGAGAGATTTTATTTCACGATTCAAATACAATTTATTCATTTTACAATTAATTTATAATTTTACGATTCTTAAATGAAATAATACATGCAAATATTTACTACAATTTTTCAACCATAATATTTTAATAAATATTTATATATATATATATATATATATATATGTTTTAATCTTTTATAATTATATAGTATTTCATATTGTTTAATATCAAAAAAAATGTTTTCAAGTATCCCTCCTATTCTTATTAAAAGTATTTATTTTTAATTTAAAGTTTTAATATTACCTAATTTGAATAGGAAGATTAACAATTTTTGATATTAAATTAAGTACATACTTTTTTATGTTTAACATATTTATTATAAATAAAATAAACCAAAGTTTACACTGAAGTAGTTGAATAGTGTCATCTAAAAATAGATAACAAACATTTATTCTTCACTATTCATTTAGTATAAATTATAAATTTAATTATTATACATTAATTTGTAAACAGATTCTAGTAAAAATTATGCATGTAATCTTGGGAAAATTGCATATGGAAATTAAAAATAGATACTGTTTTTATAAATTAAGATAAAAAAAAATAATAATTTATCATTGAAGGCGTATAATTAATTATCGATATTCATGTACATCAGGTACACATTTAAAAATTAATTAGCCAGTATACACATTTGCTATTTATGATAAAAGTAAAGCCCTGTTTTGTTGACATATAAAATTATATTGTCCACAAGACACCAACACATCTTTTAAATTTTATAAACATTGTATTTTTTTTATAGTTAAACAATGCACATTAAATTTTAAGCCACAGACAAGAAATGTAATGTACACCTTTTTGTTTTCAAAAATGCTAGATACAGTTTATATTTTTATGATTTGTAGGACTATTTATTGTTGTACCTACCTACTCATTACAAATCAGTTTCATACGAAATCAAACAACAATTAAACATCGATTAAATGACAAAAGCTTAGTCCACCGACCACTTAAAACTACAAAACTACCACACATGTGCAACACTGTTACCAACTTTAATTAGTGGCACTAACAAAACAAACCCTACATTAATATTTTTAATAATATACTGTAGTGTATACTGTTATATTTTATATTGTGTTGAATTTAAGTAAAGCAGCAAGTTTAACTTTAAACAAAAAAATTATACCTAGTATAAAGTATAAACATAAGAAGAGGTATTCTAATATTTTGTATAATTAATACTTTTGATTCAAATTGTTTAGGTATTTTTAAATACATAATATAATTAGGTAAATAGTTAGTTATAATTTTTTTTTCATAGGTACTGATAATTTTTCTGAGGGGTTACTTCCTAACTGAAACTTAATAATTTAAATAAGTAAATAATAAATATTTTCCTTGAACTTTTAATTTGACATTTGCAGGACATTAGGACTTTTTACTTTTCATCACATTATTAATTTGTCAATATTTATTTTCAATATATCTGTAAATATATATGTATACTTAAATATTAAATAAATGGTACTTAAAAAAATTTAAAAAATTTTATTTTCATAATATTAATATACCTATAACCTATTATAGGTGCCTCCTAGTCAGAAGATATTTCTAATTCCTATTTCATATTGATTTTTAAGAAAAATCCACTTAAATAAGTTTAAAATAATTTTTCATTAAACAAAATTTGTACATAATACTAATTATTTAAATTATAAAATGAATAACCATTTAAAACAGGAACGAACAAAAGTTACAATAACTTAAAATGAATGACAGATAAAAATTATTTAGATGTTTGTTTACAAACTTACAAACCTACATTACATAATATTTATTCATACTATAGATTATATAATTATAGCTTTAATGGTAGACCAATTTATTGTCAACTTGTTAAGAGACAAGGAATATAGAATCAATTGAAGTGTAGTTTATATATTACCTAATAATAATAATAAGTATAAACAATACTGTTGTTAGAAGAAAACCTACATTTAAGTATAAATTATTCCATTGATTATAATTTATAAACATTTAGGTAGGTACATAATAAACATAAATATTTTATACTTTCAGTTACCTTCTCATTTGTTTATCTATATTGTATAAACGTCTACAACAATATTTGTAAATAATAAATGAATAAAGATACAAGATAAAAACATAATTCTTTAATAGGATTCAACAAATATAACATTTTAAATAAATACTAATTAAACAGAACAAACTAAAGCTTCATAAGCAATGAATTGACTATTAAATAAATGTATGTGGTATACGATAGATTATAACATAAAATTAATTTTTAACAAAATAGTAAATTAATAAACCAACATATTTAAATAAACTAAATACATTTAGACAATTTTAATTATTATTAATTTCTTAGTTAAGTTACCTAATAGATTTTGAAATAATATCTTGGGTTCCAAATGTACTTAAACAGTGGAATATGAATAATTTGAACTTTGAAGTCACACATTGATGGTAATTACTTATTTTTATTTTTTTAGGTGAAATTTATGAGTTTATATAGTTAATTGGATGGCTCCTGTAAGGTAAAGGTATAAATGTTTGAACACATTTAGATTTACATTTTGTTTGAGAGTTTGAGGTAAGGGATAAGTAAAAAACAAACATCAGTTGTAGTATATACTAACATCATGTCATCATACCTTAACATTAGTGGCGTCAGAAACTTCGCGCATAATTTTCTCGAAAGCAGCAGTTTCTTCTGCTTGTTTTTGATTGTGCAAAGCAATCTTTTCGCTAAACTTTCTTGGGTTCGCCATTGTCCAGAATGCTGTGGCGTTTAATCGTTTACCGGGGAGGGGGGTCAACAATCGTTCAGACCGTCAAAAACGGCACTTTACTCGTTCGAGGACGAAAAACAGCAGCGCGGTAGCTGTTACACGTTCGGCGGTACATCAACAAAATTTCAATAAAACGCAGGCATTACATTTACATGACGTGATGCGCAATTGATATAATATAATAGACATTTTCTAATCACTGCGGGCTCACGCGGGAAATCGGTACTTAAGAGGAACAGTGAAAAAATATTCTTTAATATAAACCACGCGAATCGATTTATTATGATAATAATATACTACGTATCGCGTAACATTCGTGACATTATATCGTCACGAAAACCAAAAGCCCAGACGAAATATCGAAACCATTGGCACGCACTTGCGACGACAGCAGCACCGTTAACATGTCGAACGATCATAAAAAAAAAACCAATAAAACGACGGAGGCGAACTGTCGATTAATGATATTTTGTGTAATTGCACTTAACGTCGTTGACAGTAAAACAATAACAAACACGACAAAATAATAATAAATATGGAATAAAAATGTTCGGCGACGGAGACGGAGGAAAACGATCGCGCACGATAACGACGTCTACCTGTTGGCGAATACGGGCGCTTATTGAAAAAAAAAAAAATAATAATAATTCTCCGAATTCAACGCGATTTCGGGAGATGGTGATTGTGATTTGTGATAACGACGAAATGGTGGGGGCGTATCTTGGCAGAAAATCGTTGCCAAAGAGGTTTACACTAACTGCGCACTATCGTTGCCGGAACATTGCCTGCCCTGTGCACTGAGATTGACTGTTATCGGCTTATAAACATTTTTATTTTATTTATTTACGTTTGTTATCTAGAACTACGGTTATCAACGAAACTAGTGCGGAAGACACGATTAAACACGTGCACGTGCACTAACAGTTTAACGTCTCAAACAGATCGTCTACATAATACTTCACAGTATTGTTCTATGAGACGCAGTTGTTGACTTTTTCAGTATGACTTTAGACATGGTTCCAATGATGGATCCGACTACCGGCGATGAATGTGGCAAGAAGCGTAAAAAGAAACAAAACCTTGACGGAGGAAAGAGGATTAAACCACCCACGGCAGAAGAGTTGAATAAGCTCCGGGAGACTGAAAACCTTTTTTTGTCAAATATGTTTCGCTTGCAAATTGACGAAATGTTAAAAGAAGTGAAACCAAAACAAACTACTTTAGACAAAATTCAAGAATGGTTTGATAAGTTTAGCATAGCTGTGTTACAAGATATGGACACTACAGATTATAAAAAAGTACATTTTCTGTGTAGCTACTACCTATTAAAATTTATACTAAATATAAAATTCCACCATCTATTGACATACTGAGTTATACTCACCACTAGTTAAGTCACTTATTAAGTTTTTTCAGTAGGTACCTTTGACTAACAAGGTGTCCGAATTCTATTGCATGTTAAAAATATAGTTTAAAATACTACAATTAATTTTTTTTTTCATGCCACCATTATACTTATTTTAATTTTTTTTATATATTTTTGATGTTAAGCTGACTGAATTTTACTACTAAATTTTTAAAAATTCCAATTAATCTTGGTATAATAATATATTTTTTATAATCTAATTCATCTTTACTAAAATATCCAATGCTTGTATAGAAATCACGTACAATTGGCTTTCTACCATTCAATGTAAAATAGATCAATTGAAATAAAATTAGAAAATAATTTAATAAATTGTTTAATTTTTATATATTATTTAGATACTTGGTTGAAAAGTTTTGATTATAAAATAAATTTAAAAAAAAAATCACTCATTTTCTTTAGTGTAATATTTAAGTTCTTATTTTTATAATGTATATGTATACAAATTTCATTAATATAAAACTTTTAGTTAAGTTCAAAAGTTTTCCATTTCCTATAATTGGAAGACTAAAATGTTAAGAAAATAAATTGTGAAAATTCTTTAAGTTTCTCTGTAGTCAATTTTGATCTTAAATAATATTTAGTTATGTTTGTTTTCAGGAATTATTGTCAAATATGAATGTATCTGAAATTAGTACACCATTTCATCTTAACCCTCAAAATAATACAGATGGAACTTTTCGTTTTACCAAGCCATGTTCTGTAAAAATTGTAGGTTCTCATTCTTTAGGAACATCCATAATGCCATTAATTAAAGTTGATATTTCAATTGTAATGGGAAAAGTAAGTATACATTAACTATATATTTAAAAAGGAAATTATTAATGGTTTGAATGTTAATGATTTATTTAGACATTTTTCCACAAGAAAGACTATGCTGATGAAAAATATTTACGCAAAAAGGCTTTTTATCTTCACTGCCTTGCTAAAGAATTAATGAAAATACCATTTATGATTGACAATGATGATGTACAATTTTCTTTTGGAAGTCATTCTTACTATTTACCTTCACTTATTGTAAAACCAATTGGTACATTGGGTAAAAAGTGCTGTTTTTGTTTACGAGTTGTTCCTGAAAAGGATATTTACAGTTTACATAAATTTTCTCCAAGTACCAACAATATTAATTGTCAATGGTATTTTAATACAAGTGTAGAAAATTATGGTAATTTGAATATACATATTTTTTATTTTAAATTATCAATAATTATAAATATACTTTAAATATTTATACTATAGATTCAAAAACTTATTCAACACCCTATTACAATTCACTAATTTTGCAAGATTTAGTAATGGATAAAAATGACATTTTGCTAAAAGAAATAATTGAAATCAATCAAAATGTTCAAGATGCTCTGATTTTATTAAAAATTTGGATTGCTCAAAAAAATCTTGGAGTGAGTGTTTTTGTTTATACATATTGTTAATATTTTAAATATTTAATTATATTATTTCACTCTTAGGGGGTTGGAAATGTCACTAACTATATATTGTCAATGTATGTAGTTTATTTGTTTAAAAAGCATAAAATAAACAAATTTATGAGTAGCTATCAAATAATAAGGAATGTTTGGCTAAATTTTGGTATGTTACCTTTTTTAAATAACTTTAATTATAATATTTTAAATTTATTATTTTTTTTTAGGACAATCTAATTGGCATAATGATGGTATTACTTTAGTGGATAATGAAAGCAAAAACGATGTTAAATTACCTTTAATTTCTGATTTTCATTCTTCATTTCAAGTTGTATTTGTTGATTCTTCAGGATACTTGAATTTGTGTGCCAATGTTTTTAAATCTAACTACATTCATGTAAGTTAATCTTAAAATTATATTTATTTTTTTAATAATAAATATTATTTAAATATTTTTACAGATTAAAAATGAATGTAATTTTGCTGTTGAAATGTTAGATAACTCGAACATGAATTCATTCCCATGTCTGTTTTTAACTAAAGCTTCTTTTCTCCAACAATTTGATCATCTTATCAGGTAGTTTTATACGCTAATAGATGTTTATTAATATATATTCAATAACCATAATTATACTTTATTTTAGTTTCAATGACATTAAGGTAATAAAGGATATAGTTAGTCAGCATGGTGATAAAAAATTGAAATTGGATTTGAGGGAAGATTTAGCCTTGCAATTCCAGCAAATTATAGAACCATTATTACTTTCTAGTCTTGGTGAGCGTATAACTGAAATGTGTTTCAATGTTTTTCAAGACTCAGTTGTTATTGGAAAAACTCAAGAACCATTTAGTAATTTTCTGATTGGTTTAAAGTTAAATTCTCAAAAAGCAAATTCAGTGGTTGAACGTGGTCCAATTGCAAATTTACCTGAGGTAATAATTTGTAAATTACTAAAACTTGCATTAATATAATTATTATTTATTGTATGTTTTAAATTGTAGGCTAAAGAGTTTCGCTCATTTTGGGGGGAAAAATCTCAATTAAGACGTTTTAAAGATGGAGATGTTTGCGAAGCAGTTGTATGGGCTGATAGTAAAGCGGCTATTAGTAAAAAGCGTTGTATAATTAGAGATATTGTGAATTATGTATTTTTACATAAATTATCAATATCTT
Organism: Rhopalosiphum nymphaeae; assembly: GCA_036289425.1. Lineage (NCBI taxonomy): Eukaryota > Metazoa > Arthropoda > Insecta > Hemiptera > Aphididae > Rhopalosiphum > Rhopalosiphum nymphaeae. The sequence continues at coordinate 3,955,060 of JAZAQC010000012.1, read as the reverse complement.
CAGAACAATTTATTTATATTGCTGATCAAGCAGAATCAGTTTTAGAGAATCCATTTGTGAGTATATATTATCATATTATCAACATCTATATAAGTCTTATAATTTTATATTGCAAAAATTGCATTATTTCTATTAATTGAAGCTTATATTATTTTAATATTGGCAGGAATAAGAGGGGGTTTAATGCTTGCTGATATTTTAAGCAAAAATGTTTTGTTTACTTTTTTTAACATTAAAATTGTAATTTAAATTGGGTATGATTTATAGTCCATATATTATATCTTTTACTGCCAAATTTTGGTCAGTATTTGTGTCTAATTATTTAGTATACTTTACATAAGAATAAAATGGACATAATTTGATATATGATTTGATCTATAAATAATTGTTTTATATATATATATAATATAATATACTTTTAAGATTATTTATAATTTTTTTTTCTATAATTTTAGATAGTACCAATTGGATTTGATTATGGTACTGGAGAAGCGGCAAGTTTGTGTTGTATTGATAATTTTAATGATGTAGGGAAATTAATTCGCCAACTTGAAGGATTACCTTTAACTGTGAGTTCAGTACAAGGAATATCACCTGTATTGAGATATGCTGATGTTATACCACCATTATCTAGAACTCATGTTGATAATAAAAAACAAAGGAAGACTAAAGGAAATTGTATTTTGGCACCTACAGATGAGGAAATGAGAATAGCTCCTGGATTTGTCGAACCAATTGAAGGTGTGTACATTTGCAATAATTATAACCCTTTTTAAATTATTTTAAATTTAGGTGTATTACAATTTGCATCCAGTGGAAAATGGCCTAATGAACTAAATGCTGTAAGAAGAATGATTACAGCTTTTTACATAAATTTAGCTGCAAGGTTACACAAGGATTGTAATTTAACTTGTCAGCCATTTGTTAATCATATAGATATCATGAAAGTATGTTCCAAAACTTATTTTAATTCATAGTATTCATACTAAATTAGTGATTATAGTTGATAATTTATATTTTACTTATAGAATGGTTTTGTTTTCCGTTTTCGTATTTATTATCCTGGCGAAGTATCACTTATCAAAAAAGAATTAATGCCAGATGGTATGATCCGGTATCGAGATACTGAAGAATCCTTGAATTTAGAGAGATCAATGGTGCAGTTGCCTACATTAACTAGTTCATTGCATGGGTACTTAACTTACTTTATATAATTTATTAATTACTTTTAAGATTTTTTATGAATTAATTTAAATTATTTGTTTTTAGCCTTAGTGTTCAATATCCGTCATATGGACCAACTTGTTGTTTAGCTAAACGATGGCTTAGAAGTCAGTTAATTGATAATTTTCATTTCCCAGATATGTGTATTGAATTGTTAGTAGCAAGCTATTTCTTACAGCCTGAGCCATTTAAAGTAACCTGTCAACCGACTATTGGTTTGCTGCACTTTTTACGCAAATTAGCAACAACTGATTGGTTTAGAGAATTTATTGTTATCAATTTCAACAATGATATTCCAAGTACTAAATTATTTTATATTAACAAAATATTAACATTATAGTAATTAATATTCCATTTTATTAATCTAGAAGATCATATTTCATCATTGGAATGTTCTATTGCTAGCCAACAAAAAAATTCTTCAAGACCTGCAATGTTACTAGTTACACCTTATGACTTAGATGGTACTTCGTGGACAAAAGAAGGCCCTTCATTTACAATACTTGCTCGTCTTATGCATTTGTCTAGAAAGGCTTTAGATATAGCGGAAGAAAGTTTATTAAAGAATGGCACTGTAGAAAATTTAAAAGTAACTATTAATTAGATAAATTAAAAAATATATATATTTAATTGTTATTTTATCTTTATTTTATATTGTATAGCAAATATTTAGACCTTCCTTAGATAAATATGATATATTAATAAAGCTAAGGAACATAATGAATCCTCTTAGACATATGGCAATTGATGCCAAAATGGCAAAAATTTACTCATTAGAACCACCTGAAGATAAAGAAAAATTACCTATTGTTGGGCTAAATCCAATACAAGAGCTACTAAATGTCCTAAGGGTATGTGTATACTATTATTATTTACTGATATCAATGTTTTTATTAAATAATAAATATCAAAAATATGATTAATTAATTTCAGGATAGCTACTCAGAGTATGCATTATTTTTCCACGATACATATGGAGGCAATGTGATAGGAGTTGTTTTTAAACCTAATGTATTTAATAAAATTGAATTTAAGGTAAATGCTAAAATATTTTACAAGTCATGAAAATTATTTCATAATAAAATTAATTTTGATTTGTAGGTAACTAATGTCAATGGTCAAAAATTACACAAGTCTTCTAGTAGTATAAAACATGTTGAATTTAATTTAGACGCTTTCATTGAAGATATAGATGTACTTGGTGGATTTATTGTAAAAGAAGTTGAAAAATGTAACAAATCACTGTTTTGTAATAATTAATAGTTATTCATTAAGATACTAATAAGTTGATTTAAACAATAAAATTATTGACATACTTTGTTTGTATTGATTATTTAATGTACAAACCATAAAGATTATCGTAATTATTATTGTTTTTATTCGTAGTCCAACATTTGGTTTAGTGTTGTAGACTATTTTAAGTATCTCGCAATTAAACATTATACATAAACTGACACAAAAAATTCGTTTTTTTTTTGAAAAAAACGTCCACAGGTGGCAGTGGCCCATATGAAAAATATTATAATTAATTTTTTTGTGCTTATATTGATTTGAACACTCACTTAAACATGAATGCGAAGTTTTAGAGTTGAAAACTTACTTCTTCGACTTTAAAATGCTCAAAACGTAGTTTTTTCAAAAACTCTGGTTGTTGCGTCCTAATATAGTCAAGTGGTAAATCGTTCATACATCTTGTCAAATTGTAACATTTTCATTTTGAAATTGTTCATAAGGCGCGATCTCTTGGACAAATTATGTTCTAATGCACGTACTCGTGATCATAACTTACAAGGAAGAGTACGCTACAACAATGGTCACATTCTAACATGATGGTATTCATAATGTAATAGAATTTCAAGGGAAAATTTAGAGTATGATAAAATATTTAAACCATATTTAATTTTTATAATATAAATTTAAGATTATTTTGTCTATGTATATAAAAAAGAAATGACACTACTGAGTTACTGAGTTGCTGCTTGTTGAATGTTGATGCAATAAGAGATACAATACAAATTATGACAATAATGTTAACTGCTTCTTAAAAGAGTAAAACTTTGAAATTTCTGTTAGTCCTGCATTACACTTTTTGTTAGGCACCTAGCACTACAGTGGCGTAATTAGAAAATTGCCTTCTACTAATTTTTTAAAAAGAAACTGTAATTTTTAAATAACTTAAAAAAAATACCCTTAAAAAACTTTAAACACAATTATTATTTATAATATTAAAGTTGGATTAATATGAAGTTATAAATATTGCGAAATATTAGTAAAATGAAGCTCTGGGGGGGATCTATCCCCCTCATCATCCATTAATTACTAAGTAGCTAGCAAATAAATTGTTCCATGTATTAAAAATATTATATATCTATATATATATAACTATCATACATGGACTATAGGATATTATATAGGTAGCTGAATTTTAATTTGATTGCATTTTTTCTTGCGGAAATTGTTATAACAGCATGTTTCTTGAATGATTTTGGATTATTTTACAATTTTGGAAATAAAAAAAATTTAATTATTATTATTTTTTTTTATTATTATTACTTAATTTTTTAAGTATCTTGACATTTTTTGGCTCTAACAACTTGTCACACTTTCTACCAACACTGGCTGTACTTACCGAACGCAATATATCTTTACGTTGCGACCAGAGATGAACTGGCAGATTCTACAATCCAGTTATCAATTATCACTCACACATGCTTGATACGATTATGAGCAGCGAGTCATTGGAAACTTCAATGCTTTGAAAGATTATAATATGTCTGGTTTTTCAGGCCTAAATCGGAAAATGTAATGTTATCATTAAACCATATTATTTAATATGGCTAAAATAATAAAAAATATATGGATTTGTTGCGTTTTATATTTCGGCCCCTATAATATATTCTGCACACATGCGTTTATTGCTTGTACAAGTTTGTGGCATCGTAGCTGCTATAAGGATATCTGCAATGTCGACTATTGATCAATATTTGATACAATTTTTGTGGGTATAGTACATAAAAGTTGTTATTTATAAGATTATTTACCTAACTGCTTAAAAAAAATACTTGCATATTTCTTACACACGTGGACATGAATATTGATATAATGATAGGTATACATATATCATTAAAATAATAATTTATACTTAGGTACATGTAAGTATTAAATAATACATAGAATATAAAGGACGTGTTCAGCTGTAGTCTTGAAGGTAGGTATCTAGTTTATCATCACAACGATTTGGAAATGAAACGTTTCAACTAAGTCTGGTTTGGTTTGACACGGATGGAAGAAACATTGTTGCGTTTCACGGTGTTTTTGGTGGATGAGAAGGGAGCAGGACGAGGAGATGACGAGGAATAGAGGCGTTTCGTAGATCGGACCCGCGCAGATCGGCAATCGCATCGTTTCGTGGTGCTGCAGGTCGAGCTGGATCGACTCGGACACCCGTCTAAAGTGTTTCGTCGACAATTGTGCGTGGTTCGGCGAGGCCTGCATGTCACACACGGGTCCACCGGTGACCCGTCGGGTATTGCATAGGCTGGCAAGTACGAAGCTGCGGGGCTGTCGCCTGCTGCCACGTCGTCTCGCTGCGGTAGATTGCTGTCCTGAAGCGCAAGACGCACGTACAAAGCCACCAAAACCGCCATCGAAAGAAACCGCGACGTCGAAATCATCGTGTAAAACCCTTTAATTATATAGTGCTGTAATCCTGTCGTAGCTATATTAGCTATCATATATGCGTTGTACTAATGTATTAATTTATTATTATAAATTATTGAATATGATTATAAAACATAGAAACTATTAGTGGACATTTTACGATTTGTATAATATTATATAATAATATACAGATATAGTTACTAATTTGTATATTTTTTTCAGAAAAATTGCGCTTTTATTAAAAAATGTTGATATTTATTTATTTTACACACTTAGGTATTTAGTTTAACTAAGAAAAACATTTTGAACATTCAAATTTAATCTAACTACTTGTTTTTGTAAGTTGAGTACTTAAAACAGTCATTAATTTATCTATAGCTGCAGTGTAGTGAGTGACCATGACGAAAATAATTCTACAGTGTATAAGACCATCTTATAATAAAAGGATTCAACGCTGTCTGTTGCTATCGGTAATTATTATTAACTAAACTTATGATGATTTAAAATCACAAAACAAAATTTTTCAGTGATTTTTATCGTATGATTCAAATGTTTTATATCTTTGACAAATTTAAGTTAAACATCGCTTTTAGATTTAAAGGACCCAGAATAAGATTGGGTTTGACCGCGTTAATATTGAACAAATTATAATGCGAATTCTAATTTGTAATTATCATATTATAGGTAGATAGTATACAATAAAGATACATATAATATAATATTATGATATATATATATATATATATATTGTATATTATTTTTAATATCATACACTTCGAGGTAAACTAAATGAGCAATAATATCAAGCGAAGCATTAATACGAGTATAGTTTCATAAATATGTATTTACACTATTTTATTTTTCATTAAAATAATGCTTCTACCAAGGTCGATTTTAAAGTTCACGCTCAATTATTGTGGCGTTTTCGTCTCAGTTCTACGTACGTCACAAAATCACAAATATAATTACAATTTTAACGAGCCTTAGCTGTTGTCTTACTAATGTCGACCTATTATTCTTTATTCGCATTATTTTTGCGTGTATGTTATGTTAATATGCTTTTATTTGTAACTACAATATATTCGATGTCCATATTAACACGGCTATTGAATGTCGGGGATATACGCTAAACATTATTCGAGGCCTATTCTGTACTTCTGTAACATATTGGGTGTTACTTGGGGGCCTCTGGAATAGAGCGATTTTGTATGCTCATTGTTATAATGTACGAAAAAACTAGATTAACTGGATGAATATACAAATATTGTTTGTTCAAACTAATAAAATTATTAATAACAATGAACATCATATAATAAAACTGATAATTTTGGTTTAAATTATCAATTAATTATTAATACCAAATTATCAAAATAATAATATATTTAATTTATTATATAATAATAAATAATAATTATTATATATAAAATATGTACATACCATCAATAAACTATCAATAATTTATTTTAAAAGATGAAAATTGTATTCTAAAAAAAATAAGGTTCATAAAAATCCGAAGCCCCCAAATAACGGAGGCCATAGGCAGTTGCATATTTTAACTAATAGTAAATGCTAAATGTGGCCCTGATTACAGGCGTTATGTAATATAATAATATTATTGATGTAGGTAAATTTTAATATATTGTATCGTTTTTAATCAGCATATTATGATTTATGGTGAATTAACAAAATAAGTTGAATTCGATACGAACCAATTAATAGCCGATCAAAAAATATATCTTCACTAACATCTCCCGAAAGATATTTGCCAATGTTATCATAAATACACTAAAACTGGATTGTACAAAAATCACGATAGTCAACAGTTTAATACCAGCAAACGAGCTTTTAGTGCTTAGCGACAACTACATATCGACATATAAACAAGTGGGAGTTGCCGTGTTTAGTTTTTATTTGAAATAATAAATTATTTTGAGAAAATGAAACGTATAATAATCGAATGGATATGATGGTGATTTTTTATTCTTTGGTTTTTATTTATATTGTATTTATAAATTTCTAATGTCAATGTTTATTTAAATATAAGCTTATCATATAGGAAATAAATAAACTATTAACTTATAAATAATTATTTAAATTTTAAATTATATTTTGTGTAACAATTAATTATTGTCTATTAGTTAAATATTAATAAAAAAAAATTACCACATTAGTTTATACTATTTAATTTAAATCAAATTGGTCTAAGGTCTTTTAAAGACTTTGTCAAATTTATAAATGCAACTTAATCTCATATCAAAGTGGTATGAGAATCGGTATGTTATACATAAAATAAATTAAAATAAATCAATACGTAGAGCATTTTTACGAGTAACTTTTCAAGATGTCCAAATTTTACATTAAGTTATGTATCAAATCCTAAAACTGATATAATTACGCGCATGAGATTTAATTTGGACAAACTAATAACGACATGACCAGAATAAATCATATTTGAATTTTCGAATATGTATGCTTAAGATCCCTTTTATTTATTATAGTTATAGTACGAATCTAAAAACTCAAATTTAAATTTCTTCAGCGAATTCAGACTGCGGCTCTAAGCGAATCGAAAGTATCAAATGAAAACTATATTGAAGAAGATGCATGCATATACGTGTTTTCATAGGTGATTCGATTCGATCCTATATTGTTTGAAGTGGATCGTGAACGGTGACATACCTAAAACACGATGCATCTAATAACTATGATAATAATATTAATAAATAATAAATAATCTATATGGCTTATTTAAAAAAGTAGGCATTAGTTATTTAATAATCAAAAAGATTATAAAGATAATATATTATAAAGGTTATGAGACACTTTATTTTTATAATACATTTTGTCCCGCTTAACAAAGGTAAAATACTTAACTATCTATGGTTTACTATCATAAACTTTCTATACAGCTCTATGCATTATGCCAAACCGCCAGTGTAACAATATTATATATATATAAACGATACATAAATTGTATAGAATTAAAGTGAAAGAATAGTACTGAAATTGCCAAATGTATTGAGTAATAATACCTTTATATAATGATGATTAAGCACAGCTATACTGATGTACGTTTATTATTATGTTGTATTGGAGAAAAATACCATATGCACGTTTTTAAATTTCTTTCAAAAAAGTGTGTTTCTCTCTTCGTAAAGTTATGAAAAATAGCCTTTTAAAACAAAACTAGAAAACAACACGTCTATGATTTACGTGAATCAAACGTAGCACAGAGGCTATACAGCTTAAATCTGACAACTATTTTGTAAATGCGTTTATTTTTATTTGTTATTACACGTATAATATTGTATATATTTGTAAATCGAATTCTCGTATATTATATTCATTAAATTAAATCCCACACATGTTTACATTTTATTAATTGCATACGTCTTATAAACATACGATTTGTGATTGGTAATATCAATTTATTTTATTTTGTATGCAATGTGTTGCTATACCTATGCATGAATTATTATTTAATCAATTTAATTTTCCGACCATGACCAAATGTGTTGAAATTGCACGCGGTGAATACGTACATTAAACAATGATTGGTCATTTTCCTTATTCACTGTAGGTATTACTTTTGCGTGGGTTCCATGTGCTTTTTTAGATTACTTGTTTATAGCTGATGTATTTTTTCTAATAGTGCGTTAATTTTTTGTTAACAGTCTCGAATATAATAGTAGTTTTTTAAACTGTGTAAATTATAGTTTTAATTAAATATATAACCTAAATACCACTTTTTCTAATTTATTTTCTTATAAAAACACATTATTAAATATTATATCAAAAAATAGCGATATAATTTAGGTGTCACTAATACTATTGCTACTTACATGGAACTTGTTACTTGTATAAATAAATCATAAATAGTAGGTATACTGTTATGAACATGAACAAATGGACGCAGCTATTTGGACGTGGAGTTATTTATACATGGCCGTTTAGGCGCGAATACATTTGGACGCGAGGACAAAATTATATAAATTAAATTATTTTACTTTCATATATATCTATGACAATAGTATTACAATATATATTAGAATAATTTTGGAATGATTATAAAACATATAGTTTATAGACATAAATTTTATTCAAGTATGCATAAATTCAGATTATAATAATTAAAAATTAATTTTAATCTTAGTGAAAATAGTAGTAGCATTGATATTTAATCCAATCAATGATATTGATTTGGCAATGAATCGTTGTCGAAATATTTAACAAATGAATTACAACTTAACTTACTAGGCAATTATGTTTGATGAATTAATAGAAATTGAAGAGGTCGTCGACCATTATTTCTGTCTAATGTTTGGAGCATGTATATAACAGAGTTAAAAATATAGAATCAATAATCACACCAAAGCTGCTAATAGTAGACTAAACATGGAGATGAACGTCAATCATCCAAATGTATGGTTTTGTTGTTTTGTATAACATGTCTTCACTCTTCAAGTAGAAGCAGGTAGAGAATTTCATTATAGTCAATATAATATAGAAGCAGAAATTAGTCTCCCTAAAAAATAAAAAAAAATGTTGAGAGGATTTTAAAAGTTTATGTCCAAACAGTCATGACCATTTGTCCTAGCTAAATCGATTTAGTTAATACATAAAACTAAATATTAATGTACCTATAATAAATTATAGGTATAAGTGAATACTTATCTAATGTATGTAATAAACTAATATACTAATTGACTGAGGTACCTATTATAAATTTCAATAATATCCGAATCTAACTTAATTTAAAAATAAGTCAGCCATTACTATTATAAAAGTATACAATTTGTGTTATTATATTTATTCATACGTGGAAGACTCTATTTCAAATGTATTATAATATCCTTAATAATAACTAATAACTAATAAGTTATACTAAAAAAAAACCAATAAAATATCTCATAAGGTATTTATAATAGTATTAAAATCTTAAACTTTTAAAGCATATACCTATTTACATTTTAATTAAAAATATTTTTTTTAAATATCTGCAGTATTTATAATATTTCAAACAAATATCCAATTATTTACAGAGAATATAATATTTTTACTTTTATACATTTTATATATATATATATATTGTTTTTATTATAAAACATTTTTATTTTTCATAGTTATATATTATCATATGGCACTATGGCGTATGTGATATGTAGTAACATTTAATTTAAATATGTACGTAATAGCCATAGGGGTTCAAGATATTCAGGAATAGAAAATATCTGACAATCAGAATTCATTACAGATGATTTATTGTATATATATATATATATAAAAAATTAAGTAGGTATAATTTTTTTTCTTTTTTGAGCTTTAGTTATTAACTATTTAAGTTAAACCAGTTAAGTCGCCATCATCAGCTTAAACTGTTAAATTTTAATCAAAATTAATAAGATCTCCAGGCATTCAGATAAAACGTTCTTAATAAAAAAAGTGTATATTATATAAATATAAAGATTCATTATTTATTTTTTGAATTTGTGGGTTAATATATAAATGTTGGAATTGAAAGGCATCACATTTTCTATTTTATTTGGACACATAGGTATACTATATTCTCATTCAAAAATATTCAAATCTTGTAATCAATAATTATATACTACAGGAATTCTTATACTTATGTATAAAATAAAAATATATATTTATGACTATAGTAGGTAGATATATTTTTCACAATCAATACGCACACAGCGGGTCTTATAAACAATTTAAAACTATATTGTAATAGCCATTAGGTAGGTATATTAAGCAGGTGACAATGTTGTACGTATTTTTAATTCACCAATATTAGCGCATTGTGCATATTCAAGATAACTGCAGTTGTATAAGGGTTTGCTGAGTATATATTTATATATTATGCATATCAACGGGGCACAGATAACAGATAATATTATATAATATATATGATTTAAAATATCAACAACAAATAAATAAATAATAATAATGTGACATGCTAAAATGATAATGTGATGATATACATATACACGTATTCAATATGTCCATCGTAAATGTCCTTGGATCGGTTACGTATAATAATCCTTGGACCAATTATCGTATGGTCAATAAAAATAAGGGATTGATGTACGCCCTTGAGTTCAAAATTCGTTTGTATAAATGTATAATATATGATATGAAATTGAGATGACGCGAAACCTTCAATCGTCTTGCCCGTGATATTTTATGCGTTTATACTGCAACGGATCGCTTTCGTTTGAAGGTCTGTTTTTGTGCGTATATACATAAATATATGTATAAATGACCTAATGACGTACACATAATACGGTGTATACATAATATAAGGGTCAGTAGAACAAATTCAAGGTTGGTTTTTGCCCACCACGGGGAGGAATGACACTAAGGCGCACTGTTACTTTTCTACTGTCGACGTAGTGTTTACGTGTATATTATATAATATGTTTATATATTAATACACCGTGTGTATACACAATAATGTACATTATCGTACAATAGAAAAGCTATCCCTGTGGAGCGACATTTACATGTGCACTGGATTTATCCATATAATGTTATTATTTTAATTTTCTTATTGTACACAAACAAACGTCGGGGACAGTGATAGACGATAATTCAACGATCAGTGATCAATGAAAGTCAATTCATTAAAAAAGTATGTATTTTGTATGTAGTTCTTATCGATAAATCTCGATTGGGTGCATACCAAATAATAACACAGATTGTTTTATGAAGATGTATTTTATAATCGAAACTTTGACTATATTACCAAAATAGATAAAAGAAACATTAAAACCAGACCTCCAATTAAATATAAGTTGTAAGTTAGTATTAACTTTCTAAAAAAACAAATACTTAATTATACCATTTAATTTTGGCTAAATGTATACTGTAAATATAATTTTAACTGATGGCCTACGATTTGGATAAAAAAAATATTTGTATTTATTAATATAAATTTTTACTAAAACAGAATGTAAATAGATAAAAGTTGGATAAATACTAAATCAATATTAAAAACGTTAAAATTAGTTAGTAACTAGGTAAAGATAAATTTTAAATATTTTTCTATTTTCTAAATTTTTTATAGATGAAAAAAAAACAAACATACATGATAAAATTTAAATAGTATTAATTATTTTTAATTAGTTACGAAATTAAATATGATCGAGTGGTATAGCACTATGCTTCGTAGTATTAAGAATTATAAATTTATATATACATACATACGTATAAAATAAACACATTTTAATTTAAGTTCTGCACATTTTTTTCAAATGATATATAATTGAAATTTATATAGTATTGAGAAAAAATTACTTCAAAAAATTTATTTTTTAGTCAGAATAGCCTTGGATTATGTTTTTTTATGCTTATATAAACAGACATAATTGTATTTAAAAAATAATACACGGTATCGTGTATACAGTGTTTCTCAACCTGGCGGTCGCCAATTTATTATTTAAGGTCACAATCGAATGATTTAAATTTTAAATTAATGCGAAAATTTAAAAAAAGAATAGATATGTAGGGTCGCTAAAAAATTGAAATTCAAAAAGGGGGTCGCCACAGTAAAAAGGTTGAGAAACACTGGTGTATAATAATATGAAAATATAAGATTTCATAAGATAATATTATTAGTCTTATTTACATTATTATAATAAAAATATAATTTTGATGTGCTGCTAATGGTTTCTTTTATCACAAGCGATGAAATTTTCAAGTGCGACGGTTAATAGTATTAATATTTTATTTTGAAGATCAAAATGGATTATACGACTTCCTGCTGTTGACTTTCGTTTAGTGTGCGTCCGAAAGTCATTTATATATACTGTATGTACGCTTGTATTATACATACATATATAAACGTTTATGTTGACCAATCGTAAATGTGTTAGAAAAACATTGGTGCAGCCTGATTAAGTACCAAACACGGTTTTATATTTTATTAATTAATTGTGAGGAAAATAGACGAGTTCCGGTTGCGGATGAGTAAGAAAACAAACACTGCGTTGTAGAGGATGAGCGGTGGCGGCGACGACACGTTTTTATATAAATGTATATAATATATATACTTATAGAACATACGTAGTGCAGCAGTATCTCGAACGGTTTATTGTCTTAATCGATGACGTACCCAAGGTCCAGATTAAAAGCAAACATCAGGCAGGAGGGCTACTTTATTACCTTCGGCTATAAAATTTGGCCCTAATCCGCTAGTAGTGGTGATGAGATGGTTCCTCTACTGTATTATATATTATTAGATATCAAATCCAAAATGCACTTGCCCTCCTACAACTCACCACCTCCCTCACTGCCGTTAAGATTTCATTCCCGACAACGATATAACCTAATTTTCACACTAGTTTAATAAAGCAACAAAAATCCGATTGGAATATACCTATACAGCAAAGATTGAAAGATCAGATATAAATCATTTTCCTCGTCATATTCGCAGAAGCACCGGATATATTGGTGTTTTCTGATATTTAATATTAACTATTAAGTATATTATTATTTTTCTAATCAAACTTTTTGCTGATATTTGTTTAAAAATGTTTCATCCATTTTCAGTAATTTGTTTTAACGCAAAAAGAAACTATAATTATAAGTATACATAATATTGCAAAACACCTTTTATTTAAACAGTAATTGAACAACTTACAAAAAATATAATTTAATTAAGTTGGAAGTATTACTATTGAAATAATTTAAGGGGCAGCTACACCAGCATTTATTTTCTCTGTCTATCTCCCACTGTATATAGGAACAAAGATACTCCGTAATTCCACGATTATGACTTTCTGGTTCAGTTTAGAGCAAAGGTACCTATTATATATTTTATAAAGGAGAATATTTCCTGTGCATTGACCGAATAGATTTTTGATATTACGATTTTGAATACATTATTAATGATTAAAAATAATCGAAATTATTTTAAATTAAAACATGCTTATATTTATTAATAAGTGCCTATAATGTTGGGTGATAGTTTACGAATAAATATAAGCAAAAATTAAATACCAAAAAAAAAAGAAAAAGAAAACATTGTTTGTTATAAATTTACTGCCCTAGACCTGGGCCTGCTTATGTATAAATATAATATACAACAGTATACTATTATAATATTATTATGTAATTTATAAGTATAGCTGCAATATATTTTGCAGATGCATAGATATTAATTACATAATATTATACATTGCCAATTGTCATAGAGATAAATGTAAGTACTAGTACTAGTAAATAATAATGTAAAATAATAAAAACATAAAAAAATAATTTAAGAAATGTCTACAAATTAAAAATAATTCAATAGTATTATTTACCAATGCTATGAATTACAAAATAAAGAATTATTATTAATAATAAGTAATAAATATAATTATAAACAATAAATATATACTTATACCTGCAATATGTGAAATCTGTATTTTATATAGGTACATTAAAATACATAATTTTTTTGGGTTGAGGATTAGTTTTCGAATATTTTTATTCAAATATTTAAATCAGTGGTTATAAGTCAAATATTGGTACTAGGTAGTAAAATAAGTGTGCTTATAGTAAAATTAATTTTTTTTTGTTAAAATTTAGTAAATTGATAAAATATGTAGCAAACAGGAATAGTTTTTGTACGTCATAGATGGAATTCATAGGTTAAATTTTATAAAAAGCTCTTATTAAATATTTAGATCGTAAGCCGCCTAAAATATTCTAAATTATGTATTTATGAAGCATGTATAGGTACATATAATATGTAACAATTGATTACAACTTTTAATTAATATGAAAAATATTTCTCTATTGATGATAAAAATCATATTTTTATATACTAATAATTGTTATAAACTTCAGAGAACACAAAGATTTCTTTTTTAATTCGGTGATAATACATTAATAATTATTATATCGGTTAGCGAGGTTATAAATATTATAATTATTACAATCACAATTATTTATAATGAAAAAACAGTTGAATTGTTTTAATATGTACATACATTCTCAGTAAATTTGTAATGTGTATATTATTAATATTTTTTTTTTTTTACTCTATCCTCACTACTTATCATAACTTCTAATGGGACATCGCACTATCTAGAATGTATAATTCTCAACTTAATATTGGTATAAAAAAAAAATATATTAACTAAAAAATTATATTATCTATGACAAAAAAAAACTGTGATAATTCGTTTAATTTGTTATCCTTAACCTTTAAAATAAGAGAGCAAAGTTAAATGAACTTTTATAAAAAAAAATATGTGCATTACGTATTGTTCGTACGACGTTTAAACAATAATAATATGTCAATCTTTATCATAATATATTAATTATTATAAAATAATGTACACGGCTTCACAATTTTTGTGTACAAAATACAAAATTAACAAAAATATACCTAGCTTATTTGAACCATCGGTTCTAAATTCTATTACATATTATACTGTTATAAATTGTACGTAAGTTGTACATTTATAATGCCACGCAATACAAGCAGTTGAGCACGTTTAATATAGGTTATAGTTATATGATTCATAATTTATATCGTTTAAATATATATTTTATACAAGATTCATGGGTAGGTATTTAGGAAAACATTTTTTTTTTAAGAACCTAAACTGAGTGTATTTCGGTTATATCTACTTTTATTCAGTAAATAACGTAAAGGATAAATTACGATGTTTTGACGGAAATCACCTAAAAAATATACAAATAATATACACTTCTTAAGGACGCTCTTAGAATACTAGATAATTTATCTTTTTTTTTTAGTCATAACACTGGCCGTAAAATCGAGATTTACACACGGGCGTATTAAACGGTTGTATACACGCCAGAGTAGTATACAATATATCTTAGTGCACCTATAATTATATTTGTTGAAGTGGAAGGACGGAAAAAATTTAAAAACAATTGATAGATATATTTTATAAAATATGATGACAATGTATTAAAAATATATTATCGTATCGTATACTGCGGTATATTATATAATATGGTAAAATAAACATTTTTATATCAACGGCAAGAATGCGTTCAAGTGCCGAAAAAAAAAACTGGTAAACGGTTGTTTGTTTATCCTCATTTTCAATATAAACATATCATTATATATATGATATCGATTTATTTTCTTAACGCCTCATCTTGGTGTGGGGTACTTTTGTCCACTAGATCGTTATGTATAATCTGGCATGACCCGTCCGCGCATAAACCTATACACGCTACAACCACACGATACTTAGGTGTATATATATATATACTTACGTTGCACGGGGCTGGGAATTAGAACGTTTTCGGCAAATATTTCTGTGCACATATTATATTATATACCTACCTACTCGGGACCCTGCACCTTATTAGGCACGAACAAAAAAGTAAAATAAAAACGTGTCGGTTTTCACGCACCAGAACACGCGCGATATTTATAATATAACGCACAAATATATACACATACATGTATTAATAAAGACGACCGTAAGTCCCTCGCGATCCCTTCGCGCGACGGCCTGGTCGAAAAACAATATATATGTATATATCACATGGTAAACACATATGCAGTATAGAGGTGATGTGTGTGTATACGTATACCATGCGTGTATTATTACTATTATTATTATTGTGACTGCGGGGATGATAACCACACGTGACCGGGCCGAGAGGTTTCGACAAGTATACGATTAGGTGTGTATTCGACGCCACGATAAGGCCACTTCTTCTTATATATTATTATGATCCGCACTTGACTGCACATATATACGACACACGACGACGAGACGTGTAGAATAATAATAATAATAATAATAATATGACAGTCGATTGACGATCCACTAAGTACCTACCCTGTATACTGTATAGGTACTTGGTGTTTTTATTAGACAGCTGCATCATTATTATTATTACTACAGTTATATAATATATATATATTGTTATTGTTATTGAATAATATGCGTTGTGTATTATACTATTCGGTGTACAGAGTTTAAGCTCACTATTTGTAGGAGGTACCTGTCTATTGTTTGTAATTTATACGGTCGACTTTTTTTTTTAAATCGTTTGAAAGGGACCGTGTTTACGTAATTAACGCCACCTCGACCGAAGACCACACGCGAAATATAATATGTTCCACTTCCACGTCACACACTCGACCGACGACCTGGCTACATGTTTTATGATAACTACAGTGAAACCTCACTTAACGGACATCTCTAAATAGCGGACATTATTTGGGGAACGGGGACACTTTCACTACTTTTCTATAGGAAAACCTCTGAATACCGGACACTTTTATGGCATTTTAATTTTTGATTTTAATCATTTCTATCGAAACTTTGTGAAATTAAAAAATGCATTAACATACGAAATGACTTCGCGTTAAAATACGAAACATTCTTAAGTAACTGATTTTTTTAAATATATGTTAGTTTTAATTTTTATCTTTTTATCTTCGCATTTTTAAGAATACATAAAAATAATTCAAATAAAATAAAATAAAATTTATTATGTACCTATGTATATGTATAAATAACTTTAAATAAATCGATCAATTTCTTAATTATAATTTCAATTTTTTATTTCTCTAATATAATATTTCTGCCTCTAAATACTAGAAACCTCCAAATAGAGGACAAAATTTCAGCAACCGAGGGCGTCCAGAATTTACAGGTTTCAATGTATACGTTTTTATGCATGATATATAAATATTGTACACGATAGATATTAACCTGCCCACGATGTAATAACTGCATGCAACACGCCTACTGGTGATGAGGATTTTTGTGAATGAAATAAAAAATGTCAATATTTGTAAAATTAATTGTCTAAAATATTATTCATGTTAAATTTAAATGACAAAACGCACATCATAGTATGTCACATAAATCCATCATTTACACTCAATTAATTATTTTTAATAGCATTGTAAAAAAAAATCAAATATTACATTAAATATATTATTATGTATAAAATATATCGCGTTTAATAGACGTGATTTTGACATTAGGTAATAATTGTTATATTGAAATGTTTAAAAAGTTGGATGTTTTACCCGGTTAATATAATAGTTATCCGTGAATCTTGCCAAATAAGCCCTAGGAATAAATTTATTTTTTATACGTGTCGATAGTTTTTTGATATTTAGGTGCATATTTTTGGTCGATATTTCTTCATGTGCGATGTAATGGCTCCTAAAATTTAAAAGTACTTTAATGCAACATATTCACAAAATAAATGCACATATATAATTTATCATTATTAATTATGTTGGATGTTTTCTTCAATAATATAATATGTTTAAGAATATTAGTGAAATTATTATTATATATCTAATTTGAATAATTTATCAGTAAAATTATATTTTAATATATATAATAAATTGTAATCGTGTACGAAATTCGAGCTCCTTATTTAAGCATAGTATATTAGTATTGTTCTGAAAACTGAAAGTTAATTGTTTTCAAGTACGAACTCGTTCAGCTTAAAATTTAAATAGCTTAATAGTCTTTAATGTTATTCCATTTTAGATAATATAAATAGTTTGATTTTTTAATAGTTTATAATACAAAATTTATCATTTACTACATCAATTACATCATTTACTCTATGTGTTTATTAAGCAGAGTAGCTGAAAAACGTAGGTATATTGGGATACGTGGTTTATTAGTAAAATATTAATTATAAATGTATATACTAATTAGTTATTATATTGTATGTTATACAATAATCTATAGGTAATATAGTGTCTATTTGAAGAAAAAAGTTTGTATTACCACACTGCACGACATTTCTTAAATATCATCATACCAAGTATACCTAAAAGTATTAGGTAGTTATTCAAAGTTAGAAAAATCAAGACATTAAATTATTTATAGTCTATATGTTTAAAGGTATATTGGCATATTGCTTTATTAAAACGTGCTCAATTAATTTATCTATAGTTGTGAATTCGAGTTCAATATTTTATAAAATGCGATTGATTAAAATATTAAATTATTATAATACTAAGGTACTTTATAGTTGTACTTATTATCAATTGATAATACTATATTTAAAATTAAGACTAATTATGAGGATTTATTTTGTATTCAAAATTGGTACAGACATATTATAGTTCATTATTAGATAATATTGAACGTTGTACTAGATTTCGATTTTCATGTCTCAAATAAGACATGATAAATACAATATAATATTGAAACTCCTAAAATATTTTTGACGTATTCTGAAAAAAAATATATTTTAATAAATAATTATTATATTTTAGTAAATTAATAGCATATCTTTATGTGAAACACTCGTTCTGATTATATACTTATGATTGATTAATAGTTTATCTTTAGTACATATTAATATAATAATTAACAATATATATTACACATCAGAGTATTTAATTAATTGTATTATAGATTATTATTTATGTATATTTTATTATTGTTCTATTAAAATCTACATAAAACTTAGTATTCGAATAAAATATTTGTCTTTTTTGCAACAAAAATATACGTTAAACAAATTTAATTGTAGGGCAGATTTATTATTTATTAGTTTTAAGTTTGGTAATAACAACAACTGAATCAAACTACTATCAAATGTCAAATAATGGAAACAAAAAAGTACTTACAGGACATCGTTACTGCCGGTGGCGATGAAGCATCCTGCTAAATCTGCCATAGTATTGTGAATATTTAGAATTGTGTTTGACACGGCTAGCTATCTGAATATATTATTTACGCGTTTCTATGCACAGAACGCAATAGTTGTTTTATCGAATATTATATAGTCATAAGATTTTAAAACAAATCATTATTTTTGTTATACAACTAATCGTGCATTATGAAATCTAAGCAATAATGCGAGACAATGCATAATGTTGGTGCAAACTTCACGAAAATACGGTCTGTGGACAACTGCAGAGTTCAGTGTTTCATCGGCCATCAGTGACTCGAACCAATTTCAATAGTACATTAATATCATTAATATTAATGTTAATTGTTATTTATAATTTGGTGAAGTCCAAGTACGAAAATACGATAATATCGTCGTATATACAAAGTGTATAATATCTGTGCAAACGTTTTTATAATTATACTATTTATACTCGTATGTATAACTTATAAGAAGCCGCACCAATGCATATCGTTAAGATGTAACAGTATAAGTGTATAATAACAATATTGATATTTGATAAACATTATAAGAAGTATGTATTATAATACGATAGATAACTAATAATGCGGTTTATGAGAGATTGTCTAATCCGGATTTTTAATTACCTGTAAATATTTAATACATTTACACAGCTATAGCTAGTATATTATACAGGCGATGATATAAATCGAATATTTCTGATGACCAGTCAGCTGTCAAATGTCACGGATTAAATATTAATCACGTTTTACAAAATGACTTTTTCATATACTTTCAAAGATTCAAATTTACTTTATACTTAAACTTCGTATCATAAATAACAATGGATAATATATTACGAGGTTATACTACTCGCGTAAAATATGTTTTTTTATGTTTATCGAGAAATACACGCACAAAGGGTAAATAGAATAAAATACAATCCACGGAAAGATTGCGCGCACCTATATTATGTATATACAAAATGTATAAGACTATCCAGTATTTGCCGGATTTGTTGAATGAGGGGCGAGGGTGGTTGGCGCCGCTGAAGTCATTTTAACATTATACGCCTAACGGCAACAGCCTCTGCGTAATGGATTTCTGCGTAGTTGCCCAAAGGCGATATTTTGGCGCTGATACGCCTACACAATAATATACAATATACATTATATATATATATATATATATATATGATATTTACTCAAACTCGACGGTGGATTTGCATGTTGAAAACCAACTACGCAACCGGAGGCGTTTCGCTTTGATGTGCGCTGTAAAGTCAAAAGTTTAGAGCCCCTTTAACCGATGTAAATATATATATATATAGAGAGAGATAGATAGAGTGATGGAGTGGTTAGGTGAGTACACCATCGTCAACGTGTACTGTGCATATACTATTGAATTTGCTGTATTCATAATATTATATAAACGACGGCGACATACCCCGAGGCTGAATGATATAAGAGTGAGTGTATAATATATACATAAAGTACTATAAAGTTGTATTACGCCGTTTGCCGTGCGTTCAATTAACTGAAAAATCACAAGCAACCGTTTATCGAAATCGCATATTGTTTCTGGTTAATTAGATTTCTGTATTCTTCCCTCTCCGTTGCAACAAAGCTATAGATTATTTTATAAACCTTTAATATAGCTTGTTAACTACGTACTCGGGAAGTCAAATTTTGAACTTAAAAATAAACGGTACGTACTATTAAATTAATTTTGAAGATAAAACCATTTTACTGTTCCAAAAGGTCATTAAAATTTAGAATGTATCTATTTTATAAAATATGTTTTATAGTTTATGAAATTAAGTTTTAGGGTAGGATTATAAATATATTTTATAGTGAAACCATAATGTTTAAGTTTTTGCAGAATTTACTACAGTTTTGTATATAATAAGGTATGTTATGAGGTACAATGTATTTAAATTCGTGACAATTTATCATACAGAATATCACTAGTTTTTGTACTTGACATTTTTTGCAATTATTGCAAATGAAAGTACACGTTTGGAAAAAAGATAGCACGCGACTAATTTAATGTTTTTTCATTACGTATTTTATCTTAACACAATTTGACAATGTAACTATTTTACTGCAGTAACTGCTTTTACTACAGTATGCAATACCTTTAGTTGTAGACACACTCGGTTATAAGAAAAGAATAGGTATAATGTACACATTAGTTAAAAATACTTACACAACATGGATAAAATAAATAATATACATAATTATTAAATTAATAAATGAATTAATTTACAGGACATGTAGTTTACTTATTAGGTGGGCATCTATCCGTTCACACTTGTGATCAGCAAACGGATTTCATATAGCTATTATATACATTATATCATTACCATTATGTTTGTCACTAGTATTTATTTAATAAAGAATAATATTCATAAGCTTAGCTAATGTGACGGTTCGTATACATAACGTATACATACGTCGAAGATTTAATGGCACGCGTTCGACATAGGTACGTTCACACACTGCGTCGTAAATATCTTACACGTTTTAATATTATATACCTACCGAACAAATGTATATTATATCGTATTATCCATAACAAAATAATAATAACTAATAAGTAATAACAATAAAATAATAATTATTACCTATTGGATATTACTATCATGATAACGGCGATGTCTATAATAGTGATTCTATATATAGGTATTATAAAGTACTATATAATAAGAGTCTAAGAGACTCTCTCCACCGAAGACCGATAGGAAGAAAATATAATAGTTGAACTATAAACATTATACCCACGCGTGGGCGTGGGAAAACTAAACGAGCGCGTGGTCCTAAATATCTATGTATGTGTGTGTGTGTAAATTATATCATATAGGAGCGAGAATTATTACGAATGATGATGTTATTATTAATATGTATAACGTTTTTATAATCGACTACTATATTCGTAGGTACATTTGGCTATCAGGCTTGAATAAACGCCTTTGGGCAATCGAGCTATAAATTCCCGCGCAGTAAAAACCCAAGTTTATTGCAGCTTATCATCGTTTCAAAGTATTTGTTAGTTTAAAATTTTAAACTGATCGATGGATGTATTGGTAAACAATTTTTTTTTTTTAGTATATAAATATATAGCTAAAAATCAGTCTTGAAAATATATTAATGTAGGTAACTACATATCCTCTCGTTAAATTATAAATATATAAACTAATTAGACACTTAAATTGCAGTTTTTGTCATACTATACAACAGCACTCACTTAATCAAAAATTCCTAATATTTAACATTTGACAACTTAAACTGATAATGCAAGATTATACTTTATAACTACTATGGAGATTCAGGATTGGAAATATTTATAGCTTGTGTAGGTTTCAAATATTAAGATGTAAAAATATTTGGAAAATACATGTAACAATAATTAAGTATATATGGTCCTTTTATAATAGTCATATTTTAATTATTCAATATTTTTTTCGTGAATATGCATATTATGTAATTTTTGAAATCATAAATTATCTCTACACATTGGTTATATAAATCATATGTATGATTAAAAAAAACTGAATTTTTAAGGCCTATCCCAAAAAATATATTTACATTGTCGACATTTTCATTATTAGGAAATAACTTACTACACACATTATTACGTCATACAAGTTTGTTTCTGAAACTCTTTCTGAATTACTTCGCACTTGAAAAAAAATATTTGTGAACTCATGCAACAGGTGTCCATGACGTTTCTTTAACAGTAAAATTAAGTTTTTTTTATTTATGGCTTTTTTTCGTGAATTTATAAATGTATAAACGACTTACAATCACAGTCACTGCATCTCAAACATAAAAATTATAATATTGTCCATTTTTTTCAGTTAGAAATATAAGCGATCAAATAAAATACATTTTTGAAATAGATTTCAGATAATGTTCATATCAATTATACTATGATAATGACAAGACGAAGTTCGTTACATTTTGTTGTTGTTTTATTCTGCCCGTGCGTCTTTATTATTACCTGTTCTTATATTTTATAACGCTTGTTTTTGCGTACAAGTTTTTCATTTTACCGTGTCCGAATTTGTATTACTCTATTACTTTTTATAACACGCGGAACATGTTGTATGAATACAAATAATATCATATTATATCTAGTGCATCAGCGTCGCGGACCGTGAACTAACACGCGACAAAATATCTATCAAAACGGGGTCATGGGCAACACAAAAAAATAAATCGCTTCAAAGGGTTTAGACGCACATACTACACACCACCACATGTACACACGTATATGCACGTACTTGCATATAAAATGTATAAGACGATATATAGGACGTGAAGGACCGTGACGGTGTTTTTGGATTTTTCTTTCACCTTCTGCCGTCCGAACCTCATCAGGTCTGACAACCATGTTTGGGTGTTTATGGTCGATAAATTAGATATTATGTTTAATACACAATGTATATATAGTCCCGAAATCCAATACGTATGTAATATAAATATATTATAATAGCATTGTAGCATTTGTGTACGCTCGCGGGACGCCGCCGCGGGCTGCCGTGACGAATTATTATTGTCTGGACGACGAGTGACGGCACGGACAACGATAATAGGAATATCAAACAAGCAGAGTGGCGACAATTAAATTTTGATTTTTTTTCCTTTTCTGTTATCACACACATTTTTAATCGTTAATAATTGTACCTATACATATAATTTATATAATATTTATATAACGATGTTTTATAGAGGAGATAAACAATACACGTCGTGACAGGCGGCAGGAGCACGGTCTGTAAATGAAGATAACCTCTATAATATAGTGAACCAACGACTGAACGACAGACGATTGTACTACACAGAAAGCAACATCCGACGAAAAATAAACCGACATGAAGAAAAAATAAAATAAATACAGGACCGCCAGAGCGCAATATTCATCGCGTTGACACGTTATAATATAACTATATCTTATCGGGAAATAATATATTATATAATATAGTACAGCACCGCCGTAATGCCGGAATATCAAATCAAGACTCTACTGTACGCACTTATTAAGCGATAACCCGGTGACTGGTAGTACCTATATAATAATATTATAATTGAGGAGGGCTACGGACGTTATATTAATATTATTGTTACTATCACAATATATAATATATACATGTTTGTGTCACTATATTCATTACTGCAATAGTCGACTGATGCATTGGTATAATATTAAAATATTATGCTATAAAATTGATATACGCGTACATTTTATAAACACTTTATTATATTTTAATAACGTATCTCTTTTACAATACAATTATTATGAAGACAAAATTTCAACATAATATCATAAATCATAGAAATTGCAATTGTCAGCCCGTTTATCATAACGAGTAAAATCATACTTACACAATAATATAATATTTTAAATTTTCATCCCGTTGTGTGAGTTTTTAAATTTATTTATTTCAGTGTTCCGTACTTCTTTGTTAATCGATATAGACTTCAACTCAGATTGTTGTCCTTGGTTGTGTTAACCAATTGGTTTTCCAGTTCAATCTCCGATGGGTTGAAGTTTGAATTAAAAATATATAATGCGAAAACATAATGTGAGAAGTATAATTCGTCAGAAAGAGCAATAGTTACCCAAAAAAAACAATTTAATTCCATACCAGGAAGTTTCTATGACTGTTATTTACAATTTATTGAAGTTGCGCTTATAGACTATAATGTATATAGTGTATACATTATATATAGGTTTATAAAATCTAAATACAACCTTTATAAAGTAGTCACGTGGTAATTATACAATACTGAGTCTCAAATATTTTTTTAAAACTTATTTAAATTAAATGCATATAGGTACTTATATATACCTATATATTGTGTCGTAGCCATATCGTGAAATCGATCTTTTCACAAAAAGATGGCTATTTCATGAAATGGAGATAGATTTTTTACACTTCGTGAAATTCGAAAATATTTTACGAAGTGGTCATTCCAATTTAATATCGTGTAATTTTTTTCACAATGTGGTCGTTTACTTTGTACACTGAAATACAATATTTAACGGAAACACAAAATTTGATTAGATTCATTATTGGTGATTTCAAGTATAAGTACTTATTAAGGGATTATTTATAACTTCTACAACTTATTTTACTCACCCAAATTTAACTTAAATTATTATGCTTAATAATATAGTATATTTGTATCGTATTAATTTATTAACAATATTATAATTATTTTTTATTTATTAGAGCAGGAAAATAAACTGCGACAACGACTGTTACAATTATTACGAAATCGGAACAAAACGTGCCGATCGTGGCCTGCATTAGGCTCGAATCGCGGCTTATTGTACCTAACAGACACAGCAATACAGCATCGTTTAAAATCGACATTTAGTTTTAGTACCGAAATTGGTATTATATGCCGCATACTACTTTTATTGTAAATTAATCAAGTTTTAATAATAAATATTCACAGCCACATCGACACATTGCCGTTTGAAATTTTCTGTTTGCATATATACATTATAAATTCCACGAGTCAAACTTGGTGGCGATGGGCTGTATCACGATCGAACAAACTTTATTAAATTACATAATATAATATTGTGTCAACAAATTTTTTATTTTGTGTAATACTTATTACTATATACTAAAAAAGTCGTATATAATACATCTATAGGTATTCAATATTTAATAATAATGAATAGCGTTATAGGAATGTTGGTAATTAGCTTAAAAAAAAAATTGTCTTAAACTTCACATTCTTATATATATTTTTTAAATTTGTTCGATAAAATCTGACTTTCAGTAAGTTAATTTGAATACCACCCACCAGTTGTACTGACAACTACAGAAGTTACATCATTGGTTATTATACACAGTTTTTTAACATTAAATATTTATATTTATACCTATCCGTTAATAATAATATTATTTAAAAAAAATGTATTGCAATTTTAATCTTAAAAATCTCTGAAAATTGTGACTAGATATGCTAAACAAAAGAATAGTTGTAATAAATAGGTAGGTATTAAGTATTATTATACTATTATAATATATCTATAGATTATATAGTTATGTACTATAGATACTTTGAATTCGTTAACTTCCGAAAAATGTTGAAATAATAGATTTAATTTATACAACAAGATGAATAAATTACAACTAATATTTTCAAATTCCCATAATAAATCTCATATTTTACAAACTTATCATCTTAGAACAATATTTTTCTTAATACCAAAATTAAATAGCTCAAAAACTATTCGATCGAATTTTAATTTTGATGTATCAACATATTTTACAAAAAAATTATTAGCTAATTAATTTACTATAGAAAGGTAAAAGACATGCATCTAAAAACAGAAGTTTGTATATCCTTAAATTGTTAAGTACTACAAAAAACTCTTAAGAATTTGAAAATATCGTTTATAGTAATATTTAAAAATTCTAAATAGCAGATTTTGAGTAACTGCATTATTGAAGAAAAGTGAGGATGAGCATGCTTAATGAATAATCCTGCACTTATATAACTACACCCTCAGTTGGTTGCAACTTAATAAATTAAATACGCCAAAGACGGGAGTTATAATATTAAGTCATATTATTTTGTATATTTTTCTAAACGCAGTAATTTCACATACATATTATAATTTAATATATTATTATTATAATAAACGAAATAGGTACTTCCCATGGACCCATGGTGCAGCTGTAAATATGATCGTTGTTATTCTGATGTGCGTAATAATATCTCCGATGACGGGTTTAACATTATTATATACTGTATAATATATAGGACGACCGAACTGCAGTAATATTGATGTGTATTATAATAGGGCGTTTTACGATTTTCCACAAGCTCGCCAGTTTATTACAGTCGTCCCGTCCGTCGTTCATCTATGTTATTACGCCTTACGTCCGACCGTCAGTATTACTATTATATATAATAATTAATATAATGTAGGTAGGAAACCTATACGCGTTTACACAATGTAACCGTCCTACCGGGCTTTTACCTGCCGCGTGTAACCGACTAAAGATCATCACTATAATCTCATCGTTTTGTAGGGTACCTATAAACACGTATCTATATTACAAAAAAGTAACCTTAGCTATATACGAGTAGGAGGTACCTACCCCTAATACATAATATGATTTGTAATGTATAATTGTTATATTTTTATAAAATGTAAACGAAAATCGTTAATAGCCCAAGTCTACTGGAAAAATCGTCGATAAACGAAAAAATTGCCGTTATATAGGTACAATTATTTTACACTGAATCATATAATCTGCCGTAATAGGTAATTGTATTTTTTTTAGCGCAACAGAAGTAAGTCTTGTGACGCTTTTTGAATAAACATAGATGCTATAGAGTGCACCTTATATATTACCGTATACTATATATAGAGTTCGAAAGTTATAGGTGCTAAAAAAGACAAAATATGCATGAAAAAATGTGGATATGCAAAAATAAATGTAATAAATATGCAAAAAATTATTTGAAAACATATAGTGTATATAGTGTTGTTATTACTTTTTGACTATTGTTACACAAAAAAAAATATAATATATTATATTAAAAAAACCGTATTATTGAAAACTAAAATATTGTGCATGACCGGTTGGCATTTTTCATTTTAATATTTTATTGAACTGAAAGAAATAGTTAAAAAAATATATTTTCATTATTTGAGAAGTTTTTTAGAAAATATTAAATATGCATGATATGCATACAAAAATCAAGAGATATGCACTTTTTTCTTTAAAATCGAAAAATTGCATTTTTATTTTCAATTTTTAAACTCAAAATTATTTAATTCGAATTTCTAGCTTGGTCTGCTATAAATCGAGAACATACAGAACAGTATGCAACTACTATAACTTTCGAACCCTAAGTTTATATATATTATACATATATTCTTTATGGCTCTGTGTCTACCCGGCTACCAAAAATAATTAAAATTGACAAAATTATATTTATCGTAATTAATCTTTGAGAATAAGTTATTCGCATTTCATAACATTTACATCAATCGATTACAACAGCATTTTTACCTTGTTTTATTCATATAGGCAATCCAAAAAACACTCTGAATATTATATACAATAACATTTGTCGATCTCGGGCCTCGGATATAGTAATTATATTTTCTATAGTATATTAATAAGAAAAAATATATGTCACTAAAATCTGATGAATACAAATAAACCAATATATCACATGATATAGTAATATAATTTATTATCAGAAAACCATACACGATTTTAAACAAGAACGCCAACGTTCGCACAAGTGGTGGGACGGCAATAATTAACGTGTATATAGCTCCGGCTACCGTTGTAAATATTATTTTTATTTGAGTATGTTATATTCTACATAGCGCCTGCAATAGTATGCTAATGCGTATCCGGTGCAATAGAACACTAGGTATATTATTATATATTATGTAGTACTTACTTGGGTAACTCAGAGGAGGTCCCGAGAACCGTGTGTGGTGTTCGATGTCGTTTCACACCTAAATACCTAATATAACCACTCACACATACCATTAATCGATACGATATGTTAAATAAATTGTAAGCCCTCTTCAAATTGGACGGAACGCTAGAAAATAACACTCCTCGTTCTTTTCAGTGCATAATATTATACTATGTATATGTATTATATATAAAATATATTATGTGTACGTATGATGTAGATTTTGTTTTTGCAACAGTAATAAACGCGTTATGCAATATTAAACGATTTATTCGTAAAAAATATAATACATTAATTATACTATATACATGGCATATAATAATAACATAATAATAACAACAATATAATAGGTAATAGTTAGTAGTGATAATACAATTCAATATTTTGTATTTACGTAATTATTTTTGTACATTTCACCTTATGAAAAAAAGCGATAAATGTGATAAACCAACTAAGCTGGAGTAGGTTGGGTGTATAATGTATATAGGTACAATTACCCATTATGTTATTGATCGTCGCTAATTCCCAGTAAAGTTTTGATACTAAAATCGGTAAGGTTGGCGTTTCGGACCGTTTCGGGGGACGCCACCGCAGCCGCTGCTGCGGCAACAATACCCGAGGTTGCGGCGGAGGAAATCTGCGTGGCCATCGCCTGATGCCGTTGGTATTGGTACCATTGACATTGTGCGTTCTTCCGGTGGCTGATCAACGTGCGCATTTGACAGAAGCCTTTGCCACACGATTCACAAGAGAACGGTTTATCCTTCATGTGAACATATCTATAAAAACAAGTTGAAACGTTAAAACATTTTGAAATTTAAAACAAGAAACACAATCTATGATAATATTTTATATTATTTTTAATTAACATATACGAATTTCGATATCGGAACTCCGATATAACTCTACGTACTATAAGATAAATTTGTTTTTGGTCTCGTTTAGTGTTTCGTGAAAAAAAAATCATTGATTCATCCATGCATATTAAATACCTATAGAACGGATGAGCGCATAATTTATATTTTGCCCTATACATAGAACTGCAGATAGATTTCGATTGTGCAATGCAGGTATGTGTAGTATGAGTGTAACATTAAATGAAAACCAGTGGAATGTATATAATGTATATGAGCTATATTATAAGAGCAATCAAATTTTGGTTGTATTATATTATAACTATATAAACAGTACCTATATATATATATATATACGAGTGTTAAGTTAAGAATAAGATTCTAGTTCACCTTATACGAGTTATATATTTAAAAAGATTGATATAAATATACTTATTATTTACCGATGTCCAGTGAATTTACAAAAAAAATAATTTTTCACAAGTTAAATTTAATTTTATTACTGTCTACAGGAAATAACTGTTTTATATAATTACTTGTGATCTCTGAGGTGGTCCTGTCTGCGAAACGCCTTGCCGCACACGTCGCAAGGGTACGGACGCTCATCCGTGTGAGTCCTGACGTGTATGAGCAGGTTGTACGACTTGCTGAACTCTCGGTCACAATACGTGCAAATGTACCGTTTTTTAGGCTTGCCGCCCGGCGTGGTTGCCGTGATCGCAGCCATTTGTTTTTGGACGTTTCTGGACAAAGCCACAGCCCTGGCGTAGCCCTCTATTTGGCCGCCAGCGAACGCGCCCGGATGCCGCCGGAATCTCGCCCAAACCGCGTCCACGTACAAAGACGGGAAGTTGCAGTCCAGCAGACCGCCGGTGCCACCGAATCGGGCGGCGGCGAACTTCATCGAATCTCCGGTGGCCATCATGGTGGTGGTAATCGTCTGTGAAATCGTCTGCAATATATAGATTGGAAAATTAGTTAAGTCGGAAAGTTGAATGACACATTTTAAACAATGAGTAGAAGATATTCCGTTCTGCTGCTGCGTGCATATTATAAATAAATTTAACACGAACATAATTCAAAATAATTTTCGGTCAATTGGAATGACCATCGAAGTGGATATGGTGAGAATATGAAGCAGCTATTAGAAAGCCAGCATTGAAATTATTGGTTAAAATATATTATAGGTTAGAGATACATGAAAGGTAGAATTACTGCAGTGAAAGGCAGCTACATATGGTAGAGATTAATGGATGAGAAGTCATTATTTGGAGGGATGGTCTTAAAGTCCTAAAATTGAAAATATTATATAATTGTAGATGTATTATATATTATAGACATAGGTGCTAAACAACGCTATTTACATAGGCTACTGTATATTATTTCGCGATACACGTAACTAGTATTACGCGAGTGTTTCGTTAACATGCAAGGTGGCTCATCGTTTATAATCGCTTATCATTGTTTATAAACAAGATAGTATACTACCGTCAATAACTTTATTATACTAATAATACAATATTTTTTAAATATGATTTTTGAAAATAATTACTATTCAACAAAATACAGGTACACGTAATTATGGTTTTATTAATATTGCTTTATTTATCAGTTAAAATTTTTTATGAATATTTTTTGTTTTTTTGATGATAATCCCGGATATAGCTGATTTATGTATCTACTTAACTACATTTTAGTCGAATTATTGATAAAGTTATGGGAGTTTCAAAATGTAAGGTTAATTAGTGGGTAGATCTATGCACTAATAATGCATAATTTAATGTTTAGTTGGTGAATGGCCGTGAACGAAAATGAACATACAGGAACAGGATATACACTGTACCTGAACAATATAATGACGATAGATGTACCACGGTTGCGGCGGGAAGGCCTCGAAAACACCGGGAGGAGTTTCATTATTGGGTTATTATATATATGACATAGGTAAATGTTTTATTTTAAACGATTGTGCGTTCAGTAGAATAGTAGTCGTGACTCACATCGTATGTATATAATACATAGGGTCATATTTTTTGGGTCTTGCAGTTTAATTTGATTATCGGGTTCACATTCGATATTATATAGGCGGGTAACTGTACATTTTACGCATTATATATAGACCTCGGACACAGAATAATGAACTTGTAGGTATAATCGGACCCGTTATAAAATCGCACAAAACGTATATTTACTTAAATTCGATTATTAGGTATTATTTAAGTTGGGTGAAAAATACATTTAGTTTAATAAGTGTATGCTACAGATATTACCGCAGTAAAACGTTTTAAATTTGAGAATAAAAAAAACGATGTAGGTATAAGTATAGCCAAACAGGAGGTATTTTATTTTTGAAGTGCACTATTATCAAATAATTATATATTTTTTTACCACAGACATATTGTATAAGTTTAATGTCAATTTCTATTATTGTTGCTGATATTATTTTATTTTATAATCATTATTATACTCGATAAAATAAGCGTATATTAATATAAAAAATTTAATATAAGACATAAGTACTTAGCTACATGGTGCCTATGTCATCCCTGTCGAGAATCACTATCATAAGCAATTAAGATTCTATAGATTTTATTGTAACAATATTTTTTATTTCTAACTGTCCATTTTGTAACTTATATAATTTTTGTATAAAATTTAAATAATTCCATTTTCATCTTTAGTAAAAATATGTGCATTTAATTTGATTTCAGATTAGGCAAAATAGTATTATAATATCGCAATTTAGATTTATTTGCGAATAATGAAAAATTAATAAATGTTAATCATTAATATAATTTAATAAAGATTAAAATTTTTCGAAGTAATAAAGAAGGTTTAAAATTAGAAAGCAATAAAAAAATCATAAAAATTTACCTTGGTTTCCTGGTCAGAATATTGTGTTACAGCACTTTACTCAGCCGGTGTCTATATAAGTGTATATGTAATGTATTCCAAACGATTTTCAACAGCGAACGTATAATAGAAAATAATTATATTATATTATGGCGTAGAACGTAGATGGATATATTGTGCGGTTGGCAGCTAGGGGATGCGATTGTCGACGGTCGATGGTGAGCGGTGGTCCGTTGTCGGGTGACTGACGATTGCGCCGCCGTGGGCCACCGCCACCGCCACCGCTGCAGCCGATAAGGGTTGAAATCAGTGGAGGCGGCGAGGGTGGGTTCTTGCGGACGCGGCGCCCATTGGTCGCGAACATCGGCGTCGGCGGCGTTAAGATCCGTGAAATTTCTGTCGGTCCCCGCACGCCTATATACCTCGAGCGTGAGGCGGTGTAGCGTACTTACGATCAGGACAATATACATATATATATGTAATATACGTGTAAAAGGGAAATAATAATAAAAATCATCCCTATATATACGCGGCGGGTTTTTATACTATATTGTCAGGGCGCGACGAGACGGGCTTTATATATATATACATACACGGTTTTTAGTTTAATGATACGGTTTTACGCCTCCACTTGTGTGTATGTGTGTGCGAGTGTCATCCCCGGCTCAAGCCTGTAATTAAAAAAAAACCTGCCCGGAGCTGTTATTAAATAAAAAAAAATACACTCTATACAATGGTACAGCCCTCCAGCGAGTATGACGCAAGTACAATAATATTATAATGCGTGTAAACAAACTCTTATACGGTCATACGTGATGCATATATTATATTTTATAATATATATATATATGTATATTATACGCGTGTAATCTTAGTGTGTACGGATAAACAATGGAAACGATATAATGTAATATAACGCATCAAAAGTCATGATTTGGACGCGGCGACGAAATTGTTCCAGTCGTAAGACAATACTATAATAGTACAATAATAACAACGATTATAATAATATAATATGTTGTGGCCGCTTGTGCTGTGCGGGACAATAATATTATAATCACTATATGGGTGCGGCGTACCTAAAGGCTAAAATATTATATTTAAGTCTGCCGCAGTGAAAATTTAAAAAACAAATTGTTATAATAATATTATATGTGTTATTATTATTCACGAACGCCCGATAAAAAATATATCGTCTTGACGTTATTGTACCGAGCCACCGAGGTAAGAAGACAGATATTATTTGGTATGACTGGGAGAACAAGTATTACATACGCGTTCTACTCAAATCTTACTTTAAATAATATTGTTTAGACTTCCGGTGTTCTGGAGAAATCGTATTTCTATAATATATGATACATATTCAAAAGAATATAATATTATTAAAACGGTAAACACACATTATATTATAACAGTTTTAACTGAAAATCTGATTTACAAGTATCGAACAAATGTATAATATCTGTTGATCAAAAATTTGTGTAAACATCACACGATACCAGTTATGAGTTATAATAGTAGAAGCTTATTGCTTTATCGAATTTAAATTATGTTTATTAAACTTTAAACATTAAGTAATAAACGCGTCCATAAACAGTATCACGCTGTACACTGCCAAGTGTGATCATATTAACTGTTGCTCTGTTAAGAAGATTTTCGGATGTTTTCAGACGGTAATTTAATCCAAACGTCGAGATTTA
Organism: Rhopalosiphum nymphaeae; assembly: GCA_036289425.1. Taxonomy (NCBI): domain Eukaryota; kingdom Metazoa; phylum Arthropoda; class Insecta; order Hemiptera; family Aphididae; genus Rhopalosiphum; species Rhopalosiphum nymphaeae. The sequence goes on along the minus strand of JAZAQC010000012.1, from coordinate 3,920,686 downwards.
TAGTATTTGTATTACATTATTAATTTATTATTATGCCTTGTACTACGGTGGTGCTGATGAATAAACCATTACTGACAGAAAAGGCTCTTTATCTTCCTCGATCATCCCATCCAACTTATGGCTTACACTGCCTACGCCATAGAAATGTTGGATATTCACTATATTTACAGTTATCAATGATTCAAATATGTTATTATTATGGCTTTCTCTTCCGGTTTCGCAAATAGTTATACCTGTAATTTGCCTGCAATTACGTGTAGAATACGCGTGTACACACCACTCATATAATTGCTATTATATTACCATCTGAATTTTTTTTTTTTTTTTTACTTTTGAGCAAATTTAAAACGTAAAATACGCGCAATGGCCAATGGGTTTGGTTATATAATTTTGTACACAGTGTGCATACGACCTAAGTGTATAAATTAAGCTACATTGTTATATAGGCGGACATCGCATTCATCATAATTACCGCTCTAAATTGCGCTAATATTTCAACTCTGCCTCGCGCTGCGTAGGTACCTGAAGTACTTAGGTACATACAGTGTGAACATCGTAATTTGTATTAGTTGTATATTGTTATATATTTGTATGTCATAATGTGTATTTTTGTCTTTATATTATACGCATTTTAATGTATTATTATAGTGTTACTCAACTAATTTTTTGTATATGGTACACACGCTATTTTGGAATGAAAAGAAAAACTTGACAAGAATGTGAATGACAGAAATTAATATTTATGATTAAAACATAATTTTTATTATTAAATAAAATTATCGAAAATCCATAAAATAATATTCACATATTATTATGTTCATGTATCAATATGAGGCACTGAGGTGATATTTATTTAATTTTATAAAATAAACGTGTTATAAAATTTGGATATATTAAACATAATATTCAATAACATACATGTTTAATATACAATTACCTATTATTATTTATTAGTATACAAAACATTGTAATTTTTCCTGCATACAATTATTATTTCTTTCGTTGAAACGTATTTGCATCGCGTTAAAATATTTTATAACAAAACTTATCAGATTTTATGCCTATATAATATGTTCCTATCCCTTTTAATTTATAATATGTAAGAATATTGAGTTAAAGAAAACCGTGTGATTTATTCTAATTGATAATATTCATATTTAATCGACGGATTTCATTTAATGCTCATTATTTAAAAAAAATATAGTTCTATGGTGACACTTGGAAAATTATTAGATAGTTTATACACTACTGTTGTATAAATTGTAATAATACGATGAATAACTAATAAGAAATATTAATAGTCAATGATATATCATGTATATAAATAATATGATAATTAAATAACAAGGTAATTAAATAAGAATAACTAACAGCTTCTTTTCGATAATAAATTGTGAAGTTACAATTACTACAGTAACAAATATTCATACTATAAGTATATAACACAACTGCAACTTGTCATTATAAGAGATATTTGTATAAATTAGTTTAATCTCATCGTAGGTTAAATTCGAGTAAAATGTTACGACACTATATATATATAGACATATAGTATTTTAAATCTTTGTATACGGGTTTTAATAATATTATCTTCACATTATTATATATACTTAAATTATATCAAATTAAAGTTTTGAATTATCATTAATGTTATTTTGTATACAGACAAATATACATATCATATATATGTATATATATATATATATATATACTTATTATAAGTTATAGTTATGTCATGTAGTAGCTATAAATACGTATTATTCAATATCGATATATACAGTATTTATTAAAATTATTCAGTAGGTTTGTATAGTAAAAAAAATTGATATTACTACTATTACTTTATGATATAGTCATTGAGATAGTCTAAAGAAGACAACGTTTTGCTCGTATAACTTAAATAATTAATAAATTGATGTAAAATGTATTATATGTAGACTATAATACTGTATACAGTATTACAGTTACCATTAATGTATAGTTGGTTATTATAATATTGTTATTATTAAAATGAGAACTATGCGGATTTGATTAATGGGCATTTATACTATGTATAAACTATGTTTATATTTTTATATGATGTAAATGTATACTCGTAGATATGAAATTATATTAATTACTATACGAAAATATATGTATTATAATACTAGCTAAGGCTTTTGTGAGCATTTGAAACTATTCATAACTGTTTTAATTAACTGAACGTATTTAAAGCAATTTCCAACCACTTATAATATTTAATGCATAATACAGCCTATATCAGGGACGGTCAGTCTCGTACCATTTAAAAGTCGACCATGTAGTTATGTAGACTTTATTTTTAGTCAGTTTTATCAAATGCTCAGCGTCGATAAAACTCGATAACCGACGATAACCTATTTGTTGTCAACATATTTGTATGAATAAACAACATTTTCTCACATGAAAATTATTAAATCTAAATACCCATATCCATTTAGAATAACGTTTTCGTTTAGTGACTATTTTCCAGATTATGATTAACTTGATAATAATATACAATATATCACTTCCACACCATAAACAAAATAATATATTAATTTTATAATTTATACAAAAGTATGTTTACTAATAATTATAGGTAAAAGGTACTCCAATAAATAATAATACAATATTTTTTTATGGAAGTCGATCCTCAAAAGAAAAATATGGTCTCAGCAAATCCTTGCCAAAAAAAGATAGGCCGCCTCTGGCCTATATAATATGACCACATACACAGCCACATAAACACATAGTTTCTCGGTCAATTAATTTGTAAAACAACTTCAAATTCAATACAACTACGGTCACCTGTGAGTATTTATAGATTTTACAGCTTTCCAAAACTTCTAACCCAAAATAACATAAGACAGTTTAGTGTTAATTCTTTTATGGTGCATTTTGGAAAGACGAAAATACAAGAAATAATAACAGTTTCGTTATATTCGAGTCGAAAGCTATATTGTTAAAATTGTTTTATAATTACCATGCATTCTTATATTGTAGACAAATTCGACTATCGAGAGAGCGATTGCTTGAAAAAGTTCACGAGTTGAACATATACTTCGGAAATAAAATGGAGTGTCCACACACCTCGATTTTCCATTGCATGTACTCTTGTTTTTTTGTTGCGGTTAGCTTATAATTTATCTCAGACTTCATATCTATTTACTTTGGATAGCTAGATATTTTTGTTATCTATTTCTTCTATTGGACATAATTTTATATATAACAACGATTTATCGTATATATCTATATCACTTAATTATATCGTTAATAAACAAAAAACAGATATAATGAATACATAAAACACATCCGGTATGAGTATATAATTATCGTAGATAATATAACTATACACCGATTGTCCGCTCCAGAGTTAAGAAATAGCTTAAAATGTTTCTCATTGACTCAACATAAATCGAACACGGACACACGTTCAAATCAAAAAAGCATAGCATTACGTGCACTATACTGTTCCGGTCGGTCGTATAAGGTTTACATTATGGTATATTATTTTATGTGCTATTCGGGTTTTGCACGATAAACATACACCAACCACACCCCGCGCATTTAAAAGTAAGAATCATAGGTTATAGCTGGTTATAAAAAAGACTCAAAATTAAAACTGCGTTGTTTACAAAATAGTAGTACGCAGTAGGTAAGTATGCGACGGCCGACGAGATGCTCGTAGGTTAGCAAACAGAGTTTAAAACGTTTCGTTAATTTTCGTATGATTTTTTTTTCATCATCGCTAACCGACTAACCACATCGGCGTTCTGCGGACTCAACATTAATAAATACCTACAAGAATGAGTGGGTACATTTTGCGAATGTTATTATACAACTGCAGCAATGATGAATATTACGTTTTGCGCATATAACATCTGATTAAACGAACGACGTCAATCCAACGCTATATTATTTATTATTCGCTGGTAAATAATAATAGTTAGTTAGACATTCAGCGTGTGTATCTAATATGAGCCCACCGTCAGCCGTCTCTATAACAATAATAAACGAATAAAACGATGTGTTCGAAGAGAACATTTTGGCTGTGGCGTGTAAATTGAATTAGCCAGGCATAATATCTATCGGTTTTTCTCTTCTTTATATCGTCATAGTAGCGAAAAGACCGATAATGAACAAAAAATTTGACTTTCGTACTTTATACCAAAATTAATTCGTTTGCCACTTTATAACGAGATCGAATATCTGGACGAAGCGCAACACGTTAAATACACAATTCTCGTGGTAAGTCCTCTGGCCGCGGCCCGTGAAAATCCCGTAAAAATCGGGTCGAGCCGTTTCGAAAACGATCAGCCCCGGACGTCGGACGCACCACGCACGTCATTCAAACACCAATGGATTATACCTATTTATCGTCAATTATTAGGACGCTCAAATATTATTTCTATCGACATTTGCGCATATTATATATTTGCGCGTAGAACAGTATCGATGGAGCCCACTTTTTTATGTTTATTGCAAGAATCGCGGCCATCGGTTTGGCTGTTGGGAGCGTGTGAAAGATAGAGAGATTAACCGAGTGCGGTCGTATTCGTATGTTGTACGCGTAGAAAAACCCTACAGCGGCGGCGGCGGCAGCAGAAGCGACGGCAGCGGCAGAAGCAGCGGCAGCAACGGTACATATAATATTATACACCGGCGAGCGTGACCCCGCAGGATCGTCAGCGGCGGCGGTGGCCAGGATTTGATGACGATCGTAGTAGGAGCTGCGGCGGTAAAACGTTCAACCGGCCGCGCGTCGCACCAATGGCTGGCTGCGGGCGCGGACGGGTGTCGCCGCCTACCGCGCGGCAGGGAGTGGTCCGGGCGCGCAACACACGCGGCGCGCGGCGGCGGCAGCTGCTCTCGCGCGCCACTGCCGCCGCCGCCGCATCAGTGCCCCGCGCGCCGTCAGCTCCCTCAAACGTACCGCTGCTGCTGCCGCCGCCACCGACGCCACCGACGTTGTCGTCGACGTATTCGCGCTGCCGCCGCCACCGCCGCCGCCGCCGCCGCCACCGTTGCTCCAGTTGCAGCGTGCACCACCGGACGTGTCGTCAACACGTAGTACGCCATCCACACACACACGGTCGGGACTAGTGGACCGACGACAACAACAACAATAATAATAACAACACGACGACATAATATTATTATTGTAACGTTGTTATAATATTTCGATATTGCATTACAATAAGCTACGTCAATATTGTAGTACTGTGCCGCCGCGTTTTAAATTTGCGGGCTCGCCACTTGCGCATACTACACGGGCACGTAACTCGCGTACTCATTGCTGTGCATACTCCCACACGTACGTAGAATACGATAGGTAAATATATTAATAATACATTATATAAACACTGCACCGCATTGTTGATATGGTATATAATATGTTATATGTAATGTTGTAAATATCACTGCACTCGCGTATTGCTATGCACTTTGATTTTTTAGTTGTACACTGTTGTTACTGTTAGTCTTATTATTATTATTACTATTATTGTTATAGCGAGCACATAATAGTATTATTGTCGTACGAATCGACGGAATCGCGTAGTAGGTACCCATTATTATTCATTCGACCGACGAAAGGGAAAACAACATTTTTTTTTTTTTTTTTTTGTAGGTACGTATATTTCAATTGGTTATAAATAGGTTGATTTATGGGTGCCAATATACCACACATGTGGACGACTACCTGTACGTATTTTCGCCGTTGTCCGACCTTTTTAAATGACGCTATCGAAATGTCAAATGACAATCATATTTAATCATTATTGATTATGGCCCGTTCGACGAAAAGGTGAAGTATCAAACGTCTACATAAATAATAATATGATATACCCGATACCCGTACAATGTCGTACATAGGTGCAGTGCACGTCGTATTGTATATCTATTGTATACTGAATTTTCCTCTGAATTTCGAATTATTGAGTCTACTGTATACACATATAATATACATATATATATTAGGTTTGGGTGTACATATTATATATCATTAGGTACCTACGCTTTAAAGTGAACGATGAAAAGAGCTCATAGTGATTTATACTTAATACGGTCCTATTGTGCCGGCGTGAAAAGGATTACACGTGTATACAATATATGTAATATATAATAATGGCTGTCATCGAGTTCGATCCTCGTCGAGTAGTTGTATACATTTTTTTTCGTTTTTACGCTCGACGTCTTGCCACTTTTTACGAGGGGAAAAAAATCGAAAAAAATCGCCGTTTCCTCGTCCTTACCATATTATTATAGAGCTGTGACCGTATGCACGTTGCAATAAATACATAGCAATATAACGTTACACGAGAAATGCGACTTGTTCGTCCCGAACAGCGGTGTACCTCTATTATTTTTGTTTAAATCCTATGCATCCTTAAAAAAAAAATCACCAAATTGTTGTTTACAGTGCATATTATAATAGAAGCTACATGCATAATAATAACTTGTAACTGTTAACTCAAAAAAACTTATAGTGACTGAGAGCATTATGTTCTTCGTCGAGAATATTGACTATATTTGGTACAAAAACGTCGCGCATCGGTTTACAATATGCTTACGCGTTATGCGTGTCACGTGTGCCGACTTCTATAGGTAATATAGTATATCGAAGATAATATACGCACTAGTGACCTCACGATTGTAGAATAAAAATATAATAACAACAATATTATAATGAAAGAATTGATGATCCTTTTTTTAAGGTAAAGCTCGTTGTTTTGTATACTTTGAAGTTTATTTTATGGAGAAAGAAAATCTATGAAATAAACTTTTAAGTATACCTATCTTCTAGTTGAACAACGCATGTTATACTCCTCCTTTAGTATCGTTCCTAAATACTAATTATGGGAGGAACCGAAAGTCATAGATCGCCGCACGATGCGTTTGGTTAATGACTAGTGAGTACCTCACTTTTTTGGGGTTTGTAATTATATCATTATAAATCGTATAATATAATTAATTGCTGTAGTATCTCTATATAATGTAATCAACTATGATTTGGGTTATTTCTGTGTTGTGCTAATGTTGTTGTTAAACTCGGCATCACGCCCGTTAAATAAATACAATTAATCACGTTCGTGTCGGTTTTTTTTTTTTTTTGTCAGATCGCCGAGTTGCCGTTCAACCCATACCGCGGTACAGCGGGATATGAATCTGGTGTCCAGGCAGCAGTACGGCAGCGTCGTTTCGTCGTCGTCGTCGTCATCGTCGCGATCGTACGGCGGCTGTGGCAAATCGGACGACGCGACCAGCACGGACGAGGAGGCGATAGTGGACGTTGAACGGCCGGATACGCCGCCGCTGCCGCCGCCACAAATGTCACTGTCGGCCGACGACCACCCGCGCCGCGTCTGCATCAACGGTGGCCGGCCGGTGGCCGCGTCTGCGGTGGCCAGCGCGGCCGCGCTCACGGCATGGCTGAACCCGGCCACGTTCTGGCGGGACTCCGATCAGTGGCGCAACGTGTTGGTCAACTACTACCACATGAACAGGGCCGCGGCCGCTCGTTCTGGCAGAGGCCGAGGCGCCGTCGCCACTTACCGTCCGTCCGCCGTGCCGGCCATCTGCGGCATCGGACCGTCGGCTGGCCGGAAGCCGACGACAATCTGCACGGCAGGATCACAGCCGTCACCGCCGACTACGACGTCGCAGTCCTCCACGTCTTCGCGGCCGAAGAAACGGTACATCTGCACGTACTGTCAGCGCGAGTTCAGCAAGTCGTACAACCTGCTCATACACGAACGCACACACACCGACGAACGGCCTTATCCGTGTGATGTGTGCGGTAAGGCGTTCCGCAGACAGGATCACTTGAGAGATCACAGGTATATAAACAGTGTAAAATATAGTATGTATACATATTACCTACCTATACCGCGGTTATAATCGACGATGACCCGATCTAACGTAACTTGATTGCCTGAAATGTTTTATATACTTGTACGCCTATTAAAGTGTATGCAGTCGAAACTGCTGCAGTCCATATTTTATTAAATCACCAATAAGTATAGGTAGTGCAATTCAATTGAAAATCGAGGTTTGTTCTATGCTTCGACCGATTTATTCAAAAAACGACCAGATATCGCTGTAACTTTACATCGATATTAAATAAAAATATTAACTCCACGGAACTGATTGTTAACATTTATTGTTTCTCCTTCTGTTGATAGAACTCTGCCGTATTACTTATTGTTTTTTATTTTTAATAATATAGATACATTAATGTGTATTTTTTTGCAGGTATATACATGTCAAGGAAAAGCCATTCAGGTGTCCAGTGTGCGGCAAAGGTTTCTGTCAGTCGAGGACATTATCCAGTCATCGGAGCAACAGGAATTCTATGTGTCTGGACACGACTGTTTTACACCAACAACAACAGCGGGACGCCGCCGGCAACGTACGTAGGCCCAAAATGATCACAGACTTTTCCATAAACTCTATATTGAACTTGCAGTAAATCTGCATGCACGCAATACACAGTTATATTGTTTGTTTTCTAACCCCTCGATTATTTTGATCTCAAGTGCGTATGTGAAGTTTGAAGAAGGTGAAAGACTATTTTATTATTATTATTATTATTATTATATTGATATAATACGCGACTACAATTAAGAATCGATGCAATATTGATTATTATAAATGTTCGGTACATCACATATAATATTGTAGAAGTCTATCTTGTATCGCGGTTTATATTTATTTTTGATTTATATACATATATATATATATATATATACAAATAACGAAGATTTATTATTACTATTTTTCCGCCCATCGATTCTTTGCCTGGATACCTTTTTTTGTTTATGCCTACTCCACAATGCCATGAATGTAACACGTCTTTTTTAAATGACATTTGCATATTATATATATTATTATATATATACTATGTAGATTATAAATCCATATCATCCTGTTGTATATATTATACTTAGGCATTAGATATACCTATTAATCTATTATTATTATTATTATTATTATTATTATATGTTTACATTTTTAAGGATTAAAAATATTTATTTTTTTGTTATTATTTTACCGCGCAATACAGATAATTTAGATGTAAACCCTTGCAGATTATGATCTGACGAGGTGTTAAAATGATTATTTTGATTTTTTTTTTTCACATTATATTATATTAGCCGATAACACAATCATATTTTTTGTTTATTACTATGACATTTTGTTTTAAAATTGTTTTTACCAAAGATGTTTTGAAAATAAACTCGTGTAAATTGTATTATTAAATATACCTATATATATATAAATAAATATTATTATTTTTATTGTTACTATACACATGTCGCATACATATTTTTTGTATACACTTATTAAATACTTGGTGAATCGATTATAATTGCGTGCGATACGATGCCTAAAATATAAACAATATTTGTGATATTCCTTTCAACCTGTATAATATAATATAATCATCGTAACTAGTATTATAAGTTAAAGGGTATATGTAATATATTTAATGTGATATCACACGAAACAGATGTTCGCGAATGGAAAAATATAACGAGCCGGAGCAGGTGGCGACGACGTAAGTATCAAATTATGTGTGTACCGACCGACAGCGGGCGACGCACGCGTGCGTATATAAACTTATATGATTTAATATTAAACTACCTACACAGAGGTAAGTAGACCACCGCCATCATTAATATCCGAGTTAGCTATCACGAGATATATAAATGTATATGTATACCAATATGTATATAATGTATTATGTCCTCGAGCCGAACACGGTAGCTGATGTAGCAGCAGTTGTTCCTGTGTATAATATACACCTATTATACCTGTACACATCGCTAGCGCCTTAATTAGATTTAACATAAGCATACGGTAGGTACACCTATGTATATATATATATATCCGTTGCGTGATTTATACCTCCCACCCCCTCTCGCGTTCACTCTTCTTCATCACCACAGCCGGCTTCCATCGCGTCTGTATATTATATATTACGGTCACGTGCTCGTCGCTACCGGTGTTTAGGATGCCTGTTTTTATAATTGAATTGAATATTATACATGCGCACACAGCGGAATTGTATTATATATACCTACCAGCGTATTGATTATACGTACACAGTATACACCTATAATATACCTGTTATAATGTATGTATGCGTTTTCATCTTTGGTCGACGCCCTCGCGTCGTGCCGCCACCTCCCGCACCATAACACACTTTAGATTTAGCTTATAGCATCACTACTGCATACCACTCGCGGCAAATACTAAATAGAATAAATACTACAAAAACATAGGTATATATATATATATATACATATATATATACATAGTACATGCATGCATAATATGTGCATTACTTCTGCATTATTTTTTATCCCGGTGGGCGATGAATAATTACATATTATATAAATGATATACCTATACAGATAAAGAAATAGCGTGTTTATAGTTAGGATGATAAGTGATGTGTTATATCAAAATAAAACAGCAGTGGCAGCTGCTGTTACAGCTCCGTCGGCGATCAGCTGCAATAATAATGTAGCGTCGAGCCGAGTGCATCGCCGCCGATGCAGTCAGTCTGGCAGTCATAATAACATAAGTAAAGTGTGTATTATACATAGCCTATAATGTATGTATATTTCGATAGTCGATATCACCAATATTACGTATAATATGTTAATGAATAAAGATATTATTTATAATTTGTATATAATATTATAATATATAAATAAATAATAATTAGTATACATTACATACTATGTACGATAAGTCTATATATGTAGTGCTTATATGTAGCATTTTATATGTAAATATTATGAATAAAACTAGACAGGGAATGAAAGGATTACATTGTTATTATGCATATACAATAAGATAATATAAATGCGCTGTATATATCCTATATATATATATATAGATATATAGTTGGCCATTATCGGAATGATCGCTGTGGATTTTGTTTGTATTCTAGGATGACGTAAACCTCGAAGTGACCCGATTAAATAGTTTTATATCATATGTTCTGATTTATCTTTTATCACAGACCAATTTGATAAATTCACCAAGTTGTTATAATAACAGAGTCGTTTATGTCGTTTTCATTATAGGTATATGTTTAAAAAATATAATCGATAAACAATGACACAATGTGTATATAATTCGTTTTTTGAATATTTCAAAAATGTATACATGATTATTTCTGAATGTTATAGTTAAAAAAATATAAAAATATTTATTATTTTATTAAAAATAAAAGGATAATGATATTAGATAAAAGTAATATTATAAATGGTCACTATATAATATAATATAATATTATAGGTAATTAAAATACCATTATACGATATTTAAAAAAATAAAAAGTTTTAGGACTATAGACTCTTAGGTACTAACTTAAATTAATTGTTAATAAATACACATAATATTTTTTCTATAGTACGTATTTTTAATATGGATTTGAAAGAAAATTCTGGGGAAAAATCTCAAAAATATAATAAAAAAAGCATTAAAAGCCCATAAACTCAATTACTACTAGAAAAAAAAATGATGCTTAATAAATATTACAACTATACTTATGTATTAATTAAGTATAATATTATAATAGTAATGTGTAGGTAACTAGTAACCCATAACATCAGTAAAACATGATAGGTATTAAATTGTTTTTAATTAATTAATTGATTAATTTTAATGTTTTTATTTAACTAGAGTAAGTTAAAACTCTTAAGCCTATTACTTAATATTAGTAAATTGACGTGTATTATATTTACATGACAGTTGACAATGTATGATAAATATTTTGTATTTATGCAGATTTCAACTTTATTTATAAATTATATTACATAATATAATAGTAAAGTTAGCTTTACTTAATGTACTTAATAATTATTTATCTAAAATAATTTTTTTTCTACAATATTGTTTTTTTTCTGTGGCGGTTTTTTTATTTAGACTTTTTTCCTACATGACTACATTTCAAAAATATATAAACATATTGTATAATGAATATAGTTCACTGTTAATTTCCTTTTTATATATACATATTTATTTTTATATTATACAGGTATAATATGTGTGTACTGTATAGTAAGTGTATATATATAATATGATCCAGGTACCACTAAAAACTTGAATTAAGGAAAATTACTCAAAACGAACAAGCAAATATTATTTTATAGATAATAATTGGAAAATATTCTCTCAGTTCAAAACGAATAGTTTATAATATGTTTTATCAAATATAAATTGCACTCACCGCCCATGTGATACAGTTTATCTTTATAATAATGTTCTTTTTTATTGATTAGAAGAATAACTAAAATTAGTCAAATTAAAATAAATGGTGTATTGATACATTTGAAATAAACAAATTATTAATTAACAACAAAAAAGAAGAAAAAACGAAAATTGTAAAATAATAATCGATAATTATGTTAAACTTATGTTACATCATTTTAGTATAATTTATAAAAAAAATAATATTTAACCTATTATAAGTTCTAATACGTTGATAACAATATTATCATACGAACAATAATTATTATACAAACAGTTACCATTTAAGATTAATAAATCTGAGCTGTTTATTATTAAACATAATATTATATAAGTTTATATTACCTTAGGGTGACCATACGTCCTGTTTTTTACAGGATTGTGCTTTATTACAGCATTGTGTCCTGTTGTCCTGACAAACTTCTTTCAGGACGCTTTTTGTCCTGTTTTTTTGATCAAATTTTTCCTTATTATTATTTTTTATTATATTTTGTGCATTTTAAATATACTGTATAGTGCACATAATACGAAAAAAAACAAGATGTTTTTTTTTTAACTGTTAAACCACAAAAATCTATTTATATCACTGAAAATACGTTTTATGAATATGGTTATACAATATTATAGCGGATAGCTGGATATGCCTAATAATAATTCCATGCCTATTGAATTATTATAATAATTATTATTAATTTTGTCCTGTATTTTTTTTTTTTTTTAATATGGTCATCCTATATTACCTATTTTATACACTACGTTAGTCTAAGTATATGAATACTGTAAGTTGTAAGTAATGAACACGTATATTGTTTTGATAAAAATTAACAAACTAGAAAGCTTTAAAATAAAACCTAACTGTAAGACACCCAAGGCAAGTGAATGACAGATAGCAATAATTGAAACATTTGAAATGGATATCTATTTTTTTTCAATTTTAAATCATTATTGGTGCGATTGTGTAATAGTATAATCATCACATTTGCTGCAGAAAACAATTTAGAGAGCAATATTCGTTCACTATATTTTGTTATTCAGAGGAATTTTTCATGATAACAAATTGAAGGTAAAATGTTCAACTCTAGTTTCTAGTACCAAACGACTTAAAATTAATGTAGAAATTACTTTTAGAAAAATAAAAAAATTTTAAAACATAAACTTATTTATTTTCGTTTTCGAGTTCATATTTTTAAAAAATCCAAGAAAATTTGTAAACACTGTGCATATTGCCAATATATACAGTAATTTCATCATGCAGCTAGTTACGTTTACTTATTATAATACTGTATGAGTGCGTTTAGCGTAAACAGCCGTTTCGGAGTCTTGGTTGGGTTTTTATTTGGTAATTCTTTGAAGAAACACACTGCGGCACGATCAACGACTAGGCAAATGTACGATTGTTCGAGGATATAAACAAGGCGGAACACTCTTTAGGTATTACATATTTCACATTTATATATTTATTATTGCAGCAGTGGATTACGTTTGATATAATATTATGAACAAATGTGTATAATATACGATTATATGAGTATATGCACCTACTTACATAATGTATATATTGTATAAATGACATAGGAGAGTTGTTCGTTTTCCAGAATACTCACTATTATTGTGTAAAAGGAAAATGATACTGAGCGGCAAACATAAAAGGTGACTCAAAGAACTAGTACGCCGCACGTACGCCTTTACTATAAGCGGCGTTTATCATAAAGTGTAAAACGGTTGAATCTTAAATACAATTGTATAGAGCTATACTTGGAAATATATACATCATTTGACGGTGTGTGGCATTTTTTGACCTGTGTTGTATACATTCAATTTGCTTCGTAGTATAAACGCAGCATTAAGTCATACTAAAAGTGGACTTACAAAATATAATTTACCCACACCTATTAAAATATATATTGTAGAATTGAGTTTCGAAAAAATTGAATTATTGTATTATTAAACGATGATCGGATGACTCACGCATTATTTTCCGGCATTTTTTAGTATGTAAAATACACAATAGAATATCTAATAGTCATTATAAGTATATTATTGTTACTCGCTTGCTCCTTCGATTATTTTGTCTTTACCATTTTCAAAGGGTCAACAAATGTAATTTCGGAAAGATAAAATCTTTTAGTGCAAACGATTTACACCAGCAATTCCTAAACTTTTTCAACCACGGCACCCTTGAAAAATAGTTAGTGTTTCGCGGAAATTTGGCGGAACCCTTGATAGAACACACATTGGAAAACACTGCTTTACACACATATGTAATTATTACTTTCATACTTGTCGGTTACTGGTTAGTGGTTAATGGTCAGTGTTAACGATTACCGTCATTAGAAAATCGGCTTTTAAATTTTTTAAATGTGAAGGTGATTCTTTTTATAAGAAGTTTCTAATTAATCGACATACATGTATATAATTTGTTTAACAAGATTATTTTAATAGATAGAATAAAATTAATAAGTATTATTATTATTATATTTATACACTTGAAATTATAAGTCTTTCACAAAATATAAATAAAGTATATCTATGATGGTATTATTGATACAATTTAGTTATTAATTATGCAGCCCTAAAATAAATTTTAGATAATATTAAAAGGCGTGATATTCTGAGTATAAAAACGTAATAAATTATTATCATGAAACAATACAATTATTGTTTGTTTTCGAATAGTATAAATACTAAAGTTAATAAAGTCTATTACTACTGCAGATCTTCTTTATTTTTCAGGTGTTGACATAAAATATTTATCTCTCGTTTGTATCCTCTTTTCAATTATAACATAATACTTACAGACAAAACTTTAAAACTATTACACTGACTAAAATATTTAGCTACATTTATTCATATTTCTATCACTGACACGTTTTTCTACCGCATTGAAATATAATATCGGTTGAAAACAGTATAATACTGCGTATACTTACAGTACATTGAATAATGAACATAAATACATAAGTATCGCGTACGATGTACGTACTACCTATCTATATGGAATGGCTGTACTTGAAGAGATGTTTATTCTTTTTTCTAATTCGGTGACGACGACGACGAAGACGTTTATTATATGCGCGTTGTTACCTCTATAATATAATATATGGGACGGAAAGGAAAATAACAGTTTTGTGTATATATACCGTAAAATATAATACATTGCTATTACTGTCAATTGTTTTTTTCTTGCACGCGCGACAAAACCGTATTTTATGGATAAAAGTGAAACTGCAGTTATTTCGTCGTATCGTATATGAGTACCTAATATTATATTACGGTGTGTAAGTATAACGGACGAAAAAAGTATATATTATTGTCAAACGTGCAGGGTTGAAAAAAAATCTAGTAAATTTTTTATCAAACGAAAGTAAAATAACGCTTAAACGTTATGCTCGTTTCTTTCGAAAAGATTTTGTTTTTTTTTTTTAACTTCAAAAAAGTAGAATATATTTTTTTCTCTTTTAGTCGTTTGCCGTTAATAACCGTATCGACGACGGGATATTATATTATATTACTTTGTTATAGATATGTAGTACCTAAATATAATATACATATATAGGTAACGCCGAGACAAATGGGATCCCCTCGAGTATACATATATATATATACCATACATGCGTGTGTACGCGTAAACGTTATATTATCGCCTTTATATTGTGGATTTGTTTTGGGCCAGGAACAGGGAAATGTGGTCAAACAATGTGACGTCCACCAGGAAGAAAAAAAATATACTCTCTTGTGTACTGCTGTAAATCACACACACACACACAGTCAAACGTGAGACTGGTGAGTCTTTTGTATTTGTGTGCGTTGGTAAAGGATTTGTCGCCGTTCCGGGTTCACGTAGAGTTTGGTGACCCTTTCCCACGTCGGTGCAGCGTGATGTGTGCGTACGCCATATTATACGGTCTTAACAATTTTTTTCTCATTTTTTTTTTTTTTTTACTTCCCTGTATAGTACTATACGCGATGCACTTTACTTGGTTGCAATGGTATAATCGCGTGAAATTTCCTTATCGTCCCGTACACATACATACACACATACACGGCTGTATTATACACGACAAAATCGAATTAGTCACTCTCCCGCGTGCTCGCTCGTGTATCTCACGCCCTGCGAGAGACCAATAATTTCACTTAAACACTGTGTCGAAGCGGTAAATATATCTACAAAAAGGAAAAAAAATCCCCAAAACATTGGTCGTAATAAGACATTGTGACTTTTTACGCGTGCACCTCTTATAATATACAAAATATACTATACACATGGGCATACGATGGCTATATTATATGTTGCAACTATAACGCGTAGTTTCTTTTCCAAGAAATAATTTTAGTAATTAGTATAGATTTTCTAATAAAACCATTTATAATTGAACACGTTAAACGTAAAATCCAAATCCTTAAAGCTTAAAAAGCTAACTATATGTTTTCCGCACGTCAAAGTGTCGAACAAATATGATAGTTATGCTTATCATATATACTTATACGAGATTCAAATTTTAACACTAGTTCAATCTACCAACTATAAATCGTATTATTATTACCTATAATACGTGTTTATATAAATCATAATATTGTTTATACCAGGCTTTATGCCATAAAAATAAAAATTTAATTATCAGATTAGTCAAACTGTTTATCGATTATCGGTTATGTATTTCTAATTCAATTTTTAGCCATCGTATAAATAAACTATACGTATATATTAACATTATAGATAAATACAAATTGAAAAGTGAAAAATAAAAATGCGTAAGAGCCGGTACCTATACTGACTATACTGCGTATGAAGTTTATTATGTGAAGCATGTTTAACGATATAAAAATATATATGAATTTTAAATAAGTATGTTAGGTATTTATTTGTACATTAGTTAGATGTTCATCATACGTTATAACAATGCATTTTTTTTTATTATTCTAGTTTAAATATATTTAGATATTATTTAAATGGACCTAGACTGATTTATTAAACATAACCTACATTAAAAAGAAAGAAATTAACCTTAACTCTTTTGATTAGTTTTTAAATTACTATTTAGCATTTAAAAAATGTTTTCATCAGGATAAACTCAAAATTATCCATTTAATCAACTATCTATTTCACTGCCAGATGCGTGGTAGTTATTCAATATGTAAATACTACTAAATATATAATAAATGTACCTAGTAAATTGTTATTAATTTTTAGTCGTAAAGTATATATGTCCACTTGACGACTGTTTGAGTTTGCTTAACTGTAATTATTATTCTGTGTGTTTGTCATACAAGGTCATAAATTAAATCCGGCGGCGTTTTACATTTGTATTTGTTCCGGAGCAAAAACGAAATTATTTTTATCATATTGACGTTTTCGTTAAGCTATTATCAATATCCTCGTAGACCGTTGTTTTTAAAGTTTAATCCTGTAGACTTCAATCATGTAGTTTCGTCAGACTATACGTATTTTTAACTTTTATTATATCATATTAAATAATTATTATTTATTTACTTTATTAAGCTTTTATAGGTTTTAATATAGTATACAATATATTTTTTAAAAAGTCAAAAACTTATGAGTTGTAATATCATTTGACCTTTATATGTGATTTAATAGTTTTAATGTACTAAAAAAATATGTCACGACACTGGACAGCAAACATTAAATGCGCAATGAAATATCTTTGTATGCATATATACATACGGATATATAATCATATATTCTTTAAATCGGTGATACTAATACTTTAGATTATTATTTATTATTAATAAATCTAAATTTATAACAGTTTGAGACGAATTATTCTTCAGCAGTTATACGAAATAAAATTCCCAAAATGATGAAACTTCTAAGTACTTCACAGAATTCAGCATTTAACAGTTCGTGGCTTAAATAGTAAATACAGTAGAAATAAATAATAGTGTAAATATTCAATATCTATGCCATTTAGTTACACTTTTTGTAGCCGTTTTATGAATACCTATTATATAATATTATACATTTTTACCACATTACAATATTGTTTAAATAATGATTACCGTTTAGTGATTCAATTTTTTAATAAATGTCGTTATTAATATTTCAATTATTGTCTAATGTCAAAGAAAAAGAGCGATTATATAAATACCCAGACGAAATCAATTAAACGTCTATCTTTGATAATAATTTTAGCTGGCAAAAAAACCTGTACTTAATTACAATTTACGCAAGCCAAATTATAATGATTATATTTAATAGTTAATGTCTGTTAATAGCTGTCAATAGACAACATAATGTCCCTACCTAAGAGTGATCATCAGATGTAAATTTACTGAGGTGTTGAAGTTACATATTTCACCAAAATTAAATGACTAGACATTTGACAAATTAATCATTTACCTTAAAAAACTGTTTTTGTTAGGTTAGGTTAGGCGTGAATAGTAGACAAGTATTATTTTAAATCGTCAAATTTATCTTCATCGGTCATTGAACACAATTATTATAAAGTTATCTTATATATTTGTTTGTATAAAAAAAAAAATCTAAAAAGTTAGGTTTCGAGGATATGTTATAATAATTATTAGCTCAGAACTAAATTTTAAATTACACCTGAAAAACAATTTTATAAAAACAATAAATGTTGTGTAAATATTTATAATTTACGGAATTCAACAAACAACATTTTTAAAAAGTTATTTTTATTATTATTAATTATCTACAGGGCTTTGAGGTCAACAATATTCATATTATTAACCTACTTTTATTTAAGATTTATAAATATTTCCAATAAATCATGCAATTATAATGACAGCACCACCTGTTCTAATAATTACTGCAGGTTGTAAGATATAAGTTTAATTTTTAATTAAATGATGATTTGCAAAAATGTCGTTATAACTTTTAGCAAAACCTTACACCTGGTAAAACTAATCTGTATGGTAAACACAAAATAATATAATATTTGAACAAAGTAGGGGTTACAACGACTTAAAAATCATTTAAAATGTCAATATATGTATAGCAGTGAGTTGGGTTTACGTTTACGGATAATATTTTATTATTTATAATACGTTCGTGTGTGTGTGTGTGTGAACGTATTGTTGTTATGTTGCCGCCGGGCAAATACTCATAATATGATATCTTTCCATATAAACTATTTAACCGATTTCGGTCGGCAGAGATAAATATTATAGAATTATTTACTCGTCAAACCACTTTAAAATGAAAAACGTGTATAATTTTTCGATATATCTAAACCGACATGTGAATTAGGTATCTCTGTACGAAAATGAAGGATTTACGACTGTGTCTCGTTGACCACCACGCATGATATAGAGGGTATAAATTGTTGTATACATTATTAAATTATTTAATGGCATATTATATTTTGTTTATTTATACTTTTCCTCGTGTCGAGTATTCGTCTTGTGGATCCGATGATGAGTAGCATTGGGTCGTAAGTCGATTAATTATAGCATTGCTTAGCAATTAGCATAAATATATGTATATTATAAACGATATACCTACCATATATCTACCATGTGGTTAAAAAAAATATCTGCTGCAAATGATCTACGACATTGCTCTCGTCACAAGTGCAGTAAATTCAATTTATACTGTGCCACAGTATAGCTGTGTGTAGACCGTAATACCGTATAGTATGTAAGTATACTGCAATAGTGACATTTAGAACTTTTTTCAGAGCCAACTACAGCTGTTTAATGTATCCGCTAATGGTCTTTTATCTTTTATAATAAGAGGCATTCGTAGCACAAAATCAAACCTATTCGGTGTTGTAAAAAATAGATATTTAAAAACCCATCAACCCACTTTGCACGCACACCCAATTTTTTTCCGAGGCGATTGCAAAAGTCTCATCGGCACGCCACTATAATATGTATAATATTTTGATGACTGCAGCATATTATCGTTGAAGCGCGTGCGAAACCGGTCGTGCGCTCGTCTTGTGTGTATATCATATTATAATAATATAAATAAGACCGGCGAGCACAGTGTCCGTACCCATAAAAATAGCCGGCACCAAATCACAGTATGCATGCTTATCGGCTTGTGTGCGCGATACGGTGAGAAATAAAACGAAAATTATTATGTTTTTATTATCGGACGGGCGGGTTTGTCTCCCGCGGCGGAACCACGAATGAACGCGTGGCCCACAATAATAATACTAATATACATATATATATATATATATATATATGTATTACAATGCTCGTGTTATATTATAACACGATGCGGCTGCAGGTATTTATCTGCGCGATTCTGATCGGGTTTCGCCATCCGTTTTCGGAGGAAGGCGTTCACGACGAAAGCGAACGCTAATATCTATGGTAATTATACGAAAAAAAACCTATCAAAACGAAACGAAAATCGCAAATACCCGAGATTCTTGCGACCGCCGCTCGGTCACGGAACTTAGGCGGCGTGAGAAAAAAATAATACACGTAATAACACAACCGCTGACGTGCGATCCACCACTGCCGCCGGTTAATATAATATTATACAAACGATTGCGGAGACTTGACAATATTGTAGTATTATATATTATATTGAGTAGGTTACCAGGATATGTTATTGTGTTATATATTTTATTCGCGCACGAAACAAAACAATCGAAAAACATTTTCGATCAACAATGTTGACCTTTTCCTTCAAAATGGAAAAGAAATTCATAAATTGTTTGCCATAACGTGTTATCTATATAAGTACTCGAGGCGTTGGTGGTTTTCTCAAGTAAATCATAAGATTATTTAGATATTTGAATTGCAGAGTATTTGCGAAAGTACAGATTGAATGCACGTGGAACGGCCAGTTTGTTAAAATATTACATACCATCAACTATAATTGTTTTTTAAAACCCAGTCGAAAGCATATTTAATCCTATAAACCCAATGGTATATAAATACAATCCAAATGTAACAGTCAATATTCAGATGTCCCCACTATACTATGTTACAATAACCAATAATAGAAAACATTGTATATTTAAGAATAAGCTATGAAAATAAAAAAGAAAAGTTTTAAAAGAGCATTACTATTTTCTCAGTGTTAATATAATTTGTTGACATATTAATTGTCGAAAAAATTACTTTGTACTTTATACAACATACAACGAAATAAATTAACACCAAAATTCTCCAAGCTGTAATTTATTGTCTAATTTTTTTCTACCTATTGTATATTGAAGTTGTAAGTTTTGAATTTTGAAACTTCACATACACAATTAGTAGCATTGCCGAATCAATATATACATATTAAAATAATAAAATGTTTAATTTTTTTTTTTTTTTTTCATAGTGGCCAAAGCGATCTGTTGACGGTTTTTTCTAGAAAAACTTATTTTACGTCTTTTAAAGAGTATATGGTGGTTTTTAAATATAACAATATACTAAAATGTATAAAAGAACGTCGCCCTATCTTTGTCTGGCAATATAAAACCTTGTCCTGCTTACAAATTTGGCAGTCCTACTTTGAAACTGAACTTGCGCCCTAGGATTTTATAAATATTATACATACATATCTTTTTTATGTGGACAGCCGTCTAAAATCATATTATAATATTGATATGTCATAGAACCAGTTACCACGATGTTGGCATTTTTAAGTTATAGCGCATCTTTATGATCTATTATTAATTTATAACGCGTATACCATTGGTGATCAAACCGTGTTTCGGTGCCTCAATTAAATAGTAAGACACAACATTTTTTTATTCATAATTTATTTTTATTATACCCATGTCCACACCTGGTTTATAATATTATTATATTATAAATTATTTTATAATCGTACATATAGTAGCTATTATAAACACACTCGTGAATTATCCAATAATAATATAATCATCTACGTGATCATGCTATAACTGACTCCGTTTATCGGTGACTGATAAACACTCCGGGAAAAAAATACACGATTCTAAGCTGAGCCGTTTTCTATTGTAACAATCAAATAATTATTTTATTATAATACTCGTATAAGTAAGTATTTAAAATTAAATTATAAATCATTATTTATTATTTATATCTATCTATCAATGGTAATACGCGTAATAATCGAGAGACATCATCATCTGCAGTTTGTTGTTTATGGTTGTTATTGAGAGCCACCGCACTATCGTCAGAAATAACGCCACAATAGTATTCTCGATAATAGTATTAATAGTAGATATACCTAAATAATTGATCGAAATCATATGGTAATAAACCAAAAACATATGCATAAAAGATAGAACGGATTCACATTTGGGTCATATCACATTCACTGCGGGATATACTACGGTGGGTATATTATATAAAAGGTAATATTATGCCTTGCAGCAACCCTATATGTAACATCTGTAGGGGCGTATAATAGTATAATACTACCCCCAATGATGCCGTAGTGTGTCCAAGTAAGATTTAAAAACCCAACCGATTATTTTTACATTATCAAAAATTCATAATAAACGTACAACATTAAAAAAAATCATGGAACGTTTATGAGTATATAATTGTTCACATACACGATACACGAACGTGTACGACTCTCACGCGTCATCGTGTTAATTTACTTATTTTAGAAGTTCGTTACATTTCAAAAAATAGACGGATTATTAGCCTGTATATTGCCATCAATAATAAGGTTATTATAATTCATTGTTGCCCAAAAAAAATCCTCCATATATAAAAACATATCAAATTGTTAAATACGTTTTCAATTTTTTTTTTTTCATAAAATTCATATAAATTTTAAAAATTTAAAATCTACAGTTATTTTTATTTTACCTCTCTCGATGTTGAAATTTGGATCATTTTAACTGTATTTAATGATGGTGACAGACATACATACACATTAGTACATTGTGTCAAATCGATATATTCATTAAACTTTGCTCAGAGTTTAAAGTTGTCTAATAAGTACTTAGAGTTAATTGTCGTATAATAGTTATTTTCTATGTGTTATTGTTAAACGAGCACATATATTATTATTAATATAGTATATAAACGCAAGCCATTCAAAAGTCCTAACTTTTATGCAAATCCTAATCAAATATACACCTTAATTTAATTTTGATTTATTTTTATATATTGTATCATTGTTATCAGTTTTTATTGACGTTTGCCACACATTAATGGGATAGGTTTTATTTTAGGTACTATATACGCCTCCTCATAAAACCCCAACTTAATGCTTGTATACAATGTTTTGTTACAAAGAGATTAGCCGACCTTTTCATTTTTAACGCCCTCCGTGTCTACAAAAACCACTGCTATAATTCACAAAACAAAAGAAAAAAAAAAATTAAAAATGATAGTTTTATAGATTAATAGTGGATCTTGTTAAATTAAAAAAAAAAATGATAAGATAATAATATCGTTATAGGTATACGCGATAAAATCATATAGCTTGATATACGTACCCATCGTACCGTGTTAATCAAAGCAGTATTTAAGTTGTAGTTTTAGTATTGTTATTATATTATGGTTGGCTGTTAGCACACTGTGGGGTAACGCACAACAGGCCTTTAAGACTTGAGTATAAACTATACATATAGTACATAATTATTATTAATATCCTTTTTTAAATATTGCGTAGTGTACCTAAACGGACGTTAATTATTTCAAATAATTGTTCACTAAACACTACTCTTGCTGATACTTGATCGTGTGCAATGGCTTATAATATATATTATATAATCTTTGAGATAATTTAAACATGGCATTAAATCACGCGTAACTGTTTTGATTTACTATATACTTGAACTAAAAAAAAAAATTATATTTATTAAAATATATTATACCCAATACCTATACTAGTGGCAAACAGTCGTTACCTCTTAAGTGAAATATTTTGATTTCCTATAATATTATATATTATTACCAAACCTATCAGCCAATAATGATACGTTGAGTTTGAATTATATACTTAATATTTACAACGAGACACGTAGACTTTAATATACAAGGTACAATATAAAAGTTGCAACGATATAATATAACATGCACATTACACATGGTCGTAGACTCTGTGGTATGTTATTTTCTATAGCCTGTTTAGTGTATAATATGGTGTAGTATTATTCACTATTATTATAATAGTTACTTTGCAAAAACCGAATAATTTAATAACAAAATGCAGCAAATAGCCGATGGCGTTATAGGTGTAATAATAACGTTCGTGGTAAAGTAGATATATGTTTGTATGTATATACATATTATTGTGTGTGTTTAAGTATTTCATTGTACAGTTTCAAGGTTTATACACCGTGATATATTCCACCGCGACAAAACTGTTTTCGACTTACCAAAAATGTCCAGACCAAAGTCAAAATCGTTTAACATTAGTGAGTACGCCATGAACATTCGCGTAATAATATATGCACGCGGTATACACATTATACACGGTGTGTCTATAGTGCTGTATCCTCGACTCTCGTGCGCGTCCACTTTCGATTTCCTCGTTTATTATACATAATGATTTGCCAGTAACCAGTCTAAATCTTAGTTTAAATAATCGTTGATGGAAAATTTAAGTGGTTATTGTCTTTGTACATTCATATTCAAATCGCATCGGGCCAGGATCGGGCCGGCGGGCTATCGCACTATAAGCGCGGTGGGCCGCAAGATTATTATGATACATATGGGCCGCTTGTTAAAATATCTGTCTAATATTAAAACTGGGCCGGTAAAATTATTGTGCTCTCGGCAAGTTTCTGGGTCCCGATCCTGCCCTGAATCACATCACAGAAACCGCGCGAACAAAAGTGACAATAATGTCGGTTGTTTAATTCTTCATTACAGGCGAAAGGTCAACATCGAGAGGATATTATAGGGTATCACGGACCTCTGTACAATATCTATTGAAACGTATTCCTTGTGAACGACGCTTACCAATAAATAAATTGTTTGGACCACATAGAATCATTGACGTTAACGCAGTGCTTTGCCGGATTAAGATTTCACAAAAAAATGAACACAATTCGATTTCAATTCGAATCCCATCAATGTGTTTTTATAAATTAGATATAATTGTTCAAATGTTTGTATGGGATGTATGCGTGTTAACGTTATACCGGCGTTTACGCGATAAACGATGACACTATAAGTCTTATCGATACTTATTTCCACTTGGAGTCGATTTACTCGGAAAACGACTTTAGCTCTGTCAGCACGAAAACAGATTGTTCGAGACCGCCATATACACGACGTCTTACAATACCGCGAGGGCGGAGGCGGTAAACGGATTGCGGTAGAAAACGGTTTGTCAGTCTGGTTTTCGTCGCAGTGATACGGTACGAGGTCGGAGGAGTAACGGGCACGTAAAAAAAGAGTCTCGTCAAGTCCGGCCGGCACATAATATATACGCGCACACACTCTGCGCCGGGTACACGTACGCCTAATATACCTGTATATACACGTTATATCATAGTACGCGTCGAGGGCGTTCCGTCCAGCGTTTTTATCGTTTTAATAAAGCCCCGTACGAAATTAGACGTTGCGCGTCCCGTGAGAAAGCGTCCCGTTTACACGTGGGCGTCGTTCGAGACGCAACGGCGGTACACGCGCGTATATTTATATATATATATATATATATATACACCTACTACGCGTATGGGTATCACCGGACCGCCGCCAAAGACGTTGTATACGCGATCATCACACGCTCGCGGGATGATTTTCGGCGTGTGTGTGTGTGCGTAGAGCGTATATATGGCCCTAATAAACGACGGCGGCATAATAGCGGGTTCGCGAGTCGTGCGCAGTGTCGAGGTAAAAAAAAAAAAAATAAAAAAACCAAAAACAAAAAGAAATACACACGCGTACGGAGGTGTATGTGTGTGTGTGTGTGTGTGTGTGTGCGACTAGAGACCTCGGGCCGAGCCGACGGCGCCAACCACCGTTGCCTAACCGCCAATTAGACCGTTTCGGGGGGCGCGACTGCAGCCGCCGCCGAAGCGCGCAACCCCTTTGAACCGTCGGCTGCTGATCTCCACTGCACCGGCGCGGGGCTGTAGTGTAGTTGCGTTCTCACTGCGGCATCGGTAATATATATATATATATATATATATATATATATATATATATAGGTGCGCGAATGCAGAGACCGCCGCCCCGCTGTCGAGACGACTCGAGTCCGTCTGCACCGGCCGCCGCCCTTATGCCCGCGAACACGACGCAATACACTGCATCGTAAATGCGCGCGTGTGCGAGCTTTGGATTTGGTCTAGCGAAGATCACACCGAGCGGTGTGCGTTTGTTTTTCCGCGTCCGGTTTAACGCCGCGCGCGACTTCAGCGGATCGTGTCTTATTGGCGTGCAGCCGTCGCATCGATGTAATTATATTGTGATAAGTCGCCACAAAATACGGCCGCTGCACGCAGACACGAACAATAACGGACTGATTGTATGTATTCTTACACCGCTACACGATTTACGACGACGTGCGTGGTTCGTCGCAATCGCTACTTTTAAAATGTTATTACAGTATTTTTTTTTTGTTTTAAGAAGGTATAATATTATATACTCCACGGTCTGCACCCCCGAGGCAGTGGTGTTTAACCAGTGGGTCGCTATCAAATTTTGGAAAATGTGACTAGAGCCTGTAGTAAAATCTTTTATGAAAATTATTGCTCGTTCGTGTACGTTTTCAATACATTTTTATGTATCTGAATGGGGCGTTAGATCTATAATAGATAAGTGCGTGGTAGAACATTGGTATATGGTTTATCTAATCAATATTACAGACTTAAAATTCTACGTCGCATTCTAAACTGCAGAAATATAATACAAATACATCTGCTGGATTTGATTGGTTAACCTTGGTACCAGTGTATTAAACTACAATTTGATGTACGAAACAAAGATAATTTATCTTTACTGAAAATAGTTTGACAATTCTAAAAAGAAAATATAATAATAATTTTAAGAAATATTTATAATTGTGTTTAGATCAGTTTTAAATAAACTATTATGTTTAAAACTTTCCATGTTTTAAAAATACTAACTGTTTCTTAATTTTTTAAACTATAAATAAATATACGAGTAATAAGGATTTTGTAATAAAGAAATTATTTTCAATATCGATGAGTATTTTGCAGTTAGTAGCCGTTTGAACACTTTAATGATTTCAAAATAAAGGTTGTAAATCAAAATATGTATTAGGGATTTTTGTGGCTTCCTGAAATTCGCTGTAGCCTCGGGGAGTTAATAGGTATGCTTGCTACCACACTGCACGGGTTACACTTCTACAGGTGGTTTAGATAGCTTTAGGGCACATATTACAAATAACACATCTCATATTGATGATTAATATTTTGTATAAATGATGTGTTCTAAAATGTAAAATTGTTGATATTGTTTTAAAAACGTTCTAATCACCAAAAATTATAATTTGTATTATAAATAAGCGTATAACTATTAACATGGACTAATAATTCTGCGATATAAATACATAACAAAAAATATATTTTATTTGATGTTACAGTAAAAATAATTACAATTTAAAAAAAATAAAATCAGTCGAATTGTATGTAGATTATTACCACTTAATACGCTTAAACAAAATTATAGAAGCCTATGGAATATGCAGTTAAATTAAAATCAATTAAAGATAAACAAAAATTTACAATTTTATGTATGCAGCTTTTATAAATAGTTTTTCAGTTAGTGATAAAATATAATTCAGCTGATTAAAATATTAAAAGTACTTATACTGCTTTCTTTGACTATA
The DNA here is from genome assembly GCA_036289425.1 of Rhopalosiphum nymphaeae. Taxonomy (NCBI): domain Eukaryota; kingdom Metazoa; phylum Arthropoda; class Insecta; order Hemiptera; family Aphididae; genus Rhopalosiphum; species Rhopalosiphum nymphaeae. The sequence goes on along the minus strand of JAZAQC010000012.1, from coordinate 3,892,731 downwards.
ATAGCATAGTGTTCAAGCAAATACGTTTTTCCGTTTTTAGTAAATATAACATCTACCTAAGAAATATAACTAACAATAAAATCAGATGGATTTGTTACTTTTGCACTAATATTCGTAGGTAAGACCTATCTCCACTCTGAGTAACTAATGTACCCGTATGACTTAAAATTATTTTAATTACCAAATTTAAAAAACAAAACACATGTTATGTTACAATATGAAATTAAGTTTTGTACAACTATTCATACATAATGTATCGTAATTTTTAAACTTGAATCATTTATTAGTATATTATATAAAAAATAACCAATTTTTATAATGAACATTGTTAATCACATCAGTCACATATATTGTTTTGACAATGTCACTAACGAGTGGTTTTAAAAAAAATAATAACAGAGGAATGTTAAATTGTGTAACCGTATAATAAATATCTGCAGCAGCCAGCAGGTCGTATAACAATAAAACCGCAAAATTACTACGTTACAGGTAGGCAACCTATATGGCTGGCTATACAATACGCCGCAGGTAATCGAAACAAATAAAATGTGTGCAAAAACAGTAGGCATAGGTTATATTCACGTGACAGGTTTATACTCAATATGGGAGTCGAAAGAACCCGTGTAATTTTCTTAATTGTTTTTTTTTTTAAGTCCATTCGATAGAGTCTGCTGCCGATCATCAATGTCCTCGAAGACTATACTTAAGTGCAGCTAAAAAAAATATTCGTCCTTTTTTTAAGGGTTTGCAATGAAACGAGATCTTTTTTTTTTATTTATACAATTCCTCTGACCTGCAATTTAATCCGTACAGAAGTCTTTTCGGTATTGTGGAAACCTATATTATTTATACATTATATATTTTATATAGTTATTAAATAACATCGTAATATACTATATCTTATCGGGATTGTTTTTATTTCTGTAATTTAATATAGGTAGATATATTGTATAATATATTTGAAACCTTTTGTAAATTGAAGAGAATAAAACTTTTTTTTTTTGAAAATAATTCTCAATAAAATATTCGTCAGGTTCAAATCGAATTCGTGAAATGTGTAATTTAAATTTGTCAACAAAATATTACAATAAATTGAATCTATTTTATAAATTATTTTAGGGTTGATTTAAAAAGGGTAGCGTTGAAATGTGTATACATCTGTATAATTATATATAAATTGTAAATACTGGAGGGTGTATCTGGAATAGATATGAACAATTTTATGATATGACATTTAAATCTAATTTCAACGTTCAATAAAATTAAGTTTTAGAGATTATCCTTAAATAATTCATTCAATATACGTATATATTATAGTATACCTATAACAATTGGGATAAATTATTTTATCATGAAAAAAACGCCAATTTGATATATCTATACATTTAACTGTATTATTTAATTAATATACAGTGATTACTAATCGTGTATTTACACCATTACAATAACAGTAATAATTATTTGTTGGGTACGCCATAAAACGAAACAAGAATGTTTAGCTTCAAAGAATGAAATTTTGAAGAGCATAAAAGCATATCAGGTCGAAGAATGTGTAGATGGCTGATCGCTGTTGACGTCGTTTCCGGTACCATATTTATATGTACCTTATAAAGTAATACATAATGAGTATAAGTGGTGACTGTGGATAATAAGCGAACTCGCAGTCCGCACGTATAATTACTTCGCCGATAAAGGTTCGAGGGTCACCGGATCGACATGGTCATTGAAAAGGACACGCGAGAGAGAGGGTAAGACTTAAAAATAGCTATTGGCAGTGAGACGGAGAACGAATGATAGAGGAGGAAAGATAGATGGGAAGAAAAAGAGATCGAACGCGGACAAATCACGTGCTGGCCGCATTAAGCCTGTGTGTGAGACTGACGATGTGTATAATATAATAATACTCGACTTGCAGCTATACGGTTGGATCAATAACGTTATTTATGAAACGCCAGAAGCACAAGTAGAGGAGTTTATCTCCTGGGTCGTAAAATTCTCACGGTAAATCACCGCGGTCAGTGTACACACACACACACACACACACTTTAAACAGTTTAAACGGCTTTCTAAGTGGCCCGCCGCTCACGTTATTATAATATGTATCTGTTGCGCCAGTTATTACACACCGCGCCCGCGCGTGATCTCGTCTGCGGGTGTTCGCGCAATTTGTGTTCCTTACATTTTCAGATACGACGACAACGTGGGGCGGTGCGTTCCGATCCGATGATCATGCGCATCAAAGATTTTAATAATCGTTTCGGGTTTACATTACCACCGATGATTGTGAAATGGTAATCGCGAAGATTTATATTTTTCAAATTTACTATGCAGTGTCGAATTCCTGACCGTTAAGAGTTTGTTCGTCGTTTTCCCGTTTTTTTCTCACTTGTTATTATATTGTTTTTTTGAGCCGATTTCACCATATTAATGGCGCATTTGTTGAATGGCCATTAAAATTAATATTGTAATGTGAATAAATCATTGAATTTATTTATTTGAGAAAAACGATGTTTATACATCAACTGGCAAAAAACTTATTCATTTGAACATTATAAAACAATATATTATTTTGATTTTTATTCAGATTTAGTATTACAGACATTTTGTTACTCCATATTTAAACCTATTTCCCAACCATAGATTACTCATTAATTCTCGGCAGACTTGTGTGCTTTTCCAAATACATTAAGGATGATAACGATCGAACCAATTTAATGTAGATACGAGCGTAATACAGTTTATTAATATAATATTATTTACTTGTAGCTTACAACCAACTAAAGCACATCGATCGATGGGTGTATGCTCGAATCTGCAGTCAATGCAAAATATTATGTGTATGTTCCTTAAGTAAATTAAGTGGGCTACATATTATTATATTTAACGCGTGTGACGAGACGCCTCCATCGTAAGGCCACTGTAATATATAATATGTATATTGTACATAATATAATATTATTATAGTGAGTGAATAGCATTTTGTGGTCCGGCGGCAGCATAACTATCGCCTATTGTTTCGAAGGATAAACGAGAGCAAACAAGCCGCTGTAGATGAGTCGCGTAACGTATTTCGACCAACGCGCACGACGAAAAACGGCGAAATGCGTTTCCTCGGCATTGACGTAAATTACTCGATTATTGTGCTCGCCGGCACGTGTATATGTCAAGTGTATACATAATAATATTATAATGGGCTCTTGTTGAATATTCATTTTTCGACAGGAATAATATTATAACGTTGTGTTTCAGAACGATGTGACCCACCCCTTAAATAATAGCACATTGGCGATTTAAGTGTTCACCCGTACAAATTTATATTATTGAACGTCTACTCTGTGTTATAATAAATGAACACTGCACGTTTTACTATTTAATTTTTCTTCTTCCATTTCTACATTCCGGTCTTCCCGTAGTGCTTATATTTCGGTACTTATTAATGTAAGGTATTCGTGCCAATCCCCCGTGTTGACCTGTTTGAATTTCTTCAAAATATCCTGATATATGGTATAAAAAAAATAAACATTTACAAGCCCAATATTGAATTCAAGAATCATAACCACGATAATTGAGTTAACACAAAATTATAAACACTAATATTGATAATGTTATAAATGTTATATATATTTTATATTGAGTACTTATATATTATATAAATATATAATATAACTCTACATAAATTATGTTCACTAAACTAAATATTCTGAACAATTGACATTTTAATATAATATAAAGACCTACTCAGTAATCATATATAAAAACTAATAAGTATAAATATACGGGTCAAAATATTCAATTCTAAATATTCAATTTACATACATTTGTTTAAGTACTTTATTATACCTAATGCACTTCGTATTTTCTAAGGTCTTGACATTTAGTGCCTATTACGTAATATAATGGTATGAACATAGAATTTATACATGTTTGATGTGTTATATATTTATATAATTGCGCCCTAATCATATTTTGGCGAGTAAACTATTTTTAGTAGTTAAGTAGCTACTACGTTTATTCTGTCGAACATGATCTATTCATTAAAATAACTGTGCATGCATAATTGGTATAGTAATAATATAGTTTATCAAATAGCAAATTGAATCTGTTTTTAATATATTGCCATTTTGTTTTTAAAGTTCTATACACGGTTAAAGTATATATATATACACAATACACTTAAGTCTAATGTATATTATTTTTATTATTGAACATTTCGTAAATATGGGAGTATAGATTTGTAGATCATTCGATAATAATTCTTCGGTGACTTGATAGCATTTAAATTAATCGAGCAATGAATTAAGTTATAAATCTGTTTGTTTTACCGATGTTGGTTTAGTTCTCCCGTCGTAATAAAGTGAAACATGAATATTGTATTTCGTCTATTGGGGACGTAGGTCGTTTGCAAGAATAATGGGCATAGAACTATGACTGCAATCATCCGGAATAAAAATAAATAGGGTCTATTTGAGAACGGCTAGTCATCGCCGTGTCCCTTGCGGTGCAATAATTCCAAGTGAAACTCGAATGCGGGCGAGTAAGCAATATTAGTTGCCTATTTCACGATACACTGGGCGGACCGGTTATTGAAACCGTTCGAACGAAAATGAAATACTCGTAAAGAACCCGATACGACGGACCAACGGGGACGACGGTCGAATGAGCGAATATAATACGAATTAGGAATAATGTTTTCGAATGACGCGCAAGGATAACGGGGTCGTTTTTGTCCACGAACTAATGTTATTCATTAGAGTAGGTAAGTTTTATCATAATATGTTGTACTTTGGCGAATCGGCGCGTAAAATCACGTCGTTATTATGATAATATTATAAAGGTTACATTTAGTATCAAATTTTATCATCTATTTATCAATCGTCGATTCGACGGTGCGGCAGCTTTTTCGTCGGCTGCGCACACGTTTTAGAGGTTCGGGATCTATATATATTCGTAATATGATAAGACCGGTCTGGCAAGGACGAAAAAAATCGTTATTCTCGGCGGAATCCCATCACCCGAACGCACATAGTAGTTATGATATAACTGCAGTTATAAATATAATATGACCACTATAGACGCCGCCTGCCTGCGTGGTGTACATTTACATAATATATATTATAATGATAATAACGTTATTGCGATATCGTTATCCGGGCGAACGATCGCAGTCGGAATATGGCGAAAACGAACGTCTCCCGAGCCATAAATCTCGGGCAAATTGTCATTTGCTCGACCGGCGTCTCTTTTACACTATATAAAGGCTCGACAATCGCACGTTTACCGATTTAATGTTATGCTTTATAGCGTTGCACTCGAAACGATAACATAATAATATCTTCCGGGGAAATCTCGGAAGAAATGTGCAAACGATTGGGTTGTATAATAATATTTACCATCGACGGCCAATACGGTTCTATGTCTTGTAGTATTGTTTTTTTTTTTTTTTTTATATAAATATATAATTATATATTATACGAAACTATGGTGCGGTTAGTAATACGGTTGGTTACGTACATTATTATATTCTGAATCGTAAAACGTCTCTGTGAAAAAAATAAACCGAGAAGACGATCGGTGGGGGTGGAGAAGGATGAAAAATCTTTCGTTCCCATAGTGTACGCAGTGGTGTTTGGAACGGAGCCCGAGGACCCGGGTCGGGGTCATGATGTGTTGGTGTGTGTGTGTGTGTACGCAGTCCGCGACTGCCGAGAAATCCACGGCACGCCACTTGTTGCCGCCGTCGTACATAAAACAGTCGTCGCCGTCGCCCGTCGTCGTCGTCGTCGTCGTCGCACGGCCCGGCAGTCGGCTGGCTATCGGTGCGGCAGTGGCGGGGATCGTTAGCCCGTTGCCCTCAGGACTCTCCCATGGTACACCTGGAATCGCCGCCGTACTACAAACATCACGTGGACCGCGCCGCCGCTTAATGGTAATGATCGGTAATGGTCACACACAACGCCCATCGGCGGGGACCTATCTTTACGGATTTATTTTTTTTCTCTTTCTTTTACTCGATTATTATGAAATAATACATACATATATATATATATATATATATATATATATATATGAGTATTATAATATGTATAATAACAATATCGTCGTCGTGAGCACGTCTCGGCATCTGTCCGCGCCGCCACCTCGTGCTTCGCGTATCTATATATGTATATTTTACATCCCCCCCCCCCCCCCCGACATGTCAAAACCGACCGCAACACACACACACACACACACACACACACATATATATATATATATACAGTATAAAGGTATATATCAGTTAGAGGTATGTGTATACCCACAACACGCGTCCAAGCTAAAAAAAAAATACATCGTCCAACCGCGTATTATGTGTATTTTCCACGCGCTTGTGATTATATCTCCGGGTAAAACTTGACCGGCACACGCGTTTAAAAATCTTTATCGCACGAAACGTTTTGTAAAACGTAGGCATCAATATAATGCAATGTATTGCTATAACACGCGCGCATCGGTTCACAACGCTCGTGTGTCTAATACGATATGTATATTATGTGTAGCAACCGCTAACGGCTGTTTTAATAGTTCTAATAGTTCTATATTATACCTTGTAAAACATTATATTATAATAATTAACAATATAAATTAATGCTATCCGCATAAAGATACTATATAACCAACCCCAGTATAGACGATATTATAATACTATATTGCATTATTTTTTGCAATACATTTTTAAAAGATTACTCGCTGTTGATATATTATTTATTTTATTTAAATAATATATATGTATATTGGACGTGCGACAAAAACCAAATAATATAATTTAAATAGGGTTACCAGTTGAATATAATATAATGTATTTTAATAAGCTAATTATTTCATTTTAAACTTAGTTTTGTTGTGCATTATGCTCATATTTGTATCTAATATTTAGCGCAAATATCAAAAATATGATATGTCATTTCGCAATTATTACGATGACGTCTGCAGCATAGTGATTAAGAAGAATACGCGCGCTCACAGTGTTTACAACACTAATGTTCACAATGATAACGATCGACATCTAAATGATCAGTTAAAAGAAATTGCTTATATACATATAATGCTTCTTGAAAACAACGCCCTTAACTATTATCACACTAATGATCTAACTACGAATTCATATGACTAGACCTATATTTAAAATGAAGTAAAGTGAAAATTTATGACCATGCTGTTCGATCGGCTAAGAAGGATTATATTCGACTAACACTCATATTTTAATTTATAAGGGTTTAAAAACGTAATTGTTGGTATGGTAATCACTAGTACTAACAATAGGTAGGTACTTTAAATATATTTTACCCTGCAGGGATTGTTTTTAATTTATAATAAGGTTTGGTCTAGGTTAGTTAATGAAATAATTTTTATCCTTGATGTTTATCAATTTAGCCCAAAACCATAGATATTATCGATAAACATGTGTTGTATATCCTTGAACGTTGCAGTTAACATAATTTTTCACACTTATCGTTGTCTGATTGATCAATAGTTATCATTACATACATATCAATATCATACTAAATACAAAACGTTCGTTACTTCAAAACTAATTTGTGTTTCGTAAATTTTTTATTTGAATATTTAGTTTATGTAGAAGAATTTTCATCGCGTTGGTCTGAGATAATATTATAATTTTTAGGATAAGTTACGATACCCTAGCATTACATATTGTTTAAATTGTAAAAAGTAGTTACGATAATATATAACATTTTAACAAGATAATGTTTTCTATTATTCATATTTATCTATTTTGTTAAAAGTTATAATTTTATACAAGTATTCAGTTTAATCAAGAATAACCTCCCATTAGTGTGCAGTGATTAATTTTCGTTTGGTTCGTACAGACCACTTGATTAAATCGGATTTCGTCGTCACTATTTAGCTTTCACTTCGGACAATCGTTCGTGATTGAAAAATTGCTCTACTATGTGTCTTTGCAAAGTGGTAATGGTACTAATGGCTAACATAAAGATTTTGTTAAAATTGTTAGAATACAATTAGTAATTACGCCCCCAAAAGTACGGCACACTGAGCACATTATGGGCACACCTATATCGCTGTCCACAGAGCATATGCATTTTAATTACGATTTATTGTTTCTGCAGTAGAATTAATAAACTATAATATATAAAAAAAGATTCGATACTGAAAAAATATCGATTTAAAAAATGTAAATAGATGAAATAAAAAAAATATATATCCTACAATCTAAATAATGAAGTTGTTAGGATTCAACCTTCGTGACCATTTACATTAATTTATTTTCCATAGTGTTCGATGTATTGTATAATAAATTCTCGTTTATTTTTACACAATTTTTAGAGTAAGTCAACTCTGTATAGAATTTTCCATCTATAGCAAAATAATATAATATTATTAATGTTTTTAGTTCTAAATCCAGTTCTTGTTGTTATACTGTACCACTGTTGCGACCGCATTTTTTCTTTTTAATGCAAGACGGCGACGTTAAAATCTGTAACAATCGAGAACTTGAAAGAGAAATAAATACGTATACCTTAGAATACCTATGTAATATATTATTATAATGTACAGACGTGTGACGATGTCCCGATCGATTTAACATCACAAATGTTTATACGTTCGGGAAAAATCGTGGGTGTCGACAATGTCGCGGTAAACAAGTTTACATTATAATATAGTTAAGTGCTTATATTATAATATATATAGCGCCCGACACCCATATAAGAGGTTTGTGTCATTTGTTCGAACAGCGCGTGTGGCACGTCGTGTGTTGATTTCAAACGTAATGTATACATTTATATATATATACATACATTGTAATCATATTAATATAATATAATAATGTCGTAAATGTTTTCGAGGTTTCCAATACTACACATCTAAAACAATGTGTAGCCCGACCACCGTGATCATGTTGTATGCGTAGACATATTTTATGTATATTATATACCACTCAATTAATCTCAGACTTTATTATTATTGTTTTATTTTAATTTATTTTTTTATCCCGGTGGTGTATTGTCGGGTTTGATGATCGTATGTGATTCGGTTTGAAGGCCGTAACTATTTAATAGGGTCCCGAAAAAGGAAAGATCCGCGCTCGATAATTATTGCAAGTCTGCGAGGCATCGAGAACACGACAATCATAATACAATACATATTTTATTAATAACTATTATATACATTATAGACGCATATTATTTTAGTACATAACATGGTTGATGTTATTATTTATGGACGTGGTTGAATAATATAATGTGAGCGAGAGATCGTCGCCAAAGACGACGTTAGATATACCGCGCTTATTCGATCATGAATAAAGTCCGGAAATCATTTGTTTGGAAAATAATACAGTGTTTATTGGTACGAAAAAAAAGAAAGGGAATGAAACGTATAATTATTTATAATACGTTGCTAGGTATGCAGATAGTTTCTATATACGGGACCAATTACAATAGCTTGCTGTTTTTGGCGTTTCGTTTGGCGCAATATTTTTATGATCAGAATTTCTTCGTACCTCACCTTATACTGCAAACAACTATATAGGTACCTATTTACACAATTAATATTAGTATCGGAAGAATGAAAGCTTTAAAACGACTATACAGTTATAGAAATAGAAATTGACGTAGGTAATTCACTCGTAATTGATATAAGTGATTGTACGTGGCATCATAAATGTTTTTATTGTTTTTCATTGGATGACCTGTATTTTGGTTAATCAATATAATTTTCTTTGTGTTAATCAATTATATGAACGTCGAAAAATAAATTATAGTAGTTAAATAAATTAAATAAATATTTTTAAAAAACAACATTGATTTTTGATTTATAGGTAGGTATGTCATGGTGTTTGAAAAGAGCAAAAAAATGCTATCAAGGATTGAACAATAATCAATTATTTCACGGATGTTAAAGTTTTGAAATATCGATGATTAAAATATCACCATACTTCACTTTAAAAGCATTTAGTGTCACATGCTTGTATTAACCTTTGGGCTTTGGACACTGTATCATATAAAATATATATTTTTATGTGTTGGTCGTCCAATGTATATGGGAACCCGTCAACAGCCGCATTCTCGAAGGAATTCGATGGTTATCGTACAATAATAAATAATAATATACCATAAGTACTGCAATACTCTCGTCTGTGTATCGGAATGGGCCACTGCTAGTTGCTTGCACGTGCGCGCGCACTTGAGTTATTATTTGGTGTTCATTCATTCATTCATTGACGAAACGACGAGACGATGTGTCCCCCGGCGGCCCGGCACACTATAATAATAGCTATTTATAATATATATACGTACAAATATACAATTTAAGTATAAGTATATATCGTCGTTGTGTTTCGATGGAGATAGTTCTCGCGGCCCGGGGGATTTATGGTCCGGGAGCCGAGGTTGATGTGATAAGGAGGCCCACACACCGGTGCGCGCAGGTGACAAAACACCGGTTTCGAGACCCGACGTGTCGTTGGACGTCGATTGTGGCGGTGAGATGCGGTAAGGGGGAAGAAACAAACATAATATTACATTATAATAATATTATATATACAGCAATAATAATATAAACGCGCTTTTTCCTTCGCCACACCCCGACGGCCGACAACGGTGTGGTATATAGGTGGTAAGTATGCACTGCACGGGTTTTTACGCTTAATATTATATGTATATATATATATACAACATAGTATGTATATACATAACCATTTATATAATATACACATCATATGATTATACTTATATATATATAAACGTGGTGTTCACAGTACACCACGACGACCGATCGACCACCCCGCCGTGTATAATAATTTGTATGTATACCGAAGCCACACAGCATAAAATACATATAAAATACATATAACGAGGAACGAATGGACGCGAATACGACAATCCACGAGTACGGCTAGCAAATTGAATATTCATTAAATACGTAGTACGATGACGTGTTTCCGCGTGTTGTCCGTTTAATTATTTTTAAGACTTATTATCACCAGATCGTTTTGATGATCGGTCAATTGCAAAAAAAATTAATGGATGGATTTTAAATTATCAACATTGATATTGTTATTATATCTCTAAGCTATTGTAATCATATTGAACGAACTATTGATGAAGTTTTTTGTACCTAGGTTTTATTACGTAATCATACGTCCTCAAATTTTATTAATGTCAATGCTCTAAACAATTTATATTTTATTTTAATTGTCAAATTTAAGTTTATAATTATAGTAAACTTATAAAATTATTCTATCAATTTTTATATTTGTTAAGTTATTTAATATGTCTTGTAAATGCAATATAATTTATATCATATTAAGTGCATTATATGGGTTGATTATCTTAAGTTTAAAAAAATAAAAACAAATTACGTTGAAGTCGTTTTGCCACTTTGTGATATTGTATGTTTGTATAATTTACTAATAAAAATTTTTGAACTTACATTTATCTTTTACATGTAAATGTAGGTACACTTTAATGTGTTATTTAATATTAAAAATATACTAATGCTCGTAAGATTTGCATTAATTTGTTCAAATAAATTTTACAATATTTGTATAAACATCAGCAGTTTAATTGAATATGTTAATTTTATTTACATTTAGTGGTAATTTAGATGCATATATCTTAATAATAAGTTTATTATTATATTATGTTACTCTCAGCATTATTCAGTAATCATTACATAACTCAGTACCCATTAATATCATGAATAAATAATCATTACTTGTATTTTAAATGAAACGCTTAATAATAAATAAAATAAGTTTATATATATATTTAAACAATTATTGAATTGGCGCTCTACTCAAATTGCCTCTGAAATATGATCCGCGGAGTAATTTCTACTCTTGGTGCTTAATATAAATAAGTAAAAATAAAAACGATTTTTATAATAATAATTTATAAAAACGTTATTATAAATATATACTAAATAATATTATTATACAATAAGCTACTATAATAAGTATGAAGCAATATAATATGGTAATTCAAAGGTGAATAAAGTAAGTACCCGTGTTCAAATGAGCTAAAAAACGTGAGCTATAATGATTTATGATAATTGTAAGTAAAAAAATCAAACCGGCTTAAGAAGGGTGGCAATTTAGGTATATTATTAAATACGATTACCCCAACAAACCAAACTTTTTCAGTTCATAATATATACATTAAGTACGTAGGTTACTGCGACCGATTACTCTTCGAAACTACTGAATATGAATTAATTTAATATAACTTATGTTTACTATTTAAAAATAAACAGTTGTATACCCAATAGGAATTTTAATAATTTATTTAATGAAATGAAAAATAGTATAGAAATTCGGAATACACCATAGATCTTATTATTTGGAATGGTTTAATGAGTGTTTGTATCATTTCCGATTTAGAATTTCCTTTAGACATCTTCAAAAATTGCTATTATAATAGTAGGTATAGACTAGCTATAATAGACTCTAAAGTATTAGTGATGACAGTCTTAGCTTGAATGGAACCACTTAGTAATTTTTCACCTTTTTTTGTTTGGTTTTTAAATTTAAGTTTGAGTGAAGTATGTGGTTGGATACGTATGCGGTAAGAAAATTGGTAATTTTCTTTAGAGGTATGTTTTGACTTACGGATATGCTATATTTATTTACCTAAGATATGATGGTGTGCCTATAACTGGAAGACGTACTTACAAATTGGTTTGAAGAGGGATTTTTAGATGAACAGTGTGGTATTTAATTTTGAGTAATTATTATTGACATTAATGTTTTAAGTAATTTCATTATAGACCGGAATTTAATTGGAATATTTAGGCTTTGGTATGTTATCCTATACTTATGTCGAGCCATCTATGTAAGACGGCGGTCGAGTGTTAATACAAAATATTACGTAGTTGAGATCATATAAATTATGGGTAATCTAAAATTATAAGCATAAATATATAATATAAATTATATTAAATATACTTACAAACATGTTTGTTTTTATTATTAATATTGTTTAGTTTATTTTGTCACCGAAAACCATAGTAACTATATTTGTATCAGGAACTTATACGAAATCAATGATTACATCGTGGTCGAGTAATATTAATATTATTATTTATTCTTTTTTATGACTATAGTAGTATCATATTTAACAGTCCCGTTGGACTCAATACACGTGTTCGCCGATTGCGACTCGTTATAATAGTATGTTCTATTCTGCCGCCGAGACTATTTGAAGCTGCCATCCTGGTTCTTCCGTTTATTATTTTGCGTATTAAGCTTAAAGAAATGTTATTTTTTAAGTTTTATGTATTTTTTAGTTATCATTTCGAGTGATTCCATGATTTTATGCGTAGAACAATAAAAAGATTATATTTAACTCTATTGTATTAGCTGTTATTTCTTTTTTTATATAGTTTTTCTACAGCTGACCATTTTTCATCAAAATTATTTAATTTTTCTTAGACTTGATTTAAATATTTTTAATACATTGTATTTAAAGTTTTTAATAGGCCATTTAAAACGAATGTGATTGATTTTTATAATAAAATATATGATAGCCACATGGTTATATTCAACTTATATGTTCCACAATCGATAATTAAAAAAAAAATACTATTAATAGATTATTGAAACGAAAAGTATATTGTCAATGTAAAACATAATATTATTAAATGTAGTACATAGGCCACATTATATTACAGTTATAGCGTTGTTAAAATGTATAAGTAAATGTAACAGTTTATCCCCTAGGGGACAAAACTACCTTAATCAACACATTAAACTTGACCTCTTGATTTAATGGAGACCAAATGACACCAATAAAATGCAGATAATACCTGCAGGTTAGTGATTTTTTCGTTGATACTTTGATAATATTACAGTTAATATGTTTTAAAAGTAATCAAGTATAGCAAAACAATAGCTGCTATAGCTACTAAGTTACTTACAGATTACGGCGAGTATTATAATTCATAATAGTCAACATTCGTGCTTATGCACAATGCACATCAATGGCATTTGTTTATTTTGAAAAGTTTTTCTACATTTGACACCCTCCTACCACATTTGAGGTGCTATACATTTTGAATCTATTTGGCACCACAACTCAAATTCAAATTTGAAGCATTTGTTTTTTTTTTTTAACTAAAATACATATTATTTTAAAACTTTATGAAAAATCTATTGATTACTTTGCTAAGAACATAAATCAATATCACAATAGTAATTTTTGACTACTATTGATTCATTAGTTAGATTTAATCAATCGAAACGTTTGGTATAAAATTTGTTTAGGATCAAAATTCTTGAGTGAAAGAGCTTTGTTTTCTAACACTACGGCAAAAGACAAAAGCAAACCTCCAGAATGCGCAGAAAAAACGTCGTTAAATATCGATTTTTCACGGATAAACCTAGTTTCACGTGTTGTTCAATTTTAACTTTTGACCCAAAACATGTATACATCACATTGCACTTGACGTGATAACTTAATGACTTATGTTGTGGCATTAAACAAAGCGAAATGACAATTTGTTTAATGTATTATAATTTATAATTTAACAAATTGTGACAAAAGTGCGACTTGACTGTTTGTAGATAATTGTGTAGATATTGCGTATTGCGTATCGAGTGGCGCCTGTATATTATTATAATGAATAATGATATGTGATAAACCTGTAATATATACTATGGGTCTAGTGCACAGGGCGCATATAAGATGAGATTTTGTGTTGGAAGGTGTTGATTAAGTCACTGTTTGTACCGTTAATGACGTGTACTAGACAGGTTAGTCGATTTAGATGACTCTATATTCTTGCATTGTGCGTCAGTGATCGGGTAAATACGAAAGAATATAATGTATGATAGGTCTATCGTGTATTATACATAGACATAGCATAAACCACTATAGATAATTGAATTGCGTCGTATGGTATGACGTTTCGCCTATTCTCCGGAGGAGACGTTTACACTTTTTTTTTTTTATTACTATACGTTGTCGGTCGAATGTGTCGCCATATTATCGCCATCGCCGCCACACACGACGCCGCTTGCGCGCACGTATATAATAATATAATTTATAATAATATCGTACCACAGCCGCCGCCGAGCGTTAACATAAATTCCGTGTCGGTCGCAGCACTGTTATCGCGACGACAAAATAATATATACTACATCCATCGGACTCAGTCCGGTACGGTTCTTCTGCTCGACGGCTGCCGCAAAAGACAAACGAGGACCACCCCGCGGCGGTTCAAAAACAAAACCCGCGCACGTCCCAAGCCAATATAGATTTTAATCTATCTCGCGCCCGCCTCAGTTCAGTGGACTCGATTACACAACGAATTCTGTTACTAGGTACCTACTACAACTATTACGTTCTATATATATAATAATAATAAAAATAATAAAACAAACGGATAAAATGACAGGAACGTGACGGCGCGAAGACGAGATTTATTTTTATTGCGGTACGAGGGAGAAGGACAGACTTCTAGATTCCACGAAACTGTTGTGTGAGTGTTATCTAACTTGTTTTAAAAAACGTATATTCGAGGAAAATTATTGAGTGACTTCAATTGACGAGGAAACGTCGAATATTACAACGACTCCGAGTTAAGATCAAAGGTAGTTACATAATATAAAATATATTATCTATTACCATTGACGTTGCACAGATTTAAATTTCCCTTTAATTGTTTTTAATGTATTCATGTACAATCGAGTAAATTTAAAACTGTTAGTTTTAATGTAAACAAAAATAAATTTGTTATACCTAAAAACTATAGTTACAACAGACAGTATACTAATACTGTACGTTGCTTAAGTAAAAAAAAAAACCACAAATATTTTAATATAAAGGAATAATAATCACTTATTCTCGATTGCTTTAAATTCACCAAGCATGTACGATATTATAAATACACTGTCAATAAATCTTATTGTCCGGTGAATGATTTTTAATGGATTTTGTTTTGATGATGACATTATATAAATAGACCTTCAAAATAGTTTAAATGTACACGTTGATTTAAAACAAATTTTGTACAAATAAGTGAATAAAAATAATTTTTTCTGAAAATATTATTAAGTATATTATTAGTATTTAATTATTATTATAATTTATAACAATATATATTTATACCGTATATTATTGTTATTATAAATTATGAGTCAATATCAACTTACTCTAAAAATGCAAAACTGTTTGAATTGATTCGTGGTACAAAACTATAAATACCTAGGTAATATCTTAAAATTAATCTAAATATTTTGAAAATATTGTTGCACATAATAAAATGTATAACATACATAAAATACAACGTGCATAATGTTTTTGAATTATAACAATATATAATTAACATTATTATTCATCGTTAAAATATGTAATTTCGTTTTAAACTTCTATAATTCATTAATATCTATAAAAAATAATTGTGCAAGTATATTTTTTAGATTTTTGTTTCCGGTATAATAACTTATAAAAAACATTTTTTTAAATCTTTAATCCTTAAAAATTTAAGATTTTATATATTTTTACTACAAAATACTCGTAGATTTAAATTGTCGGTGTTTTGATGAATTTTGCCAAAATTTAAATTTTAGATACATAAAAAAAA
The DNA here is from genome assembly GCA_036289425.1 of Rhopalosiphum nymphaeae. Lineage (NCBI taxonomy): Eukaryota > Metazoa > Arthropoda > Insecta > Hemiptera > Aphididae > Rhopalosiphum > Rhopalosiphum nymphaeae. Next base: position 3,876,129 of record JAZAQC010000012.1, on the reverse strand, counting down.
TTGTGCGTCCAAGTATTTTTTATATTTATATATGATTTCCAAGAATTTTGACTTATGAATAACTATTTATGGAAATTTAGGTATTGAAAGAAAATTTTTAAATTTTTAAATTTTAAATGTCTATAAATAAAAAAAATTGGTTACAGTATAAACTACTTATGATAAACTATAAAAATTAAAGATTTTATAAATTTTTAGCTGCAAAACAATTTGCAAATGTTTGGTGATTTTTACGAATTTTGTCAACATTTAAAGTTTCAATGTTTTTAAATAAAGAATACTATTACAACAATATATATTATGTATTATATATGCTATATTATTAGTAAATATGATTTTAAATATAATATTCATACAATATATATCTTATATTATAATGAATAGATATATTTTGTATTAATTATTATGATTTGTGAGTACCTATCAAAACAAAAAGTATTATATTAAATTATAATAAATCTTAAAATGTATGAACTAAAAATTGTATAAATATTTTATATTCTACTAACCAGGTTTGGAATACCAATTCATCATTAAGCAAATATTTTATTTTAAACAATTAATTGAGTATGTAAGATTTATCTATTTCAGAAAATGATAAATCAATATGTTTATATTATAAATAAGGTGTTGAGTAAATATATGTATTGCAATTGCCAATATATTACTCCTTAAAGAAGATTGTGCATGCTGTTCTTTCTAAAATAATTAAAATATTGAAAAAAAAGTATTTTATAATATTATAATGGTTATTTTATAACCTTTTTCAAATAAAAATTTTTTTAGTGTAATAAATTTACAAAAAACTATGTATAAAAAGGTCAGGGAAAACATTTTAAATTAATTCAGAAAATATACACGTTAAACTTTATGTTATGTATATATATGATATTTATATATACCTCAATGAAATTTTTATTTGGGATACGTTGATATATGTTATATAGATTATAGTGCTTATCCAAAATGTATTAGTATGATCGGTTCAAGAATACACACACACACACACACACACACACACACACACACACACACACACACACACACACATACACATATATAAAATATATTAAATTTACTCATATAGGTAATTGCCTAAATATAAGTTGTTATTTAAAATTATGACTTGGAATTTAATTCATCAATAATATACGTATATAAAATAAGGATTTTATTTCATTGATTGTTCCTAAATATATTTTATATTTTAGTTGTCTATCCATTTACGAGTGTTTTATTATGTTTAGGCAATAATATGGATAGTTTAACGGCTAATAAAATAACAAAGTAATAAAAAATGTTATCCGATCCGAGTTTACGAGTTGCAATAAATTTGTAGAAGTGCTAATTTTTAATTTAAGTTTTTGATCAAAATTTATATCACATCCCAGTTCAAGTGGTTTTTAATATTTTATTCTAGTTTAGTTGTTTTGTAAAAATAAAACTTAATATGTATAATAATATTATATAAAACAAACTGCTGGCTAAATCCTTTATAAATTTAGCTCTTATGTATTTTTTTTATTGAATCGTACCAATAAGAGTGTAAACGACGATTATAAATAATGTAATGGTCATTGGAAATTATGTAAACTGCGCTCTTATTTAGTTAACTATTATTAATATGAACAAACATGTAAAATATAAACTGCGTCACTTTTTTTATCGCCAGTGGAAAATGTAATTGTAAGTTGCGCTCAAAAAAGTTATTTGTAATCACAGTAAATTTCCCAGTTAGTCTTAAAAAAAAAAAAATATTAATTTTTGTCACAACCATGTTTTTATAAAAATATTTACACAATACATGGTGTCTTATAGATATTTAACATACCTTCTGATCGTTTCTAATCAGTAATCAATAAATTATATGGAATAGGAATGATAGAATTTATTGTAAATTAAACTGATTCAACATTGCTTTTTCAATTTTCAACCGATCCAAATACTTATGAACATAAATTATACTTTTATATTCATAGACAAATTAAAATATATATTTAAATAAAGACCTATAGTCTAAAATATAAAAAATATGACCGTGTATAGTATGTACATTAATATGTATATTGTATTAACCCATACGAAAATTGTATAGCTTATATTATAATAATGTTACAGCACTGCGATGTCAATTAAAGCGCGAGTACTGTGCTAGGAATTTGAATTCGATATGCGAAAGAAAATTCAATATAATATATTATATATTTTAATTTTATCATCAATATTATTCGATATCTAAAATATATACTTAATCACATATCACGAACATATAAAAATATTATAAAATATATTGATATAAATGTCCATAGTTCAAATAAACGTGGGTACAATGAAATTATGGTTATTATACATTTTAAAAAATCGCATATAATTAAAAAACATTTTTTACTTATATTTCCATCACTGCCATACAATTATATATAATATAATAAATGAGGTAAATATATAAAATGATAATCAATTAATTATACTTTAATTTTTCGATATGAGATGAAGATACGGCAGTTTTTATTTAGATACTACTCCACATAGATGTAGTAACGTGAATACGTGATGTAGAAAACGGTATGGCATTCTTGTACATTTGGATGCATACCCGTTGCTCGTTCGAGGAGAAACATTTTACAAACAGTAATCATAATAATATTATATAGGTAGTTCTGAGTTCGTATATCTACCTAAATAATAATAAAAATACAATACATTTTACAGAAACAAAGAAAATAGGAGGCGTTACAATTGTATAAACGCGTGCGATAACTCGACTTATATATATATATAATTAATAAGCCGTGATTTTGCTATTTTGGCCAAACGGTTTATTATATTATCACCGTTATATATCACTTCATTGGAATAATAATAATATAAAGGTCACGGCGGCGACTAGATTTCTTTCTTAGACCTATTTTATTTTCAGTTTTTTTAATTATACATTTCGTGGAACACAGCAAGTAGCCTGTAATTATTATTACGCGAAACAATAAAAAACATAATTATTATTATAATTAAATATTATAGTGGCAGCAGATATTCGTAGGTCGGTCATGATTGTTTTTTTGTTATAATATTATTATGTTGTATGTTGCGTTTCGGCGAAAAACGAAAAACTTCGGACCAGATAAGTTAAAAAAAAAAAATGACCTGTTGGGTTAGCACTAACTATCCATGCTGTTTTTACTACTTACGCAACCGAACTGATACGATTGCTGACCGGTGTTATACCTACCCCCCTCCTTCTTACAAAAACCGAGAAACTTTATTTATATTTATATTAATGGGCGAAGCTCTATACAACAATTTACAATTTAAATAATTAATACAAATAACACATATAAGTTTAAATATGATAATAATTCAATGATAATATAAATAATAGGTTAGATATAATAAATATAATATAAGTAGTATTATAATATTACAAGTTATGATAAATGGTGCTCTCATTGACCAGACCAACAACACAATGTGGTCTAAGGGATTGTTGGAGTGATAAAATATTTAAGCACAGTATTATCTTAAGAAATATACACAAATCTTTTTATATGTAATATTTTTATGATTTGACAGAGATTGGAATTTAAATACAAGTCGAAAAATGATCAGATAATATCTCCACTATAGTAATATCAAAATATTTTATTAAGTGTCCTAAATTGCTGTATACCTCGCAGCAGACTCCGGAAGGGTGAACATTTTAAGTACTGCAGCTGGGAACCTATATGTGTTATATAACACCGATGATGGCTTACACTCGAGTAGTTTATATAAGCACACTGCGGTTGCAAAAATAACTTAAATATAGGCAGAAGAATCATTTTCTTCGTTTATTTCTGATGTGAACATTAAGAACGAAATACGATTTTTTAAATCTGTTAATAAAACTACTATCAATACAATTGTGTGCTGTGGAATTTATCTAGCTGAATACAACATCTATGTGTAACATAAATAGTGTGCTCAAATATCGTTCACCGAAACCGCGCTCGTCCCGTTGTATCGTATTGGTATTAATGTTATAATGATAATGACACGGTCGGTGGTATATATTATTATAATATGTACTGCATATATAGCTACGGAGGTATGGCGGATTCATATAACGGGCGCGCACAAAATATCACACGGACGACGAGCGGGATATATATATATATATATATATATTACGATGATAGATGAAGAAAAAACTAAAATGGATAAAATAAAAAACACGAAATGAATAAACGCGTTACGGGGCGAGGGCGGCGTAGGTGGTGTGTGTGAGAACTTCGTGTGTTCGTCGTACACGAGTATTACTATTATTATTATTGTTATTAGTATATATGTATATATTATTATTTACTACGATGTAGGCGCCTGGGCGTGAGAACTATATGGATACCGCGAGCGCGCGCTCTCAGTATACGCGTGATGTATATGTACACATATATACACACACACACACAAATGATGGGTAACCGCGTAATTATAAGGCGCGATGTGTGCGTGTGCGTGTTTATATGCGCATATCTGTAGTATAATATATACGCCACCGAGCGGGGAAAAACAACTCGAGGGGGCGAAAACGTCGTAACAGAAGATAGTTCAGCTATATATCTACGGAGAGAGAAAAAAAAACCGACGAAGGAGGAGCCGTGTAAGAGAAGGAGGAGGAGGTGGGAAACTGCGGTCAAGTGTGTTATTAATAAAATCGCGGCCGCGCCTACTCGTTTTTATTTTATTATTTGTTGTTATTATTTATTTTTATAATTTTCCGATTTTGGCATTAGCATTGCACACTTGTGTATGGGAACCAGCTCTTTGTTTTGGATGACCGTTTACGTCGCACACAATAACATAACGATAACATAATATATATATATATATATATATAATGATAATATTATGAACATCGCGCTTGCATATGCATTATTACGCTGCACGCACGTGTGGCGAACATCGTTGTTAATAAATGGTGTAATTGATGAGTATTATGATGCGTGTTGATTCTTATGTGAAAAATATCTGTTTGAAATCTGAAATACTGACTAAAAATGGTTAACGTTGCTGCAGGCATTACATGAACCCTATTTTTGGCAAAATTGATCATCATAATATTCTGGTAAATAATATGTTACAACTTACAACAATATTTTACATAATATAATTGGCCATTGCAATATCTATAATACTGTAACAGTAAAATTTTCATAAAATGAGTTTGCGCAAAATTATATTTTGGCTTATATCAATTACACCAGTTACACCTCTTCCATCATTGCAAGTTTATTGTATTTAAGTAAACACCGATCCAAATAAATATGAAATAATATATCACATGAAGTTAAATCTTTACTACACATGTGTAAAAATGTAAAATTACAAAAAACGAAAATTACTTGGAAACACCAGTACCTAACAGGTATCGCCAGCTTCCTTCTTTAATAAAAAACTTTTTCGGATCTGTAAAGCGGAGTATCACTACAGTCAAAACTACAAATCTATTGGGTGTTTAAAAAGTTTCTTACTTACGTGATACTATGTATAGGCGTACAGCATAATATAGAGACAAGTATATTATATAGATGCGATATTGTACAGACGACACATTTAAATACTCGATATTGTGTACCGTGTACCCCTTATTAAGAGTATAGGACTTACGTTACGCGTTAGGTGATGTGTGTACCACGAACTGTGCGCGCACACGTCCGTACATGATAATACTGTACAAACATACATTAACTATTCACAAATGGGTCTATGTATATTGTATAATAAATGAATACAATATGTGGATACTTACGAACAATGTTACAGTATTCAACCGTTTTCCTGCATAGTATAATGCGTATTATTTACCCAAAATAATAACATGTAGTTTACGATTTACAATAAAATAAAATAAATAAATAAAATATGCTCAGTGATGTTAACACGTCGTCATACACACACCTACACACCTATACATAACCTATACGGGCCGTATAATTTGTCTATAACGCCTGCATGATATATATAAAACATAATCGGTGTCCGTGATTTTCGTTAAGGACACGGTGTTGTGACGCCAAGGGTCACGTGGGGCTGATGATCGCGAGAGGAGAGGGGGAGACGCGGTACTCACACAATATGGCCTGCACGACAGTATTAAAAAGCCGACAAATAATACACTCGGAACGAACACCTCCGTTTTCGTCCCCCTTCCGTTCGCCCCCCTCACACAGCCGAAACAATGACACGTCGAATTTGGACACGCTCGATCCGCCGCCGCCATTGTGTTGTCGCGACGGCGAGGGAAAGAAATTATAATATTATTCATAAACGTTGTCATTATACCTACCTATATTATATTATTATTATTATTATTACTATTATATATACTCCACTAGTGTGTAAAACCATCGTCGCGTGTATATAGAAATGGTACTGAAATACAATAGAATACAATACATAGAAAATGGCGGACGATTCGTGACGTCAACTTATATTATAATCAGTGTGGTTGAGATCATGCATGGTATACGCATATACCTACATAATATAAATTATGAATTGTAATTTGTAATGTATATAAAATTATTTTATGTTGATTCTGATGGTGGCGGTAATAAATGGCGATTTGCAGTAGACCTGATGGTACAAGTGCGGAATTTCTTACAAGTGATATTGCACGAACCAGTGAATAATATTATATATTTATATAAAGTGTTAAGTGTTTCACCGTTTTTGTTGCCGGCCAAAACTTTTTGCTAATTATTTTAATTATTTTTTTTTTTTTAATTATAAGTGATTTCTGATTACTCTATGAAGGGAAATAATTTTAATATACAGTTTTTTTTCCGGTTTACCTGAACTCAATAAATATAAAAAAAAACTAAATTCATGACATAAGGTGGACACTATATAGTTACCAAATATTTTCATAGAAAAAACATCGAACACTCTAGTTAACAGTTATACTATAGTCATTGTAGTCAGAACTCTGAACACAATTTTTCATACGAGATGGATGTAGAATTTTTACATGTAGATTGTAGTTAGTTCGTCATGGTGTAAAGTTGCTGGGGTGGTTTAAATACATACAATATTTTCATAGCATGTAAGACATTAAAGAGTTGGTGTACAAAACATTTAATGATATTGTTACGTTAATGCACATGATAAGTTTGTCACCTGAAAATTTGTTGTTGTACCTATAGCAATGGCCAATGGATTAAAGCCTCTTTAGTGTATGAATCAATATTAAAAATCGTAAGATATAAACTACAATTTGATTTTAATATATTAATATTATAAAAAAATAGTTTTTTTTAAGTCAAGTCTTATTTTTTTTATATATACCTATACTAATTCCCGATGAAATTGTTCGGTGAAATATATTAGTCATTTTTGTACTATGGCATATGGTTTTTTTATCTAAACTAGTAGGATTCATGATTTTGCAATAATTTGAAAAAATGGGCTATTTAAACTAAAAGGTTCCGAACCCATGAACTATAGGATAAACGATACCTATAGTACTAAATCATAGATAAATAGAATGATATAGCGGTTTAGCCTTTTCGGGGTTATTATTTAAAAAAAAAATCTGTCTTATGATAGAAATTTTGACTGGATTATTTTTTTGTATACTTTGGTGTAAACTATTTATGGAGCAGATAAATTTATGAGATTAGAGTATTAACCTAAAATAATAACGATAAAAAAAATCATAAAAGTAGCTTTATAACAAAATGTAGGTACTATAGACTACCTTTACATAATATTATGCTGATTTTATGAAGTTTTCATGTGTTTTCTCTAGTATTCAGAAATAATCATATGATAAATCTTAAAACAGTTAAAACTATGTATGGTAAAACTCTGAACTCATATATGCATATTATATACCTCCACAGACATAGACAATGTAATTTTATATGAAATCTATAAGTACATTGATGCACAGAAGTTAAATTATCAGTATTTATATAAGTTTTGTGCATTTTAAATACCTACATTTAAATGATTTACATAAGTTATTTTTTATTTATATCATATAAGAACATTAGTTAAGAATGAATATCATAACCGGACGTTACATAAAATACCATAAAATGAGCAGAATATTATTATTAGTAGTAGTAGTGTTCGACGTATACTCATATATGCATTTAAACGAGTTAATAAAATTATGTTAATATAATTCTTGGTATAAATGAATAATAATCACGAAAAGACTCAATACTTGACTACCTATAATTTCATAAATAATATTATTTAGATGAAAACAAGTGATATTAATATTTAATATATAATGTACAATTATTAATAAAAAAACAACATTAAATTTGTGTAAAAATGTGCCACTGAGGTCAGAGAGAAACATCAAAGAAAAACTGAATTTAAATATTAATATTTATTTATAGATCTGCGAGATATTATAAACAAAGGTATTATAAAGAACATGTTTAAATTTTAAGTATTTATTCTAATTCTATTCGTGTTTAAAAATCTGATTCTTTCTATATATAAATAGATATAATCATATTATATTAGTAAAAAACAATATAATATTGTATTAAATTTCCGGGAGAATAAATCTTTCAAATACACCGCATGAACCGTAAGGAAATTGAAAATCAATTATTGTCTTATTTTCCTTTGCCTCAAGTAACAAAACCATTAAATAAAAACATTTGGATAGTAAAATACCTATATTATGTTGATTATAATATATTAGTATGTAATCATATAAAGAGTTATATAGATCAATAATTATAATAGTAAATAATATATTACATAGAGAGTATATATGTACCTAAATATAGAACATATAAAATATAAATACGAATGACTACCTACGTAGACTATTGAATATATTATAGAATAACAACACAATTGTTTATTTAATACAACTGATTATTTTTTGAAAAATCCCTTTTATGCATTTAATAATTTAGTTTCTATAGTTCTGCGGCTGCTGTTTATATTATGTATATAAAGTATATTATATGTAAAAACACTTATTTAATATTACTTATAGTGCGAAATACAAGACGGCCAACTGACACACTGTTACAAAACAGTTTTCTGAATTCAGCAACATTGTGCGCGGCGCGCAGTTTATTCACATCATACAATGAACCGGTGCTGCACATATTTATAAACAGGGCGTTTTTATTATTATTAAAAAAAAAATATATATATATTTATATCTATATATTTTATCGTCGTCTGATCCTTAATAAAACCTTCATTTTTCGCCTCTAAAATTTACGTCGTCTGTAATTATAACAATACGAACACTGCGGTCTCTAAATAATAATTGCCGGTTAGACGAAAATACCGTCTGAAAACGGTAGAACAAAACAGCGCGCAGTACTCAAAAACGGTTATATAATTACAAAGTACCCACACAAACACACACACACACACACACACACACACACACACACACATATATACACGCAAATATATATAATATTTTTTTTCGTGTGTCCGATATAATATTAACAACATTTAAAAATTTAACCGATACGATTCTTCTTTTGTGTGCGCGTTTATTTCGTAGGTATATATATAGTCGGATATAATACGCGTGCTCGAACGCACACAGACACATAGGCGGATAGGATGATATAATATGGAAGACGGTGTGCGATTTTTTTTCCCCTTTGAATTATTGGTATCCTGGGCACAAATCGTAATTATAACCAGATGGATATTGCCGTGTGAATTATTGCCGCCGTACACCGATCGTATGCGCGCTATATACACAGCGAATGGCGTTTCGGTTTAAATCTATATAAATCCTCCGACGGACGTGAAACTAATTACATGGCTTTTAATATTATTATTATGTTTATAACAAGACGAGTGGTTTTTTTGATAATTTCACGAGTCGAATACGAGCGTATATACAATACACCTATACCAGCGTACATCACGCGCGTGTACCCTGGGGTGTTTTTACTTAATTAAATTTATCTAAACGGTATATATGTATGTATGTACATATATATATAATATTAAATTATATCTATTAAAATATTCGTACATTATTCGAATTTAGTCTTGTAAATGTATTGTGCATGTAATATTATTGTGAAATCCATTATATTTAGTTCAGCTAAATTTTTATTCTAATATACATAATATTACTAATTGTTCTAAACTCCTCAAGCGCTTAAATTTTAGAATAAACCACAACCTTACAACTTACTTAAAGTGAAATTATTTTATTGTTTAATTGGAATTGTGAATAAAGTTTGTTATTATTATTAAAATATATATAATACAGGTACTATACAAGTGTTTATATTCATTGCCCGTCAATATTCTCATGCTTGTTTTTCAGAATATAAATTATAGTTCTCTTCTTGTTATCGTCAATATTATTTTCTACATTAAATTATATCTTGCTATTAATTTTTATTCCGTGATATTTCATTAATGAAAACCGTAAGTACACAAAAGATAATTGTTTATATAGCGTATAATGCACTCATATATAACATATATATATATATATATAGTCTGTTTTAGATACATTTCGACTGCCGAGACAGCTGCAGCACATAATACGAATTGAAGTGGTTGTAAGTAGTCTTACGCTAAAACGTCCTTTCCACAAAAACCGTTTAAGTAGAAAAGGCGTTCGTGTAGAAAATTATAAAATGTGACAAATACCGTTTATGGTGTGTACATCTATAAAACGTATAGTTACTTTGACTGGCGGCTTCAGTTTATTCTATATTGTCTTCACGCAACACCCCCTCATACTTAGTACCGAGTAGCTGATATATAAAGCTATAAAATGTAAACACATCTGCTTAAAAATATATTGACATATTTTTTATTATATTGTAAATGTATAGGGCGAAAAAAATGCACTATGTAGTACCTACCTATATTTTTTTAATATATGATAGGTAATTAATTTATAATAATATTAGTACCTATAGGTAAATATTAGAGGTAATAATTACGAAAGAAATTGTTTCCTTAATATACCTTATTTATAGATTATCAAATAAGTATCCATTGTAATATTCTCAATTAGTTATTATAGTATTCTATCTAAATATGTAATAAATATTTATATATTTTGATGCCTATACCTTATATTCGGAACATCCGTTTGTATTTTTATTGTTTGATGTTGTCTAGTCTTAAATATATTATTATAAGAACTATATTTTTAGTTTATATTTCCAGATTTATACAGATACAAACTAACATATTGAATAATGATGTTTGCACCTTATAGTTGAGGAATATCCTATGACTCATTGGGCTGTAGATAAATACACATTCCCTCCTACTATGATAAAATTTTAAATAAAGGCCACTGATTGTACAACCCAAATCATCAGTTATTGTTTTTTTAAACGTGCCAATATGTCATATATGTATATATATAATTTAAAATTCGTATTAACTATACACATGGAATAAAAAATATCAAGGGTCCGTTAATAATAATGTGTAATAAGTACATAGTTATATCGTAAATGGACATAATACAGAGACTTTGCTATAACCTCGGTATAAGACCGAATCGTATATTATTATTTTCAATTTGGAAAGCAATGATGAATCATTGCATTTGATAATTGATTCTAGATAGAGGTTAGTTATCTAAAATGGTCAATATATTGTTAAAAATTGAATACCATGCTGCACGTACATTTATTTAAGGAAACAATAGTCAGTACTGGTATATGTATATTTGAAAAATTATAAAACAATTTAATAAGTTTAATCTGCAGGAACCATAAAATTCCCATTTCAGTTTTTTGGGTTTTCTATGATTAAATTTAAATATTTAGTTGCATATTGTTATACAGATTATATTACATAATAGTTTACATTATTTTAATCTCAACAGTTTATAATGAAATATAGATTTAAATATTTTAATTTTCTTATTAAAATAAATCCGCTTATGTATATACAAACATTAAATTAAGATTTTTTTACAGAAAAGAATATAGATATAGACAAATTCTAATTTTATATTTATTCCGTATTTTATGTTTCCAAGTCTTAAACTCATAACAAAATTATGTTGTAACTTGCAAATACTTTAACTATAAATTTCATAAAGAAATGAAACTTTTCGGGTGATTCTATAAAATCGCTCAAAGTTCAAATTGTTCTTTGTTTAAAAGCATAAAACAAAGTGATGTTATATAAATAAGATTTCCTTATTCCTTTGAAACTTTTAGAATATTTTTTGTTTATATTATGTAACGGTGATACATAATATTTACATTATTCAGGCCGCAAGCTATGTTGGGTTCTCTGTAAAATATCGTATAGCATTAAGCATCGTATGAAGACTGCTACACTATAAAAACGATCAAGTTAGATTTCACAAATGTCCATTACTCTATAGTATATACCTGATAGTTATTATATATCATTATTATTAATAATTTTAAAATATGTAAACTATTTTTGATTTTTTACAGTTTCCAAACATTATTAAAATATGACTCAAGCTTTATAACTAATTAAATATTTAAATTATTCTTAAAAGTCTAAAATTTTCATGTTAGTTAACATTTGGGTAGTATTATAATTTCAAATAAGACCTGAGTTGTTACTTGCTAGCTATATAAGCGAAAATATATAAAATTATCTTCGATATAAATATAATTTGAAACACGTGATATAGTATTATGTTTACCGTCTTTAATGTAATGTAGAACTATGACGTATTCTTGGGGGCTTAGAGGGCTATAATCAGAATAATTAAAAAATGTTTTCACACCTATTTGAACGTATTACGCGTTAAACCTTATATCATATGTATTCAAATTATAATTTAAATGAATGGTGCTCGAAAAGTTTAAAATTATATACGAGTATACGCTTGGTATTAGCATAACACACTTATAAGGGATCTTTAGTTAAGTCCTCTCCAATCAAAATCCTGACTACGTTACTGATGCGAGTAATGTTTAAACAATATTGCATTAAAATACAATAGTTAACAAAGATCTACGCGAGTTGCAATTGGCACGAACAAAAGAGGAATATTATATTATAATATATGAATACTTTTTATACTAACACAATGGTCTTTGTAAATAATAATAGGCAATAAAGTGGGAGGGAACATTTGCCGTTGCAGTGAAAATAATGAACAAAAAGCTACACAGAAAGCAGGAGCGATGTTCCGATTGGTGATCGTTTGTCTTTATTTATAGGAATAAATTCATAATACGAGCGGAACGAGGAAGCTATATTGGTTTTATATTGCGTTGTCTTTTTACGACTTTCGGCGCCGTTCATGGCCATTTTTTTAATGGTATAATCGTTGCATTTAAATGTAACACAATATACCACTGTTTTATGTTATCTTATACAGATTTCGTTTTATACGTTTAAGTATTTCTTATTATATTTACGTATATATATTGCTGTCGCAATAAAAATAACTATTTACATTTTTTGCATCAGTAAATTGCAAACCATTTATGACGGTAAAAAATACTAAAAATTAATATGTGTGTATGACATATGTATTTATATATATTATGTATACCTAATTTATTTTTATGATATAAAATATATAAAATATATTTTTACACATTTTTGATATTACTATTACTATAAGAAGTATTTTATATTTTTATGAATAAGTACATATACGATTTTACTGAGGTTCTAAATGTTGAGTTAATGAAATGACAACCAAGCAACTTACATTATAAAACGACTCATGATTATAACTAAAACTACTTAAGTATTTAAATAATTGATTGAATATACTATAACACTTTTGGATATTTATTGTCGAATTTTAAAAAGTAGTTTAAACAGTATATCTTTATTATTGATACTCAATACCGATGTATTTCGTATAGCTTAATTCCTATAATATGTTCATACTTCAATGATAATTATTGTTCCGAAAACCGTACGGATGAGACTTCACATGATTATAACCAGACACAAATTGGCATTTCTGTAATAGTGCGTAATAATAGGTCAAGGTCTGTAATTGGCTTCCGAATGTCTTCACGTACCGTCTTCGGTATGCCGATCCCCGAGAACGGGACGGTAACGTTTCGTGGGAAAGCCGATAATAACTGGCGCAAGCTTACATATTATTATCATCCGTATAGTTATGGGAAATGACGGCTGCGTATTATACCTATATAAACGGCCAACCCGAAAACTATAATAATAATGATTATATGAATGATTACATTCTGAATGTTTTTCGGTTAATCTGGTAAATTAGACCGATGTATTGTAATAATAATTATAATAATAATATCGATGTGGCGTAACTATACATACCCTATATGACCGCACTGAAACATATAAATCTCCACACTTATAAACAATACAAAATACCGATTTTGGGTGCATACGTATTATACGTGTAGATACTAGTTACCTATTTATACCAAAACAAGTTTATAAATTATAATAGTAAAAAACAACATTTATGCTTTAAATATGTAAACGTTTTGTGTAACCGTTGAACACATATTACAGAAAGTATTTTGAAATAACGTTATTACTTTTGTCATGTAATGTGTATTTTTTGCATGTGAATCTATTTTCATTTTTGTATTCCTATGAATTATAACGAATAGATAAGCGCATATATCTTAGCTAATATACAAATTATAAACAACTTACTTACAATAATCTATAATAGAAGTTTATCTTTGGGTTTGCGTTTTTGGTATTTTGTTTAATAATAATTCAAAAATGAATTACTCATATTTGTAATAGGTACTTACATAGGTAATTAGGTATGAGCACCTATAAGTGTATAATTATAATATACGAGTGTATTTTCTAATATAATTTTTTATACTATCGAATTCGAGTCTTGTTTGAGTTTTTGAGAAGCATATATACAATGCTTAATTAAGTATTTTCATTCGTTTCTTATACATATTACTTTAATGCACATAGCTGCATAGGATAACATAATATATAATATTGTGATTTAATAATTTTTAGTTTTTACCGGTAGTAACTACTAGTCTGTCAATGTACACATATAAAAATCTCAGCAGGAGAGTTATGCAGGTAGAGAGAGGGAGAACAAAATCGCGCGTCGAATATTCAAATGTCGCATATACCTGTGGGTATTTTAGATTTGAGTCGTTAAATTTATTTGGCACTGTATACACAACTTGACTGGCAATGTACGTTCAAATATATATATATAATATAAATACAGTGGTGAGACACTGTATATAAAATTAACAATTTATAATATACAATATACATATTATACATAATATGTTATATTCATGCGGAGGAGCTGTTTGAATATTCGCGTGTTACTGACACAATATTATTAAAAATTATTAATATTATTATTGTATACGTCGATATACTATAGTCAAAATATCACATATGAAGTCGTGAATTTGTGAATATATTTTATTTAAAATATTATATAATGTAAATATAATCTAATCTTATGTTAAAAATTTAAAATGCATCCCGATTGATTTATAAAATACTTAAATACCTACCACACTACATTAATTATATTATAGTTAATAATATGGTGGTATTTAATTTAATTATTATGGACAGTAACACATGCTGATGAATCCTAAAGAAATTGTTCATACAATTTACGTTTATAATATTATGTGATTTATGTTTTTGCATATACTCTCGAGAAAATGACATGTATTTGTAATGTTATACTTATAATTTTTAAGTTCTAAACTTATGTTTAATGAGGCTTGTAATGTAATACTTATTTTAAACAAGTTTTGAACTAAAATTTATTTTTTATTAATTTTAAATAAAAGGTTTGTATGACTGTAAATTTCAAGTCTTCTACGTAAAATTTTTAGTCTGGAAAATAAATTATTTTCATTCAATCTTCCGTTACCACCATGATCTCGATTTTTCTGTCATACTTTCTGTTTGAAAAATTACAATTAATAATATTCGATTAAGTGACACACTTGTAAGCACGTTTAAAGTTATTCTAGTAAGTACCTATACATAAATATTAAAAAATCAGATTTTAGTGTTAATAAATGTCAAAATTAACATTAACTTTTAAATTAAAAACAAAATCTTCTTGTTTTGATTAAAAAATACATGAAACCTTAATCTTATGAAATGAACATCGCGTGACTATTTTTTGAAAAAACACAAGGTACATTGAAATCTCAATCCTACTTGTAACAATAATAATTATTTTTTGCAGGAGTGGAGGCGCCATCTATACACACAGAACATACTGCATAATAAGTGCAATGATGTATTGAATGTTTGAGTATACCTATTATACAGCGGCGTATTTAGAGTTTTAATTCACTAGGTAAAGTTTGATATCCTCCTACTTCAAAAAAATATATCACTGCAGGTTACTATTGGCATACATGCAATAGCTTTGAAAAACACTCAATACATTCAATATTTGATATATATATTTATATATCAAATTTTTAGTTGTCTTAGTCATAAGTAAATAATAATAAAGTAATGTTGTCTAAAATCCATACATTTTAAATTTGTATATTTATACAAGTATCGGAGTATATAAGAAAAATGATTAAAATTAAAAATAGGAAACTACATAGTTATTTAATAATAAATTAATTTCAGGAAATCAAATAGATAATTTTGAATTTAGAGAAATATAACAACAAGTAATGTATTTTGATTATACAAATCATGATGTGTATATAATAATATATATTGTTTTTAAATTATAAAAAATAACTGTATACTTTTAATGAAAACCTATATCAATAATATTTATTAATCATAATAACAATAATTAAATTATATTTTATAAATAAAATGCGAAATACCTACTCAATCTCGACTGTACAACAAAATAATTGTGATATGATAATATTGTCCATATCTTTTTAACATTAATTCTAATGATGATGGTTTTGAGTGGAGGAAGCTCCACTATTGCACATTAATGATACTGCTTCTAAATCCCTAAATAATTTGCTGCTGGGGGCGACAGTAAACACTCATCCTATGAAGAGCATTGGATTCAATCTTAGCCTTCATTTAATAACTAGTTTGTTTTATTATTATTATTTTCATATACCTGTAAGTAAGTAAATGTATAATACTACTTAATTAATTTATTAAAATACGATAAGATAATAGTGTATGAATATAATTTTTTTAAATCCATCTCTATATAATTGGATTATTTGGAATATATTTTCACATTAATGTCACATACGACATACATACATAAAAAAAAAATTTCGTAAAACCAATACATTCTTTGCTTCGCACAGAATCTAAAATTTTAATGCTAGGTTATAATAGTGATGGAGTGTGGTTTCCAATAATTGTTCTAAGCTACAGTTTTAATAGGTCCTAATTATTTACTAATCCTCTCTTAAATAACTCTCGAAATATATTATGAGACCATATAAATAATATTGATTTGTATTGTCAAATCACGAACGACTGATGTAGGTAAACGTAGGTACTCGACGATGAGCGCACATGTAATTCTAATTTAATGTATAGAACAATATAACATATAATTATGATAAAAATTGTATGTTTTAACAGAACATATTAATAATTATTTATATATTATTGTATATTATTGTTCTTACGTATGACGAATAGGACTTGCTTAATTTTCCGCGAGCTGTAGTAACGCTGTAGGTTAAGTCGTCAATTGCCGTTGTCGTCATAATATATAATACTATTATAACTACAGCAGGGAGTCGAGGTATCATGCGACGAATGCGTGTATTCTATTTTATATTCATAATACGATAACACGATTATTATTATTATTAATATTATTGTTGCGTCTCTGCCCTCCGGTGTAGATGTGTTTTGTATATATACGACAGTGTATTATATATTAATATGTATATACTGTGTATAATATTATGTAATGTGTACAAACACATGTCTTGATGAGGTGCGCCAGTTCAAGCCGGTCGTTCTAGCCAAATAAATTCGTCTAATATAATTTATAATATATACACAGTCCCATAAATGTAGAATATAGTTATCGAAAATACTTTAATACGTTAAATGTATAGTTTTTTACTTATTAATATAAATGTTTAGCTGGTTGAATTGCCTCCTATATTATACGAGTATCTAGCAGCTTAAAAATTATTTAAAACAAAAATAATAATAATAATAAAATCCACGAGAACGATGCGCTGTCGTAACAAAATCACCGCGTAGGTACGCGAAAAGGGGCAAAACTCGTTTGGCGTGAATATATAGTATATAAATATACCTATTTAAATATATATATATAGTATATGTTAACTGAGTCGTCGTCCGCAGCTAATTGCCGTTGACATTCGCCGTGGGTGGCGACAATTATCTCCTGTGCACCCTCACCCTTGTGACAATATATAATATATAGGTACTTAGAGACCGATAAATATATTACTGAAACTCAAACCTCTCCATTCCTCGCCATCAAGATATCATGTACCTCTACATATACAGATACGTCTGTTTCAGTTGCAGTCACCCTTCGTCTGCACAGATTTACAAACTCGGGGCAAGGGTTTGAATAAGTAGTCGCGCAATAAAGAAGTAATAATATAATATAAGCTTTTTTTAGTTTTTTGTCACTTCCTTCACATATATTATTATACCAATCGTAGTAATACTCGAATTCAGAGTTTGTATACAACAGGCATTAAAATTCTTGAAGACTTCAATAGATATAATATATCCATGTACACGACGATCGACAGAAAGGTAACCACTGTAAGAGTCAGGACAAACACAATAATATAATTTAGTATATGCGTTTGTAAATAGATAACGATAAACCTATATTCGTTTCAAAACACTCATGTAACTGCTTTTGGTCGAAGCACCAGTATGGTATAATTATATGATTTAATATCACGATATTAGCATATAGCCTATTTGTAAACATATTATATCATCGGGTAGAATACAGCGATATGTTTGATAATCGTATCATATTATTATTGTAAATTTGATGATCAGTAAGCAGTTTATTTTGAGAGAGTACAATATTACAAGACTAACTTTTATTATAAATTTAAATATACTGTAGATATAGAATCATCTATATATTATATCAAAGGTATATAATATAATATTATATATTATTGTTTTAAAGTTCTACAACTCGCGATCATATTTTATATACCCAATTTGCCATCAACATTTATTCTTCAATTAAAACTTGTAATATATACGTTTTTTTTTATTTATTAGGTTTGGCTTGTCATTTAATTCGTCAGTTAAGACTTAACGTTTACAATAATTAACAACGTGTTCGACAACGACTTGAATAACAAGTGTAAATAAAATCAAAATCTCTTGAAGCATTCTTTTTTATGCGGATTGTTTATACTTTATATTCATACATATAAATATGATATAATATAATATATTATATCGGTTTATTGCCATATGCTAATTACACACCATAAACGTTTAATACGGACATACACCTAGCGATTTAGAATATCGTATTTGGCACGCAGTCTACATTAGGTAGTATACACCTATTCATTACACTACTTTAGTCTATAGGTACGGATATTATATACAATTACAATCGTGTTTTACAACCACGATGGTCTGAAACGTTGCCCGTATTTATCCTGCAAAACGTTGACGCCAACAACTGCACGGTACCTATATAATAATAATATTATACAGATATAATGTTTGCGACGATAATAATAAACACGTATTGTATCTCTATACATAGTACTTTATGGTCGAGAATAATATTGTTATATTATGCATATCATCCGGATGTGTCCCAATATAATGTAATAATAACGATTTCGTCGCTTTTATACAATAATAAGTAATATAGTATAAATAGTATAATATAATAATATGAAAGAATATATATATATGTATACCTATATAATAGTAAAATATTATATATGTGTCTCGCCTCGTCCGGTAATAATGTAATATATGCAGCTTGTATATTATTGCCGTACACTAACGAGATGTTCGGCGTGCGCATTTGTATTATATAATAATAATATATACTTACAACAATGGCGTCCATAGGTTGTAAACATTTTTTTTTTAATTGCTCAGTCGTGCCGTATATATAATATGTAATATACATTTGCGTGCATTTTTGCAGTACCGTGTGCATTCATATATTTATGTATATGAAAGGTTTACGCATATATCTGCAGTCGCGATGCTGATGGGTGGTTTATCGTGCATTTGATATGTAATATGAAGTACGTGTGCAGTACCATGTATAGAACAATATAATGTATATACGTGTGCACTGTGCAGTGTGCGTATACGGTGAACCGAATTCCGTTTAGTTTTATTGCCGCGTTTAATCGTCCACCGGTTGCAGCCGACGAGACGATGATGGTTAATTTCTTATACTTTCTCACTCTGTCTGTCTCATACGTTCAAATCATTATGAAAAAAGAAAATATGTATATTAATGACACCCAGTCGATCAAACGGCAATCCGCGGGGGTCTCGTCGTTCTTGTACGCGTGGACCACCTGTACAACAACACATACGTATACCCACATACATGAGTACCTCCGATGAGCAGCCGAAGACAAACTGGGAGACACCATTAACGACGACGATTATAGTAATATAATAACAATAATGATAATAATGGGGGATCTTCCCGAATAATAGTGGCGGTTAAAGCTCGACAAATATAAGGTGCCTATATATATATATATATATATATATATATATATATATATATATATAATATTCCCTTTATAGACTGTTCTCATATATATATTTATACGTTTTTCCTCTCGCGTCCCCCTCTTCACGGCTGCAACCTATCATAAAACCATATTCGCTTCTCTGCATTTTATGGGTTCACTGTAAGAATCTAAATACTAATAAAAAAAATAAAAAAAGGAAAAAAAAAGAATAACCCCGATGTCCTAACCCATTACACGGTTGATGACTGCGCCGCGTTCCATTTCCAACATGACCATCATATTATTATTATTGTTATCCAGATCCACAATACATCCACATATGTACATACAATCAACATACATGTGTATTGCGTATATATAATACATTGCTGCATTGATCTTCACCACTGTACTTATTTATTTTATTTTTTTATTTTTTGTTGGCCTTGCAGATTACACGCACGTAACCTGCTGTGTATACCTATATACACTGCACACTTTGAAATAAACACATACCTATGTATCTACATGTATATTTTATTTATTGAATTAAAATAACACGATGTTTATACTTGTATAAAAGCGTAAACGTATAAATTATATTCTATGGTGTCTTTTAAACCGGGTCGCGTAGTCTCGTTCCACTGGCTGTACTATATACAATACTAATTTTTATCCGTTTTTTAAATCACTGCCGCCGCAAAATGCCAAAATGATTTTATGTGTCGGCTATAAAAACACTGTAAGTTACCATCAAAAAAATTAGCAATAACACACACAGGAACCACTGTCTGAGAGAAAACATATACATTTTTATTCAAACATTGTTTAAACTGCTGTGTACGTTGAATCACATATATCACGTACATCCATCAGTAATAGAACCATAATACTGTGCATATTAATGGTTTTATAATAAATATATATATATACTTAAGCTAACCTATTATTTACTAATTAATGTGTTGTAAGTGCTTTTTTATTTTCATCAATCTTATGTGTATTATAAACATACGGAAGAGAAATTCTTTAAAGACTTAACAATAAAGATTTGATTTAACTGATCAGCAGGTAGTCAATGACGAATAAAAGATTATTAACGTTTTAAAACGTATAGAGCGCCTATCTATAACATTAATAAAAATTAATTATATTAAACCTCCAAAACCTATTAAAACAACAGGAACGATTATATAAATGACTATAAATAATAAAAAAAACACAATAATTTATATATATATAAGTTTCGATATTATCGGTTTTAACGGATTTTTACACTACTATACTGCAATATAAAAATTATATTATATAAAATATTAACTTTATGTTATTATTTTAATTTTTGAATTGAAATAATTAAAGGATTAGGATCATCGTGTCAAAAATGCTATATATGTATAGCCATATAGGTAATATTATAATCGTTAAATCGTAAACGTTTTTATTTTCGTTGACATATATATAAGCGGTTGACTAAAAATAAGACCAGTGATAATAATTTTCAGCATATAAAATATGTATATTGTATATTAATAAATAAATTGGACAACATTTTTATACTCGCGTATCCATTGGTTTTTATTTAATTTAAAAACTTAATTTGACATTATTGATATGTATAACGACTGTTCTGTTATATCATTATAATTTATAACATTCTGGTGTATGACATTTAATAGTATGTGTCAGATATTTCCTGTACGATTTATCAGATTCGTAGCTAATGAATGTAGACAGGTTAAACGCGTGAGCAACTTTTCGCAAAGTCACCAAAGATATTCGATTCCAATCATATTATTCCTAAATTGTTCTATGATACACTAATAAAATTGGAAAAAAAGCATAGGATCGTTTTAAAATCCTCTTTAAAAACACTGGTAATAGTAAATTCTTCATCGACCTATAGACATCTTCTATTTTAAACTTAAAACTTAATGGTAACGATATATTATCTTGGTTTACGATTATAAAAATCGCTTGTATTCTTTCCTTTTACTTTATTATTATACACCTCTGACCTATGTTGGCGGCTCTCTGCAATTCCTCCAATTATGGATACTATGCTTCTCTCGCTCGCACAGTGTTCAACGATATACAGATACACCTATTATAATACATACGTCTAGCTATAATGAGAAAACAATAATTTTCTTATAATTATTTAATTAAAATTTAAAAATCATTACATACACATGATAATATTATATTAATTTGTTCAATGGTTTATAGTAAACGGTTATATTATTATTGTGCAGTCATGATGAACTCGCTCCATGATATATTTTAAAATGAAATAGAATATACATGATATACGTACATACATGTATATATAATGCGAACTCGTTCATCTCTAAACGTGTCTTTTATATTTAATACGCCATTACATCACATTATTGCAGACGCATATTATGATATACAATGCGGAGTAACGTGGTTGTTACAGCGCGTTTATAACCACAGTTATATACTATTATTATTACTTCTATTATTATTATTTTTTTTTGGTATATAGGTACATAATAAAACTGAAACTGTTCATTATTTTGTTTATCGTTTGCGTTTGTCATGAGGCTATATAATATTATATTCTCCCGCCGACTCGTCCCAGATATTTTATCGGTAGCCTCGGGGGCAGCTCTGCAGCGATATACACATACCTATATACATATATACCGCTTAACCAATATATTTATATTATATATATGCATAATAAACATATACATGCGTATAGCGAACAATTCTATTATGAGAGCGCTTACTGGTCGTATTTTATTTGCATACATAGGTTCACAATTTGACGACTAGAAAGTACACACACATGTGTATATATACGGACGTAAGTACGGAATCTATATGAGGAGTAAATTTATGTATATTTATAGTACATACGGCCGTCGCGGTCGTTGTAACGTGTATTATATTATACGACCTGGATTTCCACAGATCGCAGCCGGGACTAAGCCACATATAACACACATATTATGATTTAATGATATCGTAATATATAGCCGTTTCGCGGGACATTTAAAATAGCACAGTCGTATATAAAGGTACGTACGACAGGTACACTTGGGTCATCGACTTGAAACAAAATACCTACTTAAAATACGTTTTGGTGGAAATTTATTTTCAGGTATCATCGTATTACCTGTATTGGTAATACAATATCGTATATACATTATTATTATGCAAGTAAAATTAATTTAGTTTCGACCAGACAACACAATAATTCCAAGTACCTAACATGTTTAGTATTTAACCAAATAATAGTAATACGCGTGGTTACTTGAGTATCAATTGCACTTTATTATCGTTAGTAAGATTACGCGAACATTTTTTATAGATCATCGTCATGAATAGGTACACAAAAAAGTTGTCGGAGCGCATTGTATTATACGAGTATGTCTACTACACATGTTTAAACGGTTCTACTGAGCATTATATACACAATACTTTCTTACATCTACTTTCCACATACAATATAAATACAAAACTCAGCTCACTAAAGAAACTTCCTAAGCATATTTGAAAATTATAAAGAATATAAAGAAGTTTACACAGACGCCTCTAAGACACAAAATCAAGTAGAGATCTCAATAATATTTAGAAACAAAAATGTATTGTTGAAATTATTAAACACATGTTCCATATACACGACCAAAGCAATAGTGATACTCGAGGCAATTAAAACAATCGTAGACGATAAACATCCCAGATCATATAATATGTAGTGACTCCTTTGGCACACTAAATAGCATAAAAAATCAGTTCAAATCCAAAGACATTACAATAAAAATACTGAATAAATTAAATGAAGCCTTATCTAAAAACAAAAAAATTCACTCTCATGTGAGTCCCCGGACATATCGGTATTAAAGGAAACGAAGTAGCTGACAAACAGTCCAAGATCGTCGCCACAAATTCTGAGTTTAAAACTATACCAGGAATATCCTAAAAATACCTATAAAAATACATAAATGATATAACCAATAAAAAATGGCTCAACACATGGAAACAATAAACTACCAAACTTAACACAATAAAAAGAAGTACCATTAGGTGGATAAATACTTCCTTAAAAAGAAAAGAAGAAAGATACTAAACCGATTAAAAATCGGACATACGCGTCTTACGCATGGGTACCTAATGGCAAAGGAAGAACCCCTGCATGCAAAGTCTGTGGCGTACAACTAACAGCGAAACACATCATAATCGAATGGCTCAAATACCAACAAGATCGACAAATCATCCGGCTAGACACGACACTTGACATTGCACTAAGACTCAAAACCGAAGAGAAGACCAAGATGTTACATTTTTTGAAATAAACAGGTCTCTACAATTTAATCTAATAATAATATGTAAACAATTTGTATATATGTACATTATGTACAATGTGACTATACTTATTTTAAATTTTGTATTATATATATATATAAAAAAAAACTTATGTAAAAACTGTAAATACTTTTAAACTAATTAAATTGTAGCTAATGGCCATAGTTGCCGAGTTTTATATGATCAATAAAAAAAAAAATACACAGTTATAATAATATGCATTTATTATGTAGAGATACGACGCGTATTTAGAAGCTAATTCTGTTAAATTGTATGCACAATTATTTTCGTTCGCCACCGATGGTACATTTCATAAACGAAGTCATTTCGAAGTCTTTCTTTCGAGTGAATAATACACCAACAGCACTAGTTTTTTTTTTTCATTACATAGTGTACTCAAGTTCATCGTCCAACTCTTAGTCCACAGATGACGGACCGCATATAAGGTACCTATAATAATGTAATAATATAATTGGACCGTGGCGGAGGCGATTGAGGTGATACTCTCTAGTTGGTCCTATAACCTCGGGGCTGAGGCGGTTACCATTGCAATGCAGAGCTACCGAGTTACACGCACACATACACATGTGTATAGTTATAATATTAATGAATATATATATTATATTAGTGTTACGGCCGACAGGCACGCGATCGTATCGGAATGTCATTATTATCATATGCGTATACCTATATATTCACCACGCTCGTATAATTTTCTCGTTCTGAGACGCATTCATACACATACACACACACACTAGTACACGCGCTACTCGGTCTTTACAAATCACTGTAATTTCGACGGTCCGTGTGGGTATAACGTGCATTATACCTACACACACATATTATACACATATTATATATATATATATACGCACACGTTAGCCATCTGTTCGCGATCGACCGAACGCGTGCCCTACATAATATTATATAATAATATTTCCCCGGAACACGCCCCCGGCGCGCGACGACACCGAAGTGTTGTTATTACTTTTTTTCAGCTCTTTCTTTTGGTAAATCATTTTTTAAACACGACTTTTTGTGTATATGTATACATAGGAGTATATAGGTACACCCGTACAATGTGTAGTATAAAATACTGCAGGCGCGTACGTATATTATCCGTCATTAACGAGACCGTAAACGCGCACCCGGCGATCGGAAAATAATGAAAAACAAACAATGCAGAGCAGCGGGTAGTTGATGATAGTGACTGTGACGCGATAGTTCGCGCGACTGTTTCACCCCGAACGAATGAATAATATGCGCGTAGCACGTATTGTTATATTATACAAAATTCGTTTTTATTTTTTATTTTTTCAATCGCGCGTTATCTTTCAACGTTATCAAAATCAATTTTTTATTTCATCGTTCTTATAGTTGATTCTTTTTTTATTTATATAATACTCGTATACTATAATTTGCGTACATCGTAGAGTAACGGTGATAGATCAAAGGGTTCGTGAGATCATATCATATATTTTTATTATAATATTATTCGATCAAAGGGACGGCATATGATGCATATATTATATTGTATATTATACACAGTTAGCAGGCTTATGAAAATCGATCGTTTAATAATTTATACGTGATAATATTATAATCGTCCATTAAAATCCAAAATCAAATAACGTTTGTGTATTTTGATTTTGCTAACAAAAATAATCGTATTTTTCAAAAATATATAGTATATTATTTTGAATAAATGGGATAAAGCTGTAATATTAGGCACACGATTTCATATTATACGAATTATTTTACTCATATAATATTATACTGCCTCTATTATACCTGTAATAGTATGTTGCATCATTTTTAATTCATTATACTGTGTTACCTATATACTATATACTATACAATACAGCATAATTTACATATATAAACTTAATATACATATTAAATCTTACTTAATATACACATTTTATAAAACAAGGTTATAACGTTATTAAGTTTAAAATAGAGATTTAAATATTTTATCAACGATATAATATATTGTATAATATTAGTGATATATTAAAATGAAATTTTCGAGTATAATTGTCACTTATACGTATTATACATAATATAATATGACTACTGAGATTCTAATTTAAATAGTCTAGTTTGTACTGATTGTAATTTTTAAATCAACTGCAATTAAAAAAAATTTTAGAAACTAAAAGACAAAATTATTATGTATATGTATATATTATTATTATGTTATGGATATATTATTATTATTATTATTCATATAATCATATTACATGCTATCCAACTCGTAGATACTACTAGTATTTGACAGAATATTATTTATCAATATTCGATTTTAAATATACACACACACACACACACACACACATATATATATATATATATATACAAAAATGTATATTATTTTATATTTTATCGCAATAAAGTTAAATTATTGCTGTCGATGTGTGGGAACGTTTTCTTTAGTTACACGCATAGACATTTATTTTATTCAACGACGTCGTTATGTTATGAATTATCACTTACTCACAAACAGAATATTTGTTGCGTTGTTGTGTATACCTATTTCAAGTGCGATGTATTAGCGATGTGTTAACATCATCCTAGTAACGGATAAATATGTAATCATATAAGTTGACAATTATGGTATATAAATGATATGAAATATTATACAAGAAAAAATATCGAGTTATGCACATCAAAGTTCTGATTAGTTTTTATTTAAATAGTACGAGTAAATTCTATATAGGTATATAATTTTAAGATAAATATATTTTTTTCAATTTGTATCGGTAGTAAGATAAAAATGCATAAAGCTCTTAATAACTTTAGTTTCACACGGCACATACACGTAAACACGCAGACGATTTTACATGAAGCAGCTCATCGATTTAGACAGCATTTGGAACAATACTCATGGTGAAGGGGTGTTGCGGTGGTTGTTAGGTAAATATATAATATATAGTGCTTATATATAAACACACAAATATACATACGAAGGTATAATATAATATAAACCTGTCGACATAATATAATATGCTATTTTGCGAATTATATATGCCGTAATGTACGTATTTTTACCCATAAAAATATATAGGTATATAGGTACGCGGCCGAGGAGACTGAACGCGTTTCGCATCCGCTTGCAAAACGAGTGCGTTTCTTTTCGAGGTTGTTGCTCCTCGTATTCACGTCTGACGCCCACGAGAATAATAATAATATATAAACTCCCGATAACATGAGAAATAAAAGAATAACCATTATTATATTATCGGTCGTAAGGAATAAATCATAAAAATACCAATTGTATGCAAAGCTTGTCGTCGTCAGCGGTGCACCAAACGTGCGCTTATATGATATAAGTACACGAGGTACCTGTAGCCTATGTAATACGCGTATATACGAATGTGAGAGACGCCATCACGGGCTCATAAATCCCCATCGGAAGCTCATTGATTCATTCCGGCCCAAGATCGCAGTCGCCGCCGCAGACGTTGTAAATACTCGGTTTTATATCAAATATTGTCAGACCACGTTCAATAAATCCGCTCGCTCGGTCGTATCGGAGATTTCTTTATAGGCATGCGCATATTATGTGCTGTATGTGTGGCATATAAACATACTTATAATGGTATAGTATAGTGCATATAGTATACAAATATCAGCGCGCGTGTATGTGTGTACATTGTGTAATAATAATGTACACGGAAATAAAAATATTATAACTGCACTCCAATGTTCTTTTGGACGCTACTTATATAATGCATTAAAATTTAAAATACATAGATACGTCAAAGGATACAGCGCTATTACATATAATGCATATGTATTGTCAAAATGAATTATATGTAGAATTATATATATATACTGCAGCTATATAGAGTTAAAACGACATTAAAAAGTAAAACTGTATGTATATATTATTTATATTGTATTATGTAAGTATATCAAACTTAAATGTAAATACCCATTGAAATTTATTTACTTTTCAGAAGGTAAATAACTACTAATAAATTATATTATAATATATATACAAATATAAATTAATAATCATGCAAGCCTAAATAATGTAGACTTTCTAAATAATATGTATATACGTATTATAATGCTCACTCGTATAGGTTCGCAGAATCGTTTTGTTGTGAAAACTGCGTTTTTCTCTTAGAATGTTTGGTGTTTTTTTTTTTTTATAAGCAATAAACATTGAACTGGCATAAAAATGGTATATATAAAATTCCCTTTTATGACATTCACACCGCAAATCTGTGGTTATCGGCATCTTTAGGCAATTCTTAGTAGAGAACATATAATATAGTAAACCACAATTTAATATTGCTTGTATATATATAATACGCACAAGGTTTAAAATGTTGGGTAAGGGCTAAACTAAAGCGTAAAAACAAATAACTAAACAATGATATATGTTATTTTTATAGTCATTTTTCACTGCTCAAACAAATTTATGGTTATTTTCTAATAAATAAAATCGTTAATAGTACCGTTTGTTTATGATATAGAAAATAATACCAATACTATAAAATGTTTATGTACAATATCTATAATTAATATTTTCACAAATATGTTTCTAAAACAATAATCTAGACATTTTGAATCATAATGAAATTTTATAATTCGGAATATATTTTTACGTAAGTGATGTTCTGCAACCAGTGTGATTTTGGTATCTCTTTAGTTCGTTTTACTAGGTATGCGATACCTGCAGCAGCACCTCAACTACATGAAGTATAAATCGTAAAATTTATGATATTTTATGATATTGGGTTGTTGAAAACCTAAAATGAACACAATGATCGTAAATCGTTGGTATATATTTCATTAAAAAAAAAAAAAAAAAAAAAAAAAAAACAAAGAAAAACTCTGAGGACAATGTAGAAAAACGACTTCTGGTCGGCGGCGGTATTCAATAAAAACGCAATTCGGGCACATTCGAGAAGGCATCCGCGTTGTATTATATACGATTTTTATGACATGTTTATTGTAATATGGAGCTGTTGTAAAATATAAAATAATCATAAAGATTCTCCGAATCTGCGCGCGTTTTGGTAGCTACCTCGTTAAAACGTTATTAGTGTGAACGCCGGGAGGTTCCGGGCGGGACAGCAGGAGCCTATAAACGTGTCACCTAAACTGGTGCTAATATAATGATCACTAGTGCAGCAGCTCGCCGTGGATTTCAATTTTAATCCGTTGGCTGATATATTGAATATTCATCGCGAGTAAGAACAGAAAAAAACACACGTCATTAGACGTCATATTGCGACGAAAACTGTGTATTTTTTCCTCTTAAAATATATCTATGTATACCGTATATATTTATGACGACATTGTTAATTAAATTTAACCAGGGTGGTCCTCCAGACACGGCAAGAGAAACTCCGCAGTGCATGAGTTGCATGTATACATAGATGTGTGTATATTATTATTACATACGTAATAATAAACGACGTATACCGCGGTGAAACGACGGCAGCAGTAGTGGTGCCAAGAACACGGAGACTTAAACGGTCGTTGATAAACATGCGTAGATGACAGTCGAAATGCAAATATTAGTGCACATTGTTTGAAGATAAGATTGACTATATAACATTAATAAATATGTTATATATTATAATATACGTTTATATATAGGTAATATTATACATAATATATAATAGTTTTAAAATAATTCATGTATAATCGGCACTCCGAAACCCGCGAGTTTGCTTTGGTAAAATGACGTATATGTTTATAATGTAGCTATATTGCGTAACATAATAATAATATATAAGCACAAATCACCAAGTTCTGAGTCCAGATTGTAATATGGAGTAGCCAAGCGAGATAATGTCTCCAGGGCCCAAGGATATATTGAACCTACAATATAATATATACTATTCGACTATAAAATTATACGAAATAATAATCGTTTTTACTTTTTTTTTTATACAAAATTCAACAATAATCATTTTTTTATAATTATACAATATATTACAACTAAAAACAAAATATACATTTATAATAACTTTTAAAATGCTTAACTATATCAATTGTTAACTCAAGCTATTGTTATAAATTTCAATAAAATTTATTTCATATTTGTGATGTACAATATACGATATAATATAATAATATAATATACGAGGTGTGATCAAAAAATACCGGGATTAAAATTATATCTGCGCTAAAAATAACCGAATAGGGAATATTCACACATCAAATAAAAATAGAGATAACACTCAATTACGTTATTCAAGCCGCGAGTTAATATTAACTGTTAGTAATGAACGAAAATTCATTGAAATCAGATACTTTTATTGTGTCTGCCGTTTTTGTCATGGCGAATAAACTCAAGCAGCGTGTTTGCATTAAATTTTGCGTTAAACTCAGTAAATCAGCGACTGAAACTTTTGAAATGATTAAAAAAGCATTTGAAGATGAAGCGATGAGCAGGTCTAAAACATTTGAATGGCATAAAAGGTTTATTGAGGGTCGTGAAGACATTAATGATGACTCTCGTGCTGGACGACCTTTAACATCAAGAAATGTGGAAATGGTGGCAAAAGTACGAAAAATTATTCGATCAGATCGACGAATGACGATAAGAGAACTTTCTAGTGAGTGTAACATTTCTTTTGGATCATGTCAAACTATTTTGACTGAAGATTTAGGCATGAGACGAGTCTGTGCAAAAATGGTCTCAAAATTGCTGTCTCAAGATCAAAAAAATCATCGAATTGAAGTTTGTCAAAGTTTGAAAGAACGAACACAAAATGACCCAGGGTTCATTAAAAATGTAATAACTGGTGATGAAACTTGGGTCTATGGTTATGACATAGAAACTAAACGACAGTCATCACAATGGAAATCAGTAACTTCACCAAGACCCAAAAAAGCTCGACAAGTTCGTTCTAACGTGAAGACCATGTTGATTACTTTTTTCGATATTAAAGGCCTTATTTATTACGAATTTGTTCCAACTGGTCAAACGGTTAATCAGACTTACTACAAATAAGTTTTAATTAAATTACGAGAAAAAATCCGTAAGAAACGTCCAGATCAGTTCCAAAATCGATCGTGGTTGTTACACCACGACAACGCGCCTGCTCATTCTGCCTTATCAATCCGTGAGTTTCTAGCTGATAAAAAAATTCCAGTTGTACCTCATCCCCCTTACTCGCCAGACCTCGCCCCTTGTGATTTTTTTTTATTTCCAAAAATTAAAACTGACCTCAAAGGACAAAGATTTGATGATATTGAAACAACAAAAAAGAATGCGGTGGATCAACTCAAACAACTTAAAGTTGAAGACTTCCAACACTGCTTCAAAAAGTGGCAGGAGAGATGGGACAAGTGTATAAAATCGGGCGGTGAATACTTTGAAGGAGACTAATATTTGAAATATTATTTGTACATTTAAATAAATGAAAAAAAAAATCCCGGTATTTTTTGATCACACCTCGTACATTTTATTCTATACTATTGCTTGTATATTTATTTATAAGAAATTTATTTTGATTTTTTCGTTGCATTTTATATTATTTTATTTTAAATTCTCTATGTCTTTATATCATAGAAGTGTAAATGATATTTAATAATGAAAAATAGCGTTGCATGGAGTATCTAATTAATAAAAAAATGTAATATTGATAATTTCACGTCCCATGCAGAAAATTTCCACATACCACATTTCGTTATCATTTAATATTTCAATTGATATTGATTAATGATATAATATACCTATATACAGTAAGTGATTTGAACTGATATCATGTGTAATCTTGTATTTTATTGCGTGAAGCGCAGGTTTCTATACTTTGATTCGATTATAATTATTACAAAGTTATAATAATTATTGTTATATTGTAATACGAGCATTCTTCTAACACACGTGCTGTACTAATACAATAATAATAAACCTAATCATATATATTAAACTACGCCTTACGAGACCATTGATCGCACATTAGGTATATAGTTATGTTGGAAAAAAAAATTAGTCATCATTAATTTTATAGACGCTTGTTAATAATGCTGTCACAATTGCGCATGTACACTACACTACGATAACATAGCATATAATAATATAAGCATATACCAAACGCTGCCCTCCAAATATTATGCGTTTTAATCAACATTCCAACGTGATTTAACATTTTTTCAACCATCCTCGCGCCCCCGCGATCTTTTCGTCTATTCTTTTAAAATATTCATTGGATATTAAACGGATCATATAAAGAAGACAAAAAGGGCTCCGGGTGGCGGTAGCCACCTTTAAATAGGGGCACCCTCTATGTATAGATCATTAAACACGGCGGGGCGCACGTTCATTAGTATTTATAGGTACCTATACATATCTTCGATAGTCTGCCGCAAACTTCTCACGAGATAAGTTGTTTGTTTTTACGTCTTCGTTTTTATTCCTTTTATTTTTCGTTTCGTTCTGTGCCGCCGTAGGGCAATATTCTTGAAATTTAATTTTCAAATTACAAATTATTTTTTTAAGCAAACGATATGTATAATACTATAATTGTATGTAGATATATAGATGTAGATAGGTATATTTTATATGTATACGAACATGCTATTTTGCACAAACATAATAATATCGGATTTTTGACGAAGAAGATCACCGCCATATGGTGGTCCAAAATATCATAAACGGATTACGTGTGGTTAATAATATAACTACATTTTTATTATACGAAAACGATTACTATATGAATGTTATAGGTATATGTATCAGTTAGTCGGTACGGCTGGTGAGTCTACTACTGTCGTTTGCAATTTTATGCGTTTTACTTTACTCTTACGCGTTGTTTTGTATACCTGTAAAGATACTGCAGATATTATTGTTACCAAATGATAGTAAACTGAATAATTAACTTTTTATTGTAAAAAAAAAAAATATAATATAAAAACATAAAAAATACAAAGGTATTGATCCCAGTCGGAATGCCGAACATGTAGTGAACATGTTTTATATTTATTGAATTTGACCGTGTAACATACGCGTATATTATTTCTTACTACTATGTATATATTATAACATACATATTATAATATTATTATTATTTTCACGCTATAACCATTTTTGAAATTCCGTAGCATTATAATAACTATACGATATATTTCGTAGTAGATCGTGGGAATGACGAGTTTTTACGGATGCCAAAGTGTCATATTAATCTCCCTTTCGTAATAATAATAATAATAATTTTATTTCATTTTTTTCCTTCGAGTCAATTGACTTATGGTATATAGTACGCCCGGAGGCTGGGGAATCAAAACATACAAGACGTATTCGCCCGTGTAGATAATGTTGCAGAGAAACAATGTAAACCGGAGCCTCGTGATAAATCATGGGTTTTCGAACAGATATACGATTAAAATGAAAAAATAACACGAAAATAAAAACAATATACACACATACATATTATACGAATATGTAGAGTTCCAGTGGCCTCAGGCTCCTCGAAGGCCCCCCGGTGAGCCGGTAACCGACGCTCCGAATAATTGGAAAATGTTATAATGAACACGGTAATTTATGAGTCTACTGGACGATCGATATGTGACCATGATATTAACCATCGTCAACTTTTGATCTACATAATACGCTTATAACTAAAAAGCGCATATTAATTCAATTATCTTGTGCATATATCATATTATTATAACACTTAACGCTTATCATGCACTATATTCTCTACAATAAACGTTGTTATACGTATTGTCATGACATGTATAGGCATGTGTAGAATACTTATACAATGAAGAAAGTAGAAATTCGTTCCAAATTAATACACATATTACATAGTTAAAATAATATAAGTACACAATGAAATAATATATCACATGAAACAATTAAAAAGCTAATTGATGAAAATTTAGGAATTTTTTTTTAATATATAATAAATAATAACTAATAAGAGATAAAAATGATCGATACAGCTGATATTAATGTATTATTACATTCATTGTATTAGCATATAGGTTAAGTGTTTTAATGAAATATATTTTAAAAAAATAATAGAAAATTAACGTGTATTTTTATATATGACTATATGTAGACATGTAGTTAAAATTTCAGCAATCAGAGTTTATTCAAATGTATATAACTTGTCAAAAAAATAATACTCAAACTCGTCTCGTTACGTAATACCAGTAACTTGTAGATAGACTACAGTCATATCAATTATAATAAATACGTCGACATATTATTATAGTCTTACCGAATTATTAGGGTGTTTGACCTGTAATAAATCCTCTATGGACCTACGGGTTAGCGTAGTTATACTGACCATATGATTTTTTTTTCGGGTTTTATCTTTATATACATCAAGATTTTTATAAGACGTGCAATGTAAATCAATGTTGCCAGCAAGTTACAACGAAATTTAAAAAACATACACTAATTTAAGGAATATATTATAATATTTATAGTGTTCAATGTTCATAATTATTTTTCGTTGAATCTCTTTTGAATATATATATATATGTATATTATATGGATATTTAAATTCGAAAACTGTTATTTTTATATATCTACTGTTAAGATAAGCATAGTTGTGACAAATTAAATATAAGATTTAAGAATTTACACACAAAAACCAGTCCGTTCGTACAAACAACGGCAATATATTGTTTGTCGCTCTGAAGTTGAAACCACTCGCGTAACAATATATACGTACATCGACTTGCACACACGATCCCGGAAGACACAATATATTATTATTGTGCCACGATAACTTGCCGGACAATATGTTATACATTTATAATATATATTATATAACGATACGCCGATACAATAATATAATATATCGTCGTTGGTCAAGGTAATTCCCTAAACAAATCAAAAAATTTTAAAAGTTAGGTTCACCGATACAGCTGTGCGCCCGCGGCACAATAATATTGTCTATATACCTATACATTATACTTATAAGATTAATTACTGCGTTGGTTAGCTGACTGGAGTCTGTCGTCTGTGCAACAGCTAAAGACGAAATGGCCTAGTGGAATACCGAGACAAATCCCGGTGGCCCGTTTCAATAATATAGATTAAATAGCCCGATAATATTTCAGGAATTAAAAATATAATAATTATAATATATATATATAATGTATAAATAAGTATATTAAAGCATATCTCTTTGTGTGATTTTAATTATCATAATAATCGATAATATAATAATATTATGAAGTGATCAAGTGTATTTTCGAATATCATATATTTTTTCTTGGTAATTTTTTTGAATGATTTAAACAATATACATTTATAATATTATTCTACTTATATAATAACTTGAAAAAAACGTGCGTAATGATTTAAATAGTTTTTTGGCGTGTGTATACATTTATTATTTAACTATATTATATAGTATGTACCTATGTACACACATTGAAGTTCTAAAAAATACAATATTATTAAATCTTTACATAAGGGTTGCCAAACTTTAAAAATTTATAATTTATAACTGAGAAAAAAATGAATGACGTTTATTTATAATTTAGAAGAATCTGGCGTTATCCATTTATATTTATATATTAAATGTTGAAAATGATTTTTAGATAATAGGTAAAGGCGTGCTTTATCATTATCATACTTTAAAAATACCTCTGCGACCCAAATCATTGTTAATTAAATTATAAAATGGAATTCTAACCTTGTTATTTTTTGGCTTGACAATAAAAAATTCCCTGCCTGAAGTATTAACTCAATCCGCCTATGGCAACAGTTATGATGGGGGTTAGAAATTGTGAACCCGTCCCGATACGTACTTACTTATTTTTTTTCTCTTTTTATACTTTTTATTTCTTATTATACCAGTCAGCTAGCCTGCTGTTCAATCTGCCACAAGTTGTTATTTCTCGTATATCCTAATACGTGCGCGTTATTTGATGTATATAAATTGTTGTATAATATGCATCACCGGTCGGTCGATCGATCGCCTATCAAAACAATCAGAAATTAGTGGTCCCATTGTGTCGGTATAAGCGAGGTGTATTGCGCTGTATATACACTGCCTACCAACCTACCCGTATGTGGTTTATGTATAAGATATGTGCTTCAAGATAAATGAATACGACGTTACCGCCGAAGCAGACAGAATACGTGGCAGAATTCTTTTTCTAGCTGCTGCCGCTGCTGAAGCGACGGGATGATGACGGCGAAATGTTCTCATCTTCGACGAAGACGGGTGCGAAACATATGGTTTTCGGGCGCCACGCAGTGAGTATGTGTGTATATATAAATATACATAGGGTTATATGCGTTATTATCGAATTAGCATAATGTGCTTATATGCACCGCCGCCGTGTATGACGGTGAAACACACGTAACCGAGTTGTAGATGTTTTAGAGAAAAAAAACTGAAAGGCATATCTTATGATTAATGGCTACGTTTGGGACCGCGGTAAATGACGTTCGAGGGGTTATGTGTTATATTATATTATTACCTATGGATACGTGTTGTGTTGCCAATTGAAGAAGTCGCTTGCTTTTTTTCTTGGCCGTCAGAGCGGACGAGAAAAAAAAGCTAATTAGAGAACCAGCGGGAAGCGCACAGCCGGGTGACCACAGGGGTCTTTGCGGGTCTCTCGCGGCCCTTCGTCTGTCTGCGCGGACACGCCCTGCTACTGTAGAAGCGCTCGTCGGTCTGAATCGGTATTTATACGATGGTTGTGGTTATGCCGCGAGGGACCGGTGTTTAACAGAACTAATAAACCGTCTAATGTTTCCCCGATGACGACGGCGACGACGATGATGATGAAGAAGTGTTTTTGGCCGGTTCTTTGTCGGCGGGTGGCAAAACTGCCGTATTGGTTGGCAGTCCGATGATTAAATGTTTTTTGAATTCTTCCACTGTCTGGTCTACGGATACCTTATAAACGCCGCCGACGGCGTTTCGAACGTTTGCAGTATTTCTCCTCAATAATTCGCGTGTTTACAATGTAAAATCAAAACCGCTACTACGTACACTTAATAATAATAGGTATAGGTACATTCACGCGCGCGCTGCTGCTGATACAAAGAACCAACATCGCTTATGCGTTTTGCTACAATGATTGGTTTGTAAAGGGACCGTTTTGTTGTTATTAATGTTTCGATTACCTAAATGATAATCAAGTGACTTTGAGTTGTAGAATAAGTGACGTCACTGATCACGTTCAGAATATTGGATGGGTGTTAAACTGGTTTATTATTTTGTAATAAATCACAGTACAAATATATATATATTATTTGAAAGTAATAATTTAAAACGGTTTATATATCATAGCGATACAGCTCGGTAAGAGAAAAAATATAATTTATAATATTAAATCAGCGAATACGTACTTAGGTACGTGTAACCAATAAGAAGTCACCAATATAGAATTGATAAAAACATTTTATAGAGCTAAAAAAAGTAACATGAACATATATTATTGTCAATTTCAAAAAAATAAATAGCACGGGTAAATCATATATTATATATGTATTATAATACACATATTATACAGCCGGGAAGTCGAAATATTGCAAATAAAGTATGTATATAATATGTCCGCACTACACTAAATTTATTTAGAATATTATGCAAACCAATGCCAAAATAATTTCGTGGACAGAAAATTATCATACAAGCATATTTTATCATGTACAATATCGCGTTTTAGAAAATAGCTGCTAATAATGCAAAATACAGTTAGAAATGGAATATCGAAGAGTTGTATTCAGTTTATTATGAATAAGCAGTGTATAAATTATATAATGTGGCAGGTATATATAAAAGTATACTAATGTGTGTAGGTTGCACAATATATTATATTTTTCTCTCAATACAATACTAATCATGCATATAACATTGAGGCAGTTTGCGAGTAGTATAGCCAAAAAAAAATATGTATAGGTACCTATCGCGTTTCGCGATTCTATTCACAGTAAACATATTATTTAATAATATACGCATGACCATACATCATAGAACGCGATCTAAATGAACACGGTGAACACTGGATCATTAAAATGTATAAACGGTAAATGTATATTTGGCTCTCTAACAGAAAACCTCTCGTGACGCAGTCCTATTCGGCAGTGCGATTTGCAGCGGGTTTCGCGTGTCGGCGCGACCTACCTATATTATTATATATTCTGAGACCTGCATCGTCCGTCGTGTGGTCGTCGCCGCCGTTGTAGGACGATAAACCCATCAGAAGTGGCGACGTCCCGCGTGGCCCTTTCCGGTAGCCTTGTGCGTGAAACATATATTATTATTATTATCGCATATGTATGTACACGTGTAGAACTACGGTGTAAGTAGGTAATAATACAAATATATCATAAGAGCACATATATTATATTATAATATGAGCGCGTGACGGTGGCCAATAAAAAAAAAAAAAAAAATCGCGGCGGTAGTGAGACTGCAGGTATATATAACATGTGCGTAGTACCCATATCGTGATCGCGACATTTATTTATTATTATTTTTATTTTATACGCACACACACACATACGCGGTATATTGTGTACACCACCGGCTTTTCTCTCGGATCACGCGATCCAAATATTTAGACAACGACGGCGCGTGCATGAATAATCGCGTCTGTGGCTGTTATAATATTGTTGTACTGTAACGGGCAAAAATAAGCGATTAAAATATATCAAACGACACGGATC
The DNA here is from genome assembly GCA_036289425.1 of Rhopalosiphum nymphaeae. Classification (NCBI taxonomy): domain Eukaryota; kingdom Metazoa; phylum Arthropoda; class Insecta; order Hemiptera; family Aphididae; genus Rhopalosiphum; species Rhopalosiphum nymphaeae. The sequence goes on along the minus strand of JAZAQC010000012.1, from coordinate 3,836,532 downwards.
TCGCCGCGCTTTTGCGTGTGGGTCCGGTAGTATGACACACGCGGTGGCCGCGACGATTTTGCCCACACATAGCAGCTATTATGATATAGACTACACTATTAGTCTATAACTCATGTGTACGCAATACGAACGGAGGACCGACTTGCGGTCGGTGCCCGGTGGTAAGTATCCTACGTATATAACGCGCTGTGGGGTGGGCTGGGCGAGAAATGATACTAATAATGATAATAATATAATAATAAACAAAAGTTATAGACGTTTGCGGGCAGTACATAATATTATAACGATGACAAATACTGTGCAGGATATATATATATTATATTATATGCATATGTACATTGTACACGCATTAAACATTTTAAATCATCGTATACCACAGCATATTATTATTTTAATAATAATATACTATTTACCGAAACCACTACATAATAATGCAATATAATAATATTATGCACTTGAGTTGCACTATAGCACCACACACGTCACACACATACACACATTACATGATACGTTTTGCACACGCACAAAGAGACACTTACACACATATACGTGACATATTATTCGCGGATCCGGTCGGAATGCAGTCTCCAGTAGATATAATGTGTACAATAATAATAATAATAATACGCGCGCGCGACGAGCGAGACCAGTTTGGCAGCCATTTGTCACGTATATATTATAATATTATTATGGGACCCCCTATGTGCCGCTGCTAAGCCGCGCATAGGTATGGCATGACGACAAGTAAATAAGGCACGTCGTCACTCTTATAAATGTATAATATTACATTGTGCCTATAATTGTAGGTATTATCACTATAATATATGTATTAATCGTCGATGTGACAACACACAGAATTGTTCAACAGTAAACGCTGCTACATGAGGGTTTGCACAAAACTACCACTATGTAATAAGTGTATATTTCAATATAACCGTTGTAATTTTTAAAGTTTATTAAACTGTTATATAATGTTTTCATTTAAAATGCCATGACGAATCATTTCACGTACCAAAGAAGTTAAATTTTTAAGATAAAATATTAAAAACAAGCTAATAACTTAAAAAAAAAAAAAATTATACGAAATGGTCAAAATTCACTAGGTTTTATAAAATCAACAGTTTAACATCGTCGTTCATTGTAATAGTGCAATCTAAATAAACATTCACCACTCTAATAGTGCGTAAATTTACTTGTATATTATTATATATTATGTAGGTACTTCCATAGAACTTACTAGTTATTATACATATACAATTAATTTATTATTATTGTCATTCTATATTACTACAGTGGTTAAATTTATTAATTGTATTGACAAATTATTGTTGTTATTATTTTATCAAAACTACTCAACCACTATGTATTATAATATATCACTATTCGTTGTTTTATTACAGATTATAGTATCTATAGTTTATGGTATAAAACAATTTTAAATATTATATAATGATATAATTAGGTTATATCTTAAGTTATATCTAAGGAATAAAAAATGTATACAGTTAAAGTTTAAATTACCAAAATTATATACATTAAATATTATATGTTTTTCATATAATGTAGAATATAGAGTCTTAATGAATAAAAATTAGAAAGACAAACGATGGTGTACAACTTCGAAGGAAAATAATAATTACGATTATCAATATACGATATTCATAATATAAGAATTGTATACTATCAATTTCAAATGTAATTGCTGTGTTTTGAAACGAATAATAGATACGTTTATTCGGTTATTTTACGGCTTAAACTATTATAACTAGAAAAGAAAATATAGAATATACATAAAAAATACATCGGAAACGTTTCTTTGGTGTTGAAGACCGACTTATCTATCGTTTGTTCAATGTCAGCAAACTGGAAATCAATATTTGCCCGAAACGTCGTAAAACGTATTATTATTTAAAGATGAACGGCGAAAACGTGTTAATTTTGTCTTTTCGACGACAGTTCCCACGGACATGAGGTGCTGTGTTTACCTAACCCAACTAACCGATCCTGTGTACACAGGGTAATGACAATTACCTAAATTACCCTATAGAGCCGTAGTTACTTATACCAAATAATAGTTATATTGTAATAATCAAATATAAATATATATGCAAGCACATAGAAACATATTATTTAATAGCTGTATATAGGTATATAAGATTATACGCAATCGGTTGTAAGAAATTTACGATTTCCGCTCTCAATAATAATATATATAGACATAATAATATTATTATTATAATTTAGTACACCACTGCAGTAATATAAAATAATATGCATTTTCTTGTGATTTTTGAGTGGTCGTTTTTATATACAAACAACTTGATGCAAGTTAACTCGTATTGTATATTCATGTAATTTAATATTATGTATATACGCATATATTATTATTTATTAGTTGCCAATAGCTAAAACTAATAATCAAAATAATTGTTTATTTATGACATAAACTGATATTTCTTATTTTACTTTATATAGTTTTACGATAGTCTTCTAATGCTATATAATACCATGGTACGTATACAAATCGCTGTAACATATAACTAATTTTTTGCCATAAAGATACCTACACCTACACAATAATTATAAATAGGAAATATGAACCTAGGTATTTTTAGATTAAAATCTCGTAAGACATTTGATATTTGAAAATTATAATAAGTGGCTAGTTATAACATAACCTAATAAGACAACCTCACATAAACAAACAAAACAAATTAGATTACAATTTTTAATTTTTTTTACTTTATTACAACACAAGTAATTCATGTTATTTCGTTATTAAATGTAAACATTTACCTACATAGTTTAGGTTTACTATAAACAAAGTATAAAATAATATTACTAATGCGTTTGAAAAAAATTATTGCTTTTAGTTAATAGTAATTTACTAATTTTGGTTTTTAAGTTTTTAGATTCAAAACAATGAACAATGAGCAGATATCAAAGGAAATAAAAGTTAGATTAAATAAAGTTTGCAATCTTTTAAAAGAAATCGAGGACATCTTATGCAAAGAAAAAAATGAGAATCAAATGAGGCAATTATCAAATTTAGACTATTCATGCAATTGTATTTGTGAAAAACAATCAACACCTCAAATTTTGAGTGAAAAATTAGAAAAAGTATCCAATCATAGAAAAGATGACAATAATAGAATATACGAGAAAATGTATAAGCCGTGTTTTGAAAAATATGTAAAATGTAAAAACTTAGATAAAGGAAACATATCTTCTGATATAAATTACTCCAGTTCATGTTGTGAGAAACATTATGAAGAAAATCGTGAAAAAAATAATTCAAAATCCCCAAACGTTTTGTGTTGCAGTATATCTAACAAGCAATTTTATAATAATACACAAAATGATTATATGCATGAACTGTTTAAAAACAAAATAAATTGTATTACACAAAAGTATATGTCATATTTCAATGAAATCAATAAAAATGAACCAACTACTACAATGTGTTCAACAATTAATTCAAAAAGAACACCACAAAAATAATTAAAATTTGAATGTAACAGGCGCCAATCAAAAAGGTTCAAATTACTTGATAAATATTGGGGTTGAACCCACTAGGTACGACCTCGGTAAATATTAATTATTGTTTTTATTTTATTGAATTTAATCATAGTCAAATAAATACAAAAGATTCTTGCAACTATGGTATATTTTAAGATTTGAATTACAATAAAGCTTCCCCTAAGTGGATACAAATTAATTTATATTAATTTCATTTCAGCAATTTGTATACAAATCACGATAATTTCCTATTTTTTTGCTCAACCAGGATCACGAATATAGTTAGGTAAGAAGGTGAAAATATATGAGTTTGAACTTCCACCATTAATGAATGACTTGACATACTATATGCAACTTATTAATCGACCCGAGAAAAAGTTTTAAAAAAAAAAGAAAATATTTGTAGGATTACTATTAATTATGATTATTATGTGTTTAGGTATATATTTTATGTTGTATTTATGTATCTTTACATAAAGTGATAGTTTAAAAATAATCTCGAATTGCTATACAGTATCAAATAAACTTTTAATGTAGTAGGTAAACCTTATTGTAAACAAACAATGTTAATAATTTTGTTTTTTACAGCATAATGTGAAAATTAAAATTAAAAAAAAGTATATGTTCACAATATTAACATTTTTTATACAAGTTCAAAAGTTCAAATAGTTCAATAGTTAAACTCAAATTTTGTACGGTTTAATATAAGTAAAAAACATAATATTTTAATTACAATATTGTTTTTACTTATTGTTTACAAATGCCAGGGGAGCACATTACTTATTCTTTATTGTTCAATGTTATTTATTAATACATATAATCATCTGATCTTAATGAAAAGAAAACAATCGACAATAAAAGAATTAACATCTTATATGACATCTCATCTTATATTTATAATCAATGGTACATAATATTATAATATGCACTCGAGCAGTATAAGAGCGTGGACGACGATTTGAATGATTAAATAACAAAAAGCACGTGCTTTTACGTAAATATTGTTTTTTTTTTAACTTTTAAAATCCTTCATTAATGGGTTCATCACGTAAAAAACAACAATAGACATAATACCTATTCTTAATATGATAAGGTTTTTATATCGCGTAAGTACTGTTATTAACGTTTATTATTTAAATATGTAAACATTTAATTGTTGAGTTCTTTATAAACAAATGTTATTCAATACAATATAAGTACATCAAACTAGGTAAAACCTATTACATTTTCACTGTTAAAATAATCACCTTGCATAATACATAAATAATCATATTTAACTATTATTAATCTATAACATTTACATAACACACACATAGATATTTATATATTATATAGTTAACTACATTTGATAGATGGTCGGATTTTTATGATTATATGTATAGCATGTATATGTATAATGCACGTTCTAGTGTGATGAGTTTTTCACCGCGGCGAATAAATGACAAAACGACACCTCTAACGAACCTATTGGTTCGGTTAAATTACTAAAAACGATGTAATCAGCTCTGATGAAGGATCAACATCCCACTTGAGTGATTACTATACGAAAATCCGGTCGGTGCGGTATATGTTATCAACCAACCAACCAACAAACCAGTCAAACAGTCAAACACCATTGGAACAGTGACACGTTGTACCTAACTATATACGATCAATTATTTGTATATTATGGAACCGCGTAGGGAATATATCTATCCAAGTGAAACAAATAGTATTTGTCATAGCTAATGAAATCGCTTGTTCAACTCGTTTGTTCAGGACACATTAAATTAGCATTATAATATCCATTGTGCTGTTTTGCGTAGTTGTAATACTGTAAGTATGTGAGAATAGGTATAGTATAAATAACTAATAATATTATTATAGTGAAAAAAAATATACTTATTTTTAGTAATTTTGTTAGAAAATGTTATTATATGTGGACAAAGATGGGTTTTATTTTATTCGTTCCGAAAACGTATACATACGTCTTGACATTTTGTAAACATGCAATACTCTAAAGAGTAATATTATTGTACCTATCTCATATTGCTGATATTATTTATAGAGCTGCCTACTAAAAACTTGGAATAATTTAACTATATTTATATAATAAAAAACATAATAAATATTATGAGATTTTTTTTTTTGTTCTCCTATGACAGTATATCACGTAAGGATATTAGGATAGCCGATTTTTTTTGGCCACAGCATATTCTCATACTGGACAGTGTTTATTTAGGTACCTATATTATATACACGAATAGATTGAAATGAAAATCCAGAATGATAAAACTACTTTTTGATTTGCTTCGGGGTCCGTATTTTACTAGGTACGTTTGATTGCTGTATACCATGTATAAGTATACAGCCGGATTAGTTATAGACAGCAGCTGCAGCCGCAGTCATTTCATAAACCCGAGATCGTAGTGTAATAGAGACAGGTCCTATATTATAACGTCATGATATTATCCTAATATTATTATATATTATATTGAAACGCGAGCGTTCAGTGTTTTGATACGGACTTATATTATTATTGTTGTAGGTATGTGTATATGTAGATCACGGATTGTTTTTCGTTTTTACCCTATCAGTCATGTATTGACACGGCCCCGCCGTATAGCTGTCCGGCGCACGAGAATGCTGTCCGTTGGAATGCATACCGCGCGCGCCGACGTTATTAATATTTGACCACGTACAATAATAACGTTTTAATACCTTGATAGGATCTGACACGTGAAAAATGATGCGCGAAGCTATCCGTATAGTTATGGAGGCGGTCCCACTCCGGCGGAGTGTACTGTTGTAGGTACATTATGTGTGTATGGGATATAAGAAAAAATTCGTCAGTTCATTGTTCTTATACCGAATTTATTTTTTTAACCTCGTCGTACGATTCCATTATTAAAAAACCCGACTGACGTCATGTGGAGAGCGACAATATTGTGTTCGGTAGGACCGTTTTACAAGCACCGACCAATAAATCTTGACACGCCGCAAACATCTATTGCACACGCACGCACATACACACGCGATATTGTATGCGGGGTCCTCATCGTTTTCGTTTTATTTTTGGAGCTGCTGACGGCGTATAATCGATTCGGACGCGTATATTATTATAATATTACATTATAACATGCGCGCGATATCTTGTATATATATATGTATACACACAATGATACCACGCAGCATATTATTGTATTATGATTATGTATATAATACGCGGCAGCCGAAAAAATAGTCCCTTCGCACCGTTATCCATCGTATCGTTATTAATATTATTATTGTGGACATGGTAATCGTCATCGAAAAGTACATTTCGTCGGCTATACGGTGCTCGGCTTCTACCACTAATCATATTATATGTATGATAATATTATATAATGTGATTAATCGTATATTCGTATTTATAGGTACGTACCGCAGACATTGGACACAGTTAATATAATAATATGTTATTATATTATATTTTTTATTATTTAATAAAATGAAACAATACTAATTTATATAGTCTATCTAACTTATATAGATAGATAGATAGATAGATAGATAGATAGATAGATAGATAAATATGAATATTTAACATGATAATATTTAAATTATAATAAATAACAATAATAATATCTAAACAGGCTGAACATAAAGTTGGTTAGATACTATAAATAATAATAATAGTGTAAAGAAGAAAAATTTTAACCAAGATGTATAATAATAATAAGAATTAACTTAAAATATGGTAATAACTAATAAGATCATGTGGACAACTGCGTTTAAGTCGTATTTGAGATGAAGAACATACCAACATATAAATTGAAGCGAATTGAGCCTGTTGATCTAAGTGGTAAATTAGAGAAATTTACAGCCAAGCCATAATTTTATGGACATGCACGTGTATTATTTTGATGGTAGTTATTATTCATCATCGATCAAGAAAGATGTGGACAATGGGAAATAGTAAAAACGCGTTTAAAACAATATTATCTTGCCTCTTGCTGTTGTGTACTTATATAATAAATATTATATTTATTATATACTTGTTGATTATTTCAATTGGTATATACATATTTATATTAAAATGTGTGTATGTATGTATTCCTGTTTAGTTTCAACCGTATAAAATGCAATGAATCACGAGAAAATTGAGTATGAGCCGGTTTAATATGTTTCTACGTGTATTCGCACGATCTCGTTAACTGTTCTCGTCTACTAATAAAATTAGTTGATGTCCAAACTATGAAAAATTATACAGTGTTAGATTCAAATATCGTTTATTTAATGAAAAAAAATGCATTTTTTTAAAATGTCATTAAGTGCAAAGAAAATCATCACCATTTCATAAAATAGATAATTTTTCAAGGAAAAAAATGTAATTAAGTGACTACGAATTTACGATATTTATATTTTTTTTTATGTAAATAAATGTATGTTCAGATGAGGTTAACTATAGACTCAACTTGGAGACTATTGAACTAATTGGAACTATATTATAAACACTTGCACATATTCTTTGAGATTTATAGAGAATATTTATAACTTTGTTTTAACAAGCTTTGTAAATATATACACGTATAAGTTGCCATTGGTTACAGAAAATGACTAAAACAAATTGTCTATATAATCCGTCTTTTATAAAATCAATTTCAAAAATTGTTTTTAGAGATATATATCAGGCAAGTTTAGAGACTATAGTTGAAACCAAGTGTCAAGTAACTATAGACGAATTACCCATATAAATATAATTAGTTCATAGAACGAAATACAAACACTATATTGCTTTTGGTTAGGCATTTTATATCTAATGTAAATTTGTTTTAATTAAATATTATTTTCAAATAAATTATAATAGTTACTTAACGATTAAAAATATTTTTAGGTACTATAAAACACTATACGCGATAATGTCATATTATTCTAAATCTAGACTGCGTGAACGACATAATTCTTATAAGTAATTTTTGTATAATTTTTATCCGTTTTAATTATGCGTGTACAAATTATATTATATTTTATGATCATGATATATACGTATACATACTGCTTGTATAGCCGTATAGGTATCCGTGTCCGTATGTGTATAATGAGTGCAGTTTGTTTTATTAAGTTATTGTCCAAACTATATAATATCGTCAAGGTTAAATCAAAAATTTATACGACTGCAATATCAGTGTGGGCGCGTTTACATATTACATTTTGTGAATAGAACGTTGTAAAAAATTTATATTACACACACTGCAAACATACGATTTGTATATGTTTTGTTAAGACATATGCGTAATTTAAATCCCAAACGATTTTAAAAATTGAATTCCCCAATAAACTTATTGTATAAGTTATATATACATCAGTATGTATATAATATTTTGCAGCCATTAACATGTATACGGAGTTAAGAGTCATTTTAAATCATAATAATATAAGTTGTGTATTATTATAACGAAAAACGATCAATATCGACGGTTTAATAATCTGTCGGCGAGTTTTGCCGGATATTTTATATGGGACTAATATAATATAGATACCTATTCATATATTAATATGTATGCGGCTGCCTGTTTGTCATGCAATGATGAGGTATAAGACGCACTGTGCGCGCATCGATAGAACGGTCCCGTTCCAAAACAAATGGTAATCGAACGGGGTGTTGACAACGGATAATAAAGATTACAATATTATTTTGACGTGAGCCACTCCTACTGCAGGAAATCGATCCTATACGACTGGTAGCCGGCTGCAGTAACCACCATTAGATTTACGAACATTGCAGGATAATAATTTTAATCATAATCATTTTTCAAAACAACCGTTTCATTAATCACCTAATAGTGGCATACTATAGACCAGGACATTTATAGCGGGCATACGTATAACTACTATACGTCGCGTGCTATATAGCCTACATGACAAACATCATGAGTAATGTAAATCATATTTATTTTATTTAAGTATTATATACCTAATATATAACATAGACGCTGTGATTGATTTCGAGAATATTATGTTCTAGTATGATCGAAGACAACACTGTATAATTATGTATTATACATGTTTACAATATTTTATCACTTATGACTTATTTTTAACTTATTGGCAATTTTGATTAATTACATTTTTTTAAATTTAATATGCGATGTAAAATATAAATTTTCAGACACTAATATAAATTGTTTTTAAGTTACAAGTATTATTCCTAACACAACAAGTCTTAATTTATTTTTAATAGGTTCGTTTTTGTCTTAACTACGACTGTATAGGTAGATTTTCATTCCTTAACATATTTTAATAATAATAATAATAAAAAAACAATACTTTAGAAAACACTATATCTATAATCTATATAGAATCATAATATTGGTACATATTACGTACAATGATGATGGTAAATTACGGTTCAGAAAAAATAAATAAAAACTCACTGTATCGATTAAATTGAAACGCAAAAGAATTTCTGTTCACTTCTGTTATAATATACTGCAATACATAGTCGGTAAAAAACGGGAGTCCATATAGTAGTATATCCTGCAGGTGAGGTGATTGTAGAATGTAGGATATACCCAAAGATACCTACTCGATCATTAGTAAATCGTACGACTAAACAAGGCATAGCAAGGTTTTTATTGAAGTTTTGTTGTGAAATTATTTCAAGGTTGAACAGACATATGAAATTTAAAAAATAATGACACCATTTGCTCGATAAAATTTGTAGTTCACTTACCTACGCACTGGAAAAATAATAATGAATGGGTGCTGTTTGGAAATATATATCTTTTTCAACGTTTTCGAGTTATATCTAATTAACCGTATAGATATTATATACTTCTATAATACAAATATTATAACCATTTTTGTAAGTAATGCTGTATAGTATATAAAAAATAAAAATCACTCTAGGAAAACAGCCGTTTTAAAAAAAATCATTATATCGTTATAAGTGATTTTTTTAATCAAAGTAATCGTCTATACTCTATACGATAGATTATTATAGTATACAAATTACAGGCATTAATAGTATCAATAATAAGATAAAATACTTATCAAACAAAAGATTTTAGGTAATTAAATTAATAATGATCTCTATCAAAATAGATGTTTATAAAAACGATTTTGGTTAAGATATTACAGGTATAATATACAATATACATAAACATATATGATGTACCTACGGTATATATGATTTTATTTGAAATTTCAATTCTGAATTGTTCTGCCAGAAATGAACATATCGATTAAATAACACAGTGCTAATGCACATCACCCTTTTCTCATATTTCCGAGGTTTGATAAGTCCGTACTTGTTGGCTCGTGATAATAATGATGCGCACGATGGATTTTACAAGAGCTTAAACTGATTTTTATTCATTAATGTGAGTTACTTCAAGGATGAATTCATCACTGAATGACAGTATTTGAACAATATCATCATAATATCCACAATATATGAATATTATAATACATTATGGTTAAATAATTTTGATAAAATAATATTGTGATACGCGTGATCGTCTGTATATACATAATAGTATAGTTCTATAGAAAACAATAGATATAGTTGAGTTGGCTAGATTTCAGCGGGTGGAAGGCCGAAACCGGTTTTCTTTCGTTTGGATTAGAAGTCGATAAATCGTCGTGTTTCAGAACATTTTATACGTTTTTCTGGAGTAGTTTACATGGAAAATGTTCTGTCGTAATATTTAAGTTATTTTAATGATCGTAATTAGTCATTCGGTCGATGAAAAGTGTTTAGTACCTATATATATATATTATATATTATGTGTATAAAGTGCTTGAGCACGCGCTCGTCGTATTTTTTCACTGGACATATTATATATGTTATACACACACGTAGGTGTAGCACTTTCTCTTAGTTAAATCGGTTGATACTATTTTTAAAAAAATTGTTTGCTTATATTTTTAAAAATTCAATCGTATCTCAAATGTGATATAAGTATTATAATATCCGCGCGTACTTACTCTTGCCGAACGAGTGAGAAGTATATACTTACAAGTGTACGCTTACTTCAGTAATACTGAAGTAGGATAATTGAAAAAATCTATATATTATATATACGATACTATGGTTTATACTTACAGACTCAGTGGATTGCCTATAAAATACTTCAAATTTTAACTTTGATACCTAATAATTTTAGATAGAAAATTTGATCTAAATTGGATATTTCAAATTAAATTTCAAAATTAAACATTACCAATATTTCATTTTATTATCGTGAAAAAAAAAAATTAAGGAAAACCGGGAATTTTTAGTATTTTTACAAAAATCCAATTTTTAACAAAATTGGTTTTGTATTTTTTTAAATACAACTCGAAAACTAATAATATTAGATACTTGAAATTTTCACCAAATTTTAATAATTTTATATTAAAAATAACATTTTAAAAATATTTTAACTCTTTTTGAGCTGCTTATAAGCATGAGAAATTGTGATTAAAAATTATTCACTAAAAATGTATGAAAATTTAATACTATAAGTTTTTCATAAGTTATTGATTTTACAATTAAAAAATATTGAATATATATAGTCACAATAGTTTTTAAATCGTTTATAAGGTTAGAATTTTGATAAAATTTGTCAAAATCTCAAAATATACAAATTATTTTGTTGTTAGAAATTCATGAAAATTTTTATTTATCTATCTGAGTTTTGAAAATTTAATTTAAAATTTTTCATAAGTATTTCATACTGAAACCATAAAAAATAAAAAAATATCTAATAGTAATTATGTTTTATTTATATTTTAAGTTCAAGTTTGTTATGATTTGATAACATTAATCTTGGGAACTTTAGTGTATACATTATTATTATGAATTTTACTATGCGTAATATATGTATACACAATTCAGAGCTGTATCCATTTGTCTAATTTTTTAATTTAAAATTGTTTGGACCGTAAATATTGAAATTTCGGTGAGCCTGAAAAATCTACCAGCTTATATAAATACCATGATCAATGCACATTAACCATGTTGGTTACTGATTAGTAGTATACGTATACATGTATCTTGCATATGTGTCCAAGAAGTCAGCGCTAAATAGCACCATATATATTATAGTTCGAAAGTTACGTCTTACGTGTATTGCCCAGACCGATAATCATTAAGTATATTAATAGAGTATCTAAAATTTTTATTTATTTTTGAAATAATGAGTATAAATTTCAAACGCAATATTTGCAACAAGTTAAAGACAGTTAAATAACCATAATATTATAGTTAATTAACGTTGTGCATATTTCTTCACTTGGCCGAAATTACTAGACTATTAGTCTGAGTTATTCAACTGGTCCAAGAATCCATAGTAAACAATAAATCTTCAAAATTTATCTCTGTGACGTTCTTCAATTCTATGTAGACTTTCTACATGCTTATAGACTATAGTAAAAATAATCATTCCTAAATCACTCAATTCATTATACTATAGGTTTTAAATTTATCAAAAATAATTGTAAATGTACGTCCTATTGGAGACCGTGATGACGAGAAAACGAAATGCGATACATATTGAAGATATTTATAATAGTAACTACACTATTTGTGTAAATAAACCGCATATATATAGTATATATTATATGTATGCTTATGCGCTTGGTTTTTTTCACACCTGTTGTCGACCATTATTATTTTTATCATTATCATTATTATTATTATTATTATTATTATTATTATAGTCTGCCTGCACACACGCGAGTTTCAGAACGCGATGAATAATTTACTCTAAGTCCAGCACGGCTTATACTGGTATATATATATAAAGGTACATTGGTGAAGTTATACAGTATGTACCTATATTATACATATTATACATACAATATGCCTATTCGCAGCGCGCCGAGTGAGACGTTCGCATATATATATATAGGTATAGGAACGGAGTATAAATATTAAAAATAAAAATAAAAACAAAAAGGCGCCTTGTGCTGCATCAGAAATCACGCCAATAAATCGTGCAAGTCGTCGTCGGCGGCTGCAAAACAGCTCCGCGTATACCGTACCCACGATATAAGTATATAAAATAATAGCCGCTGAGTGGATATACATGTGTGTGTTTTGTGTGTGTGTATGTGTGTGGACTTTTGTATGCGTACACCGTGTACACGGTATTATATACGAATACATCGATCCGATCGCTTTTGTGCCGCCGACCAAACGGACTGTGTAGTATATTACTATGATACAGGAAATAATGTGTATATTTCCTATATATATATAATATAAAAGCATCAGTTGAGGATATTACTATATTGTCAATGTGTGAGAATCATATTGTAATAATATTATATAAATAATAATATATATAAAACAAGCCACTATAACGATTCAGTATTTGGTTGAATGTATAAAATTATAATAATAGAATTATGCACAAATGTAGTGGTTGTGAGGCAGAAGTACACGAGATAGAAAGGTACATTTGGTAAGAATTCAATTAATAATAAATACTATCATTCCTAACAAATGAATAAATAATGTTATAATGGACATGTTTATGTGTTTGGAATTCATATATAATATATATATAGTTTTGCTTTTTCAGTATTAACCAATCATAATATTATAAGTTAACATTTTTTAGCCATTTTAGATATATTACGTTTAAAAATAAAAATTAGTTTATTATATACCTGGACAAAATGTTGAAACCTCAAACCCTATTGTTTTTTTTTTTTAAAGGTTTTGATTATTTAAAAATACGTAGGTAATGTTGACCGTTATTAAATATAACTATATATAAGTCTTAAACCATCATAAACCGAACACAGTTGTATGACTTACATTCCTATCTTTATAATATATTACAGATATATATAGTATATGATTTTGGTGGATAATGGATATACATATACCTGCATTTAAGGGTTAGTCTGGTTGTCTGTTTCGGAACAGAATAAAGATAATATGTCGAATATGCCTATAGACGCATATAGACCTGTGTCTGTATAAGTATAGTGACTATACTTTATAATAATATAATACGCACGTTTCGAAAATATATTTATGTTTAATAACGGTAAATTAAATAAATAATTGCGTCTGTATAAAATACGTTTACTATGTAATTATTATTGTGCATCTCCAATTTTGTTTCGATTCATATATAGGATGATTCATCGAGTATTCTCTTCATAATGCTGCAATTATTGCAATAAGTAAATTGTGATCTTAGAACTTTTTATTAAACTCAAAAACTGCAATATTTTCAAATTCATAATATTTGTTGTGCTAGTTAAGGAGTGTGCTGTGAAGATATAACCTTATATTTTAAAAATAAGAACCTCCCTTTTCTGCTTTTGATTATTTATAGCGGCAACAATTTCTGAACATTTTAGTGTATCAAAATCAAATTTTAATGACTAGTTTTTGAGTTATCTATTTAATTTTGTGTTCTATGAATAGTATAAATACATAATTATATGGGTTATGTTGATTTAAAAATTGTAATAATTAATATTAATCTATCAATATTTGTAATTTGTAAAAATGGTCCAAGAATATTAAATAATAGATTCAATATTACATCCATTTTATATAAATTTAATTTTAATTTTAATTTTTTAAAAAGTTAGTTATTACATCTCCTATATCACAATTTAAAAAAAATTATATACTAAATAATTCAGAGTAAAATAGGTGAGTAGGAAAGGAAGTTCATTTTAAATACCTAAATTTATATCCCACTTAATAGCACAAACAATTTCGAGAAGTTTGAAAATGTGGTATCTAAGTATATTTTAAAATTCCAAAAATTAAAATTAGAATACATCTAATATTAAAGGAAAAAATAAAGGTGACTGGGTATAAGTATACTTGGTGAATCACCCTGTATAACATAGTATAGGCAATAATACCCGACTAAACGTTTTAATACAATATTATTTAATAATACAGGCACCTTGACCACAATGATTTGGGTACTTAATACGTGTGTATCATACTATCATATATTAATGTTATATAATATGCCTATATTATAATACGGTTAAGTACACTCGATACTTAACCGCCGTTTACGTGTACACGTGCACACAGCCGCACGTTGGGTACTATATAGCGTACCTATTATAGGTACCTCAATATTGTACTGTCTACGAGCATAATATAGCGTGATATGCCAAAATTAATCGAAAACATATTATACATAAAATATTGAACATATATATATATATATATATATATATACATACAATACATCCCCAAGACCCCGGAGGGTTTATACCGACGGGATATAAAAAGAATACACCTGTCAATAATATAATATTATACTGCTGTGGCACACTCGTCTGTACATACACATACACCTATGTGTGCAAGGAGTGATTTGGGTTTATACATATAAATATATATTTGTGTGTAATAATAACCATGGGTTTCGTCCGTGATGATGACGATGATCCCTGTATAGTTTGCAGAGTACGCTATGGGAACGGCCATCGGTATTGTCTCTATATACACGTAACCGGCAATTATTATTTTCTGAAATGGATGGAAATATTGTCGAATGGTGCTATAAGTTTATTGTTTATACTCGTCTTCAGGACGACTGTTATTTGTGAGTTATAGAAGGATAGAAGATAGCAACAAAGTGAAACAAATGCGTGCAACACTCTGTTAATCATATCGCCGTGTTTTCATTTTATGCGCAAATCGCCACCATTACAATATATTTATTGTGTACCTATCTTTTATTTTGGTTAACTATTACGGAATTTGTATAAGATAGGACCTAGGTACCTAATTGGACCAAAAAATACATTTTATAATCGTTTGCACCAATCATCTATTCATATTAGGAAAAATAAAACATTTATAATTATTGGATAAGCTTATTTTTTTTATATATACCTGATTTTATATGCATAGCATAGATACGTAGTCCTAAATACTCGTGATACAGTTCACCGTAGATAGCTAATTACTTTATTACATTTAAGAAAATGCTGGTCTGAACGCTAGATCATAATATGAACATTATAGGTACCTACTACCTAATATGATTTTTGTCTAATTAGGTACTGTCAGTTTAATAATATGAAAAAAAGCATTAAAAATACTGTATATTATAAAATAATATCGATAAATTTACGGCCAGAACAAAGAATATTATTTAAGGATGTGTGTAAATCAATTTTTTATTATCTAGATGATTCTAATGGATACAATTTGAATACAAATAAATTAATATATTTTTAACTTCGAATTCAAAATACTTATTAATAATATATCACATATAATAAAAATCTATTAACTAATTTATTTACGTCAAATGATACTGCAGAATTCCACTGGTTTGCGAGGCAGCTACAACAAAATGTTAAATTAGGTTTTTTATTAACTTAGCTTCCAGAAAGTGATGACAAATATTTTAAAAATCTACTGCAAAATCATAATTGTATGGACAATCCAAGTAAGAATATATATATACATATAATGATCGACGAAAAATAAAATAAATTATTTTGGCTGTACAACCGTTAACACGGATAAGATCGTAAATGTGAGGTGGATAAATTGGGGGAAAAGAGCTGGTGCTTGACACGTTTTTAAAAGAAATCATCGTCGTTCGAACGGTGAAAATTTTTTTACGAGATTTACGAGTACTTGTTTTCAAACCATCGCTGTTGATGAATCGAATTTTGAATATTTTTAAAATATGATTCTAAACATGAAAAGAAATAAAATTCCGTATTCGAAGAGATATTAAATACAAATTAATTAATAAAAAATAAAACATCATTCATAACATAATAATACGTAATGTATTATTCTGCAAAGGTATCCTAATTTTATTTGTACCCTTTAATGATGTTATTGGAATATCGTGTGTTCAGTATTCGGATCGCATTCTAACATCTTTGTGTTTGTCCGGATATCGTATTCGTATTATAAATGATAATGTCCACGTGGAGAGATTACGTACCGGTACCGGCGGTCAGTCAGCCGGCCGCATCGTCCGCAGCCCGCGAACGGCGCGCGCGTCCGTTGTAGGCGGTCGCCCGCCGCGCCGTGGCCGAGTGGGAGACGGACGGCCGGGCGCGCAGAAAAAGCAACGAAAATAATACTCTATCGAATAAAAAAGAAAGAAAAAAAAAATTAAAAGAAGACGAAAAACCCGAACCAAACCGATCTTGGGCGGCGGGTGCGCGCACGCGCGTGTTCGCGCCGCGTGCGTACCCGAGTGTGTGTAGCGCGCGCGCGCGTAGTGGGGAAAAGAGTAGTAGAAGTAGTAGTAGTAGTCGCCCGCAGTCACCGACGACGGCCGGCACCACTGCAGCGTGTGTGTGTTATATTGCACGTACGTAGGTTAGATTATTATTATTATTATTATTATTATTGTTATTGTTATTATTACTACTGTCTCTGCTTGCGCCGACGACGAAAACGACGAAGGAAACGACGTTAGACGCCATCGCGCAATATCGCAGCTGAGCGACACACGACCGTCCGACCGTTATACTCGCACCGTCGTTTCCGGACCGGAAGAAACGCTTTGTCAATATAGCACGTCCATCGTAGAGGTAAGCCCGCTCGAATATATTATTACTAGTATTATATTCATGTATAATATTACGGCGGTTGCGTATTGAATTATTCGCGCTGCTCGCGGAAAAACGTTTCCGGGGCACCCCTGCCTCACCGCCCCCACCCGACAAGTGTCACTCCGTTAGGACTGCCTGCACCCCCACCCCACGCGCGATGCACTCTTCGTCGGCGGTGCAACAAGCGCACCACCATCGTCAACAACAGCAAAAACAGCAGCAGCAACAACAACAACAGCAACAACAATCACCGTCGTCTAACAACAACAACAACAACAACAACAACAACAACAACAAAGACGACGTGGTCATGGGACAACTTTTGCAGAGATCGCTACAAAACGTCGCCCTGTCATTGCAGACCACGTTCGTGTCGTCGCTGCAGCAGGCCGCGCTACTGCCACCCGACTCGCCGGTAGCAGCGGCACTCAACCTGCAGGCCCTCGAATCGTACATCACGCTGCAGCGACTGACCGCCGTGCCCCGTCAACCCGCGGTGACCGCAGTGACCGTCGACCGGGCACATGCTACTGGCAGTGTAGTGGTCGTGCACGAAGTGTTGGATGACGAAGACGATGACGACGGCGTCAAGTGCGGAAATCCGTCCTCGTTGGACACTGAAGACGATTACCTCGATGACGACGACGACCCCGACGAGAGACAGACGCCTTTGGACGCCAGCGGAGTTGCAGCTAAAGCCGCCGCTACGGCCGCCATCGTAGTGGCCGCGAGCAGGGTAGGACGTCTCCCGGCGTTCTCCAAAGAACTGTCCAGCCTGTCTCCCAGAGCTAACAGGCTGTCCGCTTCGTTGACCGCTGCCGCGGTGTGCACCACGACGATTGTCGACGAGGATACTTCGGTCTCGGCCACCGCAGACGCCGCCGACGAACCCATTGACGCCTCGCGACACCTCCACCACCACCAGGACAACAACAATGGGCCCATTCCGAGACCCAAGAAACAGTTCATTTGTCGGTTCTGCAACAGGCACTTCACTAAGTCATACAACCTACTCATACACGAGCGCACGCACACGGACGAGCGGCCTTACTCGTGCGATATTTGTAAAAAGGCTTTCAGAAGACAGGACCATCTCAGGGATCACAGGTAAATATCCCATAGATTTTTACGACTTAAATATTATACACTTGTATTATGTATGTACAACAGTTGTGCGGTATTAAATATATATATTTTCCTTCTGAAATGAGCAGTAAACGTAATTATTATTATAGATATGCTGTGATATATTATGCGTATTTTACTATCTAACATCAAAAACTATGTATTCACCTATGATAGAAGGTACTTTTTCACCATTATAAGTTTATGTATATTTTGCACAATAATTCTCCCACAAGAACTTGTCTATTTGTTTCGGGTCTGTAGTTAGACCAAATCTGCTGGTCCTGTGACCAGATATAATAATATGATATAGAATGAATATTATATGCTGTATAACTGCAGTACACTATGTAATTAAGGGGATTTTGTTGACATATTTAAATTTTTAGACAAAAATTTGAGAAAGTCGATTTCAACTATATAATAGATAAATTCATATCTATTTTCATAATTATTATCGTTTCATTAATGGACCAATTATTGGTACGTTGCAAATAAAAAACATCTAAATTTCTATGTTTCTTAGGTCACAGTCTATAATTTATACAATAGTGAACCTAATAAGCAATAACTATTCAATATAATATCGATATGGATTGAACTATATGTATATTGACAAATTTTTTAAATTGGTTAAATTTTAAAATTCAGCCATGTGTTAGCGAGCGGCAACGGTCGAATCCAAAGGTTGTAAAATCTCTTCTCTCCATACTCTGATCTACTTCTGACATTTTGCAATTAGATATTATGGGAATACTGTACACGCGAATGGTGCGTTAAGGACGATAACAAGAGCCGTGCGTATTAATATTACAATACCTACAAACGAAAGCGAATTAGTTAGAACAGAGATTTCTAAATATTATATTAATTAATAATATTTTACAATGCCGAGACCCGCGATTAGACTCTACCCATATAGTACAAATACCATACCATACCACACATATCAATCAATCGGAATATTGTGTTGTACGTAGTACGTACGTCGTATTTAATTAATTACCCGTGCCCACGGTATAATATATATAAGAGCTAAAGAAAACTTAAATTGTAGGGGAAACCCTTTAACCCGAGTGACTAGCAAAAAAGTCTTACGTCATATTTCATATTATATACATAATATGATTGTGTATATTATGCAGATAGGTGTACGGGTGTACCTATATACTAATATTAATATATTACTCGCGTTTATAGGCAGATCCCGTCTTAATAAAAAATATATTCTAATAATGCGACCTGTACCGCCAAAAGATATAATATACAACAATATATTATATTACAATAATTAAAGGCATGGCTTGTCCACGTTATAACTGTACCTATATCGTGCTTTATTTAGATTGAATCTAAAATCCTTGTCGGCATTAAACCGTTGTGGTTAATTGACACTGTATTATATACAAACGTTTCACCCAACACTCAATATTTTATGGACAATTATTATATTATTAAACACTCGGATGTCAAAGAGTAGTAATTTCGAAAAACAAATTAATTTTGGAATCTTATTTATTTATTAATATTATTATTACAGTTGTACCTACGAATAATAATATATTTTCTACACCGTTCGCGATCGTCGTGTTTACGACTGTTTTCGTTTAGTTTTCGTTTATGGTGACCGCCTTGCCATTACGACCGGATCGTATCGTTACCACTAGCGAGTGGTATATAACAATATTATTGGGGTGGTGTATGCACGCGTGTGTGTGTATGTGCCTACTCGCTTATGCTTGTGCATAATATACTTATGGTGTAAGTAAGTGCGTGTTACTAACAGCGACGGTTATCGAGTTAAAAAGATGTTATCACTTATTTTCAAATAATAATTTACGGGATACACCAAAAGCGGTTCGAAGTAGGTACATAATATGCGGTATAAAAAAACTCACTCCGACCCGCGTGCGCCCGCGTATCGGGTTACCCGCACTTCTTTTACGACGATTCTCTCTCCGCAACAGATCTATACGCGCAGGTCCCCCGATCATTTGCGCGATACACGATTTTAATCGTCCACCGTCTTCTTGGGCCGACAGTTTAATAGCCGCATGTCGTATTATGTTACGCTTACGAAAACGGTTTTCAGGAAATCAAAAAGAATTTTTATTTCTCAACAAGAATGTCTTACAAAAAAGAAAAACGTGAGAAAACTCCACTGGTATAGATATAGTTGTTCAATATAAAATCATTATGCCGTTTACAGTTTTAAAACTATTAACATGAAACGTTTTTTTTCATCTATTTTGCGTCATAGTATAGCAATATTATTACATGCATTATAGTTTGTATGTACTATATTATGAAATAATGTAGGTATGATTAGAGTGATAAATATCATAAAATAGAATTAAACCTGAGTATTATGTATATTATATATATAAAGTCGGAAAATAAAATATACACGTAGAATGTGTGAGAATATTTGATTTACTATGCATTATAATATTAATTCGATATAACTACATAAGATATATACATATAGTGTTGTTCACTGTCACTTACACATTAATGTAAACATGATTTCTACAAGTAAGACTAGTCAAATTCTCTATTAAATAGAATAGTCACAGAGATGCCTACCTCAACAATATGTATTATGATTATATGTTTAATGTTAATTAAATTCCAAGTATTACCTATTGATACATTAAAATATATGCTTTTCTGCTATCAGTTAAGCAGAAAAAAAAGGTATATAAAAATATTCTTAGTTAAGATTTTCGAACATGTTTTCAAATCTCATCATAATAAAATAATGTGTATGATAAAATAATTATTTTTCAACCAAAATATTAACTCTTGATATTATATCATATACAATTTTATACCTAAAACTTCATTTTAAATGGTTATATCTAGTAGAGCTGTGTGGAAGTCAATAATTAAAATTGTACCGCGAATATGGTTTATTTTTTACACGTACGTAATCAATGATGGGTATCCCGATAGGTATATATAAATATATATTTTTGATAGGTATATAATATATTACATAGATTATAAGCGTAAAACAAGACAAAATTGAAAATAAAAAATTCAATTCGTTTCGTATAAATTTCCCGGAGCTCTTTAATTCGTTTATTAATAATGGCTCTACGGTTACCAAAAATATAATTCATCACTGAATCGCGTGGGTATATGATAATCCGATTCGTTAACTATAAGTCGATTTACATAATATTATTATACAACACATCGTATTTGCAGCACTCGTTACATATGTATTATATATACCGGTAATACTATAACCATTTGTAAAAAATTAAGCATGAATCCTATACATTTGTATAATAAACGTTAAACGAACAAACAGTTTTTCGATCCTTTCAGAGATGGACGCTTCATAGAATATTATCGAAACTTTTCCGACTATCGTAATGCTATTGATTGTAGGTGCGATTTACGCATTATTATAAAATGTCAAAATTCAGTCTAGTAATAACGCAATGATATATTAAATCAGTTTCACGTTGTACAAAAGTGTTTGGATTTATTATAAAAATGTATAACGTTTACATTCCGCGTTCCAAGAATTGTCGGTAAAATATATATATTTTTACGGTAAACTTGCAGAGGGCGCTACCACGATAAATTTTACTTTTAGAAGAATACGAACCCTTTGAAACGCGGTGACTATATCATTCATAAACATTAATATTATAATGTACACACTACTAAATAGTACACATATGATGTACATTATTATATTATTCTAGTAATAGATATAATATTATGTGCCTCCTATAAAATAATAATACGGATGAACATAGAAAGGAGGCATGTCGGTTTGGTTTCGAAAACCAGTCTGCGGTGCGTCGGAAAACAAACGATCCGCGAGTAAGCGTACACGCACACACGACTCGTCGTCGTATTATCATAAAATTGTTTTAACGTCGTCGTTAGGTTAGCGTTTTTATTAGACAGTAAAAACGGATGTGTGGCGCGAGCGCGCAATAAATTTGTCACCGAGAGAGGATTTCGTTGGTAGGTCGGCGGTAGACAGTGGGGAGGGAC
The DNA here is from genome assembly GCA_036289425.1 of Rhopalosiphum nymphaeae. Lineage (NCBI taxonomy): Eukaryota > Metazoa > Arthropoda > Insecta > Hemiptera > Aphididae > Rhopalosiphum > Rhopalosiphum nymphaeae. Next base: position 3,813,336 of record JAZAQC010000012.1, on the reverse strand, counting down.
GCTGTATATATTATACCTATATATTATATATATATATATATATATATATAGTGTCACTGTCTATCTTACGTCGCCGCCGCGTGTTTTGGTCACGAGCTCGCGCGCGCTAAGAGGAAAAAAATTCGCGTTGGCGGAGGAGCACGTCACGTCTTGCAGGGGTAATGCACACCATCGTCGCGCCGCCGTCGAGTCGATCAAATAACCGGCTTGCGCGTGCGCCGTATTTACGATCGTATAAGCAGCACTCAATTTTATATGCTTGGAGAGTGCGGGAGCAAGAGAGAGCAGAGTGAGTGAAAGAGAAGTAAAAAAATAAAAACTTAATCGTGTGTGCGTGGTTTTTATTATAATATCCTTTTTTCTCCTCGCAATCCACACATTTGGATGTCTGCCATAATCACAATAGTAATAAAAATTTTATTAAAAAAAAATCCTTTGGCGTATTTTCATCTTTGGATTGAAAAATAAATATCGCAATTGCTCCGTCGTTTCCACAACCTATTGGCGGTTGTGCTGGTCGCGATCCGAAATGCTCGAACGTGTTATTCAGGTACACATACACGAATCTACCATCGTGTCTATTATCATGATACACGTACGATAATAATTGTACATAATATAGTACATAACATAAAAATATATGCCTGCTATTATAATGTATATGAATATGTGTGTGATGTAACAATGGTCTGTGACGACGTGAGTAATATGACTTGCAAGCCGCTTTTGTATAATATATTTAATAATAATATGTAATCCTCGTCCATTTATCACCTTCAACGTGTCCCCGCGCGTCATCCGTCGTGGGAATGAAAAGGTCAAGTGCCATGCGCGTAGGTACATAATATTATTATTGTTATTATTATTATACACCGAAGAACCTATCTGTCGAATACGGGGCGGTGGCATGAAGAAGAATGTATAGTAGGTACTAGTACACCCCTACGAAGAGACCGCGACTTTCAGTATATACCTTTTAATGGCTTCATTATGTTATTGTATGCGTGTCGTGTGCCGTCGCCGACGCCGCACTGCAGGGCCGCGCAGCAGTCCATTAAAATCCGATTGCACAATAAAAATACACTTTGTATATTCTGTGGCTTTTGACCGGCGCACAATGGGATTTTTAAGAACGATATTTTCACGGCTCGTCCTAAACAAAATCGTATATAATATTTTAATATCGTTACATTATATTACTGTTAAGAAAGTCAAGCGCATTTGGTTTACACTAGCGATCCATTATATAGCTACCATGTAATCACTACGAGAATAATAAAATTGCCAAAAAACAAAAAAAAGACTATATTGTAAAGTGAAGTCATATATTTTTTTTTACGAAAAACTACTTTAGTAAACATCTTGTCTCCAAACTATCAGTTAAAAGTAAAAATGAAATTTTTGCACTGTGTATAACGCCCACCGCTATCGCTTTGCAATACTTTTTAACATTATTTATTGCAGACAATATAATATCGGTCGTCTCGATGTACATAGGTACATATAAACTGTCCAGTCGTTAAAAAACCATTTGGTTCCTGGCCGAACGCCACTTAAATTACCCTCCTTATGTTATACATAGTGCATACGGCGTGCTTATAAGCATTAAACACGTCACGAATGATGATAATAATAATTAGAGACCGCAAAAATTGTGAATCAAGTGCAAAACTGCGGTCAGCCATTGTAAGAACAATAACAAATGATTAACGTCCCGATAAAACATTCGTAAACGAATTTTTATGAAAATTCATCGTTGACAGCTGATTGAATGGCGCAAAATAATAAATACAAAGTAACGAGAAAACACAAGTCAAAGTCTTAGACTATCCTTATTCGTCTGGAATAATTTTTAACAGTGTCTTGGGTTGATAAAAAATCGAGGTGAAGAGTGTTTCTGACAAGGTGTTGGAGAAACAGAGATGTGTTATAAATTATAAATGCGTTACAAGCGCAAACGACTGGATTTGTCAAGACTAGTTTACCGAAGATAAAAAATAAAAACTCAAGTGGAACCGGTTCGAATATTTTTTTAGATGACAACTGACAACTACCAACAATGCAATATTTCACAATATTTATAAAATTATATTATCGCCCACATTAGTATTGCCACTTGGTCAAACAACCTTTTTAATAAGAATTATTTTTGGAATTTAACAGTTAAGAATGTTTAGAAGTCACGTAATATATTTTAATTGCACAAATTGTGTAGTGATTACACATTTACATCTTAGTATCTTACTATGAAGTATAAACAGTCTACGGTTACATTAATTAATAACCTATTAATCATTGAAATACTTCAATTATTTATTCAACATGCAATTTTTAATCTGTAACAAGTGTAAACGAATTACATAGATATTAACTAAAAAAAAATATTAAGTTGATATTAACATTCTTTATAAAAAATACGTAAATATTTTTTTTCAGTTTTAATTTTTTAAACTATTTTTTTAACGTAAACGTTACACAAATTAATTAAAAAACAACGTAATTAAATTAAATATTATTTTGGCGGCCCAATAAAGGCAAATAAAAAAAGCTGTATAACTAGTTTGATTGCACAAAAATCGTAAAGATAAACATAATTGGGAGGAAATATGAGAATAAGTGAACGCACTGCGCGTGGTAATATTCGATATAAATGCGGAATGTACCAAAGGTAAAAAAAAATACCACAACGTACAATATATTATGTATATAATAAACTGATCGAGTTGGTTTATTCAAAAAATATTCTATTGCCTCGTTGGTGTATACAGCTGGATAATAATATGTTTGCGATTGCGATCTTCGATCGCCTTGAAGTCTGTGTAGATACCGGTAATAATAATTCATAGACGCATACACATACACACATACATACAAAAATATACATAAACAATACAGTAAGGATGCCGCACCTTTCCACCTTTGAAACCACACGGGGCAACCGCGTTGTGGACGTAATACTCGTAGTGCGAATATCTAATCAGTACTATTTATAGATGACTAATTATCGATATTATAATATTTTACTCTACACGTTATTTTAACATTTTTTTAAAGTGGTTTTGTATTTAAATGGTTTTAAAAAAAAAATAAACCATTGTACTTATGACCTAAACCTATGTGGCTATGTTAACAATTCCTGTACACTAAAATACAAAATGATTTGTCTAAATAGTAGGTGCGTTCAAATACTTTCGGTTGTATCATCTATATTCTACTTTGCATGGTGACTGATTTATTATCCCTCGAAGTATGCGATATATGCATGATACATTTATAGTAACACCATCATAATCGCAATACAAATAGACAGCGCATGGTGTATAGTCCCCATTTACAATGGCGCAACCACGATGTAGAGAAGATATCTTCTCTACATCGTGCGCACAACATAACGATCATGTTCAAGATGTATCAATAAGTTCATAGATATAAAAGAAGTGACAACAAATGCCGTTTGAAAATAATTAAGTTCTTCTGTTGAGACGTCAATGAATGTAATTGGGTCGCTTTCATTCGTGAGCGTTGGAAAAGATAACTTTTACATTAAACAGAGATCATTCCACACGTATAGATGAATACAGGCAATTCATCTCGTATAATAATAATACGATACTAGGTCGACCTGTCGTCGCGTACGCGTGAAAAGCAAAATTAATATTATAAGGTGGGTGTTAGTCGTTATCGCAAAACGTGTCGACGAATTCGGATAATATTCGTGCGAGTTGCTGCGGGTCAAACGTTCACAGCTATGTAAAGGCAAACACGTAATGTATATAGTTCCTTGGGTTCCTCTGTGTCTGTACGATATCGATTAGAAAGCTCAATAGAACCACAACTCGTATTCCTACTATTAAAATAAAAAAAATAAAAATTACTTACATATAATCTAGTAGACGATACGTTTTACTTTCAATAATCAATAATTAAAAACAATAAAACAGGCGTAAACACGGGGAAAAAAATTGATAAATTCATAAAATATTGATACTATTGTAGTGCATCATAATAATCGTATAGTGTGTGATTAAATCTTTACATTTCTGTATTGAAATTGGGACGTTACATACTTACAATAGGGATACGTGATTGGAGAAAGACCTCAAAATCTATTATGTTTAATATGTATACAATTGGTATCGATGTACCTAACGAGAAATTTTGCCAATAATTACAATCACCCAAAACGACCTTTCAAAGACACAATCTAGCTGTATATTGGATAGGAGAAGAGTTTAAATAAAAATTAAGATACACTGACGTATTTTTTTCTCAGTTTATTCTGTGCAATATTATATTATGTACGATATAGTAATCGAATGATAAAGTAATTTCAATATTTCATGGATTAAATATTCTAAAAACCGTATTATACCGATTACAGTTGAAATAGGCTTTTTATTATTTAAAATTTAATATTTTTCTCGATAGTTATATATAAAAAAAATTAGTCAATATGCCACTTTATACAGTAATGATATTGTTTATATTTTTCATTTAGCCAACACAAATATTATATATACTTACAAGTTACAACTTTATAAGTCATAAATATATAAATTATACCTTATTTAGAAGTATTGTATTATAATATATAAAAAGTAACTACCTATATATTCAATTATTAAAATCTTCGGAAAACCAAATAAAAAAAAAAATAAAAAACTTCAAAATTTATTTTGATGCTACTGATTTTAATACAATAATTACCAGGAGAGGGGTAAGTGTTTAATCCTTTCAAAATTTGCTTAAATTATGTAACTTAACGTAAATTTAATATATTTTTTTAAATATTTCATAAAGCCTCTCTCCCAAAATAATTTTCTAATTACGACTATGATTGTGATATAATAACTAAACTTTAGAACTTATAACTTATTTGAGTTCTGATCGGTGCATATATTTTATAACTTTAAGAGGTAAAATTTTAAATAATTAAACAAGAATTTAAATAGTGCTTACAACACTATCGTCTTAATCACTCGGCTACATCGTCGTTTAAGACGTATATAATAAACTATTAATACAATTCTTATAGTACGCAAAAAACGCAAAACAATATAAAATATAATTATTTATTTAAAATTCTCACAGAAATTTTAAAACCTTTTAGTATGTAATAAAACAAAATGTAACAATGTTCCGCATAACACTATATATATGCATATACACACACGCATGTGCGCGTCTTATATTTATAAGGATAAGCAATATCGATATATCGTATTTATGTATAATTTTCTACATATACATCATGACCCAGCACACATATTATATCATTATAAATGATCGTGTATTATTATATCAATCGCCGCGTGTGTTTTTCATGTCCACAGGTACATTCACTCCAAGGAGAAACCGTTCAAGTGCCTAGAGTGTGGCAAAGGGTTCTGTCAGTCGCGCACGTTAGCGGTGCACAAAATCCTTCATTTGGAGGAGTCGCCGCACAAGTGTCCGGTGTGCAGCAGGAGTTTCAACCAGCGGTCCAACCTGAAGACGCATCTGTTGACGCATACCGACATCAAACCGTACAACTGTCCGACGTGCAGTAAAGTATTTCGCCGGAACTGCGACTTGCGCCGGCATAGTCTCACACACAACTTGTCGCCTGTATCCGCGGCGTCAGTCCAGCTGGCGTACGCAACTACCGAACTACAATCGGCCGCGGTCATCGCCAACGCGCGTGAACGCGACAACGATACTGTAGCAGCTGCAGATGACTGTGGCCGCTGATCTCATTTCAAAAGAAAGAACAAATACATTTAAAAAAATGCAAATCCATCCCACCCTTCCCCGGCCCACCGCAATGAATATCACGATATTGAGTTCTTTATTTTTAAATTATACGTACTATACGTAGGCAACCAAGTACGCGAAAATATTATAATATTACAACAAACGCGTGAATAATATTAAGTACCTATATAATATTATTCATTTTTATTTGTCAATAAAGACAACCTATAATCATGTCTTTCTGTTTCCGTTATTCCGAGCAGACTGATATGTATATAATATTATACTATCCTCTCGTTTTTGCTGTTTATATTTAATTATTATATTATGATTATTATTATTTTTACGTGATTTGTAATTACTTTAGTCGCTAAATGACACGCTTGTCATAAATTATTATGTTGTTTAAATACATTATTACGGTATAGTAACCGCCTGCCTTCGTTGTTGTACTGTAATACGTGTACATATATAATATATTCATGTTATACTTGCAATTTGTTAGAGAAAAAACTCCTATAATACTAATTTGTAAGTTGTATACATAATAAATGATTTATATAATTTATTATTATGACTTTTTAAGTTATTTTCCTTTAACCCGATGAAAATCCTACTAGTTTTCATTAATTATGGTAGTAGAGTATATTATGATAAATAATTAATGTTTATAACTGCTTATCAAACAATTGAGTAGGTATTATTCAGAAATATGTTATTTAATAAAACTTGCATAAACTCAGTTTTTATTAATATTAAATTCTAATTTATTGTTTTAGTATCATATCTAATACAGTGTTATTCGTTTTATTTTAGCAATCATACACCAAAATTTCACTAATAAAACTGAAAATAAATCTAAGATATATGTATATATTAAATAAGTATTTATAATTTATGAGTGCATATTAATTTAAAGTGTAGTATATTATACCTAACCTTAAAACAATAATTAATAAACATATTATTATGTATATCAATTAAATAAACGTTCTGTGTACGAATAGCTTAAAGGTACCAAAACTGTCCAAAGTATTAGGTACGTAGAAAATTATTATTCAATATTATAAAAATTTATAATATATTAATATATTGTTAATATAATTGTCTAAATAAAATGCGTAAGTGATTATTATTTACATAGTATTATACTTGTAATATAGTCAAATATTATTTATATAATTATAAATTGAATTGTGATAAATATTCAATTGTGTGAGTTAATTAAAAACGGAATTATTTAAAACTAACTTTCTTAAGACACAAAATAAATTTTTATTGCAACTATGTTTATTGTTTATTTTTACGGGTTGAATAATGTTTTTAGACGGAAAAATATAATGAAAATTAAGGTAAAAATAGTAAATACTATCACAAATCACCGGTTTTAACCAATAACGTCAAAAAACTTTATTATTTTCTCGATGTTAATTTATACTGTTTTACACCTTAAAAGCGTATCAGCCTTTCATGGTATAGATGGAAGAATTTGTCAAACATTAGTATGTAACATGATAATTGGTAATAATATTTGCACTTTTGCAGATACAGTCATGCATATTATTAATTTTTGGTTCACAGCGGGAAATTCTAATCTTTTCAATAAGATTATTCAAAATATTATTCAATTATTATAAATTCATAATCATTTAACTACTGACAGATAAGTCTAAACAAGACAGTTTTTTTGTATGCTAATAGATTCAAAAATAATTGTTACACACCATGAACGATAGCAAATGTTTAATGTATCCCAATAGCCATTCCGTAATCAGGCATTGTGCCATTATTCCGGTTTCATTCATTGTACTCGCGAGTAGTTTAAAAACATCCGATAATGCAAAATTAATCACGACAAACGATTCCTCATCTAACAGCACTCAATAAATTACAAGACATCGATTTAACAGTTGTGCACGTGTTTTTATTATCTGATCCATAATAAAGCGTTGGCCGTTTGTATAGTAATGTAATACATCTATACATAATTATTACTGTGAAAAACATATGATTCGATAGATAATTTGCTTCTAACAGAAAAACATTTAACACTGTATCAATACCAGTATTATATTCTAACCGCAATAGCGTGTATACGAGTAAATTACAAGCGAACGAACAAGTTGTTGTTGTTGTTTTTTTTTTTTTAATCGATATTAATTAAAACAGCATCGCATTTGTTATGTACTTAAGCAATATTTTAATAATATATGTTATTATAAGACTACTGCACTAATAGGTATATTATAAATTATAATATATCAGGCTGGCTATAATCTACCTATACAAGGAGTATACGAGTATAGTGTAAAGGTAAACGAATCGTAAATAATTCAATGTATTATTGAATTATTGAATAACGAATTAAAGTCAACAAACTTAAATCATATATTGTTAAAAAAAATGTTTATGTTTTATATTATTATATCTTTGAGTTTTATTTTTACAAAATTTAAATAATAAACGCAGACAAAAAACTAATTAACTATTAATTAAATTGTATTATAAAATACAAATTTTAATTGATTATATTAAATCGATATGAGATGAGTGATGACTATATTACACTGGCAATAATGTTTTTAACATAAAATAAAATAAATTATAACACTATAACTTAATCAAATTGTATTATTTAATATTGTTTAAAAGGTATAGAGTGTGCTTTAATTATGGATATTATAAATTATAAAAAAAATAATGTTTAAAATTACCTAGATATTAGGTTCTGTGTAACTTAATAGCAAGATAATTAAAAGTAAAATTTAATATTTTAAACGAAAATTTTTTTTAACATTGACTACTATGTATCTACTCACATAATAATTTTTGAGTGGAGAATAGTTAAATATATATAGTTAAACTATGAATGTTGTCAATGCCAAATTCATTTGCACGTCAGTTTTTTATCAGAACTTCAGGATTATTATTTTAACATATACCAATTTGGTAGTAAAACCCAAATAATTCAATGGAATTAAAACGTGTTAGAAAAATAAAACACAAAATAAATTTCGGCCCAAACAAACACACAATTTATCTATATTATCTTAACCTATTGAGACACAATTTAATTGGAAAATAATATTGATATAAAAACAAAGAAATAGTTATCCAAGTACGCAACAACATCATTTGAAAGTAATTCAATTATCAATTCACATATTTATATCTTACATATGTAATGGGTAAAAACAACTAATATGTGTTGAAACACTTGAAGCATATGATGGAAAAAAATTTAAAATATGCAATTTTTATTAAATTGTAACGAAAATATGTAATATCAATTTTATACTCTTTTGAGATATATTTTTTTCTATAGATACCTTATACAAGTTAATTTAGATAAATTAATTTACGTACGCGAACTATGATATTACTATTAATAGGTAATATTGAGATTTTCAAAATGCTTAAGATTTAAATTAAATATTTAATATCATCTATTGTATTCTTTATAAAGTTAAATGTATAGACAAAACTATTATAAAAACAAAGATTTAAACTTTTGTATAAGTATTGAACAAGTATTTAGTCAATTTTACTGTAATATAATCTAATCTTTAATCAATAAGCAGTTATGTAATAACATGACATACGTATGGCGAAGTATTAATTTGTTTTGAAAAATATTTGATCATTTAAAAAAAAGATAAAACACATTTTAAATGAAGTTATAAAAAGAGTTATTTGATCAGTAATTTACTAATTGTAACAAAACACGTTTAAATGTTCAATAGTTCAGCACTATGTTTGAATTTTTTACGTTTCATTCAAGATTAATTAATGCATAATTAAACTTAAGTTTGCATATTACCCAACATTATAGTTAATTATTATTAATTTGGAATTTTTTAAACTTTATATCTGTAAGTACGTATACTCGTATTAATAAATTTAAATCTGATTTTAACATGAACTCTATGTTTATATAATTTAAATTTAATTTAAACTGGGTTAAATTTATTTATGAACAATATATTTGGTTAAAAATAAAATGAATACAAATTCTTGTACCTAGAAGTAAGATTTATAATAACTTATTTTTTGTTAAAATATAAACATCGTATAAAAAATGATGCATACAAAAGGAAAAAAATATAGCAATAACCAAATTAAAATATCAATGAATAAAATACAGGCTATAGTTACTATAATGCAATTACGAGATAAAAAAAATGAATTGCCAATGAACAAGAAGTCATAATAATAGGTAAAAAAATAAAAATATATGTTAGGACCAATAATGGTTTTCAAGGTTATCAAAATATATTCGACATGTAAAACTTGTCAAGGGCATTTTGCTCCAGGCATTAGATAAAACAATTTAGTTATTTTTTCATATTTTTACTATATTGATTCTAAATAATCTAAATTTTAAGACCATCTAACCTAGACGGCTAGACCAAATATATATACATATTTACTACGCAAATTATTTTAGTTGAACATTTTAATTTAAAAGATTAACAATATAAATATTTTAATTGAAGCTGCTATGATTAATATTGAAAACTAAAAATTTTAGTACACCATTTATATTATTCTATTCTATTAAATATTAATTAATATTATAATAATTATTATTATTATTTTATTTTTTTTTTATTTTTTTTTTTTTACTAGTTAAATGTGAAAAGATGTATATTCGTATGAGCATTTCTTTTCTATTTTCGTTATTCTAATGGGTATCTATCACTATGTCACAAAATACAAAGATACATTTTTGAACTTTTGTTAAAGCAAAATCACATACATCGTTGCCATAGTTTTTTTATTCAGTTTAAAACCAAAATTATTAATAAAACAGTTAGTGATAGAATACAAAGAAAAATGAATGAATGGCTTTTATATACCTACGTTGAAATGTCTGGTTACTAAGTATATATCGTTTTAATTTTAAGACTAACAAGTTATTTTATATAGTGTGTCAAACAACATTTAAAATTCTGACTTAAAAAAACAAAAACATTTTTTCGCCAGTCTACGTAATTATATAATATATCGTTGTGAATGGAATTTGAACAGAGTGCGGGTAAATGTGCACAAAAATGTGGAAAGAATATGTATATACTCTCATCGCATCGTGTGAGGTATTTGTTTATTTTTTTCGCAACACTCTTTCAAATAATTTCTTTTTTGCGTACGTGATAAATATCCCATTATTTATGTTGACACAGGGATTGGTATCCAATATATATTTGTTATATAATATATATACTGCCATGCTAGGTCTAAGAGGACAACGTATATATAATATGTAGTATGTACACACAATAAAGAGTAACAAAATCTCCAACAACCCCTGAACAACCCCGTTATGCACACGCACACACACACACAAATATATATATAATATTATAACATAAGTATAATAGGTGCTTCGGTATACATATTATGTAAGCATACTGAATATTGATATTACTGCAAATATGTGCACAAGGCTTTCAGAAAAATACTCTAACCGACTGTTTAAGTAATATAATATTCTCCAACGTCCCTGGTAGATACGGTTATTTATCAAACAGTTATTTTTTCTATTGGATTGATGAAATATATTTTTACTCTAGCCACTATGAATATATAAATAAATTAAATTAATAATAATTACTTTTAAACCACAAATTCTATCGTCATTCTGCGTTGGTGTACATATTACGGAATGATGACACTATAATAAATATATTGATTTCAAGGTAAAATACTGTTATTTATTTTTAGAAGAAATATTTAATTTTTGGAGTAGTGTATAATATCAAATATAAATGTATATTTTCTAAAATTGTATAATATCAAAATAATTGGTATTCTAGTTACATATATTATTTTAATTATTAATGTATTAATTTAAATATTCAACAATAATAATTCTTAAAATTTGAAAATTATTAAGAAAAAATTACAAAATTATCAACTTAAATTAGGTATCTTCCTCATAGTAAAAAATAATAATACTACCTTCCAACTTTTAAGATTTGTTATTGTTATAATGATGGTTATTGTTTTTTAAAATTCTATGAAATGTATATAATATATTATAATAATTTATAAGTATGCGCTCTAGTAGTATAGTAAGTAATATACTTAAAAACTCCACATATTATATAAGTTTGACTAATGTACGAATTGTACGAATTGTGTTCTTAAAATAGGAACTACTAAAAATCATCAAACATAACATAGACTTTTCACCAACTATTTATTTTTCAAAACTCCTGACAAGTGTTCATTTAGATTTTGTAATATGTACATCGTGTCACTGAGTCTAATATACAGTATGTATACACGTAACTTGTTTAAGTCGTATATATTATTTAACGGTTATACCTATAGCCAAACAGGCATTATGACGTTTCCCGTGTTATGTATACACAAATGCCATAACTCGAGTCCAACACATCATAAAAACGAGTCCGCGATAAATTCCCCTTGTCGAGAACATTACGGGCATATGATTTATGTGCATTATTACAATATAAAATAGTATTCCCTCGGGATGCATTGCATCGCTGCGTAGCACCATTTAGAGACGACTGCAGCAAGACACGAAATAATAATAATATGACGACGACGTCATATGACACGGAATAATAATATTATCATATTTTAACTACGATAATAGATTGGTATTTATACCGCAAATACGAAATAAAAGACTACGACAATAAGGGCCGGAAGGAGGCGGTGGCGGTGGCGTGTGAATGGATTTGTCGACCGTAAACCGCAGGAGGTGCGCTCACATGTAATTTGTCTTGTACGCCACCGCCGACGATGCCGCGGCGGTCATTATAATGTCCGCGCGGTCACGCCGTCGTCGGTGGTGAGTGGTGGTGACAAAACGGGGAAAATGCGATCGCTGTTTTGACGACAATGCTTATTCTTCGTACGTTATACAATATAATATGTATGTACCCATAATAATGCGATGGTTGTGCGACAAGAGTACGTAGGTATTACAATGGTATACGTACATAATAGCGATAAGAAATAACTAATAAGTAATAATGGTCATCCCGATAATGTTATGATATTGTACATATTTTATAGACACATATTTACTGATTTATCTTCTCTCGAAAAAAAATTGAATGTTAATTGTAAATAGTAATAGGTATACAATAAACGGAAAACGATCGAGAACACTAGCTGATTTTTAAAATTAATAAACATTTTAACTATAAATTAGAATTGTGTTCAAGAATGCACAATAACCTAGATTTTGTTGAGTGAATAGTATAAAAATAAATATGATACCCCTAATTAAAAACCCCAGAAATTTAGTCACCAAAAAAAAAATCATGAAAAATAATCCTATAATAAAAATGATGAGTACCTATCTAACTCACATATTCAAGAGATTTAAATGCCAGTCTATGCATGATTTAAAAAACAGACAATTTTTTAGTCATAATACATTTATTTTACAGTTTTAATGATATGTAAAAAAAAATGATATATAATACTAATATTTCATGATCAATTTCTTAGATTTAAGTTTATTTTTTTTTGTTAAAATAAGCCCACATCAATTTGATTAGTATTTAACCATTTACATAAGACTTTTAATATTTTTGAACGGTTTTCAATTTTAAAAATTTGATTGTTTTGGACTCTCCTATATTTTGCAATGCAAATTTAGCACAGTCTCATCATTATTTGTTCCGTAGTTATTTTTTCGTAGTTAATATAAAATATAAATAAATATAGATTATGTAGATATATTTAAATTATTGTTAACCCTGTAAAGTCACCATGTTGATAGTACGGATACCAATATTTCGCTATTCAATTATTATACGTGTAAAATGATAGAAATTACAGGTTTTACTGTAGCCTTTTCTTAAGTAAGACGACCATGTTATAACTTAAATATTCTCAAAATTTAAGGTTTCTCGGTTAGTTTGTCGTTCAAACTGATACAGAATATAACTAGTCAAATTGTATGATAAGTTAATTTTAACTTAATGAGTAATTATTTTTTTATTAAATTAACCCAACTAAACAAATAATAAGTTTATCTGGATTAAGTCCCAATTCAATAAATGTAATCGGTTGCTTTTACTAATTAATGATTAAATTGAAACAAATCATACACAAATTATTATTGAGAATAAAATATTATTCGTTTTATATTATATAAGCGATGTTTATTAATACTAGCATATTAATATAATTATACTCAATTTTTAATTTTTAATTTTTAAACGCATATAGTAGCACTTTGCCGATTATTTATATAAAATCTTAAAGAATTATAAATTATATTACTTTGAGCATTATACAATACACATATATAAATAAAAATTATATAAATTATAAATATATAGTTCATCAAGTCTTTTAAGCTTAAGTGAAGAAAAAATAGTTGAAGATTGCAATCAACTGTTATAATTGGTATTTGTATGCATGTTCAAATCGGTGCGGGCTTTACAGGAGGCGCCTTTTACAACAAATATGCCGACGGGTTAAAACAAGTAACATGAAAATATTAAATTAAAAACTAAAAATATTATGAACGCACGCATAAATTCCATAATGTCCCGATCAGATAAAAAAAACAAATTGTCGGCAAAATTATGGTAATAAAAAATCCATTGATTAGGCGAAAAATGCTCAGACCATGAGATCATTATAATATATAACCATGAGTCCGTGAATACGTGTTATTTACTACGATTAACCGAATAAATTGTACATTATTACAGTGAATTAGGTGGGGAGATATTATTTATTATTTTAGTTATTATAAGCATGCAAACTAGTAGGAGGATATCCCTATACGCGTATAAATAATTATAAGCCACTTTAAATATACGACGAACAGAGATTTAGAGGAGAGCAAAATATAACATTGTCAAAATGCAATCTATTTGGTCTCTTTATTGATAATGGTTGTTCCATACAAAATGACGTACAAATATATACTTTGGCGGGGTGAATACAAATACCAAGAAGAAAAGGGTTACGACGAATTCTCAGCAGGAAGCCATTTGTCGGACGACCCGGCGTTTTGGATGTCAAAGGGATCATTATAAGTGCCTGTCGGCGGGGTGCATAAATAACCCCTGTTAAAAGGTAGCCTTTATTTTCAACCCCTAAGCATCATCATCAGTCAACAGTCATTTCCATCACCGGTGCGCGTAACACCGTTAAATGATCTACCTTCGGGCAACTATGATATTGTTATATTCATTATCAAACACTGACCTGCTGAGAAAATGCGGTCCGTTTACTTTTTGACAGTTAAATTCCTAAACAATACATTGCGGTTTGTTCTTCACCCTTTTTATTAAGGAAATAGCTTAACAACTATCAACTACCACGAATAACATATTGTTTAAATAAGTTAATGGAGAAATACGTGACGTTTAGTTTGTTTTGCCGTTTTACATAATATTATCTTTGTACAGTTTTAAATATAGTAGTTTCGGTAATATTGTTGGAGTATTACCTGTAGGTATTGAACAATAATTATATAACATAAAATGTTTTATTACCAACAAATTTGATTTAACTTATTTGATTCTATTATAAAAAATATGCACCAAAATCATTAATTTAAATCCATCGTTATTTAAAAGTTCTATTTTTATCATAAAATATTCTCATTCATTAAAGCTTAATAATTATTATTTACATTTACCATAATATTATGAAATATGTAAATAGATCATGTAGTGCGGTGTTTTTTTTATTAAATATTAATAACTTTATCATATTTTAAATTTTTTAGTTATGAAATATATCAATCAATAAAGAACAATATATAATATTACATAATATTAAAAATAAAAATGTTGAACACCTAGGTTTTATGTTTTACGATTTCGATGTGACTTAAATATTAGTATATTTACCAAATATATTATTTTCTAATATTGCTTATTTTACTTGGACTATTAATTTAAATATCATACTCCTGTTTTTTTATGTGTTACTTCATAAAAGAAATTAAGTTTGGTCAACATATTTTATTAAAAATTATAGAAGTAGTGTATTTAACATGCTTATTAAAAAAAAAAAATTAGTTTATTTTATTTTAAGTTATTATATTTTTCATTACCCACCGATTTATAAAAATATTATATCTTACTAAATTATTGTATTATAATTATATTAAATTATTGTATAGTATTTTAATGCAATACTTTCATCATTTATAATATGTAAGGTAAATAGTATTAATCGTTTAACAAATAATATACCTAATAAACAAATTTGAAAAAACACGGTTTCACAGAAATTATATGTAATTTATAATATAGGATACATATAACCGTCTCATTATTTGCTAAGGTATATAGATGTTATATTAGTAACTTAAAACTGGACAATATATCTATGACAAAACCTGTATCGCGAAAAAGCGAATGAAGTTTATTTATCGTAAACGTGCTAGAGTAAATTAAGACGTATACACACGCATTCGCAATACTTATCTACATCCCCTTCTGCCTGTGTCCACCCTATCCTTGCTCACATAATATATTTACAGTCATAATTTACGTACGTGTGTTGTACCTGCAAATGAGCTAACACAGGTGTGGAAAAATGGTAATCATTTCAAATTGCATATCCGCTGCACGCGCATATAATAGGTTACTGCGTGATTTGAATATTTATGCAGTTTAAAAGAGGAGAACGTCCTCGTAGCATGTACCATCACAGTCAGCGTGTAGCAACACGCGGCTGGGCCCACACGGGTGGCAACCCACTCGTTGAACTCCGCGTACCTCAGATCAAGTCATATACGACTATGTGATGGAATGACGGACGTTTTCGATACAAAATAAATCGCCCAGTAAATTTGTGGCGTAAATAAAAAAAAATCTTGCTTTTATGTACGCACGTATATAATATATTATACATATAGTAATGTATTTTTAATACAGCATATTATACACTTATTAAATAATATTCCATATTATTATTTTCAATTATAAATATATTTAAAATAGATACTAGACAGTAAAAAAAATTACGAATTTTACATGAACAAACAAGGTTGTTATATACTTATATACCTATATCTTAATAACTAATTGTAACAAATTTAGTATCACAGATGATGAGAAAAAACTTGAATAAACAATAAAGAAACATAATAAATAGCAATAGTAGTAAACTAGGTAGACATATCTTAAGCCATTTAATTCAATAATAAATAATAACAATAGTAAAATATATAAGTACATAGCAGCTGAAGGAAATCCTATAACTTAGAAATATCATTGGTTAGGTTAGGTTTAAGTTAGCATTTAAAAAAGTCTGTGAAAATGTAACCAAATGACAAGAGTGGTTATTAATTAAAACTACTATACATATTAAGTGTCATCATTAGGATTCGGGACTTCTTGTATTTGTATGTTTTTTGATACTCGTAGAATACACTTTAAATAAGATGGAAATTATTTTCGTGAAATAAATAATTTAAATACATTTTAATTTGTTTATTTTTTGTAACTTTTATCATATTTAAAAAAAAAGAGCAAAGATATTTGAATATTGTATAGCATATTAATGCATTTATCAAATTGTTTAAGCTTATATGATCGTCATTTTTTTGACTAATTTTGTGTTTGTATAACGTTCAAAAAAAATTTTTCAAAATAATTTATCTTGACGTTAAATTTTACGATTATCTTTATCTATCAGTAATTAAAAATATTCTTATCGACATATAATGATCAATATTTATTCTATTGAACAAAATTTCAATTAGAAACTCAATAACGTCTTAAAAAAATCAGTACATGTATGATGTTAGTGTATCGTGATTATCGTTTCCGCCATGTTAATATTTATCAACCTACTTACATACTATAGTAATTGAATGATTTTTTTAAATACGTAGTATTAGTTCACTAGTTTAAAAATATTTAAAATATCAAATAATAGTCGTATTAGTGGATCAATATTAAAGTTAGTTATATATTAACCGATTTAAGAAAAGATATATTTTATACTGATGAAGTTATTTTATTCTGCAAGCTATGTGAAACAACAGTAGGTGTTGATAGGTTATTTATTGTCACACAATAGTTAAAAACAGAAAAACATATATCAATATAACAATGTCAAAAAAATCGAATTAACATTTTACAATAATTAGTATTTACATTTATGTACTTAAAAAATATTTATACAAATTTTGTATTTTATAGTTACATCATATTTTGATAGTTTGAATTTCATATTAGTATGTATATTGTGATGATTCATCATATACTTATATTAGGTACATTGTATTTTGTTATGAAAAATAAATTCTATTTTTTTTTTTTTATTAATCCAATCATTAAAGAAGTCATTCAAACACAAATTATTTAAAATGTATGCGAATAGCTCATAAATATGGACAGTCTAAAACTCCAACAAACATATTATCATAAGCATACATTAATAATAGTATTTTATACCTACATATTAACTAACAAAAACGACCATTAGATACATCGCATTATAAATAAACTTCAGTTGTATAATTATACGATTAAATATTGAAGAAATTTACCGTAAACATTTGCATAAGAAAGTAATTGAAATATTTGTGAATAATTAAAATAATGGCCCTACTTGAATAAATGTTGTTTGTATACAAATTAGAATCCATTTTCAATCTTTAAAAAGAATTAAAGTTGTTTCGTTAATATTATTGCAATGTTAAATATTAAATAATATATAACTTAACAGGACTTAACAAATATTAAAAAAAAAATAAACAGAAAATAGTATTTTATCAAGAACGTGTATCTAACTCAAACAAACAATACAATACATATAGGTTAAAATAGTAATTATAATAACAGTGAACGTATGACAGTTAATATTATTATTGCTAAACATAAAATATATGAATTTATAACAGGGGTGATTTAGTTTTCAGAAAATTTCAACAATCTTTCTACCTACTACATATTATCTATTACATAATATCTTACGGCTTACTCTGTATATATATATCCATAGTATATTGTATCTTTCTATTTTATGTACACATATATAGGTACTGTACAGGATTTAGATCTCTAACACGTGATATATATGCACGCAATCGGTGATTTATGCCTACCCGGTTGTCTGTAGCATGATGCGGACGTGTCACCAGCTAATGTGCCCAGTTTCCATTGAGTCGGGACCACATAAAAACGGACCTCCCATGGATCACACATATTCGTATTATATACCTTTTTACAATTGCTGTTGTTTTTATTATTTAAGTTTTTTTTACACACTCATAGAGTGAATAACGCGTGTACAAAAGTTTTTACGGTATTATTTATACATTTACACAGTACCCTACCTATACATATTACACGTTTCTATTGTGAAAGCCAGTATCCATTCATTCTTTTGTTTATACACCTTACGTGTTCATTAATGGAGGACCTAACCCCAACATCCCGCTCAAATAGGATTATAATTTTATATAAGTATAAAGCCATATGAGGTACCACAGAAATACGCACACTGTTGGACTAAACTTGCATAGAACAGATAGGAGATTACCTATACGAACAAGAAGTCCGTATGTTCGAATTAAGAACAAAGTACATTAGGACCATATGGTAATTTTAGTATAATATATTTTATCATCGTATATTAATGGATTTGAATGGATGAATTATGTAATATTTTATTATTAATAGTCACAAGGTGGCCAGATATAACAAGGTTTCCTCAATTTCCTGTATTTGCTTTGTGTATTCTCATTTTTTAATTATAGTAATATATCGATTTAAGCAAATACTAACAAATTTATTGCATATTGCAATATTATATATGTTTATACTTATAACATATTATATACAAATAAATATGAAATTCTTAAGGAGAATATGTTAAATCCTAATTTTCGCTAATTGTATTTGACTAACTTACTATAATATACAATTGTATACAATTTTAAAATATTAATTAATTTTAGTTTATTTGATACTATATTTTTTTTATAAATTTACAAAGAAATACCCAACCAACCAAAATACTATACAACTATAGACTTATTAGACATTTTTTTAAATTTTTTAAATTGTATTACATATAGTCATACATAAATTACATACTATATATCATTTTATTTAATTTTCACTTAACACTAACAGTTATCAATGTTTATTAGATAATAAATACATCATTCTCAATGATTGTTACGGTACTTTAATTTTTATTCTACGAATAGAGTTTTTTTCTGCTGATAACAATATGAGAAAATTTGAGACAGTATCATTGTGAAACATAAAAGTTAAATTTTGTACTAGTACCGCAGTAATTTAAATTACTAAAATATTAGCCAACACAAATTTAATTTATACAACAGATGTTTTTGCTACTTATTAAAAATAAATAATATATTAATATGTATGCATTAAATGATTCTATGTTATCCGAGAAAGAATTTAAAAACTAAAGAACTTAAATTATTTATAGACGCACATACTCATAAGTCATAACAATAAGGAACACAGGGTTAACTTTGAGGATAAAATAATAAGCTTTATATAGATTTGAAAATATATTAGAAAACCGTATTGAAACGTTGATGTTTAATTTTTTATCCATATGTTTTCTAGTGGGTTTCTGAATATATACAAAACTTTCGTAGTTATAATATTGGAGAATAAATACCTAACGAATACCAGAACGAAAGATTGAAACAACTTTTCCAATAAGTTAGAGTTAAACTGTTTAATAAAGTCATACAAGTGTGTAATATCACATTAGTCAAATTAAATTCAAAGGTCACTGCTGAAAAAACAAAACTAGCATAGTAACTAGCAAGTTTTATTATTAAGAGAATATTAAATAAAAGGTAAAAGTAAATTGTTTGCAAAAAAATTTTTAAGTTTATTTGTCAGAAGTTATTTTATATGTTAAACTTTTTTCAGTGATTTTATTTTATTAGGTACTTTTTATAATTATTAATTCACATTAGAATGTAAACATAATATTTAATAATCACAAAATCAAACAAATTATCAATAATAATATTTCATTATCTACAGCCATTGTTTAGATTTTATATTAAAAATTATAAATAGTGTTGAATAAAAAATAATAATAATAAAAGTAGTTTCGAATGTAATTCACTTCACAGTTGCTGGTTCTCGTCGTCATCCACGATATAGTAATAAACTAATAAATATAATAGCCAATTGTTTAACGATCAACGGTATTTTAATTTAATCACTGAGTGCGTGCAAATAACTCATCATTCACATGTATACACAAATAGTTAAAACAACAATTCTATAAGGAATAAAAATTCAAAAATCGATACTTGTATTGTATTAATACTATATTATATTATGTACAAGTATAATATAACAAGTGACGAGTCGTGCTGTATTATAAAGTATTAGGTATATACATTATGTGTACTTCGTATATGTAAAATAACAGCTCTTCCTCCAATAGAATTTGAAGAACAGTTAAAGTACGATATAAAGTCGTATTTTTCGCTGTCTCATATGGCATACGCACCGGCCGTATTTAAAAATTCAATAAAAAAAAAACTGTTTCTCATTTAAACATGTAATTTCATCCGATTTAAATTTCAAGTCAATAAAAAATAATAACGTTTATATATTATTTAGATTTTTTTGGTTGGTTCCAGTATAAATTAATTGTGAGAAAAATATTTTTTTTTAGAATTTAGTTATAAAAATTGAATGTTTTTAATAAACTGTTTACTACATAATACTTGTTGTACCTATGTACATTTTCGTAATTTTGTAAACATTTCAACTTCAAATGCACAAACAAAAATGTAACTATGTATTTATAATATTTTTATATAAATATAAGAACAACGCATGTGAGTTCTTGTATTAAATTTTTAAAAATTTAGATTCAGCAAATACATTTTCATCAACAATTATAAAAAAAATAAAACAGTTAAACATTTGTCATTTTTAAAGTATCTAGAATTATTCGTTTTTAAATAACAATAAAATAACATTAATTGCTTGAGGATAAATAGTTATTTTACAGATTAGGAATATGCAATGCTGTAAAAATTATAAAAAAGATATTTTATTTTTTAGTATAATTTTTATTTTTAATAAAGGCTATAAAACTCAAAAAGAACATTGTATTTAATTTTAAAACCTTAGGTATGAGTATTAAACATTTTACGAATTAGTTGAAAATTGGACACAAAAATAAAACACACACATACATCGTTGTAAAATCAATTCATTTATTGGAGTAAAGTATTTAGAATCAAAAAAATATAAAATATAATATTAATTTTAGGAGATAAGTGAATAAAGTTATAAGAGGATTAAGACAATAACAATTTAAAAATTATTAGCTATTCACTCAAAGTTAACAAACCCGAGGCAACACCTCCTTGTTTACCCCTCCTAAATACGACCCTGCAATCTGCATATACCATATTACAGTATTATAATATTGTTGTTACATATTATTGTATAACAGGACAGTCGGAGACCAACCAGGCTTACGCGTTTATAAACGATATATTATCTGTATACTGTCTTATTAATCACTATATTATATATTTCATGATATAATATTGTATTCTAACGATTAATAGCTATGCCAAGTACAATGTGCGTTTTAACGGGCCCATGTCATATAAGAGTAATTTCCAAAATATGTACAAGACTATATAATACATAGTGGGCGTTACCTGTAAACGCGTTAAAAACACCATAAAAGTAATAAACATACGGGTCATAATTGAATGGAAAAAAAAATAATATCAATTAAATAATACACATAATATTAAGTAGGTACCACCGTGCCACGTTTACCTACCGGTTTAATAATTAATAATATATCTATATATTATACAGCGGTGTACTGTATATATTATATACAATACGAGTGAGTACAACTAAATTAATGTCGGATGTTTTAACACAGAACATAATTATTTATTTTTATTTTTAATTTTACGCATATAAATGATATGTATAGTTTTTATAACTATTTTTATCTGATGATTTTTTTTTTTGACAAGTGATGGAAAAACCAGGATTTAAAACAATTGCATCCCTATGAGCATTTTACCACCTTACGGTTGTGACCTAAGCCTATACGATTATAAGTATACAGCGTATAATACCATATTACCATTGAATTTTTATCATCATTTATGTGCACCATAATATACAATATATCAATATCATATAGTTGTCTACCTATTATATAGTTATCTACCTATATTATATTATTATATTCATACTGATGACATCCATATCATATTTCATGGAAGAGTATTTCAATAAGATATATTCGTTAGATTTATTACCAATAAATGCATATATCGTTGACATTTCCGTGTGATTTATGTAAGACTACCAATAAAACAAAGTCCGATCAATTATATTATATATACGTCCATATAAGTACATGGTTTTGTGCTGCAAAACGTATAAATCTTTTCAAAATATAAATTCTATCTAATAATTATTTTTTATAAAATTATTCTATGTATCAATTCATACGATCACGAAATAAGTACAACCTAACCATACATATTATGTTCAAAATATTATTTAATTGAAAACGATAAATTGTTAACGTCCAAATTATATTTCCAATCATCTTAAAACTATAATAATATTTTAGCTACAAACTAAACTAACCTGTTCTGGATTCACGTTTACGCCTTTACGGTGACATTTTAAATGTAACGCACAACCAGAGTTTAAAATATTGTTCATCAAAAGATAATTCGTTCGTTTTATTCTTCTCAGTTTACTGGTTTATTGAGATTTAAGGACCATTTCTGCCTTCAATAATGATTAAATTATAGTGTTATGTTATTACTTATTATCGCAATATAAAAAACTTTGAGATGAAGGCAGCGGAGCCTCCTCGATTTAGTGAGTTATGGATAAATACATATCCAATTTCCAAAACAAAATTTTAAATACACCATTTCACCACTGATGGTTTTATCATTGTTCATGTATAATAGCATTACTGTATATTTGTATAAAAGCAGACGAATATAGTTATTCAAACGTTTACCGTGTGAAAATATATATAAACGGAAACAACAAAAACAGTAGTGTAACACTCAATATCGCGATATTGCAGCTCGGAGAATAGAAAAATGTTAAAAAATAAAACTGTACATTATGTAAACTTGCGTTATGAATTCAAAGAACGAAAGGGTGGTTGAATAAACCATAAACTATAAAAATATTGTGTCAATAGATATTCTGTATATAGATCAAATATTCGTCAAATACTGGAAAACTGCGGTTTACCGTGGTTATGGTAAATTAAGGTCGTTGCAAAAACTAGATGAAATTAAACCAACATTGGAAACCGCCATGACTACAGTTTTACCAACACTGTAATAGTAGACATACCAGGAAAATCCACCACTATCTCTTATAACATTCTAATGATAAACCTATCATAGACATAACATCATAGATTTCTATACAGAACTAGATAGCGAACTCCCGCCATCTATTGAAGCTTGGTTTTTCGGTTGGCATTATATGATAAATATTAATTATATTGTATTTTATTTTATGATGTTTAAACCTGTTGCTTAAAAAAAATATATATTTTATAGAAATTATTTTTAACATCTATTTCTATATTTTACCATTAAAAACGATGTTATTCCTAATACATTTTGTATAGGAAATGTAATATTTTGCCAACTGACAAAATGGCAGAAACTATTACGCGAGCTTCACTGTTAATAATATAAATAATATATGAGTTTTTTATCTAGTTAGTATGGAAGTCTGTGCATAACATACAACTTAATCCATAAGTTATCCTCACTAATAACGAGAAAATGAAAAAAAAGTTCAAAAATAAATAAATAGCATACTCTTTAGGTCTTATCATATTATACTAAAATAGACACGTATACAGGAAGGATTTTGAGGGTTTACCCCCCCCCCCCCTAAAATAAAAAATATTTATGTTACAAGCAAAGTATACAATTTGGGCGTAACGTGCATATTATTGTAAATTGTAAATTGTTTTACCCCATTCAAATTTTAATATTGTGTACGTGTTTGTACTCATGTATTATACTTACTCTCTATATCAAGAAAAGACAAGTCTTCCTAACAATATTGTAATTAATATATTTACTTTTCAAAATTAGATAGAATTATATTATTCTAAAAATTATAAATACCTCTATACAAGAAACAGATCAATCATTTGTATTTAACTATTGCAACAGTGTAATATTGATTCCCCCTCCTCAACAAAGGTGGTCCTTTGCCTAATACAATAGGTAAACATTAATTTTAAAAAATCAGTAAAAATATGAAAATCAGTTAACAATTTTTGTAAGATTTTTAGAGTTGAACCCAAATTATTTATCCCATTTTTGTGTATAAATATTGATCACCATTCATCCTAATCTAGCACCTAATGAATTACCGGTCTATGGTCTATGTATTGACTATATAATATATATTTATAAATAAATTATATACACACCTCGACGTTTGAAAATATTCTGAGTATAAAATAATATGAGAAATATCTTTATACATGAAAAATAATTAAAATTATACCTAAAATAAAGCATTTCTTATGGTGAAACGTAGGTATACGTATACAACATACAATAGTGAACCATTGGAATGGTTAAGAGGCTCGCAGTAATTATGTATATTCCGTTTATAGTCAGACCCCAAATTTTGTGATCGTTCATGCTGTGGCTTAAAAACGTGGGACAGTCTTTCGGGTTATTCTGACCCACTCATATAAATATATATATATATTATATTAAATTATAATTGCCGTAGTGTTTATCAAGCTCCGCCGAATCGTCAAAAATCGAGTTCAATTGTCTTGTCTCCGTCTTCGTTGCTGGTTCGTTCAATCGCTCACACGCGCCACACAAACACATATACCATAATAATATACACATGTATACAGCGGCGGTGGAGGCTTCAATGGACCGAAGACAATGGGCGCTTTGTGCGAGCAACGCTTGTTTTCGGTTCTCGCCCATGCGGCGTCAGCATCCAGCGTGATCAACGGCTCGGTACTATTATTATTATTATATTATAATATTATTTTTTTATTATTGTACGCATACATACCTTACTCGCGGAATGTCTTATATTGATGTCCGGGGTCAAAGATGAATACCTGCACGCCGCCGCCTACGCGTTTTTTTACCTATATACGCGTAGCGTGCACGCATCATGACGTCATTGGGTTTCATTCATAAACTCCAGTCGGCGTGGTGACGACCGGCTGCTGCAGTGGTGGTATAGCGTATCTAGGCGGGGGTATAGAGTGTGTATAGTCGAGGAAACAAAAATATAATAATAATATAACATTATTCTCCTCCTTTAATTAACCCGACGATTCACCTCTCCGCGGTATGATCGTTATTCCCTTACAACGATTGCGGTTTCTATGTATCCGTTCGTTCGTCTATATCCGTTGTTGGATCTCTCTCACTCGCTCTAACTCACACATATATATATACATATTTTTCGTTCATTGTTTATTATAATAATAACACGTACAGACCGCTTGTTTGGACGTGGACTCGACGACAATGGGCTAATCACTCAACCGCCCGCGCCTTTTTCGGTCCCGTGTCAGTCAACACCTCTTCTATAGTCTATATATTATGTATGTATAATACACGCGTATGTATGTGTATGTGTGTACGCACGCGCCGCACAATAATACATCTTTTTATATTCTGCGACGACGATGGTATGTATGGGATATGGAACGAACAACCGCTATAACAATATGTAAACGTGATGATGATATTATTAATTGTAGTATAATATTATAATATATCTAAATGATCGCGCAGAAGAAACCGCAGTTTCCGGACGTGGAATACTGCGATAGTTTTAAATAATATATCATATGATGTGGTGTTACAATTTGTTCAACGTGTGACAGATGCGATTGCGGATAACTTTTACTCCGATGACCAATCGGATTTCATATAGATATACGAGTATAATATTATGTTTATATAATAATATTGATAAAGTGTACAGAAGTCAAAGTTCCAAGACTCCAACTTAGCTTATTAATAAGGTAACAGAAATAAAAGCATTTTAAATGTGCATAAGTAATTTAACTATGATAAAGAACAGTTAATGTTGGGAAAATCTTAATATTATAAAATTACATCTATATAATTAAAAAATTAATAAATGGATATTTATTAAATTTTATAAAACTTAAAAGGATTATGATGATGTTCAGCTTGTCAAACTTAACTAAAAAAAAAACTAATTGATGAAATAATAATACTATCCATTTCCATGATTAAAAATGTAATTATTGTTCATTATTAATTTTAATTTGTATTAATTATTTAATAAATATTTTTTATTTTATTAGGTATAATCGTCATATACTTATATCATATTATATTAACATATATAAGCAGGATAAAATTAAAAGGGCGCAGTGTCAAGTATTATCTCTACAAGAATGGTTTTTCTTATACACAAATCAGAATATTTTAATTAAAAAAATAATTTTTTTTTTCATTTTATTTTTATATGTTCATAATTCTTATATTTATATAGTTAAGTTAAATCTACTTTACATTTATATCATCATAGCAAACAATGTTTTCTTTTCCGAGCTTGCCTGTCGTTTTAAAAATCCACTACTCATATTTTTCTCTTAACTCCAGATCTATTTTCATATCTTTTCTATGGATTCCTGGATATATATCGGTATTATCGGCAACAATAATAAATCTAGCTGACTTCCTGGCTATATTTTCACTAACAACTCTTTTCTTTTAAGCCACCTTTCATGTATTAATCTAATTTAATCTTTCACTACACGATCGATTCAACAATAAATTTTGTAAGCCCTTGGAAAATCTTCATGAGTCCTATATATGTCTCTGTTTAAAAAAAAAATGTCTCCCAAAGTTCCCATTCTAGGCTTCAAATGTTGATCACACCGTAACTGTACTATATTCCAGGCTGCTTCCTATATTTTAAATTATAAAAACTTACTTTATTATTATATGTATTATTTAAAGACAGTTATAAATATTATGTTATTGTGTATATTATAACCAAATTCTTAATAAAAATGTATAATATGTATTATGAAATACACATGTACGTAGACCTATTTATGGTCTATATAATATAGCATATTACATATTTTATATAGAAATAATTTTTTAACACAAAAATATTATTAATCACGTAGATACTAATTATTATTATATATATTAAATAAAATTGAATATACAAAAATAATGAATAATATTAATTTATCATATAAAATAATAATAGTATATGTTCTTTATACGTACATATATATATATAGTCATTTAATCTATAAAGTATATTGTCGTAACCTGCAATGAGTAATAACGTGTATATTTTTCTCTAATTTATTCGAATATAAAAGACCTTATAGAATAATACATTTGCGGGTTACCTGATGCGGTAATAACCACTTGCCCGTTGGTCGTTTGGACATGGAACCGCGGTCTATGCAGAATTCGTATGAAATTTAAAGATGTGGTTTTTTAACACAGTACACGTTAAGAGATCTATAGAAAAGCGCCGAAAAACCGCAACTCAGTGGTTTGTTTATGGATATGTGTATGGATACACATACACACAAACACACAATATATATAAATGCTTATATATTTAGTGCAGGCGTTATTGATGAAAAGTTAATAACCACCAAACCCTTGTCGTCGGGTCATAAATTACGTCCAGTGTGGACCTGAAAAGAAAAAAAATATAAAAACGATCAAACAGAATGGAAAAAAAAGTATTGAAAAGGCAAATCGTTCAATATCTGTCGGAATTGATCACACAAAACGTGATTGATGCAACCGAGGCGTCGATACTTTTTCCCGAAATCCCACATATTATATAATAAAATGTGTATTATTGTATAGTCGTACTGCACATTAATATTATTATACATAGATTTATATTATATGCATGTAGGTATAGGAGTCAGAGTTGCGACATTATCATTGACATGTTATGTTACCGTCAAACACAATGGCCAAAACGTGTGTTATTGTACCTAACACGCATATATGTATTGACTATATACGTCATAAATACACGCGACCGCTGTATAATACACTACGACTATACCTTTATAATATATGTATATTAATAACGAAAATGTTTCTCCGCGGATTCGTATCAGTGGAAATATGGTAAGTATTTTATATTTTCCTAAAAGAAAACGAGGTTCGATCCCTCATTTTTTTCTTCGCCTTTTGTAATAAAGTCGTTTCTGCGATACAATAATATAATGAGCAACCTATACAATATTATATTGTTCTGCATGAGGTATTGCCAGTACTACACGCCGCCGTACAAACACAACACATTACACTCGTTACTCCTATGTTGTATATATATATATACAATATATATAATAGGTACATATATTATGTAAAGGTATCTGGTATATACAGCTGTGATCGTGGCTGAAAGTATAATACGTATAGGCTGTTTAAATCACTTAGACTAGACGTAGTCATGTCGACGACATGGCCGCGTTGTAAAATACATTACATTTTAATAAGCTTAAAAAAAACACAAAGACTATATAGTTTATATATATTATATACTATATGGTGCATTATCCGCAGCAGGACTGCACACGGCGCTACGGCGAGGTACGTGACACCGGGCCCACGCTGTTGTTTTCGAGAACGCATAAAAAAAAAAAAACAAAAAAATAAGAATAAAATATACCGACGTACAAGACGGGAGAACGCGCGCACATATCATATGTAGCAGATATAATATGCGTGCATGTGTGTGTGTGTGTGTGTGCAGTAATATTGAGAATTCTCTAAAAAAAATATTTACTCCTATATATAACCATATACAACATAAAACGTCCGAGATCCACCGGAATAACATTATAATGCGTATATATACACATTGCACAGAAATATATTATATAGTATATATTATACATATAACATAAACTGTGTTATAAATATGCCTATATTTTCATCGGAACATTTTCGACGCGTATGATATTTTGTTCATATACTATGTACTATATACTATTATGTATAGGTACACTGCAGCAATATTGATGTATTAACGTTTAAAGAGCTAAGCCAACCGATTTATTTTATACATTATACCTATATATATATATATGGTAATTTATCGATCGTCTATTATACATACAAACACGAGGAGCGTAAATTTTATTATATAATACGTGTATACAATATATTATGCATGCCTAGCTGTTAAAAACTAAAAATTAGTCGAATACATTATACAAGGATTTATTCGATTTTTGTGAATTCGACTTATCACCTATACTACCAACGAGGAATTATGTCCGTTTACGTGTTATGTTATACAAACGTATGTATACTATTGGTCTTGTGTATTAAATTTATTCTTATACGGTTTTTTTCAAATCTTATGGGTTCTACAAGTCAAGGACGTACGAGTTTTGTATACATAGGAGATCTGACATTCTTCCATTCGTTTGTGTTAAAATGTCGTTACAGCTTTACACATCCCGGTACATGTTTTCCAGACTCATATTTTCAGAGTAAACGATTAAATTTAAAAATTTACAGCGATTATACATTATAATATAATGTATAGCCTATTCGTTGATATTAGCTCTCGAAAAGATACAATTTATAAGTAGGTTTGTATTGTACACATAATACATTATACGTTTAAAGTACATATTATATCTACACCAGTACTAATAATGCTTAAGTAATAAGTATACGTCTTAACATGTATACAGTTTTTATTCAAAACCCCAAATTCATATTTATTATAAAATATTAACTATCACGGAATATTTATCAAAAACACAATATTGATTTTTAAATTTTTCTATATTAGCTTTAAATAGATATAATTTTGTTTTGTAATATGTTTTCACCTTCTATATTTCAATAATATCTTCTCACTGAATTTACAGTTGAATACTTACAACGTATTTTTATATATAGTGTGTCTATATGCGAGTCGTATAACCTATATTTATTTTATATATACACACCTATATAAATATATTAGAGACCAAAACAAAGAATCCATAGAATCTATGTAGACATTCGTCATTCACCTAAAGACGAGCTTATACGCGCGTATATTAATTGGACATTTATTGTTATTCTTTATTCTTATATGTGTATATATATATGTATACCTTTCGTGCACATTTAGGTAGATACTGCAGTGTACTTGAGCAGTAATTATAATTATTATTATAATTCAATGTCCACGACGGGGGGTCCAATCACTAGTTGTCACGTTGATTGGATGTGTTCCCACCAATAAAAAACATATATATAGGTACCGGCTACTCATTTAAAAACGGTTTCCAATGGTTCTCGCTAGAAACCGGTCCGCTATAATACTATTACATTCATTTCTCAGGATAGCTTTGCACGAAACATTCGAAATTCGATCTATGCAAATAAGGGATGAGAGACGAAGGCGAATGTGTCAAACGAATCATTGAAAACTGAAATTGAAATCAAGATCGGAACAGGTTACAAAAAAAAAAAAAAGAATGATTCCGAGTATATAATTAATTTATATTTTATTGACATTCGTTAAAGAACAACTTACAACTCTTGAAAATTAACGTTTATACAGAAATATTAAATGTACAGCCTGTACGGTATATTACGAATACACCTACTACCTATTTAGATGTGCGATAATATTTTTGGGAAATACTATTAGGTATACAAAGACGATTCGATGACCGCGATGCGTATCCGATTGCGTATATATTATATGCTAGCTGCATGTTGACTGTGTGGCTGTGGAGAAGACGACCGATATTTATTATCTTTCCAATCGGCGGCATAAGATATATAAATAATAGGTATTGCGTGTGTGTTGCAATGTGCAATGTCGTAAAATCGACGGATTTTCACGGCTTGTGGTAATTTTATGAAATATAAAGAAAACGACAAAAAATAAAAACCACTAAATTAAATTTACGACAGGCAAGTGAGTATATAATAATAATAATAACTTTTAACGGGGCGAAAATATTGGCAATAAATACGCGACGACGCGACAAGTCGATAAATCTAAAAGGCGTATTTAAAATTTAAAAGATTCAGTATACATATACATTATACATCAGTGATAATGTGATAGGTTAATTAGAGAACGACCGCATATATAACATACAGCTATAAGCAGGTATAAGTTTATAGATTCATGCTGAAGTGATCTCAGTGAATCCCATTCAACCATTTTTTTAGTTTACTTTTTGTTTACGAAAATACATTTTGAAGAGAATATAAAGCGAGGAAGACCGAAAAATAAATGTACGATCATGAAAATAGTGTGAGTAAAGGAGTAACAAGGGATAGACCTCCAAGACCAGATTGGAACAATGGATTACCAGTTTACAATAAGGTTGCTATATGGCCATGGTTATTACAGTGTTATTATAATTTCATATTAAATTGTCGCGTATTTTAAGTTTTGAGCGGAATGATAAATATATTTTACTATTATAATTATATTATATATTTTTATAATGGTTTGTTTTTAATTTTATTACTGTGTTTGAATAAGCGTTTAATATTCCCAATTTTTTATAAACATTCAAAATCGAATCAAATATAAATCAATTTCTGATATTTTTTAAGTTTAAAATGCATAAAACTATTCCATCAATCCGTCCGTCTTATGAAGGTGTAAATCAACAAGGGTGGCACCCCCATTTACAGTTGATAGAAAAAGAAGAGAAGAAGAGCTTACGTGTTTCAAGTGTTTCAACCCAACTTTATTTCGATATCAAAATGTTCATTGATCTTTTTATGTAGTAATAAAATACTCATACTGTTTGAAAAAAAAATTAAATATAGAAACCGATAGTCGTCGACGGAG
Source organism: Rhopalosiphum nymphaeae (assembly GCA_036289425.1). Taxonomy (NCBI): domain Eukaryota; kingdom Metazoa; phylum Arthropoda; class Insecta; order Hemiptera; family Aphididae; genus Rhopalosiphum; species Rhopalosiphum nymphaeae. Next base: position 3,780,730 of record JAZAQC010000012.1, on the reverse strand, counting down.
ACAAACTGCACACGGGCGCGCGTCGAGACAACTGCCCGCAGTACGCGTGTACCAATATTTTATAGTATATTAGTGCGTGTGTACAATTCGAGGTACGCGCGTATATAATATAATATTGTAATAATTCGATGTGTCGTTTGGGCCGCGGTGGACATAATATTATTATTATCGTCATCATCACCACGAACGCGCGTGTCAGCGGGCGTCCCGGTCAGCTACCTGCTGTCTTCGGCCGGGGCAACATATACGCGCATTCGTGTTGGGTATATATTACTATCATACCATTCATACCATAACATTATAACCGTGTACGCGGTATAGTGTTATATGTATAAACGTATTATTTTTTTTTTTTCAATAATAATAATAACGCCAAACAACAAGTCGTTGCGGCGGCGGCGGCGACGGCAGTGATAAACCGCTACTTTATCAAGTGTCAACGGACCGGCCGGCCGGATAAACTTATATTAATTATCGTGTCCCGACGACGCGCAAACTCGATTAGTCGGGTGAAACTTATCGCCGCCGCCGCATGGTGCACACCGCCACCCCTCCACCACCAATCACCGACTCGATCCACCGCGGGAGACGTGTTGCTCGGTTGACGAGCGCTTGCGGTCGGGAACTCGAGCACAACACTGAAAAACGTGTTATAAACGGATACGGCGCGCGTTGTATACGTATAAGTATTTACGCATAGGCGTCGTCTATGAGTGATACACCTTGCGCGCGTAGAAACGTTGTTTTCAAATTAACAATCTCCGTGCCGGGCATAGGATATAACACTTTTCGGACGGACGCTGCAGCATCTGCATATATACGATAATGTTTTTCTGAGAGCAAACGAATATATTATATATGGCTACACGCGCATTTATTTTATTAAAAACGGAACGCGATAATATTACGTACCGTCTAACTAACTCGAACCGCGTATGATTGGTGTAATAATAATAATAATAATAATAATGCCTACACGTTGAATAGTCGAAAACGACGGCGGGCTTGTATGCCTACCTACAATGTAAAATATTACGAAAACGGAAGAGAAAAATAAAGAAAAATGTATGTAGGTAGGCGGTAATCGTTTCAAATGTCCGCATTGTGTTCATGCATTATTAATATTCAACGCATATGATCTACATAAATTGATTTTTATCGTAAAAGTATATACCTATACTACAACGCCACCGCTGCTGCAAACTTGTTCTCGTGAAACTTTTCAAATGGGTTCTTTACTTTAACTTCAGTAGTTTTAAATGTATATTACACTCGTATCGGCCACATTTAGATAATATCTGTATGAATGTATTCTACTATTCTAGTGTGTTCTCAAACATTAGCGATGTTTCCACTTCTTAAAAAATAAAATATTTATATTTCATTAATATTCTAAGTATAAAAGGTTTTCTCATTTATAAATATAAAATAATACGTATATATTTGTACTAAGTAAAAATATCGTTTTTAAAACAGATTACATTCTAATATTTTAATTTTTATAAGTTAAGTTTAAGGCTAAACGATTTATGTACCTAAGTTGAATCAAAATTGGTTGTTTATTTTTTTTATATATATATACTATCATATAAACAACGCAAGTTCTCTAAGTTAATTGGTTTTTTTAGTTAAGTATCTTTATTCATACCAAGAATTATTTTCTAAAAAGTAATGTAATATATACACCACCTGGATTTAATTATCTTTTTATAATTTATGTCCTCTCTTCATTTATTCTTGTTCTTTTTACTTTCTTCTGCTACATTCTAGTTGTTGACAGTTTTAAAAAAAATATATGCTCAATCAACGTCTAAATCTATATTATTACAATTTCTGTGTATATGTATATATATATACATAACAAAAATGATTTATTAAATATTCATCTACGTTTAATTATCCTTGCATAGGTAATTGCGTGTTAATAAATATTTCTACATTAATACGTCGTATAGTTACATTTTTTTGCATCATCAACTATAAATTTCAGAAATCTTTGTTTATATAACCGGTTATTGATGACCCCGTAACATATTCATTTCCAAATTTAAAAACAATATTTTGGAATTATTTAAAATTTAAATTAATGTTGCTATAGGTTTTTTTTTTTAAAAAGAACAATAATAATAAAGAGTTAAATTTTTCTAAGTAACATACACAGTGTAAACCAAATATTTTATACATTATAAGTTATTCTTATATGCAGTATTTGAATAACTATAGAAGCATAATATAATTTCCTAACTCATAACAATTATAACTTATAACACTAATAAGTAAATAACTATAACCTACATATATTAAATTTATATCATAAAACCTGTGAAATTACAATTTTGGTATCTGTATTTAATGTGTTAATAAAGTAATTAAAAAATTAATCAAACTAAAATAATGCATACTTTCTTATGAATATTATTCTTAATTTTAAAACGTTAATTAATTTATAAATCTTTATCGACTTAAACCATTCTCAACTCGCAGTGGCTTATTCAAAGAATAAAATGTATAGAGGAATTCCTTGAACAATAATTGCTTAACAGATATGTATCAATAAAAATAAAAATAATAATTTATTCAAAATGTTAGCAAAATTAGTTTACTGTTATAAAGAAAACAGACTTAATAATGAAGCATTTATAAAATTTCAATTTTATAGTTATTTATTATTATACATACTAATATAATATAGCTAGGTGAATGAAAATACAGCATAAATTATAGCCATTAGTTAGCAAATACATTTAATAAATATATTAATATTATTATAAAATAGTACCGATATTAAAGTTATAGAGGTATATTATATATTATTATATAATCAGAGGGGGATGTTTTCATATTTAAAAATAGTCATACAAAATTATATTAAAAACTATATTGTTATGATATACTTAAGAATGACTAAGATTTTAATATCCAATATACGTTATATTAACGTTATATTCTTTATCATACTTCACATTAACTAGAATCAATTTTTTTTCAGTCTTACAATATACATCTCTTCAGAGAAATCTGGAAAACAACATCATATATAAATAGTACTTTAATAAGATACTTTCAATTAGTATCTAAATACAAACACAGATTCATTACTTTAATGAGTACATAGATACAGATATATTTTTTTAGAAAATATCTCTATTCTCATTTAACAAAATAGAGTATTTTTTTTTATAAAGATTTAATATTTTAAAAATATGAAGTTACTAAAAAAAAATACATGATTTTAAAAACTATAATTTTTATACTAGTCTTTTGAAATATAATTAATAATAGTTATCAATTTATAATATATCATGGTTTAACAATAATATATAGGTTTAATAACCTATTAAATAAATAATAATTAAATATAAAATAGATAATAGGTATTATCCATTTGACCACCTGAGAAATTTAAATTCTCAGTTTATTTTTGTTAAACTAATATAATAATAATTGTAACTTAAATACTTCTATTAAGATTTAAGATACATAATATTTTGTATCTATAAGATACAGATATAGATTAATTTTTTTTTGGAAAATATCTAGATAGAGTTACATAGATAGTTAATATCTAGAAACTATATTATCTTAAATATATATACCTATAGATATAAATATATTATAGCACTGCATTATGATCAGTATTAGTCACAAGGTATATATATAATCAAACTGAAAATTAAAACAAAAAAACATTTACTTAATCATTCACAATGTAACATAAACGCCCAAGTGACTAATTTGTTTAAATAACTATGTAATAGTAATTTATGCTTCCATTTTATATTAATTGAAAAATAAACTATAAACTTGTCTAAATACATAATTAATAACACTAAAGATAATATGCATAATTATTCGTGTTGATTAGGCGTGTACTTAGAGCGCTATCTGGTTTCGAGTTTGATAATTTGACATTTGACATTTTAGTTTATTTAAATTCTCAATAGCTAATAACTACTAATATTTATTAATAATATTTCGTTTTAAATTTAAAAAATAATAATAATAAACTGCTACTTTATATCAATAGACAGAGAAATTCGGAGTTTACTCTAATACTTATCATTTTTTAACTATATTATAGTCTTTAAGATGGATCACCCATTCACCAGTCAGTATATATATGTAATTCCATTTGTTTATACATATTGTATTGAAATCAAAAATACAATGTACAAAGCTTATTGGCTTATTATATTTTTATAAAAAAGTTAATAATAAATTTAAATTACAATTTAAGATTTTATATTATAGTTTCAATTAAAACAATTAGCATTAAAAAATCAATGTCCAATTGACTATCATTTAACATTTTTAAAGTATTCCTATACCGCGTCGCAAAAACAAAACAATGAATCATTTTTTTTTAAATTTGAATCATAATAAAAAATTGAAAATAAAAATTTTTACCGACGAATATTTAATAAACATATCAAAATACAAAAACAAATAATTTAATTTATATTTTTACTAAATAAATAACTTTGCTATTGCTATAACATACAGTTGCTATAAACAAAAAATAGATTACTTATATTTTATAATATTTATTATAACTTATAAAAAAAGTATAAATTTATTAATAATGTGTTCAAACGATTCAGAGTCGGAACAATTTGTAAGATAGCTGCATGTATAGTTAAATGAAATCTAAATAAATACTTAATATTTTTTTAATAGATATGCTATTGGGAGGATAAATATAACGAACAATGTAAATTAACTAATGAAATCATTATTCAGAACAACGAGCTAAAATTGAATGAAAATAAACTTATAGCCAAAATAATGAAAATGAAACTTAGAGAACTTACAGAATGTACCTTTGATGAATTGAGCAGCTATAAAGTAATTAAATAAGTAAATTTTAGTTTTATTTTATGCTTGAATTTTTTTAATGTTTACATCCAATGGGTATATATACAAATAATAGTAATTACGGATAATAAGTATATTTTAAATTTAAAATTGACTTATTTTATATGGGCACGTATTGTTTCAATAAGGTATTACTTTATTAGTAACTAGATAAATAGTAAATTATAGAATAATTATTAATTATAATTAAATAACTAATTTTTATATAAAAACTTATGTTAAATAAAATATACAGCAATTAATTTTAATTTATAAGCTGATTAAATGAATAAAATACTATACTAATTCAGTACCTATAGTAATAAAATGTTCTATATAATACAGGTTATACATAAATAATTATATAAGTTAAGTCGAAGAAACAACCTAAATGTACCCATCATATTTTATAAATTATAATATACCTAATTAAATCATAGTAAATTATACAAAAAACTATAAAATTATTATTTGCTAACTATTTTTAGGAAGAAATAAAGAAAAAAAATGACTTAGTTGAAAAATTAAATACAAATTTGAAATCTATTAAAGAGGAAAATTGTAATTTACGCATGAAAATTGATATGAATCGATTTGGAGTGAACTGTAAATGTACAACTGAACATCTAGATTTGACGAAACAAACCGAAATAAATTCGAAATTTAAACAGGGAAAACTTTCTGCTAAATTTAATACCGTATGTAAGAAATTATATGAAACAGAGAATGCGTTCAGTGATGTAAAAAATACAATAAACTGCGATATATTTAATATTGAAAATACAGTAGATACAATGCAAAAACTATTGGAATCAGATAATTGTAAAAAAATGTTGTTAATTCAGAATCAACAATTAAAAGATGAAAATTCCTTAGCGAATGAAGAGTTAACTGCCAGAAATAAGCTAATAAAAAAACTCCAACGAAAAAACGATTATTACATTTGCAAGATCAATAAACAAAATAAATTTTTGTGAGAATTGAACTTAACAAAAAAAAATGTTTCAACATTAAAAAATAATTGCAAAGAAGCTAAACAAAAAATAATTGTATTTGTAGACAAAAGAACTTTTAAGACAGATTTCAATAATTAGCAGCTAAATATTTAATTAAATAAGAAAAAAATAATAATATATAAACTACTTTTAATTACTATAAAGTATTTAAGTTTTTTTTTTTTCAAAAGTTCTATTTATTATAATATTATGAATCTGTTTTTTTATTTTCTTGTTTCTGACATTTAACTCATCATTCGCTAAAGCATTTTTATCTTTTAACTGTTGATTCTGAATCAACAACTTTTTTTTACAATCCTCTACTTCCAACAGTTTTTTCATTGTATCTACCATGTTTTTAATATTAAATATATCACAGTTTATTGTATTTCTTACATCACTGCAGTCTTTGTTTCATATAATTTTTCACATACGGTCTCAAGTAAAGTATAAAGTTTCTTTTTGAAATATATTTAATATATTTTATTTACACTAATTTTCAATTTTTAATGATCGCAATAAATAAATTATAATATAGAAACTTAAAATATGATATTACATGAAAGCATTTTAATAATTGATGAAATAAAAAAAATTAAGCTATTACTATATTGTCTACTACTATTTAACTATATATATATATATATAGTTGCTTCAAATATGACCAAACCACTTTGATTGACATCAAACGATCGTTCTTATCTGTATTTAAAAATATGTTGCCACCTTATCAGAAAACGTCACAGCTTCATTGAAGAAAAATTAGAAATGCATATGTTTATTAATTTTAATAATAAATAAAATATAAAATTATATTAATTTTTAAATTTATAATACCTTTTTTAGAATATTTAAATAGAAATACTAATATTAATATTTCTATTAATATTGTAAAAATTTGTCATATAAATAATTATAATTTTCTTGCATATTTGTTGCATATTTTTACGAGTTTGACAACATATTATAATATGACATATTTTGATACTTTTTAATATATAAAAATCCAAGTTCTACTTATAATATTTAATGTAATTATTATAATTATGTATTTGCAATAATACGTATCCAACAATAAATTAACGAATTATCAATTGGTCTGAAAAATAATTTAGTAAATATTAAAAATGTAATTTTTGATAAAAATTATCAGTATTCATTATATCCTCACCTGACAACTGGTATGTTAAATTATATTTAAGTTTTAAAGTAGTACTGGGTTTCTTTAACCTTAGCATATTATAATATAATATAAATAATAAACGTGTAATTTATAAATAAAATAGATACTTATCGAAACAATAAAAATTGAAATAATTAATTATTTAAATGTTGCAGAATTATTAAGATATTATTTTAAACAAAAATTGAAATTATATTCTATCTATTTCACGCGATTGCGCTTGTCAATATTTTAGACTAAGGTGTATGAACAATGAAATATCATACTATTCATACTATTAATTAAAAATAATATATTTATATGTAAATAATTGAGTATAACTGTCAAAGCAATAATAGCTAAATTTAAAAATTAAATTAATGTACAACCTACGCTCCAATAAAATACAATATATAATCAAAATTATTTATTATACCTATAGGTATATGAAGAATTTGATAAATTGCGAAAAATTTAATCGATCTGAATTTATTAATTATTGAAGTCAAAGTGAAAACTGAAATACTGTTATAAACTTATAAGTTATAACTTTAAATAGATTCAAATTATTTTTAAAATGATTTAAATAATTATTGTTTGTTACTATATTATGCACGAAATCGTATTAAATATCGACGCGATATTTTGTTATAAGTAATCAAACTAAATATGGTAGTAGATAAGGTAAAACCTAATAAATAATATTACCTGCAACGTATAATAAAAGTACACAGCTTTTATACATAAATTAATAAGCGTAATGTATAATAATCTCTTAATGCATCCAAAATAATAATTAAAATGATAATTTTAAAGGTAATTTATTAATTACCCTCATAAAATACATGCACATTTATTTTATAATAATGTTATACTATTGTGTTTTTATAGACAAATGATGTTGTCGGTAAAACATATTATTTCGGGTGTTGACCAATTTCCCTCAATAACCGTTTTGAGCATTTTAAAAATGTACCAGTTGGCCTCAACCGAATGTACCAATTGCCTTCACATATTATAATATACATGATTATAATACCAATCCGTAAAATAGAAGAAATAAATATGTAAATAAAAATTGTACTTTTAGACGCGTCTAAGTATACTTATAATTATTATACCTATTCATATTATTTTTATTAATTTTTCTATAGTTTTATATTTTTTTTTTATGTTAAAAATTACAATACCTACATATTTATATACATATAATTGTAAATATCAATATTTTTATCATGCAATACTATTTTATCTTTTTGGCAAATTACATTATATTCTGCTTATAATTATTGTATTTGACCTTTTATTATAAATATTATTATTATTTACATATTTAGCTATTTTATGGATTGATGTTATTATCATGTATATAATAATATGTGAGGGCAACTGGTACAATATACAATATACAATGAATAAAAATTGCTTACGATATGCATACATGTTAATAAGTATTTATTTTTGGTTTACTACAGCATCGGCAAATACAAATATGTAACTTCTCGAATATTTTATCTTTAATTTTTTTGTACTGAATAATAAGGCACCGATATGTCCACTATGACAAATGCCCCGGGGGAATAATATTATATGCTCGTGAGTGACCAAATAAATCAAGTGCTGAGAAACCGTTTGAAATGTTAACCGCAACGATGACCTTTAAAATTGTCAACTCCTCGCACAGAGTTCTATTTATTTTAATAATATTCGTTTCCCTTCGTTTTTATTATAAATGAGAGTAACCCGATCCCGTTGTCTGGTCGCGCGCAAACACGCGGCCCGCACATAGAGCATCGCATAACATTATAATATTCAACAGTGTGTACACTGTACACATACAAATATAATTTGTATATGTATCGTCCGGGCGGTTTATAATCCGTCCGTTTGAGTTTTCGTTTAAAAAACGCCGACCGATTTGTCATCCAATTATACTGTCTGTTGTAGTCTAACGCGTCCCAATTAAGGTAATACCTACCTGAATGTGTATTGTATGACGATCATATAATCATATACTACGATACGAAGAAAAAAACAACTAATATACGCAATCGAGAGAAATCATGTATCGGTACCACGGTTATATGTTAATAGATAACTGTGGTAGGTACAAGAAGAATTATGAGTTTTTAATTAAAATATTTAAAACAATCAAAATGATTAATAAGTATTATATACTATGTAAATTAATCTTATACTTTAATTACTCTATGTAACAATATTTAAGTTTGAATAATGTGTGAAAAAACATTTTTAAATGGGCTAAACTAATTTAATATTTTAACCAAACATTTTTATACCTGCTAAATAATATTATATGTTTATAAATTAAATTCTAAATGAAATAAATATTTTACTTTGTTACAGCATTTTAGCAAGTAAGTCAGGTTTTCATAATATAATCATCTATTAATCATAAGATTCAAATTATAAATAGGCATAGACCACAATATAGTCGAATCGACTCAAAATATGATCTGTTTGAACAAATGTTTAGTAGTTATATACAGTTTAGGTGAATAAGTATAAATATAGGTATATGGGTAAATTAATTTATAAATTGTACCTACATTAGAAAACAGATAATAAATTAAATATATATAATTTTCTTTTTCTTTTATTTAAATAAAATCCTATATAGCAATGGACGGCGAGAGATAGTAATAGATGTTCACTAGTCTATACCAATTTTTTATTTTATTTCTGTGACTATTTTTTTTTTTTTTTTGTCAGCCAAAATGAAATTCATGTGAAAAGCATCCTAAAAGGGTTGAAAAACGCTAAAAACAAATTCACTTGCCCAAATAGATAATTTATTTTTTGCTAAAAATGATTGGCTTCGCCATAACAACCACTGTACATCATTGCTGTTTGTGAATAATATAAGAAAGCCCTTATTATGCCAAAATGTTCGGTCGTTCAAAAGGGTACTGGGTAATAGGTATCAATTGTATAACTCGTTTATTATGGATATCTATAGAAAAAAAAACAAATTGCAATAAGAAATTACAACGCGTAAGTAGATGAATGTGGCCTAAAAAAAAGATTTGTACGAAACCGTGTTAATAAATATGTAATGATAATAACGAAACTGGAACATTTAATCTTTTATATTATATACAAATATAATAGTTATATTTAATATATGGCGTGTATAATATGGTGTATTGGTGTAAGTAAACGAAACGCATTTGACCCGAGACCGAGTGCGCACTACCTTATACGCACAATACACATAATATAATAATATAATTTTATTATAATGTACTGAACTGCTATACGTCGCCGCCGATCCCTCAATAACACATTATCATCATCGTCATCATCATATTCGAGAATTGAGTCGATGGGTTTCATTCAAAAATGTTGTTATTGTTGTAATACGGTTTACGAGTGTCCGGGTCGTAAATCCCGTTCGACGTGCACCCTCATTATTGTGACATCTTTTACGACTTCGTCAACTGGCTCGATTGTAAAGCTATACGGATCGTAAAATAAAAATGCCGCTTCGCAATCGTCGTACTTACTGCCATCGCCGCTGCCGCCACCAGAATAGAACATGTGCGTATTACAAGACGTATACGTATAGAATATACATAGGTACGTAAAAAAGAGGGTACCGCCGAAGGAGGTGAGAAATTGACTGCGTATAAATGACGTCTGTATGTAGCGCGTGTGCGCGTGTAATATAATGTGAGGGCCGGGTGCAGGTTTACACCGGAAAACCTTCAATTAAATCTACACCGACGCAACCTATAAGTATTTAACGTTTGTGTGTACAAAAACCCTTTTAAATAAGCACCGCTTGTTGTACCGTTATGGTACGTATAAGGTTAAGGAAAAATAATAATCGAGATTTTTGGGTTAGGTGTATTATATCCACGTATAGGTCAGCCAGCTCGTGGTATATAGGTTTACAACTATTATTTATAAATCAGTATGCGCAGGTACCGCACAGACAAAGAAATAGTCGTTCCGTTCGTCGTATTGGTATCAGAAAAATTCCATTTCGAGATTACTTGATGGAATACTATTAAAAACGGCACTAAACGCAATAAAGCATTCGTATTTCTTAATTCCTTACACGACACAGTAAAATTCATTGTCGGATATCACTGAAGAAGTTTTACTATAACTAACTGGTGAAAAATAATCCATAGTATTTTGACAGAAGTTTTTTTAAAAGTACACTACAGTACCTATTTTAAACATTTATAATGTAATATGGTAAATTACATTTTTAGAATAGAAATATATACCAACATGATTATTTTGATCACAACTCAAATAATATGGTGCTCATTATTACTATCAGTAATTACGCAATATGTATGGAGGTCGAAAAGTGGTATTATTTTACGCACCACAGCAGCTATTGTAGAGACAAAACTGATTGCCCATAACTTTGCACCCGTAGATTAAGTATTTACGATCGGTCTCGGCCACTGCTTGTACCGTATTATATAAAAATCAATCATCGCCCCTGGCCAAATAGTTTTGCAATGTCTACGGTCATCCTTCAAAACGGAATCTCTCAATACGTATACTCAAATAACTGAAATAAGTGAAATATGCGATTTGCCGATCCATTACAAACACGTTTATACAATGTAATTGACGTGTGAACCGCCTCCTTCGTGCAACAATTTAACGAAATAATAATATACCGGACCGGCGTTTGAAATCCTTTACAAGAAGACCCCCCAGATATCAATATAAAGATGTGATATTCAAGGGTTTAATGAATTTTGAGCGATACCGAGAAATCGGTTATTTCATTCATTTTGATTTTTGATTTGCCGACTTCTTGATATTTACATTATCACTGTACTTTTAAATGTGTTAGATGTGTTACATATTACATAATATAGTATATAATTTATTTTTATTATGTATTATTATTTATGATGTACGATTATACTAGTATAGGTATAGTTTTTATTTTTAAATCTAATATTATAGTTATTTTTCTATATAATTGTCATTAATATTTTGTTATGTAATATTTTGTTTTTTTGTATGTTTATAACGAAAATAAGGTAAATGGTATCTCGCCGCATTAGCTACTAATGTATATACTCATTAGCTAGTACAAAGGATTTTAAGCTATAAAACGCGTACCATTGGTGATACATAGAAGATACGTTATGGTATGGGAAATAAATTACATGTTTTATGATTAATATTATTATTGTTAATACTTATACATATTATGCAGGATTTGAGAATTATAATTCCGCCACCAAACAATAAAAAAAAAGTGTTTACATTTTATAACGAACTACATAAATAGGACCTAAATACCTATATAATAATTACATATTAGTATAAGTTTTTGTTTATAACTCTAGTGGCACGTGATTGATCCGTAAAATAGAAACATTTTATTAAATATTTTATCCACTCGAAAAAAATTTCAAGAATCTCTGCCAGTTAGAACATTATTCAATAAAGACAATAAAGTACATACGCACAATATAAATATTTAATAATACGGATATTTAAAAGTATTAGTACTATGAGAAATTTTACCCTTTAATGCATAATTAATTATATACGTATTAGGTATACTATTGAGTATAAACGTGCTTTATGAACTTAGCTTGATGATGTTTTTATCGCTGGGTTAAGAAACGTATTATATATATATATATAAATGATATCATATAGGTATATTATATAAATGGTTTTGTTGCCGCTGTAGAGAATTGTAAATACTTATACTGCGCTGCATATACGACTCAGACCTTTAGAATGTGCGATACTATATTGGATGTATAAAAATTGTGGAAAAAAAAACAAAAATGTTAACAATTTTGACGTTATCCACTCAAACGGCGGTAATCGATTTATCATCCACAGCCGGTCCTTGTGAAAACCGTTCGTTCGTCCGTCCCTCTAGTGAGACGCTGCTGATTTGTGGCTTGTAATTATAATGGATATAATTCACGCGCCCGGTAAACCGATATTGCCCCGTCTGTCCGCATATGCTCGCCCGATAACCTTTGGTTTTTTTATTATTATTATTTATTTATTTTGCGTCCTCGCCCGGTGTAGCCGACGCTCCTATATAACGACTACGTCTGCATTTTTCGAATTTCAAAACGACAACGGACTAAAATTGGCTCGTTTCGACTACCGATATCGAATGCCGGAGTAAATATCCTGAACAGTACTCTCACACATCCGTGAGACCACAAAGAAAATTGCGTAAATAAAACGATAAATAAATCCAAGAAGAACGTAAATTATTTTTGTGTAAACGCGTACAGACGTGCGTGTGCTCACACAGACACGCGCAAAAACGAATACACACAATGTCTCCAACAAATAAGTTGATTTCAAACGATATTTTGTAATATATTACCAAGTACAAATAAAACAATAAGATATGTTTTAATCAAATTCATAATTTTCCATATACGTAATAAATTAATAATAAAATCTAAATAATATAATCTAAATATAATATACCTATATAGGTCCGAGATTAAAAATGTTTAAAGAATAAACTATTAAAATTGAAATAAAATCTTAATAATATAATAATAAATATTAGCTACGACTTTGTAGGTACCTATTCGACAAAATATATATTGAAAATGTCTCAGAACAATGAACTACCTATAAAACTATTTTAATAGTCAATATTGTCTTGTTATTTAGTTGTAACAATTTAAATTTATATGATTTAATTCGCACATTTCTATATTGATCAATCCTGCAATAATTAACGAAAATCATCAAATAATCGATAACAATGATATTTATTCTAATTGATACCGACATAAGATGTTATACCTAACAAAAATATTATGTTGACAGACAAGTATGTCCGCGTGGCGTGTGTGCACCGAAGTGATATATGTAGACGGCACAGCAACGAAGTGTTATATTTCCTCCTACCTTTATAATATATATAATATTATATTATTATTAATAATTATTATGTATACGTTTAATGCCTATAGTTGTTGTTTGTTTTTGCAATCCGTCACACGAAACTGGAAACATGATTGCGCACTGTCTTATGGGCATACTCATATGTATAGCAATACGACTTACACCGTATGCATGCAATATCAATATAATATAATATTATAATATACGAACTGCATAGTATAATATATTCGGGATTTTTTATTCGTATGAAAATTAGATAAATTATACGTGATAATCGATGAGATAATCGAATTCTTAGTGAAGTTCGGTACATTTGAATACTCACTGGGCTTATATATTACCTTCAATACCAACATTTAAACAAATAAATAATCAACGTCTTAAACCTCTTAAACCGAGGGAAACCTTTATACAATCGTAATTCAATGATGCCTACTTACTACATCGTATTTTGTCCGTATTGGGGAATCTGCAGTTTTTGGAGTTTCGCCAAAACATTCGTTTAACTTCGTTTTGTTTGTACATTTTGTTGAATATTATGCGTGTAGCTTTCAAAATATATAAGTAGATATTATATTTGAGAAAAACTAAAATGCTTTTATTGTCCAGTATTTATACATCCATATTTTTTAAAATAATAAAATCTATTCATAAATACAATATATATTTTTATCGTGTTTAAAATTATCTTATAAAATGTAATAATATTATTGTTTTAAATTGTTTCATGTCATTATGAGTTTTATTTAATTTAATACGACTAAATAATTTATTATTTTTACCAAAACTTTTTGCTTAATATTAAAATAAATTTTTAACACATCATTAATTATTAATACGGTAATATAACTGATTATATTTTGTATTCGCAGTATAAGTATCAGCAATTATTTTACATAAGTTTACATTGTAACTATATGTCTATACAAGCTAAAATAAATTCCGCAATTATTAAGACCATATATTAAAATCAAAATCAACAATCTAATAATATAATATACCTCAATTTCATTATTGTTGAATGTCAGATTAAAATTATTAATTATTTGAATTGTTTAGCATTTATATATACTTAAAAATTATTATACAACTGAAATGACATATAATTAAAAACACTTTATATCTATAATCTAATACATGTGTCATATTTTACGTCATAAAACTTCAGCATGTGCACGCCGCACGCCACACGACACAACGAAATTGTGTATTTTTTTATCCGTATTATTTTTTTACCTTGACTAAACACTATGTGTAAAATACCAAAACAAACATTGATTTAACATTTCATTAAATGGAGTGACGTCGTAACTCTTCGGATTCAATTACACCGGCTGCAGGTGCGTGCGGCTATTCGTATTCGGAGTTCGGACAATCAAATTAAATATTAACACTGATGGGTTTATTATTAATCGAATAATTTATTGTTCCCGGTGTACAATAGTAGCTCAAGTTGAAAATTTTTTTTTCAATATCAATGCATAACTATAATATTGTATATAGTTATATTTACTGTATGTATACAGTCGGGTGAAGGTTTCGCGGATACGCCGACGCAGTCGCGGCGTTAAAAAAAAAACAAAAAAAAAACCCGTTCTGGGCTGTCAGCATAACTGGCTGTGCCACTATTTCTATACGTTCATATATAATCCTTTTGTGAAGCAAGAGCATGACAAAACATATACGAGAATATTACAAAAAAAAATAAATACCGATTCCGATACGACTCGACTACCGGATTATGTTTCAGATTATGTCGTACGGATGCTCTGCGGGTGTATATTATTATAATAATATGTACACTAAAGGAATTAAATGGCGATTATAAAAACGCGGGCGCGCGTGTGTTGACGCTCAAAAATGACTTTTGTTCCTTCTGTATAAATATAATAAATAATATTAATAATAAAATTATGAAAAGTTGACCACGAGCCCTGGACATGGAATGCGGCCGCGACGGCGGTGACTGTATCCTCTCCAAAACAACCAGTGGTGCGTATAATAATAATATTTATCGTCTATAATTATTATTTTCTCATAGTATTTAAACATTATATTGTATTATTACCTATTCAATAATTATTTTGAAATTTCGTAAGTTTTTTGATAATTCAGATTGTTGTTACCCGAGCGCGCGTTGTTCGGGTAGTATGAGTCGATAGGAGGATATTTGTGGAAGGGGAGATATTCTGTTTTTCGCTCCGAGATAAATTTGTCGGTTTGCCGGCACTAAAAAACTGGTTCCGGCGCGAAATGCGCACGCGCTCGCACTGAGCGTATAATATATTATAATATATTATGTAGGTACATATTGTGTTATACCTCTTCGCCGCCCGGTAATTAATCGAGCAGAGTCAAATTGGGTGCCGAAAATATATATTACGTGCTCAACGAGATTCCGCATTCCACACACACACAGCTGACTGAGTACGTGCAGTCGCAGTTGATCGGCGTTGGTGAGTTGTACGTAGGTAATAGTGTGTAGTACTGTACAGTCTATATGGGAAGAAACGAGTTTTACGCATGCGGTGAACTATTGGGCATAGCCCCGCCGGGGAAGGGGGATCAATAGATCGCTGTGCGCCCGCTGCAGCGGATGATGTGCATTACGCGATCGCCAAACGAGGTCACGGCGTCAGTATATATACTATTGTGTATTCCGATTTCGCCCAGGAAAAAATTAACCAACACAAAATACAGAGCTATATCAATGTATTTCGGTTTTAGTGCATAAAACCTCAGTTCACGGACAAATTTGCATCGGTGTACCTCATCTAATTCAACTGAGATGGGCAATTCATCTGTAGCAGATTTGTACATGGTATATGTATTTCCGAACGTGATTCAAACTACTGTCTAAATTTTCCTGATACCTCTGAGAACAATTGTTAAAAACTATTTCATAAAAATTGATCCAATAGGTTTTTGTTTCATAGACTACATTATCAAAGCATTACATTTCATTCTACATATTTTAAACAACAAATAATACATTTATTATTATTATATTTTATTTAAAAAATTTAAAAATCTCATAGTGACACATATTAAATCAAACTATAGTTTGTAATATATTTTTTTTCTATCTAATGGTTAATTTTGTGAAAAATTTGCGAGGTTACTAACGCGTTGTTTACTAAGGAAAAAACAATATCAGTTAATGATATATTAAATTATATTTACATTTTAGTAAAAACAATTATTTATTGTTTTTTATATCTCAATGCTATCGCTCTTTCTATCTATCATTATTTTTGACTTTAGCTATGAAGATGCTTGCTGTGTATACAATTTTTATAACTAGACGCTAGTTAGATTTAAATTTATTAATGACTAAATAAAAAATGTTTGGCTATTGTCAGAATGTATAATAGTTGGTGCCTTAAAATTCGTATCCATGGTTGGGTTGGTTAAGATTAGGTTACGATCTCTTATGCTCGCTCATTCGTAAGTCTTTGAAACTACTCTAATCAATGGTTAAGGATGAGTTATTGTCGATAGGTATTTTACTAATTATATCAAATAAATTGTATTGTTTAATTTGTTTTTTATTTTGAATTCACCCATATTACATTATATTGTTAATAAAAATTGAAGAATATAGGAACAAATTATTACAAGACTGAAACACACGTAAAATAGTATAAAAAGAGTGAGTATATAAGTAAAATTGTAACATATAGTGAAAGACTAACAGAAATATTACCTTCAAGTTATAATATAAAGTTCGTATTATAGATTATTGCGTTCCAGTTATCCACTAAGCTCATCGGCTACATTTTTACAAAATACTAAATCTAAAGCCAATAAAATAACAACATTTAGTATTAAAATTAACTATAGTGTTAAACCTTAAAAATAATAAATACAAAAAAATATCAATAAAAATTGAAGCTAATTTTCTTATTATCACAATATTTACAAGAAAATAACATTATTTTGATATATTATAACGTATTTTACAGTAACATATACACAATTTTTGTTTTACTATAAATGATTATTCCAGTATACGAATTTGATCATTTTTCACACATCTATTCGTCACAGATGTTTTCTATGGATTTGCCTGAAGCCAATTCAAGATGTATAGCACTATCATATATATTGTGATAATGTTCCTATTTATTCAAATAAATAGAGATGCGTGATACCTAAGCCCACGTCTCGGAATATACATAAAAGTCTTGGCCAAAAAAAAATTTTCATCGTTATAGCGATACCCTCACATACCGATATGTATATACAATACATATATTTGACCGTTATCTTATTTAATTTTCTTATGGAAGACTATTATTACCAGTGACAACAAAAATGGTTTTATACCACAGAATAAATTAAATTAGAGTGGTCTTATCAGTTCTGCGGTGTTGACCTAGAATTTGATAAAAAATATTCAAATAACCATAAAATCCATAAGTTAACAAAATATGTCTTTCGTCAACGAATGATGCTAACAAACAAACATTAGGAATAGTTAGTTCGAGAGGGAGTAGATTCTAAGGGTTGAAACTATTAAATTTTTTCATTTATGTACAAAACAAAACATATTATCACAGAATAGATTCACTCTCAATATATGATGGACTAAAATTTAGGCGGCCAGAGTTTCTATTCTGATTTAATATATTTTATGGTTATACCACCGTATAACTGGTACGATTATAATATTATATTAATATATATACTTATAAATAATTACAACCATATCAAATACTGAAATTAGTTATAATATCGCGCAAGCAGTAACACAATAAAAGCGCAGTGTATATAATATATTATAATATATATAGCTATTCATCACTAATCCGGATGGCGGCGGTGGGTGTCAACGCCCTATATTATTGTATATCATACGCAGGTCTCTTAAACAAACAACGCACACCCCCGCATCGTTGCCGACCCAATAATAATATGCCGATTCATTTGAATCTCGTTTACGACCGTCGTTCGAAAAAGAAAATGAAAAAAAAAATCATTTACAAGCTCAATATCGTGTGTATATGTCTCTATCTCTATCTCTCTCTTCCAGCTCGGTGCAACTGCATAGCATCTAGATGCTACTCAGCGTGGCCGTCATAATAGCTAGGTCATTAACCGCGGCGGTAGTGGTGCGCCTAAATTCGATTACATAAAAGCCAAATTATGTTTCCTTTACTTCAAACACTATAATGATGTAAACGCATGTAGCATATTCTACGTTTTTCTAACAGTGAGCAAATTATTATTGTTGCAGTTTTTAAACTCTTCGGCCATCGCAGTTTGGAAATTAACAATAGATTTTTGTTTTTTATCAATATAACATATTATACCTAAATTATAATATTCCCCACGTTTAGTTTTTTAGACCATATGTTCATATTGTTGTAATCTAGAAAGTATATGTAGACGAAATGTTAATTTACTTTTATAAAAACCGAAAAATTAATCCCATGTTTTACGACCTTGCGATTTCGCAGCGTGTATTATAAACTCTATTTACTACAGTAAAAAATTAACGAAGCCAATAAATAAAAATAACGATAAATGTGTTTTTAATGTAGTATATTATTCATTTTGTTAATGGACGAAGCAAAAGGTAACGTATATAAGTAATATCAGGTACAATATTATAAATCTATTATTTTATATTGTAATGACGTTTTCATGCAAATTATATCTCAATAATTATAATTCATACGTTTATTTATTTGTTTAATCGTTATAACTTTCGTATGTTAGTACTATGTTACACATGGTAAAAATGTGTACAATAATCATAATGTTGAATAGCCTCATTAGAATCGCACTTGCTAAACATATAATCAAGTGTACCACTGTATCTAAGCCTGCAGATATGTGTGGTTTTCACAATAAAGTTATAAATTACAAGGCAATTAAGTCACGACCAAGACGTATGAACGTCATCGTCACTTGTTTCTATAGCTATCACTGAAATATATATGTATATCCGCAATACTTGTTTTTCCTTTTTGAACCGCAACAATAGGGGCGCATTAATATTACTTCCCCTCAACCTAGGTTACCAATAAAGAGTTAATTAAAGAGTTAATTCAACATTGTCGATGCACCTTTGAATGAAAAACCGTTACAAATTACAGATATATGGACGTAATATAAGATATAATGTGTATTATAATACAGTGAGTTCCGCTTAATGTGATCATATTGGTTCAGATCATTTTGATTCTATTAACCGGTTGATTCTATAAAACACTTTTCTTTATTGATGAGTTTATATATATATATATATATATGTGTGTGTGTGTGTTTAAAATTAAATTAAAATAAAATCCATATAAAATAAAGTAAAGAAACTATCTATTTTTTATTGTACTTAAGAATCTTATAATTTCATTTTCATTTTTAATTATTTAAAATTTAATAAATAATAATGTATGTACATTGTACCTATACATTTTGGAACAATTGAAAAGTATCGTTATCACCATATTTTTTAAAAGCTCCTTTTAACTTTTACAAAACAATTCTTGTTTCTTTTTAGTGAAAGTTTGAAATACAATTAAAACGATAAGAATGTTCTTAAAAATGATTTAATTATCCGGTACTTGGTGGTTCTAATAAAAGGTTAATTTTACATTAGTAACATAAGATCGGGTTTGGGATTTTCAATTTTGATTCCAATAAATGGTTGATTCTATAAACCAGTGATCACATTAAGCGGAACTCACTGTATTATAGCAAGTTTGATATTTGGTACGAAAATACTTTAGAACATATACAACAATATTAAATATTATTATGGTTATAACTATGAAGATGTATATTATTATCTAAGATATAAATTAATCATAATATATTTGATATAAAAACTGTATATACGAATATAAGTTCTAATATGTAACGTTGGTACAAGTAAAATATGGTTGATAAATTATTGTTCTTTTAATAAAAACTAAAACACATTATTACCGTTATCGTATATTATAATTTAATTTAATTTAAGAGGAACTAGAAACTAGAAATATCTAAACTCTCCGTTAAATATTATTTATTATTATAGATATATATATGTGCATCATGTATTTAGCTTAGTTATACAATTTTGAAATCTGAATAGATAGACACACTATTTAACACATAATATATCTAATAAATTTAAATTTCATTATAACGAAAAACAAAATATAAATTAATCTCGAATATTTAGTTTAACGATATCCATAACTCAAAAGTAAAGAATATATATTTTATCGATGTTATATTATTGAACGAAGGAAAAATATAATAAATTGATTTTGACAATGACGTATTCATTTTTCTGCAGTGAATAAATATTCGGATTGAACGAGTAAAATCTTCAATGTTGGTATATTTGCACATTTTTTTTATATTATAAAACTAAATTTTAATAATTCCAAACGTATTAGCATGGTACAACATAATTTTCGTGTTTTAGTTATTATCTAAAATCTACTGTTTTCTTAGTTAAAAAGCTGTATTATATAACCTTGAAAAGAAGATGGAGGCGTGGTTGAAATTTAATTATATAGTTTCAGGACAAACTATTTGTGGATATACAATTTACAGTTCTATCGCATTATGCCTATTATATTAAAACACGTTGAGTGCACTATTTCACTTCATCTACAGAATAAAATATCATTATTATTTATTAGAAACCTGGGAAGTCGCTTTGTTTTGTAGTTTATCGTAATCTTTGGTTGATTACTATAATGGATGTGTTTACGGTGTTTACACATAGAGTTTATATTTATAATTAAATTACATTTTTTTCATTAAAATAATACAGACGTATAATAAAATAATCTACCTATATAGGTTCGTTAACTTGTTGTAAAAATAATTAAAATTAGTCTAAATATTTTTAAATGTCATTATGTATTGAAAATAATAATTTATGTATTTAATGGCGAAAAATTTCAAGTTTCAAATAGATCAATATCGAGCTATCATAGTTTATAATAAAAGCTATAAATAATAATAATAAAAAAGAAATTAATATTTTTTAATAACAAATTACAGTATTATAATAGCTAAAACAATCAAAATTAGATATTTAAATGTATATAAAGAAAATGTTGGTCACGTATTTTTGATATCATTATATTTTTAGCAATTTCAATAATAAAACTAAAGGACTAGAGCTATTATTTTTCAGTTAATCTTATATGAATTATGACTATGGAAAAAATGCTATTAATGAGCAACGTCATTACCGCTATATCAATTGTTTAATTAAACTTTGAATAATGGCTTCAATAAAATTATTATCAAAATATAATTATTAATTTTAATCACAAATGGTATATTATTTGAATACTACTCTTATCACTGAGGTTACTAAGAGCAGCACTTTCAAATTACATCTATAAAAAAACATATAACAAGGAATCAATTTTGGATCTTTTTGAATCTTGGACTAAATTGTCATGTTTTATTAGCTACAAACAAAAATATTACCAAACATAAATAAAAAAAAAAATAAAATAATATAAATATCTTTACAAAACACAAATATATTTAAAATTATATGTTTTGAAAATTATTTAGTTAATATTTATTAAAAATTCTTACGGTTATTTATTTTTAATTATAAAAAAAATTTATATCGTAAAAATCTAGTCTTGCATAAATATTTTCATATTTCCGTTTTTTTAATTATTGTGAGGATATTGAGAATTTGTATCTTTAATTCTCTACCTCAATCTTCCAAAGTTATAACTAAATCCGAATTCCTACCAAAAAGCACCCTCAAAGTTGTCGATTGAAACATTTCTACTATTGCGAAAGGTGATATAATAATAAAAAACGTTGTAAGACTAATGTATTCAATGTACCACTCATAAACTATACAATAATTTTCTAATAGTATTCAGGTTATTACTAAAATGTATAGTCTAAGTATGACTTACCAATATTTATATTACATTTTTCATTCGTAATATTTTAATCAGAATTTGCTAAACATACAGCAACATAACATACATAAAATCTATTACAATATAATATATTATTATTACAAGACAATTTATGTACGTCTATCAAGTTGGACCGTTAAACTTCTATAAGAACAAGATGAGGTCTCAGTGTAATGCAACTAACGTCCATTATAAATTAACACTAACTACTTGTTATATATATCCTATATTATTATAAATTATATACTTTCAGTCTGTAACTAATGGTTGTCTGTTAAACAAATTCCCATGTTAAACGTGCATGCATTGAATATTTGGCTGACAAATTTAATTAAAATACAACCAACACCTTCTCAATTAACTGGCGTCGGCCATGTGTATTTAACTCAAAAGTTCATCATCGTCGTACCACATGAATATAATTAAAATACAAATAAGAAATATAGTGAGTATAATATTAACTCTTCAATCATTCCAAACCGTTAAAATCAAATTCCCTAAAAGTTTGCAAACAAATAAAACACAATATTTTCAAGGTGATCAGGTCGTCACCTTATCCCGACGTTCAACAAACAACGAATTAGAAATTCACAGTATTTATGCAAAATATAATATATTATATTATCAATGTGTGTACAATAAATCAGACTACAAAATGATTTTTTTATAGGTAAGCTTATTAAATTTTTTTTTAAAGTTTTATTAAATTTCATAATATTTTTTTTAAATAATTATAAGTTGTAACAAAAAAATATTTTTAATAATTAATATTTTATTTATTTTTTTATTTTTACTTTTATTTTATTAACAATTTTTACATTTTTTTACCTTTTTAAATTTAAATTTACAAAATTCAAAATGTTAACAACAATTATCAGTACAACATTTTGCGGAGAATTCATATATATATGGCTATATTTATACCACTTCACTATACCCTAGACAAACACTATAAATATGTACCTTATATATGTACAATATGTACTACAAATTATTCATTTTCCATACTCGTCCGAGAATCGATTTATATACTTAAATTCACAAAAAAATAATATTCTGCTTGGAAACATGAAATATTATAAAAAATGTATGCAGCTGTCATACGTCACAGAACCTTTACATCGAAAATATTATTTATTAATGACTCTAAATCATATGGCCAAAAACAGTATTTCCTCAAACGTTAAAACTTTAAAATGAGTGTTTACCTTTAAAAGAATTATCTTGTGTGGTTCACCGCTTTGCCTACCAAATGTTACTACATTCTGTACACGTATAATACATAGTGTATAACTCCATTCATCCGTTCCCGCGTGCCGCACGATGATCGATCGATACGGTCGCCGCGGTAAACAATGAAATTGACATCATCGGCAGAAGCGAACGCGATGCAGCGTCCTCGTGCTCGTCCTCGCGTGCAAAAATTTTACATTATAGCCCATACAAAGACGCGTATATTATATTATTGTTATATGTGTTATGTGCACGTGACTCATCTAAACACCACTGACGGTTATTATAATATGATGTTTATACGCGTTTCCGACAGCGCATTGTTCGATTGTCGTACAAATATAAATAGCCGAGTGTTGAATTCGCGAAAAAATAATCTGTCAATAAGTAAATAAATGAGGAAATCCACGAAAAATGATAATCAATCAATGACTCGGCGAGCAGCTCTACACGGACACACATTTCATATACGCGCACGACTATAACAGGTTGTCGGCACACACACACACACACACACAAACACACACTCGATAGTGCGTATATAACGTAATATAATGTAATAACACGTCTGCGTCCCGGTGACGTCGACAGGACCTGCGGCGCGATCGCTTGACGTGAGCATTTCAAAACATCACAATTAATGCACCGAAAACGCCCGGCTTCTTATTTACACTCCACAGCCGATTAATTAATATATTATATTATTATTATAATTTCAACGTGACACTAATCCGCAAAAGTCGTCCTACACGCCTCGCGGACGTCACCACGCCATTGTATCGTATTATCGCTATACACACATATATATTATATTATTATGTATAGCGTAATATAATGTGCACCCATATGACGTATTATTATATTATGTATAAATAGGTACCTACTGGCCACCGTCGCTGCGCGCCATGTTTAATGATATTCGGAATTATATGCAACCACCGACCACCGCTGCCGTCGCGCCGAGCCGAGGCGAACGTGTTAACCAGGTTTTTGACAAGTATCCCGCCGCGGATTCGTTTCCTGTAGGTAGGTACGAGTATATTATACATACAATATGACGCGTTATTTATACACGAATATCACCGTTTAACCATATGTTTACCTACTATACCATATAAATATATGATGATAATTCCTAATTGGTTCTTGAACAGCTGAACGTCTGCGGCATTGATTCCCGGATTGTAGTGTTTATAATATGGTATTATGTATCCTCGAATTGGTGATATCCGGTTTAAAACAATAAAATATCGTATTGATGTATATTAAAAAAAAAAAAAATTAAACAAATACTTATAAAGTCATTTAACTATTTAAATATAATCCGTATTAAAGTAATGGGAATTTAAAACACACATGAAAACTGATCGTATTATATTTTCTTCTTGGGTTAGGTCATTCCATCTATTTGGTTTTAAATGGTATAGCTGCATACTTCAAACATATCAATCTGAATATTTTTAGTTAATATAATCGTCAAAGTACAATTAATACCAGTAAATAATACGAACGTTTATCCGCCTCGTATAAAGTATACTGCATGTACTATGTTCAAAAGAATTAAAAATATTATCCCCATTACCACGAACTCACAACACACAATTTTCTTTATTATGTTTACTATACATCTTACTATATTAGGTATATAAAATATTTTTGCATCGGATAACATTCATTCGTCGCAGCATTCGTTTTTTTTATTCATTAATTTATTACAAATATAAAATATATTACACAAGAAATTTGGTTAAGTACCTATCTACCAAGCTATACAAATCCCTGACAAGAGTTTGTACTCATTTTTTTATTGTCGGACAAAAAGTTCAAGAACAAATTATGTATATTTTATACGATATTGCATTTAATTATATGTTATAGCCATAGAATTACAATAATTATAATTATAAATAAGTAAATGTTACTAATTTTTTAATTTAAATTTTTTTATCAATTATAGTTTGTACTTTTGAATTTTTTGTCCGACATTCAAAAAATAAATTGAAACTTCTTTCAAATCGGACTTTATGTCCTCGAACTTTTTGACCGATTACCATATTGTATACGTATATGTATATATTACACTAGGTGTATTATATTATTATTAGGTAGGTAGATACAATACATAGGTAGGTATACCACTAGCTGGCACACACATCGAATGGACCACCAAACGTAACATGTTTACGACCATTAGCCGGTCCTTTTTTCGGGGTCGGGTAATTAATTACGGACGAGTTTCGTTTCCCCCGGCCAATATAGCAATAATTATTATTATCGTCTACGGCGGGTTATAAGTGGACCCGCGCACTACGACGCGGATGAGATGTACAATAATATATACCTTATACACACATATTATTACGTTGTATATACATACACATAAACATATATTATATGAAAACAAGAGAGGAGACCCCTTGTGTGTGCGTGTAGATGTGTATAAATATGTATATGCGGCTCGGTCGTCGAGGTGTCAGCCGATACAAATTGTTAAGGTGGGTGGCCACCTGCATGTGACGATAACATCGCCGCCACCTGAACCGGAGGTTTCGGTCCCTCCGCGCGCGATGATTCAATCCACTCAACAAGCCATACATTACACCGTGCTAAACCAGTTATCCAGGACCGCGTGTGCGTTTTTATTATTATACACATATGTTTTATGTATATATTTATATATTTTGTTTTTTTTTTATTGCGATCCAGATGACACACACACACACACACACACACACGTACGCGCACCCAACACCATTGTAAGGGAGATTGTCCGACAGTTGATCAAGATTACGCACACACACATATACGCGACATTTCGTATTCGAATAAAATATATACGATCTTTTTAAGTAGTCCGACCGTTTCTTTTACGACTTTTTAACTAGCATCTCATATTATGTACGATATATATATATATATATATTATGTACACATGGGTACGCGTACTTGACAGTAACGCCAAAATACTATATGTATAGGTGACATCATTTTCGCATAATTTCCCGTGATTACTACGTGTTCGTTGTACTATCAGAAAACCTATTGGAATCTTTGGTTCGGTATTATATTATTAGGAAATAATTTGTTTTCGTGTTCCAGTAATATCAACGAGGAAAAAATATAACACTAGAATATTAAGTAACATGATATTATATACGCATAATAGATGGATATCTCAATTTCAAATAAGTTATTAATAACCATAAAAGGAGTAAGTACTTACA
The DNA here is from genome assembly GCA_036289425.1 of Rhopalosiphum nymphaeae. Taxonomy (NCBI): domain Eukaryota; kingdom Metazoa; phylum Arthropoda; class Insecta; order Hemiptera; family Aphididae; genus Rhopalosiphum; species Rhopalosiphum nymphaeae. The sequence continues at coordinate 3,753,453 of JAZAQC010000012.1, read as the reverse complement.
TATATAAGCCGGTCACTAATCAGCTTGGTATTTTATTAGTTACACTTATATATTATTTATTGTTTATCAATATTAACAACGCGGGTTATTATTTAAACAATATTATTGGTCATCGTTCTTCGAAAAGTAAATATTTTCTTGTTTTCCGGAAGTCAAAATAAACTTGGAACACTCTATTGAATCGTATAGTGTAGATTGGGGTCACTCCTTCACTTTCTCTCAAAAAATATTTTTTATTATCTTATAACCTATCTACCCTTGTCATTCCAAATGAGTTTATCATACCTACTCCTCAACATTCCTATACATCTATCCCCGTTCTCCGTGCTGCACGCATTATTCGTTTATATATATAAATATATATTTTTTAAACATAATATTTTACTTTCAAATATTACTGTTCATTTATAAAATTAATTACTTAATAGTTGCACTTTTGTATATTAATGAAACTATATTCATTCTTTCAGTTCTATAATCTTAATTATACTTAAGTACCAACCCATATTATTCTGTAAACATTTTTAAAAATTAACCATATGAACTATATGAGTAAAAATACAGATTAAATTAGTCAGTGTTCTTTAAATTATAATTCATACTTATTTTATGTCTCATTTAATCTAAAATTAAAAAAAAATATATTATTTTTTTATTTACGAAATAGTGAAAGTTAGTGAAAGGGTAATACTGTATTTAAACATATCATATTTCTTACACACTTACACAGTGTAGCGTGTACAATTTATACAGTTCGGCTAAATCGATATACATAACTATATACAAATCATGCAAAAATTAAATTTGGTGCTCTATCTTTTTATATAATCCATATTGAAATTGCTTATATCTATCACTTTCAATTACCGTTAGTTAAATAGACATCGTATCCACATATTGTGTGGTCCAAGATTTATTTACGTATAATATATCAAAATTTATTCTAAAACATTTTAATTTTTTGTTATTAGCTTTAGTACTAAAGTGAATTGTTATTTCACCTGCAAACTTGAATGTATCTGCAGTATTTTAATGTTGGTTTTGACGATATTTTAATTTTTAATATGTGTATGTGGTATAATACGACGTATCAATATTTAAAAATATTTACAACTCACTTAAAAATTAAAAATATATCATTGAAAACCAACGTGAGAACACACATATAGATAAGGTTCTTATCTTTAAGTTTGTTAATAGATTAATTCACTCTAATATTAATTACCATGTAAAATCGGAACTACATTTTATGTTATGCGTTGATATAATGGGGATAAAATATGTAAGAATACTATTAAGATATCGAAGATGTATGGCTATGAATACCTTTGAATTTTGAATTTTGATATATGTAACTATATTACGTTGATACGTGGACGCACCAGAGTTATAAATTGTACATTAACTCCGATATGACAATAATAATACGTATATTAGATAAAAGTTAACTAATAAACTTTAATAAATAGGTACTAAATATACGTTTAAAACGTCTCAACGTGCACACAGTAGAAAATATATTAGGATAAAACGATACCGTATTACCCGCCGCCGACGCCTCGGGCTACTGTCGTCGCCCAGTCCAATTAACGGGTAAATTGGATTCTATTTGCCGCCAGTGTTACGGGGGCGCGAACGATCATATAATAATATTATACGTATTCACGGCCCGTACATCGCGTATACGCGTTAACATCGCATTATATTCACACGACGGTACCTATGTTGTATATTAGTGTACAACGTACATATTATTAAAATATTATATTATCCTCATCACCTCATCGTTTACATCGTAACAAACATTATTATTATACAATATCGTAAACTCGACGAGGCCCGATGATGAATCGATTATTTATCATTAGCGTATATCATATTATTATTATTATATGGTCGGCGCGATGAAACGCGAGCACTGCAGCACCGGACCAATTACAATAAAACGCCTACCGTATAATATGAAGTACGCACATGTATATAACATATAATGACTACGTGTATAATATGTAGTACGCGTGCGTCGCTCTGCGCAACGCATGATAACGCGTACACGAAAGAATATATTATTATCATTATTATTATTATTAATCACGCGACCGCCTCTCGACACAATCCGTGGTAATCCTATTGGCGGTCGCTACTGGTTTTTTTTTCCGACGATGTTCCCCGTCCTCATCCCGACGACGACGACCATGGGTATATATATATATGATATATATATATATATATATATATATATTATAGTAGTAGGTAGGTACCTCAGACCGTTACCTACGTCCTACTGCATCGGCGGCAGAAACACTAATCGAAAATAATGGACGCCGCTGCCGGTGTAACTCGTCAGTCGCGTGATCGCTACCGAGTACTTGAATATTATATATTATAATCGCTGCCGATTAAAGTATTATAATTGTATACGACAGCGAGTACACCTCCTCTTATGCACAGCCTAGTCAGCCTACACAATGGTCTTTGTCGATAAAGACGAGACGCTCTTATTCTATATAAAACACGTTCTGCGTGAGGCAGCAAAATTATAGGTAATATTTGTATATTAATAACTTAATATCATAACTACCAATGAATGTGTCATATTAATACATACATCAAATGGCGTCTATCTATAAATAAACGTGCGTAATATTATATTATTTTTATTTTAATAAGTATGTGACATGTGCTCAACGATGTTAATAATTTATATAATATATTATGTTTTTGCAGGGCGTTTGCTATTGGTACTATATTATTGTAAACACACGAAATATTATTATTTTATTTTATTATAATATTTTTAAATTATTTTATTAAATTTGATTATTATTGTTATCCACTCCTTCTTGTCGAATAATTTTGATGATTCTTCCAAAAATAAAGATAATTAAATATAACTATAAACATTTGATGATACTAACTGTAACTACAATTTAAAATATTAATTAATTATATTATTATTATTTATTACTTTAGATTCTGAGCCGAATAATGAAATTATTGGTTTTACAATGAAATAAGTTTTTTTTTTTTTGAGGAGTGTGGGTTTAACGTCATATTTGGTATAAGTTAAAATACTTCAACTTTAAACTTATAGGCTAGTTTCTAGTAAAAAAATTAGATCTAAATCATACTTTTATGAAGTAAAAGTAGAATATTTTAGTAAAACCAATTTTATAATAAATTGATTAAATAATTGCAGAAACAAGAAAAATATAAATATTATAAGCCCAATATGATTTCGATGATTTGAAAATATTAATCTTAGGGACTTGAAATATTTCGTCATTACGAATATTATTATTTTCTATACGCAATACAATTTTCAAAATATTTAAACTAAATGTAAACAATGTTTATACTATTCTAGTGTATATCGATATTGACTTGTAAGTTAATAAAGCAGTGTATAATATAATTGCAATATTTAAAAAAAAAAATAGCTGAACCTATAACGTCTTACTAAGAATGAAATAAATAAATTATAATAAACCCTTGGAGGCTGATACACCAAATTTTATAAAAATCGTTTTTTGATAAAATGATAGGATTATCTTTTAATTAAAATTTTAAAGTCAAATACACTGACCTGTAGCTCAATGACGAGATATACACTCAAAACTTATTATACAGCAAAGCAACTGCTCCGGTTTTTTTTTTTATTGTTGTCAATCGTATAGTCAGAGATGATAAAATTCACATTCGATCAAAGAATGAGATTATGTTGAATCAAAAACAAATGACAAGGCAAAATTAAATAATTTTCAATTATTACTCCCTGGGGTCTCGCTACATTGTTAACGTACATTCAGATAGTCAGATGACCACTCATTTTTAAACAGTCATCGTATTCATAACTTCAAAAATACTTTCATGAGATAATCTGTTTTTTAATAATTATAGTAATTATTTTTAATTTCATATTTTGTTTTGTTCTGTAACAGTGGACCATACACTTAATAACAATTTTATTAGCCTAAAATTAGTTGTACGTATGTAATTACTAATTAGTATAATTACTATTTATAGGCGTATCGTAAAATGATGAAAAAACAAATTTAACTATACTGTGTATAGTGTATACTATATGATTATATTGATTATACTGCATTTAAAAAAATATTCATAGGTGATATTTATATTATATACATATGGATATTAGTTTAAGATAGTAATCACATTTTTTAGATAAAAATCCTTTATATACCATAGTAAACTGCAAAAAGATTAAATTTTAAATAATATTTGCTGCAGTAATTCAAGTCTCAAAATAACAAATCTACCAGTGAAAAAATGTTATAGGATAATTGAAAATTTAAAAAAAAAGAACTGAAATATTAAAAAATAAGTCATAAGTATGTACAATAACATCCTATAACAAGGACATTTTCCTTATAATAATTTTTTATAGCCCATCCAAGTGAAATTTAAGACCATAAACTATTGGAAATTTAAGGAACACGTTTTTTGAATTTCCAAAGGTTATGTTGAAAAAAATACATATTGTTGTCCCATAAATCATAAATTTGAAATAGTGCTTAAAACATAAATGTTTGTGAAAATTAAAATAGATTTTTAGTCAATATTTTTAAAAAAAAAACCTTACAAATGATTTCATAAAAAACTATAACATGTATCTTCATTCAAATCCTCTAATTTTCAATTCATATTTACTTTTAAATTAATAAATATTATCCGGTACAGAAAATAAAATGGTACCCGAGAACTTTTAATATTATTTTAATCAAAAAATATATTAATATAAATTAATAATTTGAAATAATCATACGTATATTTTATATACATTTCGAACTTAGATACATTCTAGGCTATTTTAATTATTAATTATTACTTAACCGCTTAATGTTATTTTAATTATTGTATACTTTCATCGAGTTAACTTATTATATTATAATACAGATTAAATATTTTTAATAATAATGCTCAAAAATGTAACTAATGTTTGTAATATACCTATGCGTGGTGTACTGTGAACAGTGTATCGTATTATTGTATGTGTGTGTAGCAGGTATACGGTTGAATGAAATGCTTATGTAGGTAACAGCATCTATATTATTCTTGCATTTTCTTATTACACCATTCATTCGGCGGCGGACGATTATCGTGGAGGGATATTATTTTGGTTTTTTTTTTGTCTCGTGGGTGGGAATTGTTCGCATATATATATACAATTCACAGTATTCACACGAGGGAGACGGCACCATCTATATATCACAGGTATATAATATGTATACATCAGCACGGGCCCTATAATACCTGCAGCACAGTAGCCTCGTTGGAACGTAAAAAAAATAAGTTAAAAAAACCGAAAGAAATAAAATTACCTCTGCCGCCCGCCGCCACCACTGCTATCACTGAATAATGCGTATTTATAATATTATATACTGTTTTGGTACGAACCATTTGCGCGTCTGGCAGCCATACGGATGTCCAATGCGTATATATATATATATATATATATACAGATGGTTATCCGGTGAAATATACCGCAAGAAATGTAATCGTAGACGTGACCGTCAGGGGTTTCGGGCCCCGTTCGTTCGTGTCCCAGATAATCATCTCCACCGCCGGACCCCGGCAACAAAACAACAACGACGACGACGACGACGACGACCAGTGTTGTACTCATATACGTATATACCTACGCCCGAGACTGCGCGTATATAGCTATTTGTTTAATATTAATTGGTTACCGTGTTCCAGAGAGATCGAACCCGATAAAATGGACCGATCACAAATTTTGAACACGTTTGACGTGGCCAAGCGAATCGGAGAACGCGCACCGACACGATACTATTATACTTTGTATATTATTATATATATGTGTGTGTGTGTGTGTGTGTGCTTCGGGCGGCGGTGACGACGGCACTGTGCGCGGGATGACGCGGATCTGGTTTCACCCGCGTATATAATATATATATATATGTATGTATGTGTGTGTATATGTGTACTGTGTATATCCATCATAATATCCAATATTGAATGTTGTAACAGCCCCATGTACCTTATATATATATACATAAGTACCCATTTACCAGACGACGCTGCAATGCGGTATACTAGGACTTCAGATCAACTGCTGCAACAGTGCACCGCGCGCATTCCTAGACGTTGCAGGCACGTGATGACCAACTGTAGCTTTTCGAATTAGATATATTATATTTATAAGTAATTGATGCCACTGCAAGTATGATATAAATACGCCTGAATTCGAACTTCGAACACTTATTTCCTGTAGTGTATTAGAAATTAATATTTATAAATATCATACAAGTACGTGGTTTAATTTGTTTTTATAAGCCTTCCTCTTCGATATATTTCTTATGTACATACCTGTATGGTGATATAATATAATATCTAACATTATATGATTTATGATGTGTATTGTTTACTTCCGATTTTCCCATAACGCACAGAACGGTTAGGTTATAGCCACATATTATATGCATTGATTGACCGACAAAAGCGAATGTCTAGAAAAAACGAAAACTTATAGATTATATAAAGCCTGTACCAATAATATCCAAAACAATATTCTAGTTTAGAATCAGTGTACCAATTGTGATGTACTCCTTGTTTTAACTGCGATTTTTAATACACCAATATTACGCTTGCATTCAAATTGTTTTACCTCTTGGTATGAAAATATTGTTGTTCAATCTAATCTAATCAATATTGACTTATATATAAACGATCTGTAAACAAAATGTTTGAAATTTATTTATTGCAGAACAATTTATTATTTACTAATTTTGATGAAATTTTTGAACTGTAGAATAACTAAAATAATTGATAAAAAATAACAACTGAAAATAATTAAATGTGAATAAAACTATATATTTATTATATTTATAACCAACTAACAAGTTTCCTTATTCCGGTTGATGTAGTTATTTAAATAACCAATTTAACCAATTGTTATGATTTAAAAAAAGTACAATATTGGTTTATCGACCAAAAATGTTTTAAGGTATAATAATTGGTTAATCAATTTAAAATCTTTTGAGCGCAATTGGTAAATTGTTATTTATCCAATGAGCGCTGCTGTGCATAATTATTTTTTTTTCATACCTATAAATGAAAATTGTATAGTCCAACTGAAGTTGAAACAACTTGAAGAACAACTAAGTTGGGCTGTTCGATAGGAAGATACCGACTACCTGTTGATAAAACTTGAGGACAAGACAAGTAATTATGTTAAATATTTGGTTATGTGTATAACATTTTAGAGTATGTGCGTTTCAAAAATTTAATGATTAAGCACTAAAGTCTTAATGCTAAAAATATATAGTTGTTACGAATCCTAACTTAACTTAACCTTACTTTAATTATTTAACCATCCCACAGCAATAAGAATCCAGGAAATCTAAATCTTCCATTCACAAAATAGGCCTGTCTTTCGAACGATCGGAATGCTTTTTAGCTCAAATTACCTTTATTATTATTTCCATTGTCCATCGTCTAGAAATATAAAATCGAAGGTATAAGTTATGTATAATATATAACATAGGTTTACGTTTATCAATCACATATCACTTTTATATTGTTTCTTAAATCTTTAACCGAGCCTAACTCAATATTCTTTTTTATACAATATTCACCGAAAAAAAATCACATTCATAGAGATAACATTTTAATATTTTAGGTCGACAAAATTCTTGTTGATATAGAACCAAGTAATTGACGAGATTACTTTGTTAGATTAATAATAGTCGTAATAGTATAATCAATGGTACAAAATCAATTATCATTATAAATATACTATTTTCATCACGACATACATGAATTGTTGATAAAACAAATAGTTAATGTTGGTGACAAAAAGTATTTTCGTTTTATTACTATTATTTTGTTATATTAATAAAATCCATTATTTATTTTACACAATATTGTTGTTTGAATGTCAATAATTAAAATCAATATCATAGTATTAGTTTTATTAATAACAACATGCAATAATACTGAGAAATTTTAATAATTTGATTTACCAAAGTAATTTCAATTGTTTTAAGACTATAAAAATTACATTGTAAAATATTTAAAATAATATGGCTTTGTTTTTATAATTAAATTATTTATTAATTCATATAAGTATTTATTAAATTAATCAATAATTAAAATAATAATAATAATAATAATAATTATACAATTCATTCATTGCTTAAATCAGATAAAATTTTGCCTAATCTGTGGTAAGCTTTATCATAATTTGTGTTGAACATATAAAAATAATTTTGTATAAAAAGCCATACAATCTATGATAGCAGTGGATACTCTAAGTGGAATATATTATACAATTGACCGAACAAAATATTTTTCAAATTTATGCAAATTTATCTACTCATGGGCTCGTAGGTTACGAAAGATAATGATTTACATAAATCTGTTTAATATGTTATCGAATATAATAAATGACGCTATACAATTACAAGTATATATTCTTTCATTGCATTTCGATCAAAATTCGGTCATTCTATCGATAAATATGTATACGTAAGTATAGTATAAATATTGAATACCAAATGGCGTGTTATGGGTTTTCACACTAGTTTGCATAACTAACTTTGCCCTGCATACTTGTATGTAACGATACTCTTAGACGATAATTGTATAATGATATAATAACTCTGGAGTATAATAGTCAATTTATCGAGGAATAACTCAGATAATCGTTAATTTGTTTATTCGATTTTATGGTTTTTCAATCTCTTGAAGGGAAAGAATGCAAAACTACAACAGGTGCCTAGTACAAAAGTGGTTATAAACTTAACTGCTTGAACATAATAATACGGATGGCCATATTATAACGTACTATGTATAATATAGTATTAATAAGCACTATCATGCAGTAGGTAATATGAATATATGTTTATGATAATATACGTGATGTCGGCGTAAACTCAAAAATTCCCGTTGCTACCATAATATAACATAATATAGTATGATATATTATTTGATATATAAGTAAGTACGTGCCCGCGTGTGCCACTCACAAGCCCTATGTCCTTCTTCGTGTTACTGAATTACTGCTCTAATCACATAATTTCACACAGCGGGAACATAGCACTGCATAATATGTATATAAACTGTGCGCTGCCGTTCCTACCGTGTTTTCATCTATAACAAACGAGTTCTTAACATAGATACAAACGATCTGCCGGTTGTAAGAACACAAAGTACGTGAAATGTTTAAGTATAAGATAATTTGAATGCGCTATCATACATCTCATAATTATTCTTGCAGCGTCAAATATAAAATCTAATAGTAAGGAAAATTATTAATGTCCATACACTGTGGAAAAAATCACTTTTAACTAAAGCACTTAGAAAAATATGTATATACTACGTCTATAATATTGTATATTATTAAATTATAAAACTATATTTATCCCTAAGTTTTTATTATACACTATACAGTACTAAATGCAATTAAGTTACTACAACTAAACATAATTAAATATAATTCAAGTACTTATTTTTGTTATTTAAAATGCTAGTCGTCTATGTTCTATAAAATAATATTGATAATATCAATAAACATTATAATAAAACAATGTTCATGTTTTCTTTTATTTATAGTTACTATTTAATTCAAATTATAATAATAACTTAAGCGAACACTAACTTCCAAGGCTCAACTTGAATTACATGAGTAAAACCATCTAAAACAGTTGTATTATACTTTAATGACGCATTCTTGTAAGTAGTGCTATAAAATATTTTCAAAACAATATTAATGGTTTTAAAAATTATATTCAAATCAATTATTTTGTTGTATTTTTTGAACCTATATACATATATATATATAAGTTTTTACAGTCTTCTTGATTGTTAAATATTGAAAAAATTATGGAAATATGAATTTAATATTCAATTATTATTGTTTATGAGTTTATGTCTTATGATATAACAATTTATGACTTACCTATAAAGGTATATATTCTGAAATAGAAACAATATTTTTTCACCATCTCAAAACGATATTATTGAAAACTAAGTTAAATCATTTAAAATATGTTATGATAATTCGTATGATAATTTTAAAATAAATATGAATTTAATTAGGTATATTAAATTCGTTCCTACAATATAATAATAATTATTATCATTAAATTTCAAGATAAAATCAATTGGATATAAACACAACCAGATCATTTAAAATCAGGGTCAGGATTGGTTTAGGGAAAATACAAATCATACGTAAATAATATATTTTTTTATGATAAAAACAGGAGGCATCTAGGATATTATATGACCTTTCTAATAACACAGTGTAAAGGAAGTAAATCTGTGTATTATTCTGTTAGATTGTAGTTTATGGTAGATATATTGGTTATGGCCTTCGGTTATCTTCTCTTATTACATTTCAAAGTAACCGAATCCTATAATGACATAAAACTAAAAAACCACAAACACACACTACTATAAATCAATTGCATCACTATAATAATGTGCTGCTATCAGCTCACAAGTTTCACACTATTTCCAATCTAGTCAATAAATATTTTTTACTTAAATACCCGTGGTTCATTGGTTGAGTAAAACGCATAATCCCATTAAAAAAACTAATATAAACGTAAATCAAATTCTAGGTCATCTGTAATTTCGAAACAGATACTAACCTAACCTAACTGTCCTAACTTAACCCGACCAAGAAACACTTAAATTTTGTAAATTTTATGATTTTAAAAAGATAATAAACTAATATTAATACATTTTAATGGCAGAATTCCATTATAAATTCGTTCCATTACACCTACTGCAGATTTGAATAAATAGGTACTATTATTTTTATATTTTGAATGGATTTGTATTGGAACTCACAACTATTTTATATTAATAATTGTATAAATATATTTACATATTGTGATACGTATTTGTTATTATTAAAGAAAATAAATACTTTTTAATATACATACTTGACCTAAATACTCAATAATAAAACAAGTTAAATATAATTTATGGGGATTTTATATGACTACTATACAATATAAGAATGTATCATAATTAATAAAAACATATATTTGTTAATATTATGTATTATTATATTTTTATTTTATATTTTAGTAATAAGTGTATAAATTACTAAAATTAAATCTATAACTAAAATTATTTTAACAACATCAAATATTCTCATAAGATAAGTTTTTTTAAAAATTATTAAACATCAATCGTATGTATACGAGCTTCTAACAAATACGACCCACGTAAATAAGTAAAATTATTGTTTTAAAATATATAAATGAAATTCCAATTAAAAATAACCAGTTAGTCTCTATGAATTTTAATTTTTTTTAGGGAATTCAGACATTGTGAATGATATTTATTATACAAGTATTCTCTATAAATTGAAAATCGTTTTCATTCTTCTATTATGTATCAGTACGCTTTGGTCATAACAAATGACAAAATATTGTATGGACGATTGCAAAACTAAAAACACGGCGCACTTTAGTGACGGTCATGGAATTAGTCTACTTGGCAATTTACATTGAGTTATTCTGCACAATTGAGTGTCGCTATATCCGTATAATGTAATTATCATAAAAACCGAGACGATGACGTCGTAAAGCGGGGTTGAAAAAAAATGGAAAAAACATTATCACCGAGGATACTGCAGGACAGACAAAAAAACACCAAGGTGTCTTTTAATGACTTCGTCCTGGCAATAATTTAGACGTTATACCTTCCACGGCTTCTTGTGTCAAGTATCTCCGTTCATATCCCTCATAGAACGAAAAGAGTGAGAATTACAAGTCAGAGTATAGGTATTTAAATTTTGTGAATTTTTATTATCCATCTAAGGCTAAGTGCTCGAAATCAACATGTGACATTAGTCATGCTCTTTGATACGAACACGTACCCGCAAATTTTATGAGTATTCATACGGACAAAAAATAACCAGAAAATTTGATATTTTTGTTAAACATAAAGGGACTGTATAGTGTATATTAAATAAGTACATTTTGTTACTTATAAATTATAATACAATGAGACACTGTGAGACATAAATTCTACACATTGCATTTTTGAGACACTTATAATTAATTAGCCATTATTATTTTATAATCCATAAAAAAAAAAATAGTGAATAATAAATGATTTATCAAGTAATCATATAAGTAAATATGATAAATGTAGATTGTGGGTATACGTATGTTTAAATACTATGTAATACTTTAAAGTTAAAATATTTAATTCGTTAATTTTATTACTTGTGTATGTTGTATTATTTTAAAACAAATCAATTATTTATTAATACATTCTCAACTTAATATTTTATAATATTTTTAGTGGATTTTTAACTTCTCTTTTTATAGATTATACCTACTTTTAAACTTATTTTTTTATATTTTACTACACATAAAACATACATAGGTATACCATACACATTACATTATTAACATAACATAACATAACATAACATATATTACGTATAACATACCCATAAATTGAAACATATACCCTTTTTTAAGTACATGATCTACTAAAATGGATTTACAATTCTATTTGAAAAAGGTCAAACCTCAATATACTGAGAATATTAAATCACTATTCACTTGTTAACTGTATAAACCAAACACCCATAAATTTTACGGTGTTTTTGTACATGTTTTTCTGACTAAAAGGTCATAACATTCCTGAAGTTTTTGATTTATTCATTGAGGAAAAACCTTTTATTGTGAATCTATTATATATGTACCTACATTGTTAACGGTTTTAGAAATTGTATTCATGCAAAGTATACCTAAACAAAATACTTCTTAACACTTAAAATGCTATTCAAACAAATGCAAAAAATAAAAATATATCTAAAAATAATAATTTGAAAGTTTATTAAATTAAAAGTTGTAATGTTATAATTTTAATTTTTTTATTATATATATATATGTATGTATATTGAATAAGGAACTGAGTTCGAAGTATTATTATATCAAGTTCTATATTTTTGACAAACGGGTCTTCAGCAAGATATTAAACTGGTAATGATAAATTATAAGCGATTATAACTGTCTCGCCGAACAGTGTAATATGCATCGTACATATAACATATATCATATATACTATTACTACAAGTAGAAACACTATATGGGTATGTCAGAATTTATTACGGACTATATTATGATGGAAAAATCTGTATATTGAGAACTGGATGTGTGGTTCGTCAATTAATCACATTATATTATTGTTATAATTAATCTCGGTAATTAACATGCGATTAGGAGCGCGACGACCATCGCCCCATCGCGATAAAAAAGAAAATCAGAATAATAGTAATAATGATGATGATGATGATGATGATTATGATAATAACAATATAATAATAACGATACAGCTCACATAAGTCTTTATCGCTTCACAAAAAACTACTTGGGCGCGATATGACCACTTATGGAGTACTCCAAGTAAAAAAACAGCAAAAGCTACATGACAAAATATTTAAATATACAATATGATCATGAGTAATTCTTTCCTTTATTTTTTCTTTTAATATAATAATTCCAATTTTTGAAATTGTTTAGTACTTGCAGTAGTTGTTGATTGTAAATTTCTTACATTTATAGAGTAGGTATATCTGCTATTATATTTTATGAAAAACCATTATTATTTTTAGTACCTAAACTGTAATCGCTCAGAAACTATGCGTTCAATTTTTGAATTAGATGAATCAATATTTTCAATAAAATTTTTTGTTTAACAGTTTACATTAACAAAAACAGATAGGTCCTCTCTATATACATTCATTTGAAAAAAGAACACTGCCATAGCACACGCCATTTTTGGCTAAAATTGTTTAAATTAATGGTATATTAATTAGGCCTAATTCATCTGGTAAGTAATTTAAAAATGTAATAAAATCATAAATGCACTGTTAAAACTTAAAAGATGAAAAAGAAGGGAGTAAGCATGTTTAGTGATTCTATTTGGTATTCAAAATAAAATTTTAAATCGTTATAACGCATAATATATATATATATATATATTACACCATCATATACTTTTAGTTGAGGTTCCAGGCGAATAATAACGTTTTCTGATTTATTATATACTGTACTTATCGATTTCCGAATCTCGTCACCCGTCGGAAAGGTAAGATTGTGCAAACAGCGACAAAAAAAAAAATTAAAATATTATTCATACAACATTCGATGACTACATTCATTATATTATATTTAATATAAAATAGGCAGTAGGCACATATGAATATTATACTTCGTCTCGAACTCCGATCGGGTGATTTCGACATCTTTGTGTAGATCCCTATCAAATATACCTCCATGTACACTACGTATACGCTATACACGATACAAGCCAGTGCGAATTACGCCACTCTTAACGGGTACAACTGCGGTGTATAAAATATGCAGCTCTGTTAATTCGCGACGGCACGCCGGTACCAGCATGAACGAGTATATTATGCTATAGGTATAGGTAGGTGTATAACACGGGTGTCGGTCGCGGATTATTATAAAAAACAAAAAAATTACGTACAAAACGGATAAAATTATATTCGTATATAATATTATATATACCTATTATACACGCGCGCGCGCGTAGTATTCCGCCCACAAACCGGCGCAATGATGACATAATCAATTTCTTGTCTGCCTCTCGATCTCCAAACGCTCCGGGCGAATTCCCGCCGCCGAGTGTTTCCCATCCCGTGAACGCGGCCGCCGCGCACGCAGGACCGTGTACGCGTAGATACTTATATACCAATATATATATATATACGTATATGTATCTACGGCTCGCGCGAGATGATACGACGAGCTCCGCGGCTCACCGCCACCCGTTAACGTCCGCGTCCGTCCGTTCTCACGGACCTCAAAGAGGAGCCCACGCGCGTTTTTATTTTATTTTTTATTTCCCCCTGAAATTCTCTTGTGTCAGTCTTGGTGAGAGACATCATCCAATTCACCGCCGCCGCCATACAACAATAAGAATAAATATTAAATAATATAATAATATGACGATAAAACAAATAAATACGAGAACGTTAAGTTATTATTATTAAGTCACGTGATTCAATACAATATTATAATTCTAAGTATATAATAATATGCACACGAACCCAGTAACGACAGTAATGGGAAACCGCGAGTATCTATATTACCTATATTTTTGTATCTTAAAAGAAACTGTAAGCCATGTACAGGCCTACGTATGTCAACATAAAATATAAATACTTTATAAAAAAAAACATGATTTGAAAATAATAATATGTAATAAGATATTATAAAATAAAAATGATTCTATTATCACATGTAGAATTAATAAAATATCAAAATAAAGATATCTGAATAGTCGATTGATTTTTTAACTAAAAGTAAAATAAGTTTATGATTTGTGTTTTAATAAATTCCACGTGATATATAGGTCATATGACTCATATACGTTTTTGAGGGAATACGATGAGATAATCCTCCTATTGGATCCATTTTTAGAACTTTTTAATTAAGTTTTATTTTATATAATATGTTATGGATTAATATTATGAAAGGTAGATTATGTATATACTCGTACATTATACACTATACCTCAGTAAGTATTTATTCACTAATATAGGTAAAAATATTATTTATGAAACTTTTATTTCGTAAATTATACCAGGATACCTAATTTGTGCATTATCTACGGCTAAGTAAGTAAAGGTACATACTTTGATAAAATAACTATTGTACATAATTATTTTTGATAAAACATACCTCAATAATAGATATATTTTAGACGTTTTAACCACAAAATTGTTTTGAGTAAAATAGTTAATGTACAATATTTTTCCAGTGGTCAAGGTTTTAAAAATGTCTATATAAAATTAAAAAATGCTTATCCAATAAATGTTAAATGTGAATTCAAAGCTGGGCGTTCATTAAGCTTCAATAATTGAACTACATTTTTAAATATTCGTAAAATATTGAAATAATAAAATTGTTCAAATATAATTTAATTAATAACTAAATAGTCATCTAATAAATAATTACATATTTTGAAGTAGAATAATTTTCGAATTATTTAGGATACATAAAAATCAATAGTCGAGACAAATATTCAATGATTTATAGGTATTTAAAATATTATTGAGCGGAGTGATGAGGTACGGGAATACACCACAAAATGTTGGTTTACCACTCCGCTTATTACCAAAACTTTAATTACTAATAAGTTATAACTTATAACTAGTAGACTACTCGTCTAAATTTCGATTATTATATACCAAAATAATTCGAAAAGTATTCTATTTCAAAATAAAAAATAAAAAATCTATGTTGTCGTTCAAAAAGGTAAGAAACTTAAAAAATTATAACGATAAAAAATATTAAAAAATATATTATTTTTTTTAAATGTTACTTATTTTGACTGAAAATTATGTTAAAAAATATTTACAAAAACGTTAATATGTATTGAAATAAAGAGTGCTATTTGATAAAAGAATCAACCAATATAATTGCACCTATGTAATTTGAAGTGTTTTGGTGCGTATCGGTTATTGTTGTATCTATACTGACATCATAAATTTACGACGAAAGTAATACAAATATACTTTATCATCTTTATCCATAGCATATCGGTTAATTTATAAACTAATTGGATGATGTATATATATTACACATATTTATTTTAAGGTAGATAATTTATGAATTACACAATTCATACTTCATATGGAATATATTATGAGGTTTACATTATACCCTGTAAATATATACACTACCCGTTGTTGGACATTACTCGTAGCATATATAAATACCTACATTAAAATAAAGCTTATTGGTTATGCCAGTTTAGTATAATATTCTTACCGATATACTCGTATGACGGGTATAAGATTAAATATTGAAACTAAAATAACGTTTTATATTAGGTATTAGGCAAACTAATGTTTTTGTAAATATATATATACATTTACACATTTTCAAAATCAAAGAACTTACTCTCTTCTCAATAAAGTCAAAGAGTATATTTGATTTAAGATTTACCATCCCTGAAAATCTACTCGTTCAAATTTTAAATTAGGTACACCTAGATTTTTTAAAAGTTATCTAGAAAATAATTTATAGCAAAAGAGGGGTTCTCATTTAAAATCTGAAGCTTGTACCACCATGCATAGAGGCATAGAGCATTCCTTAAGCAAAAAATAAATCTCAAGAATTTGAAAAAATAATCTCTAAGTATATATTTAAAATTCCTAGTATCAAAGTTTGAATAGATGCATTATTAATAAAATAAAAAATAGGGTATATTTGGTAAATTAACCTGTATATTATTCTTGCTCTGTATCAAATAAACATAATTATAATAATTTAATTGGTCTGATGTAACTGTACATTACACATAAAATTATATAATCACAAATGAGTGTACCTACAAACGTTGGGACGGGCTCAAACGCGAGCGCGAGCGTACAGTGAAATGCGAAGCTCTCTACCGGGTAGTGGTGCGGGCGAAGCGGATGGGGAAAAAATGGCAAATCGTGTGAATGTGTATGTGTGTTGAAGAAGAATGCAGTCCTGGTTGGCCGGTTTGTCCCGATAAACGTCTTCTTTGATCTATTTCCAACGTACCTATACGTAATATTACATAGTCTCTCTGCACCAGACTCGCGAGAGTGTATTTTATTAGATTTTTTTCCCCCCGCGCTGTTTATTATATGGCCTGTGATCGTATACCTATACACACACGCACACAAACAGAACATACATATATGCGTATACAGCGGCACATGAGAAGCACTCGGTATCATATTTCTCTACGGGCAACTTATTATATATATATATATATATAATGCGTATATAATATATTATAATACGACGACGAAAAATAAATAAAGAATAAACGCCCGAGCTCGGCGTTATATTGTTATTGTTATCGTATGTATACCTAATAATAAAAATAATAATATAAATTATATAATACGTACAATAATGTGTAATATATATAGGCGTTATATATTTATATTGCTTTTGCTGTAGCGCCGAGCGAGTGTACCAAACCGTATATGAATACCGTCCTGGAGGTGTTGGATATAAATATTACATCACTATTGTATGTAAGCGATAGGCCAACAAAAGCTTTCCACGTGAAAAATACTCTAACGTCTTATATATTAATATATCCTCGTGCGAATTACAGTCGCACGAGGAATGCTAAATAAATACGCATCGTATATATGATTATACATTGGGTATACTCGTATGGCGCGACGCTACATTTTCTTACCTGTGGGTATGGAAACTCGCCGTGAAAAGTATTTTTTTTATGGATACCAAATCGCATTCTCTTACCTCAATGTTTTGTCATCTGTACCGTAAACGAATTATTCATTTATACACCCGATTATGATATGAAATCTAGAAACGTAATAATTATTAATTATAAACATATTATTAATGTTATAAAGGTAGGTACTTTTTCCTTAAATATACAAAAAATTAATAGCCTTGATATAAACGATATGTAAAATTCAGATAGATGGAAAAACAATTGAATGGATGATCTTTTAAATTACTTCAATATTTCAACGTATATAACAATAATTTGTTTTAGAAATAAACATTAGTAAATAATTCAACCTAGTTTGGGAGCAAAACTAAGCGATTGTAGGTACTTCGTGGCATTGTTTAAGTGTATTTATAAATTTAAACCAAATACTTATACCAATATCAATATATAATTTTGTTCTAGTAATTTTTTTATAGAGACTATTAAATGTTAATAATTTATGTGTGTCTATGAATCAATTATTTTTTCTCGATATTAACATTCACAAACTAGAATATTTACTTAAGTTATCTAGTGGATTTCAAAATCATGGATTTGTGTTAACATAATGTAATTAAAATGCATTCGTTCAAATGCACACGATGTATTTGATCCGATAACACTATAGAGTCAAGTATCAACATTCAACAAGACAAAAAAACGCAGGTGTCAAAGTGTATAACTAAGATTCGTGTCACATAAAACGTAATATAGCTATATTGATAATTCTTTACAAGGCATAGATTTATTTATACAGTTTTAACAAAATATTAAAGTAAATTATTCAAGAACAAAATACTAAGTACATTATGAAAAATTGAATCATAATATATATTTTAATCGCATTTGGTGAAAATCTCACCACATTTCAAAATATTCTAAATATTTTGCATAAATAAAGAACTCGCTGTATGTAACTTTTATTTAAAAAAAATAAACCAGGATATTCAATTAGAATTGAACAAATTTAAATATTTACACATAAACGATTATGTTAATATTGTAACATCACATTTTTATATTTACCGAATTAAAATGATAATAAAATGTATACACCTAAATTAAATAAATAGATACATGCCTTTTTTAAATCGTATTAAACACTCATCCTCGTAGATAAAATAAATTATACATTCATATTATTTTTCGTATGTTAATAGAAGATGTTAGAAATAAATAAATTAAAACATTTAAAACAAATTAGTTAATCCAACAAACTGTAAATTATTTTAATATTAAATTTTTATCATAAAATAAAATATATAAATTACGTGAGGTATACCAATATACTTGCTGATTGTCATACTATCATTAGTATTTTTTATACAATCATTCTAAAATTATAGAAAACCCCATGCCAGAGACTGGTTGTATATTATTATCTCACGTGACTCATAAAACGTCATATTCTTACTCACAATAACCATTTGTCAAAACTGAATCATTGAGTTAAAAATAATTACTCAATTTATACGCAACTTATATACGTAAAAATTATAAATGCAAATAAAATGGCACACGCGTGTTTCGGTTACAAAGTCATCATCATCAACGATGATTGACTAATTCAAGGTTTTATTTGACAAAGAAACCGAAATACGTGTATGGTATTTTAATATTTTGCAGTATAGGTACATACTGTAAATATACAGAGTGCGTCAGGTCAGGTAGGAACATATGATACACATAACTACTGTGTAAAATTGTCAAATCCACTAGATAAAGTGATACACGACATGTGCATTATATACACGTGCTCGAATACTTAATCAGAAATAAATAGATATATTGTGTTCCATACCGAATCCTCGAATTCATAACTATTGTTCTTATTGTCTTGCGTATATCAAGTGTGGAAGTATAATATATTAGTGCATGCTATACAAATAGTGTGTTATAGGCAATACAGTATACTTAAACCAATACCTATACCCATACGGTTGTGTATGCCGTTGTTTTGTTTCAAATTATTGCTTCACACGTGTAAATGCTTACACAGTAAATATAGGTAACAAAACGCATTTAGGTGCGTGTATGCATCATTAATGCATTTGATTCGGACAAGTGTCAATCACGCGCGTGTGTATATTTCCTAAAAACCCATTAACAGCAAGCGACCGCCGCGTAGCATAGTGTTCTGTCATTTATTTTTTTTTTTCTTATTCGGGTAGGTAACTACCTATATGCACTGCGCTACATCACAATAAATATATACATTTCATCGGGCCGTCCACTTAATGGTCCAAAACCGATATTTATGGTTTTATATTGTGTATGATATATTACATTACAATACCGAAGGTTGGAGACTACTATTTCTTTCGAATTTCTTTTTCTTTTTTTTTTTTGATTTTACAACATCATCAATCGGCTTTTGCTCATTTCCCGAACACGTTCCCACGGCTGATATTAGGTGTCAGCACTTCATTTATTTTCTAAACGAAAAAATAGTCTTATTACAAACAGACGTAAACGGTATAGTATATAATATGATCACTGTATAATGTATAGTGTACTAATGTAATATATATCTGTATGTTATACGTGCCTGTAATGATGTGATGCCTTAATTGTTACCTATTTAAAAAATAATAAATGTTCATTTTATAACATTGCCTCAGACCATATACTTTATATACACACAATGATTATAAATTATAATAAGTATAATACATAGCTATACAACACACATCAGTTTTAAAACGCTCGACAAGGACTCGGTACTACACAAAGTGGATATTCGACAGCGAATATAGTTTTTCTACAATCTCGTCGATCCTGATAAAAATACGTTTTACTTTCATTTAGTCTAGCATCTCCGACTCATAAACTACACGTAATTGTGAATTGCAGGGTTGTTCGTAGCCGCGTAAACGTTACTTATACAGCACTGTATCCGTTACTATACACTATATAATATTATAGGTCTGTGCAAAAAACTCGGTCGAAATTTAATACTTGAAATAATCTCTAAAACGTATTTTTGCAATGTGAAAGTCAAAACAATTTTTTTCATACAACATATAATGTAGCTGTTCGTCATATTAATATACATAGGTACTTTGTGCGCCCTTTCCGGTTTGCTGTAGAATTTTTTTTATTCGTACACAATTCAGCACACCGAATTTGTGATGCATCACGAATCGTACTCATTTAAACCTACGTGAAAAAAAGGCGATATTTCAGGTTTTACCCGCCACGACTTCCGCCCAGATGAGTCTGCAGCGGCCGAGTATAATGATATGATTCACAGTACACATCGTATACATGTGTATCGCACGCCCGCCGTTGACGCAATCGTATATACGCGCGCGTACGTACCCATTAAACGTACCTCTAATATACGCGTAGGTAAGTATAGACTATCCGCGAAACGCCGCGTGAGATCATTGACGAGTTAATAGCCTCCGGAGAACTGTGTAGTATATCATGAATGGAGTAAATATAAATATGTATAATATCTAATAATATAATTATTAATGGTGTATGAATAAAAGAGATAACCGAAAAACATATAAAATAAAAATAAACCGTCAATATTTGAGTTACCGCGGCGATATTTGGACGGGTGAGCGCGCGTATAACATACCACGGCCTGTATCGTACACAGAAACGTATATAGGTATACAAACATTCGCATCACCGGAAACCGGACGACGGACAAACCGGATTTTGGGTTTTGCATATTAATGAGCGCGTACCGCTTTTAATTCTATAATAATATTATATTTAATTTCTGTCCGCCTCTCTCTCTCTCTTTTTCTATTTCTATCACAGACATTATCTCTCTCTCTCTCTTTCTATCTCTCTTTCTATCTCTATCTCTCTCGCATACCGCGTATTATTGTAATGCGCGTACACGCCGGTCGCACCCACGCATTACCACGCGTAGAGACGTATCATTAACCGGCACGACGTTCTGTATAAAATATATAGGATAAACATAATAATAAACGCCTATTTCCTATATACGTAAATCTGAGCCATACACAGACGCGCACACTCATTATGTATCCTCCGCGTATTGTTGTGGTCTCGACTTAATGAATAATGTAAAAAATTAATAAGGGGTTTTCGTGTAACGGCGTCACGCCTATGCTAAACGTCATACCGGTATACCCATATATACCGCGCGCGCGCCGCCCGGTCATGTTCCCATATTACCTGTATGGTATGTGTTTACGTGCAGGTACCTAACATAACATTATACGCACGCGGTATATGATGTGCATCATGAAAGGGTATTCCTGTCCGTAGCATAATATTACATAGGTAGGTACCCATATCGCGCGGCCGTCTGCGTTGTTTTATAGTTATTTTATTATAATGTTATATTGTTGCGTTTTCGATTAAGATTAATTTAAACACGACAAAAGTCATCATAATAATATTTTCATACGCCACCGTGTGGGATGTCAACCGCGGCGATACGGTCACAATTATAGCTGCGAGTTCGACGGACGATCGGTCGTCCGTCGGTGTATTACAAATTACAATATATAATATAGTTCATTATAATATTACGTATAATGCATATGCATAATATATAATAAATTATTAATGAAAGTCCAGATTTTAATGCGCGGGGCGTATTTTACTTTTATCATTCCGTACGTGCATTATTAAACTATATACTATAAATTATAATAATATATTATTTATACCTACGTAATACGTACCAAATTGTATAGATGTCTAGTACCATTGATTATAAGTAGTATTTTTTATAATAATCAATGCTAATACCTACATATGCGCATGCCAACGCCACCGCGGCAGTAACCGCACAACACTGCAGACTACAATAATATTGATCACTACGATTGCAAGTCGTGTATAATATATGCCTGTGTACGATATAACGTCCACAACGCTGCGCTTTCAAGTTGTATTTAACATACCTATTATTATGAAGGTGCAGAGTAAAATGTGTGTTTCGTGGCAACACGATTATAGCCCAACTGGCATTGGCTAAATAGATGCTTATAGTCTTAGTTAATACAATAATATGTCTTACAGTTTCCAAACAAATTTTTTAAAATTTAGCTATGCATGTTGAAAGCAAACCACAAATGATTGATTAAACACAGCTAAGGCACTTAACAGTATGTAATCACGGACACCAACTAGAACTATTGAAATTTTATAACTTTCAATAATTCTATTTTTAATTTTTAACACAATAAATTTGTAGCAATTATTTTATAAGTATGTATACTAATATTTAATAAGATAGTTTTAACTATCGTAAAATAGTACTTATTACAGATTTTAGTATATGATGTAAAATCGAATGGGTTTTATCGACTGAAAATTGGAATTTTCCCTAAAATTCCAACGTTAAAAATCGTTTTTCGAACCTATATTGATTATTGTAATTGTCGATTTTAAAATACCTCGCGTGTAATCGGCTTTAAATGTACAAAAATACCTGAACCACACTGGCCCACCCAATTCCAGTATTAGCACTTAATATTATTATGCATTTATACCACAAGTTGCATCGACGCATCGTAATTCGTGCCCGGTGGCATGCTTTTAAAATGTATACATATAAAAAAAACTCGTTTACAGGTTGTAAAACGTCCAAAAACCTAATTTTTTTACGCATTCACATACAGTGATATAATTTTATTGTGCCATAATGTATAAAGCAATAATTTATAGTATTATGACTATTAACAATCATAATTATATGCATTTAAACACAATTCCAGAGTTGTAATTAATTGTATTAATTCCAGAATCAAGCCTCGAGGTTATATAGTTATTAGTTACCAAGCATGTTAAATTAACTATAGTGTTGGATCCGCAAGAAACAAGAATAACGCCATCTTGGAAAATGAAAACAATGTTAATATGTTGTCAAACAGCTACTATTAAATAATAAAATATCTACTTCAGCCTAACAATACTTATACATGTCAAATTATAGTTTTTATTCCCATTTCATAATTTCAGGATAGTTAAAATACTTAAAAATAGGTAACCAATTTCGCTGTTTGGTAAAAAATATAAGGCACAACTATAATTGTTATTTCTATTCAAATTAAAACTTTATTTATATACCTAAGAATGTATTAGTATTGTCAGGTTGAAATAGATATTTTATTATTAAAATGTGAAATAATAATTTTTTTTTTTTTTGAATTATTATGAAATGGCATACCGGTTATTAAAAATTAAAAATTTTTGAAATATAAATTACAATAATAATGATTGAAAATTAAAATATGTAAGTATTTTTTTCTTACAATTTATAACATTATTCTAAAAAATATAATTAAGAAACTTAATATATAGTCCCTGACCACTGAAATATTCTCAAATAGCTAAACAAACATCTCTGTTGAATCATCCAAGGTTTTTACTCTTATAAAACTACATATTATGCTCAGACGCTCAGTAATGATAATATAATGCTGCAGCTTAAAAATTCAACTAGACCAGAAGCTCTGATCATCAACTTAGAGGTTTCTGGTAGCAAATTAAATCTAGTTGTGGTAATGGTACTTTTGAGAAGTTTAAATTAATGATTTTTAGTATTTTTAATACATTTTTTTTAAAATTTTTTTTTACATTTGGTAACCGACGTTTCTTCAACCTATATAGGTATATATAATTTATTTTATTTGTTTAAATACCTACTAAAATAAAATTGATTACTTCCTACTTTCGAGATATTAGTTTGACGATGAACACAATACTATTCAATATTCATTTACTATTAAAAATATCTTTTAGCGGTTTTATACATTGATCATAGGTGTATAGTGTATACGCCGTCGTCGGCAATATGTACAAATATACGTATTTTATATTACAGTATACAATATAATGTCTGAACTCCAAGTACCAAATTACTGCATATGAAATACATGAATATTATGTCAATAATGTATACAAAATGTACTTCTTGTTTGTTCTGTGTAAAAAGATAGGTGTTAGTTATATAATAATTTATACTTATTTTTAGTATTGTTTGAAATCAGTTGCCAATAACTGTTAACTATATACCTATAACCATGTTTAAGAGTTTCACACTTATACTACACTCTTTAGTGATTCAAAATAATTTAAAATTTAATTAATCTAAGAAAAAGCTATATTTTTGTTTTTTTATAGAACTTTTGGTTTCAAGACTTATTATTTAAATTTACAAAGTGTATATGTATTTGTTAGCTTATCTGTAGATACCAAAATTATGTGCATTTTCATATTCATAATGAATGCACTATATTAAGAACTAATAAAATGTGTACATATCAAATCGAACTGATTAGATACATAGACCAAATTTTATTTTACATTTAATTTCATATATAAACTCAGGTTGAGGTATACTGTGTCATTATATACACTATAATGTGTACATTTTGTACTATTTTAGTAAATAATCAAATTATCATTCCAGAAATAGGAATTTTTAATTATTACCTTTTCATGAAAAAAAAATTATAATGTCAATTATTGGTTCTCTTATACATGATAAGCGAAATTAGTAAAAATTAATTTCTCAAAGCCGTGTATAAATATGTATAAAAATGTACTTGTAACTTGTTCGTTGACTAAACTAAAAATTTGAACTGTAATCGAAGATGAAAATATTGTTACAACTAACCTTTTTTAATGTAAACGTATGATACATATTGGAGTATATTTTACGAATATTTGTGCATATTGGTGCATATATAGACCCATTTGTTTTACATATCATATTTACCACATTTTGAATGCAATAATTCCGATTTATACTTATCAATTGTATTGTGCAGTTGTAACGTATAAACTAGCCACAGCTCGCAGATATTAAAATATTGGTAAACGTGCAATCTTTTTCAATGAGCATTAAAAATTAAAAAACATTTATTTTTAGAAGTTATATATCAGAATCAATTTTTTTATAAAAATTACATTAATAAAGCATCAAATAATATGGTATCTACTCCCTATGTACTGCGTGTTATTGCACACTTGCGGAGCGGACTTTTAGTAGACAAACATATACATGAAAATATTTATTATGTACACCAATGACAATTATCTCTTCATTAATATTCATGAATACTCGTGAGAATATCCGTCAAACCGAGTTTCCATGCATCCAATGATTTGACCGTACATTCAATATTTGAACAATTATTATCACCTCCCTATTACATGGGTATTTATAGGTGCACATAATATGTAGGTACCTGCCTATAACTATTACTTGTATAAGTTACAAGAGTGACGAAATCATTTGAAAATATTTGACTACTGGCCATAATATTATTGTATTATATCCATTAGATATTGATAAGTATACGAAATTAGTAATTGTTTTTAATATTTTAACGTATTAATAAAAAAATATATATTTATATATTTAAAAATTAGTTATACCTGCAGCGTTTGAAAACATTACGAAACTGGTAGATGTATATTAACAGTTATAAGCTATTGTAATAGTATCTGACATTTTATCATTTATTTTTTTATTTAAAGATTTTTGATATTTCATCTAGTATATAGATTAGGTTATACCACTGATTATAAATACATTTTTTTAATTATGAGCGAAGCAATGAATATATTGATTTTAGATATCTTTTTATTTTTTATGTGTCAGAAGACACCTTTTTTAGTAGAAAAAAATCTTCTGATTATTAACTTGAATAAAGGTTTCTTGAAGAACATTCAATCTAGTTAGTACTTATACAAAATAAAAATAAAAAATACTCTGTAGTACTTTCTGAAATAATCGTGAACATATTTTGTTCAAATTTTAATATAATATTTATTTTTATTAATATAATTTTTTGTAACCAAGGTTAAAAGTCAAATCAAAAAGTTAGACATCTTAATTTGTTTTTCTATAAATGTCAATAAATAATTTCACTCAGTTAAAATAACTTAAACATTTAGTACAACGATTTTTAGAAGTCTTTAACACTAGAATAATAAAACTTCCGAAAATCCAAAATAATTTTTTATGAGCTTTTAAAGATTAAATTTTAACTAATAAAAAAAATATATTTTATCGAAAAATAATTTAGCGAAAAATTCCCGTATTTCCTAATTTTTTTCAATTATTAAGAAACATAATAAGAAAAAAATAATTTATAATTCTATGCAGGAATAGTATACAAGTACGCATGTTCATAAATAGTTATATGGAAATACTGTTCGATTATGAATGTATATAATAAATAAAATTTCCAAAATTATTTAAATAATTCTTAAGGTATTAATATACTGTTCAATGAATAGAAATTTGAGATTTCTATATTTCTATACCTAGCGCTATTCAGTTATAGCTGGTTAATTTTTTCATATTATATATCATAAATGAAAACATAAAATTCAACTACAAAATTACACATTTATGAACATACTATTTTAAATTATTTCGTTAGTAAGTTTCTATTTCAATACAAACTATAATTAAACATATTATTCTTTATTTAAATGATGACTAATAAAAAAAATATCAAAAAACTTTCGAAAAAGAACGCTTATAAAACACAATCAAGTCACATTGTTGTAAAAACTACTATTCAATTTACCTTTAAACTATTATTTTTTATGTACTGGCTATACTTATACCCACATAATTAAAAAAAATTAATTTCAAATAATATTTGTCTAAAATCGAAAGAGTGACAACTGATAAATGGTAACACACTAGGCATAGTATCTATTTCAAGTATATCATCAATACTAAATTTATGATTTTATGTTACATCATAAAAGTAATAATTTTAATGAAATAACTATAATGACTAAATCAAAGCGATAATAAAATACATTATATATATATATATATATAATTAAAAAATAATATTAACTTACCTTTAATAGTTTATAAAATCATTTTAAACATAGTGATTTTTTTATTTTATCTGAAAACATTATATATAGTACTATAATATAATATACTTAACACTAATTGAAAAATACAAATTTAATAAATAGTAGTATTTCTCAGTAGGTTACGCTACTAATAGCAGTACTGTAGTATGCAATCACCCGACATTTCAGACTCAATATTTTTCATTAAAAAATCATTTTAATTTTTATTAATTGTATTCTTTCATAATAACTCTATACTCTACCCAACTGGAGAGCTAATGCTGAAATCTATGATAGTACTCGTACGTATACATATTTTAACTATGATATAGTAAAATTGTTTATAAGAAAAGCGTTTTTTGTGAATCTTTAAATTTCGCTCAAGATAATGAAATTTATTGATCAATTAAATTAAAAACAGTACATATAAATTACGTTTTCATATACAATAATACAACTAAAAATGTTATTAATGCTATAGTTTAATTTTAAGATAATTATGTTGGACCAAATTGTTGTATAAATATTGTATATTACACCGAATCTCGGGTCAGAATTGTTGTATTAAATACGCTTATTGGTTTGTTATTGTTTTAAACAATCATTTATTCATTACACGGTTACTTATATTTAATTACGAGGTATACTCGAAATCTCAAAATAGCAGAAATAGTTCCACTCTTTTTTGTCTATTACACACATTAATTAGTACTTTTGATTTTTTGTGCATCTTCGTAGATATTATACATATATATATTAGTTAATAGTTATATATATATAACTTAATTGTATATTATCACTTTAAAACTGTATATTTGGTACTTTCTTAACTTAATAACTCTAACTCTAGCTATTATAGCTAACACAAGATACCTAGATAAACTAATCATAAAAAGTTGTTAACTTTGTAACATAAACATTTAAAGGTTAATACAATTAATTATGAATTTATATATATATATATACAAATACATAGGAACAGATAACCTGTGATAGAATTTATACTAATTGTAATAGATAAAATAATTATGAATAGTGGCTTACAAAAGGATGATGTATACCTAAGGATAAAAAAAACAAATTGACAACATGGTTTATCATTTACAAATAAATTATATATATATTTTTTTTTTTTATCAACACATATGATACAGACAAATTAAAACTTTAATATATCTAATAATGTCTAACAATAACTGGTTACATATTTACAAAATTTCAAACCATATTAGTTCATATATAATTATAATCAAATTATATATATATATATATATATAAATACGTATAAGAAAAAAAACAATAACATATATTTTTTATCTTATTCAATGGTAATATTTTTTACTATAGGATAATCCCACTTTTTTAGAACATTAAACATTTCAAAAGGTATTTCTTATATTGTAATTTGCCAAACTTGCGAATTTCAAGTAAGAAATAATTAAGGAACATTCAAAGAAAAATTTTGCTTGAAAAATTATTTTGTGAATAGCTTTTATACTCGGTTATCATATAAATAGACTATTCTACAAAATAATACGTTGGTATAGGTATGTCTTATTATTTTATTAACGTCTTACAATAAAAATATTAGGAATATAATATTGATTTGTACGACCTTTTATATAACTTAAAATAACATACATTGTTAATAAATTATTAATTGATTTACATTTTAAAAACAGTAAATTCAAAAATTGTACTTGAGTTTTTTTCAAAACTACATATTATTTTTTATTCAAAAAGTAAAAAAATTGACCAGTCTGCTCAAAATTATTATCTTATTAGTACTACAACTTAACAACTACCTAGTTAATGTCTGTCTATCTACATTTACTTCATTACAACAATTTGCCAATAATTTAGCATATCACAATTTTTTCAAAGCTGCAATGCGTACCCAGCTCTGTAATTTGGACTATGAGTTGATCTGTATTGGAAAAATAAAAACCATAAACAAAAGAAGTCCGAGAGAAAAATTAAAATTAAATAAAAAAAATAAAAAAACATTGAAGAATAACATTTGATAATTATATGTGGTATATAGTACACACAATTAGATCATATTTAGATTAATGAGAATTGATTTTTAGAGAGATCATTCATAAGTATAAGATAGAAATAAGTCTATGTGAGATGTGACCTCAAACCGGTATTAGTAAAACAAGCGACCATGCCGTATTATTATATTAATAACGTGAATAGGTAAATTATGAACCGAATTCTTTTGTTTTATTTTTTTTTTTTTACATTTGGTACTATTAAAGTAAAGAAGAATAAAATAGTATGGCTTACAATATACAGTAAGAAAGGTGGCCTATAATAGATTTTGTTTATTTTAGATAGGTAGATTTTATAAATAAGGGTTGTCTTGAAGAATCCGTAGTTCACCTTGAGTGGCCACATCTATAAAAAAAAATAAAAAATAGCGAAAAATCCAAAACCCAATGTTAATAACAGACAAGAATGGTTGTTTTTATTTTGTTTTATTTATTTAAGTGTATTTTTTTTAAATTTAATTTAATTATTTGTTATTGTTAATATATTAAGATATTAAATCAAATTAACATCTTAATAGAAAAATAATTTAACAGGCGATGTGTCGACGTGTTTTAAAACGGTAATAAGTATAGAACGTGAAAATACAAGAGGATAATAATATATAGAATAAGAATTGAAATAAGTGAAAAGATTGCCTATACTTAGAACACAGACTTATATAGTAATAATAAAATCAACCACCGTAGTAATATAACAATACCATACACGGAGTTTGTATATAACATCACTGAATGTTTGTATTTATGTAATTATACTCTAATATAGTTTTGTGTTGTATAATATATATATTTAGGAAGTATAAGTAATAACAAAATGAACGCAACTAATTTTTGAAGTCAATTTCGTTATGTCAGTTAGTCTCAAATTATTATCAAGAGAAATATTGTGCATAGATTCCGAATACCGTGTGTATTCTTATTTTTCGTAGTCATCAAACATGTTTTATTTTTTATACTTCAAAGCAAATGTTAATAGACTTTTAGTGATTATGACCTTATTATATAAGTAAATGTATAGTTAATTAATGTATTGGTTTTACGCTTGACTCCAAAAATTGTGTTAAAAATTCATTTTGTATTAATATATAATAACATTGTTTTATGTAACAAAATATATAACATAGGTAAGTATAAGTAAAAATATTTTCTCGTCATCCACGGATTCCAGGTCACGAAGATGGTCTTTTGGCGACAGCAACCAGGGTTAGCAATATAATATATAATAACATATATATTAAATCCTCAAGTTCGAAATTCAAAAGAATTTTTCGACTGTGAAAACAATTCATATAAATTCCGGAAGGAGGTGACTTTCACAACCCCAAATCCGACATTGACGACGACAATATTTATTTATGTACACAACAGTACTACTAATGAGAAGTGGTATACAGTAAGTATATACATATAAATAATATAGTATATATAGAGTAATATAAGTATAGTATAGTAATAGCAGTGGTATAGTATAGTGATAGTTTTTATATAAATATATACAAATAATGTGTATATTATAGGTAGGTACTATAATATATATATATGATATACAGGGACTCAATGCGATTTCGACACTGACCTGTGTTGTTGCAGGCTGTCCTGCCGTTTGAACGACTTGTAGCACATCTCGCACCGGTAGTTGACCGTTGGTAGATGGTTGCGTTCGTGTATAAGCAGCGAATAGTGTTTGTTGAACGTTCGGTTGCAGTATTTGCACACAAACTCCATTTTGACCCGCTTGGGCCGGAGTCTGTGGTTCTCCGAGTCTAGCTGTATTACCGCGTACATGGTCGAGCCGCTGCAGCGTTTTTGGCTGGCGCTCCACGAGCTGATTATACGATATAACGGACGTCTGATGACGCCAAAGACTCAGGCCGAGTCTCGGTCGTCGCGTTTGAAACGGGACGAGAAGGTTAACCAGGTAGGCAATATACAATTGTAATAATATTTATGGCGTGTGGTTTTCAGATCGGTTTCCAATAGTCAACACGTACAGCGATCTATACGTGTGCGGCGTATATCTATTGCAGGCGGCTACGGATTATGTTATGTTGATGATGATGATGACGACAAAACGCTGCAAAAACAACACAAGAACGAAATGAAAGTCATTGTATTTATATTATATTACAATGTACTAACATATTATTACAATATTATTATATTATATATTATTATTATTTATTACCAATGGATTTTCGGCTGTTACGCGTGCGTCAAAAAAAAAACTAAATACTACACAATACAATATATATGAACGATAACAATAGCCGGGTGGCGTTCAAGGATTTTGAGTAGGAGTTTGCGAAATCAGACAGACGTGCCGACAATTACATATATATGCACCACAATGACGCGCCGCCTACCTGCAGCGGACCACGTACTGCAGTGATGACCGACTTGTTGCGGCACAGCTATAATTCAAGGCGCTCTACAAAAAGGGAGCTTTGACCGCGGGAAAGACAAATACCGATAGAAAATAATACTGATAAAAAAATGTAAACCAAAAAGAAATATATAACGTATTTATATCTTTTTCACGCAGTTACGATAGGTGTGATAAATTTCAACATCTACGGCGATGTGATGAAAAAAATATTATTATATAAAAAAGAGGGCCAACAAAAAAAATGAAAGGTGGACAACAATAATCTTAGGCCATACATCAATGGATATGTAATTGCCAGCGGTGGACATCAATTTAAGTTTACGGATAAATGTATACCGAAATGGTATGGAATAGATCGTAAAACATGCGAAAGGCGTTAAGTTAAGTTATAAATACACCTATAAGAGAAATAACGCTATAATACCTGCAGACAATAACCAATAAACCGAAGACAATATTCATATGCGAATTAACTACCCCAACGATAACGGTGATCACACGCGAGATTAAACGGACCGCGACCAGGAGAAATAATACATAATTTTAAAATGTATACAATAATACAATAGTATAATTTAGTTTATACGTTATAAACATTAGAACATTTTCCAACTCGAGAGGAGCGAAATCGTGCGTGTTCGACGGCTGCGGATGTTGTGCGTGGTGGAAAACGATCATGCGGAGGTGAAGAGTAAAGGGGTATAGGCGGAGTCCGGTAGCCGACCGAACACCGGTAGCCGCGGTGGCCGCCATTAATTCGTCCCCACCACCGGTAAACTACTACCGCAGTTACGCGTTTGGTCGACCGACGAACACCGGTAGTCCATTACTACGCATTTCGCGTGCACCAACCATAATCAACGGGTTGACAAGACCAAGTTAACCGCGTACATTACATTCACAAGACATATACACAATATTATTGTAGCTCGTGTGTACAACGAGCTCGGTAGGATAATATTTTATGCCTATTACACATCTCATATAGTATATATCATTATAAGATAGGTTTCGTAAAGACGCGAAAAATCGTAATCGCACGGATCAGTAAAAAATAAAGAATAAGGAGACGAGAAAAAAAAAATTTAATTTCGAAATAAAATATTTAATACTTACAAGGCTCGCGTGTATTATAATACACCGTAGGTAGAAATATTATATTTCGTGCACACCGTTACGCGAATAGGTACATATAATAAATATATTATTTAATAATATTATAGTAATATAGATGCACTATATTGTATCAAAGGACGACGACAACGACTACAACGACGACGACGACGAAGAAGACGACCGCAGTAAGTGGTGATTATTGCGGAACTCACTGGACTGTAGCACACGAAAGTCAGAAGCGGTCTCACCACACGGCGACGGTCGCGAGTGTGTGTAACGTGCGCGCGCGTACGTGTGTGTGTGTGTGTGTGTGTGTGTGTGCACGTTCGGCGGCGGCAACAACAACAGCAGCAGGAGCGGCGGCGGCGGCAACAGCAGCAGCAGCAGCAGCGACGAGGACGGAGACGGTAACAACCGGGCGCGGCGGCAGCGTTGTTATATTCAACAACAGCGACGACGACGGCGGTAGTAGTAGTAGTACACCGCACCGGATCGGCGCGCGCGTTCGGCTGTTCCCCGGGTGCGCTACCCGATCGTCGGCGGCGGCGGGTGCATGGGCGCGAGCAGCCGCGGCCGGGGACCCAATGGGTGCCGTGGGAAACGCACGGAAGCCGGCGCAGGCCACGCCCGTTAGCGTTCTGGTTGGCCACTGGGCGCGCCACCACGCACACCCGCGAACGTCGTAAACGTACGCGCGAGGCGCGGACGCAGCGGAGACGACGGCCGCTTGTGTCGCTTGATTGTTTCTTCTCCTGCCGCCCTACCCTTATTATGAACGCCAGTTGTTGCCTCCGACGACGACGCCGCCTCAACGGTGGCCGACCGGTTTTTCCCCGGGCGGCTACCAAGAGGATACCGCGGTTACGACGACGCGGGCTCCGCACAGACTTATATTTTATGTACACCATAAACTCCGAAAATGCGCGTAGTACAATAATAATAATAATAAATACCGAATAAATTATAATAATATTATACACTACGCAGTATAAGGTGACTTGTGTATATTATAATAATATATATACTATACAAGTGATGTAAACAACACGATGCAGCTCTCGAATTATTATTATTAATTCTTATAATAATAAATCGGCTGGGTGAGGCTGATGACTAGCTATTTATATTTATTTCGGTTGTCCTAAGTTCGTTTATCTATTTAAGACTATACCTGTTGCAAAATAGGTACTGTATATTATAGCATAAAAGCGTATACAGTATAATAGTAGTGGTGCAATCTATATAGATTAAAATCTATAAGTGAGCAGGTGGATAGTTGCCACCCTTGATTTGGTAGGTAAATGGGAAATTGATAATCAATTTTCAGACAAAACAATAAGCATAGGTACATCAATACACTTATATTACATAAATACTTTTGTTTTGCCCCCCCCCTCACCCATAATTCCAATTAGTTTGCGCCTCTTAAGTGGTGTAATCAAAAGGCTAAGCGGATTTCAGCCTCTCATCACTGATCACGTTAAAATATTAAAAAAATGTTAGACTTGATATATGTAAAATACTTAAATATAGGTAATATACGATGATACAATATTAATAATTTGCTTATTTGAACTTTAAGTACTTGTACTTAAATTAATTAACAACGTACTCGTTCGAAATTTGATTTTGTACATAAAAATATATTAATTTACCAAATATGAAATTAAAAAGTGGGCAAGTGGATAACTGAATGTGATCAATTTAAATTTAAATTCTATGGCCAATCATCGCGTATTATGAAAAACTATTTTTATAATAATATTAAAATATTAACAAATTTAATGTATTTATAATAACAATTAATTCACTGATTACTGATATCTCCTATCTCAGATTTTAATTTTATGCAATATAGTTATTATTTAAAATTAACTTCGCGGTCACTGCCTCACTGGATTAGAGAATTAATAAATACCTAGGTAATATTAATATTGATTAATAAAGCAAATAAATATCTACCTAAGGTATGAATATAACATTTATAGCTATATTATATTATTAATATTTTAATATTACTAGCATTGATTTTTGTATTATACAAAATTCAGATATATATTTCACTAGCTATAACTATCTACTATATAGTATATAGATATAAAGTATTTATGTAGGTATTTATGCATAAAATTATGTGTAAAAAAATGGTATTTCTACTACTGTACTACCTAATTATATTATTAATTATAAAATCATTTTTATTATAGGTAAGTATATATTATATTACGCATTTTAATAATCAATACAAACAGTTAATATTATATACGTAAATAAGTAGTATATGAAAATATTGAAAATAATATAAAACGACTTACTTATAAATATTTGCTGTTTGAAAAATTGTAGAGTCGTATGAATATACTATTTTATATCATAAATGTCTATATATTTTTTCTTGTATATCGTATCTATAACCAACTTATAAATATATTAAACAATATGTAATAAAATATTTAAATTATACACTTGAATATTATACTAAACGATATATTATAAAAGATTAATGTGAAGGGCAACATCGCAGTATTAGACTGAACAAGTTGAAAACGCGGTATCTTGGAAGTCACGATGAAGACTAATAATAATAGGTATAGCCGAATGGGTATATTTAGAAGTGAATCGAGTACGCCCGTATATATACTGCTCTACCGGATTTTTGATCAATACGCGTTTATCTTGATGATTATTTTTATTATATACTATTATATAATACGTCTTAATATAAATTATAATAATATCGTTACTAATGAAGCACGTGACATACACAACAGTTCGAACAACCCGAACGTATTTTCAAATATCACATTAACCTTGTATTTAGGTAGAACTTAAGTAGTACACAATAATTAATTTTTTTTTTTGAGTGGGGAGGGTTAGCTATTTTATAATTGAAAAACTGAATGAAACTTAATTGATAATAATTTGCATACACCAATTTAAAAACATGAATTATAATAACTACTTTATAAAAGACTATATAGAGGACGTTATAAAAAACGAATTACGAGGATTTTAAATACTTAATATTTTACAAAATTATAATTCACTTAAAAATTAAAATATTAATAAAGGCCCACGAAATGCTCTAGATAATATTATTACTTTTAAGTTTGATAGTAAGACTCTTGATATTAAAGCTAACAGCATAAAATTAATCAGATGACGCCTAGATTGTTATAGATATAATATTATTTTATAATAATAAAATCTTGTAAATACAAATTCTCTCGGTTCTGTGTAATATAATATATCATATAGATATTTATATCATTAGTTGTCCAGTCCTGTATATCATAGTCCGTGGTTTTAATAAACGCTTTGTCGACGATAACTTAGATTATCGAATAACGCCATCCGTATTATATTGCCGTTTTTCCCCGAAATACGAAAAATGTCAGTACCAATTAAACCTTTTATTTTAAATTCTGAAGGTTAGGTAATAGGTATATATTTTTATACTTTCTTGTATTGTATATAGCACAATATGTTTGTCCGCTGTCTAGTTAGGTATATCTAGTATTCAAAGCGTAGTCGTGACATAAATCGTGTCACCCGTCATGTATATGAACAAGTTATTACTAAATTACTATCGTATAGTAAAAGAAAAAAATCACTAAAATACCTGGTGTTATCAAAATATCTAGAATTTTTTGTTCAATTGTGGCATATCTATGCAATGAGCTGTTTTTATTTTGTCTATAGATGTAATAGTATAATATAATATAAGTACAGTTTTTATAGTCAAGGAAAATAATAGTTTTTTTATAAAAATAATAACTTATGATTTGATTTGATTTTTACCCCTCTACTTCCCACTCATCCCACAGTAATAGTTTCGTCTACACATTTGGTAGAAGATACGCAAAATGTAAATAGGTATAGGTACTTTATATCGTGAAGGTATTGCACAAATTCTTGAATTATATTGTTTAAATAAGTATTTTGAATTTTTTTGTTAATGTAGTCTGCTTACTACAGTACTTCTTATAGAGGCCATAATTGCTTTATTTTAGTTTAATAAACTAACAATTTGCACCAATACTTTAAAATGTTAAAATATGTTTGAAAAAAACAAAAATAACAAATGTAATTTTTGATAATTGTTTTGTGTTAACATATTTTTCTTTAGGTTATAAATAAAATTAGTTATAAATTTAGAGCACGACGAAAAACGTGAATTTATTATTTGACTGCACGTATATACAGCATAACGTATCACGTATGTAGGAGCTAAAACATTTCTACGCAGACGTTTAATCGTTGTATTATTATTAGGTAAATTAATTAACCTATTATATTATGTTTGTTGTTTGTATTAAAATGGGTACACTTTAATACTATAATAGATATTTCCAAACGGCAAACACTATCTGTTCGTGACTCGTAATGTTCTATTGGTAGAATTGTTGTTACATCGATTACTTTTATAATCTATGTTTAATTACCTTGTACTAGTTGTACTTTGGTACTTTACAAGGCTTATTATTATCAGCGTGTGTTTCCCCGTGTTCTAAATCCACCTTCGTTGTTATAATATTGTATCAAGTAAATTAACCGTTTTCGTAGTCCCGTGCATGCTGATGTTGATAATATGCTGCGTATCTATATACTCGCGTGTACACAGTACAATACAACATGGATATTATTTAATAGTCGCCAGTCAGCAAAATAATCAAAGTTATATTTAAAAGCTAAATTATTGTTATTAAGAATGGGTCTGGAAAGTGAAAACCTACACGTAATGCGGGCACGAGCGGTCGCTAATGTTATTCAATTACGTGTTGCGAATATTATATCTGTGTAATATATATAGAAGGTATTCCGATTTCTGATATAAGAATAGTACAACTGTACAAGACAAAAAACTACTTCATTAAATCATAAATATACAAATATACGGTGTACGTATATTACTATATTAAGTTAGTCACTAATCTATGATCATCACTATGATTAGTAATTAGTATCAAAGTTAAAAAACGTAATCGTTGCATAGGCGCAGGGTTGGGAAAGTTACTTCATTTATTGTAACTGGTTACAAATTATTTTAAAACTGTGTAACCAGTTACAAGATACTAGATAATTTTATGTTGTGTAATCGGATACAAGTTACATTTAAAGTTAAAAGTTACATTGAAAAATAATAAATAAATATACGCATAAACTAAACATTTTATTATTAATATTATTATTATTATTATTATATTTATTAACGGAAAAAACTCCATTTATAAAACAATATATATATACAATTGTGTAGTGACACAGATACAATAGAATTAGGTACGAATAATATAAAAATTCACATTTAATTGTATAACAATAATTATGAAGTGAGTGCAATATAGGTATAATAATATAATAATATAAAATTAGTAATATTTATAGTAATCAACATATATATATATATATATGTCAATGATATTTTTAGTTATGTATAATGCAACTTTTAATTATAACTGTAACTTTCATATTAAGTTACAGGAAGATGTGTAACTAGTTCCAAGTTTCAAGTTACAAAAGTAACTGAGTTACATAACTTAGTTACATGTAACTATGATATGCTCAATCCTGCATAGGCGGACATCGGGGAACTTAAGGGGGCTTAGCCCCTAAGTATTTCAATAGACCCCAAAAATCGAAGATCATATGTTATACTTGTGTATAGAAAGAGGGTGCAGGGTCACTTTACATTGGATTATAGCCCCCTTAAAAATTCAACCAAATATCCGCCTATATGAATCGTTGCCATACCTATATTTGATTTCTACTCACCTGCAGAAATATATCCATTAAGTTTCGAAACTTCAAAAAATTATTTTTACAAAATATAACTGAGTAATAATTATGTATTATAAATACATAAATATTATATTTTTAGGTTCAAGTGTACAACTATAATACGAATATATATATGCATTAGAAAAAAAGTATGAACATTTTAACTATCTATAATTATATATTTTCACATAAATTTACGAAATCGGAAATCCACAGTGTAAAATATTTCATTATGGATTATAACCTATAGTTTTATCTGGCCGGAAGTCTGTAGGTACACATTGTATACTTATCTGCCTACACATTTGTCGTCGGAATGAACGTGAGCGTGGATAATAAATATTACTAGTCGAAAACCGTTTTAGGAAATAATATTTTCTTACAACATCGATTTTCATTCTATAATATTATATTGTGCACAGTGAACATGATATGAACATAAAGGTTTAGTGTTAATTGTACTTATTAGTGTACAATAATTTACAGACAAAAAAATAACATTTGATTTATTCTGGAGAGTAACTGCTGAGGCTGACAGGTTAGGTCGTCAGGAACAGCAATTTAAGGACAAATCTTGCAGCAATATTTTACCAATAAGGTATTCTAAAAATAAATCATTAGACTGGAATTTTATTGTTGATGATGTGGTGAGGAAATTGTTTAAAGATAACCGTTATGGTTAAGTTAGCGATCATCAGTTATGTATATAGTAACCTTATAAGACCTGTAACAATCCCTAATTAATATTAACTAATAATTGAAATCATTAAAAGTATACATTTTTTCAGTTGCGAAGAAGAACAACGAATTATATATATGTTTTAGCGGGAATTAGTTTATGAACAGCTTTTAAGAGGTTGCTAATTGCTATGGCTAGCGTAATTAAATTATACATCGGTTACCAAGGGCTACCTCCGCACTGTAAAGACAAATTTTAATATTATTGAACTCAGTCTAAAAAAATATCTATATTAAAATCCACAAAATCTTATGGAAAAAAATTATGTTTAATCATAAATAAATAATATTCAGATTGTTTTTTTTTAAATCTGGATTTTTTTCCTATGGATAGAGGTTTTTACTGGAGATTTTTATTCTGCAATCCACATACAACACAACTCAAAAATATATTAGATATTTAAATATATTTTTAATATTTTTTTATTATATTTTAATATTTTAAAATATGATTTTTATTTCTATTTTTAACGAGTTTAGTAAACACGTATACACGATTGTTACGACGGCGCTCTACTTCAGATTGTTGATACAACAAATGTTTATCGTTACAAAGATAGACACGTAAGTTTTAAACGGGTAAGTAGAGTGTAACGACGATGTGACCACGGCAGGTGAGTTTTTCATTTTTGAGAGAGCTTGGGACTCACGGGTTGACAAAACGATCATCGATCGATTTACACATTTGCATCTGTCACAGAAGTATATAAATTCAGTCGCTTACCGATCGCGGTGGCGTAGGAATTGTTGGATAGATACTCGGAATTCATATCTCCGCACGTATACTGCCCCGCGAATAGTCATATTGTTACAATAAAACGTCCATTAAAACAAAATCGAGTTAAAATAATAACAATAATTTATATGTGTAGGGGTATCAGTGGATCAATGACAGTGATACTACACGTGCGTTGATTTGAATATATAAATTCCAAAATAAATACATGGTAATAGACTAATAATCTATAAATGATACCTAATACCATTGATTATAAAATAATAATTTTATTCTATAATCAATGCTAATACGTATAGGAATACTGCAGGACGATTTATTATTAAAATTATTATTTTACTATTTCAATTGTTGACTATAATGGTCATAGCAAAACGGAGCATTTGCCCCCTTCCCCCTTGACTTCAAATGTAATTTTCAACATGTAAATCTTTACTATTGCTTAAATCAACATTTCTATAATATTTTTAACTGACTATAATTTTTTTTTTTTTTAATGTTCTTTTAGCTTTTATTTTGTTTGTTATGCCCCACCAGCCCTTCCTGATAAATTTCCTGCGGGCGCCCATGATAATTGTTAATCTCCATCTGACTCCTAGTATATGGGTTAGTGACATTTTTGATGAAAATTAAACTGCAAAATATGTTCATTGGTTAAATTATATTTTTATCAATATCTGCTGCACCCTTAAATTTCACATAGGTACTTAATAATAAAAATTAAATATTTTGACAACAAAATGCTCGTTTGTCAAAATAATTTCAACATATTCCATGGGGAAAATAAGAAAAAAAAATGAAAAAACATAATTAAGTAATTTTTAAAACAACAAATAATATCTGCTTATTCAATTTTAATATAATTATGTAGAGTGCTTATATATATATATCGGAGAGGAAAACGGTCACTTTGTACGGTCTATTGTTTAAGTAAACTGCTTAACGCAAATAATTTATACTATTATACACATAAAGTATATATTGTAAATATAAGTTATATATCTAAATAGTAAATATATATAATTTCAATATTAACCTACAAACGTTGAAGAAATATAGTATATTAATAAGTCAAAATAATCAGTTTTTTAAATGTATTCCTTCTACATTATCAAAAGTTATGTTAAAAAGTAAATTAAAAATGTGCACAATATATAAATATAAATAAATAATAATATATTGAAAAAAATTGTTAAAAACTAGATATATGCCATCTATATAATTTCCTTTTTCTTTATCTGTACCAAAGGTCCACATAATGTATAACATAGCCAATATAGGAAATTTAAAAAATCGAAATTTCTAATTTCCTTTTTTGATGGTAGTTACATAAATTTAAGCAAATAGCAACACAAAAACATATATTTTGACCAAAGGCATAACTAAATCTAATCTGACACCTCTACACATCTAGGAAGAGAGTATATTGTAAAACCTAATAACTAATAAGTAATAATAACTCATCACTGTATGCAGTGTTTAAATAATTATTATTATGATGATGATATACAATATATATACTTACGGTATTATATTTTTTATTAAAGGAAATAGAGAGCTACTATAGTATGAACAATTTTGAAGTCGAAACAGACATACCTCGACCCATTTCCGTTGAAAAAATTCGCATCTGAACAATAGCACAAATAATATTATAGTAGCCAGTACCTATTTATATAATGTAATATAGAGTACCTATTATATCGTTGTCGCGTGAACTCGGGACGACATTGATGAATGATTCGGCGGTAAACGACCACTACAATATAATATGTCCAATCCCTATACACAAGTCGTCCAAATATGTACGTATTTATTTTCAGGTAAGCCTCTGTAAACGTACGTTTATATAGCTTGTTATAATATGTGCATAGGTGGTATATATTGTATCCGTTTTTTTTATTTCCTTTTCCGAATAGTATTTTTTTTTACCAACCACTCGCCATTGCCCCTTTTAGATTCCCGCAGTCCAAACCCAAGCGAATGAACGTATATGCGGTATGCACGCTGTGCGAGTACATAGCGCATAGCGTTGTTATTTTCGCGTGCTGCCGAAAAATAAATAAAAAGAAAAAATACGGATCCCCGGTCCACTACTGTGCACAATGGTGTCGGTAGTCGATGATTTTTTAATAGCCTCAAATAATAATGCGCGTGGGATATGGGTATACAGGTTTTTTTTTAGGTTACCACTTGATTGACATTTTCGCA
Organism: Rhopalosiphum nymphaeae; assembly: GCA_036289425.1. Taxonomy (NCBI): domain Eukaryota; kingdom Metazoa; phylum Arthropoda; class Insecta; order Hemiptera; family Aphididae; genus Rhopalosiphum; species Rhopalosiphum nymphaeae. Next base: position 3,710,315 of record JAZAQC010000012.1, on the reverse strand, counting down.
GGTCCCTTCTGTGTGTATGTTCGCCAGCTTACCGCATTGCACGAGGGCTAATAACACGCACAATCCTATTTTACGCACAGCACGTCATGTGGCAGACTCGATTCCTATTATACAAAGCTAATATCATTTACTGGACATTTGATTTATGTGGTGTTGCACTCTCATAAAATCGTTTAAATTTCACACAAATTTATATACCCTCATATCAAGCGTATATTATATACAGAAGTTTATTATTTACTGCCTTTATTCTGCAGTATACCTACATGTATATGTGTGGTGTGCACAATAGAAGTATTATACACTCGCCATGCCCTTAATCCTTGTGCTATATATTATAAGTATATTATAAAGAAAATGTGTTTGATTCGTGTTCATATATATATTGGACATAATTTCGAACAGCTACCGGCGTTTCTCAATACCGCGTACAATAATTATTAGTCTGCTGCTGTCACCTGCACAGTGAGATATACCACAAACAGCACAAACATTCATTATTGAAATCAATGAACTGCAATAATAATATAAATTACTGTATAGACGCGTTACAACTATTGTAGATAGAGATCACACATCAGAATCCACACGGCCACAAAATACAACGTTTCGAACTCCACTGGAAAAAATATCTATCTATGAGCAAAAAAAAAAAAAAACAATATTAAATAAAAATTATTATGAATGATATAATTTTAAGTACTATTCGGCTAACGCGACTACCAACGATAATTGAACAAGTAAATATCAATAAAATGTAATATACCTAATATTGATTTAAACTAAACATTAAACATGTGATACGTTGTTTAGTATTTCGACAAAAGGATTATTCGTTTGAAGAGCTTAACATCATGTAAACTCAAATTACCAAATAATTATTGAGATACTGATGAGATTTTCCCCTTAATTTATTTCACCATTTAGCTGATCCCCATAACCGTCACATAATATAAATCAGGATCTGATTGTTAATTTGTCACTGTTTCAGATCTGTTACATTTCCCCCTCTCCTGTTCAAATATTTTAAATTCATAAAAAAACATACCAATAAATGTAATTACATTTGTCTATAGATTAGAAATCCAACACCACACAAAAAATGTCTATAGATATAATATACCCGATTATTTATTGTTATAGGTTTCTACAACGAGTGTTCTAGTTATTTCTTTTGCAACCGTTAAAAAAAAAATCAATTCGAAATTCGATTTTTGTTCGTTTAATACTACAACATTGTGTGACGATTTTGAACCTATAAATTATAATACCCTAACAATTGAAAACCTTCAGAAGTGTACCGACATAAACCATCACCGTACAGAATCGATGCTGAAAAACAAAACCTTTTTGAGATTCAACACCGTCCAGATTACTAAAAACACAACGACAATATGTCACCACATTATACTTCATTGATCCGTCTCGGTGTAGTAGACAATTTCGGATATCCATTATTATAAGTTCCGAGTAATAGCAATAATAATAAGACACGTCAACGGGTCTAGTCGGAAAACTTGCATTCTCAGTTCAAAACCGTCGGGTCGTCTGAGGTTGTTATACAATATAATAATAAGTATTGTGAGTCCCATATAGATATAATGTAATTTAAACAGAATCACGTCATATATTATAAAAACGTTCAAAATCGTATGTAGTTGTGCCGCGCCGAAACGAATTTTAAAATCTGTGTACACTCGCGAGAAAACGACAATATAATACATAATATATATAAAGACTTCAAATGTCACGTTTTCGGCCCGTGTGACTACATAACCAATACACACAGGCGCTGAGGCGCATATTATGCTCGTGTATTATAAAAGGAAGTCATAAAACCTTTTAACGGCGAAAGCGCCGGGCCACGTGAATGTGCGTGTGTGAAGTATGTGCGCGCGCGCTCGCGTACAATGGCACCGTACAATGGTACAAGGACGTTGAAAAGATAATTTACGCAACGGTCGTGGGGGCGGCTTCTTTTGGGGCGAAAAAGTATATTACATGTACATAATATAATATTACATACCTATACAACGGTCAACGGACCTATACATAGCGCGTTATATATATGACTACCCCAAGTCGGACAACAGAGAGCGTGTATGTGTATATAGTATATACCTACACACAGAGAAGAGTAGAAAAACTTCTTTCCCGGGAATGGGCAGGGGATGGTACGCTCTCGTTTTTTTAACAACCAAAACGAGTAGGCTCAGACAGAGGAAAAAAGGAATGACCGTTTTTTCGTCTCGTTTTGTTTTCTTCCACCCCGCGCGTGGCGTCGCGTATATATAATAGATCTCCCGAAAATTCCTTTGGCGGTCGCTCGTTAGTAGGCCGGACGTCAAATTTATGGTCCTCGGGGTGAAATGTTTTTATAATGTTGTTGTATATATACTTGTATACAACAATACACCTATCAATAGCGGTGGTGTGGGTTGTGTGTTTAGACAAACATGTATATTACTAAATAATATATATATATATGTATGTATATAATATATTATGTATGAGATGCATTTTTAGTTTTTCACTCTACCTACATAACATCACACCTCTCTTGCCATGTATACATACATATACTTAAGACGGATCCGGCGGCGTTAACAAGAATTCAATGGGGACCCCGTGAAATCAGAGTATACGTTAATATGTGCTATATATTATTGTATCGCAGCACGCCGCGTCGTGTGTATAATATAATGTTCTTGTGTATAAGTATAACTATATACAGTAAATATATATATATATTTTAATATGTAATGCAGGGGTATTATTTATATTATATGACTCCGTGTATCCGTGTCGTCGTCATCACACGGTCGTAAAATAATTTAGCCCTCCGAATGACGGGCGGTACACCGCCTATTTGTATAAAATACGACTACGGTGGCGGTCATCTAGGTCGATTTCTAAGCACGGCTGCTATTGTAACAACTTTTTTTCTTCTTTTTTTTTTTGTACCGCTCCTCGTCCTTTGCAACAGGTAAACCGAAAAAAAGGGATCACACGACTCACGAGTGCAGATGAACCCACTCTATAAAATGAATGGGAACATAGTCCTATATTTTAATAATAGAAAGGATTGTTGGACCATATAGGTAATATAATACTTAGGTACTTAGATACTTACGACAAGTCGAAAACGCCACACCAAAATGTGTTATGTAATATCATCTTAGAATGTTAGATAATATTATAAATGTCTAATATTTGAACTGATAATATAAAAAGTGGCCACTCAAACGTGTATACTATTGAGTTTTTTTATATTTTGCTATAAACATGCAGAACAAAATATATGATGGTCTAAATAAATTACACATCACGCGAACATCCCTATATCGGCTAAATCTACCGGTACCGCCGACACACATTGCACTTGTCGCAAAACAGCTGATTGTTGTTTTTGTATATTGCAATAATTGTGATTTTTTCAAACGCATTTCAAAATTATAGGTATACTTACTAATTAATATAAAATATTTGTAAGTTTTAGTAAAAAATAATTATCATGATTTATTTATACTGTTTTTTTAATTTGGTTGGTCATTCTTATTTTATTTTATTTTATTTGTGAGCATTCAAGCATTTCAAGCCGTCACATGTGCATATAAAATAGGAATATTTTGACTGTTCAGTATTTAAATTACTAAATTGTATTATTTAATATTTGTTTACATTCTTACTAATATTTCCAGCAGCAAATAATATTGAAAATATATATGTTCATTTACGAAGACGGCAGACCTCTAGTTTTTTGTTTTTTCTACTGATTTTCACATTAATTCTACATTTTAAGAACATAATGTAAGTAGGATGAAGAGGATTTCTTTCTAATAATATATGTAACAGATAATAGACTTCAAAAATAATTAGTATAAATTATATTGTATTCTGAGTACAATCAAAATTGATTAAATTAAATAATACGATACGCTCACTAAAAATCGGTTACATTTATCGATTCTAGTCATATATGTAATACGGGTTTATACAGACTATTTTTCGTGTTGTGTAATAACGCCCGTGAGGCGAAAGAACTAAGAACTAAGAAAGAACAAATTACCTGATATGATATTTTAAAAATTTGAAAAAATGTGTGTGATACCTATAAAAAAAATAGTACCTATAGACTATAGTTAATACCTATCAAATGTGAATGGGGTACATATTCAAATAGTGCTAAATATGCAAAACATGCAGCGTCATCGAATAATGTATTGCCGAATTCATGCATTTAGCAGAAAAAAGTATGTCTAACTCATGAAATTAGTTATCAAATTATGTCGATTTCATTAATTTTCTATCCAATTACCGATCTCATAATATATTCGACAACAATATTACTGGTTAGGTTATACATTATAATACAATATTATTTTTATTTTTACTTTCTCGAATTTTTACACATATTACAAAGTATTTATTATATTTATATACATTGCCGTTACACCTCTTACTGCTGTTTATATTTAACCTTTCATTTTTTTAGGTTGAAATCTGCATTACTTTGATTCACCGACAAGGATACGTAATCGTGGGTATTTTACCCGTATCAAAGATGTCAAGGGCGGCTTAAATCAAATTCTAAGATGTTTTCCCTGAATTCGTATGCTGCACAACGTTTCAATAATAAAATTATGGTACATATGGGTTACATATTATTATTACACAAATATGTGCAAAATAAATTATTTCTCTAGATATTTTATAAATTGATATATAAAATACCAACCTACAACTATTTTATTTTTTTGATCTCATAGTGTCTAATATTAAAATTTGAAAATCATCTAATAATGACTTAAATATTTTGAACACATTGAATTATACTAAAAAATATTGTAATATAGTATGATATATAATATATATAAAGGATACATTTAAACGGTGATGTATTTATAATATATTATATATATATTTCATGTAGAGATGAGGGATCCATCGTATAAAACTTCGCCTATATACAAGGTAAAATTTTGTTACGTGGTAACCTTAAGGTGAAATATATTACAAGGTATCTAAACCTAATAATAAATAAACAGGATAATATATTTTTTAAGTATTAAATAATTCTTCCATATTTAATTTTGTAGAAAACGATTACATAATTCGTTAAATGATAATAACAACTTAGTACTTACTATTATAGTCTCTATTGAAATTTTGTGTATACTTTTAAATTTGTAAAATGTAAATATTCATTTTCTGTTGTGTTATACGCCTATACGTCCAAAATTCTGGAACACAATAATTATGGTTGATATAACCAACATAATTGGCTTTAACGTAAAATTCATCGTCATTATTACTATGACTTTTGATGTACCTATAATTCTCGAGCCAGGTGTGTAATGTGTATATTTAGAAACTCATTCGTTAATATTGTTACAAATTTACAATTCATGTACGGCGATCACGGACGAAAAAAAAAACCAATAGATTTTAAAGGACTAAAACACCACTCATTCATCCGTTTTGTACAAAAATACCTTTAATTTGTTTAGCAATATTTTAAATTTAAATTATATATTTTAATATGTATCATTTTAAATTAAATACAATTTTCTATATTTAGGTACCATTGTATATTATTTAAAAACTGCTGGGGCTCCAAATGTACGAAGGCCCTAGGCTGCAGTCCACCCAATTTTCCATCTTAATATGACCCTGCACCTATATTTCTATGTACAAAAATAGGTTTTCAAAGTATTTGTAATGTCAAACATGACCATTATAGGTATGAAAACATAATTTTAGGTGTAACGTCTTAAATCCTCTTCAAATCTATTATCTTTTTACGTTGTGACACCAACTACCTATTATATAATTGTTTTCTATGGTGACAAGGACAACACTATTTTTAAAGTTAAAACTATTATAATATTATTAAAATTATGGTTTACGATTGACAATATTGTATATACTCGGCGGAATAAGTGATGGTACAAAAATAAATATTATGTATTATTATATTTATACTTATGAATAATTAAATCTATTTTCTTGTATTTAATATTATTATACTATATAATATACTGTATTTTAAGTATTTAAAGAACATTTTATGATATTTTTAAGCTTTTGATAAGAAACATTACATATATTGATATATTTTATTAACAATTTAGAATTTATGATTTTTGACCATGTGCATATTTTATGTATTGTTTGACGTTCCTGTGCATAGGATTTAATAAAAAAAAAAAAGGCCATTGAAGTCAAACCTAACATTCCTCTTTTATATATATAGTATAATGCTTTTATACTTATTATATACCTATATTTCAATACCTACCTACCAATTTTTTTGAAATATCAATACTTATTTTATCCTTGGTTTCCTAAATATAAATTATTATTATTTTTCTGTGTACTTTGTTAAAACACAATATTGGTTTCATTGTAATAATTTATTACACTATTCAAAAATTAATTTTATTTTAGACAAGTGTACTGTAAACAAATAATGATTTATTTATTTTAATTAAAAATGTGAGAAGGTTAAAAGGAACAAAGTAACGGGTGAAATATACAGTGACTTTGAATTGTATATTTAACGAAATAAAGTATTAAATTGATTCAAATTTTCTGTTCAAAAATCTAAAATCTATTAATAAAAATTCGTAACTTGTAAAATGTTTGCTTTTTATTTAATAATTTTAAAGTCACGTCACTGGTGCCATAAATTTTTGTTAAAACTTTCAATCAGAACTTCCGTGATTTTTGTTTATTATTATTAAGTTGTTAAATTGCGTATTTCAGTTTTTACACTCCCAAAAATGTTGTATGAATGTGAAAACCGAAAATAAATAAATTATTGACATATTTTTTTGTTTAATGTGTTTTTACATAGTAAAAATATTTGCGGAAATTTTTATGCAACTGCAATCATTTACTGTTTAGTGTACCAATTACGACCTATATATGCTTGAATTACAATTCGTTATTTATAATTTAGTAAAATCATATTAATGATGGCCACGCATTTTACACTATATTAATTTATTCTGTTAGAAATAAATAATATTAATAATGATAAGTTCTACAAAGATCGAGTTGAAAGTATTCAGCATACCGCCTAAGGAGATTGGAAAGCTATATTAGTAAATCAATAATAAAATATCATTAATTTAAAAAATGAATATTTTCTCAAATATTAAATAAATTATAATTATATATTTATATGAGCCAATATATGTAATATAACTTTTAGTAATAATACAATATTAATTATTAAAGTTTCTCATGATTAATCATATTTTTTGAATTAATGTTAAACAATTAAACTTACATTTATTTAATTTATAAATAAGAAAATCATCTATTGCAGTAATCATAAAAAATTATTTCAATATTATATTTAATGTGTGTGTGTGTGTGTGTGTGTGTGTGTGTGTGTGTGTGTGTGTGTGTGTGTGTGTGTGTGTGTGTGTGTGTGTGTGTGTGTGTGTGTACACTGATTATGAGTTATATATATATAGATAATTTATTATTATACAAGTTGTTACTATGTATATAATTGAGTAAATTGTACATAATTATTAGGTATTTAGGTATGATGTTTTTCATATAAATAAAAAATAGTTAAAATATCATGATAATAGATACATTACCTTGTTAGTAATTCATATTCATACATAAAAACATAAATTTCTTAATTGACAACACGCATAATATTATAGATACTAATAATCGTTTTATATTTATATTCGAAGTGTATATATACCTAGTATTAATGTTTAATTATTATTTATCTCATTGGTCGTCAAATCATTATTTCGTTTCTACATAAATCATTTTAATTAAATATTTTTATACTCTTATAGATTAAGTACTTAAAAGTAAATTACATATTTATAATTTATAAGTAAATAAATCTCAGCCACAATATCTGATCATAATTATATTTTGTGGTTTGTACTACTATTCTACAAGCTATCGAATTTAAAACCCACACTATGTCATAGATTCAAACATATCTCAATTTGTTCTGTCCACTCTCTTTGCCACTATATCTAACAACTATTAATTTATTAATATATATATATGTAATTTTATTTATTCCATTCTTTTTAACATTATTGTACTGAATCAAATAATAAACATAAATAAAAACAAATCAAAATTAAATTTATTCTTTATATTGTTAATCGACAATTATTACTAATTACCTATCGCGATTTTATCCTTATATAATATTTTTTTTAAATATTTATTTGACTAAAATAGTTGTAATTACTAAATTAGTAGAACCTATAAATGTAAAATTGTAAAATGTAGCTTATTATACCATACTATTACATTAAAATTATAAATTAAATTAAAATAATATATTCATGTAGGTAAATAATAATTGTATTTATATTAATGATCTAATTTGATAAATAACTGCTAAAGAGCTGTATTACAACTATGTATAAGTACCCATGTAGTATCGACATAATATTATTATATTATGGATTATAGCCATTACGATTATAATCAGTAATAAAATTAAAATTTCGGCACTCGAAGAAACCTGTTTTGAAGATATTTGGTTGTATAGTATTCACAGTTTATCGACTACAAACACACGCGAGAACGATATAAAAGCTGGAAAAACCTTTTTTCTAATCACTATTTTATAATGATTAATGACTGCAGTGTATATTTGAAGACATCGATATATGGGGTCGTGTATTGGACCTGGGAACCTGGGAATTTCAATAAAATTAAGTTTATATATAGTAACACACAGTGAGAACCTTTTTATTATAATAGAATGCACTATACGTGGTAATATTGATAACAACTCGATCAAATAGTATAGGTACCTAAGAATAATAACGCATTGACGAAAATGATTAAATAACCAAAAGAGATTTATTATATTATAATAGGTATATGTATTATGTGCGACATGCGTGTGCATATATCTAGGTATACATCTATGAACAATATTGTAAACTATGAAAATAAAATATTCTTAAATTCAGTATAGAGATAAGAGATATGCATGGATATTATACATTTATAGCAAAATGCATATATTATAATGTATTGTTATAAAACCATACGTGCAGACTGTGTAGTGACTCGCGAGAGTTTAAATTATTTTCCTAATATCTCATAAATAATCTGATCTAAAATCAATACAATCACTTTACGTATTAACTGTGTGATATGTCCGTTAACAACTTATATTAATAATATTACTTCAAAAATTGATTATCTATCTCGGCAAATGTTATTTTTATTGTTTTCAATGCCGAACTTCTGTCTTGGTAAACTAGCCAGCTATCTAAAGGTACTTACCTTCCGGTGGCCCTGGCCCAGGCCCCCGGCCAAGTACCAAAAAAAAGCCCACACAGGGGGTATTTTGGGTGTTTAATCACCCCCGAAATATATGAGTTTTTGTATGGTTATTAGTAAATATACCTAATTTTCATAAAATTGTTATGTATATTATTATTAAAAAAAGTTCTACTTTTTAATAATTGATTTTCAAAAACACTCCCCAAAACTTTTTTCTGCATACGTCCGTGTGTATAATTGCGTAGCGCGCGTTTAATTCAGACTGGCAATGGATGAATATATGAATACGAGTAGTATATATGTGTCAATTATTAATATTTTACATTAATAAAATTATCATCACCTTCTATTAAAAAAATGACAAATTCAAACATTTTAATTAGTTAGGTAACTAAAATTTAATTTTTTTTAGTTCTAAGATTGATTTTAATAAAAATACGATTTGAAAGACTGATTCGCTGCAGCTATGATGTGGTAATAACATATTATGATTATTGAAATATGATTTTTATGTTATTTAAACACAATTATCTAGTAAAAAATTATTATAATAAATATTAACATATAACACATGCATCTATACCTATACTATCATTTTTAAGGTGAATTATTACCTTAATTATATTAATGAAAAAATGAATTTCTCTGCGCTTGGTATTACATTTTTATTTTTACGTGTAAACAATGTGTTGATCGAGTTTAGTAAAATATCGTCTTAAATGTGTATAATATGTTATTATGTTATTTAGGTATAAAGTTTCCATTTCACAGCATGTACTATGTAGTAATTAGTACTAATTGTTTGATGTGAATAAAACGATTTCTTTTTCGTGAATCGGACAATAACGCGATGTATATGGATTCAACATAAAATAATTATTGCTCTCTCCTCTGCTATAATGTCTACCGTCATCCGCAATAGATACTCATTGGCTATTATAAATTTTATATCAAATAGTTAATAGTTAATATACAGTAGTTATAGACGTATAGTACACTAGTTCAGTAATACATGCATACATAATATAATAATTTATAAATACATATATACATGTACACAGTATAGTAGTATTGTATAATATACAATACCCATTACCTATATACGTATATTACATATATATATAGGTATTGGCATACCGATCGCGACAATGGAATGCGCCGACAAAGGGCAAAAGGATACTTCTATATATTATTATAATATTGAACATATAGAGGTGACCCTGCGGTGATGACACGCGGTTGTTCTGGTGCGCCTATATATACACTTAATATATATATATTGCATACTATAATATAGGTGTACCTGTAATAAGTAAGTACACCTTTAATCTTTATAAAGAAAAATACAATACGATGTGTGGTCTATATCGTCGTCGTCATTCGTCGTCATATCGTTGCGGTCTCTCGACGTGAATTATTATTATTATTATTATTATTACTTTTATTATGTCATCATCATACGATATATTGTTGTGTGCAGCGTGTCCGAAAAATCTTTGCCGGACGTTTCGTGTGGTGGCGATGACGTCCGCTGTGTATCTATATATAATATAATATAATATAATAATATGTGTATGCGTTGACAATGAATAATCGACGTTTATCCCCATACACACACACACACATACACAATTACACGTGCGATCGCGGAATATTACACGATGTAAAATATTATCCACGTAATATAACCAGGTTTAATAATAAGATGTCTGTCGTAAAATAATCTGTAAAAGAGACGCTTGGGGAATTGCCAGCACTCCAAAATTAATATATAGAACGATTACAATGACGGTTTGTTATAATACAGGAGTTACCCACCTCGTACATGGCTAAATAATATTATATAATATATGATGTTAGGATGTGACGTTTCCTGTTATATATATATGTATATAAATATGTACATTATTTAGATACAAGTATAGCACTTGTACGCCTGTAAGAAACATAATCGCAGAGAATACAGTCCTCCTGACTTATAATTGAAACTACATTGTCCCCTTGTGATTTATGAATATGGATATTCTAGTATTCTACAGAGTAAAGGTGTATCAGGAAGTTATGTATTAATTAAATAGCCATTCGATCTACCGCACGATAAACATCTATCTTAATTAACTTGGGAGTTGGGATCTACCATATAAATTATATTTTACAAACTATATTATTGTTTAATATTATTATTTATTTATAATTATATATAAAAAATAATATAATATTAAATGTTGAGTGAAATAGTACGAGAATATCTCGCAAAATATAAGTCTACTACTCCGCTCACCTACATTTTAAATAAGTACTTATAACTCATAACCTACTCATCCGGATTAAAAAAAAAAATTCTTCTTATTACGATTACAAAAAATTATAAGTTACCATATGAATTTCTTGATCCCCAAAACCTCCCTAAAGTATAAAAATTACTAATCATTTTTGTTATTTCTAAATAAAAAACTTTTGTATTAAACACTTTTGGTCTGCATGACTATATTGAGTATATTGACTGTGTTATGTATTTCGTGTGACAAGACGCGAAAAATGTATACTTACTTATAGAACACGAGTGATAGGGTATAACTACGTCTTTGACGAGTCATCTTCCCGTCGGTCCAAAGCGCAGTGGTAGAGGAGAGAGAAATAAAAACATTCACCGCTCGTTCGGTTTATAATCTATAATGAGAATCGTATACATATTATATTGTCACATATATGTATATTGTGCGCAGCCACTTCGTACATATATATATACGAGTACGCAAGCGTTGTATACAAACATAATAATAATATATTGTTATATTATATATTATATACGTATAATATAATGAGAGTGACTCGTTAAGGGGGCAGAGGGCAACGTTTCCGTTTACGGACGGAGCACGAAAAATCATATCTTCCTATCGGATCTCCGCACGGTGCAGTGTGTCGGACCAACACGATGGGTCTCTCGCGTATATTGTGTATGAGTCATTAATTCCGGAACAATGGGAAAACAACGGGTTGGAAAAAAAATTAAATAAATCGTTGCGAGCAAGTGTGTATTGGTGTTAAGGAGGAGAGGAGGGAGCGGGGGCGTACACAAAAATATAATGTATGTAAGTACGTATAAAATAATATAGTAAGTACGGAGATATATATTTATTCGTTATTCACATAATACAATATGTATTCACTATATTCACACGTGATACATACATCATAATATAATATACATAACAAATATTATAGTATACGATCGCGAAGGAATTCAAACCGCCGAAACGATGGATTTCCCAGGAGAGGGGGGCACATGTATACGTTATATCGCACAAGACACGTCTGCTGCGGTGTAGTCCACGTGCTGCACAAAATATAACAATACATCAACCGTGATACATATTATAACATATTTTCCTTGTTTACAAATATAATACATGAAACGTAGGTAAATCAAGTACGTAATTTTTCATTTTTATTTTTCAGTACGTTAAATGATTTATATATTTTTATCACGAGTTTTGATTCTTTTGAATTTTTCCACGATACAGGTATGCGCTATGGCTGCGAAGATAGTTGATGCGTCGGAAAGTCGGACTTCTATCAAAGTGACGTAAATCCAACTAAAAATACTATGTTATTTTATATATTATATTATATTAAATGGTATTATTTTTACTTAATGATATTTTGTCAAAATTTTTATACGTTCTTGTTTAGTTCTTAATATGGGTATGTTTTAATAAATTTTAAATATTAATTATTTGATATTTTATCATAACATCTTGCATTTTATCAGTTAAAAGTGAGTACTCTATTGCTCCCATATAATATATAATACCCAATATTTTCTATATTGCACTGTCTCAGGCCTTCATATTTTTGTTTATATTATTTATTGGAAGTTGTAGCAGAACAGATTTAACGATCATAATATACGGCAATTCACACATCTAACAACTTTAAAATATCGAGTTATTTAAGAAAATAAAAATAATTCAAACGAATATTGGAGTAAAACAGTATACAATATATTACATATACCTATACATGATACCATATTATAAATTTTCAATACTAACAAATTAATTAAGTTGTCGTAATGTTGTGTTAAGGAGTTATAGTCTATACAATACAGGTGACTTCAATGTGAATTAAATGGGTTGTTATAATATATAATTCAATTGTAAATGAGCAGATGACTGTGACTAATCGTAGGCATAAAGTGAATGTTTGATGTTTTCTACAAGATTTCTCTTCAATAGCATATGGATAAACACCACGACTATAGATAATATACTAACATTTATCACTAAACACGTATCATTTCTTCCAATAGAAGATAATATGTATATTATACTACAGCATGCTTTGTTAACTCTGATTTCAATTACACGCACGTTATTGACGTTGTTACTGTTAAACTACAAACCCGAAAAGAGCCACAACAGGTCAAAAAGATTTTAAACCTCTAAAACTACATACATAAACAAACGTCATTAGTGTGCAGGAGATCCTAGCCATTCTTGAAAATTTGTCTCGCGACCTCATAACCCACAAAAAAAAACCGTGAGGTACCTGTTACAGTCACATATATTGTGCGACGACGACTCATTGACCTCAGTCGGGTGTTTTCTCCATTGTTAAAAACATACTTTGAAGTTTAAACCGCACAATATCAACAAGTAACAACAGTTTTATTAATGTAAGTTGACACATATATACACATATTATGGTTAGAAATAATATCATATTATCATAATTTCTTTCAACGTTGACGATTTTTTGGCGTCCCGTCTACAACCAGGCATGTATCTTGAAATACTTATACGAGTATAATATTATGAGTATTAACGCGTTTCATACGTATTCATCATTTATACGATTATTTTTCTTTATCTACACGTGTATTCTATTTTTATGACTTTCCAATGTTGAGTAGGTGTTTTTTGTTTAATAAAAGTAATTTAAACATTTTAAACATAACTATTAGGCGTTACACCGTAATCCATAGGTTTTTAACGTGTATCCAACGATCCTGATATTGTTATTTAGCATACAGAAAAACCGAAATGTACAAAATTTGGTTATTTTCAAAGATAATTGTTATCTTATAAATTATAATGAATAATTTTGATGTACAAATAAACATTATTATTTATTTCTACTTATACTCAACTCAGTGCGTTGAAATTTAGCCCCCCCTCAAAAAGACACTATTTTGAAAATATTTAAGAGTTGAGTCTCCACTTTTATAATTGTTTATCTGAATTAAGTCCCAACAATTTTTAACTTTTTATAATAAAACAATGAATATATATTATTTTTTTGATTTGCGGAGCGAAACACAACACCAAACACTTTAAAAAAAAAACATTCAAAACAAAAATAAGGATGGTCTAATAAAGAAGTTTGTTTTTCTAAAGTATACGATAAAAAATTTATTTTAGTCCGGTGAATTCATCAATGCAGGGGGGAGTGGAATGTACATGAATTCAATGATATATATTCATTATTTAGAAACGTATGTCAATAATTGAATTCGAAAAAAAACCGACAGTAATTTATTGTACACCCATATTATTATACAAGTATATCTATCATACAATATACACGCAGCAAAATTCTATATTTATACATATTATATATGTTATATTAATAGGACTTGGCTATTATATTTTATAATATATTGTATAATAAAAATTGATCGCATTTCAAGCCTGCGGACAGACACATTCATTCGAAGGCTATTTGCACGTTTTGGATAATTTACTGCATTTTTGGTAGAGATAAATGACGCGGCACTACAAAGTACAAATTACAGTATAGATGTTTCGCGTTTAAGTATTTTACGATCACCATCTTTGCTTCTGGTCACAGAATCGCAAAATACGCGCCATCACGGGCCAGGCAACGTTCACACGACCCGTTGTGACTTGTCACATAAAACAATCAGAATAATATACAGACAAATCGTGAATATAACTTAACTATTAATGTACTTATGCAGACACACATAATGTAGATAGGTACTTAGAAATATAATTTCTTCAATTCTTTTAATAAAATAATATTAGTCAATCAAACCACAAAAATTGTTATTTTCTTTAAATTTTCGTTGTTCAAAGGTACTTATTATAATCTATTATAATAATTAATAAATATAATCATCTACTGAATAATATGTTTATTCTAAAGACAAAAAGTACTAATTTTAAATATTATCAGAATATGTTTGAGTATAAATAATAGGTAAAATGATTAGGTTAAAATATGTATACGATAGTGAAAATAGTCATTTTTAAAATGTTTCATAAATTTAATTATATATTATACTAAAATGAATTCAATGTTTATAAAGTTATAAAGTTATAACTTATAACAAACTGTTCAAAATCGTTTTTTGAACGGAATATTTGATTAATGTAATAATGTATCACTATACTTTCAAATTGAAAGGTACCCGTCGATTATCTAAATAACCCATCCAACTTCAGTTTTATAGGTTAAGACGATTAAGTGGATATTGGCTTATCAACATATTTATTTTTTTTACAAATCACGTAATTTCTACGAAGAATTTGGAACTTTGAAAAGTATTATAAAAAAATCATTTAAGTATTTATCTTTAAATCATAATTGCTAATGTATAAAATTCTCATAATAAATTATATTATAGTATATTCATACTTGATATACCTATAGGCTATAACATATCAATATAAACATATAATAATTTTTAATTAATTCTTTGATAAAATAAATAACTATTATTATAGTAAAGTTTATTACTTACGGCTTCGCATACGAAAATTAATCGTGTATTGTATTTGTCGACGGATCAGTGTGTAAGTACTATTTTTCATATAATAACATTAAATTGTTATAAATTATTTTAGTTAACAAAATTACTATACAAAAATAAATATTATTACTAAATGTTTATTGTGTATATTACATATTACGCGTTGGTATACTATATAATATGCATAAATATATTATAATATTATAATAAACAAATTAATACTACTATTAAAAATTGATTATGTTTTCATAGGTAGGGGTAGTAATATATTTTTGTTTGTGTGTACATAATACCTACATAAATACCTGCACGATCAACATTCAATTATCGAAGAAAACGTGATACAATAAAAATCATTCATCCTTTACTGTTCATCAAACAGTAGGTAGGTACCTAAATAGGAATATTCATTAGACAAATAAAAATGAGCATAAATGTATATATTATTACCCGAGGCGCGATTAAAATAAAAAATGTACGATGGTGAAAAAGTATAAAGAGTAATATATTTGTCTTTATTATTATTATAATAACTCTCGTCAACAAATCCTTGCATATATGTTTCTTATATATTTATATCATATAGTTATGGTTTTATGACATTAATTATTGCTAAACAAACATAGCATATTTTCAAAATCTGGCTCGTACGTATCGTCCAAATCAAATAATACGGCAAATTAATAAAATAAAAATATAATTGACTCGATTTATTTTAAAACAGTATTCATAATTTTTTAACAACTGCTAATATTTAGCTGATAAGTAATATACATTTCACCGGTGCAAAATACCAGAAAGCATTATCCCCACCTTCCTAATTATGCTAATGATACCTAATACTTCCTATTCAAGTGCTAATGTCATATTATTCTTACGCATATGAGTTTTAACAATGAATTATTGTTTAATGTTTATCCACGGGGCATTTCTTACAACCTATACTATACCGCATGAATACTGACGACCAACAAGCGTGAAGCGACTATGAATATCCTAAGAATTTCAAATCAACTTATATAAGTAGCTCAGCATAAAAAATCAATATATTTAAATACGCCGTTTTTTCAGTAATAATGATATGCCTATAACTAAAACTAAAACGTATCGCGTTTGCCTAAATTATAGTCTCGGTTATATGCAGATTTGTTTACAATGATATACCGTATATCTATATTACATAGGCATCGTTAAGAGGGCGCAAGGGGATACACTGTTTGACTCGCTTTTCAAAAAAAAAAAAATTAAAAAATTAACGGTAGTAAAAAATTTTATTTTACTTGATTACCAACAAATTACTAATTTTTTAAATAATAGGTAATTTTAAGCAGCTAAGTAGCCTTGGTTTTATTTTCTCATTTATACATTTTCAATAAATTTGTAAATTTCATTGGATTTTCTATGAGTATAGCTCACATTACTTTGTAGCATTAAAATAAAACTATTTATTATATGTAATTGAGATAATAATTGAAATTGGAAACAAATTTCTGTATTCAAACATTATTTAGAAATCAGCGTACCTATACTATGCCCTCCCTAAACAAATATGCTATGCCTATGGCTATTATATAGTACCTAAATGACTGATATATAATGTATAATTATTAATCCGATGCAAGTATATGCAACGCATTGCAGTAAGATAGTTTCCCTAGTACTTTGTATTATATAATTCCTGCGATTGTTAATGTATGCACAGAGGGAGCCGGACTGTCGGAGGTGTGGTTTCTCGCTGCAGGTTTCATAAATTTATAAATTTGTTTTTATTTTTACATAACTATATGAACATATAAAAAAAGAAATGATTTTTACCACTGTAGATCCGATCAGTATACATGGAATACTACTGCTGCAGACACCGCACAAAGTACGTAGGTACGCAGATACCTCATCTGTACATAGACACCTATATATAACTGCACGACGTATAAGTATACGTTTTACACGTATAGTTACGTCATGTACAAGCTTAAGTATAACTGCAACAGTGCCTATACACATTATATTATAATATAGACACATATATAATGCCTTTCGGAACAGGCCATATTATAATATATCAAATATCTAACGATTCTGACGAGTATATATATCATAGAATAGGTTCTCTGCGCACACATTACCACGTGACGGGCTTTGAGCGCGGGCGGCGGCATGCGTGTGAACGGCGCTCGCTCGTACACATAAAATCGTCGGCGTGCAGCTGTGTATATTATTAGGAGGAGCGTTGGCTACCAATATGTGCGATGGTTGCGCGGGAGGCGGAGCACCACCTTCCGGTCTCACTGACGGGCGCAGGCATGGTCGGCGGCCGTGGGAAAGCTCCTCTCCGGCTGAAAGTTCATTGCCAGTCACGCGACGAAGCGCGAGCCCCGGGCCCCGAGGCAAGACGCGTCACGACTGAGCCACTGCTGCCGCCGAGTACAAGCGTATCACCGTCGCTGTTATTATTATTTTTTTTTTATATTAATTATTACGTAGGTTGCATGCGCAGCTTATATTTTGTTGCCGTCTCGCGAAGAGCAATTATTAGTATATTATTATGTAGAGGTATATATTATAGTAGGTACACACACACGCGCGCCGCAGCGGCATACCGACGGGGAGGAGGGGAGTAATCCTCCCGCACAAGTAAAACAAGTATCTGTAATGATTTATCTTATGGAATATTACACTTACATTTGAAATAAACATTTTTTACGTATATATAAATATTAACCCTCTTCCCCAAAAAACGAATTCTGAGTACGCCACTGATGCATCACGCACGTAGCACGCGGCGCGTTAATATATTCAACTGCATGTGTATATTTATTTTATATTGTAATAGTAACTTAAGTTCTGCAAGTATACACAAATCGCAACGAGATAATTAATTTCTCGGTCGTTATGTTGTATTATGTGTTGTGATCCTCCATTATATTATTATATATATATATATATTGTTATACATTGATATATTATCTATGTCTATATTCATATAAATCGTCATTGTACGTTATGTAAGTAGTATTATAATAATATTCAAATTGTAGTATAACTATAATGTGACGTATAGTACTGAATAATACACAATGTATTATGTAAAAATATAGCCACTCGAGCCGGTGTATTATTACTGTAGTCGGATTCGAGTAGTTTGAGAATATAAGTGAAAAACTGTGTTCAACTTATCGCGCATAATTCGCATAACATATTGCTCGTATAATAAACATTATGTATAAACCATCATGTACCTTACGGCTGCGATCATATGGTGTAATTGATAGTTTTTGTACGGGTCCAGTCTACTGAAATTGCGAATAAAGTACAATGGTAGTTTGATAACCGATAACCGTTATGCTAGTGGATGAGGGCGTGACATGAATATTTTCCTTTATTGCTTTTTTAGGTCTTAGGATAAGCTATTAACCCGAGCGGCGAGTGTTTAAATTGAACTTTATTGATGTATTTGAATAGAAATATTACTGCCATTGCTATATAAAAAAAAAAGTCATAATAGATACATCGATATAGGTTAAGCGAGTAATTAGTGAAACACATTTTTTTTTTTTAATGTAAAAATATAATACCGTAAAAACCGATGAGAGAATACAGATTATGTTCTGATTTTTAAGTTCGATAAAAGTCATTTAACTCTAATATTTATTATTTAAGCTGAACACACAAAATTGGTTCTACTGAATGAAAACTTGCCGTGTTGTACGTTTGTAAAACGGAAATAACATAATATGCGTGGTGTCCTCTTAAATGAGAATAGTTCTATTTTTATCTTTGATAACTTAGTTAATTATAAATTAACTTTAGTGTGATAAATACAAATCGCATTAAAATGTTGTATTTATAAAATGTTTTTGGCCAATACTGTCTTACATCCATTTATGATATATGTGATGTTCAGAGCTTAATGTAAGTTTATATTGTATTTTATTTTATACAACAACTGTGAAAAAAATATACTACGCAATAACTACAATGATGTAGTAATCAAACAATTTAAAAAGATTTTTTCCAATGTTCTTTATTTTATTTGCATAATCTGTACAAATTATAGGCACCTACAATATAAACGTATAAATGGCATTTACAAAAACGATTTAACATTGAAAAAGCTGTCGACTGACAATACTTCTCTAGGAATAAAGTTTTAGACAACGATGATTGTGCAATGAGTAGATCACGGCATCAATTTCTCTTTAACCTCTTGGATGGATTATACCAGTAATTGGATGAAATGATTTTTTTTTTTTTTGAAATGTGATGTTTGCGGGGTGATAAATTTAAAAAGTTTTAATATTCTATTTTTTGTTTCATTTTAATACACTATATATAAGCCTGGCTTATATTGTATTAAATAAATACACACAAATTGAAGGTTTTAAAATTTGATTTTATACGATCGTTTTGTATTATTAACACGGTTTACATACTTTTGTAGTTCTGCACCTTCTGAGCGTAAGCACTGTTTTGCGTTCTATTTAGATAATGTGTAGGTACCTATTATATTATATAATATATCATACGAATACGATACTCTTTAAGTTTATAACTTAATTTCAAGTTTTTTCTATTAGCACAATATAATATATAATATATATATATATATATATATTTAAAACTAAATATAAATAAACTAGGTACTGCACATGGTAGTTTATACAAAGGTCACATTATTGGAATATTTCACACGTACCTACGTATAAATAATATTATATATGAAAGGGAAAACGTAAAGATAATCATTAATAATAAACTACGCGAACAAAACGATTCCTACTGTGAGGGACCGACGTGGGTTGTGTAAAAATGGTTGGCCCGGCGAATTGACAAAACAAGTCTAGACGTGAGTTTACATACACACATCTACACACACACACACACACACACACACACACACACACACACACACACACACACACACACACACACACACACACACACACACACATATATATAATAGGTTAGGTATTCACCGTATATAATGCGTGTAATATGATGCATTAATAATTCTGCGGTGTGCAAGCGTAAAATTCAAGTACTTATGTATGTATATATATATATCCTAAATTCGACAGAAGGGACTACTCGGCACAATTGATGAATGGCAATACCGTCTTAGGTGGCTTCAAGTTTGTGACAATCTGCACAACCCATTTGTAAAAACTATATCAAAAAAGAATAACAAAAAAAGGGGCAATCGTCGATCTCGTGACAAAACCATAATAATATATAGATACCCGGAAATTTGGTTTTGACCTACAACAGCAGCAGTGCAACATAATCGGTCAACCGAAATTCCATAATCCATATGCACTGTATTCCCACGGATGTCGATATAACAAACAGGGATATATTTTTTTTTTTTTTTTGTTCTTTTTCGCTACTTGTCACCATATTATTGACTGCTGTAGTTCCGTTCTAATAATAGGTACTAATGGATCGATAATCTTTTGTATTTCGCACTGAATCGAAACTATCACGATCGTGAATATAATATATGTTAATATATGATCTATGTATTATGATGCTGTCAAGCATTTGATAAATTAAGTAGTGAGTATCTATATACTTTATACTATATAGCCGTACAGATGCGAGTATTGGTTTGTGCCGTGTGGTGTATTTCCACACCAATAACTTTTCCTTTAAAATATCTATGGAAATGAAAATCATATAATATTCCTTCAGTTTGTCCTTACTTTAACATCGACAAATGAAAAGCCATGACTTATACCAGAAGTCGAAATTTAGTTATATTTATCTACTCTATCAATAATTCAAAATTTCTTTCTGGAACACTAGTTGCAGTGCCAATAGTTCAAAAAGATTTGAAAATTGTAATTTTTTCCACTGGAAAAATAAAGTTTTTAAGATTTCCTAATGACCGCATCGTCTCTAAAATTTAATTTTTTTCCTCCAATCTCTCGTCAATTTTAAAGTATTTTCATGACCAACGCGTCAAAATACGCATTTACTTCTCATTCCATACTGCTAAACTGCTCAATAACTATTTACTAAACGATTCATTCAGATATATAATAAAACTTTAGCAAATGATAAAGACCTGTCCTTTTTTCAAAAATAATCATTTCCTCACAATATATTTAATATTATTACCTAAATACTATAATCTATTAAAAAATGTACATGTTAAATTGAGCTCAAACCTGCTATGGTAAAAAAAAAATGAGTAACTGATAATATCCTTTTTCAGAATGACTTAAATACAGACTATAATATTTTAAGCTAAGAGTTTAAATTTATTATTTTTTTCATGTACGATGTACATGTCCTTTACCTGTACCAAACAAACACATTTAAATTTTCGTACTTTATCAATAATAATTCTGTTTCATCTCTTAACCGTTCATCCCGTGCTCTAGGATTTAACCTTACTCATACACTTAATAGTTAGTCCTAAACTGCGTATTTAAAATGTCTGCTGCAAGGCACTCAAAAACTTGGGTTTTATTAAGTGAGTATCCATATTGAGTTCAAATTGTCAACACCTTTGCAAGCTTTATATTGAGGTCGCACGAATGCGGCCCTAACGACTTTTTTTTT
Source organism: Rhopalosiphum nymphaeae (assembly GCA_036289425.1). Lineage (NCBI taxonomy): Eukaryota > Metazoa > Arthropoda > Insecta > Hemiptera > Aphididae > Rhopalosiphum > Rhopalosiphum nymphaeae. The sequence continues at coordinate 3,687,670 of JAZAQC010000012.1, read as the reverse complement.
TCATATCTCGAATATTGGTCGTTCAACATTTGTAAAAAACAATGTTTTCAATGGTTATTCAAACTAAATAAATATCCCAATTGCGTCTTACGTAATTTAATGCAAATAGAATGAAACGTATTCACTAGGGCTAATAATATTTTACTCTTTCTAATCTATTAAAAATAAGAAAACCGAATAAGCTCCATAATTTCTTACAAAAAATACCTAATTTTGAGTTTATAAAAATAATGAGTTGTAAAAATTGACCTATAACATAATAATTTATTTTTTATTTTTTATTATTGTTTTAAATTTCACTTTTTTGTTATGAATATATTATAACATGACCATATTCCCCGCTTTAGGCGGGACAGTCTCACTTTCAAGCTGCCCCCAAAGAATGCAAAAATATCTCGATCTAAAAAATGGCAACTTGCATAGCATTGTATCAAAAAAGAACACGTTTTTAATTAAACTGCAAAGAAACTGCAACAAAAAACGACATTGGTATACCTACATATACTTGTATCGTGCACGATTATATATATATTTAATTTTTAATAATTATTAAATATTATTTCACTTATTTAAAATAATTTGTTTTAATCTGTTCGATGTTATACTACAATTATTACATTATTGTAATTTTATACAAAAAAATTGTGTTTTTCCTATTAAAATTTACAGATGTCCCAATCTGAAAAGAAAAAATATATTCACGTTATGCGTATAATATGCAATACAATATATTGTACTTGTGTCTTGTAATTAATTTTACTAATTAATTTGACCATGTGAGATTGTGACATGTGTAATATGATTATTGATTACCAATTACCATTAAGATATTTAAATATATTATTGATTTGTTCCATAGAAGATACATATTTAAATTAACTATTATGAGTTGACTGTATTAATAATTTTCTAAACTAAAAATTTATAACTGTATATGATGTGTAAAAAATTAAATAATTTTACATTTTTACTTTTATTATACTTATTTTATTTATATATAAATATGTTATTAGTAACCAATGTATGTTTAGACATAATCTGAATTCGGACCACAATTATTGGGCATCACTGTTATATTGTGTATTTGTCAGACAAGTATTAAAATATGGCTCTGTCCTGTGGGGACTTGGACACTACTACAGCTATGAGTTTCTAATAAATCTGAGTCCTACATACATTTTTGAGGTTTGCCAGCTATATTCTAAAAATAGGTTTCTTTCCCTTCATGGTTACTCTACTATATGTTGGTACACGTATGTGTAGTTTATTTAGTAAATAATAGGCATAAAACTAAATTATCATTAATTAAAAAGGTACTGAATGGTAAAATCAAATTTTATACGTAATTATCTCAAATTAACTTTAAAGCACTTTCTCGCCTATCTGATGTTGTTCTATTTTATTCCATAATCCAAAGTTTAATTTTTACTATAACAAAAATTAATCACTCTATCATTGCATTTTACAAGCCAATTGGGACCCTCATTTTCTTTTACTTAAAGATTTTAATTGCTTTAATCAGATTATTAATTATTGTGTATATTATTTACCTACTTATATATTGTATTACAATATAACTTGTTGTTTATAAAAGCTGTATGGCATTTATTATTTTATTAAATAAATAGATAAAATCAAATCAAAATTTTTATATAAAATGTTTAGCCATTCAAAAAGTATATTCATATAAATATGATATATAAAACTTATATTAGTAATACCATTGATTATAAATATTTATAATTAATGATAATATGTAGTATATTGACATATTGTTAATACAATTTCAAATATTTTGGTAAGTTAGAACATGAACAGTGTATACAGTGTATAGCTTTAGTACAGATATTAGAAAAATAATCATATTTTAAAGAGGATAAAGAATGCCTTTAGCAACTTTAACTTTTTCTTCATTACCAAGCAATACTTCTACTAGACTTAATCCAAATTCAACAGCTGTAGCAGGTCCGCGACTAGTAACCAGATTTCCTGCAATATAAGAAAAAAAATATTAGCTTGTCAAAAATGCATCAACTTTTAAAATTATATGAAAAAAAGTCCCATAATAGATTTTCTTACAAATATAATACATACAAATAAATACCAAAAATATTGTAAAAAAATAAAATAATAATACAATATTAGTTTATATAATATAAAATTTTCTAGGGTGGATATAAATTAATTTAACAAAAATGGTTAGGTATTATGGAATATCGTGGAATATGGAATCAAGACATTTTTTCCTAAACACAATCATTGAAAATCCTAAAAAATTCAAAATCAAATATTTTGTTACTTTATATTGTATTAATTCTATGAATAAATAATTATCTATTAAAAATGGCTATCTTGTCGTATATGCTCAACTGCCCAATTTATATTTTAATTATTGTGACTTAGTGGTTATAAAGATTAGTACTCTCTTTTCTAAGATTATATAATTTTTGGTCGTCGTATTTAGTCATCAGGAGACAATTCTTGAGTTCACACATAGTTTTGTATTTTTACATCATGTTTTATTATAAAAAACAAACAAAGAAAAAAAAGAATTTTTTAATAATTTTTTAATTTTGAAAAACTTTTACTAAATGTAGAAAATATATTGTGTGATAAATGTGGTAGTGAAATGAAATATTACTTAAAAAAAGATCGTGGATAAAAAAGGAAATTGTTGAGGTATAAAAGGAAAGATTTCAAACCACTCTAAGTATAATATATGGTAAGAAATGTAGGTAATATTTAATATTTCAAATACAATATTGATTACCTATATATTTAGAAATAATAATAGTTTTTGGTAGTACATTCAACATTGATAAAAAATGTATGTAATAATAATAATGGATTGAGTATCGGTGAACAACTAAAACTAGTCTATTATTGGTATCAAAATATAAAATAGACTACAATTACGATTATAATTTGTAGAACAGTGTATGACTGGAAGAATTTGTGTCTAGATTTATTTGTCAGAATGTTTGAAAATCATGATCAATTTGAAGGACTCAGAATAGTGATCCAAGTTGATGAATGTTTATTAAGGGGATCGAAGATAAATAATAAAGAACAACTTCGACTTGTAGATTTACCAGCCAAAAATTTAACGTTGAGTATTCGGCTTGTATGAGAATAATTAAGGAAGATATTTTGTTGTCCAAAAAAGGGACAAAACGACATGGTATAAAATTATACAAAAAGAGATTATTGATGGGTCTACAATAGATTATGATAGCTGGTCAACTTGGTTAGGTTAGGTCAAGTTATATAATGGACTTTTGGACCACTGGTACAATCACAATGTTGTAAATCATAGCAAAAATTACTTAGATCTGATATCAAAAGTATATACTCAAAGAATTGATAGTTTATGGCGTCCTCTGAGGTTAAACATTGTGAAAAATATTTGTGGTACAACTCTAAATTTGCTTCCAAGGTATAATATTATAATATAATACTATAATTATATATATAAATAAAAGCAACACATTTAATGAATTTCAGAGAGGCATGGTACAAGTATTTTAATATTTATTTTATTTCTATTTTCTACTTATTTTTACGTTTCTAATTATTAATAATAATGGAACAAATAATGAAATGACAACAAATAGTTGATATTATATAATAATTTTTAATAATATATTACTTAGTTATAAGATTTTTTTTTTGACATTAAAACCGCTTTTAAGAAAATATATTGCTTAAAATCTAATTATAGTTATTGAGTGGTAAAAACAAGGTAAAGTGCATACAACAAGACAGTCATAAAAATAATTCACTATTAAAAAGTAATGGCCAATAGGTCTTGATAACTATTTCATTTTTTATAGGAGGGTTGGTATTAAACTAAACTTGTTAAGAGGACATAGTACCCCCATGTGTTGTCTTCGTCTTACACACATATAACATACCAAATTTTCATTTATCAGTTTCAATATTGTGCTGTTAGTTTTGATATTAGAGTGAATTGAACTATTATGAAATTTAAAGGTAAAATTATTATCCAGGTCCCTACCTAGCCATTTATTGATATTCTTATTTTTAAGTAAATTATGATCATTTTAAAATGTACAGTTTCAAAAATATCATAACTTACTTAAAAATAATAAAATTAATAAAAGACTACACAGGGCCCTGGAAAATAATCTTACATTTAAATTTCATGATAGGTCAGTTCACTCTAATATCAAAACTAACAGCACAATATTGAAACTGGTGAACAAAAATTTAGTATGCTGTACGTGTGTAAGATGGAGACAACACATGCGGGTACTACATCTTCTTAAACGTGTAAAATATTTTAATCTTACCATCAACTACTGTACTCTCTTCTTTGTATTGGTAAAAACCCTCAATGTCACTCTTAACAGTTGGATAAGATGTCAATGATTTTCCTTTGGCAATTCCATGTTTGAATAACACAAATGGAGCTGTAAATGTTATAGTTATTATTTTATTAGTTATTTGTCATACATAATGATAATAATATAAATAGAAGTATCAAATATAATATTAATTAATTTTGTAGAACATTACCAGCACAAATAGCAGAAATGACTTTATCAGATTTTTCATGTGCAAGTAAAATTTGTCCAACTATATCAGCCTGAAAATTTAAAATATATGTTATAACAAGTTTTCAAAAACCTCATTATTGGTCATCATTGACTACCTATAAATTTCTTAATTCTAATATTTAAAAAAATGTATTATTAACTACATGTATAGAAAATATCTAATTAATAACATATAAAAAGTCTTTTTTGTGTCTCTGTAATTGCACTTATAATATTAAAACCACTTAGAAAATATGATGAATGCTTTTAATACAGTATTATAAAGATTATAATGTAATATTTATAAAAATAAGGAAATATTTTCAACAATGCAATTTTTTTAAGCAAATTACTTTATTCAAACTGAAATTTATTGAAATTAAATGTTCCATCAGTCATAATAAGATTTAATATTTTAATTTGATCAAAAAAACTAAAAACTTACCGAAGCTAATGTCTTATGTGACGGACCACCGGGTATAACAACAGCATCAAATATGTTATTTTTTACATCTCCCAATTTAGCATCAGTTTTAATCAGTAGATTTGATTTAGTCTTCACATATTCAGAATCAGCTACATCGGCAATTGTAACAGCCACCTTTATAACAAGAATAATACATACAAAAGAAAATTTAAATATTTTATTAAAAAAATGATTATATTATGTTTTATTATTATTTTACATTAGTTTTACTATCAAAAATAATTAAATAATAAATTTGTGTGTTAGATATAGTACCTACATAAATTTAAAAACAAATTACTTCAACTATTTATTTAGAAATTAAATTATATGAGCAATATTACATTAGCACGGCGAAGGATGTCAACGGGTGCGACTAATTCGAGTTCTTCACTACCTTCTGCTACAATGAATAAAGCGGTTTTTTGGGCCATTTCACAGCAAGTTGTTGAATAATTTAAATTGAAAATATTGTTTTGTTGAATGGCGAGCGCAAATAATTGTTTGTGAACTTTGATCGGGCTGTAACCAGAACAATATGGTTTAGCAAATATGAACAGTTTATGAAGCATATCAAAATTATTTAATTAATTAAGCAAAACAGTTTAAAGTTGAATTACGAAGAAACAGTTAATAACAAAGGGCTACTGCAGTTACCTGCGGTGTCCTATTCGGTTGTCAGCGTGCTTTCTCCAGGCTGCAGCTTTCGAAGAACTTCCAAGCTTCAATTAGTTAAAACCTTGAAAGTCAAATCTAATAGATAATACACACCGGTTGTCAGCAAAGAAATATTATAATCATTCAGATTCACTATCTATGTTTATTACATACACTTACTGCCATCTATTGATGATTTATTTTTAGATTTCTACGTTTGGTTCAATCACTTCAATGCTCGTATTATTTGTCTTAAAGTATAGTTTATTCTGTTTATATTAATTAATTTTAATCTGAGCCCTGAAATATTATTAATGATTTTAGAAAAAATGTAAATAGTAAAAAGTTTAATATAAATTTAAGAAAAATAATTACGACGTGAAACACAATCGATTTTTCAGCGGCTTTTGGTGTTATCGGGCGAATGGGCAATTACCTACCGATAATCGATTGAATGAACTATAGAGCCAGACAGCCGGTGGAAAATACTAAAATAGGAATAATAGAAGATTTGAAACTAATAAATAACAATTAATATTGTTTTACTGTTTAACAGTGTTTCTAAAAATCAAAAATATTTGAATCATTAAAGTACTTCTTCGTAAGAATTTATTCTGTTGTCGTTAAATAATAAATACGAGTGTCCAAAGACTCCGCGATTGTCCGTCACGGTTTGTCAAGGGCAAATGATAAGAAAAATTTATCGATTTTAAACTTCTTAGTTTCGTCCCGTTTACATAAAGCCGACACTATAAAGTTAAGCAATTTTCAATTTTCTTCATTTTTCATTTCTTTATTCGCATTTCGAGACCTCGAGTACCTTCCTCGTTTTCTCGCATTTAACATTTTTCAATTTTGATTAATAATTGGTTCGTTGTTTATACAACTAACAATGGCACTTAACAAATTAAGCATCAAGAGTTTAGAAGTGGCAAACAAACGGGTTTTGATCAGGTAAATATAATTTGTTTGGTAGGTTTATTATATGTATATCTATAATAAGATGAATTATTAGATGACAAGTAGCGAACGTCAAGTTGACATTTGATGTAGGAAACAAATCGTTTTTTGAAATCAAACCATCAAACGTGTATGATATTATCGTGTCTTGATATGAAAGGTCAAATAATTAGTAACTACCAATTAATTTTTTTTTTTTGCAATTTGTCATTATTAATTAATTAATTAAAAATTAAAAATCTTTTCATTTCTTAGTTTGTTTCTGCATAGTAAATCTCTATAACTTATACAGATTGGAGACTTCTTAAAAAAATAATACTTAATATAAGTGATTATAATTAAATAATTTGTTATAAGACTATTATATTGTAATATTAAAAGTAGCATAGGTGGAGGTCTGGTCTAGATAACCTAAAACCTTAATATTTAATATATATATAACCAAATCAAATATGGATGTAACATAATGATGTATATCTAAGTACTTCTAAATTATAAGTATTAATGATTATTAAAAACCAATTAAATAACTAATTCCACAGTATCTATTTCAATTTCCAGTAAACTGTAATTTTAACTTTAAGTGGCGTTTTTTTAGATGATTTAAATGTTATTTCTATATTATATACAATTGGTGATTTGTTATTAATTTAACAACAAATAAAACAAATTGTTAAGATATTTTACACACGTAGCCAATGTTTTGTGTTTAATTTTAAACAAATTCATTGCATTTACTACATAATATGATGCCATTTTTAGTGATTAGTGATCTCAAATAATAATTATCTAGTTTATATAATAAAATGCAATAACTCATTTCTTAAGGCTTAAATATACATTATTATAATAATAATGTGGAAATATGCAAATTAAAATTAATTTTGTATTCAAAAAATGCCACACCCACATGTGTTGTCTTATTGTCTTACAAACATACTAGATTTGTGTTCATTAGATCCAATTTTGTGTAATAAGCTTTAATATTGGTGAATTGATGTATGATACAACTTAAAATTAAGAACATTAATTGTGTTTTATCATGGATTTTTATGATATTAAAATTTTTAAGCAAGCATTTGAAAATATAAAAATAACCACAAGACAATACTTGTATGTTCTGACATTTAAGTTTAATAAAAAAATCAATTCATTCCAAAATGTTTATTACTTAAAATGTAAACTACTATTCAGAAATGTATACATTTATTAATCTTTACACCTCCAACACAAGTACTATTTAAAGGAGGTGTGCAATATAAAAATATATTAAGTCTACCTGTAATGTATCTTAAAAATAAAATTTTTTCTTGTATTGTACATTTATAAAAAAATATCATAACGGCATAATTTATAACTGATAAGATTAATAATGATTAACTGGTTAAGACTAAGAAATAACATTATTTTTTATATTTCAGAGTTGATTTTAATGTTCCATTAAAGGATGGAAAAATAACCAACAACCAACGTATTGTTGCTGCATTAGATAGCATCAATTATGTCCTTGAAAATGGTGCCAAATCTTTAGTTCTCATGTCTCATCTTGGACGTCCAGATGGATTACCAAATTCAAAGTACTCTATGAAGCCAGTTGCTGAAGAACTCCAGAAACTCCTTAATAAGTAAATCATCTGTTTTTGTTTGTATATATTTAAAAATATTGAAAATAAACTATTTAATTAGTGTTATACATTTTATGTTAAACCAGTTCTAAAATGTAGTTAAAAACTCAACATATAATATTACATTTTTTAATAAAATTTATAGTTTATGACAGTATTTCCCAACCTTTTTATAATAGCTACCCACAAATTTAATGTTAGTTGGGTGTACTACCCCCGATTAAAAATAAAAAATTGCTCAGGATTTTTATATTATTATTAAAATAGTTGCCTAGTTAGTTTACAAACATCGTGAATCAATCAAACCAAACCCATAGATTGGGAAACACTGGTATATTAGGTCCAAGAAACCTCTAATAACAATGATATAGATCTAAATTTCCTTGAAAAAACATGAATACAGTATATTTTTAATTGTTATGTTATTTTTCAACTTTCTTATAGTTAAAGATTATAAATTTATAACTTATAATTAATCCTTATGTTGTCGTTAATTCTTTATTTTCCTTCATTCCTTTTAGAAACAAATCCTTATCCTCAATTATGAAAGAATGTTTTGATCATATAAATAAAGATAAAAAGTAAATAATTATTTATGAATTATATTTTTAAATAATTATACATTATACTAATTATTTTAGGAATGTTACATTTTTGTCTGACTGTGTTGGCCCAGAAGTAGAAAAGGCTTGTGCAGATCCGGCTCCTGGTTCAATATTTCTTCTAGAGAATCTTCGATTCCATATTGAAGAAGAAGGAAAAGGTGTAAATGCTGCTGGAGAAAAAACTAAAGCTGACAAAGAAGATGTGAAAAAATTCAGAGAGTCATTACAGAAATTGGGAGATGTGTATGTTAATGATGCTTTTGGTACTGCACACAGAGCTCACAGTTCTATGATGGGTGAAGGTTTTGAAAAGCGTGCTGCCGGCATCTTGTTGAACAAAGAACTTACTTATTTTGCTAAGGCTTTGGATAATCCTGAAAGGTATTGAATTAAAATTTCTTTTTTCATCCCCACTCTTAATTATTAGTATATGTTATTATTTATTGGTAATATGTCTTTCTAAATGAATAAATTAAATTGCTTATTGTAATTTATAATAAAATTAATTGATATGTTTGTTACATTATAGGCCTTTCTTAGCTATCTTGGGAGGAGCTAAAGTTGCTGATAAGATTCAACTTATTGAAAATCTTTTAGATAAAGTTGATGAAATGATTATTGGAGGAGGTATGGCTTATACTTTCTTGAAAGAGTCAAAGGGCATGAAAGTAAATATAATAAATAATAAAAATGAAATATTAGAAATATTTTTAATTATTTCAAAATGTATTCTAGATTGGTGATTCTTTATATGATGAAGCTGGAGCCAAAATTGTTGGAAAATTATTAGATGAAGCTAATGCTCGCAATGTTAAAATTCACTTGCCAATTGATTTTGTCACTGCTGATAAATTTGATGAAAATGCTAATACTAGTTCTGCAACTGTTGAGGAAGGAATTCCTGAGGGTTGGATGGGTTTGGACTGTGGACCAGAATCTAGGAAATTGTTTTCTGAACCTATTGCCCGTGCTAAGGTCATTGTATGGAATGGGTAAGAAACTATCAAGAATTTAATATTGGGTTAAATTTTAAGTTAAGAAATTGATTTCTTAAGATTTTAATATTTTTTTTTACATAAATTTAATAAAAAATGTATTAATTTATAGTTTCTCTACACTCACTTAGTATATGCGTGTATAAATTAATTTTTTATTAGGCCTGCTGGAGTTTTTGAGTTTGATAAATTTGCAAATGGAACTAAAGCTTTAATGGATGATGTTGTTAAGGCAACTAAAAATGGAACTGTCACTATAATTGGAGGTGGTGATACTGCAACTTGTGCAGCTAAATGGGAAACCGAGAGTCAAATAAGCCATGTTAGCACTGGCGGTGGTGCAAGTCTTGAACTACTTGAAGGTAAGTTTTGTTAAGATTATTAAAAATATACAAAACTCAAAACTGGAAATGAAAGACCAGTTTGTGATTATATTATTATAAAACATGATTTTGGAAAACATGCAAGTTTAATTTCTTATTCCAAAGAATATATTTTTGAGAATTTTAATATATACAAATTAAAAATATATGCTGTCATTTAAAAACTTAGTTTTTTTAATAAAATATTGTTTTATAATGATTTCAAATTTTGTGATAAATAATTTTCCAAAAACATAAATACATTTTGAAATAATGAGTGTACTTATAAATGATTACCTATAATTTAATTTTAATTTATTAACAATTTTTTTTTTTTTTTTAGGAAAAGTCTTACCTGGAGTTGCAGCTTTGACTGATGCATAATTTTTTTAAATATTCCTAGTGTGTTTATTATTTATATAATACAATATGTGGTTTATTTATGTTCATTTGTTTTTATATTTACCTTTATTTGTCCAATTATTGTGCATGTGAATTTTAATTTTCTAAATTTAAAGTCCTGTTGTTAAATATGTTATTCATTATTTGTTTACTTTTCATGGAATGAATATTATAGTTTCATAGAATAAATTCAAAAAATTTACTTAGTTATTTTGTATAACTTTGTTAATTTATAAATTAGTTAGTAAAGGTCTTAAACAATAATAAGTACATTGAGTTATTATTATTTTTATTTTCTATTACATAATTAAAATCTATACAGCTATACAGTACATAGATAAAAACCAATCAAATGTAGTAGCTTTTGTTATTTGTTTAGTCTAAATATTTTAAAAATGTAATATTAAATAGAAAATATTAAAATAATACATATTACTAAGTAGTTTCAACTTTTAAGTCCTTACTATTATTATTTTTTTATTTAGGTAGGTACAACAAAGTAGGAACTAAAATAATTAGGCAGAGGAAAATTAATATTCTTTTTATGTATTTACATTTTTAAATATAAATAGGAATCCACATATCCAGTATTCAGTTATAAATTAAAATGTTGGTAGATATACCATTTAATATTTATTATGTTAGTGACTGGAATTACATTACTTATGCTTTGAATGCTGTAAAGTATGGGTAAATTATAGTTTAAACAATAATACTTGTCTGTTACATTAAAATGAAAGTATCATACCAATGCTTAGTGTATCTATGTTTAGCTAACCTTGTTCAATTGCTCATCTTACACTTACCACTAACCTACTCACCTATTTGACTATTTAAATAAGGTCAATGATAGTCCCCTTAATGCTTGATTTTTTTATGTTTTGGTGCTATTTTAACAATACACATTAGTACATGGATGATTTTTAAATTTTAAGTTAATAATTATAAAGTTCCCTATGACTATCAATAATGTAATACAAGCAATACAGCGGTTCCTATCTATGGGCCACGGTAGCATAGAACCGGGATGTGGACCATTTAATAATAATATTAAAAATTCTAGTTTTTTTTTTTAACGTGTTTTTGCATGTATAATATCACTGTAAAAAAATAGGGTCGGACAAACTTCGTTTTGAAGTTATTGTTGAAAAACTTCAAAAAATTCTGTTTTTTCTTAACATATATTTTTTGTAAAAAAAATACGCAGAATTGAATATTTTCAATTTTTTTTTCAAAATACGTGGTTTCAACGTTCAATACATTGGTAAAATCAAAACTGACTTATCCTACTTATTTTTATACATAATTTTACTAAATTTAAAAATCATTAATTTCCGCCATCAGAAAAGATTATGGATTATGGAATAAACCGTCATTTTAACCAATCGGTAAACGTAGATGTTATACCAGGTATAAGGTCTATGTCGGTAAGTAAATAAAACACGCTAGTAATTGATAAGTGATAACAGATTATTTAATATTTATTGATAGTGGTAAACGTACAATAGTTGTACATGCTTCTTAATTTCTGTTTAAACTTTAAATTGTGATGACAAATAAAGTTTTTTAATTTATTTGCTTTAAGACATCTGAAGAGTGCATACGATAGTTAAACCTCAAATAATTTTATGTTATGATCGCGTTAACTGTAAGTCTATTTTTGAAATAAATAATGAACCAATTTTTGTAAGATAACAATTGTTTTACTAATATGACATGTTTATTGTTTCCATTCTGAAGAGTATTTCGATTAGAACACATCGAGTTGTTTATTTTCTTATTATACTTAGATTTTTCTCTGTGTGTTTTCAGTGCTTTGTATAAATATTGAATAAACATACATTTTAATCATGTCAGAGAGCGTAGAGGTTCAAATTGAAGATCAGGAGTTCCAATTGGAACCTGACAATGAACTTAGATTTGAAGTTGAAAACAAAAACGAAACAGTTGTGTTAGAAGTAAGTACCTCCTTTATTTTTAAATTTAAATGTAGTATTTACTTATTAAATAGTCTATTTGTTGTCAATAATTAAATCTGATACAATATTTTAATGTGAGGTAGTAGTGTAAATAAAAATGGTCACAACTTTATATAATCTAGGTAAATAAAAAAGTTTTAAAATAATTATATTATTGTTAATTAACATATTTTGTTGTTAATAGCGTCTGTAAAAATTAATATGAATTCAAAAATTTAAATATGTGTAGTTAACAATAATTGAATAATCTATTTGTTTAAAATTGTATTTATTATACTAAATAAAAATTAATATTATTTAGTTTCAAATGATTTTTATTTTTACATCAAATGTGGTGAGAATTCTAAATCATTTATGTTTAATATATTAAACATGTCTAAAATTTAACAAAAAATGTAAAAACATTAAAATATACTCTTACATATTTTACTTAGGTACATAATATATGGTGATTTTTTAATTTTTTTAGTTGAAAACTGGGTTAGCAGAAATTTTTGGAACAGAATTAGTAAAAGGTAAATCGTATACGTTTTATTTTGGAGCAAAAATTGCAGTGTTCACATGGCAAGGATGTTCATTAAAGTTACGAGGAAAAAAAGGAATTAGTTATATATCTAAAGAGACACCAATGGTAATAATAATAATACATTTATATTAATATACTTAATGAAGATTACTTATTTTTATTATTTATTTTTATGTAAATTTATAAATTAATTTTTTAATTTAATATTAAAACCTAGTACAGTTTCTTCAAAATTACTTAATAATGTCATTAAAAGTACAAATGGCAATAATAAACAATTAACTAAATATAAATGTTTAATTAATTAAATTTAATAATGTAAATTTTTTTATCAAAATGGATATATTTTTATTTAATCTTAAATCAAGTAAATGTTATTAAACCATTTGTTTTCTACCTGATTTATGTAAATATACTAAATTGTTGGCTAAAACCAACTTTGTATGATTTGTTTTAATATTAAAGTGAATAACTTTATATATTTTCAAACTTAAAATTTAGAACATGTCTGAGAATATCTGAATTATTATTTATTGGTAATTATGTACAAATATTAAGCGTAATTTATCTTTTAGATGTTTTATTTAAATTGCCATGCATCATTAGAACAACTACGAGTAAAATCAGAAAAAGAAAAGATAAGAGGTCCCGTTACAATGGTAGTTGGACCTACTGATGTGGGTAAATCTACTCTCTGTAGAATACTACTAAACTATAGTGCACGGATGAATTCTCTTGGCCGTAGACCCATCTATGTAGACTTGGACCCAGGTCAGGGACAAATATCAGTTCCAGGAACAATTGGTTGGTATTGGTACTCATTAAAGTTGGCATTAGCACTAATAAGAATAATGATTTGTAGGAGCAGTCATGGTTGAAAGGCCAGCTGAAGTAGAAGAAAGTTTCTCACAAGCAGCTCCACTAGTTTATCATTATGGACACACAAACATGAGTATTAATTCAACGCTGTACAACACTTTAGTATCTCGTATGGCAGAAGTTATTCATCAACGAATGGAGGACAATCCTAGAAGTAATTTTTATCCATTACAAATCATTTGAATTTTTAAATGTTATATTTATCTCATTTACATTCATTTTATATACCTAGTTAGAAAGAATATTTTAAAAAGATATGAATTGGGTATATAATTTATTGAATCTTGCCTTAATTGTAATTGCTCATTATAACTTAAAAAATTAATTTAATACCAAACTACATTTTGTTAATAATTACTAAGTGAAGGATATAGTTTTTATTTAAAAATGTTTTTTATATGATATTAGCTAATTTATAATTATAATTGAAGGATAATAATAATTAATAACTAATAAACATCATGAATAGCATATGTTAAATTTGACTTATTATCGATTTTTATAATTTATAAATTTAAAAAGAAATTAACAAAATTACTTTGTTTATATAAATATAAACAACTAAAATTATTTAGTTGATTCATTTGGTATATTCAATAACTAAATAATAATTTATTGTATTTTTCATATTAGTAAAAATAAATATTCTAGTATTTTTTTAATTATTATTTTTTGTTTGGCTATTATTTTATTTAATACATGCTTACAATAAGTGGGTTTTCAAATACCAATTTCTGGTAACCCATTTCCTTAAAGTTCTATTTATAATTGTTTTGTATTTCAGTACTATTCTATTAAATGTATTGCATTTAAAAAATTAATAGATTTTGTTAATTATAGATTAAAATATTAAATAGTAATTACTAATTGTAGTTGATAAATAATTTTCAAAACCGTTTTTTTTCTCTTTCTTTCTATATTTAATTTTCTTGTGATAATAAGTATAAAATATATATTTTCTAATTTATGTATTATATTATGTTTTTGCAGTTAACTGTTCTGGATTAGTAATTAACACATGTGGTTGGGTAAAAGGCAAAGGTTACCAGCATTTAACTCATATTGCACTTGCTTTTGAAGTTGAAGTTATTCTTGTACTCGATCAAGAACGATTATACAATGAACTAGTGAGAGATATGCCAACATTTGTCAAAGTTGTACTTTTACCAAAAAGTGGTGGAGTAAGTAAAGTCAATGAAATTAATGAGTACTTGTTGGTTAATTGCGATTACGTATACAATAGGCTGTTAACAAAATATAAATAGCTCATTCAAACAAACATTAATGAGTTAAGCATATGTCAAAAAATCAATTCCCTGCAATATACTTAGATAAAATTAACTTTCATTTTTTTTATGATTTTACTTCAAATTTCTAAAATTTGTGTTTCCTTAGAATCATTTGAATTTGTGTCCCATTTACTCATTTTTTTTGTTAACAAGTTTTCTTTTCATGCTAAATCCCAAATTGTTGAGATTAAAATGTATGTTTGTTGGCAGTCTTAGATCTCTTTTATAATGCCTTAAGTTTTGTTGGGTAGTAATTTTATTGCTCTATGTCAACTATATAGATATTAAAATGTTTTTTAACTTTTTGAACATATGGTATACAAGTATATAAGTATACAATACTAATTCTATTTTATACAATTAAAACTTATCAAATCAAATTACAAAAAGTTCCTTATTGGTTCATAAATAATCTAATAATTAAATCATACTTTTAATATCAAAATTAATATTACTATGTTAAAAATCAAAACTACTTTAGTTTGATGATTATCATTTTGTAAAATTTGATTTAGCATTAACTGTATTAAATGTATTTAATTAAACTGCATATTATTATCCATGGACATTATGAATTAATAAAAATAATTTTAGTATATATTAAAATAAAATTATGATAATTTATTATGAATTTGTTTTATTTTATAATTAGGTTGTTGAAAGAAGTAACAAATTTAGATTGGAAGGTAGAGAGGCACGTATTCGAGAATTCTTTTATGGTAGTCCTAGGAATGTACTTCATCCACATACCTGTGAAGTTAGGTTTTCCGATATAAAAGTATATAGAATTGGAGCGCCGCCTATTCCAAATACATTAATGCCATTAGACATGCAAAAAACTGATTTGGAAACAAAACTAGAACCTGTTACTCCAGGTAAATATTAAAATGATTTAGTGCATTGAATTTAAACTATCTAATTTAAATTTTTATAAATGTTTTTGAAAATTTTTATAGGACCAAATATGATGCATCACATATTAGCTCTAAGTTTCAGTACAACAGTAGAAGAAGACGTTGTTAGAACTAGTGTAGCAGGTTTTGTTTGTGTGTAAGTACTGTTTAAAAATAAGAAACATTCTATATAATCTAATGTTGTAATACATTTTTTTCCATTTCACTAGAACAAATGTGGACACCTCAAGACAAATGTTAACTCTTTTGTCACCTCAACCAAAACCTTTGCCTGAAACAATTTATCTCATGTCAGATGTACAGTTCATGGACAATAATTCTTGAAGCTGTATGTTTGAATAGAATCAGAAAAATATTGTGTGTGTTTATATAGATACAGTTAATTATAATTTTTTTAATACATACTATATATGTCTTTGACCTTAAGAAAAAATATTAATTCTCAGTATAACATAATGTATATATTTATATTAGATGTAATTCTTTAGTTGAGGTTTTATTTTTCTTTAGTATAATTAAGGACTTATAAGTAACAATTGAAAAACTACATTAACCATTAGTGTCATTCTATATTCACTTAATACAATGCTCAGTAGCATACATGTATAGCCATGGTAATATTTAAAATACTACTTTTAATTATTATAAGTAATATAAAACTATTGTTGTCATAAATTATGTAAATCTACAAATAAGTGTCTACACATTTTTCGAACTGTTTTTTTCTGTGTAATGAAATTTTTAATTATTTAAATACAATTTAATATTTCTATAATTGATTTCAATTTTATTTTTGCAATAATTTATGTCAAAATTCTAGTTGTTAAACATTATTGTGAAATATTGATAAAACATATTCTTGAATCATGAAAAATCAGTTTTTTATGATTTTTTAGTATTCTTGAAGTAAAATCATAGAATATAATATTTTTGAAGTTTTAATGTATCGGTTTTATATTTTAAAATTTAAGAACATTTTTTTTTGAAAATTTAAATCAATATTAAATTACTTGAAAACTGATTGATATGGTTTACTCACAAAATTATTATTTTTTATAGTTTTTGTAATAAATGATTTTCTCTTAGATACAAAAATAAAACGGCATTTATGTATTTATGTCAATAAAATTAGTCTATATTGTGTGAGGTTAGAAATAAAATACAAAATCTGGCTAATGCCATCATCTTAGGTTAAATGTCATGGTCACACATATCTTTGACTGTAATTAAAACTTGTAAATTTTTTGTTAAATCACTGTTTATACATTGAGGTAATTATATAAATCTTTTAATGTAACAATGTAGTTGACAAAAACCAAACATATGTTAAACCCCATTGCAGTTAGATGTAGATAGTGAAATTAGTAGGATTGGTATAATAAAGTATTTAGTTATTATTTTAGACACATTGACAGTTCGCAATCAGCAACCACTACCTAAGTAAATGTGATGTTAGTGTGTAACCTAGATGATAATTAAAAAATGAATAAATGAACTTCATTTTAACCGAGTTAACTGTTTTAGAGTCTTACTCTACATTAACGTTTGTAGTCAAATACATATTGTCTGTGAACTATAAGTTTAATGTTGCTAACTTAGTAGATTTCTCTCAGTAACTCACCGTGTTTGGATATTACTATTTTTGGTTTTTTTTTTTACACAACTGTCCACTTCGAGAAATGTTTAACGAATTCATATTTACGTCGTACGATTCGAGTGGACACGTAAGACGCATCAAAGTGTAAACTATCCTTCGACATAAAATAATAATACGATATCGGAAAAGAAAAACGAACGCTGTAGACTGATTTGGTTCAAAAATTAAGTGCTCGTGACGACACTGCAACAACGTGAATACGCGTTATAAGAAGACCAACCCATCCATTAACCAGTAAACGGAAAATAATACTTTTTTTTCGTTTCGAATTTTCACTTTAGAGATTAGGTGGGACGCGCGAACGCGATCCCCGCTACCAAAAATTACGCGTCCGAGGTATTCGCATTAGGAATACTCGCAGGGGTCAACCAGCCCGGTGTGCAATGGGCAAGTCTCGTCCTGGAGGAACCGCCTCGTTGATCACGGTTAACCTCGACGCCAAGTAAGTATGCCGCGCGGGTGTATGAACGTCGTACTTATGACGGCAGGCTTCCGCGCGACCGTTGCGGAAGCGTACAGCACACCGACCGCAACGTATCGTACGATCAACGGTTTCCGGTCCGACCACCGCCGTCCGAGACGTCTTTTCGACATAGGTCTGCAAATTCCGGGATGTCGGCCACACGCCGGGCACGTTTCCCGCGGCCGAAATGATGGCCACGGCCTGTCGGCCGCATTCGTCCCTAAACGATTGCGTCTGTCGGCGCCATCTACCAGCCGTAATCATCGAACTCCGGACGGCCGCTCGTCGATCACAGGTCTCGTTATTAGTCCGCCAAATCGTTGCTAACGTATTCTACAACACGACCGACGTAACGCGATTGCGGTTTGCACGTTCTAATATTTTAATTTATCAATATCATTATCAACGTAATATTTATTTAAATAGTGTGTTATAATTTTATTCATTAGTAGACAACTTTTGTAATCGACGACGACTTGTTCAGTAAATTTTGTTTTTATAAATCAATCGATCTAATCGTAGGTTTTACTGCAAAAATCGGTCGAGTTTACTTTTTGAAACCTTTATTATAGTGAAAATGTTTAAGTTTTACAATTTACAGTTATATTTAATCTTTTTTTTAATAAATTATGAGTTCTTTGTAAAATACTGAACATTATTGGTTTGTCTATGTTTTAAACACATTTAAAAAAAATTCATTGAACTTGAACCGACATGAACTAAACAATTTTCCCTTTTTTTTTTTTTTTAAAAATATTAATATTGTGTTAGATATTTATAATAAAATAAAACCATACTTTACATTAACTAAATTTTGGAATGTCTGCATAATTATTAATTTTATTATATTACCCAATACCATACATTATTATGCAATTAAAGTTATTCTCGCAAATGTAAGAATTTAAGATAATCTCGATTCACGGTTGATATTACATAAATCATCTTTAAAAATACAATAATAATTGACAAGCATTATGTTACCAAAAATCTTGCCTCCCTAATTTGCAGTTTTTTGCATTATAGTAGATTAGCAACATATAATATTTTACTCGTAATTGTGAATATTATAGAATTGTCAATTTATGAGAATTAATATGATCGAGTAAGGTAAAAAATAAAAATGTATATTTGTTGGTTATAAAATGTTAGATAACAGAATTACAAGGCAGTATTATCACATAAGACATTTTGTAGGTACATGTTATGAACGGGGAACTATTATGAAATTGAAAGTGTTTGAGAATGTCATGAAATTACATTTCCATATTTCATTTTAATTATCTTACAAATCATAATCATATTTTAATTTCAAGAATTACTTTTATAAGAATTATCATATTAACCGTAAAGAATAATATTCTTTATTCTTTTGATCCTTATTAATATTAATATTACACTGAAACATTCCAGACTTATTCGATTACAACCGAAGTGGGAAATGTAAATCAATTTATTAAATCAATTTCAGCTAAGGCTAACAGTTAAATGTTACTAAAATAATGAAAATTTCTCGTTGACGAACGATGAAAGCAGATTTCTTTGATGAAAGATGTAATAAAAAAAACGTTTTGTTTGGACTATGATTTCCTACGTTGTCACTAGATGGCTATACAGTGCACGTGAAATATTGGAAAACTTAGTAAATGATTTTCAAAAACAATTGTCATAATTCTCAAAGATTTAATAACAAATTGTAATAGAATTGTTGTTATAATACATATTATTATGTATGCGGTCATTTACACTATTACATCAACTTAATATTATCGTGTAGGTATTCTACGCGAACGGCACGATCAGCTCTGATGACCGATAACTTTTGTATTGACTTGTTAAGGTACGTGGAAACTGGTTTCGAATTGAAAAACCGTAGCCGTAGCACCGTCATATAATCCCAAACATTAGAATTGTACACGATTTGTCAAGTTAAGTCGACTGTTGTGGCGAATTCAATAACCGTTAGGCGTTTAGTAGCAAATTTTGTCGTTGCAAAAATCAGCCGTCAGATAGCGCGCCCGTTAGAGATCGTTTGAAACTGATCGGCGGCCGACGGACACTGGCCCAGAATTATGTACTTTGAGCCCTATAAATGGGCTCTGGACGTTTTGACGTTAGAAACTAAACTCTGAAAGTGTCGGAAAAGGTACCGGGTCGGTTAACGGAGTTGCAATGTGAACAAGGTTGACGGTTTTTTCAGCGCGCTGCACACTTCGGTAGGATACCGAATGGCATATTATGTCTGCCGTCGGCCGGATCGAGCATACTTACCTGGCGTGGAGGTCAACCGTGATCAATTAGGCGGTTCCTCCAGGGTGAGGCCCGGTCATTGCACACCGATTGGGTTGACCCCTGCGAGTATCCCTAATGTGGATACCTCGGACGCATAATTTTTGGTAGCTGGGACTGCGTTCGCGCCGTCCCTTACATTTATTTGAATTAATAACACCCCTAATCGTCGATGTGAGTACGTCTGGTGCGCCCGGTGCTGGTCGTATGTCCTGATGGGCAGCAACTCGTATACTCTTCGTCTGTGTTTGCGTGCCTGTCGTCAAGTATAATTTTATATTTATCGGCGTTTCAGAATAGAGTTAACGGAGATCAACCTTATTACTTTTTATTTCAATTCCCATACGTTTAAAATATTCAAGTAATTATTGAGGTTTAGTGATTGTAACTTATATTGAATACATGGAATCATTGTACTAATATGACATAATATAATCTTATTGAAGTTTAAACGTTAATCCGAAAAATGTTTACTTTTTAATTCTTATGAATTTATACCAAACAAGAAAACAATTCCGTATCGGTATAATCGGTTTATAAAATGTATTTATAAATATTATTATACATTACTTCCATATTTAATTTTCACCTTTAAAATAATGAAATATATTCAACTATTATCATATTATAGGTATTTTTATTAGAATAATAAAAATCATAAAATCGATTACCGAAGTCTGATAGTAGTACCTACCTCGTTTGTTATGCACTGCGCACCGGCGTGATATTTGCATAATGCACAAACATAAACGTGCGTGCAATGAATGAAAAATCGTAGAACAATGCAAACGGCGTCTGGGACCCTGTTCTCGAAAGTATACAATAAATT
This sequence comes from Rhopalosiphum nymphaeae, assembly GCA_036289425.1. Lineage (NCBI taxonomy): Eukaryota > Metazoa > Arthropoda > Insecta > Hemiptera > Aphididae > Rhopalosiphum > Rhopalosiphum nymphaeae. The sequence continues at coordinate 3,666,214 of JAZAQC010000012.1, read as the reverse complement.
TTGAAAGTAATGTAAATTCTAAAATAGCATCATGGAATAAAAAATTTTAAAAGATAGTAAATAGTTGTACGGTTTAGTTGGACGATGGTCAGAGTCACAATATAGTAGATTGCACATAGTATATGGTGGTATTATTGTGATATTAAACAATTCAAAGAATGTGAACAAACTATGAGTCGTTATAAAATTATGATTGATGAATAAATAAAATTTTCACTATAAAAAACATAGACCACTGATTTTATGTGTACATAATTGTATAGTTATTGTTTAAAAACTACGTTTAGATTAAAAGAAAGTATACATTATCGTAAATCGTAATATTATAATTGGTGGTTTTATAATAGACAGTAAAATTACGTTTACATTTTTTTTCTACATAAAGCGATTATGATTGTTCAACAAAAATATTCTTGCATAAATAAAAATTGTAAAATAGTATAAAATATAGGTAAGTGCATTTATTTGTTTAAAAAATTGTAATTATTTTAATTATAAATATGTACTCATCTGTTACCTACATATATTGTACCTGCGCCCATTATTGTCGATCATAATTATTATGTTTCGACGGTAAGTTATTTTCAAAATTTTATTTTTAAATTTGGTGATGACTGAATTTAGTTTTTATATGACATTAATAGTGTGTACCTATATAATTATGTACGAAAGAAATTAGAAAAATAATTGTGGCCAAAATTAAAATAGGAATTTTAATTATTTACAAGTGTAGGATTATGCTTAAAATTCATATTTTCATTAACTGCTATTTATTGCCGTACAAGCCAAGTTTACAACAAAAAAGATTAATGCTGGCTAAATTTTCATTTGTTAAGGAAACAATAATTTTTTAGATAAATTATTCACTATAGGACATAGTTAAGGTCAATTTAATATATTATATTAAGGCTTTTATGCTTGCTATTACTACGAGACCCGAATTCATTGAATAGGAGAGATTCGTACTTGATGGGTACGTACTTTAAATTGCCTATGCCAAGCTCCGAGTACAAGATTTATTTTGTTTGATGTACATTGTAAATATATACAACCATAGATAGCGCCATGTGTTTCGTAATAAAAATTATAGTATCTCATTCATTATAAATTTCTAATTACTTAATAATATTATCGGTATCATAATCTATATAATATAATATTGTATATTTTAAAATTAATGATTATTAATTACCTATTATATACATGTTATAAAGGTTTTGCAATGGTTAATTTGGGTAGAAAATACATTGATTAATAGATATAGTATTATGATATATACAAATTACTTTAATAAATTATAAGATAATTAATTTAATACGTAATCCGATTTCAAGCGTAGAAAGTTTGTTAGTCTTATACGATTAGGTATATTATTATACGTATAGCTATGGTTTAATTACAGAGGGTGATTTATCAAGCATATTTACTTACTTTTTTCTTTAATTATGCAATTATTCAAAATCTGATATTTGGAATTTTTAAATAAACATTATTGAGGACTTATTTTTTCGAATACCTATTTAGGATTTTTGTACCATTATAATAGTATCTTAATGCGATACCATTTTTCATATTGAGAACCTCCTTTTTACCTAAAATTATCCAGTAGATTATTTTGAACATTTTGATTCTAAATTAGATACATTATAATATTAAAATTCACACGAATAGTTTTCGACTTATACATTTTTATGTAGGTAAATTACACATGCTAAACATAACAGTACATGAAACTATCCCAATACTCTACTAGGATTATATATAAAATTAAAATAAAGGTAAATTAAATATTTGTTTAGACAAGCTCTTTATATTCTTATTAGATTAGTTATATTTAGACAATAAATTGTAAATTATAAAATGCTTATAGTGTAATATAATTATTATTATTTTGAAATCAATTAAAAAGCCAATAATACCTACTCTCTCTATTTATCTATTATTTAACTTTGTTTCGTAAATATAAATAAATACATATTACATATGTAATATATTTTATGTGTAATTATGTAGGTATACTGTTTAAGTTTTAAACATATTATTTATTATCGTTAGTACACAATGCTTAATAACTCGAAACTGTTTGTTCGAATTTTGATTTATAGAAACATTAACATATTTTTTCAAAAAAATAATCTGCTGTATAATTTAAAGTAAAACAGGGTGATTATCATTTGAATAACAGAAGTTTGTATCGTTTAAATGGTTAGGTTAGGTTTAAACGGTACTGTAACGTCTCCTCTTAAATATTTTAAGTATTCAAAATTATGGTCTTAAATTTAATTTTTGAAGTGTTTTTACTATTGTTAGTGAACAATTTCCTCCATAAACTATTCAAGTGCTATAAAACTTGAACCTGGTAACCTACTAACTTCTTGTTTTAAAATAACAAATTTTAAGTATACTTTAATAAATATTAATAAAAAAAAAATTGGTCGATGACAAACATTTACAAAAATAAAACAACGTAAAGCCTTAAATTAATACATTCATCGTTTCATCAGAAAAACACAGTAATACTTAATCGGTACATTTTACGTAGGCAGAACCGTTGTAATACCTACCTATTACAATTTGTTATTACTTATTATACATATATTAATATACTTTTTCAGGTAAAGTTTAAAATATTCACAATATAATGAGAATTGATAAATATATAATGTATTATAAAACTAATAGGTAGGAATTAATAGATAGTAGCGATATTTACATTTTACGAAACGAATTCGTGCATTTTAAATAAAGATAAAAACCTTAAAACAATTTAACCAATCATAAACTACCATAATGTTTCTAATGTCAGCGTCCAGTTTCATGATATCGCAGGTCCTTAGTATAAATGCATAATATTTAATAACATTTCACGGTCCACAGTAGATAAATCGGTTACACTAGCAATATATTTTTATTTATTCATTTATTTTTCTTTTGTATACCATCCAAATTTGACACGAGAGTCACGGATTTGGTGGCGCGGATAGTGGCCTTGTCTTGTGAGACTAGCGGGAAAACCCATTAATCTAATGTACCCCGGCGGCAGCCCTATGGTTGGCGATTATAGTGCAGTCTGCTGGCATTCGTATGTGCAGTGTATATAACCGGCATTATCGCACAACGCGTTTTTTTTCGATCACGACGTAGGCGTCATTAGTAAATCGTATATTATATTATATATATAATATATATATATATGTACATTAAAAAAATGTGCATTTCGGAATTTCCGTCCAACCAGGATAAAAAAAAAAAAAACTAATAAATAAAAACTAGAAAACTGAGCGTTTTTCGATTAGACTTCGTGAAATATATGTGCTGCGACGTTCATTTTTATGTAGTAGATAATTATAGTATACGCATAACTTGATCGTTAAAAATTATTTTGTCAAAAATTTACAAAATTACTTAAACCATTCACAATAAATGATGGGATATACCTGAATGTAATAGGTTTATAAGTAGCAAAAACTATTTTAATAATTATAATTAAATATACGTATTTTTTTGAGTCCTGAACATAAATATTTTCTATGGTTGTACGTTTATGAGATAAAACGGCAGATTATCCCAATCGTTTACTAAAAATCGTACAAAATTGTACAGAAAATATTAAAGTTAAAAATTTCAAGCTATAATCTATAGTTATTTATGCTTAATTTGGTCCAAAAAAATTAAAATTAAAAGTAAAATATTTTAAATGTTATTTTTATTGGGTCTTTGCCGTTGATATTCATTTTCACTGAACAATATTTAGATGTTTCATGTATTCCATTAGAAATTTTTCATGATTAAATTTTGTACGAAATGTGTTAGAAAAAGACCGTTTAGTCCAAAATATAATTTATTAAATTATTATATTGTAAATTAATCAAATTATATTAAAATAGGTCGTTGTGAAAAGGAAATACAAATACAATCGCTCAACACTTGTTGGTTCTTAATTTAGATGATTTTAGCTTTTGTGTGCGGTAATCACTGATCTTAGTTTTTTTAGTAATTGTAATAGTAATATGTCGCTTATTTTACTTGTTTTACATAATTTTTAATACATTTATTTAAAAATTCACTTTAATTCATCGAAAGTGTAAGAATAAATAATTATTATTTTGTGCAATATGGTATATATATATAGTGAAACTTCCATATAACGAACTTCCAGTTAACGAAATTTTCTATTTAACGAATTATTTTTGAAAACCATGACCTTCATTGTTAATTACACGTAAATTTATCTCCAAATAACGAATCTGATGTTTCTATATAACGAAATAATTATTCGATAAAACTCACTGATTATTTCTTTAAAATTACATTTCAGGTTAAAAATTAAATTAAACTGTATTATGATTTTTTTATTTTTTTTTTTACATAATTCACTAATTATTTCTTTTGAATTATAAAATTAAAAATTAAATTAAACTGTAATATGATATTTGATGTTTTTTTTTACATAATATATACAACATTATAAGTATATACATACATACATACATACATACATACATACATATATATTTAAATTTAAAAAAAAAGTTGAAAAAAATACGTAATTCTATTTAACGAATTCCTCTATATTACGATTTTTTTTTTTGCTATTCGACTTCGTTATATGGAAGTTTCATATTGTTATGATATAATATCGTTCAAATAGTTAAATATACTGAAAATTTTGGAATAAACAATATAACACATTCAGTTAATATGATTTTAATTATAACGTCTAGAGAACTTAATGGCATAAACAGTCGATAACCGGTCGAATAGTAGATTTTTTTTTTAATCGTTATAAGTTGTGAGCGGCGACATCGTTAATGCGCGTATATGGTAATGGAATGCTAATTGCAAATTGTACAGAAATATGATAACAGAAAATTATAATATGATGTAAAATGAATGGCTGATAGGTAAACATGACGAATTTGTACATTCATTATTTTTATTTCATTCATATTGACGAATGTGTCTACCGTAAATTCCAATACTATACATTTATAATTAATGATTAATCATTTATTAGTGGATGGTCAGACATATACTATACTAATTAATGTAACTGTTTGTCATTAACAAAAACTGTTTGTCTACTGTTAGGTCGTTATAGGTGACTAGTTACTATACCAAGTTCATTTATAGATTTCAGAAAAAAAAATTATAAATAATTAGTCCAGACTGTAGAAACATATAGCCAATAAAAAATCTATAATTTAGATATAAATTATTCCAATTTTTTTCAATATTATTTACTATTCATATAATAGTTATTTAAGAAGAAGAAAAAAAATTGCACTAGCAAGATTGTGAAAAATTCAAAGTTTTGACTAGATGATCCTTCAAGATTATATTTTTACAAACATATAGGGGTTTAAAAAAGTAATTAGCAAGTCCCTCGCTAAAATTATCAATCTAAATTTCAATGTGGCTTGTTATAAAAATAACGATATATTTGTATATTGATACAAATTTACTTAACTTTTGTCTTATCTTAATAATTTACTAACTAAAACTCACAGACTCTAAGAAGATGCATAACCAAATTATTCACATGCACTAATTTTCAATTCATCTCAAATGTTTGTCAACAGTTATAACTCAAATAACTTTAGGAGCAATGGATCATATTTCACATTATTTTCCATTGTACGAATTATAATTATTACTATAAAAATATATAACTAAACTATAGAAAATTAATTATTTATATAAATTAAATAGGATGTATACTAACTAGTAATTGTTGATAAAAATGTATTATAAAATATTCTATGTAATGTCTTATTCGTAATTTAATTTTATATTGTACCTACACTTATACTATAGACATTATACCTGAATATTGTTACGTCTTTATTATTTGTTCAGAGGTATTTATTGCTAATTCATTTCAATTAAATTGGAATCGCACAATAATATATTTAGAAAAATATAGTATTTTAAATATTTCATATTTTTATTACATAGTCTATAATAGGAGGGTATTATACATTTATACATGGCTATATATAAAATAATATTATAATTATATATAATATTATTATAATCATTGAATTTCAACTTCTTTGAATTAATTGATTAGGTAATAATTTATTATTCTGCATGTAGTATACTTCTATATTTTATATGACACCAAGGTAGTTCACGGCGTAAGATTGGCATCACGATCAGGATTGCATGGTAAAACATTACAAGATACTTATTAAAAATATTAATTTAGTTATTTTATGACTTATATTACATTTTCAGAAGCGTTTTAAATAAAATGATTATATATATATATATATATATATATATATAGATAAGTAGGTTATATTTCTAAATTATAAATGTATGTAACTATAATATCATATAAATGTTTTTGAATTAATTGTAAATTAGATTTAAACAGGAATTTTGATTTTGATTCTAGAACTAAAATCATAATTCTTTATATTTCATGTATGTGTATACATAACCAATTATTTCATAATTATTTTAGGAAAAATAAGATTGATTAAGACAGTTTTTATTAAAATATTCTTAAAAATAATAATGAAATATTAAAGAATCAAAAATAATTTTCAAAATGTTTGTTTTAGTATAATATATAATAATCAATAGATTTGTTAAAAAATAAACCCTTGATAAATAATAAAAACATACAATTATGCATAATTTAAATAGTTAATTTTTTTACTTGAATCAAAAAACAACAGATATTTTGTATACACTTAGGTTCCATAATAGTTCATACAGACATAAATAGAAGAAGCATGTTAAGTGTAGTTTTTATATACAAGCCTTTAACATATACTTATACAATTTATTTGAAACGCTGCAAATGATAATTGCTAAGTAATAAAAAAAACAACAATAAATTATAATATTAAGTATCAACAGTGTATTTTTTAATTATCATAAACCTAGTACATTATATCGAGCAATATTTGTTTGTTAAAAATGTTGATTATAATTAATAAATGTATTTTTATCACATCAGCAATATTAAACTATTCAGTAAATGTAAAATATTGAAATATGTGTAAGATTTTTTCATTTTAATTATTATTTTAGTTACATTAAAAATGTCTATAATTTTACTGTAAGACGAAGTAGCTGATTAATCACGGTTAAGTTGAAAAATAATATATGTAATTATTGTTGTAATAGAAATTCAGAAAAATTTGTATGAATTTATTTGCAATTGATATAAAGTACCTACTACTTATGTCAAGTTTACTATTATAGTATATTAGTATACGTTTTGAAATATAGGTAGGTATTTATCACCTTTTATACTACTTACATATAACCGTGCAAAACTCTGTGAAAATTCACAACCTTGCTATTTTATATGTATTGTCATTGCTCGATTTTAACTTAATTAAACGATTTAGTTAATTTCTCAATATATTATATTATATGCTCTGTAAAATCCTATGCGTCCTACCTAGTACCTATAATGTTTTTATCGTTAGTTTAGAGTACTACAAACAGCACATATATACACGCGCGCGCGCATATATATATAATATGCAGTATCGTCACGTTGTATTCGAGCTCTTGGTTAATATGTTTTTTCAACCGTACTATGTCCGTACTGCAGCAATTTATACAACGATAACGTTACAGTGAATCGAATTTTCTGTCGGCAATAACATAGGTAGTCTGCAGTAGTTTATATTGGTTACTAATACTACTACAGCTAAGTTTTATATTCCCAAGTATTTGTACGTACTCGCGTATTGGTACAGCGCGCACACGATGTCACGTTCTTCTGCAATATTTATGGGTATACACTATAGTGGACTCGATCGAACACAATAATATGTAGTGTATACATGATGCGTGTTTATTTACTTGGTTCGATTTTGCTCGTCGGTTGTATTATAATGCTGTACGACATGCTACTAAACTTAAACGATCTACTCTGTTTGATTCGGTTTTGTGCGTGCGGGTAGAGCGGATATAAATTAATCACTCCTAACGGCTGCGGTGTGTACGGTCGGACATGCATAACATAATACATAATAATACATATAACGCGCGTACAGCGTAGGCGAACGTAACCGGATTGATTTACTTTTGCTTTTTATAGAAGCTTACATTTTTTTCTTTATGTATCGTTGGATACCTATAATGCTCGCATAGTCTTTTTTTTTTTTTTTTTTTTTATCAAATATAATAAAATTCGGGCTAGGCCGGTTTTTTTGTTTTCAAGCCGACCGGTACACGTATTGTCAGAATGGATATTCTTCTTCTTCTTTTTTTTTTTTTTTAATGATATATTGTGTATAATATCGTATGTTAATATGTACACGCGTGTGTTTCTATCAGGCTAAACCGTGCACGCCATATCTGATGATTAAACATTTTTAACTGCAGTTTGCACGATGGTCGGAGCCGCGCGATGACGTATAAACATTACAAATTATAATATATATTATATACGTTATATTTAAATACTGAAAAAAGTAATAATATCGTATGTTTATTATATATATACATCATGGGGCTGGATAGATAATCTTCACGAATTGACCTTCAAATGGACTAAATCGTTTTTTCCAGCATTCAGCGGACATGCTGGAATATAATATATGTATACAGTATACACCTATAACCCATAGATTATGAAAACTGAAATACGCTCGGATAGTATGTATACATAATTATATATTATGTAGTATTTAGTATATTCTTTAATGTTGTCGTGCATCGCATATTGGTCTATCCGTACCGACTTAAAAATAATGTGGTTAAAAAACTACTGCATTACGAAAAAGAAGAATTGTTTATTGTGATTTTATATTAGAACAATAATTTCATTAAAAGAATGTTTAAACAAAATATAGTACACATCGAGTAACGTATATCCGTTATACCCATTAAAACATACTTTATTCTAGAATTGACCAAAGCCCCCTCAAAAATATCAAGGCTGTGCTCCCACAATTATGTATGACAAATTGTTTGTCAATGTTCTACTCCCCCCCCCCCCCAAACCACTATATAATTTAATCATGTTATCGCTATGCATATATAATATGACTTTTTTAACCGTGATAAATTCAAAGTAAAGATTTGAACGCTAAAATTCTATAAAACATTATCCTCGAGTCAATAAAAAATATCCTACCGATGTTATCGTCGTAGCAGTATTCTAACGTAAACGATAGATAATATAGTTGTTCGTAGTTTCGAAGCTCTATCGTTATTTAGTGTTATGTGAAACATGTTTGTAATTATGAGTTTATTCCTATTAATATTACTCTTTTTTTTTTATATAGCTGCATATGTGATTATTATGTGTACCTATACCTATATATAACGTATAAGTTTCAGCGTAGGACATAACGAGTTTAGTTCATATTTGAATATAGATTACAACTGTTGAAACATTTTATCGATCCGCACATGTGGTTAACTATACGTACGTCCGTTGTTATTACGATAAGTTTAAATAAAATGTATCATGACTATTCAACCTGATGATGACATTATTGAAATTAAGTAGTTAAATAACGGCAACGGAGGTTTGCATAGATTTAAAACACCAATTTCAACTATTTGATAGATATAGATCTATAGAATAATATAATGTTGAACATATTATGCAAGTTGGATAGGAATGATAGGATTAAAATACCGATATTATACGTATATGTGATCAATGACCATGCGTAATATTTAATAGTAATACCTATAATGTATATAGTTAAAGAATTATGTCTTATTAGTGTTTAATACATGTATCATTACCGTGTTTATTTGGATATTATATACGAGCACAATTTTAGTGACCTAATGTAGCTGTTTCAAAAAAAAAAAAAAAAATCAATCAATCTGTATTTGTTTTAAGTTATATAGGCACTATGATAATGGTTAATCTATGAATTAATAACCGTATTTACACTTTACAAATAACTCTAATATTATTAAATACGTATGATTGTATGACTACCGCGGTCCATGGTTGGTTAGATAACCTGGTTTATTGAACATATAATTTTATACATGATTATTAATTTTGATTATAAGTTTAAAAAAATTACAGCCAATATGCGATTGAAAATTAATATTTATTAATTAATAGAAACTTATAAATACATTGCCGTTTACGTTTATTTATATTTTTAAAAGTAAAGTTCATAAACATGAATAATCTACAATTTACGTTTTAATTAATAAATATATATTTTTAATTTTTAATCCCGGTCTACTAATTATAATAGTTCACTAATATTAATTATTTGCAGAGCCATATATTTATTGGTTTGGCGGTATATATGTATTTTAAAAATGTTCCTCAGTAACGTCGTTTCTCAAAAAGTGGCTAAAAATGAGTGTTATTATTTTTTTATTGTTTTTCCAAATTTCTAGGTTACTGTTATTTAAATAAAACGATGCAATATTATTAGATGTGTCTTAGAATAATCAAAATATATTCGTAGTCTTAAATTATATGTGTTGAGTTTTAATATTTAAGACTTAGAGTCTTAAAAATATGTTTATTTATTTAAAACTGAAATATTATTAATGTTAAATTGTTTATATTTCTTCAAAGTTTAAAGTTAATATGCTCGTTATTGTAAAAGTGTAACTATTTTGCGATTAAGCATTATATATTGACATTACAAGATATTTAACATATACGTATAGTTATAATTTATTTAAAAATGTACTAATAAACTTTATTTTTTCTATAGTTAAAATAGATACGTTACACGAAAAAACATTGGGATAGTATAATTAAAGTGTTACAGTTAGTGTACTAATGTTTGTAGTTTTCTTCTTACATACTAAAAATGATTAAATATATTACATATTATATTTTATAAAGTCGAAAAATATTATATCAACAACGTCCAGTAATTATTAAACAGCGAATATTGCGGTTATTAGTATTTTATTTATAATAACATGAAACCATCAGATACCCTGCAGCTGTCGCTCTCTGTGCATTCCATTTCACAATGTATACTTAAATATTCTTCGTTTATACTACATTGATGAAAATGATAAGTAAAAAGGATGAATTTAAATTTAGGATAAATTAAGTCACAATTATTGATTGCAGCAGTCTATAAAGTTTGACGTTTAACGCGTTTACATAATTTAATAAACTCGTATATTATATTATGCTATTTGTATTTGCATATGAATAATTATTAAACTAGGTACATATACTTGTTTGTGTGAACATTTATCTTCATATGATAATTTATTATATTATATTAACACAGTTATTTTAAATTATAGGCCACGATGGTGAAATTCTATATTGGCTATTACAGCTATTTTTTAGTATTATGGTATATTGGAAAAAATATAGCTTTCGCAGTAAATTAATATAATATTATGTATGTTTGTTCATTTTAATTTTGTTGCCCCATTTAATGTTTTTTCACATATTTTAATATAAAATATATATAACATTTTATATCAGTTTATTATTATTTATATACGATTCAATAACTTCATTTTTAAAAATTTACAATTTGAGTGTTTTATGGTTGTATAACTCAATACGTGTTTTATATTTATAACAATGTTAAAAAGTTTCTTTTTTATTGCAAGTTTATTATTTTATATTATTTATTATTGTGTTACGACGAAGTACACACTATATAGTATCTAGTATATCTACATATTATCTATATGTATTAGATAATAAAATTGTTCAGTTTAATAATCATTTTTCTAAGAGTTGATATTATACAATATATATCATAAATATAACTTTTAATATAAATATTATGATTTATGTAACTTGGACTTTTAATTTGAACTTATAGTTTTGGTTAAGTGTTACTACGTTAATCATTCTATATCTATATTTATTTTTTTTAATTTTTGTTTATAATTTCGAAACTTCTTTGGTTATGATTAGTTTATAGATAGGTGTGTTACGCATCGTTTATATTGTAATTTAAAGTGTATCCTTGTATCTTTATTAAAATTAGTATTTAGAACATCACGACCATGAGGATGATTTCGATTTCGATATAATTATGTAGGCAGTAGTTCCAATTTTAACTGGTATAGGTATTAGTTTTAAATGTGAAACGAAAAATCCGATTTAGGTGATATAATATTATACCGTGTTGTTACACTATTAAAGAGATTTTAACAACATCAAAAACAGTTATGATTCGGATGCACTTTGAACGCCTACTTATAAAATAAATTAAAGATGCCACTCAAAATACGTTTATAAATTATAACTGTCAAAACATTAATGGATTTTATGCGTTTCGCGATTCGAATACGAATACTAAATGTGTAATAGTAATGTTATTATTGTTTACTTGCAGCGAAAGACTAACCCTAGATTTTTGCATTATAAGAGTATAGTGTTTATTTTATTTGCAGTTTGCATAATTTTTGTAAGAAACTCGTGGGTGATAGATGTTCGGTGTAGCAGAATTCAACAACCCGGCGGTCGATGTTCTGATTGTACATCGGGTGCATAATAATATTGCGTTGCGGGACTGCAGCTGCTGTATGACGGACGACTGGACGTGTCTCGACTCGTTTTGTGACTTCAACCATCGGTGTTTAGTTTTTGAGTACCTATCTATAGGCAGTATTATAGTGAATGCTGCAATAACCACGTAGGCGATATACAGTACACAATATGAAATGTTAGTCTGTATATATAGAATATAGGTAGGTATGTCATGTATTACGTGATAAAAAATGGACGGTAATTAGTCGTACTTATTCAAAGTCTAAATTAATAATAATCGACGTGGTAATATGCGTAAACATCATCTGTCGTGCACCCGTGTAACCTAAGTTATTCTCCCCCGCCGACCGTTGCGTCATAAGGTGGCAGCGCACTCAGTGTTCGTGGATAATAATATAATAATAATGTTATGAACGCGCGTAGGCTGTCCAAACACTACTTGAAAGTACCTACACGAACGAAAGACACGGACGTAGTCTGTACATTATATTATATTATAGTTTTTCTCGATCCGATTATGTGATTTGATTATTATTATTATTATTTTACAGAAGATCTCAAGGACAACGGAAACGTTGATTTTAATTTTTACCTATAAATATATTTTTCGTATTATACACGCTCATAGGTGCATAACGTCATAAAATTACCATTATACCATTATTACACGTCGAATATGCGTGGTCCTAAATTAGGGGGTTTATCGAGTTTACACGTCAAGGGGGCAAACAATTGTTGCGTATATAGGTAATTTAGTGTTTTTAATATTCATAATGTTATTATTATATAACCTGAGCTTGACTCGAAACTATTTTCTTTAGAAAATATTATCCATTAAGAGAATCGTTAAAATCCAAGGTAGGTTTGAGTACTAGCTAGGTTTTATCTTGTAATCTTGACTCTTGAGTAGCTTACAAATGCGTATTTATAATATTTCTTATTATCTTAAGATAATATTTCGGGAAAAAAAGCAGACTTCGTTTACAATTTAAATGTTGTTGCTAAACACATATTTTACACTAATATATACAAAATTCAATTATTACAAACGTATTTTGTTATTGGGCAGTCAGAAAATCAGTTACTTATGAAGAATTTATTTTTATTGGAAATTATATAGGTACCTATCTAAATGTATTGCCTAACGCTACATCTAGTACAATAAATATAATGACGAAATTAAGTTATTTGTTGTAATTTGACTGTCACGAATTAAACTTACACATTTAGAATTAAATCAATATTTTCTCTAAGGTAAATTTTTTAAATACTTTTTCATGGTTTATAAATACAACATTTTTGAAATATACATCGCGTTTTATTACATAGTTATAGATAAAAATAATAATTTTATATCAAATGATTTAGTTTATTTTTTGTTACTCACGATAAATACTGCAGAACGCAGGTTGCAGAATAACTGTATAAACAATCACGATTCTATATGTATATAGATATCTTATAGTTGCAATCTATAGACTATAGTGTATAAAGTATAGTATTATAATTCTAAACAGACAACAGTTATATCATACATATACTATATAGTACATAGTTATAATGTATGTTTGTTCAGTTATTGACACTAACTTAAGTATTACTCGTGTCTCTTGTCATGTACCTATTGTTAAACTTCTTAATATCAATAGCCAGTAATATAGTATTATAATAAATAAATTATGTAGTGGATTTGAAGAGGCCCGAACCACTTCCAACTGTTGTGGTATGAAACTATGTTTTATAATTATTTTATTGCAATGGAAAAAATCGAATATAAAAGGACCAATGTCAAAAGATATTGTTTTAATTTAAATTTACTCTAGCTCAAATTTTATTTAAAAAATGGATAAGCTTAAACCAAACATTAGATATTATGTGTAATGAGTAGATATTAATAATAAACAAATATATTTTTTATATTAACGTTTTAGTGTTTTTGATTTTATTGAATGAGATATAATTAAATAGATAAATTATAATACCAAATAGAATTTCTTTTTTTAATTAAATAAAATAATTATTAAATATATTTTAGTTTAGAGTTTATGTACGTATATTATTATTTAATCATCTTTACTCATTCTCAGTTTGATAGCAACTCAAACAGACCCATTTTAGTATATAGTCAGTTCAAAAATATTCTAACTTGATTGTTTGATCACTATATAACTTCTTTTAAAAAACTAGTTAAGAATTGCAAAATGTGAATACGTCTGTGCAATATAAGTTCTCATACGATATTATATAGCAGATACAATTTAGTCAAACGCGTACCGCGTACGTTCGTACATCAGTTTACGAAAATTTAAATTATGTCATTTTTTAGGTTCAAAATTATATTTTTACACGAAAATGACTAATTTTCGATTCTAAAACAAATTCCTTTCCAACTTTATTCAGATTTAGAACTGACAACTTAAATGCAGTCTGTAAGGTTAAATTTTTTTTTGTTTTGTATAAAAAACTGTTTTCTTACGTCTAGTTTTTATTATGTTATAATGTTATTATAATATTATTATATACTGCTTGTACAGTATAGAATGTAATGCATATTTTATTTTCATGTAGGAACTTGTGAGTATTTGTGTTCGACGTTCGTATAAAATAGGAATAGCAAATATAAAAATGTTTGGGGGGCACACGCATAAATATAATAATACCAAGAGTTAACTGGTTTATAGATAAGCAAATTTTAATTTTATAAATAAGATGTGAGCCTCAAGTTGGCTATCCCTGGTATATAAGAACTAATGTACCTATTAGGTTTTTCTTGTAAAAACTTACATATTATTATATGTAACCGGTTACCTGCTATGTTTCGTGTGGGAACTTGCCAAACCTTATACGTTTGTTCTACCAAAAATACGCCTCTGTGTGGTTTTTTTTTTAAGTCAAAAAAAACTGTTTTTATAACTCAGTATAAAATATATACATTTGTATTTAATTAACGTGTTATACATTTTGAAAGTCTGTTTATTATGATTTAGATTTTATGACGTTTGTTTAGAAACATCATATTATAACATTTTATTGCTGGTATATTTAAAAAAAAATACAGTTGAAACAATGATTAATGAATATTCTACGCTGAAAACTAACTAAACGTAGTTTAGTTTGAGAATAGTATAAATGTAAGTAATAGGTATAGGTACTACTTTTGATAATAAATTCATATCAACTTTATTATTTATCATACATAATTAATAAGTATGTTTAGCTAAATGTATAGTTGAAAAATCGTAAAAATACTTCTTAAAGCTTCTGACTATTAAAATATTATAAAAAAAATTGTTTTTGAATGCGAAAATTAAAAAATATAATTTAGCTATAATTGAATAATATTAATAATAATGTAAAGATAATGTATACGACTAAAATCATTTTGAGATTTATCAATTTTAATGCAATGAATATAATAATAATAAAATAGATGTGTAATAAGTATATTCGTTTTGCATCGTCACTATATTAAGCAAATCAGGTCGTCACGTTGTTTTAAATATGCGGTACTCCTCTAAGAACATAAACGACGATGATGATAATGATGATAGGAGTGAGTTTTAACGTAACGTATGTGTTCGTGGTAATAAAAAAGAAAAAAAAATTTTAATAAGTGGATATTACGATATGATTTCTATAATTGTAGATCGACGCTTAAGGCTATTAATCCTAAACGTTAAATTTTGTAAACAAACGATTTAACATTACACAAGATTAGGTAAAATATATAATATATATATATACATACAGAATAAGATATATATTTTATTATTACGTTGGATTTTTAAAGTTGTTGAAAAGTATAATATTATTGTTATCAGATGGCGGGTATCAACAATTGAGAGCCATGCATTATTGTACACTATTTACGAAACATACAAAGTAAAAGTAATTGATTTAATGCTAAGACAAAATATTGTGGATACGTCTTAAATATTAATTAAAAAACTGGTGTGTTTTGTGTACAATAATAATTTACTGAAATGTACCTGTGCCTGCATTATTGTACGCGTAGTAGGCACCTATATATCAAATAAAACACTCAAAACGGACGTGGTACATACCACGGATCATTGACGATTACCAGTTCTTTCTTATAATAATCGCCGCAGGATTAAGATATATGATTTCGGCGTCTTGTGGGCAACAATAATTGAATGTCGTTAACCTCTCGGTTGAATGCGGCTGCATAGTTATTGCATAATACCCACACGTTTCTGTATTAATTTCCTACTTCTTTCGGCTAAAATAATGCATCGCGATAGGCCTAAGTATTTATCGAAGGAAGTGGTTCTACCCTACCTATTCCAGGTACTCGGATGTAACACGAACTTGTAGCCTAACCTTGGCCATGGGTTTACATAAATAGGCTCGAGCAGAAGAAAGTAAAAACAATAATCTTTCTCTCACAGTCCCAAAGTGGTTCTAAAATATAATACAAAAACTATGGAGATTCTGGTGAGTTATATTTTTTAACCTTTATAATTTTATGTCTATTAATATTATCTTTATGAGTAAAATGTGTTTTTGATTTTCGTTTGGACATTTTACGTAAAAATTACTAATCATTTATTTTCTAAACAACGATTAAAAGTTGCATTGTCGTCTTATATTTAGTCTTTTTCATTATTTAATATTACAATATTCTTAATTTTTACTATATAAATTATAATATTGATGAAGTATTAAGTAAAATACAGTAAAGTATCGAATTATTATTTTTATTCGTATGTAATTTTTAAAACTATGAATATTTATGTAAATAATAGTATAATTTATATCATAACCAACATTAACAAACATTTTACTGAATTTATTTTAAACTCATGATTAATTTTAAATATCAACGTTTACTGTAATAATAATTATACCATTTTTTTTACAAGATTATCTAACATCCAATATTAATCTTTAAGAAATTAAGTCATATGGATGTAACTAATAAATAATAATAGTTCATAAACGTACTATATGTATATTGTACATTATATTAATTGTATGTATAGCACTCATTTTAGAGTTTAATTTACTTTCAGAAATATACCTTGATGAGTTTGCTCGTGACGTGTTTGTCAGTGGCGGCAGCTGATCCATTAAAACAAAAACCACAGACATTGAATTCTTTACCTACTAAAAATTCTCAACAGCAAGTAGCTAATGAATTAAAGCCAGATTTTGTACCAATATACCTCTATGCTAGAGAAAATTCATTGGACGGTGATTATAACTTCAAGTGAGATTTCAATATTAATTATATGTTTATATACACCAGGGTTAATACATTAAAAAGATGCAATTTGTTTTGGTTCTGTACTAATTTTATTCTATTTATTTGGTTTATTACTGGTTGGACACTATAAAAATTTAATTTTATATGGGTTATGAATAGTTATGATGGTGTTATAGTGATAGTAAAAATGTCTACATTCTTTTTTTTTCTATTTTATATATATTATAAAATTGGATAAAAAACAATTTTTACCTTTTTTTATTGTGTATATTAGTTTTATCAAACTTATAGTTTGCAATTTAAAGTATTATAAATATGTTAAAAAATAGATAAAATGTGTGCAAGGTCTTACAAATATGAGTATTAACAATATTGTTTATTAATTATTTTTCTATAAAAATAGTATATTATTTTAAAATCTTAAAAAAATATATTCAAATTGCAAAACTATGTACACAGATCTTGGAATTTTTACAACCATTTTGTATTACCTACTAGAAAATTACGATAGCGTGGGAAATTAGATGTAATAACGTGTTGTACAATTTATAGGTTACGGTTGATCAGACGAAACAAACATTAAAAATATGAGTATTGAAGAATCGTATAGCTAGAGATGAATGAGGAATAATTGTCTTTTTATCGTGGGATTTTACGATTATGATTTAGGATAAATCAAATTAGCTAATATTAGTAATTTATGAATTATAATATAATTTTCGTAATATTATGATAACAGGAAAAAGAATAACATAACAATTTATTGTATAATATATTTTTCACAATAAAATTTTTTTTAACCTTGAAAATCCATTATTACTATGTAAATATTTCCATATAATATATTTTGTACACAGTTTTATTATTAATTTGTATAAGTTTATATTGCTTAAAAAAAAGTTAAAAAATGGTTAATAAAAGTTGGAATCGATTTATTTTCATTAAGTAGTAATATTAATATTAATATTAAGTTCTGTGTAATATCGATGCTTAGCTATAATTTGAGTAGATAGCATGGAAATATCTTATAAATAATAGAACTTAGACTTAACATTACCTATCAGTTAAGTATAAAGAACATATAAATAAAAAAGAGCGAATAGATTGAAGAGTATGTTTGAATAATTATAGCCATTCTTAATTTTGCTTATTTTATTGATGTGAATAACAGAGCTTTTAATATAAGATTAGTGTGTCAAAAGTACACAATGAAAAAAAAATTATCTAATAAATAACGAAATTATGATAAATTAATTGTCCAAAGGTTATAACTAAAGCCCGGACTTAAATGCAAAGTTCATCATTTTTTGGTTGATTTTAGACAATACTTTCCAAATACATAATAAACAAATACTCTGAATGAACTTAATATCTTTATTCATTTTTAATTAACTAATATTATTTTTTTATAGTCAATTATTGATTTAATATTTTTATAGAAATGTAAGGTAATATTTATTCAAATATTTTCTTAGATAAAAATGATAGAAACTAAACTTATCGTCTTTTTACATTGAATCCAAATGATAAAATCAGAATTTATATTTCTTGTTTATTTTTTTTTAATTATTAACAAATCACTACTAACAATATTGTTTGTACATACGCGTGCGTGTATTGGATATTAGTATATGAGTATAGTATTATTTTGAAATTCTAACATCCACAAATACAAAAATAAAAATAGCCACAATAAAACATATACAATTACCTGAAAAAGTAAACAACTTCTTATAATATACCAAGAGAATGATCTGATAAGTAATAACGGTGATGAATAATATTATGTATGTACATTTTTCAATGGTTATTCACTATAAAAATAGTATATGCTGTATTATATTATATATTAGTACTGTAATTTTTTATTATTATTTTTGCCCACAAAATATCTATAAAAATAAAATATATAATTTACAGACCCAAAAATCATAATACACAATTTATATATTTGTGCGTTGATAGTTTTATTTTTAATTTTAAGTCAAGATTTTAATTTTGACCGTCTAACTTAAATGTTGAACCACTTTGCGTTGTTTATATAGGTTGTAATAATAATATAATAAAATAATAATAATAAAATAATAATAATAATAATAATAATAATAATAATAATATATAATAATAATATATTAGTTACTGTATCTAAATATTATTTTAAATTTAGTAAACTAGTAAACATGTTAGTGAGTCAAATATAAGCATGATTGAAGTGTACGAATGTACCTACTTACGTAATATAATAAATGTTATGTACTTACTACCTTGGCAATATTTTTGAGACTTGGCCTATAATCTTGGTTATTTATAACAAAAGTGTCTATAAAATTAATGAGACATATTAGAAACAAGTTTTTATTGAATACTAGGTACAGTAGTATAGTATAGTATAGTATAATATTTAATTCATATTATTGTAGCAAAAGTCAGGATATACTCTATCTCCACCTAAAAAGTATCAATGTTTTTTTATCGCATGTAAATGTATTTAAACACGGTTATTTGTAATTTTATCTGCGAGGCTGCAAAATATCTATTATCACATATACATATAATAATTGTAAACGTGTTGATTATTTTATTCTTGTGTGAATGTCGTAAGAGTTGCATATTATTCGTGCAACATTTAATAGTCTTTAATCTGGTTAATATCATTCGTGTTCGTTTATACTTGCATGCATAATTTATATATAAATGTATACTTTCTGTATGTAGATATGAAACCGGAAATGGGATTTTTGCGGAAGAACGTGGCGTTATGTTGAACAAAGGAACGGAAAACGAAGCAAATTCGGTGGTCGGCTCGTACAAGTACGTATCGCCCGAAGGCGTACCGATAGAAGTGACTTACACCGCGGGAGTAGAGGGGTTCCGAGCGTACGGTGCACATCTGCCTGTAGGTCCGCCGGCGGCGTCAAACCTACCTAAAAATTTGGCGTTCAAGAACGTCGCCCAAACCACCGCCTTTGCGCGGCCGCAGTTCAAGTCGGCCGAGTCCGATTCGCCGATTGAAGGTAGACAAGTATTTTACACACAGGAACAACTTAAAGCGGTATCGGAGCAGCCTTTAGTACGGTCGGAGCAGCCCCAACTACAGTCGGAGCAGCCACAAGTGCCACCAACTGTCGAACAAGTTGGCGAGAGCCAAGCAACCAGTGACGTGGCGGAACAGTCGCAGAACGTATTGTTCGTGGGCAGAGAGCCGACCGAAAAGCCGGTGGAGACGATCGTCGGTGCATCCGTCGCGACGGCCGACCAATCGCAAGGCCCGTCGGCCGGCACTGTCCAAGACTATTATCAACAGTCCCGCGATCAATCCGTTCCGGAATTGCAGCCCGCCTACCCGGGATTGCAGTCGCGACCTGCACCGCAGCCATCCGCCATACAGAGGTTCGAACCACCCAAATCGGTTGCGCCGTCCGTCGTGCCCGTCTTGCAGACGGTGCCCCAGGCCGTACAAACTCAGCCAAAAGTCGTGCCGGTGCTGCAAAGGCTGGTGCCCGGAGGATATCAACCGCAACTGCAACAGCAGCAGCAAATGCAACTGAATCAGTTCAACGCCAGGCCGATGGTACAGCAACCGCCTTTCAACCAGCAGCAACGTCCCGGACCTGTACGTCAGTTCAGCATAGAGCCACAACAGATGTGGTACGTGCCGAACAACCAGCAAGGACGGTTCTTTCAGATGCCCCCTATGCAGCGAACAATGGGACCGCCCAAGTACTAGTCGTCAGCAAGTTCACCAGCACGTGGTAGAACCTCGCTTACTTTAAGATCTTTTTTCCATTTTTTTCGCGCATCGGCTTTTAGCGGACGATATAATACAATAATATATAATTATACTATAATAGGTACCTATAATATAATATACGTACATGTAATGTCGATAAGTTGTACAGTATTGTTGTGCGTATATGGTTCAGACGACGAATGTTGTCTCATGTATTCGTGTGAAAATAGAAATTTAACTTAAATCAATAAATTCGATCACTTCACGCGTGATCAATGGGTACTTGAATATTTGCATCGATCTCTTTTCTATATACTTACCTGCTACGCAACGTGTTGATGACAAGCACATATAATAACAGACATCCGAGTGAAAAAAATGTTCAGACTTAATGGAGTGGGCATCATGCCTTTCTAAGATGTAGGTACCTATCTAAGGTGTGCCCGTTAATTGTATAATATTATTTTATTATTATTTCCATTTTGTTAATCATTTATTAGCACGAATTACTTATCATAATCACAGTGGGTGAACAGTGAACCTATATTGGGCTATAAAGTATATATAATAAATATGACCTTTCTTTCAACCTTCTTAATCGCAAAAATAAACGTTTAATATGAAAACACTTTTTTTTTATATGATTTGTATTCATTAAAAAAACACCGTTTTAAAAATAGGTAAATTATATTTATTAATGTCATCATTTATTTAATTTGTAATCATTTTTTGACCGAGAAATTTCGAAAAAGTTGGTCTCCTACTTCCCTCATCTAAACTTTATACACTAATAACAAATCAATTACACTTTTAATTAGTTTACAAGGAATTCATCAAGTATGGGGATGACCTTTAATAATGAAATTATTCAAATTTTGAGTTTTAGAATTTTTTAGTATAATTAGAGGTAACATTTCCATTTATATTTTAATATTAATTAAGGAGTGTCCTGTAGTGATACTAAATTTTAAACTATATTTTTTCAAATAAGAATCAATTTTTTTATTAAAAATTGTTAAGCTAATGATATTTTTGAAAATATTGTTGTATTTGAATTAAAATTGATTCGAGTTCAAGATATTAATTACGTGAATATAACTTATCCGCATTAAGTTTAAGTATATAAATGTGTAAGTATAATATGTTGATGTTTATTATATCCTAAGGATAATGGTCCTTAAAAATTGTTTTTAAAAAACAGATGTAATATGGGATTTACTATTTAGTAACTATTATACTTGTACTTATACCTATAACTTTTACAAGTTATAAAACGTTAATAGATTAATATTCATTACTAAAAGTAACAATTTATAATCCCTATATTTTCCAAACGCACAATCAATCATATGAATCTATTATTCTTAGTATACAAAGTTAAATAATTCAAATTAATCAAAAAATAACTTTTATGGTTAACAATTTACAGAAAAAAGAAAAATTATTATTAAAAAAAAAAAAGAAATTAAGAATTTGGTATCACCATTCGCCATAAAATACTCCAAAAAGGTAAAAAAATATAATTCTATAGTAATCGATTGATAAGCTATAATAGTATGCAACTATTAATTAATAGTAAAAATAAAAAAGTTAGCAAGTATGTACTACTTTATTGAATGTTGTACAGTAGATTTTGAGTGGGTAACTGTAATGGATGAGATGAATTTGAATTCAATAATATATCATTGTATATGAAAAACAATTTTGAGTAGGGACTGATTGTTTATTTATACGAGCAAGTATAAGATTCAATACCACCTTACAATAAAATAATGAGAATAAATTCATCCTTTATAGTATAAATAGGTAATATCTTAAAATTAATATATAGTTTTTGAAAACGTCATTGCATAAAGTAAAATGTATAAGCTACAAACGGTTTTTAAGTTTGCTCGAATAACAGTTTTGAATTATAACACAAAAATTAACATCTTTATTAGATCTTTATAGTTTAAAGATATCATTTTATCAAAATTTGAATTAAAATACTTAAAAAAAAAAATATGCTTATTTATTTTAAATATTTTTTATGTAACTATTAGAAGTACTTTATATTAAATCTCATGTTAAATTTTCAAACTTTTCGGCTTATAACAAAAACAATATACGTAGACTAATATTTAGTATAAGTAACTCAAAAGGAGTCATAATTATGTTGAATATGTTGTATGAATTGAAAATAATCAAATAAAAATTTGTTAAAAAATGTCATTGTTAAGTATCTATGGTAATTTGCTTATGAATTGAATTTAATTCATTTAAACAATAAAATGTAAGAATCGGTTGAGAAGAAATATAGTTATTTTACGGGTAAATATCTTCAAAAACTAATAAAAAATTAATGTGAGTTTCCAGATTTTTTATTTTAGGTATAAAAATATATGACAAATCTTTTATTACATTTTTAAATTTTAGATATGAAACGAATATTTTTTATGAATTTTTAATTATAAATTAATTTGAACATTTTCATTATATAAAAATATTACAATAATGTATTTTTGATACATTTTTTTATTGGTAAATGAAAAACATGTGAGAAATTCTGTACTAAATGTTCAAGTATATTTTGTTAAACACACACAAAATAGTAAAATCGCTCCATTCAGAATCTAAAATAATAGTCTTGTAGTAGGTATGTTAAAAGTTCAAAAAATAAAATTTTAATTAATTTTTACAAAACAGAATTGAAGTTACAAAACATACTTGGTGAATTATCTGAAATAAAGAAATGCTTAGAAAAATATTCTACTTGGTTCTATGATAATAATAAAATAAGCTGATGTTGGAAAAAGTAAAAACCATAAGAAATAATAAAATATAATACGACTTGGTACGACTTTAAAAATATATATACCTATAAAAAATCAATAACGTCAATAATTGTTGTGCTATTGCGAACTTACTTTTAAATTTTAATAGAACTATCCAATATAGGTATATAATGTATGACATGTACGGAATGAAATGACGCACAAGGCCAGGCGCCAGGGCAATAACGAAGTTTTTGACGACTTTGAACGACGATTTAAAAATCTTCAAAACAACCATATCAAATCACACCATCAACACATTATAGTGTTATAGTCATATGATTAAGGTCTGTGCCTTGAGATGGTTTAGATTTTGCACAATGTTATACGATAATATAGTATTTTACATCCAATCTTATCACATTATATATTATTATATATATAAATAAATAAATATATAAACACTATAGCGCATGGTCAACGACGTAACTTTTACTACCTATAAGAAATCACGTATGGTGGGTGTTACTAAAAAATAAACGACTTTTGAGTTACCTCTATTGGTTACTACACTACGTTTTGTTGGGACGATATTATAATAAATGGAGTACCTACGGTCCCGTGCCATACTGTCCGCACGACTTTTTAAACATTTTTCTTTCCATTGACGTGTAGTGTAATAGTATAATGCTTAACGTAATATGTACTACGGAGTACCATCAGATACGCTATATACGACTATAATGAAACCCAATTTACTATGCACTTGGTATCGAGATGACTTATTTATTATAATATTACGTCATGCACGTATGGGGCTCGTGCATTCGACACCTTCAGAATAATAATAAAAAAAAAACCAGTTCTCTTGATAGTTGATATATATTATTACAATTATTATTACTACTATTATTATGTACTATGAGAGTAATCACTTGCACGTACCAAACAGAGTCTTAATTTTATATTTTATCGTCATCACAAGAGGACGGCTTATCGATGTCACGCAACGGACCGTGTTGCGCGCGCGTTCGTACTTGTTCTGAATTCTGATTTTCGAGTGGCGGCTTGTTCGGCGTATTCGCTAATACATTTTTCCGGGGCCGATCTGCGCCGCGCGTGATGGTCGATGGTGTTTCACAAGACGATGTGCACAATATTTTAATATACTGGTCCGGTATACTCCTCCGCCGTGTACGCTATAATATACGTACAGAGTAATAATCACTTCGTAATGGTACGATTTATTTTTTTCTATTATTCGCCCCGGTTGCAACGAACTGCAGTGTGTTGACCAATATAACATTATCATGACGTTTGAAATTCAACCAATTGCGATAATTGTTTTATTTTTCAGCATATAAACCTATTGCAGGTGCGAATATGAGATCAAATAAACGTGGCCTTGAACCTCATCATTTTTTTTTTACGAAAAACTGAGATTCAAAGTTTTGCCCATCCTCCACATTGCTTACAATAAATCTAGATTAGTATTTTCAAACAGTTTTTTAATGACTTCTAGAGGCGGTAATACAAATAATTGATTTTTTTCTTCATAATATAGTCCACAATCTATCATCTCTTACGAAAATTACAAAAAGTGTAAGTAATTACAGTGATTAAAATGGTTCGAATAACGTACTTAAGAGACTTTCCTACGAAGGCACTTTGAAATATATTTTATTATTAATTTATAACTACAATTATAAATCGATTTTCCTGTTAGATACCATAAAAATCATTTTAAATTAGTGATTATAAATTAAAACGATCTATCAGTATAGTAGATAAATTGTTTAATATTAACTATCCTTAAACCTCCACTAAATAGGTACCTTATTAGATATAATATTTTTTTTTAAATGGCGCGTGCACAGCCGCAGGACAGTTGGTTAAATTATATAATAATTTATTGATTGATTGGGGGTGGGGATAAAGTTCCCTCCTAAGTCCAACTAATTTGCACCGATACGCATATATATTTTAACGTGAGACTACCGTCTAATTAAAACATCGCAATATTGCAGAATTACGACTACGGCGATTATTCGGCCTCGGCAGTAGTCGTGTATAGTACTATCAACGCACTGTGGGTCTGGGCAAGAGAGAAAGACGCCTAAGTCTATAATATATTGTTTTTTTTTTTAATGGTGTAGTTAATGATAATACATATCGCGTGTCTGTACGTGATGATCACAGTGCACCACAGGAAGCTCGTTTGGTATTAAACGACTGAGTAAAATAAATAATATCAATAGTAATTAATAAACGGACTTTTGATATCGTTATTATTTAGATTCATCCAACCCTCGTTCTATTAAATAGTAGCTATATATATAACATAATAAAAATTGTTACATGTGTTTTTTTTTAAGCGCATTATTTTTAATCGAATTGAAACGATTTATTCGCTAAGATGGCGTTTTGCTCACGGGTTTTTTCTTTTTAGTTTGAATGTACATTGTATCTGTGTACCAGACACCAGCTGTATTTTCGCATAAAAACAAATTTACAAGCACTTATTTAAATAAAACTCGCACATAACATCGATTTTGAAAGTGGTCGTTGATCGCAATCGAGAGATGGTTCGTTAAATAAATATGACGTTACGTCGTCGTGCCAATAAAATAAAACCATCGATTTAATGAACTGAAAGTTGGTTAATGTTTAATTAAATGTTGTATAATATAAAATATTATATACAAATATTTTCTAATATTACTTTATATTACTGATGGTTATGAACTATTTGTGAATTATGATAATTTCTCACGGGACACAATATAATAATGTTAACGATAAAAAACAATTACATTTTTATCATCGATTGTACTATAGCTATGATTATATATATGATCTAACTCATATGCATTATATACATATATTTTTTACTGTAATTTAAGTTTTAAAAAAAGTTAGGCTAGTGGATACCGCTTTGTTATTCAGGTGTCGAGTGGATCACTGTAATGGTTAAATTAAATAATACATCATTGTAGAAGAAAAATGATTCTGAGCGAAAACTATTTGTTAGTCTATATCACTTAATACATTTCATAATATGTTTTTTGATATTGCTATTAAAACAGTCTATTTTACTAATATTATTACGGTTATTTATTTTTTCCCGAAAACATTGAATTTATTTTATTATTAATATTTAATTATAATAATAATTGTATGTATAATGTATAACATAATATAATATTATTGTTATTAACTTTTTAGTTAATACCACCTTCTGTAAATCAGTGTGAATAGGTTATTAGTATAAACAGGTAATATCTTAAAATTAAATTATGTATTTTAAAAGTATTTTTGCATAAAGTAAAATTAATTTCAAAACCCTGTGAATAATGTTTTTAAATTATAATAAAACTATGAATGTTGTTATACATTGTTTAAATACATAATTTCGTACAAATTTATTGAATTATAAAAAAAACATTCATTTTTATATATTTTTTAGATTTTTTAGTTCCAGTGTGAACTACTATTATGAAATATTATATTAAAATTTCAAACCTTATAGTTATACAGATTGAAGATTTTATAAAAAAAAGTTTACTACAAGATACTTGTAATTTGCACATTGTTGTCGTGATAACTAATTTTGTTAATATTTCAATTAAATGCATATAGAAAATATACATTCTTCACTCCGTTCAGAATCTAAAAAATGTGACTATGTTTTTGAATATTTTTATAAATACAACTTATATAAGATCTTGACGATCTTGTATTAAGGTTTCAAAAATTTGACCCTACGAAAATTTTTTAATTAACTAACATTTATTTAGAAATACATATTAAAAATATTCATAAATAGAGAGTTATTAAGGGTTAAATATTTTTAAAATTGTATGGTGTATAGAAAATGATTGTATGAAAATTTAATAACAATTTGTTGATCTACAATTATTTGTCTTTGAAAAGAAATAAATTTTCAAAAAAATTTTGGGTAGAAATAGTTACTCGTATTTTACGGGTGATTATCCACTGTCGTAAATATTCGAACTCCAAGTATTCAAACTTGATATTCCGGCAAAAATGTCTTTTTAATAAAGATTAAAAACTTATAAAGAACTTCCTACTATATTTTTAAATCGTATGTATAACTATTAAAAATGTTATGATTTTTTCATTACAAAATAATTTGTTAATTTTCGTGAACTATAAACGTCTTTAATAATGTTTATGGATTTACATTCAACTTTTTTTTTAAATTGTTATCAATGATGGCTTATGAGGAATAAAATTATAAAAAAAATAAATTCAATTGTCTATATTAATAACTCAAAAACAGTTAAAATAATTTAAAAATTATACCATCATGTATAGAAAATCGTAATTTAAATAAAAAGTGAAAATTTCAAGTGTTTACAGTTATTCATTTTTAAAATATAGCAAAATAAAGTAATTATTTTCGTTAACAACTAGTTTAGCGTAAACATTTCTGTTTTATTTTGTTTTCCTAGTTATTAAAAAAAGTACTTGAAATTTAAATCTCCAAAGTGCCAACTAGATTTAATTTGCTACCAAAAACCAACCGTAAAGTTGAAAATCGAGGTATTTTCACCGTCCTAAATAATTCACTGAATTATTTATTACTTTTTATAGTTTTATAATTGTAATTAGTTATAAATGTAAAATAACTTTTTAAAATTGTATGTTCTTCATAAAAATGTATTAATATAACATTGAATTTATTTCTACACGGTTTTATATAAAATTAATTAATTTAGTTAGATTTGAATTTAGATAATTTTAAATTCTCAAAGTTGTATAATAGAAATGATTCTTTTTAAACTGTCATATAATTATAATATTACTATACACTTGATTTTGGTGAACTTAAAGTTTTGAATGATAAAATTTTTATGTTTTTTATTTCTAAAAGGAGATTGTTATTCATCTTATATAATTTAGGTGGATATTAATATTAAATTGTAATACTTTATAATCTGTAGGGATCTTAGTTTTATTTTATTTTAAATCATAAATACTAACCTATTGATTTTTTTCATTAAAACAGTAATTAAATTGTATCAAGCAATCATTTTAAAAATTGTTTTCAAAGATTATTTAACGTCTTTCATCATTTGTTTGTTTGCTTGTTTGATTATTTTACAAATTATAATGCTAAAATATGTCAACACTAACTATTATGAATAGATTGTTATTTTTACATATTATCATAAAAATATGAATTATTCGTTAACTCATACTTAAAATTTTATTGCTATTATATTCTGCTAGGAGAAATGTAGTTGATTACAATGAACAATATAATATACAATTATAATAAAAAAAATGTTTAGTTAAAATTGACAGTGCAAGTCGATTGCTGTTAATGAATATTTATAAAAACTAATTTCTTCAAGTAATAAATATTAAATACTTTGTCTAAAGTTATTTTATAGCGTCTAAGTATATGAAGCTTGTAGTTTTACAACGAAATATAAATATTAAGAGTTGTATAATCATTTACTCAGCTTTTCCATTGATGTCAGAATTCCATAATGATTTTACAAATTATTTTATTCATTTAAAATTTTAAACGCATTGTGAAACACGATTTTGAACAATAGCTGATTCAGTATATCTGCAATAGTTACATCATAATTATACATAAATATCCCGATGCCGAATGAGTAACCAATACAAATAGTACGCACATTATTATATTGAAGTCTATGTTGATGACGGGAAAAGATTATCATTTAACTGTACTAAATGTAACTACTCGATGAACTTGTCATGTGTTTTACATATAATTTAAGTCTTATTGTTAATTAGTATTTATAGTTAATAGGTAAATAATTCATCAAGTGTTGTACTTAAAATTATAAGCGAAAGTTAATAATATTTTTTTTTTTTTTTTTTGTTACACACATTTCGTTAATATAACATAGTATAATTATCTATTATGTTAAAATTCTTGAAAATTTAATACAAGATTTTACAAAATTGTTTTTATATCTGTTTAATAATATTAAAAATACATGTGCGGAATTTATTTTTAAACATGTAGGTATATGAAGTTTGAATTTTGACGAAATTATTTATTTAAACAATAAATAACGATGTTGATTACTTTGTTATAATTTAAAAACATTATTCGCGGGAATCTAAAACTTACGTATATATTATATTATATACTATATAATATTGTTATGAATTTTATTATATGTAATGACATTTTTGATTTATTTTAAGATATATATTTTTATTGTTTAACTATATTTACAGAAAAATGTTATTCTATAAGTTTATCTATGTTATAAATATTAATTATTATAAATTATAATAATTAATAATATTAATATAAAAAATGCAATATTTTCGGAAAAAATATAATAGTAAACCTACCTTAATACTAAAAGTTAAATAAATAACTTTAATAGTTGTATCAAATAAACACGCTACGAAATATACATAATGATATAGGCTGAGAGACCATTTCTGCTAAGAATGCTTTTCATATACAATGATGTAATTGAATTCAGTTTAACACATCCATAATAGTAACCCACTCGGCACTTAATATACAGCAGAACGGTACCCAATTGTCTACATTTTTTTATCATATATTTATTTGTCTTTAGTAATTTAATTTAATAAAAATCAAATTTTTGTTTACACATAGTTTTTACGTTTCGTTGGGGAGATTTAATGTGGAAATATGATCTTACAAATCAGATAACAATCCTTAATAGGTTTAATTTGGTAACATTATTCAAGGTTCTTATAAATTTTAGGTAAATAATACTTAATAACATAGTATAAATTATGTTATAGTATGACCTCTTGCACTTTCGACGTTTGTGTTGAATAAGTAATTATAGAGTGAATTGTTATACATTTATCATCGATGTATTGTTTTACAATCATGTATTAGTACTGCTATTTAAAAAATACATATTTTCAATTTTTCATGTATTCATTTTTTAGACGTTTATATTTTGATTATAACAATATATTAACAAATAAAAATGCGAAATAATACGTGTATTTTAAATTAAAAAATAAGTTAATTTACAAATAACAATAAGTCGGTTATAATATTATAATCGAGTATAAATAGGTATGTATTATAATATTAAACGGTTGTAATCGATTTGTTGTGTAAAGTGTGTTTAAAGTTGTACTTACGTGTTAAATTGTTTTCGTAGGTAAAAGTATAAAACGTTAAAAATTAAAACCTTCGATTTACTGCAGAGAACGGTAATGATTGAGGATAGATCAAGAGTAATTCTATAAGTGTTTATTAATGATTCATTTTTTTTTTATGTCACGACTTTTCACGGTAAACCATCTATATCGAGTTGACATGAAAAAATACATTTCTGCACTAAAACTTTTAACCTTATAAACGTATCATCGTAATATTGTTGTTAATAATATTTCTAAGATTGATATGTTATTGATTAATTGATCACATGATATTCGAAGGTAACTTTCGAAATGATTTATGTTCAATTTGCCTACGCTTTTATAATTATCGTAGAACATCATTTTATCTAAAAAGATTTTAGAACTCGCTTCGTTATTTCAATGCGTTTCCTATATCGGAATTCCTTTATATTTAAAACAATTAAAACTATGCATGTATATAATATACTAAATAATATTACATCATCAATAAATTTACAATGTAATTTGAGTACTTATCATACGTGTAATATTTGTTCAATGTTATCCTTAAGCTTTTATATTGGTGATAATCATCGATACCATTGCTCACGCTTGTTGTGCCGGAAGAATGAGTAATATTATTGATTGATAATGATGTATTCGAAAATAAAATATGCATCTATAATAAAATATGTATCTATGTGAAATTGTTGGTTATTGATAATTTTAAAAAATATTTGTTTTTTGTAATTGATGTTTTTTATGTCTTTTAATTAACCTAAAACCTTACAATAAAAACAATAAATAATTAATTTATTAAATATTTGTAAAAGACACTACAATTCTTTATATTATGATATACTAGTAGTTTGTTTTTGTAATTATAATACAAATATTTTAGCTGAGCCTTTCTTAATTTTTAATAAACATTTTTAGGTCAGAAGAGTGTCTTAAAAGTTGCATTGCAATAAAGTAAAAAACTTAATGAATATGTAATATTTTGAAGGTGTAATTTTTTCAATAGTATCACTAAACATATTTAATAAAAACCTTCAACAACCGTATAACATTTTACTCCACTTAGTATCATTTTTCAAATGTGATACATTTTCTCAAAATGTATACCCAACAATTCTTCACCAATATGAATGAAGCGAATTGAAAGCCCAACAATCGAAAGCCACGACTATATTATTATTACATTTATACCATTGTCTTGAATATCAGAATAATATCCATGATTTAACATTATATTTTTGTTAAATTAAATGTTGTTTTGATAATTTAAAAAAAATCACTACGTTTGTTATTTCAATTTGAATTATGCATTATTATCTGTGTTGTTCGGCTTAATATTTATTAATTACAGTGTCGGTTAATATGATTTGATTTTGGTCGGTCGATGATAATAATTAACTTTTGTAGTTTCTATTTATTTACGAGCTTAATTGAAAGACGTTAGTACTACGTGTATAGTAGTATCATTAGAATAATCACCAACTGTTAATATGACAGTCTATAGCTATTATATATAATAGTTGTTTCGAAGAACTCATTGATTACTATGTATGTGAGCAATGCTTGTGTTTATGACACCAATCATCTTTTTTTCGTATAATATAGTATGGCATAATATATTATCTACAATGTATGCACTTTATTAATTTATAATTAATTTCCATAAAATGTATTTTTTGTTTGTTTAATGGGTGGAAATGAATCGTTTTAGTGTACAAGATCCAGACAGATTTGTGTTTATAATATGTTCATAGGATTGACTGCCTGAGTATTTCGACTAGGACAATGCCTATTTAAACGGAATTTGCCGTTTAAATAAAATAATATAATATTATATTATTATACTAAATCAACATTTCCATATTATCGATTATCACACATTGATATCTCTGATTTAATAACTAATGTAACCGGTTTTTCAAATGCGCTTATTTGAAATTAGATTCATTCGAATGGAAATAAGTTTTTAGAAAAGCCATCAGTATGGAAGGATATTGCATTTTTATTTCAACTATCTTTATCATATAATATTGTACTTATATATATATTATATATAATAATACAATAGTATTATGCCACACTACATATTAAATAATAACATTACAAATAATTTTGCAAAAAACAAAACATCAACATCTCTTGTCAAATTAATAAGCGCGCGTTTGATGTCTTAATACATTATCAATTTCTGAATTTTAATGAAAATAAAAGTAAATAATATTAATATATTATGGTACCGTTCATCAAAAGAAGATGATAAATAAATTAGTAGTCGTTATTATTAGTTAAATCACTGGTTTTTTACCTCATGAAAAGTCGATAAATACTGCTCTAATCGAAATAATTTTTTTTCAACGAAATTTTAGCTTTCCTGGTTTCGATTAATGAATTATGTACAAATTAAATCAATTTTTGTGTGTGCGTTTCGATCAACAGGGACTGTGTCTACTGGACGAGATATGCGTGGGCCGCCGAATCGATATGAAAATCGATTTTTGGTAATACTAGACGATTTGAGTCACGTTCCTAAACACCAATCCGAGAAGTACGACTGAGCGTATTATCGATCACACCGGCGTTGTCGGAAGGCGTCGACGATCATATTATGATTATCCACGGCCGAGGCAATCCTTTAGCACGCGCGCGGTGTGTAGTGTACGTGTAAATCATAAAAAAATGGCCTGGTGTCATCATCGTGAGCAGCATCGAACTGGGTCATATATGAATTGTCGTCGACAGGCATACCCATTGATCAATCGGATTATCAAGGCAGAATATTATGCGTTATTGGTATGCATATAATATAATATTATATCGTCCTACACCTGTCATACACACGGCGGTCGTTCTAATTAGTCTTTGCCCGACGTTGTCGTGTCGGCGGCACGTCATAAAAAATAATCATAATAATAATCGTAATAAAAAAAATTACATTACTATTTTCAAGTCAAAATCGGATTGGCGTCGCCGGGGTAGGGGCAGCGCCACTGCCGTCGCTGAACACCTCCTTCATGCGCAAAACGTACGAGCTATTCGGCAATCGTCCCGACGCATCATCGTATATATAGACGTCGGATACCGATCCATCGTCAGTTCAGTTATCGCTGTCTATTGGTTTTCAAAGACTTACGACTCCGAATACATACGCCATACACGCTATTTTGCACCAACAACATGAAGATGGTAAGCTATTAAATTTATTGCAGTATAATATACGTAGGTAGACATTTGACGCCTACACAGCAGCTATTACTTAGCTCACAACACGTATTTTAAAACATAAAATAATTATTAACTTAACAATGTTGTGTTTGTGGTTCTCGTTAGTACAAATTAAATACACAAAATATTTTCTATCGTTCGTTTGCTATATTTAATACGTACGCTGCACGTCTTGTAGAACTTTATAGAAGGTAGTATTTACTCGTTAAGTTTCACAGTACGGTAGTATTCTACTAAATTAAAAAAGTTATATTAAACGAATTGATTTTGTGTTATAATTTTAATGGTGAAAATTTCAAGTTTTAAAAATTAATTTTTGTAATATCGTCTTATAAAGCATGTATTCTTTTGTTGGAAAAAAACCTTCAACAGATTTTAGGTAGTTTAAACTGTATGCGCAGACATAGAATTTATAATATTTGTTTTTAAATTAATATATTTAAACCGAATAATATGTTTAAAAATTTAGTTTAATCAGAGATAATACTTCTAACAAGTTATTTCTTTCAAAATGTATAGAATTTCTGGAATAAAAATATAAATAAATTGTGTTGTTTTTTGCTTTAATAAAATTTAGATTCATCCATTAGAGTATTTATAAAATTCAATGAATTTGAAACGCATAGAATTTTTTATATTTTACTATTTCGATTATTATTTATTTAAATAATATAGCTGCTGGATTAAAATATAATGTTCAATTTGTAAACGAAAATAATTTATTAAAAATTTAACCTTTAAGAAATATACTCATAAAAATTTTATTTCCTAATCCCGTTATTTTATAATTACTATTTAACTTAAATATTTAAATCATTTAAATTTTATTACTATTTTTACAAAAAAAATACTT
This sequence comes from Rhopalosiphum nymphaeae, assembly GCA_036289425.1. NCBI lineage: Eukaryota > Metazoa > Arthropoda > Insecta > Hemiptera > Aphididae > Rhopalosiphum > Rhopalosiphum nymphaeae. Next base: position 3,630,829 of record JAZAQC010000012.1, on the reverse strand, counting down.
GTCAACTATAACAATAATTTATTTTCTATTTTAAACATATTTTTTTTTATTAATGAATTTTATTATTTTACTCATAATATTAAAAGGTATCTAGTACCTAAATTCAATTATTTATTTCTCTGTATTTATGTTTTGTAGCTACAGATTGGTAAAATCATAAATATATACATAAATTAATATGCTTTTTATTTAAATCAAATAATGGTATTATTTATTGAATGGCTGTAGTTTCTTAACTCATCCATTAATATTGGCTAGTAAAACATATACAATTAAATATTTACAAATATTTAACTATTTAAAAAATGAAGTAACTGTTAATATAGAAATATTATATAAGTATTCGTTTTTAATTTGATTTTTTTTTTGTTTGATTCGTAAATAATTTAATTATTAATAATATCGAAGACGTTCAAAATAAATATTTTTCAAAACAACAACTAACTTTGCTTGTTACTTTCTGATTATTGACAATCAATTTGTAACAAGAATATATAAATTGTTTAAGGTTTTTTGTCTATTGATAACGATTTTAAATTACGAATATTTATGATTTTACACATATTAAAATTTAATTTTATCATAATTAATGTAAATTTAAATTTTTATAAGGTTATATATTTTTATAACTAATTTATGCGTTATGTGTTCATATATATATTTTTTGTTATTAAACTAAATATATTGTACTAAAAATAATATATTTGAATTTGTATCTATTATTATTTTTCAGTTTTTATTTATTGCATTTGTCGCTTTTGCGGCGGCTCATCCACAAGGTTATGAATCTGAAACATCTTCTGGTTATGGATCTCCGACTACACCATCTTCCCCTTCTACACCTTACCAAGGAAATTTTGGTGGTTACCAAAAATACCCTTCAGAAAGTTCAGCTTATTCATCTGGATCTCCGGCTGGATATCAAGGTAGTGGAGCTACTGGATATCAATCCACTTCTGGATCGTATCAACAATCAACCTCAGCACCTGCATACAAGACTAATGCATTCTCTGGATATCAATCTGGCGCAGGATCTGGCGCACAGTCTGGCTACCAGTCCGCCGTCCCTTCTTACCAGTCTACTCCAGCAAGCTCACAATATTCAAAAATTGGACAGTCTAGCTACCAATCTAGCGCTGGATCTTATCAATCTGCCCCTGCTGCACCATCATATTCGCAAAATGCTCAGTCTGGTTATCAATCTGGTGCTAGTTCATACCAATCGGCTCCAGCATCACCAACATTCTCTCAAGGCGCACAGTCTAATTACCCATCTGGTTCTGGGTCTTACCAATCTGCTTCTCTAAATTCACAATTATACTCTCAAGCTGGACAATCTAATTACCAGTCTGGCATTGCATCTTACCAATCTAACGCTGCTGCTTCTTCTTACCAATCAACCCCAGCTGCACAAACATATTCACAAAGCGCAAAATCCAGTTATCAACCTTCACCAGCATCGTATGGTTCCAAATCGACTGCTGCGCCATCATACCAATCATCTGCACCGTCATCACAATATCAATCACAATCCTCTCAATCATCATACGGCCAACGTTCTCGATCGAAGCCTGTATCATCTTCATTATACCAAAAATCTGGATCTGAATACGAAAATGTTAGAAGACCAAGTGCTCCTATTAGTGCGCCTATCGATGCTTATAATCCAGCTAGTAATGGATATAACGCTTTTGCGCCAGGAAATGTTGCTGGACCCGCCGAAGTTATTCCTATTCTATCTCAGTCCAATCAACCAAATCTTGGTGATGGCACTTACTCATACAGGTAATATTTTAAAGATAATATTAAATAATAAATATTTAATAATATAAATATTTTTTAGTTACGAAACTGGCAATGGTATTTCGGTATCAGAATATGGTCAACTTAAGCCAGGTGGCCCAGAAGGAATTCAATCTGTCTATGGATCTTTTAGCTATCCAGGAGAAGATGGAAAACTTATTACAGTAACTTACACTGCTGATGAAAATGGATTTGTTCCAAAGGGCTCTCATTTGCCTACACCACCACCAATACCCGCTGAAATTCTTCAATCGTTGGAACAGAATGCTGCTGAAGAAGCTGCACAACAAGCATATCAACAGCAACAGTCAACTTATGGACAGAATGGTGCTTCATCTTCGTATGGACAAGAATCGGGAGCTTATGGTCAGACACCGGCCCCAGGATCTTATGGACAATCATCTACTTTTGCTCCAAAACAACCGAGCTATCAGAAACCACAGGGCCCATCTGGATATGGCGCGGAAGCTAATGAACAATCCTATGGACAATCATCCTCCGCCAGCCAATTGTACAAGTCACCACAAGGTTACCAAAGCCAAAATGCATCAGCTTACAAAAAGTCTCCCAGTGCATCGGCTTATTAAATTAAGTTATGATTTCAATAATTTAAATTCAAATAATTTATAATATTTTCATATAATTTTTATTTTCGTAATTAAATAAAAATTTATTTTTGTATAAATAACGCCTTGTACATATGACACACAATATACACAACCACTTTTCTTTTTACATGCATGTGTGTCTTCAAATCAACTAATCAGCATTGTTTGCTCATATTGATCTAGTAGTTGCTGCTTGACTTATGTAATCTTGTATAAATTAACTCGAGTGTTAAATCGTCCTTGGTTGTGGGCACACCTATAAGAAGAAGAAAAGAAGTGTCATCCGCGACAAGCCCAAGACACCAATGCATATGATGATAATTGTTACCATTTCAGTTGCGCGTTTATATCACCCAATATAATATTATAGTTTCGCAATACATATTATAATAATATGTAAATACAATACTAATGAAGGTTTTGTTATCGGTTGACAAAATTAAACTTATAGTCGTATATAATAGGTATGATAAATTTATATTATAATTTAGGCGTAGTCTCATATTAAATTTTATTTATCCGTACTTAGTAAACAATGACACATCTATTGAATAATATATATTTATATTATTTGTTTGATTAGGCTACCTAATAAAAAATAGTTTATTGACAGAATAAAACTACGAATTATCAATAATTATTAGTATAAATGTTTACTGAAGAAAATAATATATAAGTAATATATTATTTTTATTGCTTCTATAATCATCACGATATTTTTATGCGTTATATCTTATCAAGTTTGAATATACATTAAAACTAATGAATAATATGTGACACAAGTACACAAAATACAATTATTATATGTATAACATACATTATATATTTGTCATAATAAATGGATATTTGTCAAAGGAGATTTTAAAAGAAATTATATTATTTTTAAATATTACATTTTTTTTTGTTAGTTACCATAAATTTACATTTATTTAAGTAGCTTTATTCAGTTTTTATAAAGGATCCATAAGTATAATTATTATTTTTATATTTTCACAGAAAGATTAAAATAAATAATAAAATACCTATGTTCTATTATATAATTGTTATTTAAAAATATAACATATAATACTAAACTAAAGTATTAAACAAAAAACAAATAAAAACAGTAAACTAAATATTTCAACTTTAAAGATTATATTTAAATTTAGTGCTATCTGTTATTAAAAATTAATATGATTATTTATATTAAGAACTAGTAATTTAAAATAATTATAAACAAGGTAGATTCTTTGAATAGTAAATACTCATTAGGTATATCAAAAAATAAAACGTTTTTTTCACATATTGTTTTATATAATTCGAATAATTTATTACTATCAACATTTTAAATATACACGTATATATTAATTACTAATTTTATTGTTTTTACTTTTTTAAAGGACAGAATATATTTTTAATTTTATATTTTAAAGCAAAATTTTGTTTTGAAATTCAGAATTATCAAATAAATATTCTGTTTTGTGATATAAAAGTAAAAATATTTGTTATCACATAAAATAGTACAAAAAATTATAAAATTTTTTTTTTAATGTATTAAAATTATATAAAAAAATGTATTTTAAAAAACGTTAATATTATTCGAAATAATGAGTGTTTATTGTTAAATGATTCGCTCAATATAATACAGGTATTTACCACATCTATCTCCTTTTATAATAATAGCTTTTTTTTTATTAGAACAAACAACTATGACATTTTCTCTAAATTTAGTTTTTAATACAGTTTTAGATAAATTAAACTAATACAAGTTAGCTGTACGCTGTACTAATCAATTATTAAAATAATACGAATAAAAATATTTATTTTTGAGTTCAAGGTGCATTTAAGTATACAATTAAATAAAAAAATAAATATAATACTTATATATACATTAATATGTCAATAACCACGTTTAATACAGTAATTAATATCATATTTAATTTTTAATTAATTTTATCAGATTAAAAAAAAAAAAGGATTACCAATGATAACTTGGGCGAAATCTTGGTTTCACATTTTACGATTTTATAAGAATTATAGTTGTTTTAAAAGTGTTTTATGATTTATATATTATGTAATCATACAAAATAATTTTTTTTAACGATAATGTACTCGATGCGCAATGATGCATTTCTAGTAATAAGAAATATAGTACGTTATATGGACGTTCAAAATATAAATTACATATTTAATTGTAAGATGTCAAATAATAAATTAATATTAATAATAAGTAATTTAATATTCTAATATGATACAGCGTATAGTAACTAGGTAAATTTTATAATTTTATTTAAAATAAACATCAATAATTCATTGAAATGTAAGCAAAATAAGTAAGTTTATAACTTAATAGTATATGGTACAAACTACAAACGTAATAGAGTAAATGTAGTAACTAGTAACTAGTATTTAATAATAAAATATATCTAATATCGATTGATAATCAACATTTATAAATCTAAAACGAGTATCTGCAACTGCTCTACATATTAAAAATAATGATTTCGTAGAATGATTGGTTATTCATATTATAGATAGTCATTTATAATTTAGTTTCTTGCTTAATGACTTAATTACATAACTTTTTTTCTTTTAACGAACTTTCAACTTTTAATTATGTATGTTTTTAAATAATTTCTTTTAGTAGCTAATATAAGTATACATTGATATATATTTGTGAAGGACTATTTCGTGAAATTATATTGGTATTTAAGTTTTGAAATACCTAGTAAAAATATTGTTGTTCTTTATCTATACTTATATACTATATCCATCGTATATTATTGAATACATAAATCAAGTAAATATTTTGCTGAAATTTAAATATATATTTTATTTTATTGTCATAATAATAATTTATATCATTGTAAAAATTATTTTATGAAATATAGGTATATAACAACAAATTCTCAGAAATAGCTATTATACTGCGTTTATAAAATAGGTATTTGAAATGTACGAATATGTGTTTTAAATAGAGACGTAATTTTTTTAAGAAGTTGTAGATACCTAATACCTACTAGAAGAAACGTTTCGGTGCAATTATTTTTCATGGACACATTTTTCCTATGTCGAATGTATAGCCACATTTAACTAATCCCTTATTAGTTATTCTATCCAACACTTTTATTATTTTAAATATACATGTGTAGTGTGATGTGTGTAAGTGTATAATTGCACGCGTGTATACGCGTGTATATTCGTATTTCTTCGAAACGTGTTTATCACAATCGCCCATAGCGCGCCTGTGCTAAAATAAATGTCGTCGGACCGCTTTCATAACCCACTGACATAACGACCTTTCCATCTCGATGGTTGGTACCGCCTCCACTATTATGGTAAATTCTAAACAGGTATAATACCCCCATCATTATTACCGTGTGTAGATTCACATAGGTATATATATATAAGACAGCTCCATCATAATCCTCAAACATTACGCACAGTACAGCACTCAGCAAAACACTATACAACATCCAGACGACAAACTACCAAAATGCAGGTAAGAATTTAAGAGTTTTTTTTCCATATAAAGTCTCGATGACTTCTTACCACTATGTTTTGAGTACGAAACGATACATTTGGTATGTTATTAACAGGTCACATTAGTCCTTTCTTCGTTGCTGTTGGTCGCCGTGGTCAACGCCTACCCTGCACAAAGCCCCGAATCTAGGGCCGTCATCTTGACCCAAGAAAAAGAAGTCAACTATGATGGAACATTCAAGAACAAGTATGAAATAATTATCTTTATATATTTTATTTTTATTTGTCGATCTCTCTAATTTGAGTTAGTATTTTATCGGACATGTTTTCGATGTTTATATTGTATTGATATTATTCGACTACATCGTCAAACTATTTTAATATACGATACTTTTGGGTGTATGTATGTCCCAGCTATAAAAATGATAGACGAATGATTCTTGGACCAGTAGATTTAATCTCAAGTTTCAGTTTCATCTTGAACACTTGTCAGGTGTGCCCAACTATTTGAAATATGTTATTTCATAAAAAAAACTACTGATAGATTATATTATATTTTATAACAAACGTTCACAACTAGCAAACAACAATTGGATGCTAGAACATATCTACAGAACATCAACGTTTTTATAGGGAACGTAATTCGATGGCGTATAATTTAGATATCAATAATGCATATTATATTACATTTCATATAAGACACGTTGTCAAATCTAAAAATACCGTGTATACGTATCCGAATATTTTAATGTTTTAATTTTTTTAGTTTGGTACACCATTTATGTAACGAGGTTACAGTTATCTATGCAGTGACTCAGCGAATCGCCTTAGGTCTATACTGCAATTCATTAAAACAAAATTTCGTTTACAGAAAGTACATATGTGTAGTGTGTATATTACACTAGGAGATGTACTTAAGATCAAACACGTAGTTGTATATAATTATGTAGTTATATAATATTATGTCATGTAGTAGGGAAAACGAATGATACCGCATATATTCGATCGTGCCTGTAAACATGCTTTGTGAGAAAATAACTGTAATTTCCATGAACAATCGAAGTAATTAAGGGCAAGTGTACACCCCCTGGGTATCATAATATTATACACATTTAATTTATGAATTAATTATATGTAATAATACTCTATGTATTACACGGTTGTGTAAACTGCGATATTAATGTAAAAAAGGCGTTCGGAGTAGGCAAAACAGGTACTCATCTCGCTATCAGCCTTTCACGCTTATTTATAATATACATTTCCAAACCGATCGCTCCTTTTTCTTGTTTCACAATATTCGATTTGTATGTGATTTATGTATCTCAGTCTTAAGTCACGGAGTGTACTGACTTTCACCGAAAACGTACAATTATTATTAGTAGACGGCAATGTTCCGATAATTCCGATCTAAAACTCGGTGTATGCTCGTGCGGTGATTGCGTAACAACACGTGTGTTGTGTGGGTGCATAATAATAATTAAATAAATATAAATAATTCTTTCACATGCATATATATTATTTATTATAATAATACTTTACGATGAAATAAATTGTTGCAGATTCGAAACTGAGAATGGCATCAAACAAGAAGAAATCGGTTACCTGAAAGCCGGTCCTGACGGTACCCCGATCTCAGTGGTCCAGGGCGCCGGTTCCTACGTAGCCCCAGATGGTTCGGTCATCTCAACCGGTTACATCTCAGACGAGAACGGTTACAGACCAGTCGGTTCCCATCTGCCCACTCCACCACCAATCCCAGTCGAAATCCAGGAGTCTCTCAAATTATTGGCCTCTTTGCCTAGCACACCCGAACCAGTATACCAGTGAATAACGTCATCGTTATCATCTCCTGAGGACCGTCCCGCTTCTTTTGTCCTAAACTGATTTTATTTAAACTTTTTCACTTATTTCTATCTTCATCTCACCCTTTACATTTTATAAGATACTCTGCATCGTATCACCATTATTGTGTATTGCACCTATGCTATTCATTGTACATTTATTATTATGTAATTATGTTACTATCTATTTACTATCGTCTGCGTTTGTAGACATGAACGCACGTATATATAATAAAATATGTTTTTAAAAAACAAATAAAAAGTGTTTTCATTTCATTTCTGTTAAAAAAACAATATCACGAGAACTCTAAGAAAAAACCAACAATAATTAGTAGTTAAACATAACGCAATGGCTAATTTACAATTACTTTAAAGGGTTTGATGACCAAAAAAATGTTATCTCCTCAGTACTTATAACTTAAGATTGATCTAAAATTTCCATTTTAGCTCTTAATCATCATATATATCAAAAATTAAATAAACACATTTAATCGATATTTATAGACTAATAATATTTATGATTATAATATACTCTTATCGCTACGTAAAGTTTTATTTTAAATTGATCGATATCATTACATTGTCATTGTCAAATAAAACGTAATTGTTTAAAAATAACTGCAACATTTTAATCCGTTTTTCAAACGTACCTAAATAGTTACCTGTCGTCAATCATCAAGATTATTTGATGTTTTGTTTATTATTTATACTATAAGTTTTTAAATTAAAAAAACTATTCGACCAATTTTAACGAGTATTTCAAAGATTGTTCTTAGTGATGACAAATAATAATTTAAAAGTAATTTAAACTACACCCAATAGGTAGCGTTAAACCAATTTTTTAAAAATATTTTCGTTGATTACATATTTATATGTCATATAAACTATAGTATAAACCACCTACTGTTAAATATGATATGTTTATGAATTATTTGTAACATATTGTTGCTGTTGTTATCAGTTTTGGCTAATAAATCAAAACGTCATTCAAAAACTTCAAATTAAAAATTTTTTAGATAAGAAATCAAAATAACATGTGTAACGTGTATCTAATTTTCTGTTAACATTATACCTATACTTTGATTTTCATAAAAAATAAAATAAAAATGAATAATTAGTATTAAAAAAAGTGAAATATATTTATTTTGCGTTTGAAAATGAATTACGTTATATTATTAGAAATAATAATATATATTAGCTATTTTACGTAGATTTTTGGGTACGGTGACGAAAACATAGATTTAAAGTTTATGCTCTGCATCTTATGGTAGAGACAATGGTTACCGAGTTTTACTTTCATCGGGATTATATCTTTAAAAAAAATGTCTACATTTTTTTTTGCTAAATGAAAGAATAATAATAGAATAATCACTCCCTTGCAATTTCATTGCAAATCAGCTAGTAAAATATATATTCTAATTATATATAGTCAATCTTTAATTATTCATCGTCGTTCATCTATATGTAATATGTATAGAACAATTAAATTAAATCTTTAAAAGCGGAATTATAACACAAATTGGGTGGTAAAATTATAGTTAAAAAGTGGTACTAATGTACTAGTTTGTTGAATAAATATGGTATTACCATTTACTAATGTTTATAATATATCTATTATTTACTTATAAGTTATAATTATCAAAGACAAAAACAAAATAAATAAAAATTGTTGTAAGATACAGAAACCAGAAATAAAAATGGCATTTAATATTTTTTTAAATAGGATTTAGTCTTTATTATTATGGTAAGATGGCGCTCTTAGTATAAATTTTCATTTTTATTTTTATAAATTATAGTCGAATATTTTTTACTATATAATATATACAATGAGATCCGATAAAATTATGAGAATTTGATTATTGCAAGTAAAACATTTTGCTTGCTATGATAATTCTAAAATAAGTTGCTTTTACTTTCAGTTTAAGCATTTTGGTATATTTATATAAGAATTATTATTATTATACCTCTATACATAGTTATAAACATATACATAATATTATTATCATTCTTAATTTATTCTCACATTTTTATTAGAATTTTATCAGTTTATTTTTTAACAATATTCTACATGTTAATTAGAAATGAAAAGTTGCTACTTCTTCATTGACAAGTTATTATTAGGGAACAGAAATCTGTTATTTTAATGCCATTATAAAGGTTTAACGTCAATAAAAATAAAAATTGTGTGATAAATGATTTGTTTGCTTAAATATCTACAAATGTATTCATATAGGTAAGATCTATGAGTGTATTTCTTTGGATAATATAGTGGATGGATTTCGCACGATTTTTTTTTGTAACCACGTTGTACTCGTAACCCCATTACTTAAAACAATATAATATACTACATTATTTTATCAGTTTGTTAAGTTAATAATATTTCGTAATACTAAATAAGTAGGTTTACATGGTACCGATCTTTTCGTATAAACAGGCGCAGACAAGGTTATTGAAATTCTTTATATGAAAATAAGAAAATAATATTTTTTTTATCTCGAATTTTAACAAATATCAAATTTTACTATAATTTATTGCGTTTATTATTGTTATTATTTTATCAATAAGGTTCATAACAGATCTCGCAGAATAAATAATGGGAAAAAACAATAGTAAATTATTGTTATTATTTAGTAAACTAGGCTATCAGAAATTTAATTTTTCCTTCTTTCGCAAAAGTTCTAAATATACAGCTCTGAACTAACTCCTTCAGTAAAAATACATATCAACGTCTATTAAAATAATAATTGAACATTGTAAAAAAACCATAGTCAAATATAAAGTTGACAAAAATTCAATGGCAAATGATGTTAATGAATAAATAATATTGAACATAGTAAATACATTTAATATTATACTCTTTGCCGACTTCTGAAAATGTAATGCATTATTATGTAAAAATAGTATAATGGCTATAAATATAAAATTACAATAATACATAAGAATGCATATCAATATATTGTCAATTTTTGTATTGCAATAATTTCCAAGGTTGCATATTTAATTTGGAAACATTTTCACACTTGTTTACAATTATTAAGACAATGATGGTAATATAATCTATATCGGGTACGGCATCAAATATGTATTTAAATAATAGAAGATATATCAATTATATTTAATATTATATACCAAAGGTAATAATTCGAGTTACTATTGTGTAACTTTGTAACTTAAAAAAGTATAAATATTTCATAATAATTTAATATGTTTGATAAATTCTTTAAATAAAATATATTTGTATAAACATATTGTCAATAAATAAATACTACATTTTATTGCTGTTGTGAGTTGATTAAAAAAATCTAAATTTCAAAATAAACATTTTCTGCTTAAAAGACGATTACAAGAAAATAACAAAGCAACTATAATTTGAAACCTAATATAAAAACTGTTTACATTTTAAATTTAATCGTATAATATATATAATTAATTTTTCCCTAAAATTGTTGAAAATCAAAATTATTATATTGTACAATGTACATAGTATTTACACAACGTAAACATGACTTCTTATAATAGGTTCTACATTTAACATAGCTTTGTCAGTCAGAACTCAGGACAAGCTGCTTATATATAATAGATACAGTTTTAAATAGTATTTAATTAACTAAATTCGCATGATTCAGTATCCATAAAAGAAACGAAAGACTGGATTTACAGGTTTCGGTTTCATTTTTAAAAAAACGATTTGTGATTTATTAAATTATGCTAATACACTGCATAATCATTTTATTAAAAACTTACTAAAAATTATTAAATACCTATTAAATATCTATTTTGATTACATTATTTAAATAGCTAAAAATAACCATAAATATCTAAAATAATTTAAGTTTAATACCTATAAACACGAAATAAAATTTAAATTTGTTTCAAGGGACAGAAGTTTCATACATTTTACTTTTAAAAATAACCAAGCAATAAGAAAAAAAAATACAATAAATATAATGGTTTATGCAAAGCCAATTTTCTACAAATAAATTTTATTATTTTCTTAAATTCAAAATTTATACTTGAAATACTTTAAAATTTGAATAGTTAAAGCTTACAAATTGAATAAAACTTTTAGTTCATTAATTATTCCTTTAGATTTTTAAAAATATCATAAATGTATAATATACATAATGCATATTTTTTTATAGTCGTTTCAAGTTCATATTTTAATAAAATTGAAACTTGGAATTTTCACCATTACGTGTGTTATATTTACTATAGGTACATAATGCAATTTCAAAATATTTTGTTGATTTTAAGTTATTCACACTGTGCTAAACCGTTAAGTTATATATCAGTATTGAGTTATTATTTAATTACAATAATATAATATTGTGATCACTATTTATTAGTATACGCGAAGTTTTCCTTTAAATTTGTATCTGCACATATCATATTAGTATATTATTGATAGAAAAATAAAATTAATATTATAAATAAATTACAATATATCCTTGGAATAGAGGCTGATATACGGTATCCAATCAGAAACGTTTTTGCAAGCAAAGATTTATCAATGAATTAAAATTCTGTAGAACCACTACAGTTATCTTACAAATTGATGAAACCTACTATATAACAGAAAGTATAATAACTTCTTAGTGTTTTTTCAATTAATTATGCTTATACTTTTTACATAAAATTATTTGATGCAATTCGTTTGCAATTTGATCAACTAACTAACAATATGAGTTATAATTATGTATATATTATTGAAGGTTATCTTATTTCTAACTATAATAAAATACTTTACAACTCTTTGTTTAATTTTTTAAGATAAAACAGAAAATGAAACAGTTTACATGGCACATGTAACAATTATTAGGATTTAGGAAATTACTTTTTATTAATTATTAGTATTATAATTAATATTTGTAGCTATAATACTGGTAGTATACGTCAATACTTTAATGTTATATATTTGTTGATTAAGTGTTATTTTATAGCTATTAATTATTTAATGATCTGTAGAACGAGTAAGGTCACAATCAATATAGACACGTGTACATTTAAAAACTTGGGATGTATATACAAGGTCACTTAATCTGGCACCACAACTTTGAAATTTTTACTTGAAAAATCTGTTTTAAATTAGTAAGGACTTTGAAATTCCTTGTAATTACAAATTTAGAACTTGTATAAATGTCTTCTCCTCCCTCTTACAACCAAGTAGTTTTTCACTTCCTGGTGCTAGGATAAATCCTACCTTAGCACCCGTTTCAGAAAACTGTATTTACAGACTTAAAACTGGTATGAGGTGAAGAACGCAATTACTTATTTTTTAACAATAAATTTCTAACCTCCCAAAAACAGTAAGCGCACTCCAGTACTTGAATCAATCAAAAATGTCTTTAGGAACAGATTTTTTACGATTATAGTAACTTTATTTTCTTATAAAACCTAAATTGTTTTCCGATATAGGTACTGACTGAAATTATTCTGGTATCTTGGCACCTGGAAATCAATAATTTTTGAGGAGAGGGTAGAATTAAAGTATTAAAAATTACGACTTTGTTGTTACAAATAATTGCAAATTCCATCATATACCTACGTAGTATCAATTCAAATTCTCTAGGTTCCTTTTTTCCGACATAGGGGTTGGTTTGGTTTGACTTGGTACCAGAAAATACAAACTGTTTTGGGGTAGCTAAAAATAAAGTAAAAATTCCAAATTCATGGTAACAAAAACTTATAAATTCTTTACCTAATAATTTATAATCTAATTTGAAATATAATTTTTAAGTGAAAATATTAAAGTTTTAATGCTAGAAAAGATGACATGTAATATTGAATTAGAAATTAAGTGAGAAATTTTACTCTCGGTAAATCAATAGGTAATTAAATTAAACTAGGTATTTGTGTTTGGTTATTGTACACTGAAGCTTATTTTAATAATAATTTAAAAAAACTGTACCTTTGTTTATATATTAGTCTAATTCTAATTACAAGCACTCCTTAATTTAGTATTTATCTATTCTATTATGTATCCATTTTAAGTACGGATTCCTTTAATTTTGATGTCTAATGAAAAAACACTAAGTAATAAGAATATATAGTTTTAAATTAAATATAAAGGTCTAATAGTAATTCATTTTTAATCATACAAAAATCGTGTTATTTCTTGTAACGTATTTTTAATAGTTGTAATAGGTACTATATTTTTATGATAATATATTATTATGGACTTAAGTTTAAGATATTGTATTAATTACATGTAATAAGTACATCATATTTAAAAATGTATAATGTATTAAAAACTCGTTTCCGTGAAATATGATGATACTCAATTATGTATATTATATAAGTATTGTATGTATATTAGGTATACTACGTTTTGATGAAAAATATTTAAGTAATGAATTTTACAATATTTTATTTTGTTGTATAAAAAAGTAATGATATATCTTCTAAATTGGTAATGTCTTCTGTTTTTTATTTTTTCAATGATTATATATATTAAACTTAACCTGTGCTTAATAAATTATTACAAAAAATAATATCATATTATATACTATGCCCATAATAATTGATTAAACTAGTGTAATATTATCTATTATAATTTTAATAGTATAGTCACTTTAGAATTAATTTTAAAAATTCAAATAATCATATAATATAATTCGGTCAAATATAAACATAGTTATTTATTTTTATATTGAAAGATGTATTTAGAGTTATGCATTTTAAAAAGATCGTACCTTGTTTATAAATATTTTTACGAAAAATTATTTTTAAAAACTACTTTTTTTTTTAAATAGTAACATATTTTTTATTTAATCTTTTTTACAAAATTTGACTTTTTAGTCTTTTTACTACTATCTACCTAATATAGGTATAATGATATAGTTTTTAATTTTATACATAATAACTTCTATACGAGGTATATACATTATACAAATACCATTAATAATTAATAGCCTACGTTTAAATAGTGTTTTATTGAACAAATATTTTTTATATGTATTTTAGTTGTAATACAGTAATTTTAACCATAGGTCATGTTGATGTGAAAAGCGATAGTCTCTATATTGACATTTCAAAGACAAATTATAGTATAGAATAATTCGATAAATATAATATATGTACATATATGTACCAATAAAGACTTGATGATTTGTAATCATGTGAGAAACATTTCAAACACTTAACGAGAAGTACCTACTAGTATTAATAGCTACAAAAAAATCATAGTTAAAGTTATAAAATCAGGGAATGGATAATGAATTATTAAAATATTAAATAGGTATATAATTTATACAGAGTATAACCACTTAAAAGTCACAAGTTACATTTATTCCATATTGGATATACCAATTATACTTATAGGTAATACTTGTAATGTAATTGTATACTAATGTTATTCTCAATAGATACAAGGTATCTTGTCTCATACTAATATTATATTAGTAATATAAAAGAATATGATGAAAAAAATTGTACGTTTGTAAATTTACAACATATAAGGTATATAACCCGTAAATATTCATGAAGGCATGAACATAAATATTGAATATACTAATTTTCTAAGGCTATATTTCAATTATGGAAATTCTTAAATTATTTCTCTGTTAAACTATTTAAAAAAAAAAAATAAATCATCCATAACAGTCATAAAAAATATAGCTATCAATCATAATAATGATCATCATACAGATATATTTTAACATCACATAGAACCATTGACGACTTTATTGTCATTCACCGTGGATTTTATATGAGTTCACTGTTCACTGATTGTGCATTTTTGACTAGGCAGAACAAAAAAATAAAACTAAGTTTTCTCTTTTTCCTTTAAACATTTTTTACCTACCTACGTAATTATATTACACGAAGGGTTTTAATTTTTTTTAGATATATTTTAAAATCTGTTAACTTTCGAAAGTTTTAAAATTTAATTCAGCAATAAAAAATAAACATTTTGGAGAAAAGTACATTTTAAAAATATAAAATTAAAAGAGATAATTTGTTTTATAATTTCAATTTTACCAATAAGATTTTTGTTTATATTATTATACTAAAATACGAATACTTTTTAATGCAATAATAGTAATAACCGGTCTGAAAACGATAACTCAGTTTAATAAAATATATTCATTTTTGCATACAGCATAATATTCCATCAGTTTCGTGTTTAAATTTTAATACTTAAAATAATATTATGATAAGAATTTAATGGATTGATATTATATACCAATAAAATAATATTGTCATGTCTTTACATTAAATTTGATATACCTATAAAAAATATCACGGACTTCATCGAATCACATCTTTTTACAATTTTAAATAACTAAATTATTATTTATAACATTGTATTAAATATTATTGAGTAATCTTTATTTAACATTATTACATTGCATTTTTTTAAATTTATAATGGTGATTTATAATTTATAAATAGTTTTTTTTTAATTCAGAATTCATTTTTTCATATTAATTTCTATTATTATATACTCATCACTCAAATACAATATAAATTATAATAACTCTATATATATTATTCTAACAATGACAATTTCTTCTTTTTATTATTATTATTATTTCATTTTATGAAAAAAATCATTTGGTCGAAGAATGATTAACAAGTTTTATATAGCAAATATATAAATAGTAATTTAGAATTTAATGTTGTATAAAATACGAAAAAACCTTTAAATAAAATGAATGTTATGTTCTATAAATTTCCTAAAAAAATATTTTATATATACATTTATTATTGAAAAAAACATGTTTAATCAAAAGATTAAAGTTCTCTATTAATGATTTTTAATCACCAACCATAAAATAATTCTTTTATATTTAAATATTATTGTGGATCATCAATAAATTATCAACTTACTTTTAGATTTAAACTTCTGTTGATTATATTGAGATAATATTTTCCTTTGTATACAGTGACGCAATGGCGTGTTAATCGATCGCGTAGATACGTTTTTAATATTTTTGATACCTGCAAAAAAAATGTAGAATAAAAGTTTTATTATTAGACTGTTTTATATATAAAACTAATTTTTAAAACAATATTTGTCGCATTAAAAAAAAATATTTTTGCATTTAAATCATTCACACCCTAATCACTACTTTAAAATTTAATATAAGAAACACCTGCAGCACTACCTTGCATCGACACGTGACGAGTCCCTAACAACCGATATCTATTTTCTTATCTAAATTTATATTTTGACTTAACTTTAAATTTATACTAAAAAATCATTTAGATGTTCATCCATTTTGTTATTGGTTTACAACATATATTTAATGTTTGCAATATTTTATGCATTTTGCATTTACGCATATTATTAGGTATGTTATAGTAGTTACATAAATAATAGAATATAAGTATGTAATAATTTATGGTTTTACATTAATAGTTTTACTTTCATATTATACCTATGTAGGAATGTAGGACGTAGATATTCAAATTAGGTAAGCATTTACTCATTATGTCCAATATTTTGAAAATTAATTTACTTTAAAGATTACTGCCTAAATTATTATATTCGTCTTTTTAGCCAAGCTTGATCTTTAAATGATAAATAGATACTATTAATATTGCAATGCATATATTTAATCAATTATTTTACGAATATTTAACATATTTTAAGTATATATCTTAACAGTAAGATATTAGCATAAGAATGTTCATTATTTTTTAAGTTATACTATTTATTAATTTATAGAATAATTGTATACTAAAAATATACGATAAATTATACAAAAAATATATTTTCTAATTTTTTAATTGAATTATATTGTAATACATATTATTATAGTTTATTTTGTCTATGGCCTACAAATTATTTATTATAAAAATAATTGTAAATTTTATAAATTTATCAACCTTTATAACTTGTAATCTATACTTAAAATAATTATAAAATGTCTTACATTATTGTTAGTTAGATAGTAAAAAGTACACATATTTTGTAAAAAATAGTTAATATTAGGTTTAAAAGATTTATTATCATACCTTTTTAATTCAATCCATAGATACCTTATAAATGTCTGTATACACGAATAATTTATAGTAGTAGTAGGCATATATACCATCATTATTCGTATAAATTCAATTTTATTTTGCAACAGGTTTTATTTATTATTCTGTATTTATTTATAATTTTTAGTATATAAATTTGAATTATTGGTATATTAAAAGATTGAAATTATAAAAAAAAATGTATGAAATCATATTGTTTTCCATACTACATAGTAAGAATATTTTTAAAAAGTCATGTGAATTTTATTTATAATTTAAAATGTATTTTAATGTAATACATCTAACATAGCATATATAAACGTGACATATGACATGTCTTCACGCTTACATTCAGGGTTATAATTCGATTTTCATGTCGCTCTTAAGTATTAACAGTCTCAACCAGTAATCAAATCATGTTGCTTTTGTATCTAAACAGGATTCCTCTATGTCACATAGCCTTGATTAAAGGTATTTTTATTATTGTCTGGACTGGTTTTATTGAAGTGAAGTGTTAAAAAAAACCTTTACACCTGGACACTTACTTGAATATCTGTATTAAATCCAAACAAATGACTTAAGATTTGTATAGTAAAAAATAATCATACTCATTAAAATACAATTACTTACACATTTTTAATATTTTATCTTCATTAAATGTAGTATAATTTCATCAGTAGGTCCCAAGCTAATTGAAAGTTATTGCAGGCAATGTGAGTGGTCTATTGATATGTTTTCTAACACTAGGAAGCAATATTTACAATTTTACATTGCTTATTGTGTCAATACTTCATATAAATGCATATTCGAGTTTCCTCGATTAAAAAAATTAAAAATGTATTTTGCAATTTTTGTGAAGTATAGCAAGGTTAATGTCGAATGAGTTTCACTAAATAAAATAATTAAAATACTTAGCATGAAAATAATAATTTTATAATTCAATATTGTATACTTATTTAAATGGATTACACTCATCGTGACCAAGAGTTCTTTAGTTAACTGTCATAATATATTACCACAAGATAATTATGCGTACTTACAAAGTAGATTCGCTACGTGTACTACAGTTTACAATGTAAACAACGAAAAAAGAAATTAATTTTTCCAGTTGTTATTAAATTAAATTTTTAAAATTAAAATTTTATCATAGTTTTATTTTAAGTATCGAACAATGAATATATTTGTTAGGAACTTATATTTTTAAATGCATAAGTGCATTTATAATTTGTGATTTTTATATCCTCACTCCTAGACTTATTATTATTGACATCGTATGGTCAAAGTTTAGTATTTTAAAATAAATATATTTAGTATGAAAAATTATAATACAACTACATTTCTTGTAAAATATTATCTTAAATAAAGTAGTAAAAGTTGTGCAAATAATATGTTGTAAAAGTTATTGAACAAATTACTTGATCAGTAATTGATAACCAGTTACAATTTTATGAATTTTTTTTTCATTCGTTGTTTTCAGTTTAAATTGCATAAAACGAGTATTTTTGTTTAAAATTTAAATATATTATATAAAGTCAACATTTTAAATAATTTTAAGTTTCTATTAGTATATTTAATAGTATTTTGGAAGCTCTTAAATTAAAATCCTTATTGTAAGTTTTAACTGTTAAAAATAAGACAGTGTGAGTAAACCATTAATGTAGTACACATGGAAATTTTAAGAAACAAACTAATAAAAATAATGCAAAGAATTAAAATTTTTTTAGTTACTTATTTAAAAATAACAATAAATGTTATAATTTATTTGAATATTTAATACTTGATAGTCGATATTATGTTTACTTTATAATTTTACTATTTTAAAAACATAATATTATATTATATATTATATGTTATGTGAGTAAAGTTGTTTAATAAAAGTACTTATAACTTAGTCGAGTTAAATTACGAAGTATAAGTATAATATATTTTGACATTCAGTATCTCACAAAACATATCCTTATAAAGTTACACATTAAACTTACACTTACTTGTCAGTAGTCTATAATTACAACCCTTGATAGATGTCCAACTGCTGAAGAACATTTAAATTTTTTCAACTGGTTTTTCAACGCTGTAATATATTAAGCACTTATAAAATCGGGTGTAACCATCGCAAAGATTTACCATTTTTAGATTCTAATTTTTGTTTAATGAGTACCTTTATTACAATAATTCACCATTGATGAGTTGTATAAACAATTACTAAAAATGTAATGAATAAATAATTAGCTAATGGTTTCTTAAGCATAATTTAGTTTTAGTAGCCTATAATTAGTGTATTCAATTTTAGTGAACCATAAAATAAAAATATATTTTGAGTAACTTTACATAATTATTTTTAGTGTTTTATTATGTCAACAATATTTTGTCGTATATATCGTATAGGTATTTTTTATAAAAATATTATGAATTTTATTAAGTTAATACATATACCTACTGAAATAGAATAGTTTTTGAGTTACAAAGTTACAGTGATATCAACATCCAGTAGATATATTTAGCTATATAATATAGCAATATAAGTTTTAAAATATAGATAATAATACACCATATGTGTACTTTTATTTTATGTTTGATGTTTATATTAGACTTATGACATTAATCATTAAGTATAGCACGCGAAGTATTTCCAATTGTTATATATTTATGAGTTATGAATTATAAAGTGAGTTATTAAAAACATATGTTTTTTTAATACAATTTTAAAATAATTTACTACATTTATTTTAGTAATACTTTATATCAATACACAACGTTCAATGTAGAATTGAAACATGTATGTTTTATTTTTGATGACATGTAGAAAAATAAAATAAAAACGAGAACTATAATATAATATCTATTACTGTTAGTTTATATAATGCTATACATATTGATGCATTATATATCATTTTAACGGTATCACGTTTTTATTGTACGTGTACAGATTTTGTATTTTTGAATTGAACTCAATGTTAAATCAAGTGTGTGGATATCCATGTAAAATTTCTTTCAAATCCGACAAAAAAATTGAATTGGAACCTATCCAATTTCCTTCACGTTTCTATAACGATTCTTAACCATCGTTAAGACACATCGCATAATTCATAATATTTGTCATCGTGGTATCTATATGTGAAAAAGACTAATTTTACATATGGCTTCTGTGGGAATAAAATATTTTTCTCATTTTTCATTACATCGATTGATATTCTAAATCGTCCGTGGTGTAACATCGAAAATAGCCATCGATTTTAAAATCTAATAATAATAATGAAAAAAAAAATTGTAAATACCAGTTCCACTTATTTTCTGTCTGGAGTGCGGTAACATTAAAAAAAAAAATCGCAAACCGGTCTTCTTCATCCAATAATCTACAAATCTACATATATATGTGTACATTGAACAAGACGTGTATAAAAAAATCAAATAATTTATTCGCAGAAAAAAAGGGAGATACTATATTTTTTTAAATGTCAAGTTCAAGGTATTTTGCATGAACCTGCGCCAAAATATTAGTATATATACCTCATCGGGATGCTTATTTTGCATCAGTTGTGTCATCTGTCCACATCCCAACATACGGCAATTTTCTGATCACGGTAAACGTTCAAAAGAATCATCATGAAATTCTTGGTGAGTAAAATAATATATTTTTAAATCTTCTTAAAGAGGACTCAGCAAATATCAATATTAGCGATTTACTATTTTATTCAAGTAAATATAAAATGTTCTGTATTGCGGTTTCAATTTAAAAACAGTTTAATTTAAAGAAAATAATGATTAAAATCAAACACTTGTATATTTTTTGTATTTTATTTATTTTATTATTATACGATATTTGTTTTATATTCTATCATAAAAATACATCTTTTAAAAAAATACTTATACGTATACACATATTATTTATTATTAAATCATAATTAAATTAATAAAACTATAAGACAAATTTAATTTTAACTACTTGAACATTTTTAAGTTAAAGTTATTATTAGTGTAAAAGTAATACACATGCTAATATGAATACTATAATTTAGTTTTGATTTTTTTTTTTTTTTTGTTTTATACTTTACAAAAAAACGGCTGTTTACTGAAAATGTATTAAATATCATAGTAATTTAAATTATAGGTGAACTATTAAAATATTATCTCACATTTTAACCAAATACGTATCTTTCATTACAATTTAAACCATTACACCTATAAAAGTTTTTACAGTACAACTACACTGCAATAATTATGAGTAAAAATCAATTTTCAATACTTTAATACAATTTTTTGTACTCATGTCTTTAGGTAGTGTTAGTAGCTGTCATCGCAGCAGTGTCTGCAGCCACACCTAAGGAAGCTGTCAAAGCTTTCCCTTTCAGTGGATTCCCAGCCAACCAGGCCTACTACCCAGGTCAACAAGCATACTACCCAGGATACCAAGGTTACCAAGGTTACAACTTCGGATTCCGTAACGGATACTACCCAGGACAACAATCGTACTACCCAGGATACCAAGGTTACCAGGGTTACTACCCAGGATACCAAGGCTACCAGGGTTACTACCCAGGATACCAAGGTTTGACTTCGCTTACTATTCATTCATCTATATCAAGAATCTTACATTTTCAAATTTCTTAAAAATTAATATTTTCACACAGGTTACAACCGCGGTTACTACCCAGGTGCCCCCGCTGTCTACCCCACAGTCAGTGCCGTCACCCCGGCTCCGATCATTGCACCTGTGCCAGTTGTTCCCAAGGCTGTTTCACCAGTGTACAAACCCGTAGACAACAAATTGCCAGCTATTGTCAGACAATCGCAAGAAGTGAACGTTGACGGTAACTTCAAATACGGGTTAGTATTATAAATTATAATACGATATTGGATCAGTTTTATGCAACAATCCAAATGGTGAACTAAATAGAGAAATACAAATACACCACACGTTACACACAAAAAATACATTATTTTTAAACGAAATACATCTGTACGCATTTAGATTCGAAACCGAGAACGGTATTGTCACACAGGCCGCTGGATACGTAAAGAACGCTGGAAGCGAAAACGCCGTACAAGTAATTGAAGGTTCATATGCCTACATTGGTGATGACGGTGCTCCAGTCGAAGTCAAGTACTACGCCGATGAGACCGGTTACCACGCAGTCGGAAACGTCGTCCCGACCATCCCCTCAGAGATCGCCAAATCCTTGGAATATAACGCTGCCCAACCACAAAAACCAGAAGACTCCAAAAAGAAGTAAACTTAGCCTGCATTAACCATGTATGCTGACACGGCCCAAACATGTATACCATTAGCTATTAGAAACCGTGTGCAAAATCATGCACATTTTTTATCATTGCAAGTATTGTGTTCACAGTGATTTTCTTTATTCGTATCAGAACGACGAATAAGGACAAATTTACTTTACACAATTCAGTTATGTTGGATGTAACAAAAAAACATAAAAATATAAAAACTTGAAATTAAATTTTGTGTAATTTTTTCTTACTCCACTTGTTTGTCAAGTAAAAATTTCATCTGTCTGGTTATCCTCACTTAAAATTTCCTACAAACTATTAACTATGAAAATAATAATAAATAAACACAATACCATATCGGTAATTTAGTCGTATAATTATCCAAAAGGTACTATTACCTGACTTATTTTTGTGATTTACCTAATTTGAGATAAATTCAAAAACGTGTGATGATACAAAATTATATTGAAATTATAAAATAAACTACTATAAAATATCTTGTATAATACATTTATTAATATTTAATCATTTAAAAAATTGTTTTTTAATATTTAAGATATAATGTGATAGAAAATTTGTAATTAATTTTTTAAGAATAGTAGTTAATTAATAGTATAGGTATTTTTTTAATTAACGATTATTAAAAAAAATAAGTTACCAATACCTATATTTCATACTATTTGGGTTCAAAATGTCTGGATTTCTAGGATTGGGCTATATTCAAGTATTATTATCATGTTAAAGTTCAAGTTTACAAAAAAAAAAAATATAGATAGTGTATAGAGTATACAAATAAATTAAAAATATTATTAATTTCAATAACATCTTCTATTAGTTCTATTACGCTTTTATTAGTACCTATTATTTTTATTGATTTCTTCAAAATTAAAATTAATTTGAAATAAATAAATAATTAAATCTTCATTGCTATAGGTTTTTAATTATTATCTGCATAATCTAGAAAATAAATTATTATATATTAACTATCCTTATGCACTTTGTTGTCTAATAACATGACGCCTCTTATACAATCCAAACGTTGTTCAATTCGTTATTTAATATTTATCATTCATAGACGACACGGCTTTCCTTTTATATTTTTATAGCTGTCCCTGTGCACATCGTTTTCCGTAAAAAAATACGGTTCTTGAATGGGACTTTTTAAAATTTATTTCATCATTAACTGAAATTGTGAACATTGTCGGCCTTCAGTCCATTGCGCCGCATCGCCTGCCCGCGCCCGTGGTAAATCTGATTGTAGATTCAGAAGTTAATGAGTTTGAACAAACTTTTCAGCTTTATTATGTAAGTATAGATTAAAATTATATTCATGATTTTATAATACTATTTTAGTTGAAGTAATATTTATTGAAAACTGTAACCGTGTTAGTACTTATAAAGTTTGAAAAAGCAATCAGAAGTATTTATGAGATATTGTTATGACGTTTATATTACTAGAATGATATAAAAAGAATAAGTTGTTGAATGTATCTGTGGCAGATGCTTTTCAACGCATATTGTGGATTAGAAGGCTTTGAGCTAGCTAAGACTCTTATTAGAATGTGTTTAGTTACATAACAATTTACTAAGTGACTCGCAGACATTATCATTTGATGGTAAACAACATAGATAAACCATGTGTCTACTGTCTAATGCATTATATTTGATAGTTGATTTTAACTGATAAGTTATAGGAAAGAATAATATTGACTATCACGCAGATGATAATTGGTAGGAATGTTCAAATTTCTAACGCAGTAGCTATAACTAGTATAAGCGTTAACAATAAATTTATCTTATATATATATATGGTCCTACCATCATTGAAGCTCTTTCGTAGTTTTAAACGATTATGTATATATTTAGTATGCTAAAATTCTTCAAACTTCATTCGTATAGATATATCGTTCTTTATTACAATTGTTCAATTACGTGTTTTAAAAAATGTAATAATACACACGTAAAAAAGATATTAAAAACACCACTAACACATATTAAAAAATAGAGTTGTTACTAGATGGTGATAATTTTAATATACCTATACAATCAAAGTATGAACATAATTTTATTCATAAAAGCTTTTCAATTAAAAGTTTAAAATCTGTATGTTTCAAACTCACTACACAGTCTTGTTGTAAATTAAACACATCAAACATAAGTGTATTTGGTAGGCATATACCCATATATAGTGCTAGTTTAAATTCTATACGTATTATACTATATATAAAATCATCATATATTAACATAATAATATCCACTCCCAAGAAAATAAATGCTAAATATGCTATTATAATCAATAGTTAACACTGAAACAATAATAATACATTTTTGTATAAGTTTTTGGATAAATTACTTAGATAGACTAATATTTTTGTAATAAACATGAACGATTATGATACTTTAAAAAATAACTTTTTATGATCGGTTTTAATAATCGTATATTCATATAGAATTTAAACTGGCACTTTAGCCAAAAAAATATAAAACCTGTTTGTTAAATTAACGTATGATTTTGGTACCATTAAATAAATATAAAATAGTTTGCGTGTTTAGTTAATTTATTTCATAGATCACTCTAAAATTTTATGAATAATGTAAAATACTTGATATAATATCAAATTATTCGTAGATCGTTATTATATATTTATAGCATACATTTTATATTGCATAGATTGTATTTTATTAAAGTTCATATTAAAATAATAAATTTAAAGAAAAAACTGTTTTATTATATCCATATTACTATTATAAATTAGATAAAAAAATAAATATGTGATTTTACAAGTACTTGTACTGTAATCATAAATCATAATAGCCAATTATACATTATAATGTTCTCGTATAAAATTAATTAGGTATTTAAATTTTGAAATGGTTTCCAGTTATATAAATAAATTTAAAAACACATAACAAGTCCGTTATCGTTTGTGAGCTTAATATTATTTAAATATGTAATTTTTAGTATCCAGTAATGTAAAAATACTGTATATTATATAATTGCATTTGTATAAACATGTATAATAATATAGTATTTTACAAAAAATTTTAAGAAGATAACGTAATGATATTAAAATTTTAAATTTACTATTTAAATAATAAAAATTATAATATGAATTAAGATTTATCAATAAATAATGATACAATATCAGTTAATTTATGTATATTTTAGTAGGTATTTATGTATTACAGTTATTATGTTGTAGGCTGTAGGCAATTTATACTTTATTTTCGTTTTGATGGAATCTTAATAAATGTATAATTTGTATAGCGGTTATAATGATAATTATATGAAATATTTTTTGTAGTAACTTCATTATTATGTATATCATAACTCTAATCATCATAAATGAAAAAAATAATGGTTCAATAAGTAACTTTATTTTATCACAACTAAATAAGGTATCTAGCTTATGAATACTTAGTTTTTATTAAAAAATAATAACTAAATAATAATTATAACATATATTATATTATATATATATATATCATTTATAAAACTTTTTACTCTTAACAGTTTTTTTTTTGATAAGCTTTTCCTTTTTGTTCGTTTTTAACTTTTTTAAGATTAAAAAATGTATAATATAAATTATCAAGTTACTATTCGATAAAAATATATAAATAAAATACCACATAATAATCACGTTATAATAACAAAGGTAATTTTTTATGCTTTCTAAATACACATGTTTGTTGTACCAGTAACATACAATATTAAGTTTTCAATATATGACATATAAATGTATAATACAATTTACAATTTACATTAATATTTACTGGTAGTATTTATAAAAAAATAAATATAATATAATATTACTAAGCCCGAATAATTTTTCCGTTAACTGTATGATTGGTCTAGATTTTATTAGTTATGTTTTAATTTAAAAAATAATAAACATTATACTAGCTACTATATAAACTATATTTCATTTATGATTTTAATTAAAATTAAAACTATTCAATTTTTTATTTTTATTTTACAATTACAAATTCTAGAATTAGTAGAAAATATACTCAAAATGGAATATATAAAATTATCAAAAATCATGTTCAATCAAGTCGTTGTGTTCATATAAGTAAATTTAAATATATTTTTTCGTTAAATAAACATTTCTTTCTAAAAGATACCAATATACTATCTATTTTTCATGTTTTAATATTATAGGACTGTCTGAATAATGATTAATGAATATAGTTTAGATACACAAAAAAATATTGAATTTTAAATAAACATTGATTTTTCTTTTCTTAATGTGGTATATAGATTCTATAGCATTTGGTAGATCTGAAATTATTCATTTTCAATACAATACGTTATCCGTAGTAGTGAATATATACTAAAATACTGCAAACACATGGGAAGCCATATCGTGTATTTTAGACCACACAAGTCATATGGATATTATCAATATGATACCACAGGAGTAACAAAAATCTAGAATGGATAAAAAAGTAAATTAGGATTGCACTGGATCGGCAGAGTATCGTATGTCTGAGCATTATAATTTTCTTTACAATAAACTTCTCTACCAGATAACATCTTCACCGATACCAGTTTTCATTCTCAAGGTATACTTAGTCAAAACTTCACTTTAAGAATGAATGTCTGAACTCGTTTGCAATAAAAAAAAAAATTCATATTAATATAGCCCTACAAGTTTATAATATTAAAATTGATATATCAACAAAATTAACATAATATTAAATGTACCGTGACTGGTGTGAATTACAACTGAATGATTTCGTTTTATATTATAATTTTTACACAGATTTATTCACACATTGAAACACAACGACGTGTACGCGTTTAAGCTTTCCGGACCGGTACCTGTATTCAAATTGTATAACGAGTCAACGAACTACCCATTAATAGGAGGTAAATGTAAATGCCGAGTTTTTTTTTCTTGTTAAATTATATAGCAATAAGTAATAACTGATAGTAGATATAATAGTAAATAGTGATATGAATATGAATATATAATTCAACTCGTATTTCGTGCCTTATGTAGATAGTTATATGCATATATGCATATTATATGATGCACCAATGTCCTATACATATATTTATTAAATAACTTTTCAATAAACTGATTATGTATTGTTACCTCGGTTGTTTAATTACATAATAATATATCTGGTACTAAATTGCACATTGTGTTCAGTACCCATTATCATCTAAATGTTTTTAAATGTTCCAGCTAGGTTACGTATTACTGGAATAAGCAAAGATTTCTATGAGGTTAATTTTTACAAAATATTCAAATAATTTTATTGTAACGTTCTATAAAATAGGTACTTAATATTTTAATAAATGCAATCATAATTATTATGTATAAAAAATGTATATTTTTAATTTTAAGTTAACATGTTGCTTTTTTGTGCCAAGTTAATTACCTATTTTTTTTTTAATGTTAAATAAACAACTATTGTAAGAAATCACGTTTAATATTAATTATTTATATATATTACACAAATAGTACATATTTAAATTAATATGATTTTAGGTTGAATTAGAAAACTTTAAATATATTTTACTACAACATCGTTCAATATAAAACGAAAATGTGTCACTCACGCGTAATAGGTGTGTATTTTTAAACTTCAAAAGGTATTATTTATCTAGTATAGTACCTATATTTTGATTTTCACATACAATTTAAAACTATACAGAACACAAGTTTTTGATCAAGAGTATTTAAATTATAGAATAACAGCAGAACTTAGAGAAAATCATATTTCAACACTAAACAAATAATAATCATAATATAGAAATAAATACTTCAGTAAACCAAGAACAAACATTTAATATAATTCTACTATCTGTTTAATTATTAGATATTTTATGTTATTCTCATAAAATATTTTACATTGCGTGTTTTAAAATAATAAATTTCACTATTTAAAAAATGATTATACAATAAATTGTAATAAAACATACGAATAATTTTTAAAATCATGAATAAACAGTACATGTTAGGTAAATGCATAAGTTACTCAAATATGTACAAATCATTACATTAATCACTTACAAGTATGTGTACGCGATATATTTCTTTCCAGTAAAATTGTTAACTTTTTTAATAAGCCAATTATTTCTAATAACTTATAATATTTTATTATTTATTTAAATTTATATATGATAAAATTATATATAGATTACAGTATTATATAATTTGAACAACAATGAAAGAATACATTTTATTTAGTATTTGATGTTTGCAGCATTTGATCACATTCACGATGTATTTATTAAATTATTTTATAACTGTACATTATGCTCAATAGAAAACTTACTTGGGGTTCTCATACAAAATCAGAAATAATGTAACTCCAAATATAACTTATTATTTACACATAATTTTTGAGCTCCGTACTATCAATATGTACAATCCCGAATTCGTAAATTAAATTTGGGGTTGTGCAATTATCTATCTAAAATTCGTATCATACAAATGTTTAAAACAATTATTGTGTTCCAAATACAGAATTGTGTTTCTTATGTTTTTTTAGGTTACATAAGTTGAGTCCAGTAAATGTTTTTTTAGGTACATAAGTACATTTCCGTTGAAAAAAAATATACAAACATCTAGAAATTACTCCATTTTCTGTTAAAATATTATACAAATATATTATAATTATATATTTTACAAAATAATAAATTTTATTTCGTCATATTAATTATTATTAATACAATACTAAATACTAATTGTATAATATTTTATTACTTACTAGAACTCCTAATTATTATTTTATCAATTTTTATGGGAAATTTAAGTATAATATTAGAATTGTTACTTTGTATTATAGTAGGATAGATGAGTACAATCGTTGTAGCTTAAACTATTATACTATACATTACATCGTTGTGTAATGAAAAAAAATTATTCAAATCGAGTTCGATGGTTTTATAATTTTTATACATTATTTCAATAGAAAGCTTGTATACAATAAGGACTTGTTTGTATTTTTTTTTATCAAATATTTATAGCTAATTCTTCAAATTAAAAAATGAAGTACAATGCTATAATAATTGTATGTACATATTATTATGAGATGGATTACCATTTTAATGCAGCTGAACAACACATAATAAATCAACCACTAATTATATTTTAGTCTAGGTACATATTATGTGCATTTATTATATATACAATAGTATATTACTATATATTATTATAGTTATGAAAACGAAAGGAATAAGAATGTAAATTAACATTTATGTATTCAGTACCTATATATCATATATGTATAGTGAGGTCACAGAATATAAATATGAAACTACGTAAGTATGTAGCTCCGATATTGATGTATAATATATATATATATAAATGAATTTAATAACATGTTTCTACAAAAGGGAAAACTATAATTTTTAAATTTTGGTCGACTTCTTTTTAGCCGTTAAAAGCTCATTTAAAGTGAAAATATAAAGTACAATATCTACGTTTAAATTTTAAAAAACATGTAAGTACTCGATAACTTGATACGAAAAAGTAATACTTTACATCAAAAACTGCTAAAATGAGTTTAATTAATATACCTATTAATAGTACATATAGTTAAAATATCATATATATAACTAAACCTGCCTACATATATATATATATATATATATATATATTTAATAAATTAGTGTTATGTATTTATTTGTAGAATATTTGCTTTAATTTTTCGATTGAAATACATTACAGTGGATAGATTTATTATGTTTTATTATATGTATTATTAATTATTTGTTGTTGGTTTATTGAAATAATAATCTATAAATATAATGTATACGTCCTTTTTGAGTTTTTTCAATAAATAAAAATGAATCGATCCAGAAATTTAAATTATGTGATCGTATACGATAATCATAGATTGTCGAAAAAATTATATTAATTATTACTTATACTTATATGTAATCAAACATATCCAGGCCATTACTTAACTCAATAATTCGGGTTAGCGGGTCACTATAGTAATTTTATTGAATAAGTCTCATAAGATATTTCAATATTTAAATTGAGAAAAGAGATATTTATTAAAATAGTATACATAATATACCTACTATAGTATTATTATAATAGAAATTTAAGTTCCATAAAAATAATTGGCATCATATTTGATCAACAATAATTGCCATTAAACTTTGTAATATACATGAGTGCATACTATATATTAACAAATATTACCTACAATAATTATACTATATTAACCCATCATCAATTTTTATTTATTGAAATTAAATAATGTATACAGAGTTATATTTTCCAAAAATAATTAAATATATCTAATTATTATTATTTAATAGAGTAATGAATAACAATTATTACTAACATAATATATTAATCAATCTATAATCTATACCCAAACATTTTTTTTCATGTTCTTTAAAATGTTAATAATTATAAATAAAATAGGTAACTACATTTTTGTATTTATACCTATATGTTAATACAAACTGTAAAAATTAATAATTAATTTTTCTTATTTAAAATTGAGTATGGTTTTTAAAAGTAGATTATTCATTTATAAAGTAATACTATAAGTACCTATTCAAAATATTAATTACTAAATGGCAATAAATACATATTTTGTTTCAAATGTAAGCGTTATAACAAGGAATATGAAATGCGTTATACTATTTTAAAACATATTTAGTAATAATAATCAATAAATAATTAATATAAATTAATAAAATAATGTATATATATTTATAAAATAAAATTATTTTGAATAAGTACATTTATTTTAACATCTTCAATATTTAAGAATATTATTTATGCAATATTTAAATATTTAAATATATGAAATGATCCCTAAATTGTATGCATTAATAATATCATGAAAAATAAATATCGTTTCTTGATCTCAATTATATAGATACATTACGAAGAGTAAATTAATGTACCTATATGTGATGAGACTATTAAATAAATGAAGGTTAAACGTTATTGGACACGTTTCTGCCGACGAAGTCCTTGTTGCAAAAAACGTTTAGTTCTATTAGACAGGCGTTGTATTTAAGGTATTCAGATTATTTAATTTTTTTTTACCACATAAATGTAAAAAAGTAGTATTTGTTTAAAAAAAAAATATGTTTTAACATCAGTATGATTATTATAATACAACAGCGATTGACCAATAACGAAATCGAAGATGATCCTCGGTGACCAAACCGGAATTGGCCAATACTAGTTGAACAACATAATAGTTGCATAACATTTAGATTTTAAAGCTAAGCTAAATAGTCCAATGATTATACAGTATATTAATTTTTTATAAATATATATATTATTAAATTGTGATCTTCAAACGTATGAAGATTCAATGTTTAAAATGATAAAATTGTAATTCGGATCGACATTATGGTAATTTATCGGAGGATCTAACAAACGGAGCTGGACGATGTCGTCCTTGGCTATGTTTTAAAAGACTGCGTGTCTGTGTCCCTACATATGATGTATGTATGTGTATATATGTATATAGTTATACTCGTAATTACGACGATCTGAAGACCAACAATAATATTGAACACTGCGACCGAGGCGGACGTATTAGAATAAAAGACAATTGAGAAAAGCCATAGTATAAATAATAATAATAATAATAATAATAATAATAATTACAATAAGTAGCAGCGCTTGAGTATGTATATACGAGTAAATAATGAGTGCAATTATGAAAATAAAATAAACATTTATGTAAAGGGTATTTAAAGGGTATACATAGACTTGAACCTAACAACAGCATTCTAATAAATCTACCTTTTTTTTTTTACAAGAAGTATACATGTATATTTAAGGGCATAATAAGTATATTGGGTACGAGTAAGGTACATCAAGCATTAAAGTCTAAATACATATTATACAAATATATTTTAAAAAGTAGATAAACAGTGAGGAGTGAAACTCACATCCATTAATGACACTCGCAGAATGATTTATTATTTTATTTAGCCATTTGAATAATGTATTAAATTTGTATTTTGTAACTAGTATTGTAAATCACGACACCATTTACGTATCGAACGTACGTTTTAAAAGTTTACCAGGAATTGTGGGGACTGCGACATTTTTTACAAGCTTATGAGAATCTAAACAATTATAAAAGCGCAAACTAGTTAGTAGTTTATAAATTCTTCATAAACGTTTTTAAATTTAAGATCAGAATGAATCATTATGTAGTAATAGACGTATGACATGTAACTATAACTATTGAATATTATTTATAAATAGTACGACTTTAATCAATAAATAATATTGTATACTGTATAATATTTTGATTAATAGTTTAATACGATGTGCTTGCAGCGAGATGAACCAGTCCAGATGATTACTATTATTCCGTAATTCCGTGTCTGTTGTTTTATGAACATTACTAAATGAAGCCAACGCGCGGGTACATGTACAGGTACTAAAACACCGCCGACGTCGTATAGTATCGAATTATGTGTTCACGGTAATAATAATCTCACATAATATTATATTATTATTATATATCAATCGTTTAGCGTGGACCTCGTAGGCGAATGATAAAACGAGAGGTGCGGGCGACCTGAATGCATATGATGAGTTATGTATAATATAAGTATATAACTCTTGTTGTTTACGCTGTTTCGGCCTTGTGCTATCTTCACTAAAAAAAAATTATGTTATAAACAACGAATATATTATTATTGATACTCGAATCATTTTAGTTTTATACTCATTACTATAAAACTGTCTATAGAATTGTATAACCAAAACACTGATAAGGTACAGATCTAGTTAGATTTTTTACACAGAATTTTGTTGACATTCATAACTATAAAAATACATTGACAACAACTTTTTTTTCAGTTTATCAACTATAATTAAATTACCTTATGACCATAGTCGAATAATAATAAAATGACTAAAGTATTTTTTAACAATTTGGTTATAATTTAGGTTTGCGTTCAATTATATGTGTTCCAAATTCACTTTAAAACGATTTTTTTTGTTATACATTTTTATATAATCCTTAACATTTTTTTTTTATATATATATATATATATAGAATGAAGTTATGTGTGAATGTGAATATGTGTATTTGTTTTTATTTATAAGATTGTCTTTTGATTGTAATAAAAATAATCTAAAAATTATGCTGATAAATACTAGCAGAAATACTCTACTTGAGATAAATTGAATAATGAATATGTAGCGATACAATATTATATGATAAGATATCATAGCTAGTGTAATAAATTAGATATTAAAATTTGAATATAATCTGTTTTGATCATCTTATAAATTAGATGTATTTATTGCCTTTTGGTATAAATAAATTAAGACCACCATATAGTATATAGCTATATAATACTGTATTTTATTTCAATATTCTCCAATAAATAATATTATTCTTGTTATGACACATGTTCTATGATGATATTCAAATATACAGTTATTTTTGATTTGAAATGAATATACCAAAAGGCGGAAGCTGTACTTGAAAGTATATCGTATACGACCATGTATGGAAATAAACAAAGGTTTTGTTTTCATTTAAAGTTATCCCTGGAAACATTGATAATTGAAAGAAAAGGAAAAGGACCATTTCCTGTCTATTTTATACCTATTCTTTTCTTATTTTGAAATTTTCTTCGGTTATTGCTCATTTCCTACAAAAAAAAAAAAAAATACTTAATTTAATTATCATAGATTGCATATAAAACTCATCTTTAACTCTTTAATATAACTAAATAATATTATTCATTCAAAATCTATTTATAATTTTTTATTTATCTTATTAATCATAATATTATAATCACAGTTAATTGGTGAAATTAAATTGTAGTATGTTACAATAAAATAAAACAATTAAATTAGATGGCGAGTAATTAAATATGTTGACTAGCAACGTTATTTACTATCTTTAATATTTTATTTTATTTTTAGTTTACTGCTATTTGTGAATAACAATTTTATAATATGGATTTATTATCTATATATATTTTATGTGAGTAAAAATACATTTTTGTTTTTAATATGATAAAATATTTATAACAAGGTATACTGTTGACCACTGTAGGTATTTGTGTTACTTTTATGGTACGTGAATTTATAAATGTATACACCGCTATCAAAAACGAAGAACGCTCAAAAATATTTACGAAAATGTTAGAAATGGATCCTGATTGTGAAGATGTCGACAAGAACTTTATAATTGATGAGCAACGTAAAATAATCGATCGGTTAAATACTACTAATTCGCATTACAAAATAATGACAGAACATTATAGAAAACTATATTTATGGCAGAAAAAAATATAAAGAAAAACCGTCGTACTAAACATTTTAGTATTAGTGATTTAACATTTAATGAAATATTATATTTTTCTTTATATCAGTACAGTCATAGACGCAATTCTAATAAAAACAAACCTAGGGTGTTTAAGCTCTTCATTTTCCGAGCATAGAGTAAAATCGCTACTGAATGTGATATCATAAAAAAATATTTGAGAGTGCTAATTTTAAAATTGGGGGTGCTAATACACCCTGAGCGTCCTCCTAATTGCGCCTATAAGTGCAGTAATAAATTTATTTAATATATAATAAATATACGTATTCTAAGCTATTGGAGTATAGTATATTATTATTATACAACTCATATCGCAGTCGCGTGTTGATTTCATGAATTTTATAATGGTTACTTATAAACATAAGAAAAGTGGTCCAAACTAATTGATGAAATTCATAGTAATATTGAATTGTATAAACATCATTCGATTAACAATATTATCATAGTAATAATAAACACTTTTATACACAGTTTCCTCTTTTCGGCAAACGTATATAATATACACCAATACATCTACACTACGTTTAGGATTTATATTATTTATGCATTTGGCCTATAAAATGCTAAGCAACACACTAACTAATATATACTGAATTGAATAATTTTAATAAAAAACACAAAAATATATCAAAACATACAGGTATAATAAATAAAATATGCAGAAAAGTATAATATCCGTTAACAAAATTAGTAAAATTAAGTAACAAAGGTTTAAAGAGACATTCCTCAAGACTTCTTCATTCACTCTACTGCTCCAATATTTGATCGCTTACACATATAGTGTACTCTAGGCGGCAACGTTCTAGATAGCTAAAGATCTAAGACCAACGGCTACTGTATTATCTCTTTTGTATTACGAGTAATATACTATACACTTTATATCAACAAAAAAAAATCATCATGACATCGACCATGCCAGTACATCAATACGTACGTTAAGTTGCCTATGCTAAACGCCAGACATAAGTGTCTTTCGTATACTTTACATAATTATTATCACAGATAGCGCTGTATGATTCATAATAATAAATTATTAAAAAATCTTTACATGGTATACCAAATAAATTGGTAGAAAATGTAATTATATTTAAAAAAAATAAATATTGTGTTTTCAAATTATAACTTCTTTCTTAAGCTTCTCCTATATTATATCCCTGTATTATACTTGAATTAATTAGAAATTTCTTATTCGTTGTTTTGCTCTTTAGCTAAGGAGAAGGCTATCCGAAAGATTCTTTCCTAATCGGGTATGAATGTATAAACATTCGATCATAGATAATAAAGATTTCTTTAGATACTATAGATACGAATGATACTATATTCAAACATAATAATTTGTAAAATTGTGACTATAGATCGTTCTGGTTGAATTTAGAAAAGGGGTAATCGCATTTAGTTGGGATCTAATTCCGTAAAAAATATTTTATTACAGGATTCCTTAAAAATGCAAATAAAAATGTTAAATCTAGATTTTATATAAAATTTGTTTTAAAAATCGATCTGTAAAAAGTGTAAATAAACTGTCTTTAAAAAATTGTTTACAATTTTAAATTATAGAGAATAAAAATGTCGTAATTTTTCAGTATATTTATTAGAACCATTTTTTTTTTCAAATACTTAGATTTTTATATAATATAAGAATTAATCTGTTTCATTATTAACTTCTTTTGTCAAATAATAATTTTTTTTTTTTTTTTGTAAGTTATTAATTATATGATGTTTTTGAAAATGTGGATGTGTTTCAATCGAAATATTCGAATGAGCAGTTTTTGAGTTATTTAATATATTTTTTTTGTCATATCACTCCTATTGAGTAGTATCGCATACTCTAAATTAATGGCCTCAAGATAGTGAAAACTAATTATTGTATTAGCGTGTTAATCCTAATGAGGTACGACGATATGCACTTATATGTTTTGTGCTTGTATTGGACCACAGTGCAATTCAGTTTAAGTAAATTCTTTTACTCAAAGTACGTATTATATCCTGGTATTGTTTCATTTAAAGTAAAAACATCATATTATGATTATAATACAACTCAAACATAGTTTTTGGTCAAAAACACTTTTATTGATATAAAATCAAACCTAAAATCAAACTCTACTAGTTTATAACCGTCGTTTGTCACACTTCGCTCTTGTCCTCTTGTCGAATTTCATAAAAACTGCGGAACTGCCCCGCACGCAACGCGTGTGGTATTAAATAATAATATAAATTTAATGTCACCTCACATATTGTTTCGCTGGTTTGATCTAATACTTAATTTTCAAATATTATTTCATATAAAATATATCTATATATTATACTAAATATGTAAATACAATTAATATTGATGACTGTCTAAAATATATCATATATGATAGTAATAATAATAATTAATTATACAAAGTATAGTATATTATCATGGTAACTAATTGGAATTATTGTATTTGATATAAATCTATTAATATTTTAAAATTTGTAAAAACGGTCTAAGAATAATCAATACCTAATTATTAAGTACCTATATTACATCTATTTTTTCATTTTTGTTAAACCATTTTTAAGAACTTATCATTAGTATATTAATTTTAATAAGTCAGAAATTACTCATTCGAATTTCGATTTTGATCCATCGACATTTCATATAAATCTTCTATATTTAAAGATTTATAATAAAAATTCTGTTTCTTTTTTTTTTTTTTTTTTTAAATAAGTTTGTACCACCAATACAGGATATTCATTGGATAGTATAACAAATCTAACAAAATGAAAATATAATATTTGTGTACAACAAAACTTCTAAAATTTGAATTTGATAAATGCCTAGTTAAAGGAATCAATGGAGGTAAATGTATAATAATATTTAGTGAATCACCCTGTACAATCGTTGGTTGGAATAGAACAAATTGTATACATGTACATAATCGTCGGGTGTGATATCACTGATCAGCAGCGGTAGAAATGCTCACTAATGATAATATAACAGATGAGTACTTGAAATGTGTAAGCGCTGGACGTGGCCGCACTGTTATTCGTAGGCTGTTTTTCTCTAGTAATATTAAAGAATAAGTAATTGAAATCGAAATTACGAAAAATCAATGTCACAGAATAGAAAAATCGTATACCTAGCTCACACAATTATTAAAATGTGTATTTTTTGCTAATAAATATTCCTAAACGCTTGTTTGCTCTGCGGCCGTCGGTGTCCTAACGTGTGTTGGTGGTTGGTAACACATTACTCATGAGTCAAATATTTCAAACATTCAAGCCTAGTGTGAACCCGTTTTACAAAATTATTAGTTGTACTTGTAATGGAGTTCTTTATATGGGCACGATGCGTACGGATAATATGTCGTATGTATAATGTCATGACCTGTTGGACTATCACTCTTCAATAATTTATTATTGTTTAAATCTATATTATATATTATATATCAACCTTCAAAAGTCCACTAAACAACTAACTTAATTGTAAGTATGTACTTAATATTAATAATATTTAATCGATATATTTATAATTTTTTTTATTTCTAATAATATTTAGTAATCAAAAACTCAGTAGTATTATCATTGAATATAAATACTATTTATAATTAATGATATTAAGTTACATAAAATATTATACATTAATATATTAATATTATATAAATAATCAGACGATTTACTGATTGAAGTGGATGAAACATTTTTTATAAGCACTTAAATTTTCTGACTAATAATATTATATTTTTATTTTATCTTAAAATAAAATAAAAAAGATTTATTCTGAATTTAAAAATATTGTTTATTTATTTCTTGTGGTCTATTATTTTATTATTCTGTTTCTGAAAATGTATATAAATTACGTTTTTTTAGACATTGGCAGGTTTAACAGTTTTCTATCTCACCATATTACTATCTTAACTACAAACAAAACTTGTATATTTTTTAGTAACATTACGATTATAACACATTATATAATATCATATTTACATTAAAGTAGTAATGATTAAAAGTGAAGTTTTTTGCTGTAGTATAGTAACGCACATTTTATTAAAGTATTAATGATTTTCAATCACTGACGCGTGAATTTGATGACTACCACTGCAATAATGAAACAAAAATTATAATATTAACAATATAAAGTAGAGACTGTGGATGTAGCATTCCTTATAAGAGATAAAAGAACTCTTTAACTCTTTTCTCTTACACCCACACACACACGCGCATTTTATCGAGTAATGAAGTATTGAAAACTTATATGTTTTTTGAAGAACATAGAAACTTATTTAGTTTTTACAACAAATTATTGTTAACTAAGTAAGTTTTTTGTTATAGCGATACACGAAAACATGTGTGGGTGCGGAAGTAGTAAAGTAGAAAAGGATAGTACTTACGGCGATGATACTTACGGCGATGGTACTTACGGCGATAGTACTTATGACGATGGTACTTACGGCAATAGTAGACACAATAAGCATCGCAAACGTTGTCGCCAAAATCATACCACTAGTGACAATAATTATTACGGCTCAGACACCTACCCCGCTGACGTTCCTAATTACGTTAGTAGTTATCATAACGATGATCGTCGAAACAGCGGCGGCAGTTGCGGTTGTTTTGGCGGTGACGGCGACGGTGATTGTTATAGCGGTGACAATAGTGGTGATTGCTATGGCGGTGGCGATGGAGGTGACTGCGGAGGTGATGGTGGAGGCGACGGCGGAGGTGGCGGCGGCGGCGACGACTAACTACCATTTTTGAATAACCGTTATTTTCAAATAATAATAATAATTAAATACACTTACGAACTACAATATAGTATAATATTGATGTATGATAAGTACCTATAAAATGTTTACCATATTATTATGTAATTCGAATCAATATATTAATGCGTATACTTGTGAAAGCATTTAAAACGCATTATTATGTTAGTTTATAGCTTTTATTTTAACCAAAGAGTAAAGAAAAACATAGCGTAATTTATTATTGCAAACGTGCCTGCTTACACATTTTTCTAATCTCTATCTTACTATTATAATATAGAACCCAAACATATTTATGTCGACATTTCGGAAACATTCCTCAATACAGCTGTTGTATGTATAGGAAATTTATCATTTTTTATTTGAATAACATTTTCATCTTATTTATTAGCCATTCCATTTAGACTAAAAATAATTATTCATAGATAATTTATTATTTTAGTTAACTCGAAAAATATTGCAATTCATTGAAATATATGATATGATTCTTTATTTATTAAGTTTTATTTAAATGTTTTTAGCTAATTTGTTAATAATAATTAACTAAAAAATATATGCATATTTACTTACGTATTGTATAAATATGTAAATTTATCTTAAAAAAATATTAATGATAAGATATTTTCATACTTATATAATGTTTATATGATTTAAATTATTTATGTCTTATGTAATATAATCGTTTACTAATTTATTAAGTTATATAGTATTTTATTTCTCGATAGTGATATTTTATACTAGCATACTTTATATTGACAACTTCAAACGACTTAGTTTTATAACAACTAATCATATATTGTAATAACTAAATTAATTAATTAATTAAGCAAGATGGAATATTTGCAATCTAACATTAATCAAACGCAAGATTATCCATTAATGTATACTATATAATAGAATAATCACTTTTACACAAACACCTGTGCAGCTTATTACAAAACGCTACCAAAGGTCGCCACTATATCTACTTAACTAGCTAAAAAGCGTGTCTTAATTAAAATATATCAGAAACAATAGTTATTGTCAGTATGATCCTATACTTTTGTTTCTTGTTATTTTTATAAAAACAATTTAATAACTATTCTTAATACAAAATAAAATATTATATAATTATATCTATAGATAATTATTTCCATTGTATACCTAGCTTATTTATTAATAATACATTATTAGTATAATTCAACCTGTAATAATAGAATAAATATATTTAACCAACATAATTAGGAAGCAAAACAATTTAATTTTTTTAAGTTCTTGAAGTTCCTAAAATCAAGTTTGGATACTAAAATCACTTGGGAATTAATTGCGTACAATTATCGCAATAGTTTATATATATAAAGGTAGGTACTTACTTTTATATATTGCTTTAATTGTACAGAGGAAAAATAAAAGTAGAATCACAAAAGCTTTGCTATAAAAAAAAATATCAAAATTATAAATAATTATATTATATTATACTACAATGGACCTGAGGATATTAAATTTGATGGTAAATAATTGGTAATGTTAGATGATTGTAGGTGTCTTTATACTAAATATACGATTTTCTCCGTGCACTTATTGCAAAACATAAAATTTTAATCGTAGTATAATACTACCTTTGCAATTTTGTATCACGTATTAAGCCCCGGGTACAATCAATTTTTCATCGGAATTTATCAATTTGTATTTTACTATTCATATTTTATTCGATTGCTTACATTTCTGTGACCTTCAGCACTTTATAGGATAAAGTTCTTATAAAACTATATATTTAGCACATTTTTTTGGTTTGACGTCTAAAGTGAATATAGTCATTAATATGATAATGATATCATAAAATCGATTCAAATGAAGTTAATAACTTTAAATAATTAAAAATCAGATATTCTAGATACAAGCGTTTACTGTTTAGTTCATACCTTTTTTTATAGTCATTAACATTATTTAAAATTAAAAATAAATGTATCTATATTAGTTCGAAATAATGATCTAGTTAATAAATTATAGGTATCTTATAATTTATCATCAAAATAAATTCTGAATTAAATGAAAGTAGGTTTTGGTAATAGGACTAAATGATGTTCAAAATAACTGGTTTAACTTGTTTTGTCATCTTGTTAAAAATCTTGAATAACAAATAAAACCATCCTATTAATTTTATCCCAATATCAAGGATAAAATTATGTTAAAAAATCATATCGTGAAAAATCCACTGAAAATAAAAGTATTAAATATGTTCGACAAATAAATCCTAGTTTAAGTATTTAACTGCTTAAATACAGCATAAACACAGCTATAATATTAATGATAAAAAAAAATAAAATTAGTAATCATTAAACCGTTAATAATACATAATACGTATAACTCAATTCTTGTATTTTAAAAATTACCGACATTATGCATCGATAAAAGTAGTCGATTCTAGAGAAAACTATTTGATTTGATAAAAATTAATCAAAAATGAAAAAAATGATAATTTAAAAAATAATTGAATATTTCAAGTTTATACGATTAAAATAACAATAACAAGTTTTCATTTTTGAATTATCAAAAAAAAAAAAAAAATCACATTACCATAGAAAACTGTGATCAATTCAAAATTTACGTTTTTCTTATTTTGTATTTTTTTTATGCTTATTTTGAGAAGTAATTCTTCTTAAAAGATCAATTTTGTACTGAGAATTTTTTACTTTTTACCAAGTACCAACTAGATCAAATTTACTATCAGGAACTACTCTAAAAATTAAAGATTGAGGCAATTTTACTAAACTCCTAATGGTGTCATCAGATACAGAAAAAAAATAATACATTCATTGATCCTTAGCTCAGAATCTAAAAGTGAGAGGAGAAGGTTTTCTGGTTATACGATTTCCGATCACTTTCAACAATGTATATATGCAAGGTACGCGTACATAATACGTAACTATATACCACTCTATAATAAATGATGGCATAAGAAGGTTTATAATATAGTGGTCGTCGAGTGTATGCCGCCGGCAAACATATTTTATAACCAACACAATTGACTCGTCTCTATCATTATTTCAAGGCAATTGAAACGTCCGGCAAATAGACACGATGTGCAGTCGTGCAAATAATGTCTTCTTAACGCGATAATGGTTGTACTTTATATTATTTTGAATCGATATGCATATAAATATAGCACTATATATAAAACATTAATAATATTTTAAACCTATTCAATTTCACACTTAATTCGATACTTGGCATTGAAGCAAATTAATATTTAAGTATAACATACGGTCTTACAATGAAAATCAATTCAATATTAAATATTAAATTTATCTATTTATTAATGATTATCTAATAGATTGTTACCGATCAGAATTTTTTATATTTCTATAATTACGCAAATTTACTTCTACATATTTATTTAAAATTATAATTTATACTTACTGCGGCACGTGGTATGCATTTTTTCTTGTATAAAAATATAATATTATAATTATAATACCTACACCAATATATGTACTTTAATATTCCTTATATTATGTTGCAGTAAAATACTAAAATTATGCATACATTGCGCACAGAATACGAATAAGGTGATTGTTATTTTAAATATATTATATCATCATACGCATGTGAAAAAAATCCAACCATTAATATACACAAAA
The DNA here is from genome assembly GCA_036289425.1 of Rhopalosiphum nymphaeae. Lineage (NCBI taxonomy): Eukaryota > Metazoa > Arthropoda > Insecta > Hemiptera > Aphididae > Rhopalosiphum > Rhopalosiphum nymphaeae. The sequence goes on along the minus strand of JAZAQC010000012.1, from coordinate 3,587,264 downwards.
ATTGAAAAGTAGCCAATTTCGGCATAAATCAGTGATATGCCGCCGTGGCAAGGTACTTGGACAGAATAAATAGTATATTTTTCTTCTTTGAACGAAGGTTAATGTACCTATAATCGGTTCATCATAACGATTCACCAATAAAGCTTGTATCCACTTTTTTTTGTATATAAGAAAAGACAATAAAAATCGACCACACATATGTTCCACTATGCTTATAATAACAGCTATTTAATTATGATTTTGAAATTATATAACAATTACTGTCTATATTTATTCGCAATAAGCAAATAAACATATTCTATCCAATTTTAGCATAGGAAAATATGAAAAAAAAAAAAGAAAGTCAAATGGCAGGACCCATGTTGTCATTGTTGTGTATATTTTTGTATTAATAATAATTATATAAATTTGAAATTGATGAAAAACAGACTTCAAATTTAACTGCAGAATCTACTAGGAGCTCTAAATCCCCCGACCCACTGTGGTTCGAACAAATCTGTGATGACACATTAGTGTGTCGTGCGTTGTACCGTGATGTATGTCACAAAAAAAAAAATGAGCACGGCTCTAATAGTAATCCGAGAGGCCGATACAGAAGGTGTTCGCTATTCGTATATGTACATAGTATTATGCGTGGCCAAACGAAATCTCAAAACAACATACGTATATCTAATACTGAGACGATGCAATAATTGTATATTATGCCAACAACTATAATACCTACACATACGCGCGCACACTAAGCAACCAAATTATCTCTGTCAGCTATTAAATAATAACACACCGGCCGCGGCAGATGAATAAGAAAAAAATAATCGTAACACCTTTACAACAATATCGTAGACCACGTGGGACGTTACTATAGTCGAGTTTCGAAGTCGATATGTATTCTGTATACACATAGATCTCTGTATGTAAATACGATAACAGCAAAATCATTAATCAATACAATATAAAATAATTTATGGATTCCCTTTAAGTACAATGCTTAAGTCTGTTTTGTTAATCACCGCAGGAATCACAGTCTCTATATTGTTTTTTATTTAGAGATCTTAATCATTATACCAGAACCATTATAAACTATTAAACTACTTAAATGGTAGCAGTGAAATTAGTGTATAATTGACCCCAATGAAAAATCTATTAGCATGATCTCCCGGAAACTTATAATAGTGAATAAATTAATAACTTCCTAAGAAAACTATATGTGTCTAAAGACTAAAATTCTATATTCCAAAGTGGCCACGGTGTACATCAAAAAAAATTAATTTTGTAATTTAAAAACTGCACAATTTCAACTTGACTATACGTAGTTAAAGTGTTTGTTATAATTATTTAATTTTCTTAAATTTCTCAGTAATTTTTAAATATAATACGTACCTAAGTTATACCATGATGAAATTTTTTGATGTTTCAATATTTACGTCAAAGTATGATAATATTATGTTATTTCAACCTTATACACTAACTAAATCGAACCAATAAAATGTAGCAATTATAGCGATTTTATTATAAATTTTTTGTCTTTGCCCAGTTACATTTTGTGTACCGAATACCGTTAAGATAACATGAGATTATACCAAATACTCCTATAATCTTATGTATCCATTTTATTATTCAAGGTAAGTTTGTGTCAAATCAGGAGATACTTACTACTTAGTATTTACTGATATTTTTCGTATTTTATCAGTGTACTACATTCCATACTTATGTACAAAAATGCAGGTGATTTGAAATACACCGCATACTTACAAGGTTTTATTTCACTGCTAATCGTGCCTGTGTATTTTTAATGTTTTTAAATACTTTTAATAATAACTTATGAGGAATGTCAAGCTTTTAGATAGAACGAACAAATTTATCGACGTTTATGTATACATGAAAAACAATCGAAAATTTCAAGTCTCTAAGTATAATAATCTCATCGAAAAGAATAAAATAAAATCATGTACAAAAAATTATAATAGAACATTGAATTACAACAAAAATAATAAAATCAATTTGGTCGATAACTTGTTTTGCGTACTACAAAATAACTGATCATTAATATTTTCATTAATTTTTTTTTTTATTTCATTTAATGCCGATTTGGTGTCGTTATAAATAAAAAAAAGAGAAGAAATCAATTACGTAGGTGGACACTCCAATAAACCGCTACTGCGGTTTTATGGTATAGCGGGATAGCAGTGGCCCGCGACTGTACGCGGCAGGGGCGTGGCCGGGGGAGGCTCTCGGCTGGCGGCTGTTGCGGCTGTCAGCCGACGACTATAGGATGACGCAGGATAAAACATAGCCCCAACTGTACCAGGCCCGCAGCCGGACCTGACGTCGTACGGTCGGACGGCAAGTCACGACCACGCAAACGGACGTGACCGCGCCGCGGGAGGAATTTCGGCGGCGGCGACCGTGAGAACAAACATCATTGAACGACAATTTCACGGGACCGTACAAGTTTACCTACCAGGGCCTCATGCGACTACCAGGCACGCCACCCGAAGACGGTTGCTCACCACTCCAAACTGTTAGACGACGACAATACGACATTGGGTCATTTGGGTACACTCAGCTGCTATAATAATAATATTTTATGGCATAATATTATTATATATGTTATATGTATTCTATCACGAATGATATCTTAAGATGAAGTATGTGAACGGATGAACAGTGGACGACAATAAAAAATGTTCTCGAAACCAGTTATCTGTTTTAAGGGGAATATATAGTAATAGTTATATATTTAAGGTACACAAGAAGATTTTTTTTAAATGTAAAACACAAAAAAACTTGTATTTTTTTCAAAGTACTAACGTTTTTTACTAATTTTTTTTTTTTGGTTTTTATAATTTTTAGTCAATAAGTATTATATTGACTAATTTGGTTATAATATTATATGATGTAATATAAAATTTTTTTTTTATTATTCATTTTTAAATTTCTTAATTTTTTGAATGACATATTTTTAATTTTAGATTTAAAAAATCTAAGATAGAGATAAAAAATTTTCAAAAATACTCATATACTTTTTTATAGAAGTTAAATATCGAGAATGGGAACTAATGCTCATTGTTCTTTTTGGATGCTTACAAGTTACAATAAACAAGAATAACTAGAAAAAAATTACTTTGGTATACTCCGTATATGTACATACGATTGTTCATCACTCGTCACTTTAAACCACGGTTATCTAGTAAATAACCGTGCTTCATACGTAAATATAAAAAAAAATGTGTAATCACCTACATTTAAATCCACTCTGTCATTTATGAGTAGTCCTAACCTAGAATAACTAACTAGAAACAGCACACTGTTTATGAATTATTAACTATTTCAATATATAGTATAGTATGTATAATATTACTCACAGTTAATTTGTTTTTATTTTTTTGTAAATGGTTCGATTTCTATTTGATAGGAACATAGAAATAAGTGCCAATAAAACAAACTTAATGTCCAATTATGTGATGTGTGTTACATTGTATTTGATCTTCGTAAATTTAAGTATTAGATTAATCAATATTCATAATAGTTTTATCCCAAATTTTGTTACTTTAGCTTACTTGTTATTAATTAGGAATTTATAAAATAAAATTACTTGCACCCGATGTGAATGCAACACATTAAACATATACATATGTAAATTAGGTGATGTGAAACATATTTTTTAAGGCACTATATTTATATCCTAATATGCTGTCAAAATAAGTATTACTATTGAAGTGTAATTAATACTCATTCAACTGAATAGTTACTTTATACAAAAGCCTATTAAAATTTAATATTTAAATTAAAAAAGGTATACTAAAAAATATTATTTGAAATTCCAAGTAAGTCTCTTTGCTGACTGATGAATGGTAGATTCATAGAACCTGTGTTTTAAATGTATATAAAAAACATTTTGCGTCATACATTTTTAAGCTTAAATTAGAGATCAATATTTATAGAAGAAAAAGTAAAACAATCAATATTTCAAATGATTATAAATAGCTGAAAATAAATCTATGTATTTTTAAAATGGCATTGTGTAAAGAAAGCGTCTATAAAAACTTATAGTTTAAGTAGAAGTGATTACATATTTCAAGTTTCTATGACCAACAGTTTTTGAATTACGACAAACCTTTTTATAGGCTTATATAATTTTTTATCAAACAAAATTATATACATAATCTAAACAAGACTCATAATCATTATAACGCAAATTTGTATGCATTTGCATATTTATTCTGGTTAATCGTAAGATATGCTAAATGAGCACAGCATTTATTTCATGACTTAATAACGATTTAAGAAATGAAACTTTTTAGTCCATATTTTGGCATTTTTCTATTTTAAGGTTTTATTTCACAATTTTAATTGCATAATTCATCTTTTAGTGCATATTTAGATATTTTTTTGTTTTTTTAGACATTTTTGAAATATATATTATTGTCTTTTATAATATAAGAAAAAAGTATTTTTATAGTTTCGATTAAAATTAAAATAAATTAATAGGTATACTTGTAGGTATAAACAGTTTTCCCAAATATGCCCTTAAATTAATAATCGGGAAAATAAAATACATATACCAAGATGATGAAAGTGATGAAAAAAATTTTAAAAAAAGTAGATATAAGTATCTATAGTAGGATACCGTAGTTTTTAAAAATATATTGTATTAATTAAATGTTCAAAAAATACATTTTTTTGCTTATTTTGTATGTATATTTTTATTTTTCATTCATATTTTAACCTTTTAATGTATATATTTATGCATATTTAAGATTTTTAGCGTATATTTGGTTCGTTTTTAATGTATATAAATCCACAAATTCTAGTGATATACAATGGATTATGATATACAGTTGGCTTAGAGGACGTGAAAAGTTATTACCATTTATAAAAAATATGTAACTTGTATTTAAAAAGTTTCTATTACAGACTGTAGTAAATATATTGTATCAATGTACTACATAATACCTATGCCCGATCTGTTATAGTGGTATAGCTAATAGCAATGTTTTATTTATGTTCAGATATATTGACTATAGTTTTTTATTTTATAGGATTTGTATCCAGAATTTAGTTATTTAAGTTAAACAAGTTTATAAAGGATAGCTGCAGTATATTAAAAGGAAGGTCAATAATATTTATATTATGATAAATAGTTCTTAGAATTTTGTGAAATTTCAAGAAAAAATATTATACTAGTTTATTTTACATGGAATTACATTAAATATTATATTTATGTTCTTTAAAAATAAAAATAATAATTACGTTACATATGTTTAAAAACATATATGTACACTTTACATAGGTAGGTAACATGTTATGTACAATTATATATATATATATATATAAATACACAAACTGCCAGTAATCTCATATTAAACCTAAAATGCATACAGTATTAATAGAGTAATATGAAAAGGTGAATTAATAAAGACTTAAGAGTTAATATTATTTTTATGACTAAATTGACTTTCGATAAAATTAAGTAATAAAAATATAGTATTATAACAGAAAATACATACATATTTATAATACGATGATTTATCCAAGTGTATATAATTTATTTAAATAATTTATTCTCTATAATAAATGTAATTAAATTTTATCGAATTAAAAAAATCAAATGATAATAACATAAACTATTGGGGGTTTATATGTATAATAATTCAGCTCAATAATTTACATGTTTGCTAAAACTTACAAGAAAAAAAATATCTATTTCGTATGTAATTATAATACTTCGAACCTATTTTATAAACTTGTGAACGATACTATAATATCTAATTGTATTTTTCTATTAAAAAAAAAAAATACAAATATTGATAGTGAACCATAAAAGTATTATGTCAAAATAAAGTACTAGATACTAGAATATTACTTCACTGTTATTCATTATAATTGTTATAACTTAAAAAAACACTTGTCATATTTTAATGTGTGACGATTTATTTTATTTATCACACTAATAATAAGGTTATATCATACCACGCCAGTTTCTAAGCAAATTGCATTTATTATATAATTATTGTTCTTTTATATTTTATACACACTACACGATATTAAGTAACAAGTGATATTTTTTAACAATAATTAATAGTTGTATAGACCAACAATTCTGCAGTAAGAAATTGTTAGTGTATAACATTAAATTCTAAACGATAAAAAATAAACCTTAAGTTAACAAATTTTAAGTCAATCTTAAATAATAACCTAATTATTTATTCATTATTGACAATTATTCATAATATTTTTATTCTAATCCATAAACTTTTTTTAAGCAAAACGAATTATAAGGTAAGCATTTATAATATTATAAATGTAATCATTAGTAAATTGTAAGGGTTAAATTTTTCCTAACTCAGATATGTCACTAGAATGATTATTTCAAAACTATATATTTTTAAGATTACCTATCCACTTACAGTAGAACCCCGATTATCCGTCCCTCGATTAACCGTCAGACCACACTTGCACGGAGTACAAAAATTAAGCGATTTTTATAATTTTAATTGTTAAGTGTTAAGTATGTATATATAATTGTAAATAATAAAACATTTTAATAAATTAAAAAATAATAATAATAATATACCAATAAGTAATAGTACCTAATTATATCAATATATATGTCATAATTACTAAATAAAAATAATACGTAATAATAATATCGTATGTATGTTTAAAAAAAAAATTGTTGCTCGCTTAACCGTCTTTTCGATTATCCGTCAAAGCTCTGGTCCCGAGACTGACGGTTAATCGAGGTTCTACTGTACTTGTGGATGTTTTTTTTTATCATTTTTGTCACATTGCATGAAACTATGAAACTTCGTATGTTTTGATAAAATTTACTTTCAAATAAATGATTTGATAACAGATTTTTATGAAAGCTGCTTTGTGTAAATGTCATAAGGCTATAGTTACTATAAACATTTAGAATTAAGAGAAATATAATATAATAATATTATGACAATTCATAAAACCGGAAATCTATTTTTCAAAGCATATGAGCTATAATAAAGTTTACAAATAAGTTGCAAATGCATAACATTATTAATATTTTTACATAATGAACCGTATTTGATAACATATTTACGACTATCGTGTATTTAATTATGTTATGTTTTTTTTTATTTTTCAATACTGGCATAATCATAGTATAAATAACAAAATGCAATCGTCTCCATGACGTTTCTATTTTACTGTAGTTCACACAATATACTCGTACTTATCGACAGTAATCCTTTCAATCAGTGTACAAAAAATAAATATTTATTATGAATTATCGGCGGTCGTTTTATAAATGGTTTTACTGCATAAACATTTAAATTTTTTTCCAACATAGATCAGATTATATTTTACTTATAAACTATAATATAATACATGGGCTATGTCTATCTATACGATATTAAGCCTTACCGGTTTTATAAAGTAACTAACAAAAGAATAATTCAGTTTGTATGTATACATTTTTTATCGATATACTATTATATAATAAGTAGAATGTGATTTAATATTTAAATAAAATTTTAATTATAATATCAGATATTTTTTTCTAAATAATTATGTGATAATAAGTGAATTGTTTTATGTACGAAAATAATAGAAACTATAAACAGTCTAGAATAATTATCTCGTATAAACGCATTATCAATTATATAATGAATTATAGATTACAATAAAAAAATCTCTATCTATTAACTATTAATGTTTTGATAAATATTCACTTATCAGCTAATATTACCTATATAAATAATGTTAGTGTACCCATGTTTGAACTTTGATTATATGTAAAAAAAATTGTATTTAATTAAGTAAGTAACGTCACTGATTATTGTAATAACACATTGTAACAACATAATGTAATTAGCATTAAGAAATGTAATTATTTATACCAGGATTGCAAAGAGTAGTACTGTTGTTAATACGTTTTATTAAAAATTAAGATTATCGCGTATAAGTGGTTTTACAGAATGCCATACAGAGTACACGTCATATTATTAAATACCATCTAACCTATAATATGTGAAATCTATTTTACACTAACTTTATAAATTACTTTAAATCTTACGGTTATGTTTAAGTAATTGGAATAAATAAAACAATGGTAGAAGAACGTGACACGTGTTATATTAATTTACTTAGGTAAGTGAGAAAACTCAATACTAACCAGCTACACATTACAATAAAAGTAAATTTAAAATGAGCAGTACGGTGTTTGGCTACATTCAGAAATATAATGTAGAAATCTATAAGACAGTAGATATCATAATAAATTGTCCTTATACTTAGCTCGTGCAATCCGTATGTACTGCACTACTACCACTACGTACTTAAGCGTTACAGCTTAAAGAAGTTCAGTAAGTATTTTATTTTTATTTCTGCTCGGCTTCAAGCTATTTTACTCTAATTGTTTTATCATAACTATTAAAATAATATATTGTGGTAAATAATATTGTACCCATTTACTATAAATACTACTGTAAATCAAAATAAGCTGGTACCATAAAAACAGAATTTTTGGAAAAATGTTATTCCATATCAGTGAAACACCATACACAATAGACTCAATGAATATGACATTACAAGGAACAACACATACTTACCTATGTTATACTGTTCGATTTACAGCATTAAGCATGGTACCCTGGTAACCGGCAGTACGGACTAAAAGTATAACCGTGTCGATATGTGTGTAGAAACACTAAAAACCCACGTTCGTGTGTGGAAACACGAACATGTGTGCGGAAACAGCAGCAAGTGTGTGTGGTGTGCCGGTCCATACACACAGACAAGCCTATAGTACCGTAGTGTCTACCTCATACACCACACAGTGCACACGCACTATTCACAGCAACGGGTCGTCGTCGGACGATTGGAGAAAATGTATGGAACCCTAGTACATATGACGACTTGCAATTATTGCTATACTGTGACCTACAGACAAGAGTAAAAGAGAGTAAAAGAGAGTATGTGTTATCACCATGGTTATGCACCAAAATAGTTGATAATTTTTCAATAATGTCACGTAATCGTTAGATAAGATTCTTTAGATTTCAATATTTAGATTTAAAAAACCAATTGCACGTAACATAATATCCTCGTAGCATTTTACCTGCTCATAGCTAATACTTGTCGACTCTGCTCTGACTTCGAGGGTGACAAAAGTCAAAAGATTGTTGCAAAAAGTTTATTAAAAATTGATTAGATATAGGTATACCTGATAATATAGTATGTAGCCATGCAGGCGCTATGTACCTAGCGTAAAATTAAATTTTAATTTATTACATTGATTGATCAACTCTTTAAAACCGATATGATCTAAATGATCTAAATGAATACTAACGTATTTAACCGTAGATTTGGTTAGGAAATAATGTTATGAGCAAGTTTGACCCAATTGTCCAACAGTTCAACAACAAATATAATGGTGATTGATGATTGATTTTCGTAACTAAACATTATTAAATTCTTGTGAAGTTATTATTGAAATGTGATATTTGTAATGTAATACTTATGAAAAATTAAGCATTTTAAGTGAATTATATAAACACATATAACATACAGTTTATTAATAATTATTAACCTTTGGTTTTATTTATTAATATAATTTTCATGGTAAACGATAAACATTTACTCAACGAAAAGTGATTGTGCAAAATGTTGGTAATGATAAGGTATGTATCTTAAAATATTGCAAATATTATGTGACCTCAACCCTAAAATACATTAAGTTCTAAGAAGATAATTGATAATCGAAGATATTTATATAATTTTTATGTACTCTATTATTTATCGTTATTATTTTGTTAATAGGTATATTATGAAATTAAATATTTAAAAATCTAAAACAAATATAGTTAACAAAGTGATTAAAAAGTTAGATGAAGTTAAATTATTCAAGACGTTTTATTATATTAGATTTACTAAAAATTTAAATATTATGAAAACAATAATATTTAGTATAAATACTAAAAGATGAAAAAAGATTACTGATATGTATATTTGGTAGAATATATTAATTTTTATTACGGCGCTATGCTTGGTAGTAATAACGATTTTATTGACAACTTATAAGATATTTCGTATACATTTTTTAAATCTTTTGATATTGGTTTATAAAATTTAACATAATATGTCTATGGTAATGATTGCTTTTATTTAAAAGCTAAATAGATGTAGGAACAAAAAACATTTTAAAGAAAAAATAATTAGTACTTTACCATTGTCTTTACCCAATAAATAATAAATAGTTAGGTACTACTTTGAAGTATTTTTTCAACAAGAACGTATAATAAGAGATTACAGAACACTTATAATATATGAAAATTGTATACAAACATAATTTATTATTTTGTAATCTTGAAGAAATTAAGAATTTTAAACTTTAAATTGCATTATAGTTGTTCACGTAACCTACCTGGCTACCTATGTCAATATTCATTTAATTAAAATACAAAATATCATAATCTTTGAATAATTCATTAAAAACTAATAACACGTTCGTTAAAGTCTGTTAGTAGAAAAAATATATTCTGTTTAACATAATAAATGCTTTGAAAAAATATTAATATGCAAGTAGACATAGTTAATATTTTAATACAGAGAAATACCTTAAAAAGTATAAGGTGGGCAATAGAATAAAACATAATATAAACAGTAAGAATAGGATCGTATATAAATATACTTATGTATATTTATTATATATATGCTAACTTAAAGCTTATAGATACACTGATCCAACGTTTCTAGAGTTTTATCTTTATGGTCTGAAATTCGTTATTATTTGTAAGCATTTTTATGTTTGTAAATCGTTTTCAATTAGGTTCATTTGTTCGTAAAAGTATAGTGTTATTGTATAGTGCCCCTATAATAGGGTGACCATACGTCCCGTTTAAAACGGGATTGTCCCTTTTTTGATCACCATGTCCCGTTGTCCCGAAAAACTTCGAACGGGACGCTTTTTATTCCGTTTTTAGGAGATTGTCCCGTTTTAATCCCGTTATTTCCATATAATTAAATTATAATTTATGAATTTTTGTAAAATAATAGAAATAAATTTATGAACCAATTATAAAACAGTTTATATTTAAAACTTGAAACCAAATTTATAAATAACAGACTAAAATTTTCCGTGGAACGAACATCGAGTGCCGATGCCGACGAGCAATACAAACAGTAATAAGATAAACATAATACACGTCGTATAGAATATGCATTATGAACTAAAATATATAATACTATTTATAATCGATGATTTATTTAGATATTATTATATTGATTTGTTTAATCAAAAAGTCGAACAACAAAATATGTCGAATAGTACTGTCGAACAGTAAAGCGATTATGTTTATTATAACCACTACGTATTGTCTTTTTTCTTTCAATTTTTGTGAGTTGGTGCATTAGGTATATAAAAATAGCAGAATAATTATGTTCGTGTTGAAGAAAAATGGTGTGCTATCTATAAAATTTTAAATAGTAAAACTATTTTGATAAATAATTTTTGGAAGATTGTAGTAGAATATTCTCTAGCAATACCTGGAACAAATTCTGCAATTGAAAGAGTATTTTATATAACTAATTTGTTATGGACGGACGAAAAAATCGCTTTCTTGTTCTTACCATCACATAAATTGTAATTCTGAAAAATCATTTCAAAAAATATTCAATTAATGATTTTTATGATTATTTTGTCAACACAATCAAAATTGTTAAACGCAATTAGTTCATCGCAAAAATACAGTAACGGCACAATAGATAATAAAGGACATAATAAGCAATCGACATCAACCCAATAAAAGAAAACAAGTTGTTTATTAAAATATTAGGCAAATTAGTTAAAAATATTTTAATTGTAAATTATAACTATAAAATATAAAATATATTTAAAAAAAAATGTGTATGTTTTATTTGAAGTATTTAAACCAAAAATTGTTTGTCCCGTTTTTTTTTTTTGTAAAACTGGTCACCCTACCCTATAATTAAATGGCCTTGAATCTGTTATATATGCTGTAAAACCTTTTATTGTTTTTATTTAGTAAACAACAATTGCCACAACGTTAAAAATAATTTTACGATCACGGATTAAGTACATGCTTCAATAAGGTTTATTTAAGCTATAAAAGTATTCTTCACAATAATATAGAATATATTAGATAAAAATATTATAGAAACTTCTACAGAAAAATAAAATGTATAATTTATTTTTTAAATAAATACAATCTCCAAATAAGATGTTATATAAATATGTATTAAAAAAAAAAAATTAGTGATTTACATAATATAATATCGAATTTTGTTGTGTTATCAAACATTATTAGGTATTTGGTGTAATAGTGATTTTTACCAAAATTAATATTACGATTTTATTGTTATAGTAAAAGTTCCAGAAAGATATATATTTATTTAATCAAATGATAAATAATAATATAATATTATCTACAAAAATACTTCATCATTATTGACTTTGAGTATTTATGTAACATCATAAATTATTTTAGGTATATTTATAAAAAATTTATTACATATAATAAGTATATAACAAAATTTAAATTTAAAAACCATTAAATTGTAGCAAGTGTATTAAAAAAGTAAGTGTAGTTTTTATTAAATATATTTTCCTTGTACGTTTGTTGACTTATGATAATAAAACTTCGAAAATCACCGTAGATAATATCTAAAATATGATTAATTGATAACCTGACACTGAATTTCATAGGTATTTGACATTTGTATCATTGCATAATGGTATTAATCATAAAATCTTTATGAATATCCTGTATTTCTGTAAATAAAAACATCAACAATCACTATATAAATTAATAACTTTTTACATCTACATAATAATATGTATAAAGTTGTATTATTATAAATAAGATTATTTCGTAAGCAAATCTGATAAATCAAAAAAATATATTAACATTTTATTCATTAAATTATTTTTGATTTTGAATAGGTTAAAATAAATAACCTTATATTTTTTTTCTTAGTTTTTACATATTTGTTATTTTGTTTCACATATATTTATTGTGCATATTAGGTATATTATATTTAACTTATCCTATAAAATATAAAAATAAATTTAAAAAATTGTTAAACATAGCAAAGACGCTTTATAATACAAAATGTCTTATAGGTATAAATACAATTTTTATTTTAAATAAAATGTTCTAAAAAAAAAATATTTTAATTCGTCATGAAAATATCATACAAATTTACAATAATATATTAAAATATGTAAATTAGATATTTTTAATATTTTGAAATTGAACAAACCAAGACTTATACAGTATAAGATAATTAAATAAGAATTATCAATTATATTTAAGTAGCGAGTAATATAAGTATAGAAACATTACCATACCCATTATTACAAGTTACTGAATATGAATATTGAAACTAACTATATAACTAACGTATAATAACTATTGTTTTTGATACAAAATTTCAAAAAAAAAAAAAAAAGTTAAATTTTTAAAACTACTTGAACAAATCTAAAAAAAATAATAATAGAAGTATACGTAATATTATAAAATGGTTAACATAAAATTAGAATTATTAAATAAGTTTTAAGAGAAATATAGAAATATGAAAAAACCCCGAGGATATGAATTAATTCTCACATAAATCTTGTTTTATAATTTTAACCACGTAAGCTTAATAAAAAAACTAAAAACCACAAAATTGTATTTCAATAATATTTAGCATTTAATAAAAATAACTTTGGTGAATTTATGTGTTTTACATATTTTCTAAATAACGAATAGAAATGATTAAATATTAGTATATAATGATTAATGAATATTATTTGATAACTTGGATAGTTTAATGTTAGCTATTGTATTATATGTGGACGGCTTGTAAAATGTTCAGCTAATGTTAAAACTTAAAAGGGATATATTTCAAAATCATAAAACGTTATAGTCACGATATATACGTTCTATTAAATAGTTATAGATAGTCTGTAAAAGTAGTTGCAATATGCTTACTTGCATTATGATATACCTACGAGTAATAAACCAGTTAAACAGTACTACTATTATCAATATGGTTATAAAACTATGATGCATTTCCTCGAAACATCGAGCAAACGCATGCAATTACTTGTCACAACAAATGGTTTACGCCAGCTTTGCAAACCGTTGTATGTAAATCGATAGCCGTGTGTTGAGAACATGATATTATAATGCATCAATAATAATACAAAGAACACGAATACACGATGCACCCCTGAGGTAAGTGTATTATATTCAATTAAAAGTGATAGATTACTGTGTGAACGACTGAACGGCATTATTTTATTTTATATGGCGTGACTACGTAACTGAACAATGTTTTATAGTTTTTCATCGATTATAATATTATAATATTAATATCCGAGAAGATTTAATATCTACTTGTATAGAAATGTTGTTTATGCGTTTCGATCTACCTATCTATATTATTATTATATGAGTTTGGAGGTGCGTGTATAATGTAACTTATACCCAGCTGTAGCTTCTTTAAATATATTCATTATTTTAATCATATTCACGATGAAATAAAATTACATTTAAACGTCAGATCTATTAGGTAACGTTCTCGAAGCTAAAAATAATGAAAGATGATATAATAAGTTTATTTCTTTATATTATGCGCATGTTAAAGTATAAGTAGTTATTCATTTAAATATATTATATATTTATATGTCATTGTATTTGAATTAATAATTTACAATTAGTAATTAGGTATTCGTAAAATATACTGCAGTTATCAGTTATTAAAAATGCATAAAAAAATATAATATTTACATTCTTAAATCTATTCCTAACAAATTTAAGATTTTTCCAAACATTAATTTTAATATAATTAGAATATTATTGCATTAGAATATTCATCTGTTAAAGATTTATAATATTTATTACATAATCTTGATTTTTTTCAGACGCTCAGTACCATCCTAAACCTTACTGACTACATAATAATATAACATATTGTGTATATAATCAATCGTTTATATTCACGACTACGCACTATAGTTATTTCGGAAACGATTCAGCATTTCGGCAAATCTTTAATAACCCTTAAAACCAGACAGCCAAGACACGATTCTACTCCCTAATCGTTTGTTATTAAAAAAAATCTCAAAATTGTTTACGTTTATATGTGACTGCGCCAGAAAACAGAATGTAATATCGTCTGCAATCGTGTGTAAATGCGCGGAATTCAGTATAATACGAATGAGGCAATAGACGATTTTTTTCCTTCTTATTCCATCGAAGAAGCGCGTCAGTCAAGCGCGGGTGAAAGTGTAATTGTATATATACTACATGTATGAAATGAAAAAAAATGTGTATACACTTAAATATGCGTGTAGTCTGATGCCTCTGGTGTATAATATAATAATCGAGAGGTCAAGGCTATATAGGGGAACTGCTCCGCCCAATGCATATTATAATAACCTTACGATGTAATAATATAATTGCAGCCACCCAATAACTATATAGTCGTTGCAATGAGTTTTGGATATAGCGACCAGTAGTCTTTGTATAGGTTTAAAAACACTATTTATGTGGCGCCATGGATATAATGTACATTGCACAGCCATGATGTGTGATAGTCACACAGTGTGGGAGCAAGCGAGGATGTCAATATAATATTATATTATAATACGTTGCTAACCGCTAAAATTCACAAAATCACAAATGTTTTCGAAACCAACGCGCGATTTTATGCTGCAATTGATCTAAACATTGTCATGTTTTATTATCTAGTACAAAACATAGCATTGTAAATAGTCCTATAAATAATCCTGATCACAACTCTGAGTTAGACTTTAGTTTTTAACTAACACTTTTTTTTTTGAAAAAAATGAGATTTTTACTTTTTTTCATCGTTATCATTTTTTACAGATTTTTAAATACAACATATTTTTAATTTCTTATTCAAAATGTAGAATACACAAGAGTTCTTCGATACAAAAGGATCAAAATTTAGAATAGTATTGTTTAATAGTTAATATAACCAAATATATAGTTATAATTAATTAACTTATCATCTGAACTTTGATTTGTATTTATTAAGTACGGAAATTTTCTGAATATACTCATTACATAACTGTAAACCACTTTAAAACTGAGTAATAAAAAAAAATGTTGTTTTTAACGATTAAAAAATATGTAAAAGATATTTGCGGGTGTTCTTTAATAAAAGAATCATTTAAAATAAAAAATTTTATTTTTAAATATACATTCAAACCAAGTAAAATGTTACTTATTATATTGAAAAATATATCAAAACCGTAATTTTAAATATTTTTGCATCAAAACTATAATTTCTGAATTGATGACTAAGAAGTTATAAAAGTACTTAATATTAAATATAAATTGATTAAATCTCATTTTAAAATTGTCTAATAATAAAAACAACTTGTTATTGTGGTACTCAACATGACACTTAATAATTTTTTTTTATATAAAATTAGGTACCCATACCTGTTTATTATAATATATTATACATATGTAATTTTGATTTCAAATTTTAATTTTATTATAGGTTTTAAAGAAATTATTAAAATTAAATTGTTATTACTTATTACTTATTATTGATAACTGATTAGTGAATAGTACACCTATTGAATATTGGCTATTTAAATATATAAAAAAATATGATTGTAAAAATTGTATACCAACTATTTACAAAATTATATATATATCAACTTTATAACTTAATTGCAGTGAAACAAATTCACTATATTTCAATTTACTAAAGTACGCATTGCAATTTAACAAATAATTGATTCATTAAAATTTTAATTTGGAATCTCGAAATGTTGTTATTCGAACTTTTCATGATGCAACCAATATCTAATAGTTTAGGTAAATGAAAAATAATAATTATAATAATCGTCCTTGACATTTCGATCGTATGCCAGTAAAATAAAAAAAAATAATTTATAGACAAGTATTGGAGGCTATGGGATTATAATAAGAAGAAGGCCTCTATAAATAGTACAATTTGTTGATATTAATAAGTTTAAAACTATAAATAATACATATCATAACAATTTAATTTATGAAATATTAAGGCGTACAAACAATAAAGTCTTAATCATTTTGGCAACTAAATTTATAATTTTAATCAACCTAGTTAAATGATTGGATATTTTAATTTATTTATTATTGGAGTACATAACAATATTAATGAATTAATAATATTAATATTATTATTGTGGTAAACTGAAAATTAAGGTAGTGATATGTATATATTTTATACTAGTAGGCCCAATACCATAAGTTCAATTCGTCCTTGGCCGATTTGCCTTATATTTTTTGGCTAGTCGAGGCAATGAACACGTTCGTGAAAATCTATTGATCTGCATTGTTATTATCATAAACGGGATGCTCCGACACCCAATCATTACAGTAATCGTTACAAGGTTACGGATATGCAATGTAAAATGCCATTTGAAATGAATAATCGGTTTATAAAGAGAATAATGGGAAATAACATCATGTGCGGGCGTGCTGCATGTACCCATAGCTAGTACATAGATATTTTCTTCGCACGAGCGACAACAAATCCCCACGTATAATCGTTACCGTTCTGGCCTACGTATTAGGATTAAAAGTCACGAACTAACTACTCAACTTGATAAAATTATTTTTAATTATTTTCTTCATCTTCCTATAGACACATATTTGTTTGATAAAGTTGTGCACTATAAAATGCAGTCCGTATAGGAAAGCACGAATTCATGGAGGACACATCGACTCTATACTGTGTCGATTCCTTTATAAATGGATGCATAGGTGAAAGGTTCAATGTGTATCAGCTTAAATAGCATTTAAATCCTAATACATATCATATTCAACTATTAAATATCATACATTTACATCCATTTTTATCCACTATATTTTGATTAGCACAATATCTACTTTAGATAATATTATTAATAAATTATACACTTGTAAAAAAAATAAATGAATCCATTCATTAGGGAGGGGGTATATTATTTAATAAATAATCATATATTTAAGCTAATTATGGGGATAGTACCAAAATATGACATCCATTTAATTCTCAAAAAAATAATTTCCAAAATATTTATATTTTGTGTTGATGGGGACTGATTTAAAGTCGATATACGTAAGGACTAAAAAGATCTGTTGTTGTCCGTTTTCATGTATTTTTTAATTTTACGTCATTTAACATGAGAACGATTTTCGTTTGAATTTTAAATTTAGCCTTAAATGTCCATTAGAATGAAGTATACATTCTATTCATAAGAACATTTTCAAAAACCTTGGTTATTTCTAGGATAGAACTGGTATTATAAAATGTTTAGCCACTCCGTTTAATTTTTATTTTGAGGGGAGAGAATGTTTTGTGAATTTTAAAACTAGGCTTGCATTTTTACGAGCATGGCGTATATTATATTTGTAAAAAAATTGAAAAGTTAATTATTAAAATCGATCTGTAGGTTGGAGAAACCTGTTGCTAGCCGTTTTTACTTATTTTTAATTTTACATAACTTTATGAATATATGAACTTAAAAACTCAGCTTGGATACTGATACTTTACATTACTTACTGACATGAGTTATTCACAAATTGATAAATTGGTAACTTATCTATGTTTAAGTATGTTAAATATTCTGTCAGTAACATTAAATATTGACTGTTACACATTTGAATGTTATTTATATTTTATATATTATATCATATAATATAACTAATGATACCAACTCCCTATATCTGTTATACATGATTTACCTGTATCATTGACCTTTTTCGCTGGACAAACTACAAATTTAAATAAATAATATTATAATTAATTCGAGTTATCTAAACTTGTTTTTTATTTAAGGTTTTCCTAATTTAGTATCATCTAAACTCAATGATACAATTTTGTTTTTAAATTATTATGTAGAGAAACATAGGATAAGTTCATAAATCATAATTCATATCAACACAATTTTCCAACCATACCAATACTAAATTATTAAGTTTATAAAATGTAGGTCGGTCACACACTAAACCTGAAATGATGAGTAGGTTACATAATAATTAACTGGACATTTATTTTGTATACTAATAGGTAATAGCTAATAGGTCACATTCATTACCCGTGTCTCACAGCGACGAAGTAAAATTGTGTAAACAATAACGTGTATAAGATGAGTTAGTCTTGATTCATGTTGAAAACTGATAAATAATATAATAATATTACATACATGTATAATGAAAAAGTATATCTTCAAGTATAGTTAGTGGGTTTCATTTTCTTAGAAGGTAGGTAGGTATTAATAATTTTTTCTAATATAATTATAGATATTATTTTAGAATAACATTGTTATTGCATGGACGATGGACGAATATAGCATTTTCATATCGAACAGAGTTATATTCTTTAAAACACCATTTTTTTTTTAATCTTAATTGATTTAAAATTCATATTTAATTGTAACTATAGTACTTTTTTACTAATTACTAATTACATAGTAACTATTATTAATTGCGCATTATAAATATGTACACATTTTCAAGAGCGATAAAATATACAGCTGGGTACATTTACCTACATATAGTACACATATTATACTTACTCTCGGTATTTTGTGTTTTATATAAAAATAAAATAGCATCACATGTGTGTTGTAGAAAAATTATATTACTAAATTATAATACGTACAATAATGAGGCGGACGACTGAACAAGGTTATTAATCATAATATATTAGTTAGGATCACGGAATATTTTTATTCTGATATACTGTAGTTGGTAACATTTCCTCATTTTATAATTACAATTAGGAAAATAAAAAAAAAGAATAATAATTAATAAATATGGAGAATACATTAACGCGTTTGCTGTAAGCATATTATCAGCATATTATGTTATTTATATTTTCGTAAGACTAAAAATAACAACACGCGATTCAGGCAATAGTATTATAATAGTGTTTAAAATCGATCTTAACCTGAAACAGATAATTGATTAAGGTTTACATAAGTATTATAACAAGCTATATAATGCGAATTTCTAAAGTGTTCGAACTCATAGTACACATTATGTGCTTTATACCAATGCCAGTATGCCACTGCATTCACATATACTGTTTTCGAGGCGAAAGGGGCACCAAATAATACTTATAACACCTATATATTATACAGCATTACGGTGATGGGAAAAAAATTCATCGTCACCTCTGTCTCGTGAGAATTATTAAACGATTTAAAGTTTGTACACACGGTACCCATATAACCATGTACACCTGGAGCTATGTTATGTAAAATCGATTATTTTTTTTTATAAAATTCACATTTATCCAGTATACCATAACAGGGGCGAACAGGTTTATATGAGAAATGAATCATAAAGAAGGTTTTTCGCTCCTGAAAATAAACTTTTAGGGGAAACTTTATAATTATAATGGAATTAAATTTAATGCCTATCGCGTACGCGGCTTATGACTATTAAGCTTAATACATTTGAGTTCTTTAGTTAATAAAATTCATTAAAACGATTGATTTTGATGTGTAGGTAGTAGGTCGTAGGTGTATACAATTAAAAAAAATCATGTTTTCATTTCATAAAAACATAACATTTATCGTTAACTTAATAAGATAAACACTCAATTAAAATCAGTCAGAAATTACACTAGAGAAACATTACGAATTGATAATAAAACCTATCACTTTTACCTTTTGAATCGCATGAGCAAAAACAGATTTTCAACTATCTGCAGCTGGTAGCTGAGGTGTAAGTTATCGAAAACGTTATTTCTCCACCCACGCCTAACCAATTGCCGGGCCGTCCCACCACGTCAGCCGACAGTCGTGTCAACCTGCGTATTGCGTATCTACCGCCACCGGGTGAAAATCGCAGTGTGTGGTATGACATACCGATGCGATAACAGTAACTCATCAATCATACCACGGTATGAGATCGTACGCGTTTAACGATAATATTATAGGCCAGCACCGGTGTCGTTCGGCTCGTGTCCTGGTATCGGACGCCGTGGTAAACGCTGGACACGCAACGCGAGCGATTCACCGTGCGATCTGAAAGCGGCGACCGGTACTTCATGATCCCCTGGTGGCCAATAGACAACCTAACGGAGCGAGTGCACACCGGCGGCGGCGAGTTATCTATTCTCGCGCGCGCGGCGGCGGCGCTTGCTTCCGCGTTGGGCGACCGTCGACCGCGGCGCACGACCGGGAAACGCGTCTCGACCGGCGCCGAGGCCAAACCGGACCGAACGCGTAACAGGGCCCCATCGGCCGGCTCCGGGTATTCGAAAGTTTGTGCCGCCCGATAGGTCATACTATTATGGCCGGCCGTCAACGATGCGGTGCAATAACAATGTAATAGCGACATAATGTTATTATTGTTGTTATATACGATAGTAACGACCGGGTAAGCACCGACAGTAACGATGCGCTGTAAACATTTAACGATCGATTGTTTATTATCACCGGCGGCCGCACGTAACGTGAAAAACGTGATTTTTTTGGATTTTTTCACAGGTGTACGCGATCGTCGTGCGTGCGACGACGATGAGATAATATTATTTTAGCGATATTCTTGTTAATTATACAAAAATAATAGCGACGGTGAAAAAAGACTCTCTTTGCTCGTTCACCGCGGTACCGTACAACCGGCTTTGAACTAATTCGATAACAGGATTGCAGCAAGCAGTAGCGTGCGCGCGCGCTCGCTGGTCGACGTCCACAATAAAATAGACTATAATATTATGTATATAGTATTATAGTCTAGACGCGTCACAATACAACGACGGTTCTTTAGTTCTTTACATAATATTATATTGACCAATGGGCCCGGTCAAAGTAATAACATTTCCGTAAACAGTAATAATATTCGCAGTTAACTTATTATTAGAAACAGACATAAATTATATTAAAGTTTAGAGTGCCCACTATCTACAATTAAAAGTTTTTTAAAGTTATTCTAACCAACTATTTAATAATATCATGCTGTCGGAGAACTATTTACTAATATATTTATAGAAACTTTGCAACGAATATTAATAACAGATCTGATTTTAAAATATTGAAAACACTTATTCTATAGCCTATAGGTCGTTTCGATTTATTTAATAACATGTATCTACTAACGATAATCAAAACGTTATAGAATTTTCGTTTACTTTATTTTTTACGTTTGTTAGACCTTTTTTAAAAGTGTTTAATGGTAAGCAGTATTACGATTCATTATCACGTCATGATAATTGATAATGCATGTAAATTGAGTAACATTAAATTATAACAATTTCAAATCTTCAAATCGAATACTTCCTTACCAAATGCTTATAGGTTGTATAATATTTTAAATTGAGTATCGCTGTTCCCCTGTTCGTGTAATCAACGCGCAATGGAATTAATAATTATTACTCATTACACGCTAATAAACGATATCAAAGTCGTGTAGGAACTTAAAAGGATCCCAATATTTTTCGTTCAGAATACATTAAAAAATAAAAATATGATGTATTATATTAGAGTAGGTATATATAGTTTTAATATTTTGTACACATGTTGTATAAAATAGTACATAATATCATTTAAGTAGTTCACAATATTAAAATATTATTTTTGTCATGCTTAATCATAAATTATTGCTCATTAATTTGTGTGTTATTAAAAACAAAATAAGTTATCTAATTATTATACCATTATATATTTTCTCTTTTATGCAAGAGAGTTATTTTACATGTATAATTTAAAATATTTTCATCTAAAATTATTTTAGTCTTATGCTCAAAGTTGGCGACAATGTACCCCATTTATTAATAATTTACTTTCTATTTAAGGTATGAAATACAAATTACAATAGTAATAAATTAATAAAATATATTACCCATTACTACAATAATCTACATTTCTTTAATTTAAATTGATCACTAAAAGTTATTTTTAACATGTAACTAGGGGCGCCAATAATTTTTTTAAATAAGACTGCACAATTTTTAAGCAGCTAGGCCAAATTTTTTCACCACCAAACCACAGAAAATATAGTGAAATGTGTTACTAGTTTAAAATATATAGGACAACGTTCATTTATACATTCTAGCCTATTTGTAAAAGAAGTCTCACAGCCAGACTACACTCTTAAAAAGACATACAATTGGTTTATTATTGATAAAACCATTAACAGGTGGCTGTTATAAAAAAAATTGACATTTTTACGTTTTTATATGAATAAATCATTTAAGCCACACATCTAGTCATATCTGTAAAGATTCAAAAATCAAAACTAGTTCCTTTATACAGATAACGCTTAGAATATAGTTTTTTCAAAAAAAACTGTTTTTCAATGAATTTAGTAGTACATTTTAAAATTATCGAAGCTATTATTATTTTAAAAGATAAAGCGATGGTTTCTTGAATTTTCTAGCATATTTGTAGAAGTCTATCAACCTGTCTATACTCTCAAAAAAATGTAAAATTAGTTTTTATTGAAAAAAACTTCAAAAAGTGGCCGTGGCAGTTATAAGAAAAAAAATGAAAATTTTAGTGAAATTTTTTCAAAAATATTTTTTTTTTTACCAATTTAAAATTAATTTGAAGAAATACTTTCAAAAATTTTGATGTTTTCCTAAATAATAAGTAACTCGCTGAATCACCCCATGTATACAATATTATATTATATACATTATAATATACTTACATATACTATATTACTTTTGTTGTATAGGTACTATTATAGACGACACATCATATATATATATATATTATATTATTTTGAAATTAATATTAATTAGCAATAGTTATGATTATTCTATAAATATATAAGTATTGTATAATAGTATATTATATATAATACATTTGATTATCATAAAATATAACAAATTTAAATAGGTAATTATTAATGTTTTATTATATTATACTAATTATGAATTATGATAGCATGGTATATTTTATATTATACTATACTTATATGTTAAGTTACGCATGCGCAATAAATAAATGTAAAGTAATTATTTTAGATTATTAGTAAATTAAAGAATAATAGATAGGTATTTATATTTGATGAAATGTATGATTAAATTAAACTTAAATACCTATTAGTTCTTACAAAATTATTTATAAACAGGTCTAGGTTGGAATCTTTCCATTTAAATACTAATAAATAAATTTACTTTTACTGTATGGTATTTATAATATGTATAATAGCTGCATAATATCAACGCTGAACTCAAAATAAAATGTCTACGCAACAAGCCACTTTCCACAAAGGACGTTTACATTGACCTCTTGTGGTAAGATAAAACGAATAATAATATCGCAGGCACATTTCTCAAGTACGTATTAATTTGATACTATAATTTACATAAATATTTCAATTTACTAAAAACATATTGAAATCAAACCTATATATTACAGCGTTTGTTTACGATAATAAATTACGCCTATACACATAATTCTTTATCTCAGCCAACAACAGAATCTATAACACTATTTTTTTTACTACGTATACCTTTACACCATGAAATTAATAATTATATGAAAAATATAAACCATCATTTATGCTAGCATATTAATAAACTTAGTTGCAAATTATTCAACAGGAAAAATTTGCTTAAACAGGTCCCCAATACTTTATTTTTATAAATTACAAATAATAGTAATCTTAGCCATATATTTTGTTATAGGTAATAATATGTATATTATATATTATTTTTTCAACTGGAAACCACCTGTAACTGAACTATATAAATCGTTCAATAAAATAATTTTTCTTGGAGACATAACGTCCACGGTACATGCCATCACTATAAATACGTCAAGATAATAAACTGCATAGTATATCGGATACCATCATAAAAAATTTAATGTTTAGTTGTATAGTGAATACACAGAGTTATATAATAATACCACTATACATCTCATATATAGCACTGAAAGCTGGACATTAAAATAGTCAATAGCAAGACTTCCAACAATACTTACTTAGTAATATAATCATAGTATGAAAACAATATTAGATATAAAATGAGACACTTCTATTTCTAATATATATTAATATATTATCATAGATTCATAGCAATTCATTTAAATTATCAATTTAGAAAATACATTTTTAATGTTTAACTAATAAATACAAAGTTTCTACACAATCAAGCTTTTAAAACTATCGACATAGATACTTATAAATATATTAAACTTAGGATAATTCATTTGTTGACATTCGAGATTCTACATCAGATTTTTTAGTTAAAATATTATTATATAGGTAATAAAGTTTTTATTTTATTATTTTATTACGATTTTTACTATATTAAAAATGTTTATTATTAAAATTAGTAGTTAGTACCTATATTTAAATTGTTTATAGGATATGACGTCTGTAAAGAATAACCTTCACCCTCACTCTGAGGTCATATACCGATATATACCTGGTGCAGTGGTGCGGGACTAGGTCTGAAGGTTCTTCTTTTGATGCTATATCCTATAAAGAATTTAAATCTTTAGAAACATTAATAAAAAACATTTTTAATATGTTTATTTTATGTATATTTAATCAATGGTTCATACTTAATACTAATAGGTAGGTACTTACTTATGAAACTCAAACCTGATGAGGAAAATATAAAACATATAATTACTTTCCAACCCATTTACTAAACAGTTAGTAGTTAATAAACTAGTTATTCATGTGCTATGTGGAATATGGTCAAATTAATTTAAAACTATGTAAATATAAAAGTGCTCATAACTATAGCTTCAAAATTCAAGTATCATAATAAGTATAACTATAATAATATACTTACTTACTTTTAAACTTGATAACCAGTAAGTACGTTCACACTGATATTAAAAATAACGAAATAAAATATTCTTATGGCCGTAAAATTTGTCATGCAAAGACTGAGGCGACGCACGCAAGTACGACATCATCCTCTTATAAGATTCTACACATATGTCGTGTTCAGGCTTTAGCGGCCTTGTGGAATTAATCGTGTGCTCTCCGGACTCACTGCCGCAGCGTCAGTGTGGCTCGTTATCATCACAAGGGTTATGCCGTTTACTCGAAAACGTTGCAAAATATTATCTCTGTAATTCAACCGCGAGAAATGATCGTTGACGTCAAAACGACGATTAAGCATTGTAATCATTAATCACTAATTACACGTCACGGTGTACGTGTGTATAATAATATACATAACGGCGCAATTTAAGGAGTAATTGAGGTGACGCCCGGTGATCAATGCCCATAAATAATTTGAAAATATGCCCCGCGGACGCGTCGAAGTCGCGCGGGTCGTGGTGGCTCGAAATAAAAACGGTTAAAAAACGATGAAAAATCATGGCAACACGTACGTCATAACTATTTAGTAAATAATAAATAATTTGTCGGCACATATGATTGCGTATTATTGTTGTGATGAAGCAAATAAATATTCATTTCGGCGCGCATCGAAAAAATATAGCCGATAATGCCCCGCATCGTGGGATCACGATGATCGTACATCGAAAGAATGATAATTATGGTGTTCCGTAAAATGATAACGTGTAACCGAGCAATAACAATAATTATCTACCGAGTTGTGTTTGCGTCGCAGCGATATGTGAAATACGAGGCGTGACGGAATATCTACCGAGAGCGAGAGCGAAGTCAGCAGGAATTGGGGAGCGAACTCGACGTCAAAGCACCAGGAACGCATGTGCCGCGTTCCGCCGGGCCGGCTTGCCACGCGCCTGGTCCAAAAAAAATGTCACATCAGACAATTTCATGCGATACTCGACGTTTGTCGAACCGGGTCCCATGCACGGACCGCGTGGGAAACCCTCGATGCGCGTGAGACGTGAAAATTTCCACATAATAAGCCCGTCGCCTACCAGGGGCCCAGCCGGCAGCGACCGTGTTTTCGGCGCGTCGTGCTTGTACGTTGTGGCCAACGCACATAATATTGTGTTACGATGCGTAGATAGATGCTCTCGCTCCCGCCGTCGGCGCGCATAGTAGTCGGAAATTTCGAACACTTCTTAGACACGGTTTAGGTGTATTTTAAAATAATACGTCAACATTTATCGGGGCGTATTTAACGACTATCATCGCGCATTGCTTTTCAAAAGAAATGTCTTGCTTCAAAATCTGTTTCACGAGCTCATATTTAATTATTTTTCACGTTCTCTGCCTGTTAATAAACTGTAAGCGTAAAAAAAATGCTTGGTGAGTGCATAGCCATTAACCATTCAATTTGTTCGTTTTTCCGTTGGCTTGTATACAACGATATTTGATCGGATTAATTAATACCTAGTATTTTCCACGTACTGACGTAATTATTTTGTTTGTGATTTCCGTGGTATAAAATACACGTTATGAGATTTATAATAATATATACACTCACTGAATGGACGTCGTTCAACTAATAAAATATACAGCGGTAGTGTGAACTTTTATTATACGATAATCGTATATTTTATATTTTTATCGCTACCAGTTTCGTCTGTATATGAATTACACCTACGTATCCTCAGCGTATTGCACTACGTATGGAATCGTATAATAAAAAATATCCTACGAATAAACAGCGTGTACGCAATGCTGAGATATCGATGAAATTTCATTTTATTTTCCAGTACTATAAAAATGTGTTTTATGGGATCCTGGTTATTTTATAGTACACTTTTTTTGTATGTTCGAAAATCGTAATATTACTATAATATAGAGCTGAAACGTATTTCTGAACACTCTATGTAAATTTGTTTTTTAGGGGTTGGACTGTTTCGAATTTTAAAATTAGGATTCGTGTTATTTTAATTTTTAAGTGGATAATAGGTATTATCATTAATAATATTATAATAATAATCATAATAATAAATCCAATATACAGGCGATAAGACATTTAAAAATATAAAATTACTAAAGAGGTGGGAATGATGCATTCGACTGTTTCCTAATAGTATAGACCACATTATACAGAATTTCAAACAGTAATTAATTTCACATAAAACTAAAAACACGCATTCATATGTTGTTAATCGTGTATGAAATCTTTTCTATTAAAGTAATAAGACATCAATCGGTATAATTTAGATTTTTGAATCTTGTACGTATAATATTCAATAGATATAACTTTAAGTCATATTACTGACAGATGCTAATAGTCAAGACATAAATGGTTAGACGCTATTAATTTGCTTAGTGAAACCATAGACCTTAAGGTATAAGGTCTATGAGTAAAATAAAAATATTTTATTACATTCTAAATGGGAAAAAAAAGTTTATTAGTATGACTTGAATATGTTCTGCAATTAATTTCCTGATATTTCTATAGCTTTGAGAATTATGCTTACAATGCTAATAACTACAGTTAATACCGAAAGAAATTTTTCGAAATTAAAAATTAAAAAAAATTATTTGCGTACTACCATGGGGTTTAAGAGAGACTTTCTGACTTGCTAATATTATTTCAATTGAAAATTTAAGTTTTAATTATAAAATGTTCAGAGTAAAAACCGACAAAAATTATTTTGTTTAAATTTTTTTGTTTGTATTTTACTTTTTTCGTTTATAAATATAATTCATATAATTGTGTAATAAAATGCATAATTTTATTTACTTTTTCGTAGTTGTGAAATCAAAAAATTATAATACAAAGTTTTATTTATATTTAAATATTTAAGTAGAGAGTGAAAACTAGTGGGACCTCTCAATGATATTTTGCCCTGAACCTCGTAAATCCTAATGAGCGGCTCTATTAATTTTTATAATTAAATAAACTATTGCCACTATTCAACTGTATTATTATGATGCGCAATGATCAATTATATAAGTGTACTTATTTTAGAATTATACTAGCTATAACTTTCATACAGTGCGTTATGTGATTACTGATTATTTAAAAAAGGTTTTCCAAGCTTACCCATAATAAATAAATAATGATCATGCTTCAAGCGTGCTTTACTTACTTTACTTATTATTTGTACATCTGTCTATAATATTAACACTGTCTCCATATACTACGTTCATTTCAAAGATTAAATTCCATAACGAGTGCGCTATCATTTGTTTTCAAAGCAATATTGATTTCTAAAGATATTAATAAAAAATACGATTATACACTTATATAATATGTATTAGGTATATGTGATTAATAATAATAGACCGATATAAATGTAATTATTATATAATTGTAACTTGCGTGTACATTGTAAGAAGGGATTAAATGAGTCACGACCCAGAAATATCTTCCTTGTGAAACTGTATTTTTACAAAATGCTATACTCTCTTTACATCAATAATATAAACTTTCAGAAAAATTATTATTAATATGATCCTTCCAAATAAATTCTTATGTGAATTACTCAATGAATAATTTAACACTCCGTGTATTTCAATTTTTGATAACTGTTATTAATTTAGGTGGATTTATCTATTATACCATATAACTAAGTTTAATAAATAATAGCATCACTAATGACAATACTTTTGGCTACGTTTTAAATATAGTTAAATTTATCTTAGAATATATCAACATACATATTTTGTTACTCAATAATAATTTTCAACTTTTTATTTATTAATTATTGTTTTAAAAACTCTAGAAAACGTTTTGTTGCATATTCACAGTTATAAATGAAACAATAGTTTCCTTCAATTGTTAAGTAGTTTTATTTATAATTGTACATTCGAATTGTTTACTTATATGTAATATACATATACTCGTATATATATAATTTATATACCTACCTAAGTAACCTATGTAATATTGTCATCGTGAAACATCGTACAGAAAGGTCAACATTTAAAAATGTTCAAAGTGAAAGTCGTTTATAATATTTGATCTTATCTAGTTCGAATTCCCACTAGGTTAAAGTTAAAGTACACGATAAAGGCCTAAGCAATACAAATAAAATATTATATCGAACAAAAATTAAAAAGATAAAAATAGTACAATGAATTTTTAATATCTGATAAATTTCTATCTAGTATTCTAAACTTAATAGACAATAAATAAGGTTCCAAATGTATTCACAATTTACAAAATATTTTTTTAAAGTAAATATAATTTGTAGATACAACATAATATATAGGTATATATATACCTGTGGTATTCACCACATTTTATAGAATTGTGTACCTACTTAATATGTAATTGTATTTAAACTTTAAATCATTGTTCATTATTATTTTGGTTTTACTCTGTGATATATGATACCTTAAGTAAATAACATTTTTTTACTATATATTTTTCAGTTTAGATTTTGAAACAAAAAACATACATATGCTGAAATAATTATAAGGTCATAGCTATGCTATTTGTAGGTATAGACACTTGTGTTTATACCTATAAATCTATAATTAAATATGTCGTCAACGAATTTTTTAATTGTATTTCTAGTTATGTATATATTGTAAATGTTGTATTGTATTTTTAATAAAAAAATGATAATTCGAAATATGTATAATTGAACGTTTCGTAAGGTTTTAAGGTCTTAACATTTCAAGAATATGATCAAACTATTTATTTTTATTTTCACTGAATATTTTGGAAATTTAAAAATAATATTTATTAATATCTAATAAGTTATAACTATTAAATTATTTTATTTTCAATAAAATGTACAAAACACAATTTTTATCTTTTACTAGAGAATTATTAAATTGCATTATATAATATGTAATTAACTATTTATATTCTCTTATTCACTTTTTCTCAACAAACTCTTTTTGTAACTAATATTCGTGTATTTTATTTAGTAGGTCCAGGTACCTACAACCTAATATTTATCTAGAGTAATAATTGCAGTTATCTAACAAGTACAAACTATAATTTTGCACACTCTTATTCGCCAGTTTTTGGTCGATGTTTTCGTAATATAAGCATATTATACGATACTGAAGTCAATAAATTATGTTCAATATGTGGTATTATCGAGAAAAATAAAAATATAAAATAACATTCTAAATCGTGACTTTTCCGTTTTCAAAATAAAAAACAATGAAGTCGCGCGTATACAAGTATAGTATTATGTTTTACACAACGCTGAATTTTTCAAATCCGTAATAATCGTAAATCCAACCAAGAACTCGTTATGCACAAACTGTAAACATACTATGCTTAGTATAATGAATATTATACAAAACTTATAATAATTGGACATTCCATGTGATAATGAAATTAATAAATTTGCAGTGAAGACAAGATCGTATATTCATTATATATAAGATAGATACAAATCTCTTGCTACTATAATGCAGTACAATTTACATTATCATATTATCGTAACGCGTGAGCGCGGTAACCACGGGCCACGGCTACTATGTGACTAGTGAAATGATACAGGAGCAGGGGGAGGGAGGCTTCCTATACTATGAATGCATATGATTATTGTTATTAAAATTATAATAAATCACACACGACTGCGATGAAGAACGCGTGGCACTTTTAAGTCTTACGTCATCAGCGATGACGACTATTATACAGAGCTCGCGAAAGCGTACGCAGAGAACGGAGCGGACGTGCCAATCGGATAAGTCACAATTAAAAAGAGAAGTCTAAAAAATATTTGTCGTATTGTCCGGGTCTAAGGCTCGTCGTGATCAATTGAACACGGGGTTGAATTATTACACAGCAAATAATCGCGAAAAAATCTGCCTATAACACGATAACAAAATTAAAGAATAATAGTGTGCTTTTGAAAAATATTTAAACGCTAAACACTATAAAAACTGCAATAGGACGAAAACTTAATTCTATAACACTATAATTTGTAACTTTTAAATTGTCTATTATAATACAGTAATTTGATTTTTGATTAATTCATTGCAATCTGCAATGATAACATTTCGTTGTTTAAATATTACATTTGATATTATTTTATTAGATCAAAAGATATTATGAAAAAATAACCGAAGTTATAGGTACCTATTGGTCTGTTATATTATATTACTTCGTCTACCGATTTACCAATTAGTGCATGTGTATAATATGCATTAAATATGATTTTATGTATAGAATAATGGCACCTGGCATTTGCATAAAACATGAAAGAAATCCTAACGGTATTGCTATATCCTCATTCTTCAGTTTTTCATTTCATTATGATTTTTTAAATACTTATAAACATTGATAAATTTAGAGTCGTTAAATATATATCTTATACGTGAATAATACTACTCAAAGTAATAAAAAAAGAGGTAAAAATGACTTATACAAATATAATAAACACTTTAAACTGTAGAATTAATATAATTGTCATTGTTTTTTCAATTAAAATGACTAGAATAGATGTTTCAAAATTCAACCAATAATACTTCAATCATATTGATAAATTATTATGCGTTGAATTACAAATTCCTTGGTGATAGCATTGATAATAAAATAAATCATTTAAACTGTTTCGTACTAAAATAATAAAAGTATGATAGCAAGACTATATACGTTTCATTAATATGTTAGTTACTAGTGTTACCACTGATTTGTGTACTTCAAACGACAAATTCTTTTTATGACACGTTTAATTGATTGTTTTTACTCGTATTTAATGTCATATTCCGAAAATATAATAAATTATTGTGACGAAGCTGATATTCAAGGATGTATTATTTATGTAATTGAGTTACGTCAAAATTAGCATAATCATTGAACTACGATGTATTTTAAAATTATTATCGATTAAAAATTAATTATATAATATTATTATTCTAAACATCTTGATCATCGCAAGTATATTATAATAAGTATTTTGCTGCAATCAAAACTGTCGGCATATATAATATTTTTGATGTTGGTAACCAAAGTAATAATGCTATTTTACGCTATATCTCTACAATTGACACTATCAGTATTAATCAATAATTATTAATCATTATGATGTAAATATTTACAAACCGTTAATATATATAATAAATACAAAAAAGAAAATCTGTTAAATATTTTTATACGTAAATTTAAAACATACTAAAATTTTAAATCAGACACGTAATTTTAAAATCATATGAAAGAATTAATTATAAGTTGGTTAAACAGTATGATTATACTTTAATGAATTGTAGAATAAACTATTTCTTATACAGTTTCTATAATATTCCGATAAATTCTAATTACTTCAGTTAATAAACTATTGATTCAAAATTAAAATTAAATCATGAAAATTGACAAAATATGTTACCATGAAAATTAAAAAAAAAATTTAGTCTCTTTAAAAATACAACTAACCAACTAATTTAATTATATATACATACTTTGTGCTTATACAAAATTAATTTCTCACATAATTATTTTGTATTTTTATAATTTATTCTTTGTTCCATTTTTATTGTAATATTTTATTTTGTTTTTTGTAGTGTACATATACAGCATATAATAATATGATGTGAAATATAGATAATATTATATTGATGTTGGAACATTTTTTTTGCATTAAATAAAAAATAACATAATACAAATATATTAAACATGTGTAATAATTAATAAACAAATTGAAAATATTTGAAAAAAAAATGAATTTAAATTAAATAGTAATAAAATAGATGTAGTACAGGACCCCTAGAATTACGATATTATTGACTAAACAATATTTAAAATCTACAAAATATTATTGGTATATGTGGACGCACGAGGTCTGATCTACAGTACCATATTATATGATGGATATTATAGGCTGGTCATAATGTATAAAGTAATATATTTTTATTATGGTGCGCATGCGTTCGGCCGTTGCGACGCATACGTCGGTATTACAATATTGTTATGGTGGATGGAGTGTGTATATTGCATGATAACGCGATTTCGTTTGATTGATAAAGGGGATCGCCGCATCGGGAAAAAGGTCAGCCTGCTGTACGAACGTGTACACAGATAGTTTTATGCCTATACGCCGCGCAAACCCCCGAGGCGCCCCCCCATTTCTGTCGAAGTAGGGGGAGGGACTCCGCTCGAGCATCTACGGGCGCATATAAATACAACGGCGGTCGACGGTACCGACGAAAATCGTGGACATCATCCTACAAGGAACAGTGCGAATTGTGTTCGGCAGCGAAAGTACCAAGCACAATATCTACGTCTCAACAATTCCGTACACATACAAAAAATATTATAATATTATCATAGTTCTTCGTCAACCACGATAAGTCATCATGCAATTGGTAAGTAACTATTACATTTCATCGTATAAGTTCTGATATGCTGTATTTTATGGTATCATAACAGACGCGAAATCGTGCCTAGCGAAGAGTATTTTGTTTAATTTTCGACGAATATGATAGTAAAATAAGTTCATTGTAGTAAATTATAACATATATATATATATATGCTAGATGTGTTAACGGGGGTGCATATGCCAATACTATTTGCTACCCGTTATGCAATAATTATATATTATGATATATTCAATGAAAAATTTCGTTGTTAAGTACTCGTAATACTAATTTTAATAACACCGACTTACCTTTATCGAAAACATTATTAGTCCAATCCTGGAAAATAGGTTTTTTCTTTTTAAAAGATCATTCAAGCAAACAAAAAAATCATTTCATTTAATTCAATCAGATTTTTATGTCGGTTTAAAGAATTTAATATTTATATAATATGCTATACTTGTTTGATAATTTCAAAAAATTACACAGTTATCTGCACAATGAATAAGAGTTATAATTTAATATGACTATAACTCTTTATACAAGCACAGTTACATAGATACATGGATCATAAAGTTTCTAAATATTTGAACATAACTTGTTATTTGGCATATTATACAATTAAAATATTAGACATATGATTGAAAAATTAATTTTAAAATGGTTTTATAATTAATGTCATATTATCATTTTTGATTCAACAACAACAAATAAAAACTTATTATGTCTTCGTACGTAATCGATTTACTTTTAACTTTTACGGGTAAATAATTCATTAATTACTATTATACAGGCTATTTTTATAATTACACTCAAAATTAATTTACATTCTTCTATTTTATTTTTATACTTATCACAAAACACAGTTTTATATTAAAAACTAAAATTAATTGTACGTATATCAACATCTAGGACTCTATCATATCATATTTCAACTTCGAATTTATTTCTAAACATCGATAATTATCATATATTGTGTATCTAAATCTGCCTTAAATACTTACTATTTCAAACAATTTTAGTTTAGCCTTAATTATTGATATTACAAATTAAAATTCTTAAAAAAATAACAATCTTCTTCCTTCTTTATGCACAAACTCAATTATAATAATTAAATCCAGCTTAATAATAATATATTTATTCATGTATGAATTATTTTTTCAGACAATCGCCGTAGTAAGCTGTATGTTGGTCAGTCTAGTCAACTGTCAACAATATCAGCCCACAACCCCTATCCCCATCGTCCGATATGAAAACGATGGTGTCAATTTTGATGGATCTTATAAATGGGCGTAAGTATATTTAAAATATAAAACAAAAAGAGTTTATTTTTTTTAAGTTAACAAATCTTAAACTGACCTACTATTTTTCTCAAAAACCATCAATTAAATATCGATTGTCATTTACCAACTTGTAAATTTGATTAATGTAAAATAATTGTTTTTAGTTTTTATCTTTCTTTTGCCAAATGTATTGATATATTATATTCTACAACTTACAGCTTAAAATATAAAACGTGGACAAAAAATTGGTTATAAATCTGAAAAAAATTAGTTATTATATTTTATACTGCTATATTAGTATAGCTGAATGTTCATATATATTTCTATGATTTCGTAGTTTTAAGATAGAATCGTGTATTTTCAAAGTTTACTGATATGTATGAGTTATTTTTCAGAAATAATCTTTCTACCAATAGTTAAAAACACAAAATCATGTAGATGAATGGGTTATGGCGTGCTATATAAGCAGTAAATAATATTATCACTTTATGACACTAAGATTTCGTTGTGTCATACTCTGCGATACCTATAAAAGTAAAAAACGATACATTTTGTTGGCAACCAAACTCAAATGTTTATATAGTACTTAAATGCTAATAAAATAAAGATTGAAACTTCAAACTAGTATTGCGCTTATGATATCTATGCACATTCTTCCTTGACCCAATGGCATTAACGACTCCTTGGCCTCTGACCTAATAGGATGACCACTGCCACCGTCCCTAATATTTCAACAAGGGAGACGCACGATGACATAACTACGACTACATAATACAAAATATTATATAAACTCAACCACATTCATTATCAATAATTTCATATTGAAAGTCATTGTTGTTAATAACGATTTTACTAGTTATCATGTCTAACATATGGAGTAATTATTTTTTTGTCGTAGCTTAACAACTATAATTTAATCGATGGTTAGAATTTTTAAAAACAATAGCAATACAATACAAGTAATTGTCGGTTACATTAAACACCCGTTGGCTTGGCGATGATATAACTGGCACACGTTGAACACGACCGTCGCGGCTTGGTGTCAACGGTCAACTGCCGCGCCTTATCTGGGACATGGCGTTCCTCGTTGTTTCGTAGAACTCTGCCTTTTACTGTCAATCGGTAGTCATTCTATGTATTTTAATCTTTTCCTTTTTGCTATTGGCTCACATTAAAACGATTTATCGTATCGTGTCTGTTCATTATGTCCTTCGCACACACGCCATAACTTTATAGTTATACATAATTCGATATCCTTGAACGTATCAGCCTTGATCCTTCGTTATAATTCCAATAGTCTTCCTGAATATTTATACGTATAAGCGTGCATTTATCGCAATTAGAGAAGACGATACAATTATTCAAAATTCGAAAATAATATAATTCATCTATTTTATAGATAATCAAAGTTTTCGAATAGGTATTAAAAAAATATACTTTACGTACATACCTTAAAAAAAATCTTTAAACTATAAATTTTTTTTTTACATAATAGTATTTATTTTATTTATTCACAAAGTTAAATTTGTGTGCTTATGTAAATTTATTTTAATTTTGTAACAAAATTAAAAATAATAATGTTCATATCATTGTGTGTTATTCTATTATAAACTGAAATTTTGATACCATTAAAGTTAATAATATTTAAATAATATTTCAGTGAGTTTTAAGTTTGTAAATAAAAAATAAGATAATCACGAGTTAAAAACAGTAAAATCTAATATCTAAATTATAAACGAATGGCCGGCGCATTAAATAGGCAATTTAAGGCCACTCATGTACACAAAATATAATGCTTTGTACATAATATATTTTAAAAATAATTAGATTTTTAATACTTGAAGAAGTATTGTATATTTCTAACTATTTTTTCATTTTCTAGATGTAGATACATTTTATAATTTTTTAGTAATTTTTAAATTTTTAACTATTATTTATTTAAGCGTTTTACTAATTAGAAACTAACATATTTTAAAACTCGATATTAATACTCAACATTTAGGACTATTCATCATTTAAATTATTTTTTAACTAGTAAACAGTATTTAAAATTGATAAAATTTAATTATAAATCTGATGTTTTTTTTTATCATAGTCATTACACAATATCATATTATTTAAACCCAAGCCATTAAATAATTATCGATGTATACACGAGTACTGTAAGTTATATTATACTATAAACTTATTTGAAATAAAAAAATAGAACTATGTTCTATGGTTTTAATTATTCACAATATTATAATAAAATAGTTAAAAAATCATATTTATTTTAACTTTTTAGAAATAGTTAATGCAAACTATTCAATAAAATAATATTATTTATTACTAACAAACTGGTATTCTTTACACTTTATTATTTTTTGACCAATTTCCTAATGCTAGCAAATTAAAATGATTTATTTAAAATATTAGTATTAATTGAAATTTAAAATTCAATAATTTTAAAAATGTATTTATAAATCTCAATAAAATTATGCACAATATTTATAAAATGTAGTAATATTTTAGTGTAGGCGTTGAATGTTGAATCTTTGACATGCCCTTTAATGGATGTAACTTACAGACTGCAGTGTATACAATTACTATTTCTTTAATTACTTATATTTTGCAAAATTCTAGTAAATGTTACATAATATAAACATATGCTGAAAAATAAAATGCGACATTATTAAATTAATAAATTCAATTTTTTTAACTGAGTTCATGTTTCTACTTGATACTTCTAATAATAGTAAAATACAAAAATACTTTAAATACTAAGCACTAAACTGAAGCACGGACATACAATATCATATAACTAATTAATTTCTTATAAATTATAACTTGTATTTATTATTCATATTCATTTTTAACGAATTGAATCATGTTTGATTTAAATATTGTTCAATGATTGTATTTAAACACAGTATTCTTATAATTTTAACAACAATGCCAAGCGTAATTTAATTATAGGCTAATCTATCAAAATTATCATTCAATAATTAAATTTATATAAATAATTATAATATTTACATGAATAAACTTGGAACATGGTAAATTATTTCTTTGTTTCATAATCTAACTTCTCGAATGATTTCTCGTCCCTCGTAATTTAAAAAAATTGTTGGTTGAGATAAGTGAGTTGGTAATTTTTATGTAACCAATTTTTACACTGCAGGTAATACTATTTAACTAATGATAGTTTTACATTTTTAACTGTGTAAATAGTCTTATAATTACCGATATTATGATACCTATTAAAAATACTTATTACCTATATGAGCTTGTTATTTGAACTATAAATAATAATTACTTGCCCATATTTAATATAACAAATACTTGTAATATAACGGATTTCGAGAGATTTATATTGCAATAAACAAACATTTTATATATAAATATTTAAATTGTTTAAGTACAATCATTTGTAGATATTTCAGGTCACACATACCATTGTACTATGGAATCGTAATTTTTCAAACTGTATCTTATTTCGAAATATATGCTCATCTGTAGTCATTTAAATCGTAAAATTTGATAACAATATTGGAATATTCCAAAAATTTTATATTCTTTATCCGCTTGAATGACGTAATTTCGATTTAATATTTTATTATTTTTGTATAAAAAAACAACAAAACATTACCCGATGTCTGTCATAACAATCGAAAATAAACTTAAATATATTTACGTTTCGTTATTTATTTATTATTATTTTTATATATAATGAGTGGTTTGCTGTTAAAAAAAACACAACAATCAAAATTACATAAACACAATTATTCTCCATAGAACATCTGACCACAATACCTGAAACTCGTCCGGATAATAATCGTTTAGATCTCCTATATTATAATGATAAGCCGATAAGCCAAGACGCCACAGATGACGATAGTTTGGATTTTGTGCTCAATCATGGGTTATAATAATCTTATTTAACTCTGTCACGTTACACAATTGCATAAAGCGAAAGAAGTGCATGAATAACAATAACAACAACAATAATAATAATAATAATAATAATACATATATATTTATTATATATAAATTATATGAATGTATTTGTATGTATGTGTGTGTAATAAGTATAATATTACGAGAGGTAAAGAGACGAGAAAGTCTCCGGGGTTTGACTCGAAGCCGTTTGACCCAATCGCCGCCGTCAATCCGTCAATTGGTTGACCCACCAATAGTTCATCATTTGCTCACACGTTTATTTAGGCAGCACTGTTGGTGTGCCAATTTACAAATGATTAGGATTTAGGATCGTGTATCCGACACACCTCTTTGGGTGATAGCTTATCACGAACATTCGTGGATCAGTCACCCAATAGGGCCGCGGTCGGGTCACGTGGATGATGTAGTAACCAACAAGGACTAACCAATTCTCCCATTGATCTGACGACCATGAAACTGTAAACGAATTGCGCGTTATATTACGCGTACCGCGAAAAGCGTTTATCTCTATAAAACTATGAACATTAATGAGACGTCATTCAAAATACATCAGTTGCCAGGAACTTAATCAAATACTTAAATCACTAATCGATATTCGAATAATTTTTTTTTAAAACAACCTGTTTCAAATAATCGTATTTAATCGAAGAATCTAGCTGTCTTGACTTGACCATGATACTTTATTGCACGATTCATTGGAACTTTTCGGTATCAGAAAATCGGATGAATATTTTCAAATTTTATGTTTTAATCTTAAATTAATTTAACCTAATACTCTATCACCTATTATCTAAAATATATATATTATTATATATTTAAAATATATAAATACATATCAAACCTGAAACCGTTTGGTAAATTAATTTGAATATAATTAAATTATTAATAATTACATAAACTGTATAATATATGGTCATATATGGTGTATAGAATTATAATAATATAAAATTATTGATGTGGTAGAATCGCTATATTTAAATGAATGATTCGTATGATTT
Source organism: Rhopalosiphum nymphaeae (assembly GCA_036289425.1). NCBI lineage: Eukaryota > Metazoa > Arthropoda > Insecta > Hemiptera > Aphididae > Rhopalosiphum > Rhopalosiphum nymphaeae. The sequence continues at coordinate 3,546,968 of JAZAQC010000012.1, read as the reverse complement.
CAATAATTCTAAAATTATTAATTTTCTTGATTTAAAATATGAATTTTTTCGATTTTAAACTATTTTCAATTTAATAATTAGATTTATCTAAAATATAATTATTTTTTGACTGGGAAGTAAGTGTTACGTATTAAACTCGAGGCGTGTCACTGTATCTCACGAGAGATTGCACTAATCATCATATTGCATACAAATGGGTTTAATTTCATTGACCTCAAAAACTTGGCCAGCACTTTTTCGCGTATAGTCTCTTTAAGTAGATGCTTTCGTTGATTCGGCCCCCCACTTTGATTGAGGCCATTGTTATTGTAACAATGATGTAACAAAACTCCGGTAAACGGTAACGAATATATCCAGAACATAAAACGTAATAACATACCTCCGGAAATTATACTCTCGCTTATGAATGTATTAAAAACATTCCAGTTGCATCAATGTGTGTTGAACCGTAGTTCAACTCAAGGTTGTACAACGTTTCTGAATGAAGTATCGTAAATAAATGTATAAAGATAAAAAGATACCATAATTTAAATAAAATAAGTCCATACAACTTAAATATATGATCATAATATTTTTGAAATTAGAGTTAATAATATAATATTATCAATCACCAGTCACCAGCCTATACAAAACTAATGTATGTATAATATACGATTAGTTTGACAATTCTGAATCAAAATATAATAAATAGCTAATAAGTAGTATATTTAATATTAAATACTTTAAATATATTTATTTTAATTGTAACTCCTATTATATAAATAAAATTGATTTCATTCTTATTGTACGTTTCAACACAAAACACTAAATTAATGATTAGTATTCCTTTGCATATATCAACACATTTAACAAACAAATTGTATTCAAAATATTTAACATACATTAAAGTAATCTTGCATTTTTATTTGTGATATCTCATAAAAATTATCAATTTAAAAATAACATTGCTTAATTTATTTGATAATTAGTTTAAAATATGAATTTATAGCAAAAAGTTCTGAAAAAAAATGTTTGGTGTTACATTAGAGTCATTAGATGTAGATAGTAATAAAACTTGGATACCTTGGCCCATGATGTTCATCTAATGAGTTTCACGAATAACCAGTCAGTTTGTGGACAGTTTTCCTTAGGGCATGTCTTCAATTTTGACGACCTTGTTTATACTTAGCTGGGGCTAATGTCACTATTCGCTATATATTCGTCATATCTGATAAATTGTGTGAAAGAACGCCAAAGAAATATATTTCAGTCTGTTATTCTACTAAAACATTAATTTAAAAAAAAATCAAAACTCATGTTATTTTAATGGTAAACACGGAAAAAGTATAGAGTATATAAATGTTAAACAACGAAAATCTTATCAACAGATACGAAACCGGCAATGGAATCCAAGCCCAAGAAAGTGGTTATGTGCAGCCAGCTCAAGATCCCAACCAGTCAGCCTTGAATGTTGAAGGTGGCTACTCATACACAGCTCCAGATGGTACACCGATCAGCGTCAAATACGTCGCTGGTCCTCAGGGATTCGTGCCTGTTGGTGATCATCTTCCCACACCACCACCTTTACCGCCAGCAATCGCCAAGTTGCTCCAATTCCTTGCCACCCAGCCATCCACACCAGAACCAGCTTACAATAAAATTAAATAAACGTCCAATACAGCTCTAACATCGTTCACCCAATACGTCTCCTACGTTTTTAAGCAATCGTCCATGTATCAATTCATCATATTACCCGCTTATACTTAAGTTTTATAGCTATTAATGTCATATAAACTGTCATTATTTATTTTCACTTTAATTTAAATTCATTTTTAAAAAACTTTGATTTGTTATTTGTTATTTATCCTTCTTTATTCTATGGAAGTATGCCATAGAAAATGTTGCAAACAATTGCTTGATTATATATATATTATTAATTTTATATTAATTTTTGTAATAAAATTATACTTATTATACATATTGTGTTATTTATTGCTTAAAGTATCTACAGTTTATATTTAACGGTATTATTTTTAAGAATAGTACCGATTAACTAAAGTACCATTTTATTTCTCAACATCTTAACATACATTTCAATACGATTTAGGTATTGATATCATCAATACTACAATGATTGCATTATATCATTTAAAACCAATACATCGATCACATAACTTTTTAATTTTTATACACATTTTTACGATATGTACTTATTACAATTTTATGTTTAGAAAGCTTATATATTCTTAGTACAGCAATTAATTTATGATGGTAAGAAAAAACATCTTGAATACATCTAAAACTTGATGTTTCAAAATTATAAGCAATACTTATTATCAGAATTTAAAAAAATATCTTGAACACAATTTTCTAGTCCATTTTAATAATTATTTTAATATTCTTTAAAAATACTTACATACATATAACATGATATAAATGATATTATTGAAAAATATTATTAGTTCAATTTCTAAAAAGTATTTGACTTAAATTTTAAAATAACGAGTATTGAAAAAAAAATAGAATAAGTCGATATCTACTATTATATTTATAAGTTTTGAGTGACTTCGTTATTGATTAGGTCACTGTAATTGATGTGGCATCTGACGTGTTAAATTTTAATTCATTAATATATAATTTTGAATTACAACATAAAAAAAATTGATTTTTTCAGAACTAATAAATATACCCATTTTTCCAGAATTTTATTTTTTTCCACGTGATTATTTTAAAAATAACTGAAAAATTGTCTTCAAAAAAAAAAAAAAAATCAAATGAGCTTCAAAATCCAAAAACTATCTACAAAGTTTCGAAATTTAAAATAAAAGTTATGAGTTTCTGCTCCTGAATGTGGAGTCTAAAATAAATAAAACTTACATCATTGTAAAACAATATTATGTTCACCGATATGTTCAGAGTTTAAAATATGCTTGTTACCGGAACTTAAAATTCTTATGCCGTTTTTAACACATTAAATTTCAATAATTGAAAATCTTTCTACAAACAATGACTATGTCGTTTACTTAAAAAATTCTGAGTATTAGTTTTTGTAAATTTAACAAATAGAATCTTAGTTACATCATAGCGTAAGACAATAATATGGACACAAAGCGTTTTACATTTACGCTGGTAATAAGTCAATAAATTTAATTTTAAATAGTTTACAGATCGACTATTTTTGTTATGTCAATAAACCAGTCAAACTGCTATTTATTTTTATAAATTACTGAATCGAGTTTTTTATAACTCCCGCTATATTTTATATAATAAACCTTCCCACTCCTTGTCATTAAAACATCATTATTAGTTTAATAAAAATGTATTTGTTATTTATTGCAATACAGTTGCACGTTGCACATTACACTAGGTCAAATATTGATTAAGTTTAATTTTTAGCATGCCTATTGTTAACTATTATTTCATAATATATTCTTACAAAATTTAAATAAATATTAAAATACAGTTAGCGTTAACAATATAAAAATAAAAAGAATATAATTACATAAGCTTGGCAGAACTTCGAGAAGTTTGTTAAAATATCGATTTACTATTTTAACTAATTCAGAGATTCACAATCTAGACGTGCCTATCGAAATATTAATCTTGAAAAGATACACAAGTCGCTGCACATGAATTGCGTCTCAGAATCCATTTTCTACATGAATTGCGTTCTAGTGATATTTAACGACTACATAAATTGCGTCTTGACGTAAAAATACTATTTTTCTTCCATTTTACACAGACTTAGAACTGTCAATAGCAAATTATGATTATCGGTAGGTTAAAAATATTGATTGTTGTCTTTGTTCTGCATTTAAAAGTAAGCATAATGAAAACGTGTAGATTTATATTGCAGGAGTGTAATATTATAATTAAAATAAAAAATAACCAAAAAGTTATTATTATAAAATTAAAAAATTAAAAAACTGGTCAAAACTTGAATGGAAAACTTGACTTTTTTTTTTGTTTTCATGACTCAAACCAATCGTTTGAATTTTCCTCCACCAACTTTGACCTAAATGAAACCTGCATCCTTTCATTTGAACTAATAACAACACGATTATTAATAATGAGTGCATTGCTGTTTCAAATTCGACAAATACTAATTTAAGTGAAAAATTGATATTATTTTTTAGAAATTCAGATTTGAGATGTATAAATGTTATAAGTATTTATATTTTTACTAGGAAATAAAAAAAAATACCATTAATACCTATATAATTATTATTTTTCAAGCCATGAACTTATAAAGGTTCCATCCACACATATTGAATCAACTTCACTTACTTAAAATGTTTAAAAATCGGACGCAATTCATTTAGTCGTTTAAATAAAGCCAGACGCAATTCGTGTACCCACTTATTAATTTTTTATTTCGGGACGCAATTCGTATGTAGCCACACAATTATATCTACAAAGAATAATATTCAATAATTGAAATAATAACAAAAATGTAATGGAAATTAAAATTTACAATACTTAAATGGATAAAAATATAAAATGTTTTTATTATTTATCAAAATAAATAAAAAGCCAATTTTACCGGAAAAAATTATGACTCAAATTTACTTTATCATATTAAAGGTTTAATAATTATAGGTAATAAAAACATGTTAATATACATTATCGGAAATGTAATATAAGTTACCTGTATTTTTATTATATTAATGTATAATATTCATAATGTAATAATATTATGTCGTAGCTTTGTTATCATAGAACAATTTATTATTAATTTTCTATTTATATTATAATAATAAACTAATTACAATATTAATGAAGGTGTATATTGATTTACATATTTAAAATAGAAATCATTTTATTATATATCATTGTTTAATAGTCGAGTGGGTTTATTTTCTAAAAAACAATACGCATAAATTTAAATCAAAATTTAGATTGTAGATACTAACATTTGGAAAAATATTATTAAAAGAAAAATGCATAAGTACAAGATGTTAAGACGGGCCATCCTTGACGTTATCAAAATATTTGTCCTTCGCGATCCGATAAGATTGTGAATTGAATATACGTGTACATCTACCTATATTAGCAATAAGTATCATCTATATTAACGATTCATCATTTACAGGGAAAACTACATTCTGAAGTCAAGATCGAACGATCGTATTTGGTAATCAAAGTGCTTAAATGTTATATAATCTATTCGTCATTATTCGTGTACAAGTTATTGTATTCATAATAACTAGCGTAAAATCTACGAAGATCCAAAAATAGTAAAAAATTCACTTAATTTAATATTTTTAAGTTTTAAACGATTACCTTGGGTTATAGCATCAATCACTTATTTTTATTTTTTTGCGAAACCACACATAATTGTATACAATGCCATTTAACAAAACTATTAGGTACCCATCCACCACAATTCCAATACCGCAGGATATTACCGGCGTCATTTTTACACCGACTAATCTTGAAATATTGAATATAATAAAATTATTATTAGTGCAAGTTACATTTTACATTGAACTTAGGGAATTACAGCTTATTATACATAAATTGTAGATTTTATATGTTACAACACACTGCTACTGAAATCATAATTTATAATGAGATTAATTTCAAGAACGTTTAGTTGATGCGATTAAAATAAAATAATTCAGAAATGTGGAAATCATCAATCATCTATATAGTGTTGAATAAAATAACTACATAGATACACAATATTAAAATACTATTTCATAAAATATTTTTCTGTAATGATCAAGTTAATAGTACAGTAATATACTAACTAGTGTATTATTATAAAATAAAGCTCTCAAACGAAAACTAGCAATTACCATTGCTTCATAGTGTACTTTTATTTTAACGAATTGTATTTAATTATTTATAAGCGATATACATTTTAAAATGTACTTACATAAATCTAATTACTATACAATTTTTTTTTTCAAAACAGAAGTTCAATAATGTTTAATATATTATGAATGATAATTATTTTTAAATATAGTAATAATTTTCATATAAACAAAATATTATTAAGCAAATCGATCAGATTCAATATAAACAATCAACCCAAGGGCCCTACGCCATATTATACTGTAAATACAATTTTTTAGAAAAAAATCAATCATTTACTAAGTTCCGACCATTTATTTTAAATATACAATTCATGATCGTTTGAGAGCTTAAATAAATAAAGTACTAAAGAATTTATAAAGGAAAACAAGATTTAAACATTAAGTATTTCAAAATAGACATATTTTTATAACACATATTTTATATACATATATATATATATAATTTCTAAAGATGCGTTTTTAAAATAAAAGGAGGGTACAGGTACTGCAGTTTTCTATTTAATTAATCTTACTTTTTATTCCTTAATACCTATATGTAAATTATCTTAACTGTGTATCGTCCATTATAGTATTATACTTATACATACACATTCATCATCTAGTAATGGTAAAAGCGTGGCAGCATTGAATTATTATGTATTAAAGATGGCTGTGATTTACGTGGACACGATATTATCATAAAAAAACACATCTTATAGAGCAATATATAGCTCTAAAAATTTAAATTTATTTCTAAAGTCAACCGTCATAAAACTAGTTAAAACGTTTACAAGATTTATAGTTGTACAACATGTTATTTAAATAAACTTACTAAAAACACAGCTTTTATATAAAATTAACCATTTTTGACATTATTATACCATAAGTAATGTATAATGGTAAAACTAACGTTTTAGGTTTCGATAACTATTTGCATCCTAGTATGATTAAAATACAATACTATATTGTATCATCAGAATGAACAAAATATTAAAAATAAGATTCGTCGTATTACTTTATTAAGGTTTATTAAAAATATACGATTTTTAATAAATATAAATATGATAATTATATATAATTTTTTATTGAAAATTATTTTAGACATACTTTATTTTCCTATTATAATCTTCAATATCTAGGAATTGAATATTTTATTTTTTATTCTTTTTGATATAATTATTCTAACAGTACCTATAACTATAATATATTTGTTATTTAAAGAATATCAGTTAAAACAAGATATATATATATATATAACTATAAATCCAATAATTTTAATCAAAAAACCTGAGATTAACATCATTATTAATTTAAATGACGCCATTCGTATAAAAAATATTATATTTAGTATTTCCATAACAAATTCCTAAATTGTAGTCGCCCTTGATTTGTTTGATCCATTAATCTTGGCATCTTACCTCTGCAAAGCTTAATAAATATTAATAATACTTTATATTTTATAAGAACCGATTATAGTTCACGTTTCTTGTCTACAATATTATATTATTATGATTATTTACGTTTAATTTATACTGAATCTTCTACAAGACCTTACTATCACAGACGTGTTTATTATGTAACGATCATTGTTAAAAGCAATAATGATTTCCCTCACTATTCGGATAGCCTACACTGTTACACTTTCCGGTTTGATATTATAAACAGTTCAATAGTAATAATAATAATATATTACACATTCATTTATCGGAGAGTATACCATCGAGGACTTTCGGACGGAACAATGGTGTATTGCCAGTGAATCATCTTTGTTATATAAACCAAATTTTATTATAATAATTACAATTTTATGCATCGTAAATATTATTATTATACTCAATGCGACGTTAAAAGGCAGGTGTACAGATTCGATCTTCACCTAGCTTTCTTCAACGTCCGTTTATCCTCTCCCTACACTCGTATCCATATTATATGCACGACAGTATTATCGCCAGTCGGTATATTCTCCCACCTGTGCAACTCTGTCAATGCTCCTTTCCAAATATTGTGAGTAGCTGACGATGATTTATGACATATTCGATTTGAACGGTGGTGGCGGCAAATAAAATAAGAGGAGAAAGGAGCGTGGGACGAGGAAGCATAGCTAATGACTGCGTACCAAACATCGAGCATAATATCGGTAAATTAAGTTTTGTGTAGAAGTGCATTGTCTATATACATTTTTCGAGGCTTTATTATATCATTACGCACTCATATTGTTCGACAAATTATACAAAAATAATACATTTGCTATTAAAAATATTGAAAATTTTCTAAATTTAATATTATGCATTGTTTATTTTTTCATACTACATATTGAGAAAAACCCAAACATATATTTTTCTCGTTTTATTACTATATTATCTCAAATTTTCAAATATATGAATCACGAATGTATTTAATTACCTATTCCATGATATTTTATAGTGATTCGATGTTCATCAATGTTAACAATTTTAAAAATTAGTTAAATAATATAAATAACCAAATTTAAAAGTTAATAGATTTTGAATATAAGTTTATTAAAGTGGTTACTTCAATCTTATGAAGTTAAAATGATAGTTTTGAATACATTTTAATGACCATTGGTCAGGTAGTCGATACATGTCGGTATCCTGATTGCATAGAAACGCCTTCTTGTCTAATACAATTAACTTTTTTTAAACTTTTTGATGTCGTAACAATCTTTTTAGGTTTGTGACACAAAAACATATATTATTAATACATGCTTACTATAATATGCGTTGGCGAGTTGAGATTAAGCAGTTTTTCTCGTATTTTTTGGTGAATATTACTACAGTATCATTACAGTATCATAATTATGCAGAAGTAAGTTTTTGTAGGATTTCATTACTTTCACTAAAATATTATGTCAAAACATTGTCATTTGAAATTAATACAAGTATTTTATTTATTTGTACTCATTTTACCAGTTTATTGAAGCATTGATCTAGAAATACCAAATGTAAAAATTACTACATCTTAGACCCTTCATTTCCGGGATCACTAGGTCAGCATGATTAAACCATTATTATACTTAGTAGGTACTAGGTTTTTTTTATGAACAATGGTTATCATAATACTGAATAGATTTCAGTGACTGGCTAGATTTATAGACGTAGACAAATCAAGAAAAATAAATATTTATTTCAATTTAACGAGGTTGCAACTACTATAGATTTTTTGATTTGTTCAAATATTTGTACTAATTCTACAACCTTTGCAATCATTTCAATAGTATTACTACATACAATTAAAATTGTACTATTATAAAATAGAGCCATGTGCAATTATTATAACGCATATGAAAAAAACAAAAGAATTGAATATATTCGACTAAAATTCAACATATTATAAATTAAGAACAAAAAAAAAAAAGAGAAATTATTCAAACAAGAGAAGATGCATATTTTATCAGATGTAAAGGTAGATCATTACATAATAATTTATAAATACGTATTCATAATTCATGTCATTTAAATATCGTATAAAAAATACATTTATGCTTTTCAGTTCATATTCTAGGATGCTAATATTTAATCCACATATATAATAATTCTTGAATAAAGTTGTGTCAAAGTATTTACAAAAAATCGTTATGATACCATAATTTTTGGCACACAAAGTAGTTTTTAGAAGACAAATAATAATAATGAAAGTAGTTAAACCGGCAAGAGACGTTTTCAATTTTACTCATTACTCTTTATATTTCCAAAAATGGAGTTTTGTATATTATAATACCTACTGAAATTAAACGCCAATACTCGTTAACTATACACTATTATAGTAATAGTTATGTGACCAATTTGTATTGTGTTCCTTACGAAACATTCTTACTTCTTAGTAGTATATGAATTTCATATATCAGACCATGACAAATCATAAAACTAAATGGACTTTTTCATAATATTTTATAGTTAGAAGGTAGTGCTGTGAGAGTTTGGGAGGAAGAGTTAAACTAGATTATTTTTTCATTTAAAATCTTATTATTATAGTTGCTTTTATTATTAATAATATTATTATTATGTATAGTGCTACTAAGAAAAATTGGTAAATGAATTACCTATAAGAAATTGTATATGTGAGTAAAAGAATTTCTGTATATAATTATTATTTTATACACAATTTGTATTGTTCACTAAAAACAACTACCACAAATTGTATTCTCCACTCAAATTTCAACCAATCGTAAGAAAAAAAACCATTTAAAATAGTCATTATTAATCTTAAGTTTTTAACATTCGTTTAAAATAAGTTAAAAAGTTAATTTAATCCAAGTTATGTTTACAATTTTAATTCAATAATTATCATACTAATAATCTAAAAATGTAAAATCTTTGTATTTAAAAGAAGATTTTAAATACGTGTTTAATTTTAATAATTATTTTTTATTCTACGAGGAAAAATTTGTTATACTGGAAAATATTACATAAATTATTTTGGTTATCGTTTTAATTAAAAGATACTTATATGAATATATTCATTTAATTATCATTAATATTCTTTGTATTAACTGATTAATTCAAATTTTTATTCTGATTTTTGTAAATTATTGATTTCAATATAATTATGAAACAACCAGGAAAAATATATTGATTATACTGGCAAATGTATGTATATGACATATTATACACAATTAAGATTATTTTTTAACCAATAAAAATTAATTACAACATATATAAAAAGTAAATTACTTAATTACTTACCCCTGTAAAATATTACTGGTGTTAATAATTGAGTTCAGTTTACAAATTTTCGTGAAATCTCAGAAATACAAATTAAAATATATTGTATATGAATAATATTGCTTGGCTTATAAATTAAATAACAAAAGTTTAAATTTTATATAATTAAGTAAAGAGTTTAAAATCTCTGGATTATTTAGATTATTCGAATAATTTGGATTTTATACACCATATGATTCCGATTCGGATATCCTGATTATTCGAATAGTATTTGGATTCCTTGTTCAGTAAATATACAAGTTGTTAATTAGTGATTATCATTCCATTAAAATATCGTTACACCAAGGTATCTTATCATAAAATGTAGCTACTTTCTGATGTGCATAGATCATAAGATTAACAAGTTTTTATGTTTGCATTTCCTATACATAGTATAATTTTCTAAATATTTTGACTCTTTTGGAATTAAGCAGTAGGCATGACAAATAAATGTTAAATTTTTTTTTTAATTGTTTTTCTATAAAATACTATAAAAAATTATTCGTCAAATAAATATTTTTGAAAATGTGATAGAAGATTCTTCTCATAAATACATACTAATTACACCGCAATCAAAATATATATATACCATCATTTTTCATAGATATTTGAAGTTCAAATTTGGATGAAATTACATATTTAAATGATAAATAATGATGTTAATTATTTTATTATAATACTTCAACATTATTCTTTGGGACTTGAAACTTTTACGTATAATATAAATATTATTTTTTTATACCATAAATCTATTCACAATAGTTTATGATAAGGAGGTATTAACTCAAAAATTAATAACCATAATATAATAAGGTTTAAATATGAATTATTATAATGATTAAATATTATTAACAAAATAAATGCATTTTTTTCGGTAAAAATTAAATCAACCTACCGTAATACTAATAGTAAAATAAATTACTTTAGTATAAATATAAAAAACAGATAATGAATTGTACTTAATGATTTATAGATTATAGGCTGACAGATGACGTCTCCGCTCAGAATTGATTTTGTTATATACATTTTTAACCTTTGACCAACTATCTCGAGGTCTTCTCTAAATAATTATTCATTAATGAACATAGTATTGATAGACATTTTTTGTGTTTAAAAATCAAATAACACTTGATTGAGGAGCCTATATTCCCCTCATAATGTATTTGTTCATTTATACAACATGAATAAATTTTATTATATATATTTTTCCAAGGTTGAGTAAATAATAAGTTGAAAAGTTAAATTAGTTTTAAGTAAGTAAGATAATGATATACTTTTTTAAAAGTAACTTTTAACTTATCAAGTTAATTTTTTCCCATAATATACAATAACCTATGAATCAATAACTTTATTTAACGTGAAGTTTAAAAACAAATTAATAATCATTAATATCAAATATTATTTATAAATTACAATTTTATGTACGTTATAAAATTCTAAATAGGCGTCTACTAAATGATACTGTTAACGTTTATTGCACTACTTCTAGATTCTATTATAAAGATCAAAATAATTTATATAAGTACAAACGTATACAAAATATGTAAAACAAGTAAATAAATAGTATTTATAATTTATACTGTATAGTAATAAATAGGTAATAAATAATAATTTATAATGTGTAATAGTATAATTGTATAGTTATAATATAATATAATATAATATAAATGGATAATGGTAAATATTAAACAAGACATTTATACAGGTAACCATTATTGAAAAATGAAAATAATAACTAAAATACCCAGTATTCCATACACATTTGTATGCCTAATTATTATTTATTATCATTTATGTATGTATGTAAACGGTAAATATAACTATTATATATTTACACTAAAACTATTTAATCAATGATAAAATTAATAAAATAAAAATAAATACAAAGCTTTTATATTATTTACAACAGCACGCCTGCTGTAAATTAGTTTATATTAAATATTATATTTTAATAATATATTTAATTTAGTAAAATATTATTATTATAATTTGTCAGTATTTTTGTTTGTTTTTTTTTTTGCTTTAAAATAAAATACAAAAATTAAACCAAAATTTTGAAAAATACATTCATAGATGATTTTTTTTCATTTCTATTTATCAGTATAAAACATGTACTAATAATATCAAGTATGAATTTACTGTAATAAATAAATTGTACATTTAAATGTAAATAATAAAACTACTATTAATTTCATTACGAAAAATAAATTAGAACTTAGTTAATAAATACTCATTTAATATTCTCAAGTTACATTAGGTAAACTTCACTTTTGTAAATTAAAACATTCCAAATAACCTTTGGTTAATTTTTACAAATCATTTAAGATAAAAAAATATTTTTTCCGCAATATTCTATTTTTTTTTTTTTTTTTTTTAATGAATATAATCTACTATATCCCACAACGTTACTCTAAAAACTATTTTCAAATTAACACAAGGCGATGGTACTTTGTATAGAATATATATTAGATATACTGGTAGTTTTTAGATTCCCTCTCTTTGACAAATTACATAAAACTCACGTGAAAATTGTGTGAATACCAGTCCAAAAGTTATTATTATTACACAATTATGCAAATCTGATGAATAAAATCATACCGATATGCGTCAATGTATAGAGCGAATAACATAAATTTTGCAAACAAATCATACATTATACAACTATGTAATACAAGAGTATGAGCTTTGGCGGTACGTTTTGGAAAGAATAAGAGGTTTATTATACTAGAGAAACGGAAAGCCGGCTAAAGCAGTTTCGACACAGGTGCAAGAGAACGTAATTTATTAACTTATATAGATAAACCATTACCCATTTTACAAAATACATATAATAGCGATAAATAAAATGTATAATTGTTTCTTCGTCATATTATAGCCATTGCCTTGAGATTTCTCAGAAAAAAAAACACAAATCATTTTCGATGTAAAACTATTTTAACAGTAAATAAAATTATGCTAATGCATATTGAGAAACACCATCATAACTCATAACCCACCAACTTTAATAACAAAAATAATAGATTACGGGAGTGATTGGATCAAATTCTAGTAGATAAAAAGATACTCATTATTACTAATGCTCGATAAATTACTTGGTTATATTTTATTGATAAATACACAATCTTATCCATATAAACGTAGTTCGTAATGCAACTTATTGAGTGTAGTACACAATAATAGATGTATTAAATTTTTATATCTTAAAAGTTATGATTTTTTTTTTCTAATTTAAAAATACTTAAAAAAAAACCATTTATAAAGACTTCAGTGTTATTGAGCTTTAATACTTTTTCGATTTAATTAATATTTTTAAATAAATTAATTTAATTTAAAATTTTTATCATTTTATATCGATTATACACCTTAAACAGGTTTTGCATAAACTTAAATAACCAATTATATTTTAATATATACCAAATTAATTGCATATAAATGTCAAAAAAATATTAAATAATAGTCATCTTAATTACCTATAATACACATATTAAAAATAAATCCGATTACGATAATCTTACCCGCAGCACATAAACATTATTTTATATCTTAAGTACAATATACTTACACAACTAGCGAATAATAATTAGCACTTTAATAATGTTTTTGTTTTAAGGTACTATACTAATAGGATAGTATAATAGTAGCATAGTAGCTTTGTATCTATACTACCTATATGGTATAATAAATATTATTATACGAAAATACATTTTTTTCTTAAAAAATATAATAATTAAACGATTGATATATTAGATTAATTAATTAAATAAATGTTAGGACGGAAGTAAATCATATCACAAGGTAAAATTCTTAACGCTTCATAAACGAACTAGACTCACTTATACTGAAAAATTTAACGATTATATTACTAACAACACAATTTTAGAAACCAAGGTAATCAAATTGCTCACGGCTATCAACTTTTCTACATTACTAACTTGATTTTTCATAAATATTATACAAAGCTTTTAATTGATGTACATTTTGTTTTTGGAATTTACATAGATACCTACTTATAATACTTGTGTTTTTTGATAATTTTAATTTTATACTTTCATAACGTAAATGTTTAATTTAGAAAATTAAACATTTAAATACTTTTTTTTATACGAAAAACTTTTTAATTAAATTATGTTTTTGTCCATTATTCGATGTCTAAATTTTGAATAAAAACCTTTTTCTAATATCCTGCAAGCCTTCCAAGCTTTGTATTAGCTAATAGCTAATAAGTAATAACATATTATGTTATATGAATGCAAAATATACACTGCAGTTATCAGTTATTTCAATTTTGAAACAATGATGTATATTACAGGGATTTACTCTTTTTTGCTAAGTATACATTTCAATATTTAAATAATTATGATACAATTTAAGAGTATTTACAATAAATTTTTTAACTTAATTATATTTTTAAATAAAATTTCACCACCCCTTTCGATCAAAACTCAAATACTTGCCAAAGATTTCTATGAGGGTGTCAACCATTTAATCAATAAGACAATAACAGACAATATTTTAAGTACGTTATACGTCTCTGGGCGTTTGACATCACTTAATTTATACGTAAATGGATGTTAATTCATTAACACACCGAAATTAAGATCACACTCGTAGAGTAGATATGTAATTCAAAATTAAATTTGGATGGTATTAATGATTCAATTAATTGGCTAATTTTTTTGGGGTATTTTTTTTAAACTTAGGTAAAATAATTAAAAGAAAATTTGTTGCTAAACAATTCCAGAGGATTTATACATAAAATTTAGTACTTCAAAATATTAATTTATAGTATAATTATATTTATTATAGTCATAAGTAGTCATCTTCATCCATCTAAAATACCCCAAGCATTTATAGTTTATATTTTATATTATTTATACCACTTGATAATGATAACTATTGTTTGCAAAGAAGTATAATTTAAAGATACATAAATATATATTATTTACATAGGTAAAACGAATCTATAGTTTAAAATTCCCATGACTTTAATGCAGGTCTTGACAAAAATGTCTAGAGTAAAATATCTAAATACCTATCTACAAATATTTAACAATAGTTAATAAGTACTTTCTGATACACTTCATATTTATTTGTGTTAGTAATATTAGTTTCTCACTTCAATGATAAATTGATGACTCATGTAGTCGTGTATTTTAAAAAGTAATTTCAGAAGTGGATTTATATGATATGACGTAGGTATAAATTAAAAATTTAAGATTATTTAGATTGTTTTAAAAATAATAATAACGTATACCCCTACAATAATACACAGCGGCAATCATTGACAATGTCATTATAAGTAAATGTTTCTTTAAATTATATATTTTAAAAATTATAATTTTAATCACACAAATAATTAAGGATTTTTGTATCAAATTTTTAAATATTTTAATAGGATCAATGACATTTTTTGATTTTTTTTTCAATCCGTATAACTAATTTGAAGATCATTTGTCTGGATCCGTATTTTTATAAAGAAATATAACTTTGGAATCTTAATCCGTTTGAAAAATATTATTGTGTCAGAAGCAAATTTACTTGGAAACGTAATTTTATCAAAAATGAGATTCACTGAATACTGAGCATATATCCAATAGAGTAACATATTTTTCTTCATTTTTCTGTTTCTCTATAACAGATAAAAATATTAGATACTATATAGACATAAAAATATTATATACATATAAAAAAATATATCTTTTAAGTTAATAATTAAATTAATTAATAAACATGCTTTATTGCATTAAAATCTATGTAAATTTTCTTCAGAAAATTAATGCTTTATCAATAAAAATACTTATAAACAATTTATATAATTATTTTATTACGAAATAAAAATAATTAATTTTTTCAATTATCGTACTTATTATACTAATTAATTGCTTATTTAATTAATATTTTTGAAGGAATAACTGACATGCGCTATTATATACTAAAATGGTACTATTTTTAAGTAAATATATTAAATTAATACACTAATAAGTATATAAATAAAAATTTAACCTTCTAATGTGTATCATATTTTCATCATTGTTTATTTCAATGACATATATTCTTAAAAAATTTCTCTAGTAAAAATATTTATTTATTTTATCAGTGTTTAAATTAACATAAAATAAATTTGTCACAATCAATAAATGTAATATTATTAATACTTCGCTAAAAAAATTAAAAAATCGTAGAAAGTCAAATTTATTTTATATTTACATATTGTAGTATAAATAAAATATAAGTATTAACATAAAAAATATTAAACTTACTTAATATTTGAATTATAACCTAAACATAAAAGATATACCCAAATATACAGGTATTTTAATGTTTATTTACAGTATTGTTTATAGAGAATCCTAAAAGCACATAACAAAAGTTAAGCCAGATAAATTATAAAATATTAGAATGAATCTACCCACAGAGGGTTACTGCAGCAACTCAATGCGCTTTAAATGTACATACCTATTAATTTTTATTAATGCATTAAAAATGTAAAATGTATAAATATCTAATTATGAATTAGCCAAATTATAAGTTGAATACAATATAAAATGTTCTAATACCAATCGAAAATGTGTATGATTATATCATAGGTGCCTATTTAATGGAAATAGGTAGGTATTGCGAAAATCGCTTTCGCGTGTTCTGAAAAAACCACAGAATGCAATAAGATTATCTTTACATTGTGGTTTTGATTACTAGTCTCATATTACTTTTTTCCGCTGATATTATGATGTTTTACAACTATTATTTATATAATATTTTAAATAAAATTATTTATATTGTATACTGTATATTGTCGTACAAGATTATAAAACTCTTCATTGTAAAAAATTTAAAACATCTTTGTTTAACCAATCAAAAAAGCGATTTAATAAGTATATCAATATTGTTAAACTTGCATAGGTATTATGAAATCAATCGTCAACCATATTTATTATAATTAAGCTCAATTAAATTAATACAATATACTTAATAATATGAAACATTCTATTGTGCTTGTAATATATTAATAATTATATTTAACCGATATTTTTCATGGTTAATAAAACCGCTATCATGAATTAGAAGAAATAAACTATGATACACTAAATCAAAATAAGACTAGAAAAATGTCACCCTTAGTTGATTAATGAATCAAGTAGAAGAAGAAATACGTCTAACTTTCTGTGGTGTTCTGGTGACGATAAAACATAATAAATATATTATTATTATAGAATGCAGAGCTCAGAATTTCTACTCAAGAATTAGGAAACAAGACAAAAACCAATAAAATATCTCAAAACTTATATTATGATTTACTGAGACTTGATAGCAAATACTACACAAGCAAACTATACTTTTTATAAAAAAAATAAATAATTTTCTAGCTTAATTATAAAAAAATACAATTCAATCGTTAAACTGTAATAATTAATTTTAACAAAAAAAAAAAAATTGTAATTTTAGCACCATATGTTCCGAGACTTTTTAAAAATAACAAAAAATTATTATTTAAATTAAACATAATATCTTAAGTAGTTAACAATGTCCAATGTGTCTATTTGTCTACATAAATATTCGAATTACAAAGATAAAATGTAAATTCAGACATTAGATTTCACTATGAATAAATATTTATATATTGTGTTAATGTAATATAATATAATATTTAAGACCTTATATAATATATATTCTCCGACCTATATAGTATTATTATAAGGTATTATTAATATAATTATTAAGATAATAATATTATCTAACGTATCTATTATAAATGTATAAAAACAACTGTTTAAGTAAGAATATATTCATAATACATATTAGATCTAATGTTTTACCATTTAAGTATTTATACTTATTACTTGTTAATAACTGTGGAAATATGTATTAATAGCCTTAAATATTTTTGTTAAAATAATCACATTTACATTATACGTCACGCGAAGTGATTGTTTAACGTGTATTAGGATTTTCTATTGCTTTATAAAATTATAATCTGTATATATCATTGAAGTATCTACGACCGATACAACCGAACTGTTGCAGCCAAAATCCGAATACATATATTTTTTAATCCACAAGAATGTCACGAAGTTCGTGCAGACACATCCGTTAGTTGCAATAATATAATCGGCCGCGCGCTTTAAATACCAGGTCGTATTACGAACGGATGGGCGGGCACGTGTTGCGAAAAAAAATTAAAAAAATTAGAAATTTACAGCGAAAGCATAATAATTCTATTTATGATAAACCTTTCAATCATATCAAGAAGATATTTAAATAATAATAACGGTAATGGCAATACAAATCCAATCCTGGGGCAAATACAATAATATTATCTGTAACGACGAATGTGCACTACACCGGTGATGAATTCACTTTAATTGTCCGCAACTCAAACATAATATAACGCTCTAGGCCTTCCTATATAATTCCTATGGTATTATGTTTACATACTCGTGGTTTAATAGCTGCAATTTTAAATTACTCGCTTTATTATACGAGCGACTGATTTATGTGTTATTAATTGGACATATGTATAGAAAATGATTAGCGCATACGACCCTACTGATCCATTGAGTTGGTGTGCATGACCGAGTCTGAAGCAAGACGATATGCATTTTATTTTTCTTGATTGCGTCAGAGTGACAAACAGACATACTTACCTTTAGTCATACAACAGAGTGAGAATATATGAAATATAGAAAATGCGCATAGGTAATTACATTGAATTGTCTATTGACACTATGTGTTGTTATGTCTAAAAATTATTTGTATCTATATATATACATGAAAAAAGTTTATTATTTAGTATTCTCAAGCTAACTGGTATCCAAAGTATATTATACCGAAAACATTTTAGCTTTAAATAAGAAATACGTTATTATGTAGACGGTATTGCTCAATACGCGTTTAACAATACAATTATATTAACTAGGTAATTAAAAAATAAAACATCTCAAAATCGCCGAAATTTAGTTGAGATTACGTGTTAGACCGGTTAGTATATTTCCATTCTCGTGGTCCCGAGTTCAAACTAATTTATTACACCTAAATATTATATAACAACAAAATAGATATACTTGAATACTGTAAAAGTCATTAGCGATTATGCCCCAGCCGCTCAGGATAAACGATAGGTATGTGAAAAACGATTAAAAGAGTGTTATAAGCTTACATAAATTATAATTATTAAATATAGGTACCTATTAAATATAGTACTGTAATTGTTATTATATTTGAAGGAAACGAGAAACAACCACATTGATATGAATAATATAGATACAATAAAATAATAAAATAATATTGTTCACTTGTTGTGTTATGCCAATGCAGTTATCGGCAGTTATCACACTTATCACTAGCCTCGATTAAACACTTTTTTTTTATTTTATTCGATCTTAAATTAAGAAAATTATGTGTATTATACAGTTATCTATAATAGATAATTATAATAATAAATAACTATACTTCCATGTGTACCAATTCTTATGTAATCTTAATTAAATAGGTAATTGTTAACTTGGATGACATTTAAAAGTTTCTCAGACCTAAAACTACCCAAATAAATTCTAAACAATATTTCGAAATAATTTTAAAATTTTTATGGTTATTACTATGTCGCTTATTACGTCTGATCATATTATATTATTATATACATTATACAATACATAATTGATGATTATAGATAATATTACCTTAAACTTTATGATTCATTATAACTCACACTTTATTGGTGCAGTCTGTGTATATAATAAAACATTATATTACATTATATTTGCGTTAAATCTATAGAGTATAAGTACTTGTTTTATATTACAAACTAATATTTGTCTTGTGTACATTAAATTAAATTATATATTGTAAAAAGAGAAATAAAATACCTCACGAAAAAATTCAGATACGTACAAATTATAATAATTTATAACCAAGTTATAAACTATCTTATATAAACTATTAGTTTACATAAAAGTTGTCGAAACACTTGTATGAAAAATAAAAATTATCAAATACCTATATAATTATAGTTAATACACTACTCTGTAGTTAATAACATATCTCCGTTAGTTGTTAACGTTAGGTACTATATTTATCATAAACCAATAGCCATATAGGTACTATCTGTATTTATAGTATCACTTAATATAAATCTTGTGACTTGAATAGATGAAAATTATATATAATATTTATTCTATATACCAGTACCTACTATAAACGACCGACGAAAATCTATACATTTGAGTATTTAAGCATGATAAGTACTATTTGTAATAGTTATTTTTTTATGTACTTATACAGTAACATAATTATCATAAAAACTTTAATAATATCCTCACTTTTTTTATAATATTACACTTTTGTCGTTGTAGGTACGATAAATATATTGTAGGTTTTAAGCGTACATCGTTATTGAATAAATAGTGGATATTGTGTTTAATTTTAATTCAATGGTTTATAATTGTAGGTATAAATATTAAAAATTTTCTAAGCAAAGACCGTCTATCAGCCTATACTTCTAAAGATATTTTAATTATCTTATTATTAGTAATACGGTAGACTTCACTAATATTTTGAAAATATTACTGAGTATAGTTAATAATATTACGTATGTATACGTAAATATTATAGAGGGTGGTTCTTAAAGTATATTCTAACCTTAGTTTAGAGTTAGTTAGATTTTGTTCAAAATCTACACACATTATGCTTGTTAACTTATAATTCATATTTAAACATAGATAATAGAATAATACTATTTAATACAACGCTAAAGTTAAAAGTTAGAATATGAGTGAACAATGTATCATCGCGTGAAGCGGCAAACAAATAAAACAATATCTATTATTTTTAATACAATTTTCAATTAACCTTATACTTACAGACAACATTTTTAATTGTATAACATCTGTATACTATTATAATATATTTAATATTTATATATGCCGAATTTCTAATCAATACCTAGTAAAGAAATATTTTTAAATGTGCCTAAGTATTTATATTGATATCAGTTATAAATTACAATTTAAAGTATTACTTGAATACTCCTATGCTAAGGCATCAAAATAAATTATATTTGTATCTATGAAATTTAATATTTCAAGTCAATCAGCTGATATAATCATAATAGGTCAAAATAAAAAAATGTATTGCATAAGAAATAAATTTACAACAATTCTGAAATATTCAATTTTCACCCTGACATTTAACAAAGCAATTTCAGTGGGTAGATAATATTTATTGACGCGTATTAATGCTAATAGGCCATGTCTACATAATATTATAAACGATGGTACATTTATTATATAGATACAAGCTTATAACGTTATAACTAAATAAAATATAAAAGTACGATAAATATTAGTTCTAATAATCCAGTGATTGAAAATTCAACCTAGAACCACGATATAGATAACTATAATAGTATGCGTTCAATTTAAATATATGACACGAAGTAAATAAGTGTATACTAAATATAAATTATATATTAAATAAAAAAAAACCTTTCAAAATAACTATTCAAACTGTTTGCAACATTCGTAATATTGGGCTTCTGCATTAAGGAATGACGTTCACATCATTCCGAATGACCTGCCCTGCAGCATTCGACCTGCCATTTACCATTAATAATAATACTATATTCGATTTACTGTTCGATCGATTTCTTCTGCATTTTTCTGACAAGTTTTTAGGTCAACATTTTTTTTTTTTAAATAAATTTTGGAAATTGCATAATATTCAATAAATTTAATATTCAAAATTGGTACTCAGACATATGTATATTTTTATTTCAAGTTTTATTCCTTAAATTAAATCGGTAATAAAAATAATCTATATATATATTATACTTTATTTATATATTAAGATTGAATAAATTTTTATAAAGCATTATAAAGCAACAAAAATCAAATTATCATTGATTATGTTCTTTAATTTATAACAATTTAATTGTCAATTTTTTCCGTATGATTATACGATAAAAAATATAATATAAGTACCTATTGACGATCATATTCTATACAAATAATATGTTACATGTATAATATTACTATTACCACTAGTATCTACGAATATTGTGATAAAATATAAAATATGAATATTGAATAATAATAAATAATAATTGCTAATTTTCTTACCAATGTTTATTTATTAAACAATATTTTATACGATCACGCGAATAGAAAGAGACTTACCAATAATACATTTACACATCGGGTCGGTATATGTTAAACCTGTACAAGTTTATGAAAAACAAATTATTTCATTGCATAATCATTGTATCGAAGATGGACCGATTCAATTGGAATTGCAAAATATATTACCAAAAACTTGTTATTACTACCTAACGCGAATTCTGTGTGATAAAGATTAATTTAAGGTCTTTCGATGTCTGGAAATAAAAAAAAAACATCTTGAATCTTGATTACATAAATTAAATGAATAACTATCTACAAAATGTGAGAAACAGGAGTTGAGCGATCCACTACAAGAACACATAGGGTATCTTTAAGTTTTAAAAATTATCTGAACTTGATTTACTAAATAATGGTAAATGTTTTGTTGCTAACAGGGTACTTATCTATTTTTACTAATATTAATTTTTCATTATATTTAAAAATGCATACAAACTTCTAATTTAATTAGCGTTATTATAGTTGAATTAAATTAAAACTAAATACAAGTAGATATTCATTAAATCTTTCCTAACTAACCATAACAAAAATTAATTTCTGTACACAATCATAATATATTGTACTTACATAATTTGTATAATTTACCTTTTATATTGTAAATCTGTATCTAATGCTTGCAGGTATTAAACAAATAAATTTTACTTATAAAACAACGTAATTATAATTAAAAATATTACTCTTGAAAAAATATAGCATTAAATAATTAGATGGTCTATAATCAAATTACCAAATTAACTTCTAGTAAAATTAATGTATTAGTTATTTATATAATATTTAGAATATTTATAATCAGACTTGAGATTAATCGATATTATTGTTCTTTCTATATAAACTGATAATTTACAGCTTACCTATTAAATAATAACAAATAAAAACAAAGAGCATAAATTGTTAAATATACGTATTATACGTCTTGTCGGTTTGTTTAATTCACAAGTATAAATAGTATCTGCACACAGTGCACACTGTATGAAAACCATACGAATTAAAATTTAAAATCCAAGTACATACATACATTCACGTCTTTGGCTAATTACATTTATGTAAAAAAACATAATATACAACTAGAGGTTACGTTTACGGTATGTTAACATCTATCATCAGCTATAACTATTGTAAAATATCAGTGTAAACATTATACCTTATCGGCTTATCGTTACACGTGAAGCAATAGAATCAACGTAAAATGAACGCAATGTTTAAAAAGTAATAAATATATACAGAAACGAAAAAACTATTAAGGTTACCCCAATATGGTTGTACGTATTGACGGTTTACGAAAAATCAAAAAACCTGACACAATGATAAATGATTGAATGGATTATGCACTCTGTACATATTGTATACTTGTCTCGGTTTCCGAGCTGCTTGATCGTCTACATTACAGCGGCCAATATTCTTACACGTGTTGTGTTTCGCGTATATGTTATAATACCGTATAATACGATGCAATACGAACAAAAAATAAATCAATAAAAAAAAATAAAACTGAGTGAAAACAAAGATGGAAAATAAATGACAAATTTTAATCTGTACATAAGACTTAGGTACATAGAACATAATATATTTTATAAAATAACGTCGCGGAAAAGAATAAAACCGCAGACAGTGCACGTAAAAAACCAAAGTACACTTAGTGGAAAAAAAAAAATCTAAAAAACGGACAAAATTATACGTCTCCTGTCGACGTCCCATCTAAATGTATAATTGGGTTTGGTAGGTATGTTATTATAAAAATCCGCGTACGGCTTAGCGGGACGTAGGTACACGTATGCACTATTTCGACCGGCCGGTTGTGCGCGAAGAGCTCCGGATACCGCGACGGTGCAACAGCTATCGCCGCCGCCGTGAATACAGCGCACCAGATGACGATGACGATGACGACGATGATGATAATATTGTAGTAATAAACGCCGCCGACACGTACGTACGAAAACGGCGGCTACGCGGCAAGAAGAGTTGTCGCTCGACCGGTCATCTCCATCCGTCATGTACGAGCAATGTTTATAGGTATCATCATCGCCGCCGCCGCCGCCGTCGTGATATAGTTGCGCAACACTTAGCACGCGGCCCACGCTCGGGTTATGATTTTTTTTTTTTTTTCCATTATTATTATTTCATCCTTAAGGTCATCGGGTGGCCCCTCCTCGACGACGCTTCGGGTTATCGCACGCGCGCGTAAAATCCGACACCATCCCGCGCTCGACCTCCTCCTGCTCTGCTCCTCCTGCTCATCCTCCCGCCACCGACGTGAATTCGAAGGGGAAAGATATCGGCGGTGGCTATCTTTATTTTTCGTCTTTCCCCTTTTTTTTTCTCTCTTCTTATTCGTGTTGCGGTTCCTATTTTCTCTCTCGCGCTCATCAATACACATACGCACACCATCACTCTTTCTCTCTCTCTCTCTCTCTCTCTGTATATATACGTCTCTCACTCGTTCGTCCAGACGCGCATTGTACGTATGCGTTTTTGATCTAGTGCAATACCTGCACCGTTTATCCAGCCACGTCGCGTCGGGGTGGGGAATTCGAGTATTTAACAGTTTAGCGACAGCCAACAGACAATTGTGTGCGCTCTCAAGTCCGTCCGACAACAGTTCGCTTTACTCAAGACAACCAACAACACCGACAAAACCCAAAAACTCACAATGTTCCACACCGTGAGTATTATATTATATTTATTTTTTACACGTCGTAAAGTACCGTAAGGTACCTACCTGTAGTTTGAAACCCGCAGTTAAAACACGAAAAACACCGTTCTTTTTTCTTTTTTTTGTCTTCGTTTAAACAGTCGTCCAGTTATATTTTTACCGCGTGATAAAACGCTTCAACGTACTTCACGCACTGTTCAAATTATCGCATAGAACCATGTGCCGAACGTGTGAGACCCGCCGTGGTTTCATCCGGGACCTAAGCTTTTCGCTCGTACCTCGGACTCCTGTGCACGGAAATCATTATTTTCGGGACATACGCGACGCGGTTCTAACTGCACACGTCGTCGGTGCAGTTGCGGCGGCGTAGAAATTTGTGCGTGTAAAGAAAACGTAAAGCTTACAAAAAAATAATGTGCCGTGACAATGCGTTTTTATGAGCCGCGGTGGCGATCAAAACAACAATAATAATACAAATAATAAAATTATTATATGCCCACGCCGAGCCGAGCTGCACGATCGCGACGGCGAAAAGAGTTTCAAAACGCGTAACACGCACACCTCAGCGCGTCCACTCGTAATTATTATCGAGTAATATCTACGATTATATTTTATACGCGAGTATACGTATAACTGCCGCTTTTAACACTGCGCGTGACGACGTTCGGTTTAAAGCGTCGACCGCGCGCTCTTATTTCCTACGCGAAAACGGCCAACGTCCAAATTAACCTAAATCTATTTTGCATATAATATTGTTTACATGTATCTAAGTATCATTCTGTGTGGTGATGTGTTATAAGAGAACGCGCAATAGATTTGTACGATAGTTAGTGTTTTCCAATCCCAATATATCATATTATACGTGTTAAATGTTTTAATTGTAATCACAGTTTACGATCAATTCGACGTAACGATTTTCAATAAACATCAATCTGTTTAATAAAATCGAACGTGATTCGAAACTTTGCTACCCAACCGCCTTTAGACCCACGACAAGATAATAAAAACTTTATCCGCTATGACACCGATATTATGTTTTACAGGTTGCATTTGTCGTTTTGGCTTCGGCCTGCGCTGTCTTCGCCGCCCCACAAGGTGCCTACTACGCCCCGACCACCGCCAACACAACCCCCATCCCGATCATTGCCCAGACACAAGAACTCAATCTCGACGGATCTTACCAATACAGGTGAGTACCTATATATATAGTGCACGTAATAGATCAGTAGAATGGCATTCGCGGTGTACAAAACTATATTCTTTTCCTCGCCGAACGCCAATAAGACAAACAATGACATATAATTGATGAACGTTTTATGTATACATTTTAATTATTAGATTACTATCATTAATAATAATAGTAATACAATTTAACCTAACGTGCCCGTATCATCTGTATCCTATTGTTCGCAGCTACCAGACCGGAAACGGAATCTCAGCCGGCGAATCCGGATACTTGAAGAACCCAGGCACCGAGGCCGAGGGACAAGTTGCCCAAGGATACTACTTGTACACCGGCCCAGACGGCGTTGTCTACCAAGTTGAATACTACTCCGACGCTGAAAATGGTTTCGTCGCCAAAGGAGCTCATTTGCCCACACCACCACCACTCCCAGAAGCGTTGGTCCGTGCCAACGAATTGGCCTACAAGAACGCCGCCGCCGATGCCGGTCAATACGACGAGAGGGGTTTCCCAATCAACGGCGCCAAACGGTACTAGATAATATATATTATGACGAAATCAACGAATTCAACAACTGCCGGACGTTTATTTGTGCAAGCATCAAATAATCGAACCTCCACCACTTCTTCCTTCCCTCGTCTTAAAAAAGAATAAGAAAAATAAAAGAAAAAAAATTCTACAATTCGGTTCAAATTTTATCGTTTCGATGATTGGTTTTTTTTCAAATTTTCTTTTGATCAAATACCCAAAATTCGAACTCAATTGAACTTTTTTTTTTCCTTTTCTTTCCTTTTCCTTTTTTTTTTATCTTTCCCGACGAACGCTATAAAGAAATGTCTCTCATAGTTGACGTTTCTGTCGTCACTTCTTTATGTGTGTACTCGTTTGGTACATGTAGGCACGGTGTACATCGGCCTATATATGTCCAAACGAACATATTATTTTTGTTTACCATGTGTAATATGTATGTCATTATGTAGAGTTTAAGTTTGAAAATAAAAACAATTTGTATAACAAATGGGACTTTCAAATTTATTTGTTAAAATCTTAACCTTATTATTATTGTGTATAACACACAACGTATTCTATAATAATAATATTTCAAAACACAAAACGACTAAATAATTTAAAAAAAGTCAAATCAGGAAAAAAAATCTGCCAACGATTACAAGACCATCTTCTAAAGTAATAGCTTATAACATAATCCTTGGCAGTGCTCTTTAGATTCTCAATCCAAAACCAGAAAAACCGGGCGATTCACAATCGCAGACATAATAATATAATGGCTGAATAAATGTGTAATTCACTTAACTCATGGGAACTATCCAAGAATTGACACATTTTTCCATAATCAAAACTGGTTTTCGGTGTTATACTAGAAATGTTAAAAAAACTTTACTAATCGAAAAACACATTATTTAATAGTGGATTTCACAATAAATTACATCAGCCAAAAAAATAAAAGATGCTTTAATGACGATACCGATTTCACTTGAAGTTTGCCTTGGATACAAATTTTATGGTTGCAAAATAAGTATCGCTCAAACAAAGGAACCATTAGTTATTTTTATAATTTTAACACATTAAAATAAATTTTATTATATCCACCTACCTACATATTGGTGCCTGCAAATAGTTTAAAAGTTTTAATAGTCATGAAAAAACATTATAAATAATACATAACATTATATTTAGGCATATAGGGATTTGATCTGAAACGAAATTTAAATAATTTTACATTTTTAAATCATAGATAGGTCAAATGAATAATAGTACACAATGTTTAAGAAGATAAAATAATTTTGCTTGTGCAGATTTATTTTTATTTAAATAACTAAAAATATGCACAGTAGATTATAGATAAAATAAACGTATGCAAATACAATTAAGGACTCGGTACTACATTTATATTGAGGTAGATTTAAAATAGATTAGTATAAGATCTAACAAAAAGATTGATAGCAGTTTTAAGTGTGCGTAACAATTAATAATATACTACAAATACAATTAGACAAGTAAGTAACAACAAATAAGGTATTTTATAGCAACATAGTAATAAAATCATAAGGTTTCATGTTTTTATAACTTAATTATGTAACGCCGTAACCCGGTTTAAGATAAAATAATGTACGTACAAACTGCAAATGGACAATGGCATGCCTACCTATTTATAGTTACGAGCATCTACATTGTAACTTATAAGATTCGTCAAAATACAACTTTTAAATTTACAGAAATCTACATTGTCTATCTATAATATTGTTTACGATAACTCGTGAATATTTATCTCGATAATCTTTATTGCGATATAATAGAAGTGTCGTTCGAATTTTGAAGAATGTTTCGAAATTATTATGTTTTTCGTGTAAATATTATAATAACGTTAGGCATATATTAACAAACTATGTGCGGTATTAGGCGGCATATGAATTATTAAAATAAATATTATAATTAGGTATTACATAATATCATAATAAATAAAAATTGTCCGTATTATAAAACACAATATTAGAATACATTTATCAAATCTAAATGTATTCCGAACGATGTACAAAAATATATTTACATTGTTTTCGAACTTCTTGTTTAATTATGTAAGCAACACATAGTCAATATAGTTGAATTAGTACCAAACTGATATTACTGATCATTAGTTGCTACATAATAATATTTATAAAAAAAAATGTTTACAAGGTTCATGTCATATCCAAATAAGCAAACGATTTGAACTTTACAATAATCATGAAATTTATGGTTAATTTGCCTATCTAAAACGCCTGATTTAAATCTATGTTTCCGAACCATAAAAGTCGAGTTCGTAAAAAATAAAAACAAACAAAAAAGTTTGATCTTTCATCAAACGTTTTATTTCATCTAAAATGAATATTCAATAGCGATCAAATTCTTAAAATATAAATGAAAACGTAAACCCAATACCTATTATAGACTATGGCATGGTTCACCAAATGGCGGCCCGCGAACAAATTTTATCCGACCCACAGACAAAGAATAAATAACTCATACTACGACAACATTATACGTGTTATTGATGTAAATTATTATTTTTGTTAAATATTATTGATTTTTAAATAATGTAAATATATCTTAGAATTTTGATGACCCGTGAAAAATTTTCAGATTCCTATAATGTGACCTTTCAAAAATATTAATTGACAACTCCTGAACTACTGTCTACAATAAATGTGAGAAAATATTATGTTCTAGCATGCTAAATGTGGGAAGTCTGCTACAACCTACGTTAGATAATTACAACTTTTTAGGTCGACGGCTGATTTCTACGGTCGATACGCATCAAATCAGCACCCTGTATTTCCCAAACATTCACGATGGTATAAAAGAAAAAACGTCTACTCGCATAAATGTCAATGTTCTTTACGTACCAACCTATATTATACATTTATACACGTATGACATAATAAATAAACAACTATAAACCCGTAGAAACGTACAATGAAAATTGCATCGGTCTCGGCAAATATGTGTTTTAAATAATTTATGTATTATACTCTTTTTTTACTCTTTTTTTTACGTCGCTCCACATGCCAGTTAATTGTAATGGATTTAAAAAAAATTTTTTTCATATATCTTCTTTTCTATGTACCTACCGGCCAAGGTCGCCGGCTGCAAGTCTGTGCCAAGTGTGCGAGTATATATAGGTACTTACATACATAAACATGCGACGGTTAGATTAGGCGGTTATAATAGGGCGCGGAGAGTGTGGAATTCATTGGCGTCGTTATTCGGACACAGCAGCCACTGCGCGGGAAACCGGTTGCGTCTTTATAACATTATTCGTGAGCTTGTGAGCCATGGGTAAGAAATAAAATAAAATGCGATATTAAACGGCTCGAGACAATAAAATGGCAATAGTTAAAACATATACAAGTAACACGTGTGCGCGTCGCATAGGTAGGTAGGTACATCGTACATATTGTGTCTACCAAGTACCAGTTGTTATAGAGTCAATAGTAGTTAATGCGCCCAGCGAGTTTTTTTTAAGTATTATAAACAACTTCGGTCTGGTACAAACAATTATTTTTTAATTATTTTTGTAACTATTCCTTTTTGAAGTTTTGGACCTGGTGCGGCATTTTTATGGTGTGTCGATGGTACTCCACTAGTCCGAAAAACTTATGAGATGAAAATAATTTACCATTTAACGTATTATGTAGGTAGCAAACTATTAGATAGATAGTTAAATTAATTTCTAAAAATAAAAAATATATCGTTTTTTTTGTTTTGTTAAAAAAAATGTATCACTATTATTAAGAAAAACATTTAAAAATACAAATAATATACAATTATAGTATTACCTAGTATACTGACTCGTACCATTCATACTACTCAATTTAATGCCTATAAAGGCCAAATTATGACTTGGTTTTATAATGAAGATTGGAACATGTTTAAAAAAACAAACATTCACTCACTTATTAAATATTAGGAGGTAACTAATTTTGGGTAAAATAAATAATTGCTAATTCAGTTTGATTCATTTGTTAAATTAAAAAAAAAAAATTAGCCAGAATTTATATTACTAATATAGTAATATACATATTAGGTACACAGTACCTAATCAAATATTAACAATTCTTACTATAATTAATATCAAGGAGGATGACTTCGTCTCACTATCTAATTTAACCATAAATGGGTTGATGAGATATTTTTCATTGATCAGTCTTAAAGAAAATTGGAGGACACCAACCAATATTCAAATAAACTAGATCAAGCCATTTTCATAA
Source organism: Rhopalosiphum nymphaeae (assembly GCA_036289425.1). Classification (NCBI taxonomy): domain Eukaryota; kingdom Metazoa; phylum Arthropoda; class Insecta; order Hemiptera; family Aphididae; genus Rhopalosiphum; species Rhopalosiphum nymphaeae. The sequence continues at coordinate 3,515,701 of JAZAQC010000012.1, read as the reverse complement.
ACCGTAAATCGTTCTATAGTATACAGGCACATGACTTAATTTAACTTTTTAATACTTAAAGGAAATTAAAATATGTATACTAAATGATATATATAATTTAAAAATTAATATTTCCCTCTAAAATTTCAACAAAATCGGCAACAAATTCCTATTAACGACACTGTATGGCCAGTTCCATTCCCTGATGGTTAACTATAATAATCATGGTTTTGACTCATAGTGATTTATGTACTAGGTATATCAAAAGAACATTGTACTATACTGATTACCTATTATACTTCATACATTTATACACAATTATTGTGAATATGACTAATTTTGAATTTTTAAAGTTAGTCTGTCCATTGTAATGAATAAAACAATTATTTTTATAAATAATAATAATAATAATTTATTTTAAAAACCCACGACTAATGCTTTTTATTGTAATCTTATAATTATAATATTTTTAACTGGAATGGTTAATTAAATTAATATACTTTTAATTAAAAATACATGTAAACATAAATTATTCAACTCTTTGTTTTTATATTAATCATAGCTTTTAGTTAAAAAAGTTATTAAATATAAATTTAAAAACTTGTTACATTGAATGGACACAGCATTTTATATTCTAATGTATTAATTGTTTCATTTTGGTATAAAATATATTATCTATCTCGAGTTTGATAAGTTGTTTAATAGTAATATCTTTGATGTTTTTAAGCCTTTGTATTACATACTCTCCATATAATTGATCTTCATCAAGTTTATCAATTGTTTTGTTTTCAAAATTCTGTTAAAATTAAAAATTATATAATATTAATTTACAATCAGTGTCAAGATTTAATTTATTCACTCATAAACACAGTTTAAATATAAAATTCTACAAAATCCAACACTAATTATTAAAAAAATTTCCCCAATAAACAGATTCACTCATAGTTTCAGACTGTGCAATACACTAAGAATTTATCATGACCATAATTTGCTACGTAATCCATTATTCAAATTTTGGTTTAATCAGTCTCAACTATGTCTTCTCCAATATATTAATCAAAAATTCTGTTCTTTTAACCATCAACTCATCTTCAAAACAAATTATATTTCTCAGTCCCAACTTATCTTATACTAATCCTCATTGATCTAATGTCCTTCTTAAACCTTTAAAATATAAATAGTACAAGCTTTATATTTAATTAATCTGTTTGTTTTTGTTTGATGGTTGGGATAGAATTTTTGTTTATACTTCTTTAGTAAAATAATAAATATAATTAATTACCAAATCGTCAGTCAATACGTTAACAAGATCAATTTTTTCAGGCATCTTTTTCTCAAGTACATTTTTTTGAAATGGAATAGTTATCGATGTGTTAAACAGATTATTTGATGTTGTGATTTCACTATCAATCAGTTTTGTTACCTAAAATAATAAAATTATGCACATAATTAATAGTACAGCAACAAATATTAATAGTAAATAAATAAAATTAATACATTTGAGGTATTTGTCTCATCCTGTTTGTGTTCATAAATACTCTCAGATTTATCGAATAATAATATACCATCCTCCATAATCAATGAATTATCCTTATTTATATTCAATTCTTTCAATAAATAACAATCATTGTTTTTCTTATTATCTTTGGATTCTATAAAGAATATACACATATAAATCAAAATTAACTAGTTCCAAAAAAATCTTTTAAAAATTGTTAACCAGTTTTTAATCGTTTTTAAATATATTACACCATTAATTGAATCATTTAGGTCTTATCGATCGTAATAGCTCAATATAAATTTAAAATACAAACAATCTTATTTTATTTAAATTTTCAATTATATTAGACAAATTAATGTATTGAATAATGATCATGTTTATAAAACCTAATGAAAAATTATTATTAAATGATAATTTAAGACAGTTAAGTCTTATTTAATGTGATAAATTGTATATTAGTTAATACATAATATAAATATATCGTGCATATCATATAAATTTAAGTTAATTTTAATCTATAAATAATTTTGGAAATAAGCTTCTAATCATATTAAATGAATTATAATCACCTGTTAAAAAATGTATTGGCTTTTAAATCCTTAAAAAAGAAAATATACTTTGAATAGAAAATATTAATTAAGTGGGGTGGTTTCTTGACCATATTATGACTAACAAGATAATTTCAGTAATTTACTCTTTACTATATGTCAACACCAAGTTGACAAATAGGAAAATAACTTACGTCAACTAAACTTGAAATTAGACTATATTATTATAAATTTTCCTGACACCTGCTTTAAATGTATATGAATTTTTATTTTTGTTTACCAGAAGGATACAAACGTTAATTCCAATCATATACAATTTTAAAAACAAATTTATAAAACATTTAATGTTATCTTAAACAATGCTTATTATTTAATATAAAAAATTAAAGTTAATAAAATACAAAAAACTTGACAACTATTATTATTAATTTTTTTTGTATTATTACCTTCAAAGCAATCAAAACTGTTTAATTCAATTTTTCCTTTTTGTTCTAGGTTTATAGAATTTATAACTGATGAACCACTTTCAACCAATTGTATTAATGAAGTTTTATCCTTTAATACTTCTATTGGTTTTAATAATTGTAACAAATTCAAAAAAATACTGTGTTCTATTGTATGATTGTGTTCCTGGTAATTTTCACCAACAAACATACAGCACGTAGGACAGTAAGTTATTGATGTATTGCAGCTATCTACAGAATGCTCTAATTGATTGTGTTTGTCCCAGACATACTTTTCTACAGCTATAAAATCACATACATCACAATAGTATGATAAAGTTTTCATGATAAGATCTTCATGTTGTTTCAATTTTTTCAATAATTTAATTTTATGTTTAAAATAATTTATGTATTGTGGTCGGTGTTTATTGCGATTTGGTAACTCCATATTTTCATTAGACTTGTCACAGCTTTTTTGCACATCATCGTTCAATTTTTCAAAGAATTTATTGTTTATAAGAGACTTCTGAAAATTAAATATGTGTAATAAATAAATTTCAGTTAATTAAATAAATTTCTACACTTGACCAAAAAATTAGAACTATTACTACACTCTATCCAGCAAGAGAATATATTGTAACTTAACAAAAATCGGTTTTACATATTCTCATGCAACATATTGCCACCAAAACCTGGTTCCTAACCTATGGCAAGGAGTTGCATAGAGATACTCAGAATCGGCATGCTTACCAAAGTTCACTAATTACATTAACACTTAAAACCAATTTAAATGCACCTATGTAGGTAATAAAATGTAATAATATAACAAAATAATTCAATCAGAAAAAAATGATTAAAATTGAAATTTTAATACATTGCATAAAAAATTAAGTTAAGTGTTGATTTTTAAAATATAATAAGAATATGGTAATAATGCTCTCTGTTTAAAAATATACACTACACACGATTTATAAATATTAATACCTTAACTGTTTGTCCACTGCCCAAGAATGTTGTTTCATCAACACTAAGATTTATTAGACCTAAAATCAAACATTATAGATCTATATTCTCCAATTTAACTTAAATAATAATTTCTAAATTATGAATTATTACACTACTAGCACATAATTTTTATTTTATCTACTTTATGATTCTTTTAATAGTAAACATTTATATCTCAAAAAATGTTAACTGTTTTTAAACTTTATCTTTGTTTTAAATATTAACTAATTAATAAATTGTTCCCTTTCTTCAGGTTTCAGAAAAATATTCTGCTTTTAAACAAGAAATAATTAACATTTCTATTGTAAAAACAATAAAAAAACTTATAAAATTAAAATGGTTTTTTCAAAAAATGTAGTTTTATAATAAATTCAAATCATATAAAAAATGTATTTGAAAAAATGTTAATAATTTTCAAGACCGTAAGTGTTTACTGTTAAAATAACCAATTATATACAAAACTTACTTTTATTTAATTCTACATTTTGTATGTATTCATTTTTAATATCATAATATTCTTGAGATACTGGAATATTCTGCATTATATTTGGTATTATGGTTTGTATGTTATATAAACTAAAATTGTTTATTCCTGTATTTTCCTTTTTATTTATTTTATCATTATTCTTCATATCTTTTAATATTTCCGATATTTTTTGTTCTATATTTATCTTAGTTTTTGAGCATAGTTCATCAAGACACTTGATTGTTGTATGCTCTACACTTAAAAAATGATAATCAATCATGTCAGGATTAGATAAAAATGTAACCCTACAAAATCTACAATAATATTCAATAGGAATTTTTAATGCTATATTCAATAATTCAACATCAGTATGAATTGGTGTTTCTGAAAATTTTCTACAATGAGAACAGAAGTATAAAGGTTTTAGATTGACTGCAAGATATCGTTTCATTACTTCAGCCATTAAAGTTGAAATACTAGAAACATCACCATCAAATGAATGTGTATCCATATTATGTTTAATTAAAGTCTTTTGAGGTCCATACAATAATAGTTTACATTTTTTATATTGACAAACGTATGAATACAAATTTTCAATTCTGTGACAGTTTTTCATATGAGATAATGACATAATATGACATTTCCAATCATTAAATTGAAATGTTTTAAAAATACACACAAGACACTCAAACTTATTTATTTTTTTATACTGATTTAAATTATTTTTTGAGTTTATCTTATCCCACTGTTTAACTCTTTCCAATAATTTACTAATATCATTGTGTAAATCTATTTGAGCAATTATGTCACATATAAAACAATCTTCACAATTAGACATATTCAGTGGTTTGACTTGGAAATTCATCAACATTTCATAATTTTTTTAACACACTACAGTGTGTCTGTGTTTATAGAAGTATACAATAAAAAGATTCTCAATAAAAGTACTTAATTAATATTTGATTTTATCTTGAAAATTATGAAAATATACCATCTCATGCAGAAGTTTAATTTTTATCATGTAGGTAAATGGAACATACAAGTAACATGTGAATAAAAATTGTCTAGTTGTTGTTTTTTCAATACTTCACATGTTCGTAAGTAATGTCAATGAAGTAAGTTCAAATAACATTAAAAGACGACATCACACCAGCAATATAACCAAGAGTTGTAATAACTGCTTTCCAAAGCTTTGTGGTCATGGTAAATATCCTACAAATTAAAATTAAATTAAAATTATTAAAATGGAAATGTTGATATTATATAATTAGTTAAGATATGCTAATTAAAAATATATATGATTAATAACACATTATTATAATTTTCTAAGTACACTATTAAATATATTATAATTATAAATTTATTTAACTTGGCACTGAAGAAAGTTAAAAGAAGTATACCAGTTTTTCGGGATATAGAATTACTGAGAAATGACATATTATTTGCTGCTTATACAGAGGATATCATGGTGATTGGTAAGTCACACATGGAAATTATTGGTAAAATAACTTTATCACGACACCTAAGTATATACTTGGAAAATTAACCATAGGGTCATATACAGAAGAACTAGAAACATGCCAGACCTAAACATAATAGTCGACAATTACAATTTTCACGCTGTAACTGGCTAAATATTTAGGAACTAACATAAATATAAATTACACATACTGAGATAAAGCTAAAAATTATAACAACCAATTACCCAGCCAGATGTCTGAAACGCAAATGGCCCAGAGATATTCTCAAAGTACATCACACTTAAAGTGTTTATTATTATTTCTCTCTAAAATTACCATCCATGTCCAGGAGTTTCTAATTTGAAACTCCTATTCATTGTCTTACTATATTCATTCTTCACATTTACTAATTCTACCATTTATTGTATAGATTGTAAATTTTCATAAAAAAAAAAAAAAAAAAAACACTAATTAAAAATATTTTACACCAGGGAAATTATAAGTTTAAGTTACTATCTTATAAGAATGCAATCAATCTTATACTCTAGTTATCTTTGACTATTTCTATTATACAAATGCAAAACATGTTTAGTTATGAAAGGCAATAAAGAAAAATTGATAATAGTCAAAAGAAAAATACTGCATCATTTTGAATACTATCTATGGACTATGATCATTTATCATATAATAAAAAATTTAGAATACACAATGAGAAACAATAGAGAAGTTTACTAAATGCAAATATATATAAAATACAATACAACAATACAATCAACATTCTAACAAAATATAGCTTCTCCAATTGATTCAATAACATTATAAACCATCAGATAGAAGAACCTGTAGAACGTAGTAGTATTTGGTTTCAAATTTCAAATTCACTTGTCGCATTCGCTATTCACTACATAGTTTGAATTAAGAATAGGTTAGGTATATACCTAACACTTCTAAGTTCTAAACAAAGTTAGGTAATAAGATTATCATTATCTTATATAATAATAATTACAATCTGTAAAAATTAGCCATTTACAATTTCATTATAATAACACAAAATATTAAATTCCTATAATTTCAAAACAACAGGACAAAAATAAAATGTAATTATATAAGTCCAAAAATTAGTATTCATTATGTCACAGATTTCAGCTCATCACCTATTAAGCCACAACCTACCCATGAATAAAAATATATGATTGCCTTAAATCATATCACCTGAAAAACATACCAAAACTGCATAGGTAATACTTAAAAACATCTCAAATCCTCAAGCACAACATAAAAAAAATCATGGCTATTCAATAGTTACCAGAGCCAGTAATACAAAATATCTCAACAAATGAAATTGCTCGAGAAAAAGTAAATTTAAATTATAGACACCAATCGATAAATATAATAACAGATATATATATATACAACACATAAATAATAAGCACAAAATATGGGGCAGATGCATAGTGAACATTAATAAACTAATTTGTTATTCGTTTGTATATTACATGGCAAAAACATTAATATTATATTAATATTTAAATATTAATCTTTTTGCCAATCAAATAACCAAAATGTGTATATCTAACCTAAAAATATAATTTTCATTGAATGTCGCTACATACATAATTTATTTTTATTTATTGAATAATAAACAGTCCACACATTTCAAAATTCCCAACACAAAAATAATATAACCATACTAATTATAATTTATTACATTACAATTATTTTATTATGATTATTAATACAAATGTAATACTTACAGACGAAATCAAACGGAATATAATTTTATAGAAGATGGCGTGAGCGGCTGAAACGGTAAAACGTAATAAAAACAAAATACTTCAACGAGCTTCGAACACAGAAAAATGACCAACTAAAAGTCGACTACAATTATGAATTAATATCACTTTTATACAAAAACAAAACGATTAATAGCAATAATGGACATTGGTATTTACTATTTAATGATCAAACTGGGCGTGTAATGACTAATGAGTAGTGTGAGTACGACGGTTAACTCTTACAGGCACAATCATAAACATGATTTAAAATATCTTTGATCATAATCACAATTCACAAGTCGCTTATTAAATGTGTTATTTTTAGATTTAGTTAATTGGGAATAGCCAGTGGTGTATTATTAAAAATATTTGTGGGTACGTCACATACGCCTTCTTGACGCGGTCGCCGGGTAGGAGCTCTTATGTTAGGTTTAACCTATCCTTTAGGTGTCAATTATATAATCTATTATTAAGTCAAAGAAAATGTTAATCGCTTCACTCGAATATAACATTGTTTAATATACAACATCTAACTGAATGAAATACATAAAAGATGAAATCACTACTAACATGGGTAATTTATTGGTTCCTATTCATCTAGTGGAGGACCATTTAAATATAAGACAATTATGACATTTATGTTCATTTATAGACATTTATGGCTATACATAAAAAATGCCTAACTTAAAAAATTTTGTTTAGTCTGACAAGAAGTTCCCAACCAGAGTGACGCGAATTTAAATTTAGGTTACCGTGAAATTATTTTAAATATATTTTTTAAGGAAAAACGATTTCATGAAAAATATAGCGCTGTTAGTAATATCACAGACTATAATATGAGTTTAATCACAGTTTAACTGAATTCAGCCTTGAAGAAGAAGAGCTCGCTGAAATGCGAAGTATTCGAACTCTTATACCAAGCTACAAAAATATTCCATTAAATAAATTTTGGGTTCGTGTTGAAAAAATGCACGCTAAAATTCGCAAAAAAGCTTTAAAAGTATTACTGCATTTTTCGACGTCATATTTATGTAAACAAAGATTTTCGACTCTTGTAAACATAAAAATAAATAAACTTTTGAAAATGGAGATCGTTGAAGAAGAAATGAGATAGTATATCATTCAACTATTCGATCACGATTTGTGTAAAAAAAAAATAATTACATAACATTATAATGATAATAATATATGCACTTACTCGTCATAGTCAATTTTTTATTATTAGAAATAGAGTGTCCATCAAGTTAAATTGAATCAAGTATAATATTAAATAATATTAATATTATATTAAAAATAAAATAAAAAAGACCACCTAAAAGTTTAAAATGAGTAAAATATGAATCGAAATATTCGTTAAATTATTATAATAATACTACTATTACTAAACAACTATCAATAAATAATAATAATGATAGTGTTTGGAAAAATAAATAGGCCCGCAAAATCTTAATGTTGGACCCATTAGCACAACTAGGTCTAAAATATTAGGAATATTATGGAGACTTTCATGAATTCCAAAAAATTAGGTGGATCGTCTAGATTATTTTCAATTCAATAGTAACAACTACTGTACGAGTACAGATACATTTTTGGTATATTAAAAATACTAAATAAGTTTTTTTTGATCATTTCTAATCATCAAAATAAAACTAAAATATTAGACAGTAACCGCCGCAATGCCGCTGGTCGTTACCCGTATAATATTTATTAAATAAAAATATTATTATTAAATTACATGTTGCCAAACAAACTAAATATTTTATATTTATACAATTTACTTTTGAATAATTCTATTGTAATAATTCTCTATGTAATATTGCATAAGATGTATCTCACTATCTTATACTTCAATTATTATTAAATCTTAAATAATCAAAAAAATGTGGGGGAGGCTAAAATACATTTTTAAGAGTCTAACTGTCTAAGACTCTTTTAAGTCTCCCTAGTAGGTACACGCAGGCTAATAATAAATGACATTTTACTGAGATTTTCGAATTTATCGGCCACGGTGCTCGACGATATTCCAAATAATTATAATAAACTGATTTGCAATTCAACGTTCAAAACCAGTGTACACAGCACTTTTTCAACAACAAGATGACCTCCTCAATCGAAGATAAAAACATCACAAAAGCTTTATTAAACGATTTCTTACTTGATCTTAATTCGATCATAGATAACCATGTATCATAGATTACTTACGACCATTGTCTACAACTCAGACCAAGGAGACGAGACTGTGAAAATCGTAGCCTTCAGTGTCGGTTTTAGGCAGGGGCCAGTGGGGCCCCTGCCCTGGGTCTCGCGCTTTGGTATGACATTTTGACCCTTGCATTCATGAAATTATACATTATTGTATACTATAATTTTTCGGCGAAATAAAAAATAAATACGATTTACTCCAGGCCTCGCTCCACCCTAAGACCGATTCTCGATGTCGTGAAGGAACTATTGAGGTCGGTGTGCGAATCGTCGTCTGGCGGAGACGCGCCGTCTGAATCATTGCTGCAGACCGACGATAATTCCAAAAAAGGAAAGGTTTCCAGGTGATGAAAGCGGGCGGCGAGACGTCGCCGAAATTGCGGTGCATGACGTCCTGCCATTTGAAGGTGTCGAGGTGAAGAACAGTTTTGACGAGCTTGTCAGTTGGTTAAATCCGAGTAAAACACACCCCTACAACGTATGCTCTGCCGACGACGTTTTACCGCGGTAATACCTAGTGTGGCGAAGCGTCAAGTGCATATTATTCGGCATGTGTGTTGCATCACAAGGGCGGCGCTACACAGGGGCCAAACATTTGATTTCGCCCCTCCCCCAATAATTAATGTTAAAAATATGTAAGTAAATAAAGAAATTGGATATCATTATTAATATATAAAATAGTATTAATTACTTTAAAGAGTTTTTAGACTTAAGTTATATTATTTCAAATTTGACTGTTATATTCAAATTAAATATGCTTTTTTTGCACATTTAGAAACAAATATACAAAAACTATAAACATCTATTGCTGGCTGCTTGACAACTATATGTATAATGTTGAAATACATATTATTGGTTTCTGTTGCACAATTTATGGTTACCTACTACAGTGTTGCTTTTACAAACTACAAAGAATATGTCGAATAACATATTCTGTTCTAAAAGTATTAAACATACATTAACATACTATATTAACGTATGTATTGTGTACTACATTATTATGCAAAATAATATTACACAGGACGGTGTCTGCGCAGCCGAGCAGGCAATGCTGTCGGTGTCAGTCAAAACACCAGCATTTGATCAGACCGAAAAAGTAAGTCGACATATTCTGGTTCGATAACGAGAAAATATACATCAATGCCAAATTTTACTATGATGCGTGGTGCTGGTGATGAAATGGAAATCTGATTGTTGTCTTCGGCATCGAAACGGCTATAGTCTCTGTGGGTCCAGTCGAACCGGACGTGGCAAGGGGTGACTTCGTATATAGTTCGATGTCGAATATGTGCATTACATTTAGTGCAACCGAAGAAACTGTATCAGAGTGCATATCTATGCAAGTATCGGCCGAAGTTGAAAACGAATAACGAAACCGGTCTATGTGCACGTTTTTTTAGATCCTGAAATAACCAGTCGTAGAGCTGGAACACAGTTCAAGGAAACCATGATTCAACGTGGACACCGTTCGTGGTGGAAACTCACCAAAAAATTTGTCCGTCGATTGTTTTGTTGTGTGTATTATAGGTATAAGCACGTGGTTTAAAATATGATACAGGGTGAATGTTTATTGACTTAAAATTATGTTAATAATTATAATAAGTGTTCTTTGAAGCACCCTGTATAGTTTATAATTTCAAACTTATAACCGGATGCAAGTTAAAATAAAAGCAGATGCTTAATATTATATTATTAAATAGTGTGTCCTCTATGAGAATAGTATTGTTTTTCACAAATAAATGTTTTTGTTTTATTATCTAATTGGTTTTTATATTTTATTTAATGTATTATTATTAAATAAGGCCGACGCCGGACACAGATACCTTACAGATAGTCCACAGATACTTTTGGTTTTTTAGTAAGTGGTGTAATAAAACCTCGCGAGTCGTGATGAACTTAAGTTAGGTTTTAGATGTTGAATATTTTCAAGATTTTTGACAAGTTACTTCTATTCTAATATGCCTTTACACATGAACTGACCACACACATGGGGGAGTGAGTCACATAAATATTTTTTAATTCTACACATATTTATTTCACTAGCCTATTTATGATGTAGGTATTGATATTTGGTACAAAATATAGTATAGAAATCTTTATTCCTTTACTACCTTTAGTAAATAAAATGTATAATATAAGTATTTTTCAAATTAATGCAGTTTTAATATAAAATAATTCATTTTTATAGCCAAATAGGTATAGTATTTAAGTAATTTGCGTGAAGTTTCGTTTTATTTTTATACTTTATTTTTAAAATTGATTATTAATTACTACAGAGTAAGAATATAATAATAACAATAATTACTTATTATTATAATTTTTTAATTTTTTTAGGAATATCTTTTAAATCTATTATACAACAAGCAAATTTAATCTTTGTTTGCAAATCAATATATTATTAAAATTATACATGTACTTGCATCCGATGCGGAAAGCGTGTCCGGAGCCCAATGACTTGCCGCTCTTAGCCAAAGACATCGAACAGGACGGGGAGAGATACGAGAAAGTGCAGGACGGTGTACAGCGGCATGTCACCCGTACACATTCTCCGATCACCCGTGGAGCGATGAGTTTGCGGTTGTCGTGAGCTCGCGGTTGCTGTGACGCGCTTGACCCTCTGGCGGTTGGGCAGGCACACAGATTCTTAGATCACGCCGAGCGACGGATGACGGCGACATGGATACTTGTGGTAATGATACGGGAAAGGGAAACGATTCCGCCGCGACGACTCGTAGCGACAGCGGGCAGCTGCGGAGACTTATTAGTTCACGGGGTGTGTTTATGTAGAGTTAGGAATACGGACGTCGACGGCGACTGACCCGCGGAAACTATGTTTCAGGGTTCGGTGGCGTATGACTAACGGCGGCTACCGGACGCAGACGCGGACGATAAGATGCCTACTGCAGTAGAAAATGTACGGATAGTATTCAGGACTACGGCGCGTATGTTAAATTTTGTGCCATGTTGAGTTACCTGTTTTTTTTTTTCATTCATTTAATTATTTTGAAATTTAAAATGTATTTTTCCGCAAGAGTCAATAAGCCACATTTTTTTTCTTTACTAAATATTTTAATACATTAAATGTCTTTGTTTATACAAAAAAATATCGTTTCTTTTTAATTTTCAACATTATCAAGGAAATAAATAATAATACTTAAATGATACCTGGTTAACAAAGTAATGACTATAATAAAATCGACAAATATATAATATTTATGTACCTATACTCGGGCTATATGTACTATGTGAAATATACGAATGTCATTAGTCAGATCTTACAAAAACTAATTTTTTTCTTTAAACATTTCATTATTTTAAAGTTTTAGATAGTATTTTTTTTTCATAGTAAATAATTTAAGAATATAAAATTTTTACTTTTGTCCAACCCGCAAATTTTTTAATTCGTTAATGTGGCCCGAGAGTCCAAAAAGCTCGCCAACCACTGTACTAAATGACAAATGTGAAATGTTTTGCACTTTTTAAATTATTGAAATTTTATGTGAAAACATTTGAACATACCTATTTATCTATATTACATTAGATTTTCAGATGGAACTTTTAATCTAGAATTGGAATTTTTTTTAATATCATGTTTAAATGTTTTTTTATAAAACTAATAGTTGGTTTTTATCTTTTAATTTTTTGTTTAGGTAATTTAAATAAATTATTTTGACATTTTAAACACTGAAATTTGTCAAAACATTTCTTCGTCAAATAACCAGTGAAATATACTTTTGAACAATTTTCTATAGTAGTAAAATTATTTTGTAGTTCTTCTGATGTGGATTCAGATGAACTATATATAATGGTAAGTTGGAAAACTGGCTATTTGATTCTTAATTGACTTTATGATTATTAAGATTTTCTATTTCTGTTTGTATTGTTGTTTGACTAGTAATCAAAAATATGTCATCTTCTTAGCAATTCGATTTATCTAAAACACAATTTAATAATGCAAGTAAGCATACGCTCGCAAAACAATTTCGTAGCGTACAAATTGAATTTTTGTAATAGCCACTGTTTTGTCAAAATACTGAAAATAAGTTTTCAAGAGAGCCTTGATATGAACAATTAGTCATTAAAAAAAATAACATGATAAATTTGTCACCATAGGCTCAAGCTTCACGTGTTTAATCTGCCACTGATTTTAAACAATATTTAATTAACATTCCATCTATCATTACTAGACTTTTTTTTCTTGTGTAAAGACATAGTTTAACACATAATTTTCAAACAAGTCATGTACTCTCGAATAATATCAGTAGTGTATTGTAGGGCTTTAAGCCTTTTATGTAATGTTCTTACACTTGGTAAAATAATATTATTTCTCATAAATTTGTAAGCTGCTGAAGATTTATAAAATATAGATATGCTAAAATTTTTTCATTGTGTAGCCAAGGTTTTCGTTTTTTTTTGTAATAATTTCATGGTCATTAAAGATTAAGAAGTTTTTTCAATAAATGATACAAGGTTTACTTTGCCTTTTTTGTTTTTTATTTAATAAGATTTTAATAAATAAATTATTGCTCTTTTCCTAGATAATAATTTTTTTTTGATTTTCATACTTTTCTGATAATTCATCATAATAATTAGCCTTATATTCATTACTAGTCTTATTTTTAGGACTTGGAAGATGAATAAATTGAGACACATATAATTTAATCCCGGGCGATAGTGATTGCATAGGGCTACTAAAATGATTTTCATAAATATCACATGTACTAACATTTATTCATTGGTACTTCACTACCTACTTCAGTGTATGTTTTTCTTGATAATTTTAATTTTTTAGATGAAAAATCTTGAATTAGTTTACTACTGTATAAAACTAAATTACAAATCGAAATTATAGTACAACAAATATCAAAATCAAAGCTATATTGGACCAATTATGTAATTATTTAATATTTTTTAACGAAAAAGAAAAGATGTAGATAAAAATGTAGTTATTCATAAAATACCTAAAATCACCAAATTAATTTTATAAAAAAGGCAGTTTAAATATATATTCAATCTGAAGAAAAAAAAAATGAAAATACGTCTTTATCAGTAAATTGTAATAAAGTTGAATTTACTAAATTTACTTTCAACAATTTTACAGCCTTTTGAATTTTTGGTTGGCATGGTATCAAATAAATCGTTTAAAAGTTGGTCTAAACATTTGAAATACCAAATGTATTTATAATGCAACGTGTTGTGTATACAGTATATAAATTAATTGGAAAGTCAGTAGCTGTAATTCGAAATATAATACAGATGCTACGTGCTCTGATATCCTAGATAATGATAGTAATAGTAATACACAATAATTATAATAATAGCGCTAAGAATAGCAACAACACTTTACAAAGACTAATGGACATAACGGGGTATTAACAGATGTCCACTAAAAGCACTCGAATTCTATAATATGTATGCCGATACATACTTGAAACATAGACCAAAGACTCCAGCCTACCAAAATACACCAGCTCTGAGATATAGTAATATCAGTCCCTTGTTTAAAACAAAATAACTTAATACAGAATAGAACTACGCAGTAGTAATATAATAGAGAATACCATATATGGGCATGAACGGAAAGGGCTACATCCTGCCGCGTATCTAATTAGGTCATCGCACGTCACAGAATCCTAAAACGCGTAAACCACACGTGCACAACTGAGTCACATCCGTTGACCAGAAGGGACAGCAGAAGAATAGGTAGGGAGAATCTACTATATAAGGGGGCCCTGGAGAGCTCCCCGGCAGACGTGATCCACCAGAGTCAGCACGAGCACCTCACGTCAGATGTCATCACGATTCAGTGACTTAGTCTGATTTTCTAATTTAATTACACTTAGAATAATTTACAGTATAATTTATTTATCAATAAAACCACACTTATAAAAAATATCTACACAATCTATTTATTTAAAACGGCTATACCGCTCAAGTAATCAGTTGCTGGTTAGTCCACTACACAGATGTAGTGCAGTTTTTTCAGTTTAATAGATGAATTAGGACTTGGTACTACTTAAAAAGTACTAATAAATATGAATGCATTTGTTAAATTATAATAGTACAAATATGCTTTAAAATATATGTACTTATTCTTTTTTAATTAATATTTGTGGCTATTATAGTCATATTATATTATAATATCTGCATTAAATTTCAAATTTCAGCTACTGACTTTTTAATTAATTTATATACTGTACATTATATCACTATATATTTATTATTTATTTGAAATTTTTATTTTATTCAATATAATATATATTTGTTAGATTATAATTTATTATTATTTTACAATATAGATGCATGTATTATGTATTGATGTTCCAATTGCCTACACATTTAGAATGTTGTATTTTATAAATTAATTACTTGAAATATTCAATAAAAACAGCATTAAGAAAAGTAGTAATTTGAAATCCACATAATATAAATACATTTTTTTTTTCAAAATGATTAGGATATATGTATCATTTTTTATACTTTATAATTGTAATTGGGCGGTATTGAGTAGTAAAGTAACAGAAGTAATAAGTGTTACATAATTTCAATTTAATTTTTTCCAAGTAATGAAAATGTATTTAAAATTATTTTTGATAAGTATTTAGGTAATTCTTAAAATTTACAACTACAATACCATTGTAAGTGTAAAGAATAATAATAAAATTAACCAGAAAAAATATTTATAATGGCCATTGGTATGTATTATTTTAAATGTTAACTCGTCACAATTCGGTTTTTAATGTTTTGAACAAATTCATATTTATTTGCACTGTAACTATTTTTTTACTTCATTAACCTTATTCAAAATACACTTTTTTCATCTGTTTAAATTATACCAATATGACAATGTACTATTTCAACCAATGTTTGTCGGCAATTAATGATTATAGGTTAATACTTGTATAACACTTATTTGTTTGTTATATAATTATTACAAAGTTGTTTCTTACTAAAAGGTAATTTAAATAACTTTTAAAATTTAATTTGATTAATGTTTTAGATAAATTGTTTCATATTTATTAAGTTAATAATAACTTAACAATATTATACATAAATATCAAAATCAGATTTCATATTTAAATCAAATGGTTTGAAAAAAATACAAATAATGGTTATTTATGTTTCACAATTTTTTATTACTTTATCTTAAGTGTTTTGAGTAAATCAAAATAATTTCCAATCTTAAATTTTGTTGAAAGCTGCTATGTCGACACTTTGAATCTAAAAAAATAAAAAATTGTAGTAAAAATAATAAATCAAGATACTGTAATACTTTAACTTGAGTATAGCTAAACTAGTGATGTTATAAACTCTAATGTTTGAACTCATTCAAACATTTTTAATTTAAACTAAATTAAACTTTAAATGTTCTGTTTGAACCCAAACTAAACTCAGCTATTAAAATTGTATATTTAACTAGAAAAGAGTTTAAAAATTAAAACTTTTATTTAAGATGCCAAATTCCTTGATTGACAGGTAGTTAACAACTTTGACATTGTTCCCATGAACATCTGTTAACCCATTTTATAGACATCTTCACAGCTTTTATTTATTTTTTCATTTAGTTGTAAAAATAAAGTTTCCATTTTTTTACATGATATTTAATAAGTTAGTAGTAAAGCCGTCTGATGCTTTCAAATAATTATGTGTGTCAAAAACTAAGAAGCACTCAATATATTAATTAATAAGATAACAATAATAATAAAACAAATGATTGATTATCATTCTTTAAAACAAACTGAGTCAAATTTTTAATTCATAAGTTTGATTATAGAAACAAATAAAATACCCTGAGTTAATTATGGTTCAAATAAAATGGTTTATAACATCACTAATAATGTCTGAAAAGTATAATACGTACAAAATCTTCAATTTCTTGTAATGTTTCTTGTAACCAATCAATTGATACTTTTTCATCTTCAACAACACAACTAATTTGAAGCTTATGTATTCCATAAGCTAATGGAACTAGCTTAGCTGAAATAATAAATTTAATTATGTGAAACATATTTTTGAAGTTTGAGATGACAAACACAATATTTTGATAAATTAGTAAGTAATTACTGCAACTATTTAGTAAGTAGTTATATTGTTTTTTGTATTTTTATTTTTATTATATTTATTTTATACATACATTTATCATAATTTATATAATATAAGAAAGTATGTTAACATTAACTAATAAATACGCAAACTCTATAACAAGTGTATAAGTACTTTCCTAGTCATATGATAAATAAATAAAAGTCCTTTCCTCAGATAGAATATTCTAATATGATTAACTATTAACTAAATTAAATTAAAATTATTTAAAAATGTGTAATTATTAATAATTTTTTTAGTAAGAGCGATCAAACTTTCATACTGAGCCTTTGAAAATCGGAAATTTATTTCCTCTAATTGAAGAAAAAATTAAGAAACATACTTCATAATTTATATTAAATTCTTATCTAAAACAAAATGTTTTTCTATATATGATTACTATTATCAAATATAATATTTTAACAACTTATTGTTCTATTACAATGTAAGCCAAATTAAACAATAGTACCTATACCAGAGGCTTACTTTTTTTGAATTTAACAATTTATGGCTAATATTATAATTTATTTAAGATCATAGACGAGTAATAAAATAAACATAATGATTTATAATAATATTTTTACCCACAAAGATAGTATATATTTTGTATTAATTTTTTAAGAGACAAAATACTCATAAAATATATTTAATGGTTTTAAAAATTATTTGATACTCCAATAATTACGGTAATAGTATGAATTCTTTTAATAAAATTAGTTAATTGAATTAAAAATAAAAATGTTGTATTTAAACAATAAGAACATACAAATAACTGTATGTAGGTACCATTTGACATACTGGTGGTCAAAAAAGTAAACAATTAATTTACCACATTTAGATTTTATATTAACATTATGAAATTCAGAATAATAAAATATTTATTTTTTCTTTAAAAAATATCATTTATAAGACTACTTAAGGTGATTTAAAAATAAGAATTTTTGAAATTGTGATTGATAAAAAAAAATATATTTAGCTTACATGCTCCCCATAGTAAACCGTCAGTAGCAACTTGGCGCACTGCCTTTTCTAATTCCTTCATATCAGTTTCATCATCCCATGGCTTAACATCCAGTATGATGTTTGACTTTGCAACAAGAGTGGGTTCTAAACATTTTAAAATATATTAGATTTAATATCGATTAATAATATATTAAGCAGTTCATTTATCAAACACTTATTATTTAACATCTATTAATGTTTTTTAAAAAAAAAATTTGACTTAATTTCCATTCAAAAACCGAACATTCCTTAAAGAAATATACATTTTAAGATTTTTATTTTTTTGAATGACAACAAATTTTTTATTTTATATTCTGAAGCAGTAATTTTTTCAGATAATTTCAATACATACAAATTAAAATTCAGACAAGCAGTTTATGAGATATAAATATTTAATGTTTAGGTAAACAAAGTAATGGACTATATCATAAGAGTGGCTAACTTGCGGCTTGCAAGCCATATGTGGCTCTCATCATCGTCAGATGCGGCTTGCATTTTACTTATAAAATTAAAATTTACTTTTTCAAAAAAATTTAAAATTATAGTTATAACAATAAAAAATATTGATTTTTGACCGGAAATTGTGTAAAATTTTTTTTAAAAATATTAATAGATTTTAAAATGAGTGTTGTTCAATAACGTAATCACTGTGTATATATACTTACTCTTAGATTTTCGAGCTGAATATTCAGCTACCCTCTGGGCTTTAAGTTTGGCTGCCTCTTCAGATTCTTCCTAAAAATGATATTAATAAAATAAGTATACTACATTCATCACATAAAATAGAAATACAGTAAAATCATAAATTTAGATTTTAAAAATTGATTTTATAAATATTAACCCTAACTCAGAATATAAATAATATATAACTCCATCTTTTTTTTCCAACTCTTATCTTTAAAATGAACACAACAGTCATATCTAAATATTAAATTAAGTGTACTTTATTAAACAGATGTTGGGAAGTTTGCTAAAATAATAACTTATTCATAAAATATAAACTTTTGAAGACTTAGATACTGATTTTAACTTTTAAAATTAAAATATTATAATCAGTGCCCAATTTTATTTTTATAAGTACAATTTATGGTATTTGTAAAAAGTAATTTTCACATTCATTGTAAATAAATTTGTGATCTTGAAAATATATACTATTATACAGCTTTTTATTGAACGTATAAACATTTTAAAATTTAGTTATTAATATTTAAAATAATTTTAACTAATTAATGTTAAATATTTACTTCAGAATCTGATCCAAACAAATCAACATCATCATCATCTTCATTATCATTTTTTTTTGGTGTTTCCTTTTCTTTTGGTGTTTCCTTTTCTTCTGGTTTAGAAGAAGACTGTGCTGTTTTTTTAGTTTCTAATGATGTAACACGAGCTTCTAACTGTGCCATAAGACTTTGTAATTGTACAATATCTAAATACAAAAACAAAATTATATCTATAATATACAATTCATAAAACTAAATAATATTATTTAAATACCTTGATTCAATGAACTTGAATTACTTGAAGAACTCTGAAACATAAATTTTGTATGATAATGTATCAGCATGAATAGAAAATAATAATATTGACATGTTCACAACCACATATCAACTATAATTGACATGAAGTCCTTTTATTTATATACGGAATTATTTAAATAAATATTATGATAACATGGTTATTTTAAACACTTCAAGATATTAATTATTTCATATCATATGCTTGATTTTAAAATCATTTGAAAACTAGATAGTGATATTAGTATAGTTTATTTTAGGCATACTTTTTTAGGTTTAGGTTTTTTTTAAAGAATTTCAAAAATATGCCGTGGTCATGAGCATATTAAATTATATAAAACAATATTTATCATGTTTATAATCCCATAGAACTTAAAAAACTATGAGAATTAAAAAAATATATAATTTTCTAAATATTTTGTATATATTTTTTGAGTTATATTACAATATATTTCATTGTTCCTCAAAAACTTGATTATATTTAACTATATTTTTAATCCTGATAAGGTAAAAATGCTTATTTCAAGCTTAAAAATTAAAATATTAGAATAAATAATAATATTTAAGCATAAATTATGTTTCTACATTTAATATTGATAATAGGTCAATTACTACTATATTAAAGATAACAAAACACAATTGGGTTCTACTAAACACAAATTTGCTATACTGTATATTAAAAAGAAAGAAAAAACACAAGTGAAAGTAGTGTCTTTTTAAATCTAATTTAAAACAATATTATAAAAAAACACTGAAAATTCTAAATTATTTTATTTTAATCTTGTCATAAGCTTGTTTTATGGAATTAGAGAATTTTATTTTACTAAATTAATCTAGCAAATTCATTTGAAATTCTTTCATAATTTTTATTTCAAATTTAGTTAGTTTTAACTATATTTAATTTAAGAAAAACTTACACTTGGAGATTTTCCTTCCAATACACTAACACGAACTTCCAACTTTTGAAAAGCATTTTTCAAATCAGCAATAGCTATAATATAGTTCAAAATCATTAATTTTAATAATTTTAATTAAAACATATATTTAAATCTAAAACTAAAATTTTTATTAATTACCATTAATTGCATTGGAACTTTCTGTATCCCTTGAACAAATAACAGATGATTCATATTCACCAATCTAAATAAATAAAAAAGTAATTTATACATAAATCTAGAATTATTATTTTTTTCTTAACAAAAGTTAAAAGTTTTTTTTTTTTTGAAAAGCCATAAAAATTGTGAGAGATTTTATTTAACGGTTTTTGTCTGAATATACTTTTAACAAAAATATTTTCAATATTTTAAATAATTAAATACAAAGCAAAATGTCAAAACATTATTTTTATTCAGTAAAAAAATATAATATATAACTAAAACTTCAACTATTTTAATAAGAATATAAATAAATGTATGCTTTGTTGAAATTACTATAAATCAAGTTAATTGTATATCTCACTATATTGATGTTATATATTATATTTTATAACTACATATTATTATGCACTTCATACAAGTACAAATTATGTTTAAATCCAAAATAGAACTAATATTTGTAGCAAGTAAATTTTTAAGGATCAAATATTATGAAATTAAACATTTTTGTAATATTTAAAAACATTAAGAAACAAAATCTCTCTCAAATGCTAAATTAAAGCTTATATATAATGATATGATATTATTCTGAAATGTTAGTTTAGCCATATGTATAAATAATTTATATATTTTTAACGAGTTTGTCTTACATTTAGAACTTTCTCGTGCAAAATTTGACGAGCCTTTTCAATCTCAGCTAACAGCACTTTCTTGCCAGGGGCCTCACAACCGGTATTCTATTAAAATAAAACCAATATTCTACTACATATAAAATAATTAAATTAATATAAATTAATATAAAGTAGTAGGTACTTTATATCTTTCTACATATAGGTATTGAAGTTTTAATTATAAATATGATCACTATTCCCATTATTCTAACTGAAAATGTAAGTATATATATATATATGTAAAATAATAAAATAAATTTTATAATATACTTTAATTTAAGCGTTATGAAAATTATTTTAAATTTAAAATGTATTGGAGCTAATCTACAAAAATTTACATTTTCAAAACAAAATAATAACAGAACAACTTTACTTTCTACAATACTAAGAAAAACTTTATTTATTTTAACTATTTCAACTAGACAAACTCGATACAACTTAACATAATATTATTATACACTTAATATTTTAAGATTTTTATTTTTATCAAGAATATTACTATAATGTTAGTGATTAGTTCTTAATAAATAATAAAGGTAATGTAAACAACTATTAATGGCACTTTGTACTTATTTGTTATCGCTTCACCACTAGTCTTGCAATATATATCAATATAATAATGGTAAAATGACACTATTTTATTAAATAAAAATTAATAAAGGTAAGTAATGAGTACCATTTTACCATATATTAGTTGTCGAGTGGGACACTGTTAGGGATGTGTTAAATTAAGTCAAAATAGAATAACATTTATTGTCAATACTGTTTAGTAGTAGAAATAGGTTCAACATTTAAAATAAATAAAAAATGTCATTGCTTAATTAAAAATTTATAATAATATAATACACATAAAAGTTTTAAGTACTCGGGAATAATGTAACTGATTTATAATAAAATAAATAACATAAAACTTTTTTCATTAAATCATTATAAAACATATATTTTTATTAAAATTTGAACTGCTTTAAATGTTTATAAAAAATAATTGTCTGAATAATTTTTTAGATTTTTTAATTTTGGATATTAAGATATTCGGATTTCATGCCCATCCCTATTACATTTTCAAACCTTAGCTTTAATTATAAAAATCAAAGATTTTATTATGTTAATTATAATAAAAACTATGACATCATATACCTAACAATTTATATGAAAAATAATTAAAAAATATGAATGAATATTCAAAATGATGTTGGTTATAGTGTAGTTTTTTTAATATGCCGTGTAATTTAAAAACTAAGTTTATACAACAGAAATAATTTTTAAATTTAACTTTTTACATTTATAAATATTATAACTTCACAATAAATTACATAAATCTACCTGACTAACTACTTTATCAAGTAACTAATATTTTATAGAATTAAAAATAATAATGTTCCCAGCAATTCCCATTCTTAAAAACATTAATAGCTTATTATTAATTTTTTTTTTTTTTTTGAAAAACAGAACTAAAATATTTATATAATATTATATAATATTTAAGTTTTTAGTTATAATTTAGAAGTATAATGTTCCAGAGATTAACAATAGCTAAATACCTATACTTTTAAGTTTAGTTTTAATTTCTAAAGCCAGATGAGATTTTTTTTTTAAACTTGTGTATATGATTAAGCACTTAGATAAATAAGAAGGCACTAGGGACCTAATAAATTAATATTTTATTTGTACTTATAAGTGAAACCCGATTCTAGGATGTTTTATCCATGTAAAAAAACAAGATTACAGATTTTAGTTACACTACAAATAATACTCTGGTCAAGTTAAGATAACTCAGCAGCTAACTCATACCCAAAAATGGCTAAACTACACCATATAGTTTGCATGGTAGTCATACAAATAGTTGACTTCTACGATGTGACAAATAGATGTAGCCTGACTACAGTTCAACAAAAACTGGTCATAACCAGCTTATAATATTAACTTGAAATAATTTATACAATATTTGATTCTCTGGAGTTATAAGTTGAATAATGTTTAAAACTCCAATATTTAAATCATTATTTCTCTTAATTTACTACTGATGATAAAATAACTTGTTTTGAAATTAAAATCATAAGATCATAAAAGTAATACTGATTTAATAAACACAGAATAAGTTAGATAAATTATGAAGAACACAGCAAGAGAAAATTATAATTAACTGACTCAAATTTTTGTTAGAAATATAATTTAATAAATAAAAGCAAAAAAATGTATTCTAGGCTTTGCAATGTAGCCAAGTGGTAAGTGCCCAGTACCCTGCTATGTATTTGTGCTCTCGTTGATGTGCTCGACAATTTTAAAGCATGCACTTACTAATATTGTTGTATCATATGAATTAGCACCACTAGTAAGTTTTTTCCACCTTATTCTAAAAGTTAATTGTAATAACAGAATTAGTAAGAAGACTTAACACATATTTTAAAGCAACCAACTCAACATAAATTAGGTTAATAGTATGATTTTAAAAGATATAATCAAGCTTATTTTTATGTATGTACTCCAGTATAAACAATTGTAATAACTGTAACCAAATACACCAAAATAATAATGAAAAAAAGTATTTAGAAACAATAACCCAATATTAATAAAATTAAACAAAAAAATGAATTAATTTTAGGCGATTGAATATTATAAACAATTATAATATATCAATAGATGTATTAAATTAATCAAAATATTAAAAAATATCATTTACCTTTGACTGTTTTTCATAAAACACACGTTCTGCATCAGCATATTTTGATTTATCAAGCCACACTTTTTCTTGAGCTAAAATCTCCAATGCCATTTTATCTAAAAAAAAAAAATTAGGTTTATTAGAAATATAATCTAATGTAATGAAAGTAAATACTTGGGTATTTTATAATGTGTAAGAGTTTATTCCTACAAGAATTTATCTTCCCCCATCATAGGCATGCAGCCCTGAACTGTAGGTGGCAACTAGAGATTTTTAAGATCTTTTTTATCTAGACCCCTCCTAACAAGACGATATCCCCCCCTCTTATGAATATTATTAAAGGCTTCACTTAAGATTTTTATGACATAATTTTGAAGTAAGTAATTATCATCTAAAAATTATTGTTATATTATACGTTTAAGAGATAGTCAAGATAAAATACAAATTACACAGTATGGATACAGGTTAAGTTAGGTACACAGGGTATGACGTCCTTGTAATCACATATTTTAGGAAAATTTTCGTTTTTTTTTTTTTTGCTAATAATAAATTAATTACGGGATCTTGATCCAAGATTTTAGAACTCTTAAGACTTCTATTACTTAATGTCGGTACATGACCAGACGGCAGACACCGGGGCTCTCTCCTCTAGATGCGCACGCCACCGTCTTATTTCATTTATTTATTAAATGTTATACTTACTTTTAAGATATGATTTGAAAACTGAAATGAAAAAACTACAAAAAATGTCTTTTAAGTCTAAAAAGCCTAAGACGACACGTTTTTGAAACTTGTAAAATAGTAAAAGAATGAATCTAGGAACGTCAATAATTGAAATGATTTTCTTATCAAAAATTAGAATAAAAATTGTTTCTAAGTTCAGTATATCAAGATAACGATTATACTTATATCACAGAACAATTTATATTCACGATTATAAAGAACAATATAGTTATAGTCGTAATTATATTATAGAGTATATATAATTATATTTAATATAGTACATATTACCTACTCTGATTCACTGAAACTATGTATAGTCTGTATACAGTTCAGTGTTCTGATTCAAATGTAATTTTAATTTTTGATGTAAAATTGTCATATCTTCATGATACATTGTGTATACTTTGCAGTATGTTCTAAAAGTCCCGTGTTAGGTTAGGCCTTAGACTTAATATCTCCGTAGAAAATCAATATAATATTTAAATGCTGTTTTTTTTACAATAATAAGTATAGAAATTCTGATTGAATAGTATCAAAAATTATAAAAAAAAATGTTATGCAATTTAATTTTTTAAATTTTTAAGATAGCTATTTAATTGATCATATTTTTTAAAACAGTACAAAAAAAATAAATTAAAATTGAATAAAAATTAACCAAATTAAAGCCAACAATGTTTTTGAATTTCTATGAACAATAATCATGTTAGATAGTAAATACCTAGCAAAACACGAATTGAGTAATTTCATCAATTTCATTTGGAACGCTGAATTTTTTCATGACAATTCATAATTATCTAATTTAGTAGTTTTCAGTTAAGATTAAAAATTTCAATTTTTAATAACCGGTAGTCAAATGTCAATTCATATAATTCAAGAAAAATTAATTGTTTCACATTTCAATATGAAAATATTTATTTCAATCTAACAATAATATACTTAAACATACCTAGTGAAAGTTTTCATTCTCATTTCTTAATTTTAGGTTCACTTCACGATAATTATAGTACTTAAAAATAAGTAATCAATTTCGCTGTTGAGCTAACCTAACAAATAAGACACAACCATAAGCTCAATTAGATGGGGTCGTGGGAGACTAAGCCCTCTCAAAATCAATCATAGCCCCCCTAAAATGGTTTTTATATATCTCCTTCCACCTTTATATATCTTAGGGAGTATATACGTAATACATACATGCAAATTATAATAACCCCCCCCCCCCCAAATTTAAAACTTAAATTGCGCCTATGGACACAACTATTGTTATTTCTATTCAAATCAAAACTTTAATTAGGTAGGCACCTATGTTGTATGTATATTGTATATTGTATACGTATTGTTAAGCCAAAATAAATATTAATTATTATTCAAAAGTGAAACAATTAATTTTTCCTGTATTGTATGAATTAAAATTTTTAAAATTTTTAATCTTAACTGAAAACTACACTAATAATTAAATATTTACAGATTGTTCTATAAAAATCAGCGTTTCAATCGAAATTGATTAAATTGGGCAATTCGTGTTTTGTTAGGTAAGTAACAAAATTATTGCTCTTAGAAATTCAAAAATATTATTGGCTCTAACTTGGTCAATTTTTATTCAATTTTAATATCTTTTTTTTGAACTGTTTTAAAAAATATGATCAACTAAATGGCTCTTAAAAATTTAAAAAACTAAATTGTATAAAACCTTTTTTTTTAGTAATTTTTGAATTTTTGAAAAAAAAAATTTAATCTTATACAATTCAATCAGAATTTCCATAATTATTACTGTAAAAAACACATTTAAATATATTGATTTTATTTTTTTTCCTTTAATAATGAATTTATTTAAATTAAAATTTTTGGAATTTTTGGGCAGACTTAAAAACTATATTATTTTAAATTGTTTAAATTAATTTATCCCATATTCCATTAAAATAGTATACTGTAGCGATGCCAATATCTCCTTTTCAAATGCTTATTCATAATTTCTGTAAATTCTTAATTACTTTTTTAAAAATCTTGATGTATCTAAATCAAAATTTGAGAGTAGTTTTTGTTATAAAACAGAGGTAAATAAAAATAATAGATCCATAATAATGTGCCTGTAATGTATATTGGAGCTTGATAACAATCAAATTATTATTAATTGATAGGTTCCTATTATTTAATATTAATCTACTTACATTTTATAATTTGTAAAATTTTCAGTGTAATAAATACTTACTATGGTCTATATTATAAGTATTTTATACTTTTACAAAACCATTTTTAATGGCTTAATTATTCTTATTTTTCAAGTATATACATTTCAATAACTTAGAAAATACTTTTTATATTGTTATTAAATTATATTATATACAACCATGTTCAAAAAAATCATCTACTTAAAAGTTTCAATAAAAAAAAATTTGGTTTTTATTTGAAAAAATAAATTTGTATTGCCACTTGACATTCCTTACATGGTATAAAATATCTAATAAATTGAAATATGGACCTTTGGTACATTTAAAAATTCCAAAAATCAGAATTTGAATAAATTTATTATTAAAAGGAAAATAATGGGTGATAATGCTTGAAGAATCACCCAGTATAATGCATTCTTTGTTTCCTATTAGTATAAGACCACAACATATTTATTATGAGTATAGATGACTAGATGACCTTCTAAAATTTTGTTATTTTATTATGTCTATACTGTAAACATAGGATTCAGATATGTTTATATTACATAACAGACTGGTTTACTGATCATTGAACCACCTATCAAACAAATAACTGCAATTAAATAATTTTATAATCAAAGTAACAATAAATAATATTTTATTTAATAACAAAATACAAATACATTATACATAGTTTAGTAGTAGGTACTTATTAGTTATTATATTATGTAAGAGTAATGTATATTTAACAAATGAAATTAATTCATTAGGTAGGTAGTAACTTAATACTATAAAACTATTATATTGATAGTGATAGCAAATAATCCAGTAAAATAATTATGCATTTTATAGATCATTATTATAAGTACTTATATACCTAAATGTATAAAAATATGGTTATTTTTATTTTATTCTTTTTTATAGATATTTAATAAATAAATTATCATCTTAACTTCAAGTTGGTGAAAATTGTTCAAGATGAACAGTGTAGTTTTGATCATTGGTATTTTAATATCAGTGAATAGTGGTTTAACATCTAATATATTAGCCTTTTTACCAAGTAAAGCACGCAGCCACTATGGAGCGTTTGAACCATTGTTAAAAGAATTGGCAGAAAAAGGTCATAACATGACTGTTTTATCACCATTCCCTATGAAAAATCCACCATCATCTTACCATCATATTCAAGTTGAGGATGAAGATCTTGTAATGGGTAAGTAATAAACATAAATTGACATTGTATAATTATAATATTTAACAAAATTTAAAAGAATAATCTTTATACTATAATATAATCTAGTTGTACTGATAATAATAATTTGAATTTGTTTAATAGGTTTCAATCCATTCAGTGTAG
Source organism: Rhopalosiphum nymphaeae (assembly GCA_036289425.1). Lineage (NCBI taxonomy): Eukaryota > Metazoa > Arthropoda > Insecta > Hemiptera > Aphididae > Rhopalosiphum > Rhopalosiphum nymphaeae. The sequence continues at coordinate 3,487,070 of JAZAQC010000012.1, read as the reverse complement.
CTAAACATTTCAAACCAATTTTAGTTCCGTTTAGATCTTGGGTTATTTGGCCAAAATTTACAGAAACAATATTAAACAAACCATCTGTTCAGAAATTGATTCATTCAGAAGGACTTAATTTTGATTTAGTTTTATTCGAAAACTTTTATCACGAGTGTTTTGTAGCTCTTGGGCATAAATTCAATGCGCCTGTTATACAATTATTTCCATCTGTTCCGAATGCTGGTGTAGCACAGTGGCATCGTAATCCATATGATGGGTCTTATATTCCAGATGTCAACTCTGGATTCTGTGACAATATGTCTTTTATGGAACGTTTGACAAATTCTGTATTATCATTTATGCATACAGCTTTGGCTTCATTTTACTACTTTCCAAAGCAAAGGGATTTAATGGATAAATATTTCAACTATACTGGTTGGGAAACACGACCGTCATTGGAGACCATGCTAAAAAATATTTCACTGACATTAATTAACACACACTTTTCTGTTGGAACACCAAGACCTCTTGTCCCTTCATACATAGATGTAGCTGGAATGCACCTCAAACCTGCATCTTCACTTCCAGAAGTAAAATTATATTTATTTATTCATATTAATAAGTATTAACTATATTTATATCATAATTCATTAGGATCTCCAAGATATTATGAATAACGCTTCTGATGGAGTCGTATACTTCAGTTTTGGTTCAGTACTCAAACTAACACAATTACCCAAGAATGAATTTGAAATTATTATTAGACAACTTGGCAAGATTAGGCAAAAAGTATTATTTAAATGGGAATCAGATACCAAAATAGACTTTCCACCAAATATAATCGTTAGAAAATGGTTTCCACAAATTGATATTTTAGGCCATCCTAATTGTGTATTATTTATTACTCATGGAGGCATACACAGTACTGAAGAAGCTATATATTTTGGAGTGCCAATGTTAGCTATATCTGTATTTGGAGATCAGTTACATAACTCATTAGTAATGCAGAATAGAGGTGCCGCACTTCAAATTAAATACAGTGAATTTACTGAAGATTTATTTGAAGTAGCTTTATATAAAATATTGAATGACAAGTCGTAAGTTTATACAAACTTAATTCTAAATCATATATTTTCATTATTGTAATGCCTAAAAATATTAATCAATATTTATAGATTTAAACAAAAAGCAACAGAACTATCACAAACATTTCATGATCAACCATTAAAATCATTAAATAAAGCCATTTACTGGATTGAATATGTAATACGGTACAATGGGGCTCACCATTTGAAAACAGCTGCTGGCCAATTGACTTGGTACGAATTTCTACTAATTGATGGTTTGTTTTTGGTGATCATCATGAGAATAATTATAACTGTAATATTGTGGTATGTAGGAAAAAAATTGTGGAGAAAATTTTGTTGTATAAAAACTAAAAAAAACTAAAAAAAGACATATAGTTCATGTTTTGTAATAAAAATAAATATGTATAATTTTCTTTAATGAAAAAAATTAACTGAGCATGAATTCATGACAAATATATTTTAATTATTTTTTAATCAAAATATATTTAGTTAAAATGGATATATTTATTTTTAACTTACATTTTATTATTATCAAATAAGTTTTAATTGAAACATATTACATACCTACCTTTATTTCATAATTTGTAATGTCAAAAAGATGACAAAATTATTTTTTACAAATTTATATTTATTTTAAAACCTAGTCCAGTCAAATCCCAAAATTTACTTAATTTATTGATAAAAAATTGTTATTTTTGATATTTTGTCCAAATTAATTTACTAGTTTAATTTTAAAATTGAATATGATTGTTACTTATAAATCGATATTTTGAAGCTAGCAGAGCTGGCTAACATGTTGTGAAATTCCAGCCCATAACTTGCATTTAGAAAACTTATAATTTATATTCTATTACTTTTAATACACCTATACAATGTTATTTAATTGTATACTGAAATATTCTAGTTTAATTATGAAATAACAGATGTCAGATAAGATTGTAATGATGAAATTACAATATTTAAAAGTGTTCCAGTCGTAGTTAAATACAGTAACTGATAATATATTTATTTTGAAATTAAAATTTGAAAAAGTCAAATTCTTTTGTTTTTTTTTTATTCATGAATGAAATAAAAATCAGAGTATTTAAATAGTACCTTAAGCTGTATTTGGCATTGTTTTTTCCAAATAAGTGACTTCTTACGAGCTAGAATTTTAATAACAATATATTACATTAATAAAAATATCTGCTTTAAATAAAACTGACAATAATCAATTAATAATACTTTTGTTTTTGATGTTAGTTTTATGTAAATATTTTAATCAGTGGCCACTAGAAAATCATCAAGACGTGGTTACAAGTATGAGCTACAATAATTACTGCACCATTTTCTTTTAAAGCGACAGGAAGGATTCTTAGGTATAGTTAGCTCTTGCAATTAAATACTCACAAGCGAAATTCTGGTGATTTAGTGATGAGATATGCTATTTGGTAACAACTATATAAATGAATGTCCGTGTCTTCTACTATGTGTATAAGGAGATCAGAATAGTTGGTGCTAACAAGAGCAAGGACTTTAAGATACCCAATAATCATCAGATATGCAAATAAAATAACATAAACAATTTTTAATAAACTAATAGTTTTATTTTTTAAATTTGAATAATAAGTTAATAACAATTCTTAAACATGCATAATATCAAAATATATTGGTTCAATTATCAATGTCAGTTTTCCATACAAATTTCATTTTCAACGACAGGATCTTTATCCATTTCTACCTGTTTAAACAATATGTAACATAATTAGTTTTCAATATTCCAACATTTGATTTTAAAAGGGTTTGATGGGAAATTTAATGACACTAAACACTAATTCAAAATAATCTGTTCAATGACAGTACCAGTGGTGTATAAATGAATTAATTTAGGGAGGGAGGGGTGAGGTTAATTATATTATTACGTTAATTTTTGAAGTAGGTTTGCTAAGTGTGCAACATGTGCCGTACTAACAATACATTTTAGAAGAAACCCCTAATTTTATTTTATATTGACACAGATCAATTAAATCTATTCCATGATAATATACATAGATATTTAAAAAAAAAACAAAAACTGCAAATGTTTTTCACTTTGTGAGAAAAATGTAGTTTTTAAATATACTTTATTCAAGTTAAAATAGATAATTTGGCCAGTTTGATTTACTGGGCGGTAGAGTAAATGGGTGTCTGATAAAAACTGACCACACTGCCAAGTTGTTTTTTTAACTTGGTAATAATATATGATTCTGGCTGATTCTTACTCATGTGAAATGGTTTTTAAAAGAACGTTGAATTGCATGTGTTATTAGTTTTCACTAACACAAACATAATGTACTTAATCTACATACCAGATTCTTACTACAATGTATAAGTTAGAAAAAATTTCTTTAGAATTTATAGAGAAGAATATAAAATGTATTTAAGTAAAAGTAGTTTCATTTCATTATTTTATTTTAAAAAAAATTTATGAATTTGAAAAATAAGTTAATTAAATACGTATTACTACTATACTCCTTATTTGAGCATAGTTTATTCTCCTCAATAAATTCAACAATAAATACATTTACTCTGAAATTAACTATGAATAAAAATTCAATATTCATATTTTCCATGGTATAGGTGTATGAGATAGAGACAACACAAGCATACAAGGTTCCTTTATTAATTTTTGATCATTTGGTGTCCCCTTGACGTTAATAATGAAATTGTATTAATTAATGGATTCATTATTTATTCAATTATTATTTACAAATAAAAAAAATGCATATACTACTAACCTCAACTAAATTTTCTACTTCCATTTTATCATTATTGGAAATAGAATTTTTCTTCTTCTTAATTTTTCTATTTTTCTTTTTCAAACTTTGACTATACTCAAACACGTTAACATAATTAGGCGGTCTATGTAATTGTGCTAACTGATCATTGACTGGCTTTTGTAAGACATCAGGTATCATAAATGGTTTTAGCCAAAGTACTAATGGTGTTTCACCTGAGGTATACAAACTTTCTGGATAGTAAAAGTTAATACCATCTAATTCAATATTATCAGGGAAAAATTGACATTTTTCCAAAAGATGCTGGTACAAATCTCTAGTAACCATCCGTGGAGCAAGCTAAATTAAACATTTATAATCATAATATAATAGTTGATCTATTGTGTTTTAAAATATTAAGTATCTTTACTTCAAATGGATAAAAATTTGTCGTTGATCTTTCATTGATACCTGATATTTCACATAGTTTACTCTGTATAAAGTAAAATCTAAATTCAGCCTAAAATAAAAATACATGCATTTAATGATATTATTTGGTATTAAATTACTATTAAAAATTTAACATACATCAAAATCTGTATATGGCACACCCATCCACTCAATAATATCCAAAACATAATATTTTTTTAACTTGAAACTATACACACAGTCTAAAACTGTACGTTTACGATGAGATGGACAATTATTTGATACACGGCATCCATAAGGAAATAATGATGGAAAATTATTGAGTGTAGTTCCAAATTTGTTAACTGTTTTTGTTTTATTCTGAAATCAAAATAATCAACAATTTTAATTTTATTAACTATATTTTTTTCTTTGCAAATAATCATTTGATAAACTTGTTAAGTATAATACATCTTGAGCAATAACACAACATCGTTTTCCTTCTGGACATAATACTGCAATCCAACTATCAATGTCTTCAGGTGTTTCAAGCATCCATTCTGAATACATCATAGATGTTGCAAGTTCATATGCTTCATTACTTGGCACCACTGTTCCATTTTTTCTTTCGTCGATTTCCTATAGTTATTCATTTTAAATCATGTTAAAAAAAGATTGTCAATATAAAATTTCTAATCTTATACACACTAAATATTATTAAATAGTTTTATAATATTTAATATTTTCTCATATGCATGTATTTACAAGAAGGTTATATTATTATATATTATAATTATGAATATTATTTATACAGAAAATAAAATATAATACTAAAATGCTTTTGACAGTTGTGTTATAACTTTATAGATCCATTCTACAATTATTGATTAATTAATGGCTTTGTTTAAACACAAAAATTATTAACAAAAGTAATTCTTTATATTAATGGTATCTAATAATAATTAATAAAAAAGACTTTAAAATAGGTATTTTGTAATCATAATATTTATACCAATCCTAATTTGTATTATAAATGTTGGTACAAGAAAAAGCAATTTAATTAGGTTTTAATTGTGATTTAAAAATGTTTTTATTTTATTTTAGAGTATACATTTTATACATCTATACAATACTTATAGTTTTGCATGAAAATTTAGTCATTTGATAAAGTTATAAATTTGTTAGTTCTTATTTTGAACAAAACAACATACCATAAAAGTATTATCTGCATCATTTTTAATATTTCTTCTTTCATTGATTTGTTGATCACGTTTTCTAAAAAAAAAAAAAATTATAATAATTTAGGAATACCAATCAATATTAATTATAAAAGACATAAAACTTTTTACTAATACTTATAGTATAAGTTTTTATACACAAGGTTTTTAAAATATTTAGACTTTATAGTGATGTAGATACTCAATGAGACAAAGAACAATTAAAAATTATAAAAGTATTAGGAAAGCACCTTCTTCAATTTTTAATTTAAAAATGCTGTGTTTAAGTAAAATAAGTTATTTATTTCAAACTACAAACTAAATAGAATCTAGTACAATATGAAAAATAATACTTTTTTTTGTTAAAAATTGACTTGAAAACATATTACATATTTAAGTAAAAAATAAAATATAATAATTCATATAGCTACATAACTTCATTAAGTAAATAATTAAAAAATAATAGTTACCTATGTATGATTTTTAAACTAAAATCAAATTGTGATTTGTGCACATTTTGAAAGCTAATCAAGAAGTAAATCAATAAACTTACATGAGTACAATTGAATCGAGATTTTTAATGATTTCAATAAAATATTTTAATATTGATGTTCCCATTTTAATTGATTTTCAGTGGTAAGTAATATAAATATTGACCAAGTATATTATGATTGCATACTTTTAAAGACTTAACTTTAATACAACAGGTATCAATTGTAAAAACTAAAAGTTTAAGAATTTAACTAGAGTGAAGTAAACAACATAGCCATGATACAGACTACGGAGACAGGTAGGTTTAACTACCTAGAGGATATATTAATTAACTGTGAGCAGTAACTATAGAATACAAAGTAAGCACTAGGAATAGGTCTACTAACTGGTGTCCGGTAACTACTATCTATGAACAGTATGAACTATTGTATAATAATCATATTATCTTACGAGTAGGAATTCCCAAGTCTAAAATCTATAAATATATATATATATATAATTATACCAGTATCAACGTAGACCAATAATACAGCTATAGATAATATCTTTCACAGTGCCCTACAAAGATATATTATCTTGACTAGAGCATAGTAGAAAATATAATATTATAATATTAATATATTATGTAGTTATGTAAGTTATGAATTAAAATCCACAAAATCAAAATCGATCTAATGATATATTTGTGGTATTCTAACAATTAAAGTATTTTAAAGAATACCAATAACTCTTAGAGCACAGAATACAAAACAAAAGTCGATACTAGAATTTTTTTTACATTATCAAAATACTATATATATAATATATATAAATTTCATTAATTCCGACACTCAGTAAATAATAATAGATAATATATATAACTATATAACTATTACTATAGTTACTGTAACTAAACAATCATATTATTGCTAAAAATATTAGTATATCATAGTTATTGTTTTAATGACAGTATTGAATATCTATTACCAAATTACCATTGATTATAATTATATGTACTATAGTATAGTATTTATAATAAATGCTTTTACAAACACAATTTTTAGTGAACTTGATCAAAAGTTTTGACTTAAAACTATTAGTCTCAAGAATTACACATTTTAGATATATATAAATTAATATATATTAATCAATTAAATTATAGAAAATGATTACATTTTAAAACCAGTATGTTAACTATTATGGAATAGATTATTCATTAATTGTGGTCAAAATAACAATATATGAAATAGAGGACTTACTCTGTCTATTATTATTATTATATTATTCTAATATTATGTATTTCTATATACACATGTCACATAAATTATATGATTTTGTTTTTTATTTCTTATAACGTGTATCGTGTAATATATTACAGTAGTTTTTATATTCTGCCATTCTGGTATTGTGTATGTCCAGCACTATTAGTAATTTAATATATTTTTACCATATCCAGCTATAATTTTATTTTTGAATTATTCTTTTAATAATTCAATATAATTTGATTTTTCTATAGCATTTTTGGAATTTTGACAATTATTAACTTGTTAGTGATATTAATTGTATACCTATAAATAAACTTAAATTTTTACTCGTTTTTTTCGACAATTTGATCTCTGATAATTTGGCAGTATTATGGTCCCATTTTTATAGAATTATTAAGACTTTATTAAAATAATAAATGTGTAAATTCATGTATTGCTTAAAACCAATAACTATTTATTTGAAGCAAATAAAATATAAATTAAAAATCATTTTTTTTTAACACTGTATTATACAGTTTATATGTATTTATGTCATATGCGATCCATCACACGTTTCTGCATGTCATAATATGAATATCCATATTATGCAATTTATGTCTCCTAAACACATTTCTATACGTCATAATATGTGGTCTATTATAAACTTTTTATACTTAATAAAAATATGAATAAATACATAAATATAGAATTATAATATATTTAATAATACATATCACAATCTCATACTAAATTAAAAAAAAAAATTACAATAATATTATATCTATAGCAAAATTATTTCTTTTTGGAAAGTTAGATTATAAAAATTTGTTATATTTATACTCAATTGAGTTCAAGGTTATTATTAAAATAAAATTATAAATGCATTTATATATACATATTTTAATCCAAAATTTCATCAAATTTTATGACTAGTTATGAAGAAATTTTGGGTCAGGTATGTTTTTTACTCAGGGAAGTGTCCAAGATATATTCTTTCTAACATAATTCAAATAAATAATAACATATAAAGCCAATATAGAGTTTTAATACAATTTGAAGTAGTGCAAAATAATTTATATTCATATTATAGACATTTAATGTGATCAGTAAACTATAGTTGAGTTAAATGATGATATATAGGTACCTCACTTTTACTTACTTCTTCCTAGTTTATCACTTAACTATTTACGGCTGCTATCACACAATAATATTATTAACTACAAAAAATGTAATTCTTTACTTACTGTTTTTGTATCTCTAAAGTTTCTTGTCTTCGTTTAACTTGTTGAAACTTCAATTTAATATAAACTGGACATGCTTTTGCACTAATAGTTTCATACGTAGAAAATCGATGTTCCATATTAAATTAATCTAAATAATTAAATTGATTTATTTTTTTATTTTAAAATGGTGTTAGTTTAATAATACATGGCTAATATTATAATATTTATCATGTCTGTTAATACTTACAAGTTACAATAGATATAAGAGTTTACAAACGTACTTTAAGAATTAATAATTAATAGAAATAATAAAAATTTGAGTTATGTCAAAACTTAATTTCAATAATATTTCAAATATAGGTAATTAAAAACTATAGACATGTTAACTAGACAGTAGACTTAGTTAAAACTAATAACTAATTGTAATTATATACTAACTATATAGTTCAAATCAAACCGCGGCTATTATCTGTGTTTGATTTTGATAATTTAATGTTTATATTCTCTAAAAAACTATTATCAATTTTGCGTCAAATATTTTTTCAGGTACTGTTGGTCACACTCTTGTTTATGTATCGTCATCACGGTCATACTATAAAAAATAGTCAAACAAAACAACTATTGAAGTCATTTTTTTTTTTTTTTGGAATGGGGTTGGACGATGTTGCTTTAACTGTGGTATTCCGTATGGTACGTACTACGTTTCAAGTTGAAAATTTCTAGATACATACACGATACACAAAACCTCGCCTAAATTGCCTAAATTGCGCCTATGATTAGAATGTAATTTAATGTGTGAAATTTATGTGTTTTGACATTACAACTAAGTACTAATAACACAGGTTTAAGAGCAGGTTGTTACATAATATTAGAACAAAAATTAAATAAAAATATATTGAGTTAAGTCTGTAGACATCAATGCCATGGAGCTTAATATTGAGAAAGTTTATAAATATTTGATTATTTCAAAGTTTTTTAATTTTTGAACAAAAATTAATAAAATTAAATTAAAAAATAGAATTACTACAGTTTTATACGTATATTAATTTGACATTATCCCAATAAAAATATACCTATCATTTACATTTTACATTTTTATGTGAAAAATGAAAGTAGTTTTAACCTAGCTAGAAATGATTATAAGAAGTTAATTCAACTAATACTTCTTTATTCGGGATTTATTCCACGATAAAATTTAAAATAATGACTCAACTCCAGGAGTGTATCATAGGGTTATATGGATGGCTAAATTAATATATTGCTTAAAAATGTACATGTTTTATTCTCAGTTTAATTTTACGTCAAGTGAAAAAAATAGTTTATGTCACTTTAATGTTTTTGGTCTTAGCATGTTTGCAAAGCATTGGTTCGCTGTTTCATCTGCAACGTCAGTTCCAAGAAATGATTTTAATTTAATTAAAGAATTAATAGAAAATAGAATATAAAAATATCAATAAAAAATTACTGAAGTATAGTAATTAAAAATTTATCTGGACCTTTTTTGTATCTGAGTAGCACATTGATTGATTTAGTAATTTTCGGTGATAAAGTCTATATAGACTATTAGTGTTCACACTAAGAGGTAACACTAAATATTTCAGTTGGATAACCTCAGATTAATCAGATTTAAATGGGATTTTTGAAAGATTAAAGGAATTAAGTACCAAAATACATATTTTTAGAAAATTTTAAAATTTTAATACTGTACGCTTACGCACTTTCAATTTATTTAATTTTTATGGCAACACTATTTTTTTTTTATTATTCTAATAGAATATTTTTTTTAACAATTTTATTTGTACACAAAGTTTGTTTCTATAATTATAAAATTGAAAAAGTTAGAGTTAGTTTAAATTTAAGATGTAAAAGGTTGATGAATATGATTTGAACGATCTATGACTATTTATATTACTATACCTATATAATATACTTAATATGAGTAAGATATTATACGACTCTATCTCTATAAGCTGCATTCCAACCCGCACCTAGTGCTATCCTTGCAAAATACGTTCAAAAGTTATGTACAGATATATTTATTTCCCTTCTCTCCCCTATAATATTCAAAATATTACAATATAATTTGTATTTATATGACTATTTTCGTAATTTACAGGTTTTAGATTATGTATAAAATAAAAAATTTTCGGAATGAGCTGAATTAGAGAGAAATATATGTTTGATAAATTTGAATGAACAAACCCTAAATTTCTTTAGCTTTACACTTAAGTAAAATATAATACGACTTTAAGTGGATTTTATAAAAGGCGATTATAATATGCGAATATCGGTCGTGCAAATTTGAAATTCATGCTAATCACATGTGTATTAATTGACAAAAAAAAGAATTTGTTTGAGCAATGTTATTTCAAATTTCTTAGTAAATTTTTGATTTTACGAATAATTAAATAGCGTGAAAATTAGAAAATTGATCCCGTAAATATATACCTGCAATTGCATACTAATTTGAATTTTGAATATGTAAGTGTAGACAGGGATGGAGTAGGGTCAGAGATACGTACGCGCAAGAGTTTATATTACTTTAGATATTAAAGAGTCAAGAGATAGTCAGAATTCAAAGTCTACAAGAGTATACAATATAATAGTATAATAATGTGTACAATAATACGAGTCTAATAATGTCGTTAGCACTCCCACTTATATCATTGTTCTTCTATGTCATTAATCGCTAACGGCGGTGGTGGCAATTGCGTCGGTATCTCCGGGCCACGGTCATCGCAAATACCTGGGCCATGCCACCAGCTGTCAAAGTTTCGGTAACTCTTGGCCGGTGCACCGTCGTCATGCAGCATCGCGCACAACCGACAGAAGAACTTTGTGTCGATAAACTCGCCGGCGCCCTTCCACCGGAAGTATTCGTTGTACAAGTCGTCGTTTGCGTTTAACCGTCGCAGGTACTCGGCCAGCCACCTGGGCGACTCGTAGTCGTCTACGTGCACGTACGAATGTCTAGGCGCCATCCGCTCGTAGTCCTCTCGGCGCCCACCCATCACGATCGGCAGTACGTTATGCCTGCAGATGCGAAATTGAATTATACACAATTAGTGTACATATTTTCGTATATTATAATAATTATCAATAATTGCAGATAATCAATTTATTTATAACAAATGAAATCTACCAAAATTTAATTTAAGCATAACGATTATATACCTAGCAATAAACGTTAAAAAAAAATAATATTTTTGTTATATAATTGTATATTCATAGTGCGAAAATAATTTTTTTTTTATTAATGAGATTATATGCGTATTTACTGAAGTCCGTTGACGAAAAACTTATCAGTCACGTAATCAATACAATTTGAATTCTCGAAAGCCAAATAAAACTTGTAATTTTGATCCAACATTTGTAGAAATGTATTAGATTCGAATGATTTAATATTTTTAAATTCACCACATTCACTGTATACATCTACTGATACATTATATTTCCTCAACTCTGTAGCATAAAATAGTTCTCTGTCATAATTAGTGTTACAATCTGTGATAATTATCGCCAATTGTTTCGTTTTATCTTGTGCGTAATTTCGATTAAATTGTTCAATTTGAGTTATGGATGGATTGTAGTAAGCCCATCGTTGATAAGGCACAACAATATCACTATCATGTCGATATGTAGCAGTCCAATTGATTAAATCATGGCCAACCTTAAGTTCTGTATAGTATGCAGACTCGACAATAAATAAAACCCATACCTGTGGAGCACACAAATATATTATTAAAAGTAAACACATCACTGTTGTATACAATATATAGATGTCAGCTGTTGAGTGTACTTCGTCATTGTATACAAAACAGATTCTGATCGAAGTCGGTTTGCATACATAGGTAAATAATCATATTTTATAGTTTATTTATGTTTCTTTTGTATACTATAATACTATTACGAACCTATTCACACCGATAAGGCGATAAGTATAATTCTACAATATAGGATGTTGCCTGGATGGTTTCAATTATCGATATAAATTCTACCAACATCGATGTAGCGACTAATTATTTTGATGATCTACTGAAAAGATATTACAATTTTATGCCGAATGCTCGAATATAACAGTTATGATGTCTGGAGTTTTCTGATGAGCACCGGAGGTGTACAATTTATGATATACCGAACATATAAATATATAATCAACGACAATATGAAAATATACATAATAATTTCATATTATTATTGGAGACAGTATATGATATAAGTTAAGTATTATATTATTTATATGCATTTTTTATTTTTTATTTTATATGATATCTAAAACGATTTGCCTAATAAATATAACCCCGGTTCCCGGAAACTTAGTCCCTGAAAAAATAACACTATAATAAAAATTATTGTATTTCTATCTAATTATAAATGTGTAATACAATGTCAATAATTTATAAATATAAAACAAATAGTCAATTTTTTCAATCACGATAAATTAGCTTGAAATAGCAATAAAATTGTACATATGTATGTTATAAATTGTACTATATGTAATGACAATACTAATATTTAGATTAATTTGCAAAACCTTATAAAATCTCATATGGAGTTATTTTTTCCGTATTTATTTTTTTTTGGGGTGGGTGTTATTTTTAGGCGGTACCATCTAAAACAGTTAATAAAATATTATTGTCTATTGATTATTTTTGTTGAGTTATCTATTGGTTTTCATTTGATGTATTATTAATAAATTAATTTCAAAACGCTGTTGTAAAATACATTTATGGTGTAAAAATAATGGTAACTATATGTATTTTCTGTTTTTTGTAATTATCAGATGATTCAGATGTAAAATGAACTCAAAAGAACCTTATTGTATTAAATTTTCAAGTTTTTTAACCAAGGATAAACACTTTTTTTCATATATGGTACATAAACTAAAAACAGGATAGTCACTGTACTGTATAATAGGTGTAGAATACACTTTGTTATCGAGTAAGTATTGGATGGATTAAATTAAAATTCAATTGTAAATTATTAAATAAGAAAAACAATTCTAAGTAAAGACTGTCTGTGAGCCTTGATATATTATAATAATGCATTTATAATATTATAAATAATTTATTTTTCTATTAGAACCTACCTATAATATAGTAAATACAGTAATTCAATATAGTTTTATTGCTTTGGTAAATTCTTGTAAAAAGCATTAAATTTATTACATTTTTCTTAGTTATTATATATATACGAGTATATTTATATGGTTAACAGTTGTGATCGGCGTATATGAACTCCGCCGATTTGAATTGACTCCGCGGGCTACTGTTTAAAATATATTATGTATTATGTATACATATTATTAAAATTACCGGCAACACTACATATTTTTGTTATTTCGTTAAATAAATGTTTACAACTAAATTTTTTTCTAAAATAAAATTTACTAATTGGCTATTTTGAAATTTACAAAAATTTTTTTTTTATTTATTAAAATTAAAATGTTTCAGCATATTACATGCTATTACAAGTTTGATTACTTACTAATTACAAGTTATAAATTACAATTTTTAATTACAGTTAGTTTTTGATCTTCGTCTTTGTTTGATTCTGAAAGAAGGAGATCTGGTGGTAGACATGGTTTTAAACACCGATTTTTGTTTAGTTTCCACAAAAAAAATTTAAATTATATTTTATTTTTACTATTAAAAATAAAAATAAAAAATGTTATTTTTTATGTGTATAGTGTACGATTCAATAAATTTTATTTCATTCTGTACGTATTGCTATAACGTACCATGCTACGTATTTATATTGATTATGATTCTGACTAAAATCTTATCTTTAAGATAATATATTATATCTTAATATATGTAAGACTATAATAGTATATTATGTAAAATTATAATCTAGCTATAATTTTGGGACTCTTTTTCCTGAATTGCATAGAGATAGCTAATACATTCTTTATATGTTTTGTATTTATATGTTATGTAAATAAGGGGTAACCAAAAATCTAAAATTGAAATTTATTGTAGATAAAAATGTAAATATTTATCATTATACTAATGGTAAACAAAAACGTACATTTTTCCGGAAAATCGGAACACCCTTACGTTTATATAGCTAACTGTTTTGATTTAGGAATCATATTATAATATTAATCATCCGTTCCTGGAAAATTCTGCAAAAATCATAGTTCCAGCATTGTTTAAATGTTTGATCTTACTTGTTTACCGGCTTTTATATGACCTGGACGTGAGAATTCATTTCGGAATAAAATTGAATCTACGTTTGCGCTTTTTGATTTGTCCGTAGTAATTGTGCATCTATTTACTAGGCAATCTTTTGAAATAAATTCGTTCTGCCCGCTATCCACCATCCATTCGTTATCATTGTTGAATAATAATATTGACTTGATTGGTGCATTATTATACTCGTAATTTGGTGGCACAAACATTAGTTGTTCTTCTACTCGATCGTCATTTGTTTGTTTCTCGGGCCACACTTGTAAAAGCTTAAATCTAGTGCTTGACGGAGCTTTGGTGGATCTTATTGTACCATCTGAAAAAACAATAATGATACATCACAATATTTTGTAATTTTTAATAATTATTTATGTAATAACATACTATATACCTAAAATATTGGATGAAAATAGTTATTTTTAATAGTTATAATAATATATTGTGTACAAATATACTACAGAATATTATGATTAATTAAATATATATTATAGATATAGATTAGCCATCTAGGTACTTCCAAAAGTTATACAATATTAACATGGCGCATATAATATAGTAATATTTATACCTACAATCATATTTATTGTTATAAATTTATGAATTATGATTACCTTTGAAATACCATGGTAGAGGTGGGTTCGCAATTTCATTCCATTCTATTTCTTTGTAATAAGGTGTTACGGTTAAAATTGGCTCCGAAAAATATGGATGGTTCTGTATAATTTTGATTAATGTTATTTTACATTTACAAATTTAAATTCGTTGATTATTAAAGATTTAAGAATAAAATGTAAAAATATAATATATATTTTGAATTTTTTAGATTGTTGTGCATTAATTAATATTAGCCTTAATTCTTGTGATAGAAAAAAAAATGCAAGTTATTATGTTCATATTTCTTATAATCTATAATGTTTAATTATAAACTATTAAGTCCGTTACTTTTCAGTTATTTTTTTTTTTTAATTTTAATTTTAATATTTTTAATTCTCACCACTTTCAAATACTCGCACATGAATTTTTTTATAAAAAGGTTATTTGAATAACCTCTTGTTTTAGGTATTTGACTCACTTGTATTGGAAACGCTGGCGATATATAAATTAATCGATTTGATTATAGGTTGAAATTATTTGGTTGAATCTTAAACATTGATATTTTTATTGTTTATTTAAAAATGCATTCCAAAAATTTAATTCTAAGTATTCCACTGTGGACGTATATCAATTACGCCTAAATGAACTTTTTACCTGAGAGCAGGATTGGGCATATTATAGTTACACGTAATTAAAATTAAGTTATGTAACTCGCTTACTTTTGTAACTTGTAACTTGTAACAAATTACTCATTTTTAATTTAACTTGCAATTTGTAACTAGTTACACATTTTTTTGTAACTTTAATTTTAAAATAAAGTTGCAATTAAAAGTTACATTTTATATAATATATAATATATATTTAATATTTACCACTGTATGATTATCATATTATTATAAAACAATTCAAATTAAAAAAAACACTTTGGTGCTGTAATCACAGAGATATAGACATTATAATATCAGGTGTATTTATATATCTTTGGCCGTAGTCGACTGTATTTAATATTTGTAACACAGAAAAAAATGTTTACAACGAACATTTTTAATGATGAAAATAAGTCATTATCAGTTTTAAATAATTATGTCACATTAAAAAAAACTATTTGTAAAATGTAATACAAATTTCTGTTCTACTCCAGTTGAAAGGTTATTTTAATTTACCGGGTTCATTCATTATCCTATTAGAAAAAATTTATAAATACCATCGAATTAGTTAATAATTTAATTAATATTTTATATTATTATTATTATACCTATGTTGCGTGTACTTATTTCATAAGAATACTAACTACTAATTTTATGACTGTTATGTTAGGCAATTAACAAATATTTTAAAGATTGTTTTGTAAACATGTTTTTTTTACTGTGATTTATTATATAGATAGATTGTCTTATGCTTAATATATTAAACTTTTAAAATGTGTTAATTGTATTATAATGATTGAATAAATATAAACATATTTTAGTTATCAATGTAACTTTTAACTTTAAATTGAACCTAGTTTTATAACTGTAACTTGTATCTAGTTACACAATTTTCAAGTAATTTGTAATGTATAACTAGTTACAATAAATAAAGTAACTTGCCCAACCCTACCTGCGAAAAACAAAAAATATATTGATTGCGCCGTGTATCAACTCCGCCGAATTTTTTTATATTGATTCCATTGGTTATCAATTCGCTGAATATTTGTAAATTATTTATTTTAATAATAACAAAATATAAAATGCTTACATTTACATTTATGTTAATATTTTCTTAAACTTAGGTACATTATTGGTACTATTAGAAATAAAAGTAATTTGCAGTTTACTCGTAATAAAATTACATAGCTGAAGTACAACATTACATGGACATAACAACTTGAATTTTGAATTGTTTTTAGTGTCCATCTGTACCTAACATATTAATATATATATGATATACTTAGCTACTAGCTATTGTATATTATCTCGTCGGTTTTCATATATCTTAATCAATATGGTCTATAAAAGTTGTATCGAAAAGAGACACATTTTATTACATGTAGGTAGGTACATGGGTATTGTTAGAAATAAAAGTAAGTACAAATCTTATACTTAACGATCATAATCTTAAATATTGTTTAATATGTTCTGTGTTCAAATAATCGACATTGTTATCAAATTGTAAAAATATATTATAAAAAAACCGATCACTAGGTAATTAATTAATATTATTTTATTTACTATTAACAAATTTCATATTGTATTCGTATTTAATTGCTTTTTCGTCATAATAATATAAATTGTATAATTGTGTTATATTTTCAGTTGTAAACGATAATGTTTGAATTGTTTTTAGTTAAATAAAAACAAAGTATGATGAACTGGGTGTACCTTGTACCGATATTGTTAATGAAAATATACTATATACTGTGATACATCGGTTATTGTTTAATAAACAGTCGGCTGGCAGAATCAAGATAAACAAATAACCAGTGGAATCAATATAGACAAATATCGGGCGGAATCGATATCCGGCGGAATTGATATCAAAATGGCAGAATAAATAAAACCCCTTTCACTGCTTATTTATATTATATAAAATCAAAGCATATTTGATTGTATTACAATATACCTTTATTACTAAATTACTCAACGTAATTTATGGATGCCTAATTTAAATATAATTTTTTTTTAAATTTATCACTTATTCAAATGAAATATTCTATGAATACTATTTTGATATATCTTTTTTATTAAAATGAAGAAATGTTTACAATTTAATACAAAAATATTAAAACAATAAAAATCTTTAATTTACCTGTTGATTGTGATTATCCAAAATATTATTCACATTCGGTTCATTGTACGCGCCTGGTTGCTTTAACTTCTCTATATTATATGTTCTCTCAATTATCCAATACACCGTAAAAATACTATTAAACAAAACAGAGACACATAATAATAGAGTCAATAAGAAACGTAATAGTCGGTTTGTCATGATGTATTTTTTAGATTTCTTATTTAAAATTAAATTGATTTATTATGTATGATAGTCGCTGATATTTTAATACGACTAATAAAATGAATTGCGCTCATAATGGCCAAAAAGTTTAATTGTTATTTTTTTACAGTTAATACGTATTAAAGGTTATTTTAAAGATTTTTAAGAATGAATAATAATTTAGTTTTAGAGTTTTGGAAATGCATAAAAATTTCAAAAATATGTTTTTCATTATTCAATAGAAACTAAATAAGTAAGACCAATAACATGGTTTACAATGGAAACAAAATATTTTTTTATGAAACAACGCATGTTTAAACAATTGTTCGAAAAACAGCCAAGTGAGTATAGGAATTTTTTTTACATGAGTAGAAACACAAATATAATAAAATATAAAATAGTATTTATTTATTTAATAATAATAACAAGTTTAATGAGCAATAAACATATATTTTTTTAATCTTTTTTTAAGAAAACATAAAAATTGATAATTTCTCATTAAAATTTGAAAAAAAATATCTATTAATTAAATTTCTAGTAACTTGCATTTTATATCGTATTGTATGCATACTATTACTCTACAACTATACTTGTTATAAATTTCGATTTAAAAATTAATTGCTATTATTTTGATACTATTGGCAACAAAAACTGAAAAATCGAAATTACACAACTATTGTTAATATTTAATATTTTTTATTAGTTAGAAGTAACGTATCATGTTGTATGTTTAATATAATATTGACAATATAATTCTAACTCCATCGTAAAAAAAAATGCTCAAGTTGCGTCTACGCATATCGGTGTAGTGTCCTACGCATAATATATCCAGCACTTGGTTGTGGTGATGGTGACAGTTGTGGCGCAGGAGAGTAATAAGCAATCACAAAAATCCTTTTAACTGCAAGCGCCATACCTAATCTTTGATCACCCGAATACTGGTTATTCGACTGGAAGCGGTTTCAGCCACTTCGTCGAATGTTCGCACACGCCTGGTTTCCGCCACCAGCGGTCCAAATTATGGTAGTACTTTGCTGGTGCATTATCGTCATGCAGCATCGCACATAGCCGACAGAAGAACTTTGTATCAATAAATTCACCGGTGCCCTTCCACCAGAAGTACTCGTTGTACAGGTGGTTGTCGGTGTCCAATCGCTGTAGGTACTCGGCCAATTGCTTGGGTGACTCGTAGTCGTCCACGTGTAAGTATGAATGTCTAGGCGCCATCCGCTCGTAGTCCTCTCGACGTCCGCCCATCACGACCGGCAGAACATTGTACCTGTCAACCGTTTATATCTGATAATTATATCGTAAAAATATTTTTAGTACTATCGATAATTGTTGTAACAAATTTTGTATAATTC
The DNA here is from genome assembly GCA_036289425.1 of Rhopalosiphum nymphaeae. Classification (NCBI taxonomy): domain Eukaryota; kingdom Metazoa; phylum Arthropoda; class Insecta; order Hemiptera; family Aphididae; genus Rhopalosiphum; species Rhopalosiphum nymphaeae. Next base: position 3,467,583 of record JAZAQC010000012.1, on the reverse strand, counting down.
ATGCTTTCAAAGCACCTGTACATTATAACAGACTGTTCGCACAGAAAGTCGTGCATATATTATATATAATATTCATGGGTGGTCAGAGGTATAAATAAAGTGATAGAGTGACTTTTATTTTAAAATCAGTTTTAAATGTTTAATAGAACGAAATTTGTCTTTATTAAATTATTAAAAACTATTCCTCGAAATTATTATAAAAGCGTTAAGAAAGAGTTATTTTTTAAATTGAATAATATAAATTATATGTTATTAAGTGTTCTTTCGAGTTTTCAAAAGTACGATTTATCAATTATTTTAAAGTTGTAATAATTGTACAAAAACATATTTTGATAATTTTATTAATAATTAATATAAAACACAATAAAGTAATAGTGCAATAGTTTGTATATAAAGTCACTATTAAATATATATTATTAAGAAAGTTAAATGCTTACTGAAGTCCATCTATGAAAAACTTTTCGGTCACATAATCGATACAATTTGAATTTTCGAATGCCAAGTAGAATTTATAATCCTGTTCTAATATTTGTAAAAAGTTATTAGATTTGGTGTTTTTCAATCCTTCACATTCACCATATATATCAACAGATATATATTTGCTCAATTCTTTAGCATATAATAATCTTTTGTTGTTAGTATTACAATTAGAAACTATCATTGCCACTTGTTTTGTTTTGTTTAGAGAATAATTCCTATTTAACTGATCAACTCGAGTCACTGAATTATTGAAATATGCCCATCGTGCGTAAGGTACGACAATGTCACTGTCATGTCGATATGTAGCTGTCCAGTTAATCATATCTTTTTCTACATTAAATCCTGAGTAATACGCTGACTGGAGAAAAAAGAAAATCCATATCTGTGAACAAACATTTATATTTACTTTTATTTTTTTTATTTTTTTAATGAAACTTTTTCCATACAAGATATACAATTTAAAATAAAATATTATTAAGGTAATTAAATATAATATATACATTTCTTATCATACCTGTTTACTAGTCTTTTTAAAACCGATGTCATAGAATGGATCAGAAATCTCCTCTCGAAATATAATTGCATCCATAGTAGTAATCCATTTTATCTTAGTTGAAATTATGCATCTATTTACTGGACAATCGTTTGAAAGAAATTCACTTTGCCCTTCATCTACCATCCAATTGCTTATACCGTTGTATAGTAAAATCTTTTTTATTGGTGCATTTTCATATTGATAATTAGATGGTATAAACATAAGTTGTTCTTCTACACGATCGCTGTCTATATTTTCTTCAGGCCATAATCGTGAAATTCTGATTCCTGTTTTAGGGTCTACTTCCGCTTTATTAGGCATTAGAGTCCCATCTAACAAAATCAATTTATTAATTATTTATAGTGTTTATACATGTACATTAAATTTAATTTCAATGTAATAAGAAATATTTTACCTTGGACATTATGTCATTTGATTTAATAATCGGATCAATCATAATTAATATTAAATGTACCTACTTAATTATTATTATATTTTACCCTAACCTGATTTTTTTTTTATATCATATCATATAATATATTATTTATTCTATCAGTGTTATTTATGCCACTGTATAGAATGGTCAGGTAATACTCAAATATGAATTAAATTATACCTATTGTATGGATTAAATATATTGTTATAGTTTATAAAATATTGAAATAATAGAGTATAGTATTAACCTTTGAAATACCACGGTAAGGTCGCTAAATGTGATTTATCAAATGTGTTCCATTTTATGACACGATTGGCATTTTTATTTAGAATTGGCGATTCTAAAGTTTCCACAATCTGTAATTCCCAAAATATGATTTGATCAATAGAAAATATACTTTATACTATTTCATTTTTTCAGACATAATTTGAAGATAAAGCGTTGTTTCATAATCATATTTTTTTTAAGTTATGTGTTATATGAAAATGTATTAAAAATATATTTAAATGTATTATAATTTAATTATAATATAGTGTACATATAATAGTTATTTATGATCAGTAATTGGATTCATAAAAATTAGAAGAGATAAAAGTAAAAGCTAATAAATTATTTATTCTTTTTTTAAGTATTTATTACATAATTTATATCGTACCTGTTCATCATCATGATTTGTTTGTGTTATCAATTTCGTCTCATATTTGAATGATTTTGTCGAATAATGTCTATTCTTAAATGGACAAAATGCTGTAAAGATACCATAAATGACAATGAAAAATAACATAAGAATTAACAATCCGTTTGGTAAATGATGTATTCTCTGATACATCATGATTTTTTTGTGTCTACTCTTCTCTTAAGGTTTTAATGTTTTACAGTTATGCCAGACAATAATATAACGCCATTTATTTGTTTCAACAAACAATAATATATATATTTTTTTAATTCTACAACCTATATAATATAATCGGAATTAATTTTATTTTTTATTTTTTTTTTCTAAGATAGAAATAAATTGAGTGGAAAATCCTTAAAAATCTGTAGAAAGTGTTTAATTTTTTATATTTAATAAGCACTATTTTATAATATTTAATAACTACTACTAAATATTTCCAATTTTAAAACCAACATTTATAATATATATATTACAGTCATATTGTATATGTTTAAACAACTGTTTCGAAGTTTGAAATGAAAAATTTAAACACAAATGTAGTATAATGTATAGTATATACTATGTAAAGACATAATGTGTAACCTATATCAAATAGATATATTAGAGAGTAATTTATATTTTTTAATGGCATAATAAAATATATGATACACATAAAATATCACATTAGTTTTTAGCTACAGTCAATATCATATTTAATAGGTTTGCATGAAAAATTGTACTAAAATACTATAGATGTTTTAGTTTTTCCAATACATTTATGTAATAGATATTCCACTAAACTTATAAACTGCAGTTATCAGATTTTTTGAATTTTGCTTAATAATATATTAAACGAATGCTTAAAAAATAATGTGTGCCCAGTAAAATTAAAAGTGTCTTACTATTATCGTATATTCTTACTTATACTCTAAATATTGCCGATACTTTTTATAGGATTAATATTGCATTAGACTACATGTCTATAGTATACCAATATTAACCAAACCAACATTATGACCATTATTATTTTTAGTTTTTGTCTGCTATGGATGTATCAATTTATATTTTTATGAAATAATTGTCCAATGAATTGTTGATTTAATTATGATATGATTGCTTCTAATTCTCTGTTTATACATTGGCTTAATTTATTGCGTATTCCAAACTAAAATTTACTTGTAGTGTGATACAGACATATAATACAGTACGAGTATAATATATTTAAGCCATATCATTAGTACAATTATTGAGGATTGAATCATACCGATACCATAAAACACAAAGTAAATGGATCATAAATTATATGACTTTTAACTAATCAGTAATTACCTTATGATAATTTACTTTTCACATAAAAAATACTCATTTCCTATGAATTTTATTATTGATCAACATTAGGTACTTAATATTATTGTTGTTGATCATTTGACTTCATAATTGGTTTTATCTTTGATATTTATTGTTTAATGTAGGTATATATTGTATATCATATATTATATAATGGTGTCATATTATATATATAAACATACACATAATTTAACTTTGTTTAGGTTTCACGTCCGTAGTTGCATTACTTTTCTCATTTAAATAAGATCATTTTAACATGAAAACTAAAGTTTTTTTTAATTCAAACTGTTTATTCTCTTGCTTTGTTGATTTATCAATTGTTTGTCGTATGACTGACATACTTATATACGTTTGCCTCTTACATGTTGGTATAACTTTTGTAATGATATATCGTTTGAGTACACCTAAGTACAAGCTTTTTGTTATCTATTGTATATTTTTTCTTCTTCATGATTCTATAGTTACACCTATCAGTTGAAAATTTGGTGGACATGCTCAATTAACGTTTAATCTGAATACTAATAAATATAATAAGCAACTAAAAAATAAGTAAAAAATTATAACTTACCAAAAGTAATTGATTTAAAAGTGGTGAGTGGAGACTATATTGAATTCCTGTATATTTGCAGGCAAGGGTGCAAATGATATCTTTGTCTGCTCGTTCGCTTTAAACTGAGGAATTTCATGATGTATTTTCTGACATTTGCAAAACTTAAAATAAAATAATATCATATTGTAAAGCATTATTTAAGTGAGAAGTTAAATGTGTCGAATACGAGTATATGTCTATATGGATCTACTATAGTTTCTTAAATTAATAAATTGAAAATGGAAAATGTTGTTCTTCGAGGTGATCAAGCTGATATTTACATCTTAGAATCAAATTCTAATAGTCTTGCGGCAGTGACCACAACTCTTAGCACTGCTTAAGCGTTATGCATAAACTATACAGAATCTTGAATGCGAAAACTATATTTGTGTAATGTTATTGTACATTTTATTCACCGTTTGTAAGATTATAATATTATGATAATATTACAATTCCTTACTATATTAATTTTATAAAATTGCTGTTTGTTATTTATTGATAATAAATAAATATAATATTTATAACTCTACAAAATAATTTTATTATCTATTGATAAATATAGGCACACAATAAAATAATTTATAAATACAACTATACATTTATTTTCAATGCAATTATTACGCAAAATTTATTTATTTATTTGTAACAATTTTTTAACATAAAATCATTAAAAAAAATCCAATTGATGCTTCAGCACCAATTTAAAAGTCCTTTCTAATATTATACTTATAACTATTTATACTTTATAACACTAAACTTAAAGCTAATTTACTATAATATAATTTTAAATAAAATCGAATAGGCGCAAATATCCATGAGAAAATGGCGCTTAAGTAATTCTTTAATAGTCTTTGCACACAAAATGTGTTATTTTTTATATATATTATTAAGTAATATTATATCATATGTATAAATACAAGCACTTGAGGTATATTTTATATACATTTGCGCCTAATAACGTAAATAAAAAAATATCACTTTGTTATCACAGGAGGTATAAAATAATATATTGTGCAATATAGTATTAATAACAATGAAACCTAGGCGTTACAATGTAATACTTAAAAAAATACTACTTAACAAACATTAATAATAATAATACTATGTGTATATATCAATACAATTATCTAAATAATAATATCGCGAATAGTTTGATGCATAACAGTGTTATGGAAAACAATTTTTACATCGGCAAATAAATAAGTTTAATATGTCTATATAATTCAGTCGATATTAAAATATGTATATAGATACATTATAAACATAATAATTGTAGAATTTAAATAATATTATTCCAGCGGAAGACGTTTTTATGACACTCGTATATTATCATATAATAGCACATATAATCACTGAAATCCACTGTAAATTTAAAGTAAATAATATTTCCTATATAATATTATAATATTTGTTGTTTGACAAATTGTTTTCAATTCCAATGAACGAGTATTTGTATTTTTATAATACAACGAATTTGTACTTTTTCGCTTTTTTAAAAGGTTGTACTTAACTACTAAAGTCAATTATGGAATAATATTATATTTATTAAGCATTTAAACATTTCAATTATTGTGAATGTGATACCTATTTGTGTACCGATGGACGTGCAGTAAATTGGAAAAGAGTGATGTGTATATTGACAACAACATAGTCGTACACTCTGGGAAATCAATAATATTATATGTACAAAAAAAAATAAAATAAAAAATGCACCGTTTTCTACAATATTATATGTCACGTGACTGGATGGGGGAGTGGGTAGTCGATTGATTGAGACGCCGTTAACAACCGCGAATCGGATTAAGTAGGATCGACCCACACAACCGCTTTTAGTTGACTTATTTATTTAGTTGACGACAAATGCACATGCGGAGACCGTAAACAGTTCGCATATTATTTTTGTGTCGGGTTGGCAGTGGACAATATCGGTTTCGGCGAAAAAAAATATAATGAATAATAATAAATAGACACGACACCGCAGGTCATACGTCGCGTAACAGTCGAGTCGAAACGATGAGTCGTCTATGCAGGCTGAGGCCCGTCCCGAAAGTTCTTCCGGCGGCCCCTCCGTCGTCTTCGCGAAGCGCTCGACATGCGCACGTGTGGCGGTGGTGGCGACGGCGGTGCCGACGGCTGTTTCCGGACGTTTGGACGCGACGGCGGTGGCGGCTGTGCCGCCTTTCGAGCGGCGCCACCGGGTCGCCAAAAGTCTACGTCCGGCGACGGCGACGAGCCGGCAACGATGCGGCGGCGGCGCCGACGACGCTTACGACCTGTGATGTAGTCGAGCGCTGCGGCCGCCGCTCTAGGTAAACGCTAATCGCCGTTGACTGCCGAGTGCGATTCGCCGACATCAGCGGATGACTCGATGAACCGCCGCCACGGCATAGCGTTGTTGCAGACACCCGGGCCTCGCCACCAGTCGTTGATGTTCCGGTAATGCTTGGCCGGCGCGCCGTCGTCGTGCAGCATGGCGCACAGCCGGCAGAAGAACTTTGTGTCGATAAACTCGCCGGTGCCCTTCCACCGGAAGTACTCGTTGTACAAGTCGTCGTCGGCGTCCAAGCGCCGCAGGTACTCGGCCAATCTCTTGGGTGACTCGTAATCGTCCACGTGCACATACGATCGTTTAGGCGCTAAACGCTCGTAGTCCTCACGGCGCCCGCCCATCACGACCGGCAAAACGTTGTGTCTGCAGCAAAAAATTTCATTATTTTTTTTATTATTTATTCGAACTATAGATATGCACATAATATTTCGTTGTATAATAAGTACAGAATAATAATATGTAATATATTTTCGTATATCTTCCTTTCTATATGTAATTGTATAATATCAGCGATAATAGTGTACGCATAACTCTTGTTTTGTTGAGTTACAAGGGTAGAGAATAGATCTGTGTAAAACATGATATATAATGAAAATTTAAGGTATTTATGAAACCCTATAAAAATAAAGTAGTTGCTTACTAAAATAATTAAACAATAAAACTCCATAATCTCTTTTCTTTTACCAATTTTGTATTTTATTACTTCATATCAGTGATATAGGTATATTGAGTTTTACTATGATCTTCTAGACTCAACCTAAGTGTTGGTAATATCAGACAGACTATAGATGAGTGTAGTAATTTATACTTCATTAAATACATATATTTTCATTATGCATAAATATACATGGTATGTGAAATACGATAAATAAGTACGACCATATATATTCGGGTAATACCTAACAATACTAACAGATCACATCTCTCTCCCCTCTCTCAATTGTATACACCAATATCGCCAATGGTTAGTTGTGATATCGTTCAAAATTACCGCATAAAGTAATAGAAGACGGACAACAAAATACAGATAGTTGTCAATGTTTAGTTCAAAACAAAAGTTTCTAACACTATTTTTTTTTACAAAATTATATTTTTCCACTAATTGTATTTTACATCTTTGCGCATTATACGGTGCATTTGAATGACATAAGAAATTATAATTAGTCACAAAACGTAATTAAGTAAATCATAAATTATTTAGTTGTTGACTTACTGGAGGCCATTAACGAAAAACTTTTCGGTCACGTAATCGAAACAATTTGAATTCTCAAAAGCCAAATAAAATTTGTAATCATGTTCCAACATTTGGAAACACTTATCCGATCTAGGGCACTTGAATTGTCCGCACACGCCATACACATCTACTGATATATATTTGGCCAATTCTCTAGCGTATTGTAATCTACCGTTTTTGGCACCACAGTTTGATACAAACCATGCCACTTGTTTCGTTTTATTAAATGCGTAATTCCGTTCTAATCGTTCAACTTGTGTCACTGACGGATCGTAATACGCCCATCGTTCATATGGCGTGACGATGTCACTATCGTGTCTATATGTCGCTGTCCAGTTGAACACATCGTTGTAAGTGATAAGTTCTGTATGGTATGGTGACTCGAGAAAATATAAAATCCATACCTGCAATGTAAAAAATTGTATACTATTTATACAAATATTTTTTATAATATGATAACTTTATTGTATATAATATAATAATATTATTGTACACCCATATAAATAATTCAAAATGCATTATAAACGTTACTAAAATGTTATGTAGGTAATTACTACCATTGATTGGAAACCGTAAAAGGCTGATTGCGTGATGGAAGACATATAATTTTAACTAATAATTATTGCAGTTAACACGTCTTATATACGCACAATTAATTTTTTGTAGTTGGTTTTAAAGTATAATTAATTGTTGATCTTACTTGTTTACCAGTTTTTCTGTGACCGGGATGTGAAAAATGATCACGAAATAAAATTGCGTCCACGTTTGAAGCTTCTGATTTCTTCGAAGTAATTGTGCATCTATTTACCGGACATTGTTTCGAGATAAATACACTCTGTCCATCGTCTACCATCCAATTACTTAAACCATTGAAAAGTAAAATTGTTTTCATTGGTTCATCGTCGTATCGATAATTAGGCGGTATAAACATTAGTTGGTTTTCAATACGATCATCGGTTTTTTGTTCTTTAGGCCACACCTGTGTAATTCTTTGTCCAGTCTTAATATGTTTTTTAGCTCTGCTTGGGCTTAGTAAGCCATCTGATAAAGTAAAGCCATAACATATTATAATAATTGGTTAAAAAAATTAAAATTATTTGCTTGCTATTAGTTTGGTTCATAGAATTTACATATTTACATTAAACATTATGAACATTTCTATCATTATATAAGTTATGTAATGATGTAATCTCTTTTAGTTTTTACATTTATAAGAAAATTAAATTTTCACCTTTAAAATACCATGGTAATTGTGATTTTGATATTTCATTCGGTTCCATCATTAAAGAACTGTATGTCAAAGATTGAATTGGAGATTCCAAATATTGTAGGTTCTGTAAGTTTAAATTAATTTATATCAATAAACAGACGTATTCCATTTAGCTAGTAAAAAAAAATGTATGGTAGATACTTAAATATTATATTTATCATAAGAAAGAAGACTTTTTTTATACATGTTACAATATTTTATAATATTAATAATATTATTTTCATGATTGATGCTTGAATGATTAATACATTATAGCAGCATACTTTTCTAATAATTTATTGATAGACTACAATTTTTTTAAGATATTTAGTGAAATAAAACAGGAAAATAAAATAAACTAAAAAAAAAGTTATATTTTGATAAAAAAAAAATATGATTGACTAAAAAAGTTCTATTTATATATTTTAATATGTAAATTTCTTTGATAATTATATACTATATAGTAATTAGTATCTTTAAAATGAAAAAAGTTTAGTGAACTATTCTTATGGGTGCAAATCACAAGTATACAACCATATAGTTACACCATTCTTTCCACGATTGTTGTAAGTGTTGTAACTACAGGAAATTGTTCAAACTACCTGTTGTTCGTTGTAATCTAGCTGGTCCTCGACGGGGAGGTGCGGCCGTTCTAAATAATGTTCATCCTTGGCTAGCCAATATGCAGTACGGCCACTGTGTATAACAATGACAAATAATGCTAAAATCAGCAATCCGTACAGCAAACGACGTATCTGCCGACCCGTCATATTTTCTATTATAATCTTAAATAATCGACACTTTTCTGTAACATTGCATTTTATATTATGTTATATATTATATATATATGTAATATGCATGATTAATATTATCCTATTTTCAAATAAAAAAACGATGATATCTATTTTTTAGCTATAATATTATTTTTTATAATACCTATAAAAATATTTACTTACATTTTTTATCTTTTATATACTAACAACCACGCAATGATACATCTAATGTGTTAAGTTATTTATATTTAAAACAAAAAGTAATCGAGAAAAATGAATTCTTAACGTATATACCATTTACATTGCCGTTTAAAATAGTCATTTAGAGGTTCTATTCAGTGTTCGACTGTGTAATATACATAATTAAAATAAGTATATTTGCATTAATATGTATAGTTCGTTTAATGAAGTATGGACTTTTGAAGTGATAAATCACATTTGTATAAATATTAGACAAAAACATACAATACATTATAATGACTAATGAGAAGGTATTTGTTAAATAAAATAGTCAATAAATTTCACTCTAAAAATTTTTTTTCCTAAATTTATGTCAGTAGGTATGGCGGTCTCGTTTATTATGCATTGTTCCTGGTTATTTTTTTTAAATATTCTATGGCATAACGCCAATTCAGCATACGAATAGTGTTCGGAAAATATCATTCTCACTCGAAGACTATAATAACTTGTTTTACATAACTATACATAACTCATCAATACAAACAAAAAAAAAAATAATTAAAAATATATATCTATAATTAAAATGTATAATGTTATATTTCTACTTGAAATTACGTTAAGAGATAACATTATGTTTTTATAAATATATATTATAAATAAACACATAAAAAACAACAAAATTGCTTAAAACTGTATCACTGAGAAATTAAAAACGATTATTATCACTGTTAAATTCATATTGCAACATACAATATACATATAACTGTAAAAATTGGGAGTGGTTTGATATTTTTTATCAAATGTTTGAAGGTTATTAGTGTTATGCATTATGAATTTTATTGACTTATCTAGAATAAAAATATAAATATAAAATTAAAACAATATATTTATTCATGGCAATTAATGGTTATTTTTATAAAATATCCGTTTTATCAAACATTTATTAAGAATCCCGAAATGTATAGAAAAATAATTCTACATTATAAATGTATTTACTATAGTAAAAAATAAAATATATGAAAGAGTATGAAAAAATTATAAAAATAACATCTATTATAACTTATGGGTATACTATGATATAAATTATTAAAATATTAAAAGCTAATATTGTATCAATAAATAAAAATAAACATTTTCGCAGTATGACATCACTTATATTATATTTTTAATAAAAAGAGTAGAAACTGATAAGTTATTGCTAATAATGTAGATAATAAATAAATGATTTGTTAATTAATATATTTAAATATTTAATATAGAATTTAAAAGTGGGAAAGTAGGAACCTAACCGTTGTGCTGTAAAGTATAACTCGAGTGTACTTATTTTATTGAGTAGGTCATTATAATAGATGTTTTGAGATTAATGATTTATTGTGGGCGATTGTAAACTCCGCCAGAATATTGGTTAAGATAAAAAGGTAATAAAAGGTCTAATGTAAACTCCGCCAGCTTTTTTTACACTAATGGAGTAATACAAGACTTAGAATATTTACAAATTGTATCACATCATTTTAGTTTACATACTTGACATAACTATATATTTTTGGATTATTAGATATAGCGATTATTTATTACGATTTTTTTACCATGATTTAAATATTTAATGTGAACGATATGATATTCTATTATATTATAATTTTCTTTTAATAATATATCATATTAATTTTATACTACTGCTTAATTTTTTCCACTGGCGGATTTTACATTCATCCAATTTTACCTGTTTTTTTTTTCTGGCGGAGTTTACATGGGCCCTTTATCATTACATACGAAAAATAATTCTGAGTGAAGATGATTTTTAATACTTACCTATAATGTTATTAAAGTATTAAGTAAATCAATTGTCATATTAGTAATACAGTAATACAAATATTGATTTGTCAAAAAGGTTAATTATATAATCAGGTAATTATATAATAATTTACATTAAAAGTTTTCATTACCCACGAATAACATTTTTAAATTATAACAGAATCATCATTCTTTGTTTAAATATCCAATTTAATAAAAATTTTAACTTAAAATATCTATAAAAAAACGTATTTCAATATTTTTTTTAGATTTATTGGTGACAATTTATAAGGACTTTGTATTCAAATTTTAAGCCTTAGCAATAAAAATTGACTACTTCGTACATTTTTACTAAAACATAATTTGAAAATTACCACGATTTTAAAATTACTATAAAAAAATATTATAAATATATATTTTTTAATTGATATATAATTAACTTATGATGAATCTTGTATTCAATTTACAATTTTTTATCATCCATATTTATAAAAAAAAATCATATATATCAAACATCTATAAATAGTTCAAATATATAGAGATAAAATATTTTGAATATTTTATCATGTATAAAAATGTTCATGTTTATATAATTTTGAAATTTTAAATATTTTTGTTATTTATTAATAATTTTAATTTTACTGGTGAATATCCAATGTTAAAAAAATTGAACTTTAAATAACGCTTATAAAAAGTGAATGTTACTTTCCGGAAACTTTTTTTGTTATTGATGCAGATTTAAATTATATAAAATTATATTTATGTGTATATATGTATCATAATTTCTTTTAAATAATTTAAAAATAAATTATGTTTCTAGTTTCTACAATATTTATAAACATAAAATACTAATCAATTGATATTAATTAGTAATTACCTACCATTAATTTTAAATAAATCTTAACCCTCAAACCTTTAATTCAACATTGGGTGTACATACTTTTATCTTTATATAACATAGACACAGTTTAACGATTAATCTGAAATCGTTAGTTTAAATTTCGATTTATAATTACTTTAATATGTATAATATAATGATATGATAAAACAACTTCTCAACATAGTTTTAAAAAATCATCTGTGTAACAATATACAATAGAAAATGTAATTTGTATTTGAAAAAGGTTTGTATCTTATAAAGACAGAACTTACTTATGGTACGAAGAATAAGTATTTGTAAACATAGTCAAAATGTAGATATAGGTACGTACTTAAAAATTACAAAAATTAGAATTTGAACGAATGAATTGTTAAAGAATAAAAGGGAATGATTATGCTTGGTGAGTTTACTCTGTATACATAAATTTATTATACGGAATTAATTAACCATTATATCGTTTCTCGGCCTATCGGCTAAGATCAAAGTGTCAATTAACCATGAACTTCATTATTTCGAATCTTTTATTTACATCTTATATTTTAGTCATAAAATTCGGTAATTCTATCTTTATTGTTTCCATAATTTATTTTAATAAGCTTGCGTCGAAAAGAATCATTATATATTGATGCGTGGAGAATAATTTAAATTATTTATACTTAATTTAATTATTTATCATTGGAATAATATGATTAAAAAAGAACCTATGAAATAAATTATTCTTACTTTTCATTTATTTTTTATTTTTTACCGGCATTTTTGAAAATGTTTAATCTTTATGATTATTTTAATTTTACCAATAATTTTAAATTCATAAATGTTTCTACTTGGTATCTAATTCCTTTTAATAAAGTCGCCTAATTAAAATATAAATCATACTTATTGTAAAATAAAACTTAGAGATTATGTTTTCCAATAAATAAAAAAACTTTTAAATCTTCGATAGTAAGCAGTTAGTCTTTAGTAATTTATAAAATTTATCCTAGGGAAATTCTCCTGATTTTATTTCCATAATATAAATCATACCTAAATATTATAAAACTATAACCCTGTTCGACTGTTCCTTTCGCAAACATTGCGTATATTTAAATTCAAACAGATTTAAGATATATTATTATGTATTTATATGCTACTATAAATAAATATAAATCTATAGAAGTGAACTAAATTAACCAGCAAGCTCATACGCTTAAGTGAGCGTAAAAAATATAAATAATAATTGATATAAATGGCATGCCGACCAGTTGCTCTTAAAAGTACATGCTCAAAGTGTTTCTACTATCGCAATTAGGATGGCCCGATAATATAACAAATAATAGTGCTATTTCTCATAAGATACCGAATTAATGTTTTTATTAATGTTAAAACACAAAATATTAGTGTTGGAATTATCCAAATACTCAGGTTTTATAAAAATCAGGATACAAATTAATTCAGATATCCGCAATCCGAATATATTCAAATATTCGGATAACCATATTATTTGGATATATTCAGATAATCGTATTACTCGCATACAATCGGATATTATACCTACTATTCAGATATTGCAATGCGTAAATCCCAGTCTCATAATAACTAAAATATTTGGATATCACATTCTGGCTATTCAAATATTTAAAAAAAACCCGAAAATATGTCTTAACACAAATACAGATATAATATTAAAATACCGTATTTATATAGTAGTGACTGATGAGAAATTATTATGTATTAACAGTAGATGAAATATAAGGGCCGTTGTGTTTGAAAAACCAGTGCAAATACATTTATAATAATAGTATGTTATAGTGTCGTGTAATTAATAACTATTAGCACTATACCTTGTATAGCTAGAAAACTCACGTGAAATTATATTATTATAAGTTATGATAATAATAAATAGGGCACGGGCTCTTATATAATAAAAAATTCATAATGTGTAAATATCTATGTTGCTATTTTTTGCCAAAATATATTATTAATACCTGACATATTTAATAAAAAGTTTTTACCTATTTAATATTAGTTTAAAAATGTTAGTTAATAATTTATTATATTAACTGGAAAAATAATATACATCGATAGAAAAACAAACAATTATTCAAAATTATTATGCGGCAACTAGTAATAATGAATTAAGCAAGTTTTATTTTACCTGGAATGTTATAAAACGTGCTCGGGTTTAATCAAATATACTAAAATATTTACATTAAATAATAAGTTACGAATTTGAATAAAAAATCCACGCCTTAAATATTAATAATAATATTTCGGTACGGGTACGACATAATCGCACTTAATGTGAGGTCCTCGCATTTAATAAGCGTGTTACAAAGCGACTTATTGCGTTCAGAATTCGAAGGGAAAACGTTTCGTCGGCATAATAACACTATAATAATTGTATTAAACTATACATTAAACGCCTAATCGCGCGATCGCATCTCTGAACGCGAAAATAAATACCTCGAAAAATTCTCCGGATTGTCCGTTTTTTTTCATTTTTCTCATCTCGTCCGAGCAGTCCGCACACAAGTAGTCGGACGGTACCACATAGACGTAATATTATTATTATTATTTTTATTACTATCATCGTTGTACGGCGCAATAGTCGAACCGGGTCCGAGATGAGCGTCCGGCCGGAAATCCATGGCCGCGAAGAATCACGCAAGTGCCACTGTCGGTCGGCGCGGCCGTCGGTGGTGGTGATGCTGTCCGCCGTCGCTGGTGCTGCAACCGACGCGCGGTCGTCCCCGTGAACGTCGTCGCCGTGACCGTGGTGCGCTTCGGTTCGCTTTGCGTGTGCGTGTGCTGTGCGGCGGCGGCAGTGGACGACGACGACGACGACGACGACAACAACAACGTCGATGCACGCGCACACGCACGCGAGCGTCGGCGGGGCAGCGGTGGGAAGAAAGTTTCGCGCGCGCAGGGACGACGGCGGATAACGCGCGGGCGCCACTCGTCCAGGGCAAAATCTATAAGGGCCTCCACACCGCCACCATACAGCCACCCTACAATATAATCGCAGCCGCCACTCCGCAGAACACCACCTCCCCCCCGCGCCGGACCGTCGCCGTCTTCCCTCGCAGCGGTATCCAGCCGGCGGCGGCCCATGCGCAGTACGTGCCGCTCCGACTGGATTTAAACGTCGAAAATGAGTTACCGCGAAACTCGCGATTCCGCCGCGCACCGCCGTTTTTACGATATTATTTTATTTTTATTTATCGCGTATTGTGTATAATGGTGACGTCATGCGGGCGCGTGGCACGGCGGCGTTCGGTTTACAACAAAACTCCTTCGAGCCCGTCCCCGTTGGCCGCACGCCGTTTTATTAATATATAATATCGAATAGATACGGTAATATGTGTTGGGAAATCGAAAATAATTATGATTTTGATTTTAAACGTCTCGTTTAAGGCCCACACCGGCTGACGAGACGCAACGCGTTGGTGCTAAGAAATTTTGTTTTTTGTTTGCACGGTACAATTTACATTTATTTACTATTAAATTTCTGTGTTTTAAAAAATAATCGAAAAGGTACATCCTGTTCGCCTTAAAAGATTACACTACAAAGTACTATTATAATGATTGTTTGCATTTTAAAATCTATTGCTTACGAATCAATATTTTGATTAAAATATGGTAAACGTTTAACAGTTAAACAAATAATAATTCTAACAAATCCATTATTATACATCACAATAACACACGTAGGTATATTTACATATTTGTATCATATTGTTAAAAATCGAAATCACGTTCGGTAAAACTTGTACAGCTAACCGCTTTTGCCTATACCTTATAAATTGGAAATCAATGTGATTTGTTGAGACTTTAAGAGTCGTTTTTTTTGGATATGAGATGCAGATTATTACACCTATTGGTTTTTATAAGTATTATTTAAAGCATAATTATCCTAAGAAGCGTTGAGATGGCATTCAAAGTCATTTTATTTTTATTTTTTAGTATAATTCCGCATCGTATAGGCACAATTTTATTCTTTGCCTATGTAAATTTGTATATTATTATATCATATCCATACAAAACCTACAGTTTAAATAATGATAATGAAATGATATATTAGATGAATAAATGAAACTATAAATTTTTCTTAAAAAAAAAAATGGTTTTATTCAATTTGGATTTTATACGATAATAAAAGTTGAAACGATTTTTAATAGCCAATAAAAAATGAAAATAAATAAATATACCATTTTAAATTACATTTTATTCGTTTAATATAGAATTACTCATACTATGTTGATTTTTCATCACAAAATTTACTTCGAAAATCTTGGAATTAGTAATATTGATATAATATAACTATGATGGTTATACATTTTTAGGATAAGCCAAGGGTTTGTATATGTTGGAACTTTGAAATAAAAATATCATTAAAATTAATTATTAATATTTTTCACCGTAGTAAAAACCTAATAAAATATATTAATATTATTTTTAAAAAGACATTGAACAGTTAATAAAATGTTGCTTTGTTTGTAAAAATTCATAAAATTATATTAAGTAAACTATATTATAAACATATAAGATACCAAATAATAATATCATCTAATACATTACATATAATAAACATTGTAAATCTACATCATTACTAATTATGTATCATACATTAAAGACATATGGTATTAATAAATAACATAAAATATATAATACATTTATATTCACCTAATATACTATAAAATGTATATAATATACTATTTATTATATGTATGTTATTTTTTATTTTACAGTTTGAAAGCAGTATAATCTAATATAATTATAGTCTTTTAAAAATGCTTAGAAAGTTTTTTTTTATCAATTACTATTTAGTTTTATTTTATCATTTAATGTTGTATATTATATTTTAAATCTATGGAGAAAATTTAAAATTTTTCAAGTTTAATAAATTAAAAATGTTCAAGGATGAACATTTAAATTTAAAAAATATATTTGATTAAATTATTATTTTTTTTTTAACACTAAAAAGGTTTTGAACCTAAGATCTATGATATTTATCACTTATAACTTATAACTTACAATCTAAAATGTATAGTATTAAAAACACTTTACGAGTAAATAGATATGAGTATATTATATAAACGTAAAATATCATATTATATACGAGTATTTTTAAATTAATTAATTTATAAATAGTACACATAAACAATCTTTTTAAGGTTACAGCCTATTCTACATTTTTTTTAGTTTTACTAAATTTTAAAATTAATTATGCAAGTAATAACCATAGTCCTACTCATTATTATATAAACCACTAATATGAGTATAATATTGTTAAAGTGTATAATGAATACCGAATTATTAATCCATACTACTCATATTTTTAAAACGAGAGTTTTAAATTATGCATACTATAATAATAGTATAATAGAGCATTACCTATAACCATTAGTATAATACAGTAGATTCTTATTATGTTGAACCTCGCTATCTCTTTTCTTTATCTTGAACTATATTGAAATCCCCTTGAAACTACCATTGCACTTAATAGCGATTTGCTCTCGAGATAACTTGAAATAAAATTAATCATTTTTTGTTATCTTGAATACACAAATAATTTTTTTATTGCGTTAAAAACAAAAAACTAAATATTACATTCAGTACCTATAGTGATCGTGATTTCATGCGTTGGTATTCAATAATTGTAATCATTTGTATAAAATATAGCGAAATGGAAAATAAGCGTAAATTAAATGACTTAACAATTAATTTTTTCATTCTTACAAAAACAAAAGTAATATTAAACAAACTGTAATGATATATATATACTGTAACTCTAAATAAATAAATGTATTCATTATTGTAATTTATTGATATGTATGTAGTATTAATACTCTCAAATTATGCATTTTAAGCATTCAAATTTTTTACCAATTTTTAAGAATTTTATTAAATTTCGATATCGAGACATAACGAGAATTTACACTAATTACAAACTGTTAATAATAATTATTATTTATATCTAATATAGTAAGTAAAAATTAAGTGGGTCGATTGCTCAATGATGAAACCCTACAACAGCAATACTTCAGAAAAATAAATTGTCTATAAATTAAATATCGTTTAAACTGTCTTAGTGTTTCATTATTTTTGTTTAAAAAACACGTGGTATTTTTTTAATAAGTTGTAAGAATTTAAATAAAAAGAATTTATTACTTCATTCTAATTAAATGTTACTGTCTACTAGTATTATTTGTTAAAATATTGCATATTATTATTTTTTAAATTTTTTATATAAGATGATTTTACAATTTGTATCTCTGCATGGTTTAATAATTAAACACATCTTAAGAATAATAATGCATTAAAATAAACAACATTAACAGCAAATTGTTTGCTGTTAATAAAATAATATTTAAAAGTTCTGTTTATACTTTCATTAGCTTTCTATAAAAACTATTCTTCAATTCTAAAATAAATATCCTTCATTCATGAGACTCTTATAATCTTTTTAATTGTTACCGTTAAAGTTCTATGCTATTGGAGCAGAATTTATTGAACCATTAGTGTTAGCATAAAAATATGATTTATTTCTATTATATTCACAATATTTGTAATAAAATCATGCTTAGGTTTTGATCAATATTCAAGATAGCCGTTAGGTTATTTATTTTCAATAACTAAAAAGGTAATATGCTATAGTTAACATATGTATAAGAAACTTGAACAATTGCAACGTAAATAAAGTCCATGATATACAATTTTTTGGTATGCATGTCTATCTATTTCTATTAATAATTTAAAATATATGAAAATGATTAAAAACCTAAAAATAAAGTAATTTTTTCAATTAAGCGGAACAACTGAGTCACACAATCACAAAATTAATTTTTGTAAATGTTTAAAATGTTTTTAATAACTATGAAATATTTAACCCAAGTATAGCATGTATGTATTTTCTGTCTTTACATCATTATCTAATTAAATCGCTATATTAATGACGTATTATATTTAGATAATTAGCTTTCACTCTATAAAAAAAATGTACTTACCTATAAAATAGCCAATCAGAATGCTGCCCATTTTTTTAATCTAATGTGATTCCGGGCTATAACTTTATGTAGAATGGAAGTTTATTTTTTAAAAATAATCTAAATATTATATTATATTTTTTTGGCTCATCAGTGCACATCCAGCCCAGTGTTGATGCAACAAGGTTATTCCAATTTTCTGAGGCAATTTTCTCAAAGCTAAAATGTAGTGGTTGATATCTAGTGAGTGCTGATAAAATATTGAGTATTTAAACATTTTGTATTTATACAGTATATAATATAGTTAAACTATATTAGAATTTTAAGAATAATTTATATTATTTTGTAACAAACGTATAGTTATTTTATCAATAAAAATAATAATAACTATATCGATATGTATGTTTAGTAAATTATTTATAAAGAGCGATTTAAATATATTAACATGTTTTGAAAAATATAATAACAAAATGAGAATAGGTAGGAACTAAGCTGTATGTGTCTAAAAATAAATATTAATATAATATTTGTCTTGAATGATAGTCCGGAGACTTGGAATCAAAATTAAAAATAAATTAAGCTAACCTTACCGGTATTTGAACTAGACATTTTTCAAAATATTGGAATCAGAATATGGAATGCTGGAACCCTTTTTTTCAATTCACTTAAGAACCTAAATCAGAACTATTTCCATTATTTTTTGGTAGAGAATTGATCGGTTTATTTTCATTCTAATATAATTTAGCTGTTATATTTATTTAGGTAATAATAATTTAGTCGATGAATTTTACTGTAAATGTATACTCATTAATCATTATACATCTAAGGCTTTAAATAGTGAAACAAGAATCAGATCCTTTATTCTGTAGTTACTATTTTTATAAAAATATAATGAGAACTCAGTAGAATACATTTGCCACGAAATCATATATTTTGTGGAGAGACCCTGCAGTATTGAACAAATAAAATATATGGGTGGTGTAATTAAAATTGTTGTCTCAGTAACAACTAACAATAACGTTTTCTCCGTCATTGACAAAGCCTAATTCCCATATAGCAAAATAATAAGAAAAATAAAAAATAATTATTTATACATTATAATATAGGTACCTATATAAGTGTTCAGTTATTCATCGGCCATAGTAGTCAGAACTAGAATCTGCAACATTAATTAACTAATATATATATTCTAATAACACTATATTTAAGAGTATCTAAAGTTTAATTGTAAAATATTATATAAAACTATAAAAGTATTAAATCAACAGTTAATACAACACGGAAACATTATGACAACGTATGGACTATTACGATATTCTTTTAAATAAAATATAAGGCTGTTTTAAAATTATCTAAATAGATTAAACATAACAGTACTTATTTATTGATCATATTGTATTCCCGTAAAATTGATTCAAATAAATATTTACATTAACATATTGTATTATATTGTCCGTAATTAAATAGCTCAGTCCAAAATTCAGAGCACAGAACTATATGTTCCCATTATATAATATTATAGTGATAAAAAATAAAAAAACTTAACCAAAAAACAGTATATTTAGTATAATTTTATCAAATTAATAAAGATCCTAAACGTTTACTGCAGCAACTTGAATTAAACTTTATACGATTTAAACAAATCATTTTAGATTCTGAACGGAATGATGAATGTATTGATTTTACAATGATTTGTGTTTTTTTTGTGTCTGTCATCACGTTTTGGAGTAGAAATAATGCTTTGATTTTTGACTTCAGCCCCTCTTTGAAACGGAAATTTTATCTAGTTGGTACTTTGGGAGATCAAACTAAAAAATGTTCAGTAGTTTTCAAAAGCGTCAAGAAAAACTCTAAAAAAATAACAAAAAACCGGGAAAATTTACGCATAACAATTTTCGACAAAATCGATTTTTTTATTTTGCTGTAATTTAAAAACAAATCATTATAAATATTTGAAATTGTCACCAAATATTTATATTAGCATTATCTATTTATGATTAAATTTTCAAAATATTTTAACTTTTTTTAAACTATTTATAGATAATTACATTTTTTGATTTTTCTAAGTTTGTTTTTTTTTGAAATGCCGATAAAAATAATTTGGCAATCCAATCTTGTATTAAATCTTTAAAATTTAATACAAGGTTAATTAAAAGTTTTACTTATCGCAGTAAAAAAAAATCAAAAATCATTAATCACAGTTTTTGTTTATAAGCATTTAAAGTTCAAATGTTTACGAAATATGTCAAAATTATGAAAATTTCCAAAAAATTTTGGAGTTGAAAATTCATAACATTTTGATGATTTATACCTAAAGTTGAAAAACCCAATAATAGGTTCTCTATAACTTTTTCTTCAAATAACTGTAAAAAAAAAAATCAATAGTCAATATAGAAAAAATTGTATGAGCGTATGAAATTTAATTTTTTATGAAATCGCGTAAAATAAAGATATATTACAATTTAAATATATAGGTAACAATATAATATATCCTAGACTGACAAATCATCTCCGTTTAGAACTGTTTTTCGTATACAATGATAACCTGTCATTGCATTCAAATTTAACACATCCATTATTGTGACCTATTCTCCATCTCTACTATACAGCGGAGCGATATCCACTTGCCAACACTTTTTATCGTATTAATTATATATATAATTTTATTAAGTATATCTATTTTGTATATTGTTATGAAAAAAATACAATTAAAAATCTACCCACACAAAAAATAAAATTTAGCGATTATTATAGTTATTTAAATTAATTTTAAGTTATTTATTTCATCCAATCTCGTATACATAATATCTTAATTAAACAATAAAAACCTTTACAAATTACAAATATTTTTCAAAAAAAAAAAATTTTGGAATATAATTTTTTTTTAAATCTTGATTTATAAATTTGTAAAATTTCTTACTAAGACTCACATGTACATTTAACCGATTTTAACTCATATCATTTCCGAGATCTTCTTGTTGTTACGTTAATTATACTTAAAACTTAAAAGATGTAAGTATATGAATTACCTATAAATATTTGACTATAGAAGTATAAGAATCTTAAAAAATTTACTTCATAATTAATATCTATAGGTACAGATAAACATAAGTATTCATTATGGTGCTAGCACTTACCGAGGTGGTGTATATATTATACATGTTATGAATCGAATTGATTTTAACAATTCATAACAATTTAAATGAGTCCCCTTTGTTTTAGGTAAAGTGTATAAAAAGAACTATAGTGTAAATGAAAACTATTCAAGCTACGTATTCCAGCAAACACTCGACGGCTCGAAATGTTTCCCTAGTATGTATACAATGCACCCTTCGTCTGTTATATTGTTGTTGATTTATTCTCTTTATGATGATTGGAGAAAAAGTGCTTTATGTTAGATGTGGGGTTGTATGAACACATGCCCTACTATAGTTGTTGTTTTCATAGAATTTATAATAAAACGAGAATAATGTATGTAATATAAAATAGGGAATTCTCAGTGTTTAATTTAAAATTGTTTATGTATTTTATGACTATGATAAAATTATATACTTATAAAGAATATTAAATGGTTTGCTATAGTCTATTATTAGGTATGTATTTTTTATAATTACAGATATTTTAATAATTTAAATCATAATCGTGTGGATATATGGTAATATTGACGGCAATGAAAGGAAGGAAATCCAAAATTAACTTTACATAAAAATTCTAGTTTATTAATAACTCCCCGACTAAGTCCGTTAATAAAATATGAATGGTAAATTTGCACGAGTTCGTCTATCAGATAAGGGACTCGAGAACTCAGGTGAGCTAATGCTATAGTCTGTAGGTGTTGATTAATCCTTAGTACAGATCCATAAACATAATTAAAAAATGTACGTTGAATAAGTTCATTTATAATTCCAATTTCTAAGCATATACTCGTATTTATGCGCTATAAATAATTGATCCCGAAGATCAACACCATGTTCATTGTTCATTATAGAACAAATACAATACACGGCTCATAATTTACGCGGGAAATACACAACGCTTTTTTTCGGACCTTATGTGATAAAAATCATAATTATATGAGTTTATGAGATTTGTTTCGCCGATATACCACTAACCTGCACAATACTTTGCACTCTCGCGAACAGTGATGCGAAAACGGTTGATCGAGAAACACACGATGCGGCAGAAATAGAGAGAACGGTCAATGCTCAATAACTATGGTTTTTCTTTAAAACGTACGAATCAACTATTGTCTATTACAATTATCCGTTTGTACATAACGTAAACCTCTTTGATGGCGGATAAACAATTCAATAAGGTTTGTTTAAGAATTCTATATGAAATGATTTTAATTATATTGTTGAATAAAATGTACCAAATTACAGACCGTGTGGAAAATAATTTTACTATATACCTAATCAACTTTTGTATAGATACACTACTGTAACAAATTAAATTGTTATCATAATATGTGTATAACATTTAGTTAGATGCAAGTTAAATTATTTAATCTATATTCATTCATTAAATCTTAAATTGTACAAATTGATTATTAAAATACCAATAGGTTGTCATTAGAAAGTACCTATATTAATTAATATTACACAAGTATTAATAAATAATATATTTACCATTATAGCAGTCAATAAATAAATACTTATTACTATTAAATAAATATTTTTTTTTACAATTTATACATACGAGGTATAACAAATAAGTCTGATGACAAATTTGACAATACATTTGAGATTAGAATAAAAAAGTGCTCCAAGCGGTGCCACTTGACAAATTTAAGTTAATATTATAATGCTTTTAGCAGGTCCTAGGGTAATCACCTTTTTAATTTAATTAATGAATTAGAATATGAGTGGAGTTTTAAGTATAATTTTGATGTAATCAAATTTGGCCAGGTCGTTGATGGTTGGTAGATTCAGGTCTTTGTGGAAATTGTTGTTGGTTACATACCGAAGAGCAGAGATTATTAAGCGAAAGCAAATATATTGATTTTATTTTTTTAAATAAATACTTAGAACTCTTTATTGTTTAAAAATAATTTTAATAAGTTATCTTCCACATATTTTAATTTTTAATATTTTAAATTTAAAAAGCGAGGACAACTTTGGATTACAGAGGAAAAACTGTAATCATGTTAATAACTGTACGAAATTGGAAATTTTAATTATAAAATAGATATACAACGAACAATAATAAGATAATCGCTAAACTAATTTTCGAAAATGTATGATTCGTGGGTAAATTAATATTACTTTATACACAGATAAGGTACCTACATAGTGGCATAATTGGGGGTCGCAAATGCCCTCACGGGTTTGTGCATCCTGAGTAATTTTTGTAACCCCTAATATTTTGTCCAAATTACACCACTGTATCCACATCTATGATGGTAACCTAACATTGGCTAAGTAATATTTTAAAACATCATACCTAATGAAAAAATGTATAGTATGTGTACAACTGCCATCGTATGTATTGATTTAAAATGGTTATTGACATGATTATTGACGTGTGTGTTTGTAGAACTTTTAAAGTAATAAGAAGAAATAGCTACTTGCGAAGAAAATCTGTTAGACATGGACAATGTTATTAAATTATCCGATGGACAGTTCACTATTTGACAATAGTTCTGTTGTGAGCCCTCACGAGTAACAGCGCTGTCATTGCAAAACTGGTTGTTAGAATAAACATTGTGCCAGTCGCGGAGATGAAAAGATGTAATAGTGAATGTCATGGAAGTACAACTTGTACAAATAAATAAATTATAATAATAACAACACATTGTTGCTCTTTTTAAAAATTCCTACATAATTTTTCAATAAATTTTATTTGAGATTCAGGTGCATATATGTGTTATAAAACAATACTTACCCGTGTAGATTATTCACTAGAAAATAATGATAATTTCCACATTTGTATGTAAATAATGACCGACAAGTAACGCTATTTTTTTTTAACGTCATTTACCGTAACATAAACATTATGAATAAAAAAAATATGATTATTAAAAACAAAAACTGCTTCCGTATATTTGAAGGGAAAGATGAAAATTAATTAATCAACGTTAATATAAATATGTATTTTTATTATAATGATTATAAAAACACACACAAACACAAATGTATAGTTTATATAATACATAATTATATATGAATAAATTATCAAGGTTTAAAAAATATATAATACGATATGTCTAACTTTATAGCAGTACGATAAAATAAATATTTTTATTTTATAATATTAATTATTATTTAATATAACTATGCAGGTACTATATATTAAGGTTAATATAATATATAAAAACATCAACAATTTCTATCTCGTAGAATAAAATTTGCGTTGCTGGGTGTCAAAAGAAATTCAAATTCAGTTTTCAGTTGTCCCTTAAAGTCGATATGAAATTGTTTGACCATCTTTAAAATAGAATTAAAATTTATTAGTTGTTATTTTTAACTCGGTGTATACGTTCTTTGCTAACCTTTGCTAAGACAATTTGAAGTTCTAGTTCTATAAATCGCTTCCCCGGACACATTCGTTTGCCACAACCGAACGGTGCGACCAAGAACGGTGATCTTTTCGTCAAATCGTCTAACCACCTTTCCGGTTTGTACGAAGTCGCGTCTATGAAATTTTTATCGTCCAAGCACGCTAACCCCGTATGCAATAACACAACAGTCTAAAATAAAAAAATATAAAGTATTCATGTATAATATAATAAATGTTACAATAATATATTACTCCTGGCGGTAATCGGTAATTTTCATATTTGACTTCCGATTCCAAAACTCTTGCAATACACGGAGCAGTGGGTAGAAGTCTGAAGAACGCAAAACAAATCAATAATCGTCCATGATCAATTAATTTATATAATATTTTTAACACGATTTTACCTGTGAGCTTCGGATATACACGCGTGCAAATATGTGGCTTTGTATAAATGTTCAGCAGTAATAGGTGTACCTGCCGGAGCCAATAGTGATATTTCGTTGTATATCTTTTCTTGCACATCCGGATGTTTGGCGACCAAGTACAATAAAAACACCAGGGTGTTTCCCAGCTACAAAACGTACGTACAAAACTTGATTAGATTTTTACAATTATTGATTCACTTGGTATGAATTGTCGTCAGTATAAACAAATGTAAATGCATAAAGCGCCACTTTTTAAATTCGTTTAAGGGCACGGGGATTTTTAAATATAGACAACATATTTTAAGAATATTAACTATATTTAAATATATGAAGTTATACATCTATACATCAAACGTATAAAAAATATTAATATTATGATTGTTAAGAATATTTTTCAAAATGTTCGCATTACAACTCAGAAAACTAAAGATAATGCTTTAATTATTTATAATAAGTAGGGCTCGGGTTTTAAAGCACAATAAATAACAAAAACCACATACAATTATTTGAAATAAACAAAAAAATACACATTTATTTTAAAAATAAATAGGAAGTAAAGCAAGTCACATGTATACGTTTTGGATAAAGTGCTTTTATACAATCGCCAGCTGTGTGAATAACAAACATATTACTTTAATTTTGTGGTCGTAATGTCCCCATTATATCATTTACAATAATATGGCGTACAGAGTCCGTGGTTTCGTCTATAGATAATAGATATTCATATTTTCTGATCAGTTGTTGTATCACGAATTTTTGCCAGTATATTTAGCAGCATGAATCAAAATATCTTTGTTTTAATTATATTATTATTATAATTTATAGCGCAATAAACATATTAAAATGCCACAGCTGGAATAATTACAAGAGAGTAAAAATAAATAGCTGATTTGGTAGGTATCAAAATTACATAAAACAAATTTATTTATAAAAATTAGAATTCTATCTCATATTATATAAAAAGGAGCATATTATACTTTAAAATCCAAACCCTAATTATATTTAGTTTCGAACATGCAATTTTCCTGTTTGATGTGTTTATAAATTCATATAGCAGTTGTAGTATTTGCTGAAAGTCGATATGAACAAACAGTTTTTATTATTTTCGGTATTTACTAGTTGTGGTAAAAATTAAAAATTACGTACTAGTTGCGGTCAACCAACAAAAAAGGTTACCTACTAATTGCGGTCACTCGACAAAAATGTTACTTACTGATTGCGGTCATTCAATTATTGATCTCGGCGAAATTCAAAAGCGCAAAACGTCTATTTTTTGATAGACCAAAACTGTAGATTCATTTTGCGCTTTTATACCTCATTAATAGGTTAAAATAGCAAAAATAAATAAATATTTTTTAATTATATAGTATTTTCATATTTCAAAATAACAGTGATCGAGCTCAGCTGAAGTTTAACATTATAATTATCGTATCATATTTTATCGTAACGATTGATAATTGTTTAATATAACTACACAGTATAAACTTATATCAAATGACATTTGATAGCTCTAAAGTTAACTCCAATATTAAATCATAGAACTTGTACATAGAAAAATATTTTTCTGATTAAACTACTTAAAAATTATAAAAATTTTATTTTTTTATTTTTTTATTACTTTTCAAATTTTAAATTTATTTTTTTAGATACTCATTATAATTATACCAATAACTAGGTAATAATATACAATTTTAATTCTAAATTTTTAACTTATTTTAATATCACTGTAAAAGCTTAAAGTTTAGTCTTTGCCATGACCGCAACTCACATATTACCTACAATTGGCGTGACTGCTACTGTTATATGTGCTTATCTCAAAAATCAATGATTACCGCAATTAGTATGCAGCTATTTTTTTTAAATACCGTATATACATTACGTGTCTTCATAAAAAACCATGATAGTAATGATAATCAAGAAAAGTTACAATTGTTTGTTAGAAATTAAGTCATCTATTAAATTAATTAAAAAAAAATTGTAAGGAGTGACACCCACATCCCCAATTATTGTTATTGACACCCAAATAAAAATGATTACTTATATACATAATGTATGATACATTACATAGGTAATTTACATTAAAATATTCAATAATTATTATATGAATCAAACTATTAAATATATGGAGTAACTAATAAACACACATATCTGTAATAAAATGTTATATAGCTAGGTCATTCTTTTTTTATATTTTATAAAGAAAATTAACAATTTGTATAGTTTGTATTTATATTACCTATCAAAAATACTGTACCGCAAAATCAAAATTTTAAATATATATTTTTTTGAAATAACTTGTATTAAATTTAATTTCAAAATCATAGAAAAAATTGTATTTTCTTGATGGTGATTCAATTTGGGAGAACTTGACTTAGTTTTCGAAGGTTTAAATTCTCCAAACTTTCCCCACCTTTATTTGCGACAATGGTAATACTATAAATATTTTTAATTGGCGATAAACGGAAAAATCAATGTTAAGTGGAAAACATTTTCATTCATACTTTTCGTCTTAAAATGAGCAGTTTAAAAAAAAATTAAATAATATAAATATTATGGATATATAATATGTATACAATTTAATTATAACCAATGACTGTTAGACGTATTAAAATCATAATAATTGAAATATACAGTATTTTATTGTACTTAGATCTTTTTCTACCTTTTCATTCCTGGAGAATTTACATGTATTTTTCACGGCTCGAGTTACACTGGTTTAACACTATAATATATAGTTTTTGTTTTACCGTTTGTTAGAATTCTAGTATTATATTCTTTATTATTAATGTCTGCACTCTACTGCACACGAAATAAACTATTATTATTCATTATTAAAAACATTTTCGTTCGCTTTAAAAATATGGTCGTAAATAGTACCCCGTATTATGATATATTACTGTTTTTATTCCAGCGGCGATATAATCGATAATCGCGGCTTTTTTATCTCTGTTGTCCAACTCTGACGCCTGCAGTATAGATACGAATACGCTGCGTACGTCTGAGCAAGACTGTTCCTCGTCGATCAGTGCTGAGTCTACGATTTCAGACACGATGCTAAATTCGAAAAATTCAGAACGTTTATTCGGATCGTACATTTTTAACTTTTCTACAAATTGTACTTGCTCGTATAAAGCGTCTTCACTCGCTACAAACTCCTTGTACGCCTTTGTCGGTATTAATTTCCAGAGGGGAAGCCCATAAAACGCTTCCTGAGATGCTCGGAACTGACTGGTTACTGAATCTGCCAACCGCGTAGCCGTTTCGCTAACCTTACCGTCTAAAAATCCGAATCTCCTGCCCAAAATCAACGTACACGTGCCTATGATGGACAGAAAATCGTGGAAATCGATTAAATTGTTTATTAAATTACGACTACTACCACTATTCTACTAAACATACTTTCCAATCCCATTCTGTTACAATACGATTCAAATATTTTGACTACGTTATTACTGTCTCTAGCTTGGGAAATCAGGTTGATAAAATCGTCTGCTAACTGATTAACTTCTGGCAAGAAACGTCGTATTGTTCTAGGACTAGTAAGCTCTGGTGTCAATTTATTTCTTAACATCGCCCAAACTTCACCTTGTCTATAATACATGTACATACTTGTGATTATTAGTAGATTATTTTATATAAAACTAAAATTATATGCGACTCTTATGAATTTGCATAATACAATTCTCACGACAAAAATAATTGCCATTCAGTTTATATTTATTAATATAAATTATTATTATTACTCGTATTGAATACTTAATATAAAATCAATTTTCAAGCACATTTTTAAACCTATTTAACTTTAACTACGAATCCGAATTCTCGTGTTTAAAATTAAGTACCACGAGAGCAATTTTATCAATATGCATAAGTACATACTCATTCACAAGTCCTGTATTTGTGTAGCGATCCGGTCGAGACTTTCTGTAGTTCGCCGTTACTTCATTTGGAGGCCGGATAGGGTACTTTCCGTTATGTCGAAGTACTCTTTCAATAAAATCTCTATCTTTGACACTTATAATTGGTATGTTCCACAATGCTTCTTCGCAAATAATATCCCCATACCGGATAAACATATCTATAAAATTATTAACTAACTGATTAGTGATTATTGATGTAATCCGATTTAATCCGATTTAAGCAATACAATGAGTATTCCAACAAGTATAAATGTGCAAAATACACTGTAATGATTAAATAAGTAATAGGTATGCATTTTATTGATTGACTATTTCATTAGCAATAGAAACACTACTTGGTTATTAGATATTTTGTTAAAGTTTTATCTACAACTACAACGTAAAGCATTCAAAGCTATATTTGAAATTATAACAACAGTTGAAGTATTTGGATGTATCTCAGTAGTTTGTGAATCGACATTTTCCTGCTTAACCCGACTTGAAAATCCTCAAAGGTAATCAATGAAACATAACTGACTTTCCAACTTGGCTATTTTGGCGTTTGAGTCCAAATGGACTGAAAATTTAAATTTTGACGTATCATTAATGGATTCTAACAAGCAAAAGGATAGACAATTGTATTCATTTAAAAAATATTGATAAATTTTCAAAAAATATTCGACATTTACATATTTAATCGCGTAAACTTTAATGTAATTTTTATTATATTAATTTAGAGAATTATTTATTTTATATTTAAAAAAAAAATTCTTATAGCAAGTCCTAAAAATTTTTTCAAAATTAACTAAAGTTTACTTTTTCAAAAGTATGATTAATATTGATTTATGATGAAATTAATGGATTTCATGTAGAAGTTTCCAGCTGTAAAAATAAATTAAAAATAGCATTAATATTATTTTTTTTTAATGTCCCCCCCTACATTTTGGTTTGCTCCACCTAATGATATGATTTGAGTACAATCATGCCACTGCTAATTTATTAGTCTTTTGTGCTTGATTTAAAATTATTATACGAAATATACAAATTAAACAATTATTATAGTAACATGAATTAAATTATTTTTGTTCAATAACTTAGAATATTTATACTGTTAGTTGCTACTAATTTAAAATAAACTGCTTTTGATTAACCTGTGAAATTGTATTCATTTAAATATAAAATAATTTCAATTAATTATTCAAATAATTAATGGTGTATAATACACTCAGCGTATACAGTATAATATAAATATTAAAGATAATAATTTGGAAATCAAGACTAAGATAATTACATTATACACCAATCGAAATTAAATTTGCTACTTCATTTTAAACAAAAACTTATATTTTATCATCATAAATATTCATATTAAACTATGATTGCATTATTTTTATGTACAATTTACATTAATTATATACATGACAATGTTTTCCTTTCAATAGCATGTGGATTATATAACTAATGTGTGTCGTGTGTGGGCTCTAAATTAAATAATCATAATATTGTGTTTATTTTATGCTTTATTGTTATAGTATTTACCTTTGTATGCTAAATGTACGGCATTCAGTTTATACAAACCGAATTTCCAATAGATCCATCTGGTTCCAAATACAGGCAACGACCTTGGTCCTGGAATATCCGCAACTGTTTTATAAATTTTTTGCTGAGCATCTGAAAATAATCATTATATATGTCATTGACACGAGCAGTAAAGTCCTTGACCTTGTAAAAAAAAAAAAATTTTTTTCAATCCAAAAACCAAAACGTCTATTATATTAATTTAAAACTGGCTCTATTGTCTGTTATGAAAATATTGTCACATCTCAGTTTATTTTAACACTTAACTATGCGAACTACAAATAAGTCTCATTATTTTCGCTATAAACTATAGTCATACCTAATTCTGTTTATTCACTTAATATTCATTATTCAAATACAAAAAGGTATATATAGGAACAATATTTATTAGGACTATACATTATGACTTATATTAAGAAATGTGATAATTTGAACATAACGTTCATAACAATATTTATATATTCGCTTAATAATAATATATTATAATTTGTAAATTCGAGAATTATTAATTTTTTTTATTATTATTATTTATTTAAAATATGAATAATTTCAATCTGTAAAATAAACAATGCGTGCAATACACAAATTTGATGGAGTTGAGGAATCAGAAAGCATGAGTGTAGAGGTTGTTCATTGGCTACACCCCAACAACAATTATGTAACGAAATTGTAGTAAATTTTGTAATATTATTAATTAGATACATAAACATACGCATTATATACACCTACATAACTCCAAATTAATTTTGTAGCCATAGCTAAATCATAACACTATAACAATCAAATTATTATTTTCTAATAATATTTGTTTTATTATTATAGTAACCATTTATATTGTAAAAATTATTTTTATACAATATTTATCAATATTATTTTACATACAATTTAGTATTGTACATATAGAGAATAGATAGAAATTATCAAGGGTTTAATTTCCGTGGTGGTTGAATTGCTGCATACCCCCAGCCAACTCTATAAAATCACCCCCACCAATTTATATAATTATTATTATTATTATTATCATTTAGTTAATCGGATTTAAGATATATAATAGGTACATTTTTATATGTATATTATATATATATATATCAATTATAATTTATAGATACCTATGACGTATAGTAT
Source organism: Rhopalosiphum nymphaeae (assembly GCA_036289425.1). Classification (NCBI taxonomy): domain Eukaryota; kingdom Metazoa; phylum Arthropoda; class Insecta; order Hemiptera; family Aphididae; genus Rhopalosiphum; species Rhopalosiphum nymphaeae. The sequence goes on along the minus strand of JAZAQC010000012.1, from coordinate 3,434,612 downwards.
TAAAAAAGTTAAATCATTAATAAATTTAACACACAACATTATTTGTATTTATCCTTATTTAATTAAAATCGATTCAAAATTGTATTTTTTTATCATTATTAATTTATTTATTTTAGATTTTTATCAAAAATGAATAAATAAAGTACCTACTATATCAATAGCATAGTTATTTGACAACCTTTCTGATTTTATTTTTATTTTTATTGATCCGAAATCATCAGAAACAAAGGCTATTTTACAATAGGTTAAAGTTTACAATTGGATGACATTTTTTTTTTTTTTTTTTAATTAAGTTATATAAATTTATTTGTTTCAGAAAATAGATTAGGTCTAGGTTATGTTCGTGATGCGAAATTAATTTATTAGTTTATGATTTATGCAATGTTTTTGAGAAAAATTAGTTTAACCTACTAAAGTACTAAAGTAAGATTATAAGAATAATAATATAAATATAATATTGTATATAAATATAAGTTTTCATTAGAAATAAATGCAGATTCTGCACCTGTCATCTTCATTCATAAATATACCACGAGTAAAGATCCACTGAACCCGAAATATCAGATGTATAGATACATAGCGGGTAAATTTTCAAAAGTTCTACATTATTAACAATGTCAAACTAGTCTAGCTTAAGTGTTTCTTAACTAGAATCCATCTATAATCTATGTATATATATATATTTAAAATACTAAATAAACTTAGAAAATATTATTTGGTCGTAATTTATTTGATTATTTTATTACAAATAAGTGTAAATAGAATTAAAAAAACCTTGAATTGGAGAATAATTAAAAATGTTGTTTTTTAACAATCATAATTTTACTTTAATATGAATTATTTTTGATAAAGTTAATTGATTTTTTTATAACTAACCTTATCGAATTTCTTAAATGTAATACATGACTATTTTACTGAAATGAAAATTACCAATAATGTTTTGGAAAAATGAAAAATTCTACTTCAGTATAATAGTACACATAGGTATAAATATAATGTATTTTTATTACAATTAGTGATAAATTTTGTCTTACCAAACATTAAAATAGCGTATGCCATATTATGACTTCAGAATAGTGTAAGTTATTGCTTGGTTTTGGACACGACTTAGGTTCATCAATGTTTATAAACAATGTTATCGAAATAGGCTACAATATTGAAATGTTTTCAATGTCAAGAACCACCGAAAAAATGTTCATGAATAAACAATAAACAAGGAAATCTTTTTTAATAGTATCGATAAAGTTCTAAAAAAACATGATATTTTTAACCATTTATTATTTTTTAACGACACTATAAGAAAATATTTGGTTGGAACTTATATAAAAAGTATAGTAAATAAGTACACACTAAATTTAAATTACAAATAATTACATTGCAATTTATAAATCCATAAACCAATTTAAAAGTATACAAATTAAATACTGCAATTAAATTATTAAAAATGTATTTGTTTTTTATGTGAAAATGTATAGCAGCATTACAGTAATTAAATAATATTAAACAACGTTTTTACAATAAACCCTTAGCTATAGATTAGGTGAAGTAAGTCTTATTTAAAAAAAATAAATAAATAGATTCATTAAACTCGACTATATTAAAACTGATTAGACTTACCAGGCTGATTTTTTAAATTCGAATAAGTCCCGATGATGAACTTCAACACGAGTTTCATCAGGGCCGTGATGCATGTGACCAATATGCAACAGGCACCTTCGATTTTGGTCCAATATTTTTTCTGTAGCACCATACCTGCGAATAATAACAATTATTTAAGCGGTTTTAGCGCTATACGCTGATGCACATCAGAGTTAAATATGGTTAATGTATAATATATTGTTAATTGGATTTAAACCGGCATAAAAAAAATCATGAACATTTGTTAGGTACGCAATTATAAAGAGAGGTCAGTACGAAATTACGATAAGAATGATTATACAGGTACGTAATTCGCTTCCATGTATATAATAATGATATTATTCGATTATTATGTGTAAATGTATTATATTTGTTATTATTATTATTTATTATAAACATTTATTCTTATTAAACGTATTACGATTATATTACGTTTTTCTGCTACTACGATAAGAATCTATTTTGAACAAAATTAAAACCCCATTTTTGTAAAACTACGAGTATAACTGTATAAACCCAAAATAATATTTATCCATTAAAAATATTTTCTGCCCGAGAATTAATTATAGTATTATTTTAATTGATTACAATATAGATACTTATTTACCCGTTCACAGCGTATTACTAAAAAAAGTTAAATACGAAAAAAAATTATGTTCACATATTCTAGTTAATGATTACACAAAACAATTATTAACTCACGGAAACGTTAATTCAAAATAAATACCACATGATATTATACATTTCGACTACTGTCTTTACTGCTAATTTTTAATTAGTTAAGTGAAACACAACACGTCACACAAGCATAACACACTAATAACCCATTTTAATTTGTATTTATTTATCGAAGTTCCAACTTTTAACACAAGATTCTTGCTTTTAAATGTATATTATCATTAAACTGTCGTAATGTATTAAAACAATTCAGTATACAAAGGTTGACACTATAGTCTGTAGTACTATACTGTGTTAAGTAGTGTTCAATATAGTCATCTTGTATAGCCGTATAGATAACGTGTTACCAAAATTTTGTAAATTTAAGTATTATAAATTTGTAACAAAACACGACACAGTATAACTTGAATTCGGTTCAAGTAGTTTTACATAATTGATTGAAATATGATAATGTTTCAAAAGGACGTTTCAAAAAAATCCCACTTGACTAGTCAAACATAATTCAATTCTGTTAGTACAAGTGGTTTTGAAATAATTTATTGATTCTACGATCTACAAAATTATACCCTGTTATTTAGATCATACATTTCTCAGTAAAATAAAAGGGCGATCATCGATTCCGCCCGAATGAACAAGTTTCAATTTTCGTTTCCACCAAATCTATTTCTACCTATATTATTGAGATGGAGTTTGAGAATTCCTAGTTTATCTGCCATGCTATCGATAATCGATGTATGTAGAGATTCGAGATAAACCATTTGCTATTGAAGATAATTGATTTTATGCGTAGTAATTCCTATCTATTAAAAATATACATAAATTGAACAAACCTATATTACGTCTAAATAGTGTCCGTGTTATCGGGATCGGAGTTCTGTGATTGGATCTGAGAGTACTGTGAAAACAATGACGAGATTACGAGTATTACGATAGCAGCTGTGTGTATCTTCAATAATATACATATTTAATGGAATTTACATTTTTTTTTTTTTTTTGTAATGGAATTTATAACTGGTAAACGTAGTAAAAAATAATCAATTAGTTTAAATTTAATTCAAATTCAAAATTTTGAAATTTAATAAAAATTAAGTCAAACAAATTCTTGGAGGTCAATGATAACCGCCTTGTCGTGGTAGTTCCTGGTAACTCTGAATGGTTCTCAAATTTTAATTTAAACAAGTAGGTAGAAATAGATTTAGCGGAAACGAAAATCAAACCTTTTTCATTTTGGTGGAAATGACTGACGCCCAAAAATAAAAATAAAAATAGTGGAATCGATGAAATCTCAAATTTATAAATAATAAAAATTAGTAATAATAGGTATTGAGCTTAAATTAATTAATTAATGATTAAAATTAAACATATTATGATATGATATTTATTTATTTATTATTTTATTAAAATATAAATAGTTTAAGTTCTCTAAAATAATACATAAACGTTATACTTTTTTGACTAGATATTGATAATTGAAATATTTTATAAAAATATATATTCTTGGAATATGAATAATAATATCATATCTATATACTAAATTTATCAATATATTTTATATTTGTATATATAATGTCATTAATACAATAATACCTAATCTTTATCATTTTTAGTATTTCCATATATGTCATGTGTTATATATAAAGTATTATTGGATTCATTAAAATGCCTTCATATAATAAATTTACAGATATATGCATATATAGGTAAATTGAATAATAATTAACCAATTAAAATACAAAGATAAGCCTTTGATAAAGCTTAAATAAATCAAATCCGATACTTAATCGGTAAATAATTAATAAACAAAAAATTTCGTATACATTTGCATGTATACGTACGCCAAAAAATCATGTTGCACTGTCGATATTTTGAGCAATATTCTGGAGTTAAGATAATATATTGATATTAAACTTATGTATAGTGGCATTGTAAAAAAATCTATAAACCAACACTACTGGTACCATTATTAACCGCAATATCTCGTTTCTTTCTTATTTAAATGTTGGTTTCTTTGTCACTCAGAAGTTTCTGTGCGAGAGACAACCATCGTTTCTCCCTTCGTTATGTGTATGTTTATTGAAGATCCGAAGCCATACCCATATGTTTAATATATCAATAATATAATGTAAACATTCTTCTCGTGTTTCTATAATAACTATTGTATAAACGATTAAAACCACGAAACCGACTATATTTAATTTTTAGTTAAATTCAAATCGGAAAACATTGTTAAAAACTGTATGACAAATTTTAAAATTTTAAAACTAAATGGCTAAATTGTTGTTACACATTCATAAACGTAGCTTTATAAACATAGTTGAAAACTTATAAATATATTACTGGACTCAAATTCATAATATTATAGAGCACAGTGTGAGTTTAGTGAGGTTAATTTTATATTTAGTAGAGCTCTTTTTAGCCCCCGAGTCTCCCTAGATCCGTTAAGTCATACATTTACGGTGAAAGATAGAACAATCAACAGATTATTATTTACTTGTTTTGTTTTTTTTTTTTTTATGAACTCTTATGCTGAAAATAAACCTGGTTTGATGTTATTAAATGTTTGTAGAAAAATAAAAATTCAATCGAAGATGTCATCCAAAGATTTGTTAAAATAAAAAAAAAATATGTATATATTCATGTATTATATATCTAATTTTGTAGATAAAAAGATGATTTGTAGATAAGTTAATAATTAGAACAAAAATATTGTGTTTCTTATATATAATAGCACCCAATTGTATATGAAGAAAAGCCTTTGGATTTGGTTCATTGTTAAAAAAATTATTACCTCTTTTCCTAAGATAAAATTCCAATAATACATGTATGACACATCTTTAAAATTGAAGTCGAGTACTCGCGTACTACAAGACGTAACAAAATGCGACGCGACGCGTGACGGTGCGGTGGCTGTCTGCCGGCCGTCACAACCGGAATTAATTTAGAATTTACTAGCCAGTTGTCAAGTGTCAATTAAACGGGTTGCACGCGGGATTACGCGACGTGACGTTCGTAAACATAATATTAATATCATTCATAGGCGTTATCACGTCGAAGAATCGTCGTCATCGTCGTCATCGTCGTGCGTGCGTGAGCTCAAATACAAATTAGGTGATTAAACACGTGCGTTTTTTTTTCTGTTGTAGTAAGTACTTATCAAATTTTTACACTATTATTGGTTGTACCAATAGGTAACTTTAAACCGTCAGCGTAAGGACAACATAAAACGAATTGTAAGCCACGAGATAAGCGCGTACCAGACCTTGAGACATTAATAATTATTATTGCTGTCTGACGTATAATGTATATATAGCTAATATACACACGCGCCGTGAGCGACTATAGTCCTGGCGCTACTGGACGTGTTACAACTCATACCTAATTATAATATATATTATTATTTACCTAGACAGCTAGGCATACAGATAATCGCGTGATGTGCTAATCTCGTTGTGTACAGGCGTCATGAACCGTTTCTATGCACGTTTTCTATTTTTCGGCAAAAGAGTAAAATTTATTTACGTTTATTATATACAATCGATCGATTGTACAGCGTGGATAGGATAGGAATAATTTTCAGTGGGTAGTAAGTATGTAAAAGTTAAATTTTAACAAAAAAAAAAAAACGAATTTCGTATAATTGTTCCTAGTAAAAAGAAATACAATGGTTTTTATATTCTTTGTATATTATAATTTATAGTTAAACCTTTATGGCTATAAATATGTATACAATATAATTTGTACTCACTCGTGAGGCGTCTATACGTGCACGTATTTCACGCTCGTCCGCATTCGATACGTAAATACTCGTTGGTTACGGTTTGTTCGTATTCTTTGAGACCGCACAAAAATCCATCGGAAATGTGAATATAGGTAGGTAGGTACCGTTCTTCGCGCGTGCCGTTGATCGTACGTAAACCGCACTGAGAGCAAGACGAACTATAAGACGACTCTGGAGACGCACCGTCGTTATATATCGTATACCAAGATTCAAGTTGTACAGACATTTGTACACTAGCGCATTCTTCCTTATATTTTTTCTTCCACCATCATAACGACTTCCTTTAACTTCGCGCCAAGGTCGCATCGCCCACCACCAATACAACTGCCCGAATCTATTTCGTGCATTGCCGGGCGCTTACAACCCCATTAGATCATTTTTTATTTTCGAGAAATGTTTGATGCAAAAATTAGTCAAACACACACACATATATATGTATTATATTATAATTTGTAAATTTGTATCTATAAAATAAATATATTTTATATTAATAATATTATACAATTATATAATACATAATTTATAAGTCGAAGACAAAATGAAAATTACAGAACATAGAAATATTATGATATATTTAATTTGTATCCGTGTAATACAAAAATAAATGCATATATTTTATATAATTTGCGATGATACATTTCTGATAAGCAACACCAATAATCGAACATATAAATTGCACTATTGAATCAACCACCTAATAATGTACACATGACATAAAATACAATATATTGTGTATTGCCAAGAACATACTTTTGTACCACACATACTCTCGCATTTTGCGTTTTATAATATCAATGTGTAGTTATATTATACTTCAATCATAAAATAAATGTGTTCGAGTTATTTATAGATATTCTTTTTTCTATTAAAGAATATGAAGTAGTCACACACAAAGCAAAATTAAAAGATTAAAAAATAAAAATTCAATTTATATTACTTACTGTATATGATAGAGTAATTGAAAGTAATTGATTCTTTTTTTAATGTTGCAACCCTTATGACCTTTGCCATATTTAAATTATATGGTCGTTATTGTTTTGTTTGGCTTTTTAGAGGGAGAGAGAGATACACTATATCATAGTTTTACATTTTATTACTAATAAATAATTAATTTATTATCTGTTGTGTCTTCCAATCTAAGGAATACAGCAGGTAACTGCATTATTCAGACAAATCTATATGTTGGACATTTAAATACTCCAAGTCTTGAATACATTTTTTAGTCATTATTGTTTGTTATTAATTTACCAGTGTCTCTGAAATTAATTAACCATTTCCATAAGACTATAACATAACATTAGTTAGACATGAGATTGGAATAGCTGATAATCAATCTAATGAACATTCTTTGTAATAATCAAATACCATACGTGCTTATGCTTATGATAATACTTGCTTGTTATTGCCTTTTTATGTTACATGAAAAAAAAAAACATAGCAATCGGTCTTGGGGTTTTCATATTTTAATATTATTTTCGTGTGTGTAAGCACATGAATATATTATTGTTATTATTATTATTTTTATATGATCATGTCGACACATCACAATAAAATGTCAGCAGTCCCATAGGATTTTAGACGATTATCATTTTATTGAATAAGAAAAAAAGACCAGACGTCGTTGGATTTAATCCTTTCAACATGTGTAGGGGTTGTTAGTTCATTAATCAAACGCGCCTGTTGTCTAGGTGATTTGGAAATGACGCGAGTAGCTAGTATGTCTGTGTGTATGTGTGTGTGTACGCAGTACATATACATATATGTATAATAATTTCAATAAAACCTTATTCTTTTTGTATTCGTATTCGTATATATATATATATGTAAATTATACAAATAATACAACTTATTTCACACCCTTAAATCCGGTTAAATGTCTTACAAGTAATCGTACAAAGCAATAATCGACGACTATTCAAGACTAGAATTTTTATATAATATAATCTACTAAAATATGCATTTTATTTTGATAAAATATTAATATACAATAAAATTATAGATGAAATAATCAGTAATTTAATCTATATATTTTCCAAACTATAATTAATTGAAAAAAAACGTCTCATTCTCGTAATTTAAAAAAAAATAAAGATACCTTTTATAAAAATAAAATCATTTTTTTTAAATCTTACTTATTGTACTATAAATACATTTTTAATAATATTTATAAAATGTAAATTAAATTTCTGTTTTTTAATAACAAAAAAACCTTTTATAAATACTTATACCATTTTTTTCATTGAAGATAAAATCAATGATTTTAATGATTTTATGCAGTTCTAAATTATAATCCTTAAGAAAAAAAATATTACGCATATGGCGACCTGTAACTTTTATAGTCTTTATAATTTTGTTTAATTATACTATAATTCTATCACACCTATTCAAATATATAATTCGAGAACAACCTAATTTTGTATATTGAACAATGGAAATGAAACATAATTGTTTAACTGTATGAGTAAACATAATGTGATGTAACTGACTGTCATCAGTATAGAATTACCCTACACTAGCAATAGGTACTATCGAATTAGTTAATATTAACATTGATTCTAAATGCTTATTTATATTCAATTGTATTAACTGTACCTACTTAATAATTTATTTTCACTATATTTATAAAAAGTCTATAATCTTTAATTACCTTGGTATTTTTTTAATAACTATCATAAATTGAACGTCTAAATAATAAACAATGTAGTTTTTGACAAATTCAATTTTATTTATTTATTTTTTTTATTATTTAAAAATGAAAACTTCTAGAGACTACATTTTTCACATGATATTTATATAGGAATTTTATAAATATAATATAAAAAAAATTAAATAGAATTTATGTCTAGATATTTTAAATTTCCTCTTTTTCGATATATATTAGTTTAATAAAAATATTTATTTGCGAGTAAAAAGTTAGAAAATACAGTGGAACCTCGATAAGTCAATACCTTGCGAATACCTCAATTACTCAAAAGAAAACTGTTGATAACTTGAGTCTTAAACATTCTAAGTTCCGAATATAGACAAATAATGACTGATTATTTTTATAATAATTTATCTCATATTCTTGTGCGTTCCGATAATTTAACCTAATCACGTTTATTATGTATATTATTGTATTTTTGAATTAAAATTTCATTCAGATTATTTTCACTATATTCGGTATTGTTAGTTGTGATCGATCAGTTACATATGTAGCACCTATGGTGGTATCGAATGTAAAAATGATTAATCACACTTTTATCATAAATTTTTAGTAATAATTTTAAAATAATAACAATAACAATACGCACGTATTTATATGTATATACATACTTTATAACTATATAATAAAAACTATAATATTCGTACACACATTTTAAAAACTCTTTAAGTCGAAATTTTTTCCTAAAACATATTTTTGTGCGAGTGATCGAAATTAAAATTTTAAAAACATTGAATATTTAAATGTAAAACGGAGTTCTCCTAAAACAATGTTCATAATTTTGTCGTAATTCAAAAAATATTAATAGTGAAAACTTGAAATATTCCACTATCCACTGTTACTTAAATTATCATTTCTATGCACAATGAAACTGTCATGAAAATTAATATCTAGATTTGTATTAAGCTATTTATACACATTTCAAATGTTTGAATAATAATTTTTGTTTTATTTTTTCTATAAATTATTGTACCTATATGTACAGTTACAATCAAATTTTTATATATTTTGTAAGACATATATTGTTTATTATTACAACACATCAAAATATATTCATAGCATTATCATATAAGAAATAAAATGTATTTTGGATTCGTTGCCATTCGTCCAACGTTCTATAGCTTTACTGTTATTGATTTTCAATAATCGGCCATAATTTAATGATGGCTACAATAATAATCCTCCTAATGTCTTCACACGCAAAAGTGTATTAGTAGTTAAGCTAATTTTAAATTTTATATCAACTAAAGCTCTTTTTACTGTTGTTTTTTATGTGACCAATGAATGTTAACAGCATAAAAAAAAATTATTTTTGATGTTAAAACACTATTTTTTTTTTTTTTAAGACAATGTTATTGATACAATGATAATAGTTTATCATCTTGCTAATTTAATAATAGATCACTAATAATAAATTATATCCAATCATAATAAATATTTTAATTTCTGTAACTAATAGCAAACATACATATTTACTATTTCTACAAAAATATGCGAATTAAATAACGATATCAACTATTTTGTTATAAATAAAAAAATATTATTCTTAAGGACTTGAAACTATACACCACAACATGTATTACATATTATTTACTATTCGTAATGATTTTTTTTTTAAATACTTTAATTAATTTCAACTTAATGACATGATTTATTTGACATATGCTATATACATCGGAGTAAGTTCTGATTTTTATTTTGCATATTTTAACTATATTTATTTTACTATATCTAAACGAAAGTAGTGTAATAGAAAAATTGCATATTTTACTATTTTATATTGCATAATATACAATATTAACTCAATTAATGAATGGGTTAAATTTGGATTGAATGATTAAACCATTTCATGAGCAAAATAATTTTGAATTGGAAACGTTATGTTATTGTGTCAACCTCTATTTCTAAGGATATTTGAAATTAATTTTTGCCAAAAATAACGTATTTATTATTTTATTAATTATTACAATATCTATACTACAAAAATGTATAAAAAGATTTATAGTATAAATGCTAAATATAGCTTGAAATTAGTGCAAATAGTGTATTTAACTTCTATGTTGATGAATTATAAATGTATAATAAAAATCGTTTGAAGATAAAGTTATTTTATGTTAACGTTTTCTGTGTTCTGTAGTGAATACGTAAGACGTAGCTATAAATTAAAAATCCAACTTGTATGAAGTAGTAAAATTCAAAAATATGTTATATAGGAATTGTATGGAATTCACATACCAGAATTATGATTTTTTATGAAGGATCCTATAATTAATCTTTCCGTGTTGGTATAAAAAATTATACTTCAAACGCTCATAAAAAAATAACAAAAATGATAATGGCAATAATGAATTAAATCAGTGATTATTATTTATTACATGGACGTCTAAATATTTAGTTGTGCTACATATTTTTATCGGACATTGAACTGTACCAATTAACTCTTATCAGGCCAAATAGCAATTTTTTAAGTTTGTCAGCAGTGATTCGATCGAAAGTCAGTTGTTTTTGCATACACTGCCTGTGAATATATAGTACAATTTTTTTTACTCTGCAGTGTCATTAACCATCATTGTACCTGAACATCGACCCTCGCGGTATTTTGTAATACGATATTATTACGGTTATAATTGTATTATTGTAAGTAAATATTTTTATTTTTTATTTATACTTTTTGAAATATTTAATAGTCTATAGTTATGCTAAATGTAAATAATTATATAATTGTCTATTTTTATAAGTGTTATCTATAATTTATACTCTATATTGCACGTAAAGCTGTTATAGTTATAATATTATATTCAATTTTTAAAACAAACATTACATTATCATATTATTTTATGTCATAGTTATTATATCATTATAGATCTAAATATCATAATATTAAAATAATTTATTACAAAAATATTTTCAATAGAATATGTTATATTATGTGATACTTTTAAATTATTAATCATATATTGTTTGAAAATAGAAATTTGACTTTATTTTTTATAGACTTAATGTGCATTAACAGTCCCTGAAATTTAATTATTAACATAAATGTATATTTGATTTTATGATATAATCTAATTACGTTATACAATTATTCTATTTTATAGAAATAACGTACGAACAAGTTAAATAGCACGTACAGTAGTTTCCACACTAGGCTAACTAGTAACTATAATCTGTAAAACCAAAATTTAAATTTTAAATTTAACAGTTTAAATAGAACTGATTTAATGGAATAAATAAATCATATAGATAATATGTTGTATTACATTTATACAAATTGTATACATACGCATTATCATATAATTTATTTATCGTTTTTCGCCTAGCGTAATTGTCTTCCATATGGTTGATTGTAACCTGATAGCACATAATAGTATGTGTAGTAAACCTACGATAACACGATTAGAGTTTTAATAAGAAAAATCCGGGGATAATAACTTGTGTAATACTAGTGAAACAAATATATCGACGTTTTATACTTTCAATGATTCAATCACCGCCGATTTATATTGGTTATCGGCCGTTAAAGACTTTAGATTATAACTATCTAGGCACTGCAGTTAAAATTTTATGTTAGAGTGAATTGAAAATTGAAAATAAATAAATATTATCTAGAGTGCTTCTCTATTTTATTGATATTTATATTTTAAAATGAGTTATAAGCTTATAATTATGTGTAAAATATTACTATTTTAAAATACTCAAAAATCGCTTTAAAATTTACTATAAATCAAAAACATATGTGAGATATCCTGGATAATATTCTGAACTTTGAGTTTGATAATTCATTAATTCTCTCAAAAACATTAGAACATTAAAACTAATAACATACAATTGTAACTGTAGAACATAAATTTGCCATGTTATACTTTTATGAAATATGGAAACAAAAAATGTAACCTTCTTTTAAAAAATTAAAACTGTCGTGTTATATAAATACTTATATATTTATTGACCATATTGATAAATGGAGAATTTTATGCATAATATAAACTATCCATCTTCTGAACTAACTGTTGGCAGAGTTGTGCTCGAGAGGCCGATAGGTTTCAAACGAAATTTCAAGTTTCAGCGTTAAACAATTTTTTTCATTACCAAAACAATTTAGTCTAATAAGGAAATTATGTAATACATGATGATAAATTTATAATTTTAAAATGAAAATATCATAAAAAAAACTACGTTGATATCTATAGATATTCTAATCATTAAATGTAATAATAGTTAAATGTAACATTAAAAATATCAAAATAAACTGGATTATTCTGAACTTAAAATTTGTTATATTATTCGTTAGTATACATCGGAACACACTCAAGTACGACATCCTTTTAAAGAATTATTATATTTAAAATTATAATACCTATCAATACCAATAGCCGTATATAGTTCATTGCTTGCTATAAACTTATTAGACATCAGTTTTTAATAGATAGGCACTTTTAAATTTTTAACAATTATTAATTTAGTGTATATATAATAAATTAACAAAACATTATTATTTATTTTAATACTACTCACTAAAATGGTAATTATTACATGCATTTACTAGATTTTTGCTTAGTTGATATATATAAACATATTTATAAATTATGAATTAAACTACAATTTTCTATGCAGGAGACCGAATAAAAAAAAGTAATTATTGATAGTTGGAATCTCCTCCACTCATAACAAATTTCTGGGTTTATACACCACTTATTTTAAGTACCTGATGCTTCAGTCAAACATAATGATAATAATATTGCTATTAATATGACCTATATAGTGTACTTATTTTATTTAGTATTCAATCATTTAAATTGTTTTCGTCTTGTCTTATCAGTCTTCAAATCTTCTTGTTAATGATATTATGATGATAGTCCATTTTCGATCTATAGTGAAACGTGTTTTTGTTACATACCTACGATCGCCGTATGCACATTTAAATAGCGTTAAATATCACAGGTAAATCAAGGAATTGTTTCAGGACAAATAAATAATATATTATATATTAATCAGTTTAGTATATTAAGAAAAAAAAATAATAGTGATAACGAAAATATTTATTCAAGTATAACGGTGAGTGGTGAGTCAAATACCTAATGTATGGTACTGTATATAAAAAAATTAAAACGACTGAGGGTGAAGGAAGAAAGTGAGATTATATGTTAGTTTTCTTTAAGTAAATGTACATTTAATGTATATATATATATATATATATATATATATATATATATAATTATATATAAATATCTCTAGTCTATTAAATGGACATGATTATTAGAAATTTGTAAGAAACTTCCAACTTTATTCATTGTACCCATTTGATATTCCATTAATCCTTTGATTGCCCCTTTACTCGTTTCTGGGTGGTTTAATCAGACTCTCGAAGGATTTCAATACTCTGGCTAGTCGGCTTCTAATCACTGGTATCTTGAGCAAGTTGATGATCTGTGAGGTGGACTCCTTGATATAGTCACGGATATTAGCATTTTTCGCGATGCGTTCGAACACGTCTTTTGTCTCTACGAACTTATCCGACGTCACGTCCACCTCTCTCAGAATAAATGACAGCATCTTTTCCAACATACCCAGCGAGTAGTGAGCGTTCTGGTTAGTGGCCATCACATCGACGAAGTTAGCTAGGACTCGAACTGTATCTGAGCACACTTCATTGGTACCCAATTCTTTACCTGTTTGAAAAATTACTTCCATCAGCTGCATAGCCGCTGGATTGCTAAATGCCTGGTTCCAGATTTTCGATTTGTATTCTTTACACTGATGGTGTTTTATTTCTGATTCGTTCATCTCTTTCGGCTCACCGTATTGTTCGGCAGTGAAGTAATCGGCAGACACGTCAGCACTAGCTTTCTGTGCGAACATAATACATATACTTGAACATAAAACATAGGTATTCACGTATATTATACAAAATAGTTCTCTGACATCGCGTATGTGATTATAAGTACATATTAATTCAGTCAGAATGATACCTATTGGCTATTTCCCCCACCTCTAACCATGTTCTAGCTGTGCATATTGAAGAAGATAGGATTTACCTATTGTTGAAATTATAACTTTAATCGCATGTATCTGATATGTCCAAGATTTTATTTTCTGGCCGCGGTAATTGCAGGTATTCTAATAAATAATAATATTGATTTTTGAAAAATAACAATTCTTATCGTCAGTGTTTATTATCATTTATTGAACATGCACATACTATACCATAAAAATAACACTTAAAATAGTTTTTTTTTCAATAATTTCTATCGGGTTTTATTCAAAAATTATATTTACTTATTAGTATTTAGTTATAGTGAGGACTTGGCTTAATTCGAAAAGAGGAATTAAATTCTCCTCGAGCCTATCTTCTATTTGCACCAATAATTCTAACTGTAAAATAATTAGAAGTTGTATTGAAATATAAAAAGCTTACGCATTTTAATTCACGTCACGTATTGTCGTGTATAAAATACCAACGTATATTACAGGCGTGACCATATCAGATCGTCGTTTTTAAGCGTATTATGTGTGCATTCATCCGTATCAATGTTTACTAGTGTATCGATGAATATTCAACAGGACCGTTGTACAACGATTAGTAGACGAATAAAAAGTGGCTTTAAAAAAAAAACACAGACGTCGAATATTGTACACATCGTTAATTTAACCAACTTTGATAATGTATTTAACACGGACAATTTATCAAAAATGTAATAAAAAAAAAAAAAGAAACACAGTTCTAAAACTTAAAATTTAGCTGATGTGCATATAAAGACGTGTCTTATAGAACAAAGTATAATTTTGATGAGATACTAAACTTAACAAATTGAAAAATTGTGTCCTAATTACATACGTTCCTCCCTACGTTAATCTATGCAGTTCGTTAGGTTCATTACTCATTTTAAATAATGTATTACACCCTCTTCAATAGATTTTATTCAAAAAACAAAATCTATTTGTTATTATCGATAACGATTTATAGAGCACATTGCTACATCGTCATAAAGTGTACAGACAGTGTCTGCCATGCAATACATTCCACGTTCGTCGACCCGTGACCATATTTTAAGTAGAATATTGATAATTAATGTATTCCACCATTGAGTAAACATTGTTTACTACTATTTTTTCTTTAGTAATTAATTTATACAAATTCTAATTTTTAAAACTTTAAAGAAGGTACCTATATAGATAACTAAGAGTTATATTATTATTAAATACTTAAATTTATTATATCATTTATGGAGTGTACACGTAGTAAATCAACTTTTTTTACTGTGAACTATTAGCAGATAATTTTTTGAAAATCTTATTATAATATAAATAAAAGTTTAAATCAGTAGATTTTGAGTGATTAAAATGTATGCAAGAACTAAAGATGATAGTCATTTTAGAAAATAATAAAATATAAATAATATTTAAAATTATTAATGTTTATATTAATTAAATATATATATATATATATATTTATAAATTAAATATAAATGTATATTATCTTTAATACTATTTAGTATTTACTATAATTTTCAAATAAACATTATAGCCCCTATATCTTCCAAAACTATTTTAATGTGACCTATTTATACATTATGCTATTATTCTTAGTATACAGCATTAAAAAAAAACAACAACAATAACATTAAATGTCTCATAAACTACTTGTTCGAATTTCGATTTGAATATATCAATACTAATTTTAAAAAATTCATCAACCTAATAATTTACAAAGAAAATGTGATTTTCATTAAAAAAAAAAGTTGGTTTCGTCACAAAACACTCCTAAAAATAATAAAAAATTCCAAGAATTTAAAAATAAGATTATTTAATTTAAACATTCCAAACATCAGAATTTGACAGTTTGTTATCAGAGGAAAAAATAACAATTAGCATACTTAGCGAATCACTCTGTATAATATTTAGTTAGTTTTTACCTGTACTGCGGCTAAGCTAGCTATTGCCATGACGGCCATATATAATTGATAACTTCCCATGCTGTAAATAATCGCTATCCTGTGTGACACGACGATATATTTGTTTGAACAAACTTTTGATAAAAAATCACTAGGTTTTATACTTGTAAAAGAGTATTGCACAAGTGTTTAAACATATGCTTTGTTTAAATAGTTGGAAAATATATATTTGGGGAAAAATGTAAACCGTTTAAATACCTTATTATATACTTGCTTTTGTAACGAAACAAAAAAAAAAATAAATAATTGAGAAAATTAGAAAAATTACTAACACATCTGGTAAAAGTTGCATTGAATTATTTGAAACACCCTTCAACAATGCAAACCTATTCAACATGGTTTTGGTAGGCAGGAGGATTGGGTGATGTAGGATAATATTTTGTTTAAAATGATAGCTAATGTTAAGTTTTAGAAACAAAAATTTTAAAACGATAAATATTATATATTTGGATGGGAAAAATTACTAAATATCTTAAGTTTAATTTATAAAGGTTGGAAATTTGATACATTTTTTTTTAAACACGATTTGTTATTACTTATTATGTTGTTGCATACTTACAGATATGTAATATATAATATATATATACTTAACTATTAACTTGTACGCGTAGGAATTTATTTTTAAAAATACAAAAAATTAAACAGTTTTGTGTCATTGTGCGTAATATGTATGGGTGGCTGATGTGTGATAATAATCCAGAATCGTCGACGCTCATCATAAACAATTCGTTGATTATGTGTGTACTGTATATATAACTAATAACTTGAAAAATGTCAAATATTGCATATTTTTTCTATTTATAAGGAATTTTTCTAAGCTCCTACTCATGAACAATAAAAAGGTAGGCAAGTGGGTATCGCTCTGCTGTACAGTTTAGTAGATCACAATTATTAGTGTGTTAAATCTGAGTTCAATTGTATATCATTGTCTTACTATATATTATTTGTAACGACCGTTTTTTTTTTATTTATCTGTATAGTTATAATCGTTGTATATATATCATTGTATACGAAAAACTATTCTATTTAGAGACAATCTGTCAACTTGTATGACTAAGTATATTTCACATGTTATTTTTTTATATACCTATCTAATAGCTATTAATAATTTATTTTATTTTTAGTATTGTGGTAGGTTAATATAATTTTTTCAAAAATATTGAATTTACTATATAATTAGTATTTAATTATTATAATAATATATAATATTACCATATTAAAGAACTCAAAATTTAATTATATATTTTTGTTAACACTATATAACAGTAATAATAGATTCATAGTATAAATACATAATAAAATAGATTAAAAATTTCATTGCTTATAGTAAAATTCATAACTTAATATATGTAGAAGTTTTATTAGGTTGCCACGAATAATGTTTTTAAATTATAACAAAATAATTTATATCATAATTTATCGTCCAAATAAGAATTATCTTTTAGATTTTATGGTTTCATTGTGAACTACTTTATAAGGAATCTTATATTATATTAGATATAAAAAGAAAAGTTTTTATGAATATCTAATGGTAAAATAGTTTGCAATTTTTTGCGATTTTGAGTATCTTAATTCTAATGTATAATATGAAAAATATTATGTCTGTATATTTCCATTATTTTTTAATTGAGAAATTAACAGCTTATGAGAAGTTTTATATTAAATTTTCAAATAATTATTCTACCCAGCAAATAATTTTTAATCGACATTTATAAATAAAAAACTAAAAAAAATGAAAATTTTATTGTAAATAGAAAATTATACTATAAATATTTTCAATGCAAAAATTTCAAATAGCTACGGTTATTTATTTTTAAGTAACAGCAGATAAAAAAAAATATTGTGTATGAAATTGGGTTTTTGTAAAAAATTTCCGTTATTCCTTCATTTTTTTTTTTTTTTTTTGTTTGTTTTTTCCGATTATAAAAATAATTATTGAGAATTTTTAAGTTTAACCCCTTCAAAATATAAATTAGATCCAAATTTATATCCAAAAACCACCCAATTTTTGAAAATCAAAATATTTTATCGAGAACTTTCAACTTACTTATCGTGTACATTATATGAAAAACACATCACTGTAAAATCAATATATTTATAGCTCCGCTCAGAAACTAAAAATATTAATTTTTGTTTAACATTTTTGTGGATGATCGCTGCATTTGTTGTAAATCGTTCAATTTTAAAGATGAAAAAAGTTTATCGCTGTACGCTGGTTTTCGATAAATTGCCTCAATTCATTATAATGTGTATGTGATTCTGCTAACATGGGAATTTAAAAAAAAACAGAAATCACTCCCAGTTTTGAAATTCAAAACACTTTTACCATTCCAAAAAATGATGACAGGCAAAAAATAAAAAACACACATATTACAAAATCAGTACATTCTTCGCGCTAAGATCAGAATCTAAAATGCTATATTTACATATCGATTTAGTTCTTAATTTTTATTATAATCCAATTTTATTTTATTTTAAAAAACCAAAATGTTTACCTGAAGAAATTGTGCATAAGTACATATAGCTGCTATTATACAATAATGTATTAATATAGATACAAGATACCTATCATATAAAATAAACAATTATTGTTTTTATAAATATATACATATTATCTATATTCGATTGATATTACTATTTCAAAAAGTAAAATAAATACTATTAGAAACTGTCATATTTAATTACAGATATCGATTAGATACATTTTATAACAAGATCATCACTTTGTAATAAGTATTATTATGAAACAATAATTATTTAATAAATTCAATACGACAATATTATAATATAGAAAACGAAATGTTATGAAGTTAAATAAATTATAATTAAGACTTCATATCCTAGGAACTACTAAATATGCGTTAAAAAAAGAAATCATAATCGTATTAAATAAAAATCTCTTTATTTTAATATCTAAATAATATTTGCAAAATAGCTAAAATTAAAAATTATTTATTTTTATTTTTATTTTCCGATTCATTTATTTTTTTTAATTACGCTTGCGGTGTATTGATAAATAACAATGCAAGTAATCGGTGAAAAAAACACAAATGCTAATTTTAAAATATTTATTGTATTTGAATAAAACCGTCACAGTATCACACTAATATCTCAGATGCAGAAAATTTATTTAAAATTAAGTTTTTCTTTATAAAATTATAAAACTTAAATATAAATAACTGTCAATTATGTACTTATTAATAACATATTTAAATATTTACACTTTATGTTTTACTCAGCTATGTTTTTAATGATTATTGAAAAATATGCAAACTCCTAGAAGTCCCTAACCCTAATTATAACCATCATAATATAGTATTATGGCTTTATATTAATAAGTACAATACATTTAAACCATAGCCCACAATACACAATATACACAATAATAAATATAAAAATAATATTTTCGTGACATCAAAATTATAAAATATACCTAATACTAATAAAAACTTCATAATAATTGTTATTTATAATTTTTTGTTTTTTTTTTCAATTTCTGAAATTTGAAAAGTAATTCAAATTTAATTTTCAATACATAAAGTTATTAAATGAAACATAAAACAATTTTATTTAAAAAAAAAATACTTAGGTACATTAACATCACAATTTGAAACACAATATCTATAATAACATTAATAACTAAGCTTATTAAGAACCTATTCACACCATTCTACGATACGTTGATATTGATTTATAAGTTATTTAAAAATTATTTCAACTTATCGTAGTACTAATATAAAAATAAATCAATAACAGTAATATAAATATAGAATATCCTTAGAAATATAATCTGACAGTTCATCTCCACACAAAATCAGCTTTCATCGTACCTATACAATGATTTATCATTGAATTCAAATGTATCACATCACAACAGTGTCTTACTTAACGATGACAAACACTAAACACTCATGCTGAGTAGAGCGACTTCCCCAGATATTAATAAATGTTTGAACTATAAATGGTATTCAAATTTAAAATTATCACAAATTATGCGTGGGGTATCATCTGGCCGTAATATGCACTCTATAATAATAAACATTCTATGACAAACAAAGCCATTACTTATTATTTAGTTGTTAAATACTTTGTTGTATATGTCCTATACGTTTAGTTTTAGTAAATAAATCGTGATTTAAATTATAGATAATTTAGTTTCATTTGTCTTCAATGCCTTGTAATTAATTATTAATATTATTATCTTTTTCTGAAGCAGTTATTAATCATGCAAAACGTAAACAAAAGTATCTATAACCATGCAATATATTACAGCTTTAAAGGTGGAGACCATTTAAAATTTGAATTGATCAATATACAGTGATTTTTGTCGAATTACAATCGGGACAGAAAAAGTTTAATGTTTGTATTTTGTATTTTTTTTTTGATGACTGCATAAAACCTATTAATTCACAAATATTAACCAATGGTTTGAAAAATAATTTATATTTTTAATATTTAAATTGTATTGTTAATACACAGAAATTATATACTACTATACAGTTTTAAAATAATTAAATCGATAAAATTATATCACCCCTTACTATGCTGTGTTTGTATACCCTGTATACCACAAATGACACCCTTAAAATAATTATATAGCATAATGTACATTTTGTGTGGAGGTCATTACTTTGGGTACAAATGTATTAGTTCAGTGGTCTTCAACGCATCTAGTAATTGTTGTAGTATGCTATGATGTAAATTTATAATTTTGGTAGTTTTAGTATTGAGATGAATGTTAATTGATTCGATTTTTATTTTGGTATAACATAAATATTTAAACTCGATTATATCTTTATTGTTTGGCACTGGTTCTAAATCAACAAAACATAGATGTGAAGCCGTAGAGTTGTTTTAGAATTTCTGTATTTTGTGACGCGCGTTAAAGAAGTATTTAAAATACGAATTTTTTTCTTTTAATAAAAAGTACTATAAAACGTAATACAAATACAAATACCTACTTAAAAAAAAGTATTGTATTTATAAATATTTAAAAGTGCTTAAAATCAATTTTGGTTTTTGGCATTTAATTTGTATAACGTTTTACCGCATCGTTGGGCGAAGCCAAATAAATTTCAATTTGAAAGTTCGATAAAATATAGGCCACAAATAAAAAAAAAACTAACCATTAGAAATGTATATGATTTATCTCTATAACATATTCAATTTTATTATTATTCATACTAGTATGTTTAAGTATCTACTATACTATAGTATCCTAAATTAAATTTATTGTTTTTGACTAATCTGTACATTTTAAACAATGTTTACAAAAATAAAAATAAAGCTTCTTATTATTTGTAATAATTTATGACTTTTATGTATTTATTCATTATTTATTTATAGAATGTTTTATTTTAATTTAATTAAAAACAATAAGCTTATAAAAAAAAAGAAAAAATAATTTAAAATTAGTGTTCGATTTTAAGTACCAATACTTGGAGAAAGTATTTAGAATAAGAAAATTATTATTTCCAAATGCTCTTTTTAACAATATTTAAAATACAGATTTAAGTAAAAATTATTTGAATACTTTTACTTAAGTAAACTTTATAAAATTGTAATTACTTAATACACCATAAGATGTAATTCATTGTATGATATTAGAATCGTCTTATATCGAGTCTTTCTATCAACGATGAATTCGAATTTATATTGGCAGTATCGCCAAATATCATTCGCATGATCTTTCGTGTTATTTTTACTTATCAGTGATCATCATACACATTTCTATTTATCGCGTAATAAATAATGGACACCGTGGTACACCATAAAAATAAATATACGTACTTAATACATGTATACGATCGTACTGACTGCTCCGAAGTAAAATTATAAACAGGTAACAGATATATAATATTTTAACTTTCCTTTCAAGACACATTTTTTTCAAAATAGAACATTCATTATTTCAGAATCTATTAATGTTTTTATAAATACTTTTTTACATAATTTTAAGCTATTACAAAAAAATATTTTTTTTTATTTAATAAAATACTTATTTTATAACTTCTTATCGCTATTATTTTTTTTATTTTTTTTACGACATACATTTTTAATTTCGTATTTTTATTTGGAATATTTCAATAAATACCTCTAAAAAAAAAATCGAGTGATTAGTTAATTAATTATAACATTAAAATAATATCTATATATGTTTTTAAGTAATGAATGTTGTTTAAATTAATTAATTATATGATGTATTCGTATGTTCATAAATCAGATTTCTTTTCTTATGATTATTAATATTGTTTAAGATTTCATAACCTATATATATATATATATATAATGTATTATCTATGTATAGAAGGTATACGTATAGTTCGCTTACCATTCTATAATCAACGCCTCAACCGGATATTCTAGTTTATTCTTTAAGCAAAGATCATGTTTAACATTATATGCTATGGTCGTTAATGCATTCACATTTTGAATCGAAAGTTTATAGTATTTGACGTGCTTTCCTACCAACGTATGTGTAAAAAATATTTTCAAATTTATCGCTAGTTACTATTAACAATATAATATAGTACAGTCGTTCAATATAAACTTATAAGGTCATTTGTTTAACATTATTTTTTTATTATTATTTTATCTATAAATATTTATTTTCTTAGTTTTAGAACAATATGTATTTCATTGGAGTGGACGTCGGGACAGGAAGTGTTCGGGCAGCATTAGTAAATAATACTGGTAGAATTTTAAAAAAATCTACCAACATTATTCAAACGTGGAATCCCGAAGAAAACTTTTATCAACAATCGTCCGAAGACATATGGCGTAGTTGCTGTAAAGTTGTACGAGTAAGGAACGAGAACTGTCTATCACTTTACAACGCGACTATATATATTATTTATATAAAAATGATAAATGACATTATGACAATCTCTTTTAGTATACAATACAATAGTCACTATTTATATTAAACTTGTGTATGTGTCTATACAAATTTATAATCCAATACAACTGATACCACTGTTAACATCTTTACATTTCTTTTTTTTCTTGTTCAAATATTAGTTTCTTTAACACACAGAAGCTTCTGTATGAGTGAGAACCATCATTTTTCTCTTCATTTTGTTGGTTAAAAGTATACGTTTAGTAAAAATAAGAATAACAATACCACATCCATATGCCATATTTATATGTCATATCCTTACATGATAAACATTTTAGGAAGTGACTGAAGGAGTACCACCGGAAGCGGTCAGAGGGATCGGATTTGATGCTACGTGTTCTTTGGTAGTTGTGGACAGCGATGGACTGCCATTATCAGTCAGCAAAAACGGTAAGAATTTTTTTGTTATTAATTATCATAAATTTAAGTGTATAAATTAGCTATACAGTGGCGTAATTAGGAACTATTTTTGAAAGAGGGGAGATAATAATTTTAAAATAATTTAAATTACATATAATAATATAGTATTAAATGCTATTAAATATTATAAAAATAAATAATACTATTTATACAGGATTATCATTTCAAAGGATTTTAGACACACAATTTCTTAAAAAATATTAATATTTCAAAATACTTTTTTACATAATTAAAAATTATTTACCTATAACTTGGAATATAAACCAATACCAAAAAAACCCATTTGAAGGACTTAATCTTAGTATACTAACGTCCCTCAAAACATCAAACTAAATATTTCAACTTCCAACAACTTTAAATTACATCTGCAAAATTGTTCTTATTTTATTTTTATTTGCATTGTATTTTTCCAGTATCTACCTACAAAGACTCCCTTAAAATCATTAATAGTCGTAGTATTTACTATAATACTATTGACATGCTTGGACGCGATATCAGTGCACATTCAAATTCAATAAACTGACAACTCTGTCGTAAACTTCTTATTAGTTTAACTATAACTAATTATGGAATATGGTTTCATAATCATTTTTAATTCATTTAAAATAAAGGTACTCGTAATTTCTATACTCACTACGTAAATTAATTTTGTTGATTTTATGTCACTTACAAATGTTAGTATTTCAATAATGATTTACAAATGAATATAGTGACAGCATTCAATAAAGGCTTATATTATGACCTTACATTTATTTGTAAATATTTAAAATTTCTAAACACGTCCTAAGTAAACATAATAATAAAATATAATTATAACTACAAACACTTAATCAATATTTAAACTAATTTATTAAGCCTAATGTTAAATAAACTTGTAATCTGTAGGTATAAAAATAATTTAGACACATCGCATAAGTGCATAAATTTGTATGATTTTTAAACTATTTCAATCATAAAAAATGTATTTATATCTTAATTTAAATTATTTTTATGTACATTTTTAGGTGGCAATACTCCTAACAAAAAAAACATTTAAATACGCTCGATTCTGAAAACTTAATATGCATGTATATTGTATAATGTATATAGTGTCCGAACTTACCCCTCATTTGTTATAACTTAGGACACACATTTATTTTACGTATTATTCATGCGATAGAACGATTTAAAAAAAGTAAAGGGTAGATTTGGACACACTGTTCTTTGAATTAAAATACGAGCTTTCATATAAAGATAATATATTTTCTTACCAATTTATCAACCCTAATATTACAGAGGATAATTATCTAACACGTGTAAATAAATTTGTTGAAAAATAAAAAAATTAAAAAGTTTTTTCTATGTGGTATCAACAAAACTATTGAGAAAACATTATATGTCCGAAGTTAAATCATAGTTCAAATTACGCCATATAATAATAGCGCACTTAAAAAGGTGCATTTTTAAACTAGTAAATTAGACGAATAGACAACACAAATGTTGCTCAGTGAAAATATTTTGTTCTCTAGATAACTTTATTTTTAAAGACTGAACAAGCATAAAATAATTCTATAATACTATAGTTGACTATTTTGAATTTTTTTTTTGACGCTCAGTAAAAATTCTTTAAAAAATGCACTGACTTAAAGAGTACCAAACTAAAATAATAGATAAATCGAAAAATTATTAAAAAACGTTTAAAACTTAATTTCTAACCAACGACAAGTTATTATAATATCGTGTTACCGTTATATCTATAACTTTATAAGCATATATATATATATATATATATGATTAAAGGTGAACGAGAACAAAATGTAATACTATGGATGGACCATAGGGCCAAGGCGGAAGCGGATTTCATTAATACAACAAATCATCGAGTATTGAAGTATGTGGGAGGTAAAATATCGTTAGAAATGGAGACGCCGAAAATCCTTTGGCTAAAAAATAATCTACCAAAAAACAAATTTTGGCAAAAAGTGGGTAGGTTCTTCGATTTGCCCGACTTCCTTACTTGGAAAGCCACGAATGCGGTCTCCAGGTTGGTGTACATAATAATTTATTATAAAACAGTGGTTTTCAACCGTGAGGTTTCGACCCAAGTATAGATTTCGTAATATTATGCTAACAAAATAGCAAATATCGGTCATCACTCATCGATGACTTGCTGTACAAAATAAGGTGGTTTCATTTACAGATCACTGTGTACGGTCGTCTGCAAATGGACGTATTGTGCAGAACAGGCATTATGCGGTTATTGGGATCGTTCGTATTTCGAAGAAATTGGTCTGGATGACTTGAGTCAAGACAATTGGTCAGAGATAGGTTAGCAACACTCTTTTAACAAGTCGGTTTTTACCCTGCGATTACCAAGACAGCTAGTCATTACCCTTTCAAATCAACACCTTATCTTTTTTTTAACAGGCAACGAAATATTTGAGCCCGGACGACCTTGCGGCAACGGATTGACCGAGAACGCAGCCCAAGAAATGGGACTAGCCGTCGGGACTCCAGTAGCCACATCGTTGATTGACGCACACGCTGGAGGACTGGGAATGATCGGAGTTGGATCAAAGAATTCAACGGACTTTAGACACCGATTGGGTAAATATTGTATACGTAATAATAATTATTGCGATTCTCGATCCAAGTTATGTGATTTACACCTAACCTATACGCGTTCTTTAGTCCTTAAATCTAAATATTAATTATTAGCTGATTATAGATTAGATACTTACTGCGATATATCTATTTTTAATAATAAAAACAAAAAAAAAAATTCTGGTTATGTTTAAAACATGATGTTAAATAATGAAATTTCAATCGAAAATGCTAAAAAAAATATAAACAATACTTATGTAATGATTAATATAATTGCACGTCAAAATGTCTATTATTAACCCTGTGCCACGCGCGTCTTAACATTTCATTGTTCGATAGATAAAACCATAGTTAAATATATACTTAGCCATGGATAAAACAACTATCATTATAAATATCTACAGTAGTCTAATTAAGTATTTAGGTACAGACTATACCGTACAGCAGGAATTATACCCATTACCCGTGTTATTTTATGCTATGCTATTCTTTTTTGCTATGTTATATAATATATTATATCTACCCATGTTTATGCTGATGACTCTGTAGTGATGATTGGAGGTACGTCGACTTGTCACATGTTGCTCAGCGACGAAGAAGTGTTCGTGGACGGTGTCTGGGGACCGTACTACGGTGCCATGGTACCGGGTCTGTGGCTTCTGGAAGGTGGGCAATCAGCTACGGGCAAGCTTATAGATCACGTGATTAGCACTCATCCGGCCGCCAAACATCTGAACATTACGGATGGTGTGTAAGTACCGATATGCGTAGCTGTAAATTATTATTTATTATAACATAATAAATGCATATATATGACTGAGGACTTTTAATACATAAAAATGTCAAATTTTTAATGCACTAATGCACTTATAAAAACAAGAAGTACCTATGCTCTAAGTATATTTAATTGAAAATTCAAAATAAAAATATAATAAATGATATTTATATGAAATATTTTTACTTTTTAATGATGTTTTGAAAAACTTAATTAGATAGATAAATTAAAACTTAAAAATGTCCTTACTTCTTCATCATTTACATGGTACTGTACATTACGAAAATAATTCACGATTGCACACAATAATCTCTTAATGAATTATAACAAAGACAAATCAAGTTAATTTACTACACCCATTGCGTTAATTTAATATATATAAGTATGGCGCAGTGTAATCTACGGATTTTTCATGTCGGTCCGGATACAACTCGCAATAAGTAAAATTTTAATTTAATACCGACAATTTTCCAAACGTGATTTTATATGCCCAAACTAATTTTACACGTAAGCAAAATAAAATTTTTCAAAATACGTTTTTAATTGTTCTAAATATTCTAATACTTATTATACTAAAATGAGTATTCTCGTATAATATTATAACAAAATGTACAAAATAAAATTTAAATCAAATCATAGCTAGCTTCCCATAACAATAAAAATAATATTTATTTAAAAAATCAACGAACAAAACATAAATATAATATTTATAAAAAATAATAAAAGATTTACAACTCTCCTATAAACAAACATAGCTTGTGTTGGGGTCGTTAGGGAGTTAAGATTTAGTATAATGTTAAAAAACACGTATACCTGTACGTAGATCACTTGCACATTAATCATAGCTCTTCGCAACCTTACTATAAACAAATATAAAAAAACTACAAGTCCCAGCCCTAATAATATATACAGATATATATTGTATACTTACACATAATCTCAGCAGGGGCTTATTGTGGAGAATTCAATGGATACAATTGTTGTGGTTAGTTAGTTAATTTATAGGGGAGTAGTCCTAAATGGAAAAAGTAAAAAATAATATTTTTAAATCAAATTTATAAAATAGGTACATAAATTAGTTCATTCAGTATTCACTAATGTTGTACAATTTAATATATTAATCTAATTATTGTTGAATAATCAATTTTAATTTATGGAAAGAATAATAATCCAAATATTAACATTTACTAGTTTACCACATTTAGTATTTAGTCATCAGATATTAAAAAATCACAATATATTATGTTATTTAACTTAATAAATTTTATTGGGACACCATTTTGCTGCTTCAAGCTGTACGTAAACTTGGTTTGTTAAACGAAAAAATAAAAAAATAGGATATATTCTAAAATTTATAAAGGGTAGAGGCAAAAGTGTTTTACCAAGTGAAACAATTCTTAATGTTACCTACAATGTTAACAGTATACACAGTGCAAATAACCAGTTTTGTAATTAAAGATTTTAAATTTATTTTTACCGAATAATATAATTTTATAATCAAAATTATTATGTCACTTATACATCTGCAGAAGAGCGGAAGATTTCCTGAACGAGTTACTCATGAAAATGGCTACAGACAGAGGATTGGATGCGATCGATACGCTGACAGAAGACTTTCACGTATATCCTGACTTTCACGGCAACCGATCGCCCGTGGCGGATCCATCACTAAAAGGAACGGTACGCGCAGGCTTTTAAGAAAACGCCACACTTGTTGTCTGCATCTTACAAGTGCATAACACGCCAAATTTATGATCAGAAGTTCACATTTAGCATCGTAATTATTGTAAATTAACCTATCGTCAAATTTAAAAGTAAAATCATTATCTGTGTTTGTGTCTGTACATCGTAAAAAATAAGCCACATAATAAGTAGGTGCTCACATAGAAATAAAATATTGTATTATCTTTAAGTTTGACATATAGCTCAATTCACTGTAATATTAAACCTAACCAAGCTAAACGGAAACTTCTAAGACTAAATTGTCTGTGTTGTACACTTGTAAGACTAATACAACGTAATATATGTTAATCAATATATAATATATAAGTATATATATATCAGTATAGCACTATTATATCAGGACAGCGAACCCATTTAGCAAGAGTGCCACAACTGGCACGTCGACTTTATTTTAACAGCGCGCAAAAAAATTTTTATTTCATTTTTAAATCACACATTTAATGAAAAATACTCTTTATTATTTATAAATAATTTAGTTTAAAATATTAATTATAAAGTGTGAAGGTTAAAGAGCTCTCGAAAGAGTATTATCCGATGAGAGGACCTATTATACAAGTAATAAATTACTTAAACTTTTGAAAATCAGTCACAACAATAATAATTGCTTTATTGTATTATCATATTTGGTCATATCACTTTAAAAATTATCGCCAACTTCAATATTGGTAAAATGCCAAAATGTGTATTCAGTACATAATTTTTTTAGATGAATCATGAATAATTTATTTGTATTCGTATCCTGTTATTAATTTCTCGTGTAGATCATTACTGCTAAGTGCTAGGTAATGTAATCTAGTAGATATGTTATAAATGGAATATTACTGTAATAAGTGGATGGTTGATGACTGATGAGGTACCTACATCAACCTACCTATGTTTATATAATGTGTCCACATTAAAAAATAATGATAATTTGCATAATTGTGTTGTGCTGACAAAGCCTACATGAATAACCAGGGTACTGGGACGCAGATAAAATCATTGCTTTATTTTTACAAACGTATTTCACTTTAATTCGCATTCCTGATGATTCTAGCAGGCCAGCGAATTAGTTGCGTAAAGCGAAATTTGTGTGTTTGAGACACTTTATATTGTGTATTATGTGTGTGGGGAGGGTAAAATTACTTTACGAGAGATACAACTGAACGTACAGTAGACGAATACTATGCCTACTATATTATGTATTTTACTTTAAACGCCTTAATTTTAAACATTTTAACTTTTTTCATGTGCAGAAAATACACGTTTTAACGAGGCCTACCCCGCATAGTGCATATATATATAATATATCCGTTACCTATCATCTACTACCTAATTTACTTTATATTCAATATAAATATGTTATATTTATGTATTGTATGTTAGATGGTCGGGTTAACGCTATCTGTGGACCAAGAAAACTTGGCACTTATTTATCTGGCAACGATACAGGCACTCTGTGTAAGTATAACAAATAACGATATAGAATATACATTTTAAACAATATAATAATATATACTTACAATATAACTATTAGCTAACTTATTATTAATAACCTATTTAACTGGCTATGCTAATTTTTGTGATTTCGACCTCCAATTATAAAATTATCCAAAAACCAAAACTAGATTTCTAAAAACCAAAAAAAAAAAAAATTTACCAAGAAGATAAATATGTGACAACACTGCATTAATAAATGATTAACACTTATTCGCTTGCGCATATTGCATCACGTGTATTTAATTGTTGTATATTTCGGTCAAGTACGGTACCAGGCACATCATAGAATCGATGGAGGAGAAGAGCGGAGGATCCTTAAACGTCCTGGAAATCCTCATGTGCGGCGGACTCAGTCAAAACCGGGTGTTTTTACAGTGTCAGGCCAACGTCACCGCGCTACCGGTACGTACTTCCACGGAAGACGACCCTGTCCTGATCGGTTCAGCCATGTTGGCCGCTGCCGCGTCGACATCGTCCAAGTCACCGACGGAGTTTCGTCCGTGGTCATCGTCACTCAGAGATGCCATTGCGTTAATGGCCAGCGACGCGCGCACCGTACACCCTTCATTAGATTTGCAGGCGTGAGTTACACATCGATACCTAATTAAGAATATACCTTCATATGATTAACATAATTTTATATCAAACAAAGATGGGGTTATATCAACGTTTGAAATACTCCGAAAAATATAATTCTGCCATTAAAAATCTTGGTTAGTGTAACAATAATTCCTCACCACTCTGAGGCAGGCGCAAAACATTTTTAAATGGATGAGGGGGTTATTCTTATAACAACTGATTTAAAACATATAAGCTGGTCACTAGAAGGAAGGATTTTAATACCATAACCTACTCCTTCCCTGTGTGTACCACTGTACTTATAAAGTATGGAATTTTGATAAATTTAGATAAAAATTGCGTATTGTCGTCATGCATTCAACTATTTGAATTGGTTTCCATATTTAGAAAAAGGTAAAATTAATATTTATTAATAATTGATGATCGATTTTCAACCACCAAAAATATTAGCATAATTGTCATCTGCTCTGCTACCAATCGAACTAATATACTAATTATAACTACTAAGTTGTTGCGAATCGTTTGATCAAAAATCTTAATTCAAAATTGTATTCCATCCACCCAAATATTTTTTTATTAATTGAAGAAGATCCAATAAGAAACATATATAAAACAAAGAAGTACATTTAAATTCAAAAAAACAGCTGAAAAGAAAAATTAATCAGTGAACAAAATGACTGCCAAATTTCTAGTGATTTCGTAAAAATTGTATGTTTGCAATAAATTTATACCATATTAATTTATTTTTACCATAAAAGTTTTTATTAACTTCTACTAATCATGTTGGACTATTAATACACCTATACCTATTTTATTATTAGTAGTATTAACAAACACACATAGAGCTTATAAAGCTATAATATGAGTATCAAAGTGTATTTAATACACAATACACCTTAATGAGTATTAACACAAGCGAGTTAACCTTGATATTTTAGACATTCCTATATAAAATAGGAATTGAACTATTAGTGTTATCGGTTAAATACACAATAAAGTTGAACGTTATTAATATAGTTGAACTTAGTTAACTCAAAGTCTTCCAAACTTCGAACTCCTTCCTAAGTCTCTAGAATTTCCTATTTAACATCGTTAATTGGTTTGAAGGATTAGAATCGATAATTTTCTGTTTTTTGTATAACACACGGGGGGTCGTAAAATATAAGAATGTAGACGTTGTTTTCATACTAACGTACGTACGATTGATCTATTGAAATGATAAGAATTCTAAATCAGATTTGAATTTTTCATCAAGTTTACATGAGATAGACTTTCCTACATTTTTGAGGAATAAAATCCCTTAAATCCTAAATTATAGTAAAAATGTTTAGAAAAGTTAAAATAAAATAAATCTGGGAAAATATATTTCAAATAGATTTGACAAAAAATTCAAATCTGATTTGAAATTCGTATCACTTCATTAGAACAATCGGTAGGTTAGAATAAAAATATTTTTTTTTAAGTTTTGAAAATTAAATACAAGTACTTTTCATAAGTAATTTATACTGAAACCATAAAATCTAAAAAACGTGTAGACAATTAATATTTATAAACATTTGAAGTTCCAAATAGAACAAAAATATTTATTTTAACAATAGATAACGATGCATTAATTATTTTGTAATATAAAAAATTATTTGTGGGAACTTACTTTTATATATTTTATATTGCTAAGCGCGTTTTCGCGGAGGTATCGATATGAGTATAGTTTAGTTTCTACTAAAAATTCTTTTGTCAAAATTGTTTGAAACATGTAAATGTTTATTACTTTAATTAACAGATTTTTGAACGGTTAAAGATTTCTGGTACCCTTGATAATACAATTTTAATATAAATCATTTTAGCGATGAATACAATCATACCTATGCCGTATCAGTAAACAGTCAGCTAACCGTTTGCATTCGTGAACTACACGAAATTAATTTATCTCGTTGAATATTTCATTAATTATTTTAATTTAAAAAATATTTATATTAACAACTCAATTATATATACAGTTATTCTATGTTATAAAATACAATCATGATTAATAACCAAATAACATTTGTCATACACTCATAACAATTATTGTGATTTTCAACGTATAAAATGTGATAGGAACGCTGTTTTCTTAAAAGCAGAGTTCCACTACTTTAATTTTGCGAATTCGAGCACTATCTATATAATATAAATCACCCACGTTCCAGGAACTAAATTTTGTATATCTTAATATTTAAATATCACATAAGTGTATAATTTAAAAAAAAAAGTCAACTATCCACCAGATTATATTAGTATATATTTAAGCTATGTAATTATGAAGACATCACCTCTCTTAAGATATATAACTGGACATTTAATATTATACACATTATAAATCAAATTTAAAATACTGTCAATGACACAACATAATATGTATAATATAAGTTTAATATATTTACAGATATCATAAAAGAAAATATTTGGTTTATTTGGAAATGCTAAAACATCAGAAAATGTACAAGAACATTATGTCAAGAAATCCATGAGAATAAGTATATTTTAAGTAAAATAATAAAATAATAAATAAAGTAAACATTTTATAACCACACATTTCTTTAAAAATAAATGTTTGATGTGTAAATAAAAAAAAAATCAGAATAAAACACTTGAATAAAATACAACACAAATTAATCATTTTCATTTTAGTCAAGAATCTTGATTACTAGGTATTTTACTTTTGTTGATGTTTTTAAATTTCAACACTGTTAACTTATCAAATAAAAAAAAGGATTTATACAAAAATCATACTTATTTACTAACATTTGTAATTTTTTGAAGGTTTGTTGGCCAGTCTAGAAGAACGTCTTATTGATGATTTGTCATCTTCCATATCAACCGACGTTTTAGTTACAGTCTTCTTCATTTCTGACTGAGGTTTAAGAGTACTTTTTAAGTTAGTTTTATTTCCAGTTTGGTTAGAAACTGATGTTCCAGTGGGTTTGCACCGAGATTTGACATCGTTGTTCTGATTTACCTTAATTTTTTTAATAGTATGTGGAGTGACAACTCTGTTTTGAATAGTTTTGGGTTTGATATCTTCTAAAAATGTATACATAATAAAAAAATTAATATTGTATAAAAAACACTTTTCAATTTACAATTATTAAAAATATTACAATTAATATCATTTAATATTTTATTATTTTACCATTGCACGAGTTTTCAGGTGTTACAAATCCATTAACAATTGTTTTAGGAGATTCAAAATGTATGTTCTTCCGTTTCGTACCTTTATCATTTTCAGCCTTTTTCAATGCTGGTTTTAGTGGAGATACATGTGGCGTACCTAGCACTATTGGTGTCATACCTGACCTGCGGGCTACATATGACAACTCCATAGTCTTCAATAGCACGGGGGTAAAACTTACATTTTTCTGATTTGAAGAAGTTGGAGTACTAGAAGTAACTATAAATAGAAATTTTAAATACATATTAGAAAATTTAGAATCAAAAATTTATATTTGTTCTATATCATTAAATAAAATAAAAAACATACGATAAGTGTTATTAGACAATTTCATTTCATTAAACTTTGAATTATTCGAATCATTTTTTTCATTATTAAGTGTAGCTTTCTCTTCCTTTGATTTTTGGGCTGTGAAAAAATAGTAATATTATTAATACATTAATATAAATCCAATGAACATACATAACTGTAAAAAAAAAAAAATAAAACCATTCTAAATAATCCAAACTTACTTTTAATAAAATCTGCAAATTTTGATTTTACCACTGGACGTTTAATTAAAGTAGGTAGTTTATTAATTACTTTTTTAGCAATCGGTTTTAATGGAGCCCAATTATTTTTTTTCAATATGGCAAGTTGACTAAATTGGCCTTCTAATTTTTCAACCTAATACATATACATGATATATTGAAAAAAATATTTTACAATAATAAATATTGAGTACATTATATTATATTAAGGTTATAATTACTTGTAACAACAACATATCCCAAAATCCATCTAAATCATCTGTGGTTATAAGCATTGCCCCAGATTTATTATCAAATTCATTTATCAGAGAACGCATTTGCATAAATTTGTCAGTTGTCAAAAGTTTTGTTTGTCCACATGCAACATCTATCTCATCTTTGATAGACTAAAAAAATATATATGCAAGTCATTTAATATATTTATAACTTTATTTAACTACTAGATTTTGTAGAATTTTAATAAATTACAAAACACATTTATTTGATTTGAACCAATACGTTCAAATAATATATCTAAAGCATGTATTATTAATTTGTAATTTAATTAGTTGACAATTTTAACTATAATTTACTTGTGGAACATCATTGCTATTTTCAGAAGATAATTCTGCCCAATATTTAACTTTATTTTGTAATTCAATAGTTTTACTGTCCAGCTTTTTCCTATAACATAATAATTAATGTTATACATAAATATTTACAACCAAACTTTAAAAAAACTAATAAACACTCGTCTAAATGTATAAACATTATTTTTAAAACATTTTTCAAGAACTTGTGTATACAACTAGAACATATTTTAAACAATTGAGTATACCTATAATTATCAGCAACATTGTTATCTTCATATTTATCATACAACTCAGATAATTTTGGAGGTTTGCGAGGGCTTGGTTTCCATTTATGGCCACGTGTTGTACAAACAAAAGGACTCAGCACAATTTCAGGAACTACTGGTTTCATTTCGTTAATTGTATTATTAAAATTGTCCATATCAATTTCCTCGTGTAAATTATTTGCATTTTCAGTCAATGTTGGAGCATTATCTTTTACAATTTTTATTTTATTTGACATGGTTTTAGTATTGGATTTTTCTTCAAATTCTTTCAATTCTTTAATTGTACTAAGAAGAATTTTTGGGTTTTTAATTGGTTTTGATAATGATGTATCAGTAGGTTCAACATTGATGTTAATAAGCTTAAGTGGTTTACATTCATTGGATTTATTTGTTTTCTTAGATATTTTGGTTGGCTTTATTGTCTTTGTCTTTGTTTTTGAAATTACATGATCTACAACCAACTCGAGCTCTTCATCTAAAATTATCAATTATAAAATCACTTAAATTATTATTGCTCTTTAAGAGATGATATCTACATACAATATTATATTACTGGCATATTAAGTCATAGTAAATTGTAACTTATTGTAAGATCATTGGTATATGTAACAGCCGTTAACCATTTTAAGGAGTAATATACTTACTCATAGTGATTTATAAATTATTTTTTTAATTTTTATTGAGTTGTAAAATTATTTGACTATTAAACCAAAACCATAAAGGAAAATACAATAGAATTTGCTTAATTGGGACAAATAAGTAGTCACAAACATATATATTAGTTACATTAAAAATCAGTTTATTGGGACAGTCAGATAATGGAGACAGATAGATTGCCGCCCAATGTGTCTCAATTAAGTGGATTTAGCTGCAATTTATATTCTGTCCAATGAGAGAACACACCAATCCTACATACTTTCCTCACTTGACACCTTGCTATCAAGATCAGTTCCCCTATGGAATAGTATTATATGGGGCTACGCAGAAAAACAGAGTATAGATGGTTAGCCCTATGATAGAAAAATACAATTATATTTTGTATAGGTAATATTTATCTAGGTGTCCTGGCATTATACTTGTATAATTTTGTTTTTAATTATTTAAAATGTTTTTATACTTTAGTTCTAATATTTCAATATAATTTCAAAAACAATAAGTATTTAAGCATTGGAAAACAATGGTAAGAGATAACCAATGATTAAATATTTATAAATTAAACCTATCATTTGTAATAAATATTAATAAATATATATTAAATGTAAATACATTATTGTACTTTGCAATAAATAGGCACAACTTACTTTTTTTTAGTATTTCAGTTCTTTTTATATTCTCTTTTTTCTTTCCTATTGGAATTCTGTTTTCCTTCATAATAGATTGAGATCTGGTAAAACAAACATATTGCAATTTTAAAACTACACTAAATTACTCAATGTTAATTATTATAATAGATATACTATTATTCTGTAAATAGTATATATAATATATGGTCAGTTATATATATTTGATATTTACTAGTCAAATTAGGTACTACTTTATTTATATAAAATTTGTATAAACGCATAGAACCTAAATTAGATATAGATTAGCAATAAATACCTAAACTAAATATACTAATTATGAACAATAATTTATATTGTTTACTAGTTTAATTGAAAAAACATCACAAAATAAAAGTAATTTTAAAATTATAAAAAATGAACAGTATCTACCTTTATTTAACACATTAAATCCATTATCCAACTACAATTAGACATCAAGTCCAAGTTATTTAAAGAAAAGTAGGTATAGTTTTTTTTTAAGCATATCAAAAAAATTCATAATAATTATAATACTACATACAAATTTGTTTTATAAATTAATAAAATTATATAACATTTACTTTGTTATAAGTAACCTATCTGTCATAGACTATGGGTAAATCGTAATTCATAAACAATCATAGATTATCCAAATGCTTACGATAATAGTAATAGTTAATTTTAAAAATATAATTATGTACCTTATTTTTCAGTTACAAAGTACTGAAAAAACTCACTTTTTTGTACTCATAGTAGGTGTTTTTCAATATTGTCACAATATTGTGATGTAACAACAATGAACTACATACAAAATAAAAATATAAATTTAATTATTGTGCGTATTCAATTTAAATAATTTTGTAATTTTGAATTACATTAACATAAGTAAACAAAAATATGAAACTTATGTTAAGAAAAAAATTAATAAAAAAAAGTTCACAAATAAAACATCAAATTGACTGTAAAAAAGGTAATGAAAATAATAAAATGTATGTAAAAACAATCGCGACCAGTATTAGTATAAGTTATAATAATACTGGTATACGACGGTAATAAATAATAATTAATTTAAATTACAAATAATAAGCGTGTAAAAGTGCAAGAACTGCCTTCTGCGAAGTAAAATGTAAATTGTAAATAATAAATATTTAAAGAGCTAGTAACAAAATAATAACGTATTATTTACAATATTGTAATAATGAACAGTTGATGGTGATCACGTTCACGAATTCACGGATTCGGTAATGTACGATTCACGATTCACTCGATTCAGTAGTTTTTATCGGCAATTGACCATTGTTGATCAGAAGCAGAACCGTTAAATTCACGTTAAATCAAATTTTGACCAATCGGCGTCGGGCGTAACGTGATACGGTGCAACCTGCTTGCGGGAGAAAAACAAACATACGAATGAAAGAGAAAATATATATATCCAGCAAATTCTTCATCATGAAATTATGTCTTATGTCGTCATATTTTACTGTTCTGTGATTTCACGCCCGTTTGCTAACAGTCATGTTTATTGTTGGCCACATTGGCAACACCGTTTGTTTAGGTTAAGATTCTTAAACATCTCTCCCGTTCCGCTATCTCCTATCAATCCTATCACTTATCGTCGGCGTAAGCACTTAACAGTAGACAGTAAGCAATTTAGCAATATTAATTCAATAATTTATTATAAATGTTTAAATATAATAGTAAATGACTATTTTGCTTGCTTGTTCATTAATTTTCTACCACTTGTCAAGTATTGCAACAATCATTGTTCGTTTCAATCAAAATATATAGCTAAAATATCTTTCCTATTTGGAATTATTGAACTATGACGATAGTTCACGACTACTGGTACGCTGATGAACTACCTACTTGTTGCCAGTCCGGTTTCGCCGTCAAGCATTCCAGATAGAGTAAAAACGAATCGACGAACATCACATTGAATCAAAAAGTCACCGCCGCCGGTCAGACATCAGTATACCTTTTTTGTTGTTATCAGCATTCAGTACGTAGATTTAATCGCCAACCAATTTGCGCTCATTCTATGCCCACTGCACTATGATGGCCAACCGTCCAGTCACTTCGGACGTGAATCATCCACCCCAGTTCTGACGCTTCCAAGGTACCGTTGTTATTTGCTAGTCAGTATCAAAGTTAATCGTTAATTGTTCTGTTTTATTGTTCTCCACTTCAAACAATACAACAATGGCCATTGACAATCTAATCGACTCGGTGTCTCTATACATGCCACGTCATGTGGCCTTTCACGGAGCCATTTTTCCATTTGTTGTCCTTTACATCTCGTGGTCGTCCGCTTGTTATTTCACCGAAAATCTGCTAGATTTTTTTTTCGCTGGTATTTTTGCCATCGGTGTTGCCCAAATATTGTGTTCACTAAGTTGTTATTGGTCTGTATCATTTAGATGTCTATTGTCATGTCGACGTGTCACTTCCCCAAAGGAAGCTGCATTGGTCAAAGTATTACCCACTCCTAATAATGGATTCACCGAATTAGTGATGTTAAACACATTCCAAGACCAAGACCTGAAAATTGTTACATGGTTTAGGTACCAAGAAATCAAATATATATGGAATGATGACAAGAAATGTTTCAATTCTTTAGAATTTCCAATTTCAAATACGATAGAACAATATGGAAATTGTAAAGGCTACAATAGCGATGAACAGCTATCTAGAGCTATACAATTATATGGTCGAAATCGTCTTAATATACAATTACCAAAGTTTAATGATTTATTTATAGAAAGGGCAACAGCTCCTTTTTTTGTGTTTCAAGTATTTTGTATTGCATTGTGGTGCTTTGATAAGTATTGGTACTATTCTTTATTTACCTTAGCAATGTTAGTATTATTTGAATGTACTTTAGTTAAGCAACAGTTACGTAACATGGAAGAAATCAGGAATATGGGTAATAAACCAATTCATTTGCATGTGTATCGCAATAAAAAATGGCAATCTTTATTAAGTGATGAACTTACACCTGGCGATATTGTATCTATTACAAGAACCAATAATGACCAAACAGTTCCTTGTGATTTATTACTCTTAAGAGGTTCATGTATCGTTGATGAAAGCTTATTGACTGGTGAATCTATTCCACAGATGAAAGAATCTATTGAAAATATTACCGATTATAGTAGAAACTTAGATTTTGAAACTGATAAGAAATTGCATATTTTATTTAGTGGTACAAAAGTAGTTCAACATACTTCTCCTATGAAAATATCATCAAGTGTGCGTTCCCCTCCAGATAATGGCTGTATTGCTTATGTGTTACGTACAGGTTTCAATACATCACAAGGTAATCTACTACAAACAATATTATTTGGTGTCAAGCATGTCACTGCAAATAATATGGAAACTTTAGCATTTATTTTATTTTTGTTAATTTTTGCAATTGCTGCAGCTTACTATTTGTGGATAAAAGGCACTGAAGATCCAAACAGAAGCCGTTATAAGTTATTCCTTGAATGTACACTTATCCTCACTTCTGTTATACCTCCGGAACTGCCTGTTGAATTATCATTGGCTGTTAATTCGTCAATTTTATCCTTATCCAAACTTGGAATATATTGTACTGAACCTTTTAGAATTCCGTTTGCTGGCAAAGTAGAAATATGCTGTTTTGATAAAACTGGTACTTTAACCAAAGATGCTTTAATTGTTGAAGGTATAGCTGGTGTTGAAAAAGATATGATTCCGATGAACGAAGCCCCTGAACATACAATTCAAGTTTTGGCATCTTGTCACTCATTGGTCCAACTAGAAGATACATTAGTAGGGGATCCTGTTGAAAAAGCCTCTCTGAACGCAATAAATTGGATTTTGACCAAGAATGATTTTATTGTACCAAAAAAATCAAAGATACCACCATTAAAGATATTGAATAGATTTTATTTTTCTTCGTCTTTAAAAAGAATGTCTGTATTAGCAGCTTATAAATGTACAAAAACAGCAAATAAAGTTGTACATATAGCAAGTGTCAAGGGTGCCCCTGAAGTGCTGAAGTCAATGTTATTAAATATTCCTAATAATTATGACAGTACATATCTTGAACTAGCTGGTCGAGGAGCTAGAGTATTAGCGCTTGCTAGGAAAGAAATGACTACCATTCCAAATGATTTAAAAAATTTAAAGAGAGAAGACTTAGAATGTGATTTAAATTTTGTTGGATTTGTTGTTGTTTCATGTCCATTAAAACAAGATTCAGAGAATGTTATTAAAGAACTTCTGAACTCATCCCACATGGTAACTATGATAACTGGAGATAATGCATTGACTGCATGTTATGTAGCTAATGAATTAAATTTTACTAGATCAGCAAGTCATATCATTTTGACACTTTCAGAAATCAACAAAACATGGTGTTGGATAAGTGATAGTTATAAAATTCAAGTCTCATTAAATAGTAGTATTAAAGAATTAGTTGATTCATATGATTTATGTTTGACGGGAGACGGATTAACTTTTCTAAATCAAA
Source organism: Rhopalosiphum nymphaeae (assembly GCA_036289425.1). NCBI lineage: Eukaryota > Metazoa > Arthropoda > Insecta > Hemiptera > Aphididae > Rhopalosiphum > Rhopalosiphum nymphaeae. Next base: position 3,393,013 of record JAZAQC010000012.1, on the reverse strand, counting down.
ATCATAAAGATATATTAAAAAAAATTATACCACATGTATGTGTGTTTGCTAGAGTGGCTCCCAAAGAAAAAGAATTTATTATAATAACATTAAAAGAATTAGGTTATTGTACTTTGATGTGTGGAGATGGTACTAATGATGTTGGCGCCTTGAAACATGCACATGTTGGTATTGCTATACTTGCTAGAGGTAAAGAAAAGATAAAATTAAAGAAAGATATGTTTACCAATAAATCAAGAAAACCAGGAGAAAATGTAGGTGATCAAATGAAAAGACTAATGAAAGAAATAGATGAAGAATCTGTGACTGTGGTCAAGTCAGGAGACGCTAGTATTGCTGCTCCTTTTACAAGTAAATTTTCATCTGTAACTTGTGTATGTCATGTGATTAAACAAGGTCGTTGTACTTTAGTAACTACACTTCAAATGTTTAAAATATTAGCACTGAATGCTCTTATTGCTGCTTATAGTCAGTCTGTACTCTATGTTAAAGGTATAAAATTTAGTGATTCTCAAGCTACATTGCAAGGATTGTTGTTAGCAGCTTCATTTTTATTTATTTCAAGGTCAAGACCTTTAAAAGTTTTATCTAAACAGAGACCACTGCCAAATATATTTAACATCTACACAATTTCGACTGTATTATTGCAATTTATTATACACTTTTGTAGTTTAGTATTCTTAGTCCAAGAAGCTAGTGTGTATGTTGAAAGTGATCCTGTAAATACTACTTTGCCATTTTCAAATGACAGTTTATTATCCAATAATACAAATTTGGATTCTGCAGAATCAGATGTAGACGAATTTAAACCTAATGTAGTGAACAGTGCAGTATTTATTATTTCCATGGCATTGCAAATTTGTACCTTTTCAGTCAATTATCGAGGACGACCATTCATGGAAAATTTAATAGAAAATAAGCCATTGCTGTACAGTACAGTAGGAACAATTATGGTAATATTGTTTTTAAGTATGGGTACTTTGCAAGGACTTAATGAGCAATTTGAAATTGTTCAGTTTCCTTATGAATTCCGAGTTATTTTAATTACTGTACTTATTTCAGATTACTTTGGTTCTTATATAATGGACCGATTATGTTTATGGCTTTTTGGTGAAGGAAAATTTAAAAAAGTGCCTGTGTAAAAAATGTTTTAATGTTAAAAATGCAATGTTAAATAAATGTATTACTCATAAATCATAATTATGTATTGTTATGAAATAATTATTAATTTGAAGAAAAAATTGTATGTTATATTAAAAAAATATATAATTCCTTATACGGCAGCTTATTTTTATTTAAACTACAATGTAATAAAAAGATACTAACTAAAAAAATGTATTTTTTAAAAAAAAAATAAGCTTAAAAAATTTTATTTGTGTTAAGTGCAATATTATATAAAACAGTTTTAATACTATAGTATTATAATATGTTGTTAATTTAGGAATAAATAAAATGTATGTAAAAATGATTTTATTGTACCTATTATTATTCATTATTCATATTTTGTTAGTCAATGTTACTTTTTTCACAATAAAATATGCAACATTTATTACATTATTATTTTATTGAAGATATGATACATTTCATTTCTATTTTTTTTAAATATTCTAAAAAGTATAAAAATTAAAAAAAAAATAAGTGGGCAGCTTTTTTATTATGTGTGAATTTTCTAAAGTAAAATATAAATATTATAGTAGGTATATACATCGAACCTTCCATATTGCAAAAGGGAAAAATTCATTAAATAGAGAACAAATTTTGTTTGGTCCTCGAAAATATTTGTTATATCATTGATCATAGAAAAGTTTATAATCAAATAGTCTATTCTATTTAATGATTGTTTACAATTTTACTGTATAATAATTTTTTTTGTATAATGTATTTTTATGTAAAATAATGTTTTTATTATTTTTATTGGCTTTTAAATTGATTGTAACCAATTTGAAACTTTAAAAGTTAATTATATTATAACTTTATGTATTTACATAATGGTAGTTCAAAAATAAATCACTATTATTTTTGAGAACTGTTTGAAATACAAATTATAAAATACACTAATTTAATCCATTGTGAAAGGCTAATCTGAGGTATAATTAAATAAGTACTATTTGTAATCTGACTGACATTAATTTGTTTTTTTCTTTATTATGAAACTTTTTGGAGTTTTATGGTAACTACTAACTCTAAAATTCGATCTAATGGAAAAATAATTTTATCTCCGTCTGTTTTTTAGTTATTATGCACGTGTATAAGCGTGCGCACGAGAGAGTCAGAGGAAGCAGCTGCCTCCCCTGCAATATTTTCCACTTCCCCAAGATCTTATATTATTCAATAATACCTACCAATTTTTGATAATATTTAAAAAATAACATGTTCAAATGTTCAATATTAGTTTATTGGTACCTATGCTGTTTGAAAATAGTAAATAATAATAAAACAAAACAAAACACACGTTTAAAATCTATGAAGAAGTGTTAGAAATTTTTAAAACAATTTTTTACCCTACCGCTAAACGACGTATATGGAACTTTAATAAAACATATTACCTATTTTATAAGTTGTTCAAATTATGATTTCTTATTTCTTATTTTTCTTTTTTTATTATGTCTTCTTGATCATTAAAGATATTATTATTAAAAATGACTTATTGAAAACTTTTTTGGTAATTTTATGTTTAACCTAACTCTTAACCCTATAGAACAATACCGACAATACCATGGCTTAATAGAACTATATACTTGATTTTATGTAAGGGTTTATTTAAATTATCGTTGCCTCGCATCAAGGTCTTGGCTAGGAAAAATCGGGGGGAGAAGTTTGGAGTCTTGCCTTTCCTGCCAAAATCTGCACGTGGTTAACAATCATAAATAAATAAATTTACCATCAATAATACCTAGTAATTAAACTTTTAACTTATATTTTTCAAATTTTATCTAGGACCACATCATGAGTTAAGACCTTTTTCAGCGCAATAATAAATTTTAATTAAATGAAAATCATAATTATATTAGCATACTAAAACACGGTAAAAATCATTAAACATATTCTTGTAATAATATCAAAAATAAAAAAGTAGGTAAGTAATCTTTATGTCATATAGTAATAATTAAATGCAGCTCGCCATTGAGAAGTTACTATAGTAAGTAATTACATTATAAACACATGTCAAATTTTAATTTAATGATTAAATATTGACATATTGTATACTAACACGATTCTAAGTAAAGATGATTTGTCAGAACCTATATTACTAAGGAATGGCGGACTATTTTCCCCCGACTGTTTTTGGCCGACATTTCCCCCCTCCACCCACCAATATATTTTCAATGTGGACATTTTTCTTAAGTTTATTATTTAATAAAAAATTATTTGTTTTTAATAAAATATAATTTTTTTTTCATAAATATAATCAATTATACTATAATTACCTATTATAGTAGATGTATATTTTTGATCAATTCAACTACTTGAAACAATAAAATAATAGTAATATTATATTTAAAAGATTGTCTAAATAAAAAATAATAGTACTAGCATACTGTATTATTCGCTAGTAACATTGAAATCTAAAACCTAATCAATTGCTGGGTTGTCAAAAACTATCTTAATTATTTGATTTAGACTATTAAGATAAGATTCTTCTACAATCTTATATTGTCGTGAGCGAAGGTTTTGTACTTTTGTATAAAAATTGTTCAAAGCAGTTTTAATCATTTAGTAGTGGTTTAGTGATTATAACTCACTAAACATGATGTTTGTACATACTAACATTTTTTTCCAGTACTAAATTTTTAATTATTTATACCATATTACCATATATTATTTATTTAGAACATAATATTATAAAAACCATATATATATATATATATATATTTTTTTTTTTTTCCCCCAGAACTCGACTTACCTACTACCAAATTTACCGAAATAAGGTCATTTGAGAGTTTGAGACCCATTTACCAACCCCGATACACATCTAGATATATCCTTAAGAGGACGCCATACCCGCATGTGTTGTTTCTGTCTTACTAACGTACATCATAGCAAATCTGCGTTAACCTTGGCTTTAATATTAAAGTAAATTTATCTATTATCAAATTTAAAAGTAAGAATATTATCTAGAAAATTACATATGCTTTTATTGATATTAGTATTTTAAAGTAAGTTATGAACATTTTAAAATTCTAATATTTTACATTGCTATAACTCACTTTAAAATGATAATATCAATAAAAGCATATGTAATTTTCTAGGTAGTATTTTTACCTTTAAATTTGATAATAGGCAAATTTACTCTAATATCACGGAGTAAGATATATCTTAGTCCGTGTCTAATATTAAAACTAACATCACAAAATGTGTTCTACTGAACGCAAATTTACCATGATACGCGTTAGTAAAACAGAGACAACACATGCGGGTACGGGTATGGTGTCCTCTTAATTGTGGCATTTATAGATAAACAAAGAAGTGTGTAAACACCGTAATTATTAATTACAATTATGTAATCATCAGTCACCTTTTCTTACCGTGTTTTTTGTATACGCGTTACGATAGATGATTACATAATATTGACAACTGTACTTTAAAATCGTTGTCCACAGGTGTAACTTCATATTTAAATAATAAAATAATGTACCAAATATTTGTAGTATAGGGGGGCTGGGTGATAACACGATTACGAACATGTTTACCTGATTTTTTTTCGTACGACGTTGCCAGATTATATTTACAGTCAGAATTTATTATTCAGTTATGATTCTATAATTAATGAATTTAATATTATTTTTACACATTTTTAGAACTATCAATGGGCTAGAGAGCTTTCAGAGGACTTACATTAGTCAGTTTTATAACCCCCATTATCCAACACATGCAGTTATTTCAGTTTTAAAACAAAAACAAGCACAAACTTTGACAATAATAAATTCTATTAAAAACAATGTAAGTACCTATAAAATCTACAATAACTATAAGATTCACAAGAATCTAGTGTTATATTTATACAAAAAACTGGAAATCCATACCAAGGAAAAAAATTTAAAAAAAGAATAAAATGAAGAAAAACATTTTAAAAATTATTACTTTGTAATTTTTTTTATTTATTTTAATTTGTAACGTATAATTATAATATGTAACGTTGTATTATTAATACCGAAGAGCTTTTATTTTAAAAAAATGTCTTAATTAAATTCCCAAACAAAATAAAACATAATATTCAGAAATTATAAACTTGGCCACGCAGCCTAAAAGACGTTCGCAATCGCTTTTTTTTCGTCTAAAAAAAAAAATTTTTTGATAAGCGACATTCGTTCGCAATAGAGTTATTAACAGGTTTAACGTTCCCAATCGTGTTGCAGCCAAGTGGCTAACATAAACGTAAAAATTCATGTCAGTGGTCTACGATAATCATTTTAGATCGTGAATTATTATTATTATAATTATTAGTTGATATTTTGTTCGATTTCAAAAAATAAATAAAAATTTCTCTGAAATGGCAACCGATAACTGCAATTTTCCAAGTGTCTTAGATATGAATGAATTGCCCATAGTGCGCATCAAACTAAACACACCGCCTTTAAGATGCATTGTCAAAGGTACTTATTATAGTATTTCAGTATTATTGCTTATAATTAAGGTAGGTAAGACTACAATAAAAGTGATCAGATTTTAAAAATGAAAAACAAACGATACCTATTTATTATTATTTAGCCAACTTATTAAAATTTATTATAATTACTTGTAATTACCTTTAATTACATTTACATTTATTAAACATAATAACTCGGGGATAAAGGAAAAACCTACTAAACATTCGGCACATTCAGGAGTTGAACCTACGGATCAGATTAATAAATATAAAATTATGCACAAAGATATTATTTTTTGATTCTGAGCAGAGTAATGAATCAATATGATCAATACATATTACAATGATATTTATGTTAGGTTATTTTTTTTTTTAAATATCTTTATTATTTTTATCATTACTAAATTACTACGATTTTTAATTTTATGTATGATTTCTGGTAGCAAATTGGATCCAGTTGATATTCCAGAGTGTCGACAGTAAAAATTCTTAATATTTTTCAAAATAACTAGGAAAAATAAAAAATAAATTAAGGAAGACCAGTTTTTAATTTTCAAAATATTCTGGCTTTGAGCTATATTTATAAACATGTCGGTTTTATTATTTCAGCTATATTACCTGAATTATTAGACAACTTTGAAAATGCTAGTGCAGAGGTAGTTCAATGTCCAGATTTAACTCAACCACCGTTTAACTTAACCTCCGAAGGTGAGCATAAATATACACCTATATTGATTATACTACCTATTTATATATTAATTATGTAATCATTGGAATATTGAGTGTAAATATATGTATATTGTATATAGTGTATGTCTGTATATATTATTTTATTAATATGTAGGACTAAGTGGCGACGAAAACGTATTTGATATTGGCGATATCACAAATTTAATACCTTTAATAAAGCGAGAAAAATTGTACGACGTTAAAGATTTGAAACAAATTACTGGGTCCGATCCTTTGGTTATCATTGGAGCTTGTGCCGGTCCTTATCCATTTTTCGGAATCGATGGTGAGGCAAGTATATCGCACTATACAGATCGATTAACTTAGGTTAGGTTTTTTTTTTTACAAATTACAATCTCTTTTGTTAACTGTCAACTCTAAAGTCCATACATTTTTAAAAACAATTAGATGTATATGTTACAGTTAACATTTTGAATCAGTTAGTTTATGAAATAACTAGGTAATTTATAAAATAACTAAAACTTGTAGGTAATGTATATAATTTATACTTTAACTAGTTATTTTATATATTCCCCGGCATCACTTCGTTAAATATCAAATTGTACTAAATATCATATACAATATTGATATCCAATATAATAATAAATCAGATAAGACTTACGTCCTTGTTGTCGGTGACCGTAATGTTCATGTACATTTATTGTGTTATTATAAGATTATCGTTGTTGGTACATGTATTATACAGGTTTAAAATTTAGTAATAGCTTTACAGTCACACATGCTCACTGTTGCCGTCTGTTGGCTCATCTGTCTCCACACTATTATTTTAAATATTAATATAGTTCACAATGAATTCGAATGAATTAGATTTAATGAAAGAAAAGTTTTATATTAGTGTTAAAAATCGTTCATTAAAACCACACAGTGTAGCTTTAACAAAAGAAAAATATGCAAGTTAACTTGTACCAAAAAATGTGATACAAAGCGATGTGCTTGCAGAAAAAAAGAGGTATTATGCAACTCTAAATGCCATAATAGCCTCACATGTACAAATAAATAAATATTGTAATTTAGTAAAATAAAATATTTTAATATATTTTATACTTCAACGGATATCAAACTAAAATTGTATAGAATAACTAGATGTTTTATAAAATAACTAGTTAAAGTATAATTGCCATGTATTATTTCATATTTTAATTAACATTCGTAGGTAATTCATGAACTTCCTAGGTATTTCATACAATTACGGAATTCAACACTTTAGCTATAACATATATATATATATATAAATGTATAAATACTTATTTAAATCAAAACTCAAACATGTGGTTTCTAAGATATTAAAATGTATGTAGGTATATGTACAAATGACAATAATCCTTAATAATAAGTTTATATCAAATATAAAATAGAAGTAATATTCTATTAGCAGACTGCTTATACTGCTACACTTTTAAGTTATAATTTATTATACTATTTATATTCAATTACAATTTTTACGAACATAATATTCTAATAACTGATTCTAATTGGCAATTACCTAATACAATTTTCAATATTAACCCATACAAATACTTTAAACCTTAGTATTTAAAATGCATAATAATTCAGAAATTGCTATGGTTGGATTTGTATACAAATACATACAAATGTACACCTACATTGCTACATCAACATTTAAAAACATGTACTTAACAATTTAAAATAAAAATTATGATTCTCATTTGAAAAAAGTTTGTATCAAGACTAGATAAATAATATGAAACTTAAGTATATTAGAAAAATCTGGAATTTAAATATACTCAATAATTTCTAAACTAAGAATTAAATAAAGGCAAAAAGTGAGCATGTGTAGTACATATTATATATTGATAGGTACATAAAAACATTTCACAAAATAAATTACCACTACCAGTTAAATACTATAGTTAATATATTATTATTTAGTATTTACCATATAAATATATTTATTTAAAATTGTAATTATGTTAGATCTTAGGCGGTTTAGGTGATTAAAACTAAATTATGTGTTATTATTTATATAATTTATAAAAATCATTTATTTTCATTGAGATATTGTATTATTGACTATTGTGAATAGAAAAAAAGGTTTATATTATTGGTTATTTGGATCAAATTAAATATGATGAAAAAACTAGAGTTTGTTTTATAAATTGTAATATGACAAAAAAAAAATTAAATAATTGTTTCACAGTAATGAAATGTACTTATATATTATTTCATGACGTTTATAATTTATAATAAAGAGTGTGGAAAATGTTACAATGATTGGTGATCGAGTTGAAAATGGAACACATGTTCACATGATGAAATCTGAAGATGTCGCAGAGTGTTATCATAAGTCCTTACCGGATGACGAAACGAGGTTCTCATTGATGGCCAATTTCTTCACTAGTAACGGCTTTAGAGGAGAGGTAATTAAAAAATATATCTAAAAACCTACTAACATTTTAGCTATAGGTAAGTCGTAAGTAATCAAAGAAGAAACTACTTGTAATTAGTGATCCTTATTACACGTTTAATTCGTGTAATTCTTATACATGTACGAGTATATTGGTTCGAAGTGACACTACAATTTCACGTGTATAAGTTTGTATACTTGAGTACACGTATAAATTTGTCATTAATTAAAGGTATATATAAATGTTAAAAATAATATAATCTATTTAAAATTCTGAAATTAAAAAAAAAGTATTATAATTTATATTATTATTGTTACAATAGTTTAATTTTAGATTTTAAAAAGTTAAATAATCGTTTTTTTTTGGCAAAATAAGTTTGTCAATTAAATTAGACTATTGGTCTAATTCAGTGGTCGGCTGCAATCTTTTTGTACTCTCGGGCCACATTCACGAATTAAAAAGAGTTTGCGGGCCGGACAAAAATAAAAATGTTATATATATTAATTTTTTTTTACATTTTTTGGCATATTACACATACCGACATACCAAACTATTATTTAATGTGGACAATTATTATTATAAAAAATATAATTTTTTTTTTTTTAATAATATATTATAGGTATTAATTTTATACTGTTACTTGATATTATTTTATGCCGAAGTTTACATGAATTCAATTTTACATGTTTTTTTCCTGGTGGAGTTTACGCTAAAACGGTGCTTGTGGTGGAGTTTACATAATTTATGCCACTACTTATATACAATAACTACTACACATTCTTGATTATGTAATTCGTGATTGCATTTTCTAAAAAAATCATCAATTTCGAAATAGGTTATCTGACGAATGACGGTTGAATAATAAGTCATAAGTAGCTAGTCGATATAGATATACCATTAATATGTGTAATATTTCAAGTGATATAACATGAAAAAAACCTTGAAATCAGTTAGATTATAGATTATCAGGAGTTCTTAATTTGCATCAAAATAAAGATATATAATTTTTACTACTGCAGGTAGCCGAAAATAGTGTGTTTGTAATTTGCACTAAAATTAATATCTATTAGTAATGGATACTAATATACTATCGAATACTTCACACTATGAAATAGTAATTTAACTCGACAGACCCGTGATGAAAGTTCACAAATCAATCGCAACGAGAGAAACTTATACATTTATAAATTGAATCAATTATGTAAAATAAAGGCCAAAGAAACATCAGACGAAAAACCAGCCAAAATTATAAGAAATGTAATATAAAACTCCAGTGTTTGCATCTCCAAAGACATTTCTGATATAAGACGTGATATATCATGTATATAATAGTAAGAGGAAAATATTGCCAAAATATCCAGTATCACTGAATGCAGGTCATATATTGATGTTGGGTATAGAGTATAGATATTAAAACACATAAAGGTGAACGGTGAATCATTTATTTTAAAAAATAATTCTGATAAAAACATAATTATATTTTTTACCAAACAAATATTGATTTTTAATGTAAAAATGAAATAATATATTTTGGTATAGATTTTAAGTCATTACTGACGTAGAACGATGTAAATATTTAATAGGCGAGTGTAATTATCACTCGGAATCTATTATTTATATATTATAATTAATTATCGAAACTTCGATATATCTCTCTTATAATAATCAATTTTGATTTGAGTGCAAATTACATTTCCTATTTCTTACTACCTCAGATAGTGTAAATTACTGTACCTATATTATTGAATTTTCACATAACTTGATCCATTGGAATGACTGACATCAAAAGTTGGATTTTTTTATCTCATAAGTCATAATATTAATATTATAATAATAAAATATGTATCATTATTATAGTATAATATAATAAATATATGTATATATATATATATCATAAGTATATCCAAACCTTATAGGGTTTTAAAATAAATTATTATCAGATCTATTTTCAATTAGGTATCTTAAAGTGTCTCTTTATTTATACGATATAATACCAATTTACCTATTGCACTTAAAATTACTTTTTTATATACCAATTGCGCTTAAAAAATTTAACATCTTAGAAAAACGTATTAATTATAAATTATTATTATATAATAAATTAATATACTAACCGATTTTTTGCGTATATTAATAAATAATGTAATATAGATAAATAAATACATAAATATTTTTTTATTTTCACATTTAAAAAGTTATTTTACTTGTGCGTGATCAAATGTGCATAATAATAACGTTTCATACAGCACTCGACACTGTTATATAAAATATGTTATAACCAATAATCAATTTCAAGAATTTTAATGTGTAGATTATTTATGTTGTTGATAGAATCAGATCAAACAACAATATTTTCATATCTGAAAGTAGGCAAATCTGAATACAAGCACCATTGGTATATTAACCCTAAGATATAAGTAACGTAATTGATAGGTACACTGACCCAAAACAAAAACTTTGTTTTAGGCGCATTTGGTCCATACCCGATAATAATATATGTAAAGTAGGTACTAGGTAACCTTAATGATCTTAATATAAACGTTTTTTTTTAGGTTTTAAAAATTGTGTGCGAAGTAAGAAAAGGACCTTTAAGTTTTAGCACGTGCATTAGAGAAGCGTTAAAGAAGCATTTTGGGGATGAGATAATTGGTATGGGTTAACATTAATTTTAATACTACTATAATAAGTAGGTAATTCTAAACTTTCTATAGGAATATATATTTTTACTGCTTAGATTGTACCAAATAACTATGCAAACTTTTGAATATTATTAATTTGTTTTTTCTTGTATAAATATAGCGATTGGTGGAGTGATACTCATTGAAAATGGAAAAGTAAAAGTTCATGTCGTTAAACCGAGCTTGACGAAAATACCTTTAAAATCAGAAAAAGAGCTAGGCAAATTGGTACATTTTATTGAATTATCTCCTCCGTCGATGGGTGTTGGATGCATCGTTTCTCACGATCCCGTAATTTTAAAAATTATTTTGTACGGCTATATTAGAAATTTATTGAAAACATTTTTCACTTTTCTTAGGGTTTGAATTTAAGACTTCAACATTTCCACCTGTATACTGATCGTGATCAAGGAGGACATTACCATAACGATACGGAACCGAATACCATCAAGTATACTGGTTATTTTAGTGTTTCCAAGCAGTTTATTAAAATTGATAAGTCAAACGAAGCAATAATATGCAATAATATTTTATAAGCGATGAACAAGTATTACCCAAACTTCATTTTTTCAACTGGTTTTAAGGCGTGTGAAACTTTTTATCTATATGTAAATTATACAATTATGTAAATACTAGGTAAAATATATATTATTACAGATTTTGAAGAAAACATTAATTTTTTAAAAAATGTTTGTGTTTTATTATCATCATCTGATTTATTTACCATAAAACTACAGTTATTAGTATATCATGTAAACGATAGTACTTATTCAAATTATAAATAAAATATAACTATAATGACTAATTCTATGCTTATTTAAAAAAAAAATTGAAATATTCCATTTAAACATTTCATCAAAATATGTGTTAAGACGGGAAAATTAAAGTATGGGTGCTATTTTGCTACTATAAACATTAAAAATATTATAACTTTACCGACTATCGTTACAATCGTTACAGATTAATTTTGCTCTATTTTTAATTCTTTACTTTTTAATTAACTCCTATTTATATAATACGAAGTATTGTACTTCTTATTATAAGTTATAACTCTAAATTGAAACATGTGTACATGCAATTAGACAGGTCACAAATGCTTGAGTAAATTCAGAACAATATAGGGCATAGTCAAACTATACTGTAGGTATATATATGAGTAACAAGTATCTATATATTTTACTACATAACACGATTCACAACTTCGTTCTTTCAAGTACTGTAGCTTATAATCCTTTTTTTCATTGTTTTTTTTATATGTTTTTAGTTTAGTGTTTCCATACATTGTAGTCGGGGGAGAGGAACTTGTTTAGGTTATTCATTTTAGCTCTTATAGTAATACTTTAAACTAGAATCAACAATTTCATAAATAACAATAGAAAAATTAAATGGTTTTGGTAAATGCAAAAAAGAGATAGAATATTAGCTTAGTATTAGTCTCTCGACAATTTTAGTGGATTTCCACCATTGTGTATTTTACAGAATTATTATTAATTTTCACACTTCGATTATAGTTTCTGTTACAGCCATTCTTTGTCAACAAAGTTTTTTTGTATTGATTGTGGTATGGAGATTTTAGCAAAAAAGATACCATCCGTAAATAACTTCTTATTTCCCATCTAATACTGATTTCTCCAGTTTTAGGTCGATTAAATCTTGTTACGGTGACAGACATTAAAACGCGGTTATTGTGAATTTGTGATCATCATTACGCTGTAGTACCTGTGTCTATTTGAGAAATTATCATAGTTTTTTGATTGGTAATCGTAATTTTGTCGGACCAACTCACCACATTAGGAGTGAAATCAACATTTCAGTCACAAATATTGGGCAATTGTTTTTTTGTTTGTCAACTGTGCAGTGGCACAAATAGGAAAAAGGTTAAGGAAGAAGGAGACGAGGAGGCTCAAACCCCCAAACAATTTTTTTTAAATGATAACATATATATATATATTAGTATATGACTTTAACATATTATGTTACATTTATGTGTTGTATGTATAAATATTATGACATACTTTTACTTTGTAAAAAATTACAAGAAAATCAAAACAAAACAATTTATTGTAAAATTTAGTTGGCTGCCGAGGTCTCATCTCATTTCCAATAGGATTTTTAATGTTTTTATAGTATGATTAATGATTATTATAGATTCTGAATATCATTGTAAAAAAATAACTCTTATAGTCTTATGATAAATCAACGAAAAAATATAGTCCATTTCAAAATACCAAAATGTACTTATAGTCTATACCTATTTCAATATCGCTATTAATTTATGTTTTTTTTTCAACTAGAGAGCCCATTTCTATTTTATGCACTTTTATCATCAAAATAATCTTATCTACACCATTATCAAAATAAGACAACATGAAAAAAGTATAGTGAGATAGGTAATCAAAAGTTACCTAAGTTGTTATTAAAAATGCATTCATGTATTATTCATACATTAGGTCATATAAAAATATACAATATTATGGTCTAAGATTCATACGCAGAAAAAAGTCCAGCGGTAGTCTTTATTGGTGATAAATAAGGTGTGAAAATCCTTCTGTGAGATATATAATAATAATCTAAATCATAATTCATAAGTAGTAATTAATAAAAATTAATGAAATGATTAAATAATAAATCAATCAATTTTCTTAAGAAATATTTAATATTATCATTTTTACTTCAGAGGAATTGAGTTTGACTTTAAATTACGAGCCACTTTTGTTCTCCGGAACAGTTGTAGTTTAGCTAACACGTGGTTTTTTAAATTTTTTTCTTTAAAACAAATGTATTTCAACGCGTTAATAATAATAGTGCAAAAACAAATATGCGCAAATCATTAATAGTTTACGATTTTACGTTTTCACGCATGTGAACAACTATGCATAAGCGCAATTTGAAGGGGGCTTGGGGGCTAAGCTTCCCCCCAAAATGGTTTGTAAATATCCTCTTTAACCTTTATATATCTCGGGGAATATACACACAGTACATACGTGCATATTATAATAGACCCCTCCCCCAAATTTAAAACTCAAATTGCGCCGATGGCATAACGCTATACTTTATACTACTGCGCGCCGCGTCTATAATGAAGTTATACTTTTTTTTTTTAAATAAATCGAAGGTCAATTACAAATTTACATTATACAGGTATGTATAAATACTAGCACTATAAATAATTCTACTGAAGTTTCAAAGTCGAAAACCTGCTAACAGTTAAATGTCATGCAAGTATAGATAGTGGCTCCCTTCGTTTACTGCGGTTCTCCGGACCTCGAGTTGGATGGGGGCTCGGCTCCTAATCCTCTCGGGGCTAAAATATCCAACCTGGAGGGAGCGCATACTTACCCTCGAGGCAACCAGTAATCCTAACCTACCAGTAAAATAAGAAAAGTAATCACCCCTTTATGACCATCTAGCCTAGGTCACAGTTGTAAAGCTGTTGTAAACCTGCAGAGCAATCGACCGTGTTATGATTTCAGTAATTTCACCATCATTCATAATTTGTTAAAATACGTGAAAAAATAAATTGAAAAATTCGTTATAAACGCGGCGCGCGGGGCAGTAAAGTACAGCGTCGTGAGCGTGCATAAAAATGTAAAATCGCAAACTTCGAAAGGATGCCTATAACTTCAAAAATGATTATTTGCGCAAATTCGTTTTGCATCATCGTTCTTAACTTGATGAAGTATATTAGTTTAAAAAAAATCGAAAAATATGTGTGGTAGGTAAACTGCAATTATCTCCTTTCGAGTCATTAATAACACGAAAACAAAATAAGTGAGAAAACTACAGCTATAATTAAAATTATGAAAATGAACTGTTTTCAATATAATATATAAAAATAAATCCTAAGATACTATAAAATGATACTTGTATAAAAATTTATCGGTTTAGGATAAATTCCGTTTGAGATTGAACTATTGAAGCTGCCACAAATGCCTATTAATTGTAATCACATATTATATATAATTATTATAAATATCTGTGATTATAATATACATTATTTGGAAATCTATGTAATGAAGGTGGCTGTTTTTTTGTGATTTTGTTTTTCCTACTACTTTTTCGTAAACATGTATACCAGAAACTATATTTATAAAAATATTTATTGACAACTAATTATATTAATATTAGAATGTATATAAAATAAAGTCGAGGAACAGAAATAGTTGGTAAAATAATGCAAAATATAATTGGAAATAATCAATAGATATAATCAATTTTTATTTTGAATTTAATATATTTTCAATAGCAAATTACAATAATCTGTAGTACGTAAATTACAATAATAGATCAATTTTGTCATGAGATCATAACCATGGTTATTACCTAATCATAAATCTTAAACTAAGACCACAGAACAGCATAATGTTCTGTGCTAAGACCGTCATCAATTCATCATCATAATGTTTGCTATCAACATTCAATATTAGCATTTAGTATATTACCATCAATCAATATGTAATGGGTGAGAATCACGATTACTCAGAAAGTATAAAATGTAGCGGGAATGCGCACTGTGAATCAATTTACGCATTTTACTGACGTACCTCTTAACTTTATCAGTTTATCATGACATTTACTATCACTATAATATTCAATAGCTCTGATTCAGTCATCACGTGTTTCAATCTGTGTTATCCAATGATAAATAATAATTATTTTTTACGTTTTAAATAGAATCGTTATTAAACATTTAAATAATGACAAGTTTTATTCCATGTGTAAAATGGGTAAAACAAGGTGTATCGTTACATCAAAATACGATAAAATTATCACAACAAGAATTAAAAGAACTAACAGAAATCAAACCCAAAGAAAAAGAGTTAAGTAAGAGCGACAAAAAAGACTACGGCTTAGATAATTATGATGAAGAAGAAATGGATATGTCAGGAGCCATGTCCATTAGTGGTCTGGCTGTTTATAATAATACTGATTTTAATGATTCCGATACCGATAGTGACAAACTCGATGAAATCCTCAAGCCTGACGACAATCTTGTGCTGGTAGGCAATGTTAAGAAAACTGAGTGTTCACTTGAAGTCTATGTTTATAATGGTAATGACAAAGATTTTTACATTCATCACGACATCATTTTGAAACATCCACCACTATGCTTGGAATGGTTTGGTTCTGTTGGGAATTTCTGTGCCCTGGGATCCATGTCTGCTGTGATAGAAGTGTGGGATTTAGATTTGATTGGATGTTTAGAACCAACATTTAGGTAACTAAAACATTATAAAATAAAATATTTAAAATAAATATTAACTATTTCATTTGCGTTTACAGATTGGGTAGAAAAAAGAAAAAAAATCCTGAAAAAAATTATGGTCATAATGATGCTATTTTAGATATAGCATGGAATGAACATCTACCTCATATACTTGCCAGTGGTTCAGTAGATGAAACTATTTTACTTTGGGATTTAGAAACAAATGAACCTCATACTAGAATGGAAAATTTTGGAGATCATGTCCAATCACTTAAATGGCATCCATTTGAATCACAAACACTCGCTGTTGGTTCTTCAGATTTTTATGTTTATGATTGTCGCACATATGATACATATAAAAATTGGAATATTAAAGGTAAAGTAGAAAAAGTTCATTGGGATCCATCTAATGGATTCTTGTGTTACATTGGTACCGATAGAGGTAAACTCATTTGTTATGATTGTCGAGCTAATAAACCATTATGGAAGTATAAAGGTCATGAGAACGAAGTCACTGGAATTTACGTCTGGGAGAAATTTATTGTTAGTTCTTCGACAGACGAAACCTTAAAAGTATGGGATAGAGAAAATAAACACTTAATTAAAATAAGAGAATTTTCTGGTGCTTTACACAGTTTAGACGGATGTGCAGATAACCCATTTTTAGTGGCTGTTGGTGGAAGTGGTACATCTAAATTTCAACTATTTGATATTAATGATTTTAGTTTAAAAACATGTTAATGTTAATTTTAATTATTTTTAATAAAATACAATATTTTCCTTAAAATGTTTATTAATTATATTAATTGCTCCCTTATTCCTTATACTCCATATATGTTACAAATCAATTTTAATTATCCATTTGACAATTAAATGTACTGAACTGTAAATATAGAAATCGTGTTAACAGAATAACTTATCTAATTGCGCCATGTTAATTTTGTTTTTTTTATTTTTATTTAAAAAAATAACAATATAGATTTATTATTACAATAAATTTAGTTTTTATTTGATTCCAATGAAAACATAGCTCAGCCTTCAATAAAAGGACAATTTATATGTATAAGTTATGTACAATGTATGTTCCAAGTTTAGAGTTAAACGTAGACTTACATTTTTTATCTCCTTCAAAACTGTTCTACTCTCTTATTTTAATATTTTGTTTGGATAAACAAGACGAAAAAAAAATAAAAAATAACATACCACATAATACTAATATTTATTTCAATAAAATTTTTCCACAGTATTGTGAAACTATAAGTAGTAGAAATAATAATCAAAAAGCTGATTTAACCCATCCCTAGTGATAATAATAAAAATTAGAAATTTAGTATTTCTTTTTTTATTTAATAAAATAGGCGTGATAATTGTATACATTATAAGTGACTAGTACAAAGCGTATTTTATGCATACAAATGAGTAGGAATGATTAATAGATAAAAATATAATATTCTTCTAGTATATTAAAAGAAAATTATTTTAAGTCTAAAAGCAGTGGAGAAGAAGATGTTTGATTTTCATTATCTGTGTCATCTGTATCCAAACATAATTGAGATAATTCTGTCAAAGCAGAAACAGAATCATTATTTTTAAGTAGTGGTGGCAAATCTCTGTACACTCTTGGATTATCAACTTGATTATGTATACTTTCCTATAATTTAAATTAATAATTAATATTTATGTAATAAATTGGTTAATTTCAATAAAACAAATGTTTTTCATACGTCATTAAAATCATCTTGGTTATGTTCGCTAACTGGTTGGACAGATTTATATTGAAATGCAGTACATGTCAAATCCATTTCAATAGGAAACAGCGGTGGTTCACTAACATTGTTACCTCCTAGCATCATCCAACTTATTTCACGATTGTAACTAGCCATATGTGAAGCAATTGCATGCAATTGACCTACAACGTCATGCACATGTTTATTTTCTAATAGTTCAATTTTAGCCAAAACATCTTCTCTAAGAGCAGCAAATCGTTTTCTTGCCAACTGTCGGCATCTCAGTACAAGTCTGTACAAAAGAACATAATTATATTTAATACAAAGATTTTTTGAATCAATATACTTTAGGTCCATATCTATAGGTATACACAAATTAATATTATTTGTTATACCTGTATTCATAATTTCCTGTTTCAATGCGATATAAAGGTTCATCTGCTGAACAATATGTTATCTCTTCATCATCTAACTCTTTAACTTTTAAGCAGTAAGATAAATATTCAAATTTCACATCAGCGTACTTGCGTATTGTTTGCTTGGTGTCTGGAATAGCTTTATTCAGGTATGTGCCAAATGACCTAGATATCTATTCCAGAACTATAAATTATAATCAAAATAACAATGTAAACTTTATTATATTTACAGGTTTTAGAGCTTTAATTAACATAAGGCCTTGACGCTCCATTCGTCTGTGATATTCAGCAAAGCGCACTAAAGCTTCACTAGCTCTAGGCTGTGGTTCTCTTGCACCTATTTCAGCAAATGTGTCCCCAAACTCTGCAAAAATTTTAAATGGATAATGATAATAAAATTCATAGAATATTAATAGCTTTAATTAAATGATCCTAAAAGTATTGTAATTTAAGAGCACCTTTAAAACATTGAGTCAAAGCATAAAACGCACGAAGCACGCGTTCTGTATGATCAACCAAGTGGCGATATGATTGTTCCATGTCATCCAGCTGTTGCAAACGTTTAACAAGACTATCATTGACCAGTATTGCACGAGACATACCCAAAGAATCAGCAGTAGTGGCAGACATACGTTCAACTAGTCTATGTTTAACTTTTTTTAATACAATATCCAAAGTTTTACCTTGACGGGCATCAGCATGTAATTTATTGTATTTTAAAATAACTCGGTCCTTATAAACAAATAAAAAATTTTAGTTCTATATTAAAAAAGTAAAGTTATTAAACTCACAATACTTGATTGTATCATTTTTGCTACTTGTAGCTTGGTATGTCCACGTACACATTCATTATTAATAGCTAAAAGTTCATCACCGCTTTCAAGTGTACCATCCAATGCAGCCGGTGAATTGTCAGATACCTAAGATAATATCATTCACATAATAAGAATATTGGATTAGTTGCTAAAATTAAATACATGACAAATCAGTAATCGCTAGTGAAGTGAAGTAATTTATATTCATACCTGTATAACATATATACAAGGGCAGTGAGGTGGTCCTCCACCTATTGTTATTCCTATAAGGTTGGTTGTTGGGTCCTTATTAATTGTTACAACACCAGAAGTTACTTTCATACCCCTAAAAAAATCATATAAGTTGAGTTTAATATCACAATTAAGCAACTATTTAAACTTACATTTTATCTTCATCAAAACACAGGTCGCCATATTCGTAGTCGTACATTATAAACAAAAAAATTCTTGATATGTCAAAAATTAATTTATTTTTCTTTGAAAAGTTGAATGTATATATTATAAATATTCTGAAATTGATTATACATCATGTAAACATATAATTATATAAGAATAACAATAATAATTAAAACTCATTATTTACATTCAATAAATTATGAATTGATACTAACAGCTGAAATAGTTATTATGAAAATTGCAAGTTTAAATATTACATTTTACAAATGTATACAACTATAGAATTAAGTAATATATTAAAATGTAACATATGTATAGCTCATATTTTAAAAATACCAATCATACGATATCAAGAACCTTTTAAAGAATTACGATTTGATTGTAAATAAATTGGGAAACAAATACCAAATGTCCAACAGTAGAGACTAAAAAATCTACAGGTACGGTGTTCAATTACTTTATACTTCAATAGTCAATTTTCTAAGTAGATACTGAAGTTTAAACAATGTAAATATTTAATATTTTAATGTTAAATAATTATTACTTAATTGTTTTTGTCAGACATAGTCACTCAGTTATGACTTGATGAGCGGCGACTTATTAGTCGTTACTCACTACTCGTAAACTTGTGAATTAAATTAAATCATTTTAATCTAATTATCTAACATTAAATAATATGATAAACAAAACAACCTATCTATAATTAATTAAAGCTGGTTAGTTAAATAAAATATATCATGATAAGCTAAGAAATACGACACTATATAGTAAAGTAAAATTCGTGTTATCATTATCTTATCAAAGCAACCCACAACATTATTATTATCATTTATTATATATAATTTTTTATTATTTATCTAACAGCAGCTGCTGTTACGCTTACGCGTCCTAGTCGCGTAATTTGTCTATTGTAATACCTTTATCTCTCTCACCGCAAGTCGTCAGCAATCACGACGTCGCCCGGTCGTCGTCTAGACGGCGTCCACTATCTGCCGGCCGGTGGCTACTTTTTTCGTATAACTGTCACTGCGACAATGCTATCGGACGTTTTCGTTCGCCAACTCATACTCGAGCGACTTTACACCGATGCGCAACTTTCCGTTTTATTTCAGTTATTTTATACTTTGTTCGTGTCTTATATTTTTATTTTACCACTTCACAATAAACACTTATGCCTTTCGGCACGCATAATTTTATTTTTTGGGGTTATTGGTACTTAGTTGAACTAAGTTAGTTCGTAACAAATTACATGACATTATTGTGACAACATCTCGCATTATCATCCTCAAATGTCAAAGAATCAATTGATTTAGGACCTTAAGGATTAAGATAAAAATAATATATGCGACTATTATAGCAATGACAGATAGATCACCGAAATATTTATCATAAAAAAAATATGATTTGTATAATATTGTGACTTATGAATTGTGATAGGTATATGGCTATTGACTAAATAAACGTAAGGACCAGAGAGGCTTGATCACAATATACTATTATATTCCCCCCTCGATCACTATCAAATAAAACAATTATTAAGCATTTGGTGAAAGTTTCAGATATCAAGAGTTCTTTGTTTTTGAATTACAATAAAAAAACAAAATCGATTTTGTCAAAAAGGTTCTAATTTTATGTAAAACTTCGCTTTTCCCGTTTTTTTAAAAAAAATACTAGGATTTTTATCGTCTCCTCCCCCAAATAAAAATTAGATCTAATTTGCTACTAGAAACTAATTTCAAAGTTGAAATTTGTAGCCTTTCTATCTTCAAAATATTATTAAAGAAAACACATCATTGTAAAATCAATACATTTATCACTCCGTTCATAATATGAAAGAAATAGTAAATATATACAGGCAATTTATTAGTATCTGATTCATTTTTCAGTTCTCCATAAATCCTAATTAAAAAAAAAAGGTAGTAAGTATTTGGTAGGTAGTAGGTATCTACTGATAAAGTATTGTGAAGTACTTTTCATTATTTTATATATATTTACACATTGCATAATATTTATAAACTTATAAATTGTTATATATTTTTGATTAATAAAGTTATAACAGCTATATATTAATATTAGATAAAATAATATTTTAGTAATTACTATTTAAAATATTTTAATTGTTTTTACTAATAATTAATTCACACTAACGTATTATTATTTATTTATTTTTTTAACTAGAAAAATTCTACAATTTGTAAAGTAATTATTTACAATAAGCACAAGTGATAAAGTAGTTAGATAGAAAAGACAAAATAATATGGATAAAATAGGTAACAAAATTACAAACAAACGTATTATTAATTAAGAATTATTAACAAATATATAACAAATGATCTTTAAAAGTATAGAATCTGTAGTATAGATATAGTACAGATTGACTACTAATAGTCGGCAGATAGTCAGATATTGTGATATAAGTTACAGTTAGGTCTTCAACATACTCTACTCTTAATTATAAAAAAAAATAAATAGCTAATAGTTTATTTTTAGCTGTAAATGATGCTTAATTTTGATAATTTGAATTAGTGTACTGATATTTTGTTCATTTTGTTTTAATTTGAACATTTTTAATTTTAAAGTTAAAGACTGATAGTTTTTTTGTTTTGTTCAGAATTTTCAAATATTATAGTATTTTTATATCCATACATTCATTCCTATTACCTATTGCTATTACTCTGTAACAATAGTAAACTCGTGCATAAAAACTGGTGCTTAAGAGTGAGTGGCGGGCTACAACCACTTTTGGTCAACCACATTCTCTCGATGAATAGAATTTTCGAGAAGAATTAAAATTTGTCTCACTTATAATTTATTATCGACAGTGTAGAACGGTGTAGTAATTTATTTGCCTATACTATACACCGGATAACAATGCAACATAATATGTTGACGAGAAGTATGTAAAACAATATATTATTTTTATCAATAGTTCATATTGTAGACATAGACCTATTAACTCAGCGGCTCCCAAACTTTTTACGGACCACCAATTTTGTAAAAAAATCTTTGAAGCCCACTAATAACAAACCGTATATACGTATGTATAGAATATATATAATAATATTATTTTAAATATATACGTTAGGTAGTAATGTACTAATATTAAAATTACATGATTTACGGCCCATGGATTGGGAACCGCTGTATTAACTAGTTAATCTATAATTTTAAACCTTATTTTTATTTTTTAACCTATAAAAATTTTTATAGGTAATAAATCATTACGAAGACAGTTAATATTTAAGATTTTATTATCATTTTGTACATAATATTATTATTAAGTTAATAATATTAACTTTAATTTATTAAATGGAATGTTATCAAAATTGTTATAAATACATTAGGCTAATAATAGGTAACTAAGAAGTCTGGAATAAAGATGTACCTACCTAAACTCTGCTTCGGAACGAATGCAGTTTAG
Organism: Rhopalosiphum nymphaeae; assembly: GCA_036289425.1. Classification (NCBI taxonomy): domain Eukaryota; kingdom Metazoa; phylum Arthropoda; class Insecta; order Hemiptera; family Aphididae; genus Rhopalosiphum; species Rhopalosiphum nymphaeae. The sequence continues at coordinate 3,369,651 of JAZAQC010000012.1, read as the reverse complement.
TTCACAAGCAATTTTTTGGAATTTTTTTTTTTTCAAAATGTGTGTTTTTGCATGCTTAATTTGATGGTACTTTAAAAAACTCAATGTTTTTAAAAATCGTGTTTTGAATTTAAAATACAAAAAATTTAAGTTTTTAGATTTTTTTTTTTATAGAAATGTTTGTATTTATATGCTCAACACTTTAGTGTAATTAGAATTTGCCTATCATACTTATTTTTTATGTTATTGTTAATAAACCACATACAACTGAATTATCCTGAATTAAACTCTTTTAAAATTTTTTTTTTAAAGAATATCCTTTCTGAAGCGGATAATGAAAAAGCAATCACGCAGGTCTCGCATCAGTTGCTAACTTCAAAAGTTTAATCTTAAATATTTTATTTATGTTGACAAAATTACATTTGCAAATCACACAGACAATTTCAGTAAGCTTTTTAAGTTATGAACTTAACCTATCGTCCTTCTCCAAAAAAACTATATGTCATAATCCATAGACCTGGAGTGATTGAGATGCAGTGACTGAATGGTCTTATGTAATTATACCTATTGCCTATGTATTTTTCCATAGTATTTACCACGATTACAGGTATACGTTAAACACCTTAAACCGTAGTATTTACCAATAAAATAAGCTAAGTATCAATTACCGTTTATACATATTTTATTATAAGTTTTTAAATTAAAGATAATGTGTCATAAATGCGGATTTATTTAATTTTTGTTTGTATACTTATCTTGCATATTTTATAATTTCATCACATTTTTAATATATTAATCAACCAACCGTTAAAAGCAGAACCGTAACGATGTCTATTATTGCTCTTAGCCATTTAACATGTTTGCGCCTTTTTACATTTTTACACACAAACTTTTTACTTAGTTTTAAATTATTTATCGATGTTTGAATGTTAAATCAATTTTTTTTTAATTATTGTCTTAAATGTATCAACAAAATAATATTTTTATATTATTTAAATTCAAATTTGATCGATAATAAATAAAAATCGACAAACGGTAATAGTGACTTTTAATACCTACAGATATTTCCATTTATATTTTATTAAAATCGAAATTATTACTTATTATATTAATATACCTAAGTAAATTAATTTAATTTTAAATACTGATAATAAAAAACACTTCATTGTAGAATTTCTTCTAGAATTTATACAATATAAATCAAATGATTAAATATTGAAATATGAATAGGTCTACTTAATATCTATCAATAAATATAAATATATTATTGGGGATTAGAATTTTGAATTCTATTTTTAACTTTAATATGTATCTTAATTATCTTATATTTAATAACAATAATGTAAATCAATTTTCAAAATTATTACTTACTATCACTCAGTGTAGTATTATAATGTCATATATTTTACTTTGTAAGCATTTTGTAATATTAGTATATTAAATATATTCCTATATAATATATTGTGTAAGTATTATTGAATGGTAATCTGTCTCAGTGGCATGCAGAAATGTCACTAATCGGACCTAGGCCCCACTTGAAAATTGGGGGTAGGTAGTTGGTATTTTTTAGTATAGGATGGTTAGAAGTTAATTATTTAGTTAACTATATAATTAGAGATATTGTATAGGTATTAACTATAATAGCTACAAAAGAAAAAAAAAGAAATTGAAGTACAATTTTTTAATAAAATGTATTTTTTTTGATGGAGTGGGTGGGTGAGTAGAAAATTAATTTTGCCCCACACGAGAAAAAAGTTCTGTATGCCACTGATCAACTCATCTATCTTGATTAACATAAACTTGCAAACAAGTTGTTGTTTGATTTTTTAATTTGGGTTTGTGTAAATTTGTTTGGTTGTTTCCCAAGTTCAAAGAGTACAAACTATAGATTGAATTTTTATTTTATCATTTATTTAGTTTTGTTTCAAAATTTCCAAAAATTAAAATATACTGAAGTGTAAAATAGTGAATTAAATTTCCGATGGAAACTTTCATATGCATTTGTTATAAATACATACTGGAATTACAAGTAGCCTCTATTTCAGGTGGAAAATCAGAATTATCATCAACATAAGTGTCTACTAAATAATCAAAAAATGTTTGTAATTTTAGCTGTTGAAAGTTGTAGAGAAGCTAAATCTATGGCAACACCAAATTACCATACCAAATATTGGTGATCGTGTAAATCATGAATAATCGATAGTTATATTTATGTTAGAATATGTATCGGACGCAATCGGGATACTTATTTAGTTTTGATAACCACTAAAATAATTTTCTCCTATTATGTACAAGCCTCAATTGAAATAGGTGAAAAGGTAAAAAGGTTACTTTGGGCCGCAATCCGACAATGCCCCCCCCCCTTTGACCTGGACCAGTTTCACCAAATCCTAGCTACTGCTTTGGTTAAAAGTATCATACTATCATACTGTAAATTTTATAGAATTTTTAAGTTCATTACATTAATGAATCTAGTTATATTTAGTGATTATCTATACCATTTTTAAGTACATTTTAATTGAAAACTCATATTAATATTTGGCAATTAATTAAAAACATATCCAATGGCAATATTAAATTTAACAATTAGAAAATTATGACAACATTTATAAAAAAAACAAAGAACTAAATGTGTTGAATGTTAATCATCATCATTCAATACATCTATAGATAACCATCGAGATTTTGTTCTAACTACTTCTTTCCGAACCAATCGTTTTTTGTCATCTAAGCATTTTGTCAACTCGAAAATCACCTAAAAATAAGTATAATTTATAATCTAAATATAATGTATTTTAATTTTTCTGGATTAATACCTGTCTTTTTAAAGGTAAAAGTTTGATTAAAGAATAGTCACAGCAATTATAAAGACATTGTAAAGCTACTATTCTTATATTCATAAACTTTGAACTTTGAGATAGATTTAGCAATTTTGGAACAAAAGATTGTAAATAATCTTCTAATACTGGAGTCTTGGATTCTAAAAGATTACAAAAAGTTTGCAACGACTGTAAGACATAATCTTGTTCTGGAGATAAAAGTTGAAGTAACAGAGGTAATATCTGCAACAGTTAAATTGTTTAATAAGCAAAATAAATAAATAATTCATGCGTATAAAATTGCATTCACTAAATTATTATTCATATATTTCTAATTTAGAAATTAATGTGAAGACATAATTTATGTAATGAACTTTTTTATAAGTTTTAACAATAATATTAACAATTATGAATTAATATTAAAGATCTTTAAGATTACCTTAGAAAAATATGGTGAAAGTGTCACATATGTGTTGCCATCCATTTGGTATAAAATACTAATGAGATAATTTTCTTTAATAGGTTCAGGCATTGTATTATACTTGGATATGAGTGGTTCAATAACATAACAGAATATTCTTTGTCTATATAATAATCTAAAAGAAAATAATTTAGCAAATTATATACATGAAAAATGTATGGGTACAATTTCTTTTTTATAAGCAATGGAGTTATTGTCAACAAATTTAGATGTTAAACAATTTTAATAATTATTTGTAAACAATGAAATTTTGAAAATATTTATCTAGGTCATATAAAAATAGATTTATTAAGTTCTTATTTTCAAAGTATCAAATATACGTGGAAACAATTTATATATATAGGCAAATGAAAATTAACATTTTTAATTACTTTGTTATAATATAAAATTTATTAATCTCACTTTCAAAATGTTTTTAAAGACTAATTTTAAATTATCCATATCATAAATCTATTATCATCATTTTATAATATGTGAGTAATGGATATTGACTAACAGAGTTGGAGAAAATATTATCTAGATAATTATTTGAATACAATATTATTTAAATAATCATCTAAATAAAATTGTATACGAATGATGTCCAACTCTGTTGACTAATGAGTAATAAGTTAAAAAGAACAATATATGATAGAATGCTGTAATAATAGTTATTATAATACATGCAATATGTGTAATCTTTAAAAAATATTTTTTCAACCTAAATTTTTACTTATAAAAAAGTTAATAATGTATACAAATATAAATATATTATATGAGATTATAAAACATTCAGAGATTGAATTTAAATTGACACAAGAGTCAATTTGAGAGAGACATTAAATATTAATACAATTATTAAAGTGAATTATATAAAAGTACTAACTTAACTGAACAAAAACACTCTTTATTCAGATATCCATCATCTGTTTGTGTTAACATTTTAAAACACTGTGTCATCATTTTGCCATACAAAGGGTCTGCTAATAAATTCAATGTCTGAAAATATTATATTTAGTAAACATCAGTAAAACAATCAATTAAATAATTATTATTTTTAATACCCAGTCAATCCACTGTAGCATTTTTCCATGACCTTTAATAGATAAAGACTTAGTGATCCATGATATTTGATTTATAACATTATTGATATACATGCTTGATAAATTTAAATAATTTTCTAAATTGAATTTCAATTTATCTATAAAGAAATTGTTTTCATCACCTGCAAATGAAAACGTAAGAAAATAAACAGTTTTATATTATAGTATATAATTATTAATAAACATACCATCAATATATTTATTAATTAATGTTGCCGTTAATCGTGAAGCAGATAAACTACATATTGAATTATCAGAATATGTTGATAATTCAATACAGTTTTCAATTAATAAAGTCACATTTTTCAGTTCGATATTTTTATGTAATGAAATTAGAATACTTTCTAATAAAATAACCTGAAAAAATTAGAATTTTTAAGATATAAATGTGATTAATATTTCAAAAACATTAGAAGTTTACCATTCTAAATACTGTTATATATATAAAAGTAATGTCATTACTTTAATAACCCAATTTTAATGTACTTAAATGTGATAGTATATGAAACTGCTTAATTTAATCTCTTTTTGCAATGATCTTAATTGTTATTTTAATGATTTAATTATTCTTGTTAATAATGATTATAAACACTAATATAATTTAGTGAATTAAAACCCATGTTTAAAATACAGATAAGTTTTTAAATTAAAATTCCTCAATTTAAATAATATTTATTTTATCATATCATGTATAAATAAATAAAGTGGAACAAATTAAAAGAATTTTATTTCCAAATTTAAAACCATTAATTACCATGTATGAATGTATGCCTTGTTGTATATCAGAAAGTGTTTTATAATTTATTTTTGTATTCAAAATGTCATTGAAATATTGGCTGAATTGATTAAGTATTTGAAGTTGTTCACTAAAATCAAACATGTACATATTGTTAATATTATTGTAACAATGCCCTATATTTCAATAAAAATATTAACATTAACATAACCATTTATTACTGTTCCTAATTTAATTAATAAACTTTAATTCCATAAATAATTGAAAAAGAATATGCTGTAACTTTATAAATGGCGTCATTTGGGGGGAGGTAGGAATAGGCATTTTCCCAACCCTAGATATTAAAGTAGCTTTTGGTAGGCTGCCAGGTCCATATGATGAATTGTGTTAAAAATTCATGAAATATATATTTAAAAATATGTCCTAAAAATATTACTCATCCTTGTTACACTAAACAATTACATTTTTTCTTATAATATTTTTTTATTTAAAATTTTTATTTTATTTACAACATTGCTTTTTATTTTGAAAGTTGAATATAAAATCAAATAACAATAAAATATAAAACCGATATGTCATTCCCTCAAAAATATTATTTTCTATAATTTTTGAAATAGGTGATTTTACTCTAAGATTACTCAAAACTCAAAAAAAACCATTTTAAATGAAAGCGTTTTATCTATGTTGCGTGTGGGTCTGAGAGAGAAAACAAATATTGTGCTGACATCCTCTTAAGAAATATTGGTAATTATTAACAATCATAAGAAGTTTTTTTTTTTAAGTTACTTATTTGAAAACTAAAATAACGCCACTGAATTATATATTTATGATAGAAACCTAAATAAATAAAAGATTTAAATGTATTTATTTTAGTTAAATGTACTCTGTCTCAGATAAGCATAATTTGAGATGACAAGCTTCTGCTAAAACATACACAGTGCTGCGCTCTTAGAAGCATGAAATATAAATGTTAATATACTAATAACTACATATCTTGCGTTTTGTTAAGATTAGCACAATAAATATTCTTTGACCGTATCCAATCTTTGGAAATGAAACCTAACTTAAATCCGATTTAATTAATGGGTATGATCTGACCGAAACCATGACTGCCTAAGTATACTCATATTTTGGCTTTTTTTTTATGTAGGTTAATATGAATTTTATATTAAATTGTTTTGTAATACTATCATTATAAATCTTATTTATTATATAATCCTTTTCATAATAATTTGATTTATACATGACAAAGTAATAAAAAATGAACAAGTTAATGCTATACTCTGCCCAGCAGAAGAACACATCAATTCTACACATTTCTACATAATACCCCACCATGGTGGAACTGTTCTTAGTAAAGAGTGTTCCATGGGGATGCACAGAAGAATAGATTTTCATTAGGTCGCAACATATTACCTCACTGGAAACAGGACAGAGTATAACTAGTAACCATATTTTGTGTGTGATAAATGATATTTGTAAATAATGTAATATAAATTATAATTTAATTACCTCATTAAATTTTGTTATGAAAACAACAATAGATAAGTGTTAAAAGTGCTTATGGTTACTACAATAATTCAGGTTTGAAAATATATTAAAACAATAGTAAAAGTTACCTGGTATTGATCACTTTTACAACAGAATTAATAACAAAAGAAACATCTTCTAAAACAATATTATTTCTAAAAATATTGAAATCGGCACAGTTCTTGATACCATTAATCCAAGTCGTTAAAATAAAGTTTAAGAGGCCATCTTTTAAAGCAAAATGACGTAACAAGTTAATATTCTCAATATTTTTAACAAGATCTCTGAAATAAAAATATAATAAAAAAAATGATAATGTCAACAAGTTGTATAACAAATAATAATCAAAATATGTTTAAAAATCTAGTTTTTTACCTTAAACATTTAAGAGCCATCTCGGTTTCTGCTTGTTTTACAGACAAATTAGCACTTAGAATGTCACTAATTAATGTAAAAAAATATTCTTCATTTCCCAAACAACACAATGCATTTAACCACTTTGATTTTAATATGATATCATTAGACTCTAAAAACAACAATGAAGTAGAATATATTTTATAAAAGTATTATGCATAAAATATTCAAATGTATTTACTACATTTTATTGTTTTAAAAATTACTTACCATTTAAAATATTTAAGTTAAATTGTATAATTTCTCTATTTATTTCCTCTTTAAAATATTTTGCTGCTTCTTTGAAACAAGATAATGTTTCTTTTCTAATAGAATTTGTTATATCAGATTTTATTAACGTTATTATAATACAGTAATAATTCTGACGTTGAGAATTAGTAAGTATTTTAGTTGATATTTGTAATGCTTTCAAAGCAGGAATTTTTATTTCTGGTAATTCGTTTTGAGCATAAAGTAAAAAGTAACAACATATTTCTTCCCATCTTTTTTCTAGACCCGGTATAGCTAAAAATAAATTCATAATTTTATTTTCAATAATTTAATTTTAAGTAAGAGTTTACTTAAATATTCAAGTTTGGATAAAATACACAAACATAGAAATGGTAAAATGATAGCTGATGAAATTTAAAATAATAGAGCAATAAATAAATAATATGTTCCTTCAATATTATTAAAAATATGATAACAAGACTCCCATCAGTGGAATATTTACATCAATAAACTTGAGTTAAAATAGTAAACTTATAAATAATATATATTTTAATGATATAATTAAAATTTAACTTATACATTAAAAAAAAATATTGAACCCTATTAAAAATTTATTGACAAGTAATTTAGTAACTTACATGATAAATCGATACACATTTCTAAACACATATTTGTAATTAATCCCATAGCTTCTATAATTCTTATAATTTCTGATCGTGTAGCATCACTTTTGTCGAGTAGGATTAAATACACCTGTATTATTTACAAATAAATTACCAATAATTATACAGTTGCAATTACCATTTTATTTAAAAATAAAACTATGAATTAAGTTTACTTTATTTGCTATCTTAAGACAAGCATAGTTTGAAGTTTTTCCTACACTACAAAGAAGTTTTATTGAAGGTATAAATAAAGTTGCTTGGGTGTCCATTAAAAATCTATTAGAACCTAAAAAAACCAAATAATAAAATAAAATAATTAATAACTAAGTTTCAGAAATACAAACTTTTAAGAATAATATCTAAGAAACTTGATAGTTGTTCTTGTTCATTGTCTCCTTTAATAATGGTAAGTGAGTACAATAGAGCAGTTAAAACACCAATAGCTGCTTCTCTAACTTCATCTGACGAATCATCAGTGTCGGTCATTATTATCATTTTTAAAATACGCCATATTTCTTCAATGTGAAATTTTATTTTTACAGGATCAAAGTTCTCACAACATAATTTCTAAAATAATAAAATGCATTAATTTTTAATATATATAAATATATAAATCAAATTTAAAAATTAATCAAGGTCCATTTATCCATAACATAATTTTTGAACCAAAATAAAATTTGAAATACAAATTTTACACTTAAAATTATATTATACTTTATCAACATTTTTAAAAATAAAATGAAAAACGCATGAAGTATAATAGTTGATATTACTTCTGAAATATTATAAAATATATGAATAAACAGTTAACAAAAATTATGAAGAGACTTACATTATAGTTGGTTATTAAAAATAGATTTGTTATAATTTTTTACCAATAAATGCAATGAATCTAATTTAGCAACTTTCAAACTAGCTTCTAATTTTTGCAATGCCAAAGGAATACAAAAATCTGCAAATTCTTCTACACAAGTAAGACATCGAGATAAGTTAGTTGCTAATTCATCTCTAGTTATTTTACTTTCTTCTGTCTGTAAACAAAATTATAATTAAAAGTTATACTAAGTAAATATTATAAATAAAAATTTTAATTTTTACTTCATAGAAATCTATAGGAAAGTAACAGGCAATAACATCAAAAGTCTCTTCTGCTAAATGACCTAATGGAAAATTTCTTAAAAATTGAGGTAATATTCTAAAAAGCAGTATTAAATTATTAGGATCTCGTTCACCATCCATTGAAGAAATAACACAATATAAGAAATCAGGTCCCATAAAACGTAAATCTAAAAATAATAATCATGGATATTTTAGTTGAAAATATAATTGGAGTGGAACATTTATTAATTTTATAACATTTATTATTTTTTATTTCAACTAAATTAGAAAAAAATTTCATACTCAAATCAAAATCGGGATTATCAGAATTCACATTATTCAGTATAGTAAAAATGTATGAAAATTATTTTACTTATGAAATTTAATAAATAAAGTATTTAGTAGAAAAAAATTAAAACAAATTTAAAAAATATATATAATATACATAACAGATTAAAACAAGTAGAAATATTGTCATAAAATTAATATTTTAAAATAGTTAGTATTTAATTAGTAGATATTTTATATTACCATCTAATCGATTTAAAAATATATACTGTAATATACAATAGAATGTATTTCGATCATTTTGAAGTTGTGATTGACAATGAAAATGAGGCATGATTGTATTAAAATACCTTATGATCATTTGTTTGGTAATATTTTTCATTTGCACCTAAATTAGGTTAAATAAAATAAAATTTAATTATATTTAAACTAATACAGTTAATTATAGTCTTACAGTATATTCAATTCCAATTAAAACAATTGGTACAAATGAATGATGGTCAATTAAACGTTCACACAAAAATTGACTTATGTAGTCCAACTCTTCTGGGATAAAAAAATCCAAAGGCAATTTCTTTAAAACTGCTACAAATGCCTTAACTCCATTTAGGCGAATATCTTTATCTGTAGAAGTCAAAATGTCTTCCAAACTCTCAACAAATTGAAGAAAAGTTAATCTTTTATCTAATATTTCTAAAAATAATAATAATATTTAATATTTGTTTTATAATAGCTGTACTTAATTAAAGTGAAAATTTATTTTTAATTTGAATTTAAACAATTATTTTTGATCATATTATAGGTACTAGTAGTATTACAGAGTTAAAACTTCATAAAATTTTTATTATGGTTTTCAAATTAATGTATTATTATAATAAAATAATTTATTTAATAATTGTTTTCAAAAAAAGAAAAGAAAAATATTAAATTAGCGAAATATTAATTAATATTTTTAATTACAATTAACTCAATGTATTTAAATATTGATAATTAATTAATTAATTACAGTGACAATTCAAACATTTAATTTATATTAGTTGGTTTACTATTTTCCTACACTATTAATTGTGGTATACGGGTATAATATGTTCAAATAATTATTTAATAATAATTTTATAACGGCTTATTATCATTTTTAGTAGTATTTATAAAATATTGTTTTATATTTCAAATCTTATATTTAAATTATACTTAATTTTGTATTACCTTTGCTAACTACTTCACAGGTAGAATCAATACCATTCCCATTTTTTACAACATCCAAAATTTCGTTCAATACATACGTCATTTTAAAGTTTTGAAGATAAAATTGTATTATTTATTAAATGATTTTGAGAGATTTTACCAAAAAATATGCAATGTGCGTGCATGCCGTATTAGTGCATAGTATTTTACAATCTACATTACCGCCGACCGCCCGACCGATCATAACACTTATATATAATTTGGTGATAACTGATAACTGATAAATGCTTTAACACATATATCACATTCATTCATGGAGTAAGTAAAGAACATGATTTCCATGATGAAAGTATTAATTTTTATCAGGGCTTAAATGTTTGATAATTATTTGTTTTTTCATTTTCTACAAAATTTTATTGTTTTCTATTTTTTACATAATTATTATTTTACGTGTGATTTATATTTCTTGAACGTTGAACATTCTTCAAAAATTTATTATTGAAAATTAATATTATACTCTAAGAACGTCGACTAGCTCAATTTAAATGTAAGGCTGCCATGAATCCGAGGCTTGTTCGAACAATATGGGAGGCTGTTTAGGTTTACAAAGAAATCGCAGGGGAAGGAATGCATCCTCGGACAATGGATCTCGCCCGAGTTCTGGTAGATTATTATTTGTCTATCTTTGTATCGTAGTATTATATCATTTCGCTTGATTAAGTGTAGGTATTAGTATAAATTGCAAATTGCAATTGGTATTTATCGTATATGTTTAAATATATATATGTATATGTATATATATATATATATATAAATTATTTAAATGGGTAAAATGTCAACAATTATCAATATAGATTTGTCATGCTAATGAAAACCAATGTACCTATATAATTGTATGTCTTCATTGTTCTAACAATATTTTTATTTCATTTATTAAATAGGGTGTATTCTTAGTTATCTATCATACTTAATAAGAAAAAAATTATTTTAATACCTACCATAAGTAATACCAGTTTCTTGGAATTCTTCATAAGTTTAGAAATCACTTCATGGATAGTATCTTAGTAATTCGTATTATATACTAAGTATCTTGAAAATTTTCGTAGTCTGAATTCTGCACTATTAATTAGTGATTAGTATCCTCAATCAACAATATAATCCTGTATTGGCTATATTCACCATCATCCAAATATCACATTCATCTCCCATAAAAGAATTACATGTGATATAACTAATAAATGCAAAACATTGGTTATAAATGTTAAGTACTAAAAATAAATTATTATAAGTATTTGTAATTAATAGTAGTTTTTCAACTTGTTTTACTTTGTTCCTTTTTTTTAGATATTATAATAATCCTCCTTAATTAACTTTTTTCCAATTAAGGTACAATTATCTTCAAGATTATAAATAATTCATCGTTTAAAATGCAATTTTATAAATATAATTTTTTCCGCAGGTACTAATAGAAAAAATCATCCATTATGCCATGAAACTATCCGTTGGAAATCTGATGTTCCTTTAACTGAAGGTCAGTTGAGGAGCAAACGAGATGAATTTTGGGATACAGCTCCAGCATTTGAAGGACGAAAAGAAATATGGGATGCATTAAGAGCAGCTACTGCAGCTGCTGAAACGACTGATTTTCAATTGGCACAAGCTATATTGGATGGCGCTAACATTTCAGTTCCTAATGGTAAACAGTTCTTTAATGTTTATATTTATTTAATAATATGTTTCAATTAAGTTTTAATTAAATACTTTAAGACAATCTCAAATCTACCGACCATTAAGATTATAATATTATTATTAAAAAAACAATTCAGTTTTTTCTAAGTTTCAAAGTAAAAATTAAAATTAGGCAACTGATTATAATATTTAGGCAGTCGATATATTAAGCTTCATGATGAATGGACAATTAATGTCCAGACTATTTTTTTCTTGCTTTTAGTGATAATAGCCTACTTAAGAAAAATGTTAATGGATATTCACCATATTTTAATGAAAATCTATTATGATAAATTTTATGAACCATCATAAAAACAAAATTATAAATGTGTAATATAAAATTATATTATAAAAAAAAATTAAAACAAAAGCACTACAGAATTTACCGCCTTAGGCAGCATCTACTCTGCATAATAGAAAAACCAACTTTGGTTATCCTTAAAGTCTATTAGCCATTAGGTATATAATATAAAGTATCTATCCAAGAAAGCATTTTTATCAGGCAGTAAAAATCAATTAAAAACAATGATTATAAAAAGTATTGTTAGTTATTACCTTTTAAAATAATTTCTGGATCTTTCTTTGTTTGCATTAACATTAACCCAAAAAAATTTTAAATCCATTTTATTCAGTATTCATAAAATAGAAACACTCAAGGTAACTATTAAAACAACTATAAAATTGCAAATGCTCAATTACCAAATTGATAAGTATGTATTTTTTTAATTGAATAAGTAGTGGAAATAAATAGGATGTTGAAACTATTTTGTGTCAGCCAGTTGATGGAGTTTTACATTTTGATAAATAATAATGATGAATAATTTTATTCTTTTATGATTATAAATAATAATTATTGTATATTTATAGGTATCTAATCATGATAATAAAAAACAATAATACATATTAAAACCATTGATATTTGATAAGTATCAAATAATATATTATATACAAATAAAATATTGATATGAAATGGTTTTTAGTTTTAAATCAAATTTTTATTTCACAAACATTTTTAATTTTATTACATAAATATATTTATTTGACCTATTATCAAATTGTAATATAAAAATATTATCCATGGATATTTTTTGTAGTTTTTATTTTCTCATTTTAATTTAAAATTTAAACAGAAAAAAATCTAATAGAGCCATAAAGGACCTGGATTATATATTTTCTTTTGAATTTTTTAATAGGTCAGTTCACTATAATTAAAAAACAACATAGTTAAATGAATTGTTCTTAACATACAATTTACTATATTTAAGTAAAACTCTCAAATTCTTTTTCAACACTAAAAAAAAAAAAAAATCTTTAGTATAAACCCTTATCAAATGTATTAGCTTACATACATACAAAATAAATTAATTATCACCTTATACTATAAAGATATTTGTCAAAAGTATGAATTATATAGCTATAGCTTAGCATATCTTTACTTCCAGTAAAGTTAACAATATACGTGTTGTTAATTAGCATAAAGATTTAAGTGCTGCTGAATGTTGAATGTTTGAAGTCTTTCACATTTATTTATGTCATATGTTCCAACATAACAGTTTAATATGTAATTTGTCTGTTGCAAGGATTTCTAACTGAGTGCTATGATGAGCTAGGAACACGATACCAAGTTCCAGTATACTGTCTTTCTTATCCTATAAATATAGTGAAAGAAGGGAGTGGAAGAGATTCTCCAATTGAACAAACAGGTAAAAATCAATTAAATTTTATTTATAATTATTATGGTTAAATTGTTGTAAACTACACATAATTGAAGCATTGAGCTTGTTTAATTTATTTTTATTGCATAGAATCCTCAGATGAAGGTTCTGAAATTATGTTAAAACTCCGTCTATCATCCAATTGTCAAGATATAAAAATGCCACTCATGACAAGAGATACAATAGCACAGGCTAAAAAGAAATTACAAGTAAGTAATTTAAATCAATATTTATACATTTAAAATAAAACTATTGAGTACTTAAGTATACAATAATTTTTTATTGATTTGTGATTTTAAAAAGAACTAAAATATTTTGAATTGTTTAAATTGTTTAAATTAAATGTAATAACTTAATTTTAAAATGTTAGTGTAACACTTTTATTTATTTTTGTTTTCTAGGCTAAACAAGGCATTGAACCTTTACATCAAAGATGGTTTTTCGGTGGTAAGCTGTTGGGTGATAAATTACATATAGATGAAGCAAGAATTCTTCCAAGTTATGTAATTCAAGTAATCATTAATCCTGAACCAACAAATGAAAGCTGAATTCTTATTACTATCATTTCATAATAGTTAATCATTTATCAACATATGCTTATCTAAATAGAAACAAATATTGATATTACATACATTTTCACTCGTTATATTTTATTGTTTATTCAACGCTTTACAGAATTTCCAGTAAAATTTCACAAGTTTTATAACTAAAATTGGTTACCCTGTAATTAAATTAAAATTATTTTAATAATAAACACTATCATGAAATCATATATGCTTACACTATCAGTTTCTTTATTGTAGATATGTTATATAAAATAAATTATTGTAAAATATAAAATCTATAACATTTATCTAATCAATGCAAAATTCCTTACATAAGTAAAATTAAATCTAACAATTAAATTATTTTGGCATTATAATTTTTATTATTGAATAATTTTTATTTATATTTTGTATTGAATTTAAGGTTTTTATCTTACATTCATAAATTTTTAATGATTTTTTATATTATTGATCATGGTATAGTATTTTGACAAAACATAGGTAAAAGTACAAAATTAATGATCAAACTTAATATCTATAAGCTATAAAATACATTTCCTTATACATTTTATACTCAAGTGTTAAGGTAAATTATTTAAGATAAACATTTTATTATTCATAACAATTGTTTATAATATTTTCTAAACTTATTTAAAATATTGTTACTTATTAATTATTATGTTTGAATTCAATGTTTTTATTTATATATTTTTTAATATTTAAAGATACTATATTAGTTTTTTTACTTTGTATTTTGTTTTTTTCTAGTAAATGGTATTTGATTTAATGTCAGTATATTTAAATATGTTTTAACTTATATTGTTTTTTAATATTAAAAATAATATAATAAATATATTATTATGTTTGTGCTGAAATTTGTCATATTCAGTGCTTTAAAAATTAAGTATTATTCAAATCAAGTTCTTTATTTTTAGTGAAAAGCAACATGTTTATTGTTCAATTGACTAATGACTACTTAAATTATTCTTGAACTAAATTAAATTAATATTATCTACTGTAAATGGGATTAAATAAAATATTATATCTGTATTGTAATAATTTTTATATTTTAAATTTAAAATATGGTAAAATAAATAATCAATTTCGTTTTTATTTTTTGTTTTGTGTTTTTTTGAATGACTAAAATATTCTACAAATCAATGAAGTAGCGCATACTTTTAAAGTATTATAAATTTCATTTTATAATTTAAAGTATTTTAAATACTTAATAATGACTACAATTAGAAATGTATTCATTTTTTTCATTCTTTATCATAATTTGTCTAAAAAGTACCTAATTTTTGTATTCCGGTATTTTCTCAAGGAAATGGAATTCATGCTTTCTATTCCTTTTTGAAGGACTGGTAGTTAATCAGAGGTAACTATCTATTGTTTAATATCCAAACTTAGTTCCTTACAAAAACTTATTTAACAACTTGTAAAGGCAAAGTTATTTGAAACGTTTGGTAAAAAAGCGGCATACTTTTTATAAACCTAAATCCGTAAAAACAAACTTAATCATATTCTACTCATATTTAATAAATATTATTAAGTCAGGCGATAGAGTTGATATAATTTACACAAATCTTAAAAAGGCTTTTAACTAATTTGGTGTATTTAAATAATTTTTCAGTTAATCCTTCGAAGTGTAAAGCAGAGTGGCCAAACTTTTTTTGGTTACCATCTACTAAAAATATACTTCACCTTTGAGGATCGACTTTCATAGAAAAGTTTTTAATTCTTGAATAACTATAGTTATTAAGAAACATAGTTCTTGCATAAAGTGTTCAATCAAGAAGTATTATAAAAACTATTAGTTAATTACTATTTACTAAAATAAATTCTAACATGATCGACTTTGAAATTATCCGCGATCGACTGTTTGGTCGCTCCTGATGTATGAAGGATAATGTCTCAATTAGTGGTCAAAGTCTTAGAGGATTAAACAAATATATAAGTAAATAAAATAATACAAATTATTAAATTATAAATAGATTTGTATTGTGCAGATTTAGAGTTGAGCATAGATAAGGGGTTGGGGGGATGTTGCAATTTCAAGTAATCGAGCGAAATTATACGTTTAGTATGTAAAGAGAGACAAATTAAGAATAAATGAGAGAAGTCTCAGAGTCTTTCGGTTAAGATTAGTGTGCAAAGAGGAATAGTTTAAACCAAGTTAATAGGCATGATCAGGTAGAAGTGAATAACCCAAGCAGAGTCAATTGAAACAAACAACTGGCCAGCAGATTATTCTAGTAAATGCGTCAACGTTTGAAAATGTCACGACGTAAAATGGAGATAACATCGATCGAAGGTAAAATTGAGCGAAGAAAGGAAAAATTGTGTTGAAGGTAAGTTTGGCTAGCCTGCCGCCACTTCGTTTCTACTTATGTCAACGTGACGACTGATGAGGGATTCACATGAGTTGAATTAAATGATTTGAACGATTGAGTTAATTAAGTTAATTAATTTATGATTTGATATGAAAAATGAGGAGATAGTTTAGAACTAAAAGTATTAGATTCTAGGGATTGTAAACACGACATCGAATCGGAGGCTATTAAATAATTATTAGGGGCTAAAATTGAATTATACGAAAGGGCTTTGTAAATAGCAAAACATTATGTGGTATACGAAGAGGACGAAGAGGCAGATTGTTAGTAAAAGAAACGCACAATTCAGGTACGTGGAAGAAATATCCAACTGATAAAGAAGGAACTGAGCGGTCGATATAGATGATCATGAAATTTTTATAACGTATTGGTGAAAATTGAATAGAGTTTATTTCGATAGAGACTCGAGAGAACGGACATTTATTTATATCAATATCTTTAAGTTGGAAAAATAGAATTGTACGTATCAAAAATATAATGATTTAATCAAGTTAATTATTTTAAAATTTATTTTCCGGCAATCCACTGGCAATTGATATTAAATGGGCCATAAGTGATCTCGACGTTGATAGCCGGACCAGGAGTAGATCTAGCATATAGCATACCCCATTATGGTTCTGAAACACGACGTTTAGAGCTGCTTATTAATTGTTTTCAAATGAGTGTAAACTGAGCCGAAAAGAATGTACCTAACCATAGTTTAATTTTGAACGTATGATTGAGCGGTATATGAGTATAGAAAACTATATATAAGTGTAGATGTGATCACCACCACGTGTTAGACACGGTCCAACGAGAAGTAAAGACAGTAAGATACGAGTCCCTGAATAAAAGTCCCAGGAAAAAATCCCTAAATCAACTATTTAAAAAATATATATATAATAATATTAAAATTATAGTCAGATTCGGTTCAGCCGATTCGTTTTCTTATATTGTTAGACACAACTGTCAAAAAGTCTTCAATGCTTAATTTATCTTCACTTTGTCTTGTAACTAACTCTTTCAAGTGCACCGTTTGATTTTGTCCTCTTTTTGTATGTCTAATTGGTTCACCTAAAGCATCCAATGCTAACTGCGTTCGACTGGCGTTAATTTCATTTTTAATTTCCCTAATAAGTTTCTATATTGTAGGATGTTTTTGACCAACTAGTTTGGCAAAACTATTATTCCACCCTTCAACGATGTTAATGGTTCTGTGGCAGTCATTGAAGGTGGTCTTATTTATATTCCACACCGCTAGTGGGAACATTGATGGCATTTTTCGAAACCGTATGTTATTTTCATTGTTTCCAATTCTTCGATACTTACCATTTATACAGTATGAATCAAAATAATCTAATAAATCTATAAGATTTTCAGGTAAACTGTTTTTCAAACACGTTATACCATCTTCTACGAGGTGCAATGAAAGGAATGCGAGTGCGTCAATCATTCCACATTGTTTTCGAAATTTTTCATTCTTATAGTATTTCGTAGTAAAACGCAATTCTTGCACTTTCCGGAACGTCGATTGACACAAGTAATAAAAGCAGCCTTTTTTATTAATATGACACCAATTACTTCCTTAGCTGCTTCAATAACTGCGTTTTCAAAATCAAGATATAAACATTTGGGGTCGGCGTATAAATTTCGTTCAGCACATTCATCCATTATAATTTGGAACATTTCTACATATGTATTTTTAGTTTTCCTTTGTAAAATACAGTAAATCGAAGTTACAAATACACTATTTTTTTTACCCGTATTACGTATAATTGTAGGAAAAACTTTGGGGACAGTCCTGACTAAATACCAAGTGTCTGGTTCTGTAAGCATTTGTAAATGTTCATCTATTGCAAATATAATTATTCTTTCAGATGCCTCTGGACCATTATCCCTCAATAATAGTCTATTATTACCCAATAATGTCCATTCATCTGTAATAAAATAGATATAATTTGTTAAAAATAAGATTTTATTTCCTAAGTAAGATAATTAAAAAAAAACATTGTATACCATCAAAAACAATTTCTTTGATTTTATAACTTGTATTTTTCCAATTTCACATTTTATTACTCTATACCAGGGGTAGGCAACTGGCGACCCGCGAACTTTTTTATCTGGCCGTGCTACATTTTCAAATTACATTATACAATTTTAAAATTAATCGTCTATATTCTATACTATATCTTATCGATATAGGTAATAATTGTTATCTGGTATTGAACATATTATGAACATCATATGTCTAAATGTCATAATAACCTTTTTTTGTATTCAAGTAACTTTGAGAAAATATTATTTTTATTATTATTATTTAAATACTAAATAATTGCTTTGGGGATTTTTTTTTCGGGAATTTTATTTCCAATTATCTTATATACAATATACTTATATGAGGTAGCCAACGAAGTTTAGGGTTAAGCAATACTCGAATTAGGAAAAATTAAGTAGAGGAGCTTAATTCAATGATTTAAAAATTGCGTTCAAAACTTACAAGTGTACAATTACAGACCGTGGGAGATTTTGCCCCCACACCCTCCCTCACCAACCTTATTTATATTTTAAATATCACTTTTCAGCTACACAGATATTTAAATTTCAAGTATAATATATTTTGAAAATAATACCTACGTCCTACTCCTACATTTTACGGTAGAAAAAAAAAATAAACATACATAATTTATTCAATAAACAAAATAGATAATAAAATTAATAATTATTGTTTCTGATACTAAAAATCGTAAAATTAATTTTACAATATTGATGTGAATTGAAATCCACATTTTAATAAAGATTATTTTGGACATTGAAGAATATTTTTTTGATAGGCTCAAAAATAGAGAACGACTGGAGAACATGGTCAAGATGAATTTAGAAGTGTAAATGGGTATGATAAATTTAAATCTGAAGCATTTTTTATTTCAGATGTTATTCTGAATAGTATATAGAATTATAGAATCAAAATTTATAAAAAATGAAGTGCTACTAAAAGATTGTTCATGATTGGATCCTAAATGTTTTCATTCCTAACGGTCATTTAAAAACCATTTGTGAGTTAGCAGGAATAGTCAGTAGAATGAAAAATATTTTGCAAGGAACTGAAGCAGTTTCCATCCAATATTATCTTAAAATAGGTATGGTTTATTGGCTTCAAATTATTCTGATAGACAGAATTATAGAATACTATCATTAAATATGTTACCATACGTTGTTCTATGATAATTTAATGTGTATTAAATTAATATAAATATATAAATATAATATATTACATTATTTATTATACAATACTTTTATCAATTTAACTATCTAATATCATTTGAGCTCTAAAAATGGCGCGTAAATTAAAATAAAGATAATACTTATCAATTTTTAAACTTGAATTCGTCGTTCAACTATTTCGGCTATTAGAGAATTTGTGTCTTGAAAGGTTGTATTTCATCATATTTTGTTACTTACATTATTCAATTGTTTGACAATAACATGAATGAAGGTTATTATAATACGTATACGATATCGGATTCGGATATTTCTATAATCGATGATAGTCGAATAAATGAAACTTCGTGCAAAGACAATTATTGTTTGTCAGCTTCAGAGGAACCCGAATTTTTTCAACAAGTTATTCAACGTGTACGATTTGAATTTTGTATAATGATTGCTGATGTTGAATTGTTACTCATTAAAGCGTTCTTTTTAGCAAAAACGAAAAAAATTGATATCTCCAAAAATAGCTTTACATCACAGCGGCTATGTGCAGGAAGAAGTCCAGACTAATAAAAATCATTTTTCTATGTTGGTCGAACACTCTAAATCAAATACTTGTATACCTGTAAGTATAAAATATTTATTAAAAATTAGATAAGAGTAAAAATAGTCTATAAGTTACAGTAAAAATCACTCAAAAAGAAAATAAAAATATTTTGTTTTATACTATTTAAAAAAATTTAACCACTACTTGTTAGTTGTATATTTTAAAACATTTTGACCGTATCTGCATTTTTGCAGTTTTGACTTGGTATGTATGTCTTTTTTTTTAAATAATATAAAGAAACTGATCTTATATGATCATACATAGGGTTACCAGGTTTTGAAATTACCAAACCGAGAAATTATGTTACCTAAAAAAAGGTTATTCAATATGCCTTTTTGTAAATAACATAATTTAAGATAATCATATAATGCTACAGTGTACAAAGTTATTCTGTTTTATTATTAAATAGTACAATATTAAAGCTATTTTATCTCAGCTTCTATTAACTGGGATAAACTTAATGACTGGCCAGGACACTGGGACAAATGGCACAGGAATACATATTTTAAAACTTACGCTTAATCACACTAAATAATAATAAAATAATATTCAGGTAATAATAAACATTTTAATATATATTGAGCATCAAATGTGTTGCTGAAAAATCCTCATAATGCCAATTGGCGTCAGTACGTAGTCAATGTTTTAAATATAATCTAAATGTTTAATATAAAATTACCAATAAGAATTTTAATACAATTTTAATTTGGTATACAAAAAAGATTAAATATTTTTTGTTTTTTTCATAAACAGAGGACAGAACTAGGTATCAATACTACTACTAACAATGAAGAAGCAACTGAAAAGGTATTTAAATCAGTTAAAAATAACTAAAGAATATTTAAAATTACTTTTTCTTTTAATAGAACTTTTGCATTAATGGTTTTAAATTTTAATTAAGAATATGTTTTTAATATTTTAGATAGAACCAAAACGGAAAAAGCGTTCTACAAAAGAAGAAATTGAAGAAAGAAAGAAGGAAGAAAAGGCTAGAAAAGATGCAAAAAAGAGATTAGCGGAAGAATTAAAACGTTTAAGTCCAAAAGAATGTATGAAGGTATGTATATATTTACTTTTAGTATTTTTTTCTAATTTGTTTAATAAATAGTTTGTATTGCATTATTTTAGTATATTACTGTTCATATTGATATGAATTTGATGAATCATGAATATACTGATCAAATAATATCTGAAATAGAATCTACAGATGCAAATTATAAAACTGAATCTTATTCAACTGTATTAAATTCAATAACATGGTCAAGACATATAGTAAGCAATAAATAATTTTGAACACAGATTATTATTAAATGTTCCTGGTAATAAAAAATATTCATCATTATGAATTTCAATATATATATATACATATTTTTATTATTTGGAATCTAAAACGCAGACATTTATATATAATTACCTATTAACTAATAATTATGAAATTTTTATACACATTTAATTCAATTAACATTTTTTTAGTCTGATACTGTTAGTGAGGATGAAAATTTTATGTTATTAATTTGGGAATTTGATTATGTTAAAAATCTCATTACATCGTATGAGTTGTTAAACAAAATAAATGATATTAAATTACATAAAACACAACTTTCAATCATCATATATAGTACTGCTGATCAACTGAAGTATGCATTTTTACATTTTATTTACTATATTCATTGATTATATAATATACTATACTTTATTTCAAAAGAGAATACATCAGGCGGCACATATATCCCACATAACAGTATAGGTAGTGACCAATAGAAGAGGAAAATAGTGCGCAGAACTGGTGTATTCTCTTTTGGAACGGAGTATATAGTATATTATAAAATCAATGCTATTGTGAAACATAGACTAAATAAAATAATTCTTCTGTATGTATATAATTTTTTTAACTTTTTTTTATTCATTTTGTTATAGAAGAACAAAATCTAAGAGAAACGAGAAGGTTTCTGGGTATGTATTGATAGAGATTGTGCAAATTCGTATAATTATTTAGTTTGAATATTTTTAAAGGCCAGATATGCTGAATAGCCTTGAACAGATGATGTTAAGTTGTCAAGTTTCATTTCGTTTTGTAGAAAATAAAAATGATATAGGGTTGGCAGTTCTTTATTTAACAAAATCCATTGCACAAAAGCCATACAAGTAACTAATTTTTTTTTTTTAAGCAGCTAGTTATAATTTCTAAATTTGATGAGTTTAGTTTTTATAAAATCAACATTATTTGTTTTAAGATTAAATAAATATAAAGAAGAACAAGAGGGATGTGATTGGTATGCATCTGGTCATACAAAAAATTGTGTAACAGTAGACAAAAATGGTACAGGTTTAACTCAACTATGGAGACAAATGCTATCGCAATTTCCACTATGTGGTCTAGAGACTAGTGAAGCAATAGCAACAGCATATGGGTCACCTATTGCATTGTTAGAAGTAAGCAAAAAACAAATTATTATTTATTAATGTTATGTATATTGTTTTACAAACATATTCATTATATAAAGACACAATTAAAAAAAAATATTTGTTTTTAATGCACTTAATATCCATTATTTTGTGTATTTATGAATAATAATTAATATTATATTTTTAATCTAGGCATATGATAACTGCAGCTCAAGATTAGAAGGAGAAACATTGCTACAAGATATTCCAGTAGGTTTATTTAAAATAGTAAAATAGCATAAGATATATTTGCATTTAAATTAGAAATCAGAAATCAGAAATTAAAAAAATCAAATATGAATACAAATTTTAGGTTCGCCGTGGATTTGGTCCACTAGCTTCCAATCGTCGTATTGGACCAGAACTGAGCAAAAAAATATACACATTTTTCACAGATAATACTGGATGTACTACATTATCCCAAGAATAGTGAACAATAATGAAAAAAAAAAGTTATAAATAAATAACATTAACTAAACTATTTAATAACAACTTATATTACTGGTAATTATTTTTTCTTTTCATTATATTCAGTTTCATAATATTAAGTGTGCATAGACTAGACACGTCTAATTCATTATCATAATAATACATGAATTGTATATATAAATTTAGTTTTTACATTTTTAATACTATTTAGATAATTTTTAAACAAAACAAAAACTATAATTTTCTATTCATAAATAGTTATTAATATAAATAACAAGATAAAAAAAAAAGCATTAATTCATGACTTTTCTCAAAGCATTTAGAATGTAACCAGATTAATAGAAATTGAGCTGAATAAACGTAAAATTATGCAACACGTTTTTATATTATGAACTACAGTGCAGAAAAAACATGATGTTCATTAAAAATTACTTAAAAATAAAATAAATAATAACAATAGTTTAAAATAAAATGTTCAGATAGAAAAACAAAGATAAATAAATAAACAAGCTTCGGCCTTTAGTTGCTGAATATTGCATTTGTTGAGTGAAACAGTTCTGCCTTGTACCTAACCAAGAATATGAAAATTTCTAGGAAAAGGTTTTTTTTTTTTAATTCTTCAGTACTGAAAATGTGTTTTCAATACCAATATTAAATTTTACATAAACGCATTGAAGTTGCAATGATCAAGAAACATGGCAGCAGTGGATTGATTATTGTTGAATACGTATGGCAGTGTGACGACAGAACTGCCATAAACAGTAGATGCCGTACTTGCGTTCATTGGTTGTCAATTCATTCGTAA
Organism: Rhopalosiphum nymphaeae; assembly: GCA_036289425.1. Lineage (NCBI taxonomy): Eukaryota > Metazoa > Arthropoda > Insecta > Hemiptera > Aphididae > Rhopalosiphum > Rhopalosiphum nymphaeae. The sequence continues at coordinate 3,345,311 of JAZAQC010000012.1, read as the reverse complement.
TGGCTGGTCATAACGTTGTCGCAATGCAGCTTCAGGACCAGCAGTAAGTGCGACACCAGCCATTGGGTTTATGCGAAAACTATTTTCAATAGCCATGGTGTTAGCTGCAATTGCAATAGCCCCTAGTCAACATTAAATAAAAATTGGTATTTTATTTTTATTATTTATGGTGATAAAAATTTAAAATTAATTTATAAATCCTATTATCCTATATTATTGGAAAATATTATATATATATATATTTTAAAATAGAGACAATTTAATTTAGATTCGGGTTAAATTTTTTACCTTCTAATTTAATATAATTTTAATAGATTTGAGCAATACATTATTTTAAACTTAGTTATCAAAATGTATACCTTTAATAAGTTATGATTAAGGTCTGAATTTATATTCTCTAAATATACCTAAAATATGATGCTTATATTCTCTAAAATAAACTACAAATATTCAAAATTGTATAAAAAAACACAAATTTTTACTATTTTATTTTTACAGTATTCATGAAACATCTAATTATACTCAAGTGAAGTATACACTTTTGTAATAGAATTATTGATAATTTAATTTATGACTAGTTTTTTATTCTGTTAATTTTAAAATCTTAAATGCAATATAATATCAAAACTAAGTATTTAGATTTTCAATATTTGATAAACAAATATTTTATTCTTATCAGTATGGATGAATAATCACAGAATAACCAGAAGGCTGACTTAACTAGAATTAAAAAATTGGTTAAAAGTTGGGTCTAGTACGATATTTATACTATAAATAAGTTGTATTGTATTATTATCTTTGTACAGAGTATACTGATAAACCAACAGGTATAGTATATTTATCCCTCATAAGAACCCATATAATACTAGAAAAGTGAGCATTTTGGTTTTTCCGTAGTACTATAATTGCGTGTTATTTTTTTTTTTTATTAAAATGATATAAAAAAAAATATTGTAATAAGTATTAGATCCATTTGCCGTAAATGATCTAAACAATTTTTTTTTTCAAAATAGACCAAATATTCCAAAATATGCAAAAAAAAACTTTTTCTATGACTTCAGTGTTCAATGAATTGTACAATATGATAAATTAATAAATAACTAAAATAATATTGAATGGATTTAAATTTTTATTAACAGAATCATTAAATTGCCTGATGTTCTATGTAATCAATACATATATTCAATTTAAATTATATATTTAATTTTCATAAGATTAATTAACAATATATTTTAATTTAGGGTAATTTGGGCATACCTGCATCTTGAGATGGATCTCGGGTTTTGGTATGTAAAAATGCACAATATGGTTTACGACATCCAGTCGGTTGTTTTTCCCAATAACATGGTATTGCTTTTCGGTTTTTCTACATATAAAAAAAATGTATAAAAGAAAAGAGGTTTATAGGAAATTATTTAAACATAAAGACAATAAATGATTAAAAGCTTATTATATGAATCTAATAAGTAATTACCTTTAATTCCATGTGGCGTAATGTACAATGATCATTTTCACACTTTCCGTTTTGCCAAAAACTACACACCATTTCACATCCTAATGCTTGTGGTTCATGGCGAAATGGGCATTTGTCTCCCTATAAAATTACACACAAAATAAATGTATTTTAGATAATATACTAGTTATTCAAATTTGAATAATAATATAATAAAAAACTAGATTTTTAAGATAAATACTATATGGTATTTTATTTTTTTAATCAAAGATAAGTTACTAGATTTTACAATATTATTTATTTTAATACATTCAGTGGCACAGCTAAGGGTTTTATTTTTGTAATAAATGTAACTTGTGAAGGATTTCACACTCCATACAACAATAAAGTTTATTTTAAACCGTGGTAGTGTATAAATATGGCACAACAGAATACATTTTACCTCAACTAAATGATGGTAATCCTATATTATAAATATTATATTTTTTATATAAATACAGCTGAGGGTGGTGTCTTAACACTGAAAATACCCACTGGATATATTTATAATATTTTGCTCTATCATATTGCTCTTCATAATTTTTTAAGTAAAATTTTTTATTTAAAATATGAACTATGTTGAATTTAAAGATAAAAATTAATATGGGCATAGTAATTATTAGTAAAATTTTTAAAATATTTAACCGAATGTTAAAATTTTAATACAGAATATATTTCTTCTCCCATAAAAATGAAATTATTCAAAATTATTTAGTATCTGATAGGTATGGATTTAATAAAGACAGGAACATTTTTTTTAAAACTAGATAGCAGTTTGTGACATTTACCAATGACTTATGTAAAACACAAACCAACCTTCATGCAAGTCGAATAGTAGTAAAAGTAACAATCGTTATTTTTCTTGTCTCCCTTTTCCATGGTTCCTGGTGGTTCTGAGCGGGGTCTTCAGTGGTTTTCGTTTTTCGTACGATCAGTCCTGTTGGAGTGAAAAAATCGTGTCAAAACAGAACCATTAAAAATACCGAACAGCACAAGTGGATAGGGTCGATAACCAGGTAGATGGGGTGTTGGGACATATTATTAATAACGATATTATCGTTATTGTACTTTTAGCCGAAGTGGGCGGCGACAGGACGTGCGAGCGTGTAAGACGAGACGACGACACGAGAAAAAAATATACCGTCGAGACGTCCACATACCACCCACGGGCCACCGGTCGCGATTAAATGCCACAGACGGACCAAACGGCACAGACACCGACCACTTTCCAGACTCCAGAGACACCTCCACCGGCGGGGGGGCACACGCACGCACGTTCGCGGAATACGTTCGGCGAAGGCGACCGCGTGAGAGAGAGATGATACCAGGCGGTGCGTGTGCTACGTTCCCGGCGAGGTGATAACGCGTGAAACTGTCGCCGAACGAAAACGAGTGATGTGACACAACGTGCGCGCCCCCGGGGTTACGCGGCCGAGTAGAAGTGGCCGGTGGGCGACATGCGTTTTTTTATAAACACTATTCCCGTCTTACCCGTTTCCTCCCCGGTGGTGTCCCCTGTCCAATGCCGCCGCTGTGGTCCGGTGGTTCCTGTTCCCCTAATTCGAGTACCGTTGGGGCGCGTTCGACTTGTCACAGCGGCGGAGGCGACGTTAATGTCCGCGGCCGGTCAAACTCGACATGAAAACCGCCGGGCAAAAGAGCGGACGGTAATTATTATGAGAGTCCCGTCGTCGTTTTGTTTATTGCAACTGTTGTGACTACTGTTGTAATTGGCGTAAAAAATTTGGTCGAGCGAAATACCAGTCAAAGTGGACGAAATAAGAAAATGAAAAAAAAATACGCCGCTCAGAGCTCGTCGTGCGTTATCGGCGTTTTTCGGAAAACGGCACCGCACGGCGCGGCGACACGGATCGTTGCCTAGCCCGTAGACGTTGAAATCACATGACGCGGACGGAACCTCTTTGTAATTCGCCGACGCTGTTATCACCCATTGTGTTTTTTCATCATTCTCTCGTAGTCCAGGGTCGCGACTAGCGCGTGTCTTTCTGTGTACCGTCTTCGTGTTCGTAGTTCGACTAGTTCGTGTGATCTTCGGTGTCTGTCATTGTCTGTGAAGTGTTTATTGTCCGTTTTCCGGGCAAGAACGCCACTGATCGCTGTCGTCGTCTAAATGGCCGATCGTCTCACCCAACTCCAAGACATTGTTAATCAAGTAAGCTACGGTAAAATTTAACCAAGTGCGAACAGTAAAATAACTTCTTGCTTATGAGCATATCAACTTACTGTTTGGCGAGTAATCCATTATATGTAACAATATCAAGAATTATTTGAATGGATGAGGCTGAGCTAGTTGACGTTTAATTAGTTACACACATAATGATCAAATAAATGGCTTTATTGATTAACTCCCAACAAGTTTATTTTTAAAATATTTTACAATTTGAGCTTATGCTGGGAAACACGAGGGTGGTTAATCAAAATTTGTATGATCATTTTTTAAATGGTTTCAATTTATATAGACTGCCATAAAAATTTAATGACATGCATAGTCCCTTTTAGGCTTTAGATCCTAATCATGACAATTTTACTGTGATATACATATGTTTCGTAAAATCCTGTGTATTAATTGTCATTATAATACAGCCTAATACATATCAAATAACAAATTTTATATATGTATGTATTTTTATGTATATATGGTTTTATTCTTATGGTTGGTGAAATACAGAATATATAGTAGTGTCTTCTACCTTTATTGTTACCAGACAGTATTAAGTATAGTCAACTTAGTCTAGGTATATTTGATTAATTTAAATCTTTCAAGACACAATAAATGACCTATAAATTATGAATATTTAGACTTCGCACAATGTTTGAAAGAACCTAGAAAATAATTTATTATGTATACTTATCATGTATTTTTGTATATATTTTAATTTTACCAAATCATTTTCAATTGTAAACTTATTAATTAATAACAATTTTACAGCAAGCAGATAACTTCTGCAACAGTATTGGAATTTTACAACAGTGTGCTTTACCATCTAAGTTTTCTAACTTTGACCGAAACGGATCTCAAACACCACAACAACAAGAAGGTATTATTTATATTGGTGTTTTGAATCACTCTATAATCTGACAAAGTATTGATAATTAATTGTTTTAGATTATACAAGTTTATTTTCTTCACTTATAACTCGTTGTGCTAAAGATATTGACGCATTAATCGAATCACTGCCTAACGACGATACTTCTACAGATTTACAAGTATGTATGGTAGAAGTTTTCAAACTTTTTATTTAAATACCACTTGTGTGATTAGTTACATCATTGATAAAAAATAGGATTATTCATAATATTAATACATTTATAATAACAATAATCTTTAAAAATAATAAATTGAATATAATTAGTACTTATTTATACCAAATTTAGAATAATATTAGATCTGTTACAAACATTAGTAATAATATTAATTTATTGATTTTCCATACTACTTGGATGTATTAGAGTTTGAAAACTGTTGATGTATATGAATTACAAAGAAAATATTAATTTAAATATTTCAATTTTTATAGGTTGCAAGTTTGAGGAGATTAGAACAAGATAATCAATTAGCTGCTGAACGTTTGGAAGAAGTAGTTAGAAAAGGTGAACTTCTTCTTGAACAAATACAAGCTGCTCTCTCTGATATTGCTCAACAGCAATTAGATATTCAGCAAAGTAGTGATAACAATACGTGTTAATAAAAACATATTACAATGAAAGTTAAAAACAAAAAAAATGTTGCAAAAGCCATTTCTGCTATCAGTAAGACACATAAAATTAAAAGAAACAAAATAAAACGTTTAACAGAAAAAAAAGGTAAAAAGAAGAAGATATCAAAAAAAGCATTGATTGAAGTTGGTCTGAAAAATGAAAAAAACAAACCTAAAACTAAGGTGGAATCAACTCAATCTACTGTAAATGATAATTTAACAAAATTAACAAATATAAGTTACAAAGGTGCACCTGAAAGCTCTACTCCTCGTTTATACAAAGAACAGAAAAAAGACGATGGAAACAAAACACCTGTGTCCTTTATTAAGAGGATGAAAGATAAATTGAAAGGTGCAAGATTCAGGTATATAATAGTTAACTATTTTATTTTATTAATAAATTTATATAAATAGTTAATTATTTAATATATTTTATATATTTACATTAAAAACATTTTTCAGATATTTAAATGAACAATTTTATTCATCTAGCAGCCAAGAAGCTTTGCTATATTTCAAAAAAGAACCTAGTGCATTCAAAGCCTATCATAATGGTTATATGCAACAAGTTATTCAATGGCCAGTCAAACCGTTAAGTGTTATAATTAAACAAATTAAACCAATGTAAGCTTCATTTACTAAAGTGCCTTGTAATAATTGCATTTTTTAATTCATTTTCTAAGTAAAATTGTTTTTAATTTGTAGTTTGAAGAAGTCCAATACCAATTCGCCTGTTATAGTTGCAGATTTTGGTTGTGGTGATGCCAAACTTGCTAGGACATTTCCTAAAGTAAAAGTTCATTCATTTGATTTGGTTGCAGTCAATCAGTATGTAACTGCTGGTGATATGGCTCATACTAGCTTAGCCAATGGATCTGTTGACATAGCAGTTTTCTGTCTCTCTTTGATGGGTACAAACTTACAATCATTCATCAAAGAAGCCAATAGGGTTTTGAAAACTGGGTAATTTAAAATTAGTGTAATATTATGTATACTTTATGTAAGTTTTGCTTGGACTGATTTATACACAGGGGTATTACTACATTACATGAAAGTATATATATGTTTGACTTGTGGAAGTAAATGACTGGTATTGATTCACCCCCTTCAAACAAAAATTAGTTATCACCGAGGTTTTCTTAACTTGAATAGAGTATACATACCATTTAAATTTTGAGTCTTACTACTTTTTTGATTTAATACGTAGAACATTATACTATATAAATATACAATATTCTGTTTTGTTTTTTAGAGGTTTGATGAAAATAGCAGAAGTTGAAAGCCGATTCGATAATATTAATACATTTGTTGATAGTTTGGCTAAATATGGATTTGAAAAAACAAAAGTAGATCAGACAATTGAAATGTTTGTCTTTATGGACTTTAAAAAAACTCAAGATATAAGTAAAACAGCATTAAAAAAGAAATTACCTGTATTAGAATTAAAACCTTGTATTTACAAAAAACGTTAATATTTTGTTTAATAAAGTTTTACTACTAAAAAGTATAAATTAATAATTTGATTTGATTTTGACAAATACGTTTGTGATACGTCATATGTCGTTATACGACACATGGTAATATGCATTATAAACCAAAATTTGATTATTCACATGTGTAATGAATTTATGAATAAAATTTTTAAAAACCTATATACCAAGCATTCAATGTACCTATTAAATCAGTAAAAGATTAGGAATCATGATTTTGGATAGGATTTATTTTGACATTTTGTACAAGAAATAACACAATATAAATTGTAATAACAACAATAAAATTAAAACAAAAACAGTTGAAACTTTGTTATTATAAATATACAAGCAGTTTTGTACACAATCAATGTTTTTACATATATTTATATAATGTATTCTATTTTAAAATGAATACTTCATTATGTAACGAAGCACTTACAATATAATAATTTAAATTCTAACCAGACAACATTTAAATATATAAACTATATAAAAGTTTTAAATTGTGATCAGACTTATAAATAAACACAGTCGTCTAATAAAATGAAAAAATTTCATTTAAATATTATGTTGGCCACTTAAAATAACATTTTCCAATAAAAATACTATCAAAATAATAAGTAGTTTATTTTTCTTTTTCAAAAGTCGAATGGCAACATTTAGACAAATTAGATGGCACCTTAGTTATGATTGAAAATAAAGATTAATAATATTACAATATGTTACAATATCAATTGATAACCATACTTCAACATTTAATTTATACATTTTATTCTACAGATATGTATATTTAATTTTAGTGTAGTTTTCAGTTAATATAATTTTGAAACATCCCGATGGTTAATTATAGTTCTTGATCAAATATATTTATAATTTTTTGTGGTAACATGCAATATCTTGACAAATCAATGGTTTTTTATTTTTATTTATTCTTATGATTATGTAAATGGAAATGGAAATTATAATTTACATTTTAAAATAGTATTTGATGATAACTAATTAGATTAAGTAAATCAATAGTAACAAATTACTACTTATGTGATTATTTATTATGTATATCCACAAAGAAACATAAATGGCCTCTGACAATTATAGCCAATAATAAATTTGAAGATAAATATATAATTATTATGCAGCCATACGGATATGGTAGGTAATAATTATTAATATAAAAATTACTTTAACTGTATTTGCAAAACGTAGATTTTTATGAACAAATCTCTTTTAAACAATAAATAATAATTACAATAATTTGAAATTTTATCGAGTCACAGAAAATATTTAATCTCTGAAAATATGAATTAGAAATTAGAAAATCAATTCAATTTATTTTTGGTACTTATGTTAAGAATTATAACTGAGAAATTAGTCACATCGATATAGATAGGTGGATAATGATATAGAAATTAGAATTTTCAATGATGACAAAAAAAAAAAAAACTACAAGCTTACGATTTGAGTATAAGTTCTTACATATGTACCTATCAGGAAAGTTTAATAATAATATCATAATTATATATTAATATAATAATATATATTTAATAGTAATATATATGGGCAGTGTCAGCGATAAAGTTCGATTGTCATTTAAACAGACGGATAACTAAAGAATATGAACGTATCGGCGTAGGTGATAATGATTTAAAATATAATTTTATATTTGCTGGCATAAATGCAAAAAAAGAGAAAAATTTAAATTTAAAATAATTTTTTCGACTAGCGATATTTTGTTGGTCGATAGGTATTACTATATTGCATGAGTAACCTGACTTCAAAGGGTCTCAGATAATTTAGACTATTTGGAAATATACGTTAATAATATTAAATTTATCACTTTAATTATCGTACCCTTCCCACGCCGATTTACGTATTATTTTTACAATTTTTATAATTATTCTATATGTTATGAGATACACACACACGTCATATAATATTTAACCGAACCGCATCGTCGTATACGACCCAAGTATACCGGTTAATCCATTTATTATAAAACGCTCGTTATTTCAAAAACTATTAATACTTTTGAAGATTTTTTTATTTCTTTATGTTGTTATGATTATATATTTTTATTTTTTTCAATTTTTTTAATAACAACAAGTCAACAAGTCAACGACACAACATTAATTCTTAATTTTTTATTTCAAAACAGATTATTTCTTAAAGTATCTACTTAAATATACAAAAATCGAATTTAGGACAAGTAGTTTATAAGTTAGTAAAGTAATTTATTAAATATTTAAAATTTAGATGAATGGAGTGTCCACTATTCTGCTTATCTAATCGTACTTATAGGTTATAACTTAATAAACTACTCGTTCAAAAATTGATCTTTATAAATTGAAATAATCCAAATAAAATTCTGTTTCGGAATATGAAATAAAAAAATGTATGTTAACGATAACGATGGAAAATGATATAAAATATAATTTTTTTTTAACGACTTAAAATTATGGGGAAAAAAAATATTTTCATAAACATTAATTGAAGTTTCAATAATGAGTGTTTTACGTTAAATGGATCTTTCAGCATACCACCTAAGTATATATAACTTGGCCATTTAAAAGAAACCGGGATTGGTGTGTTCAATGATGCACCGCTTGCAGTACTTCTTCACGGCCTTGTACCCGTCCGCGGATATCTGACAGTCTTGTATGTTGAGCTGCTGTAGCCCACGACAATAGTACGCAATCAGCTGTATACCACGATCGGTGACCAGGTCACAGTTGCGGAGGCTGAGCTTCTTCAGGTTGGGACAACTCTCGGCCAACGCTCGGAGGCCCGCGTCGCTCACATCGCATTTGCCGATGTCAAGCGCGCGGAGTCGGGCGCATGACCGCGCTAGCACCGTGATGGCATCGTCACTGACCGCCTCGCAGCCACGCACGTTCAGATACCGCAGCTTATAGCATCGGCGCGCTATCACCTTCAGCCCCGCATCGCTCACTTGATCACATTTGGCCACCGACAGGTACCGCAGTAACGCACCCAGTTTGGCTAACTCGTACAGCCCAAAATCGGTTACCTGGTGGCAGTCCGACACGCTCAGTTCCTTCAGCGCCGAACAGAAACTCGGCACGAACTTGATACCGGCGTCTGGAAATAATATAAATGTCACGTGACGATGAAACATTAAATATTTTAAAATTATGTATATTTTGAAATATTGTACATAACATTAACATAAGGTGAATCACCGAGCATGTTCACTTCAGTTTTTTCCCTTTAATAATTAATTAATATATTATATACTAAGTAAGTACCTATACTGGCACTGGCTGTATTTGAGAATCACATTTTTAATTGAGAACCAGCCTTTTTTATTGTTAACTGTAAAGCAATTTACTTGTTGAATATGTTGATATATTTAAACGAAATTCAAACGAGTAGTTTCTAAGGTATTAAAATGTATATCTATATTAAGGATAATGTTATTCTTAAATATGATATTTTTACAAAAATGTAAAGTACACATATATAGGTAGTTGTAATATTGAATCCAGTATTTATTAAACTCTGGCAATTTTTACAAATTATAAAATATTAATTAATATAATTTTTACATCATCACATCATTATAGTCCACATATTTTCCAAACCTATTATTATGGGCGTAATCCAAACAATTGAAAATAAGTTCTTGAGTAAGTATGTATACTTAAAAATTTTAAAAACTTTTATTTGAATAAATTCATAATTAAAAGAAAAAAATTGGAGATGAGCATGTTTGGTGAATCACTCTATTACCATACAACTATTATAATACTAAATGTCTAAATATATGATGTTACTGATATCAATTACCGTCGTGATATGTGGGATAAGTGGAAACTATATCATACAATGTAAAAACTTTACCCTACATCTTTTAAAAACAAAAATTGTAATTGAATAATATTGTACGAGTATACAGTATACTGTATACTTGTCAAAAAAAATAAAAATATATCATTTATAATGGCTATTTCTTAGATACATATATAATGTATTACACTCTAGGAAGAAATAGTTTTAACCACATACCACATTTACTTATAAAGTTATAACTTATATATGTATCTAGATTTTCCATTCTTTAATTGTATATTATAAGTATATGTATGTATAAATAATTAGGTAGACAATCATTGACTCGTAATCTTTACAGCCAAGTGGAGAATTCTGTGACAGCTGAGAATCGAAGTATTGATAAAAGTAAACTAATACTTATAATATATATTATACATATCACATATAGTATATACTATAATACTATATACACGTGCGAGAACTGTATTTGTTATTAAATTTGCATCGATTTATTTTTATTTTAGAATTGAAGAGGCACTGCAATAAAATAGTTATAGTGCATATAATATACGACATTATACACGTTCTTGGCAAATAAAAAAGCGTCTTAATGAATTAAAACCGGATCCACAGCAATTCTTATTTGTGGAGTATTTACCCAAGTATGAACGCAATGCGAATAACTGGAATTCCACATTTTCCATTCAGATTTTGTCTCATCCTGGAAAATGTTTTACCTTGCTCAACTCTACAGGATATATTATTATTGCCTATATATATAATATATAAATAATCAACAGCAAAATATAGTATAAATATAGTATCTATAACTATAATATTGGAAAAAAACCAAATATATCATGTAAAATATTATCATATGATTAATGTCTTTTTAATTAATCTTCAAAAAGATAATAGGCCCTACTGACAAAATTCAATATAAATATTAAATTGAAAAAAAAATGGTTTTTAAATAATATATACCTACACGTTGTACTCGCCATTTACTTAGTTCCAGTACAATTACACTTATATTATTATAAACCTACAATAATATAATCATAACAAGTAATAACATAATAATAACTAACGGGATTTATAAAAATTATAAAATAAAACCTTATAATATACACTAAAATGGTACCAAAATTAAATACAAATAAACTATAATAGGTATAATATGCTAAGGACTTGTGGATTAAATGAAACAAAATTGTTTTAAGTATGAAGGTAGAACTTTTGATTAGTAGCTATTGAATGTTTTGAAATGTATGCGTTATATCATTACCTGTTACTTTAGTGCAACGCCGCAGGTACAAGTAGGCTAGTTGTGGACAATTACTAACGATCACACATAGATTTGCATCGTCGACAAGCTGGCAGTCAGTTAAATCCAAATACTGCAGGCACAATCTCAAGGATGGCTCCGGACGACTGTAAACTCCAACGGTGCTTACCTTAACACAGCCTGAAATAAGATACATTTCATGGTTAAAAATAAATTATATCTATAGGTACCTACTTACTAATAATTATTAATTAGACATGTTACGCTTAATTTATAGAACTAATTAGGAACCAATATTTATTTTGCATAAATTCCGTTTATATTTTAAATTATTAAAAAAAAATAATAATATGACTATAATTCATTTTTCATATATACACTAAAAAGGTTTTATGCATCGGTACTTGTGAAGAAGTAACACAAATTAAAAATACTTATAGCCATATAGGCAATACATAGACTTTCACGCATTTGCTTATTTTGTCTGGTTAACTTCGTATGTTTAGTAAGTACAAAATACAATTTACATCTTTTGTAACCAAATAATTTTTAGTGCACATATTTGTATATTTTGTTGTAATTTTTGGGTTTAAAAATAATATTTTTGATTTTAAGAGCAGATTTTGAAAGTTAATAGAAAATTAAGCATTCGGTGCATGTTGTTCGTAAACCAAGATTAACATTTATATGTTAAACCGTAGTCAATTTGTCATAAAGACTTTATAAAAATTTTTTTCTTCTTAATAATGAATGACTGGGTATTTTAATAATACTATTATAATACAATATATAAAGTTATAATCAGATTATTTATTACATTTGTTTTTGTTTAATATTATGGGTAGTAAGTAGCAATAGTAAAAAAAACGATTTATTTGATATTTTTTAGCGCATATTTTAAATTATTGTTACTTATACAACTAGTAAGTGCATAATAATTTTAAATTTATTATAATTTTTTAGTAAAATGAAGTTCTTCTTCTAGTAATATATTATATTTTGTATCATACCATGTATTCGTTTATAGTATATTTATATTAGTTTAGTTAGCTATTGAACCATAGATTATTGTATATAAAATTGTACAAACGTTAAACATTTTTTTTTATAATATTGGTAAATTTGGTATTTTCAATCGAATAATTTTTGTACAATGTACATATAATATGTATTCATATTATTCTTAAAGAATATTATTTATAACTTTATAAGTTATAACCTATTATATCGTATAATTTCGTGACGTCTATACCTATAATTCAGAAGTTTTTAAGTAGAATATAATCAAAATTTGACAACCTTACCTATTTTATAATATTACATTACTTATAGCCTATAGGTATTCTGCGTTCTATCAATCTATATAAGTATATACATATTATGAATAGTATGTACTTTATATGTTTCCCTACTTCCCACAAGATAAATTAAAAAATGTTAAATTGTATGCCTAAAGTAATATATACGAAATGATTTGTCATACCTACTCTGAAATTATAATTGTTTGAAAATTATTTTTATTTTTAATAAATTTAAATATTCACATAATCAAACCAAAATTATCAGATATAGTGTAAATAAATAATAATTTGCAAAATAAAAACTTATATGTATAATAGTCGGAAACTCAAAGATATTATGTAGATATGACTGACAGCCCCTTAAACAATATTCTCAGGGATATCAATATCTCGAGATGACTGGATTCACCACGCCCTTTTAGTGTTATTCGCATTTAGTTAACGTCGTGTGGGTGTGTGTATGTATGCAAGTACAATGACGGGAACAACTGTATATTATTGTCGTTAGAAACCACAGTCATCGCGCGTCAATGTGATTTGCATTGCTTCACGGTCGATTATACACATTACGAATTATGATTTCTTGAAATTTTAAAACACAACTATATTACACGAATATGTTTGAAACTCGTCGAATGGTTGAAATTCAAGATTTACTGCAACGTATAGTCTCTGAAGACTTAACGCCCTGCAGTGTTTCGGAAAAAATACGTCTTAGCAAATTACTTTACATAATACACATAATAATAATTAATAAATGCGACGTATGTACGCATAATGAATATGATGTGATGTTTTTATTTCTTTTGCATTGCGATTTGTCAGTATCATAATATATATAAAGCAGTCTCACCGGTATGCCTTTTCCTGCAATAAATTACTTTTATTCCCAAACAATATTTTTGAAACATGATTTTAGATACAGAACCATAATATGTAGTTTATATACACAAGTGGTAGCGGTACGTATAGGCTAGTATTACTGGCTTATTTTAAAGAAAGGTTGGATTTAAAGAAAATAATTATTGGTATGGTTATAAAGTGTAATATAAGATATATGCAAGAATGTATACTTAATATTATAATTATTTTTGTATTAATGTATTATACAATATTAATAATTATTAATATTTATGTACGTAAATAAATACATAACAGGTAGTTTAGTTCATAGTACGATTGTACTTATAGTACTTGAGTACTTAATATAATATATTAATATATAAGTCTGTAGCATTTTTATGTTGGAATAAATATTTATTTTAATTAATTTTACTACACATTATAACAAAAAAACATGGAGAAATGTCCTTTATACTCCATCAAAAATAAGAGAGATACGTTTTTTCTGGATTTACATAAATGAAATTAAAAAGTTATAAAGACAAAGACAAATTTTAGTTATTTTAACTAAAATAATATGAAAATTGAATTTCATATGATCATTAGAATATATCACGATTCATAAATTGTAATAGGTTTTTTGATTTTTCTAATTTTTACTGATAATCAGGAACAAAAACTTAAATCATCTGTGTAAATATTTTAATTTTTAAAAGTTGAGTTATTAATTTTCATCAAATTTAATGTTGTGGCAGGTGACAGGGAGCTAAAGACAATGAAGAATTTAGGTGGGCGGGAATGCACGAATACAGTGGACACTCAGTTTAAACAATAAAAAAAGATAAAAAAAAATCATTAAGATTTATGATAAATTAACGTATACGATATCGTTAACAATATTGGTACAGACTGTGCGTGTAACAGTAATGTAGTATAGTGTACTAGGTGCAGCCATCCAGGTTACTATAATATAAAGTAGGTACTTAAATATATTATACACATAATTTGATGGTTTATACTACATAAAACAATTATGTACAGCTTATAATGTCAATTGTCAATGTAGTTGTATGGGTTATATGCAATAGCAGTACTACTACAACACTCAATAATTGTATAGAATAGTTGCAGCATCGGGCGTCGGCGCGACAACATTATAAATTTATAACAATTTATAATATTATATACTATTTCCGAGTCGTATAATCTACAAACGAGTACGGGATACGGGGTGACGATATAATTTCCGGAACGGAATGACGGAATTTATATTGATACATAAATATGTATAATATATTATAACTACATCCATCAGTTATAACTCTATAAGTAATACGATCCTTCGTAAAACCATCCACCGAGAGAAGTTATTTTTTAGGATGTTTTTTTTCTCCAAATGGACACATAGTAAAGTCCAATGGACACCTAGTGCTCCACAGTATACATATATTTTTGCGTAGGTACACCTTACACCTATTATTAAACATTACTTATTTGAGTTATTATTTTAAATTGGTAAATACTTGTGTTATAGCAATGATTTACCATTGGTGTATTTATACTAAATGATTATAATCAGGGCCTTACACCTGAACGTAACCCGAATTAGCTGAATTAACTCAAATAAATTGCATAACTTAAAACCTAAATATTATAAAACACCGATTGAAAAAATGAACACTTGATATAGCTCAAAATCCGAATTATTAAATTATAATTGTTATAGCTTATAAGTTTTTGTTAAACGTTGTTTTTCTGGATTAAAATGTATATTTTCAGATTAAAATAATGTCACTTATAAGTTATATGCAAGAAAAAATTATGATTGCAAGAGTCAATAATATATTTGATACAAAAAATATAAAATAATCACATATTTTAAATTTTAATGTATCATCAAATTATGTATTTTATTGTTAAAACTTAAAAGTGTTAAGTATTTATTATTTTATAATTAACAATCAAAATAGACCTAGATTATTGTTTTATTCTATTTCTTAACGTTCAATAATAATAATTGTGTCGTCGAAGTCTAACCTACCTTCTTAATCAAAAGTATATAGTATATATACTATAGCGAAAATATAGTGTGTTATAATTTATTAGCAAAGAACGGGAATTTTTCACTATAATATTCACAAAACTTAATATAATTGTTTATTAAATGTTGATTAATTAATATTTCAAAATATCTTTCACTTTCACGATTTTTAAAGATATCGTCCGTTGGGTTTTTTTCTTCAGCGTCAAATCAGAAATCAAATTAATTTCATCACCATCCTCGTCTATCAGTCAACAGTATTGTTGTTAAAAATTAATTTATTCATAGTTTATTATTTAAATTTAAGAACTTAAATTATATTCGTAGACACACTTGAACAGAATTAAAACTGAAGTAACAATAAAATTTGTTCATGATGATTGATAGAAAATATAAAAAAATATCGCGTCTTGCAAACCACACTAGTCTAGCGACAATACTGTTCATTGCTATTGCAGGTCGCGGCGACATGTCGCTACTTGCGCCTAGCAGACCGTATACCTTAAAATAAGGACTAATTAATATGAAATATTAATTCAATATGATTTTTTTATTATATTTACTTTAAAAATAAAATCTCATTACTATTTTTAATTCGCATTGAAAATTTCATGATAATTGATATAAAACATGGTTTTTTTAACACAAGAATTAAATGTGATTAACCCAAATACATTTATATTTAATCGTAACCAAAAAAATCCATATGATAATCCTAAACACCCGAATTTTCTTCTACATCCAAAACTTTATATTAATAATATATCAAAATTCTTAACAGGGTTGTGCAAATTTTTCTTTTTTTCGCGTATTATTTTTAGACTATCCAATTATAATATGGCCAATGTGAAATTTCTACATGTATTAAGATCCAGAACAACTGCTTAACCTATAAGGACACAAACCAATTACTATACGATTTTTTGGCCACTTCTATAGATACTGAATTTATCTGATTTATTATTTAAAAATGCCGGTAGTTACCAAAACAACAAATTATGTGTTATCATCTTTAGCAAACAATTTTTTTTTTATTGCAAGACTGGGAGAATTCGGTTTCAAAACATTATTATATTATTAAATAATATTTTTTTAAGCAAAACAAACATTTATCTTATTGGTTAAGCTGTTTTGGCACTATATGAACCTCAAAGATATATATAAATAATACTAGCTTACAGCAGATGACCATCTCTAAATTCTAAACGACTTCAACGTTAGCCGTGTCTGTATTATATAGAATATACGAGTATATAGTAGATTGTAAGTAGGTACTGGTCAATAACAAATTCCTCGCGCGAGCGTTATTCGCCATACGAGTAGTATACTGTGGCAGGATAATCTCAGTATAGGTAACAGCCAGCAAGATAAACACGCGTGCAGGATAAATAAATAGAAAAAAAGTGTCCTAATGTGGCGGTGCTAGGACATTTTTTTCTCTTGGCATACACCGAGACATCACTGCAGCGGAGGAGAATTTATATATACAATTTATACACACGTACAATGTACCTACCTACCTATCTAAATATAATATATAGATAATATATATGCCATACGCATGTACATGAGTGTGTGTGCGTGTGTATGTATAGTTTTCTACGAAATCGATCCACAAAGAATATAGTATTGTATAGTCGGTAAGTATATATAATAATATATTATATTGTGCGTGTCTTGTATGGTGTGTGTGTGTGTGTGTGTGTTTATATGTTGTATATGTAGCTGTCCGCACGTCTGTAAGAGTCCTTGGCCGCTATCGGCTGTGCGTATTATGTATTATATAAATTATAATCATTTGTCAATGACCAACCAAATGTTTATACTGCCGTAGTTCTTCTCGAGTTTAATTACCGAATGACATTTTGAGAAAATGAATAATATATTATGTATACATATATTTTATAATTTACATTATATATACATGTGATGAATAAATAGTATATATCCAGTGTTAAAAGATGTCATTAATTATTGTGTATTTAGCTGTGACCATATTTTGTTAGTTTTTTTTATTACTATTATTTTAATAACGTTGTAAAAATTTATCAGAAAACCAACTATAATAGAATAATATTATACGTTTTATAAAACCAATTATTTTAAATAATTTGTATATTCGACGGGTTTTTCAGCTAATATTTAATATTACACAATAATAATATGATATAATATGTAACGTATATATTTCATATACGAATATATACATAATATCTCTTAAATATAAGCATTTATTAATGAAGACGATGCCGTATTTAAGAATTTTTTGCCCGAGGGCTATTGTAACTGTTAATAATTGTCACCCCCATTATCTTACTCAAAGACCAAAATATTGTGATGCCTGTAGATTTTTATTTCTGTTCATCTATTTAATTATATTTATAGTTATTTAATTAATACATTTTGTAGGTCTCCGTTAACACTATTTAATTCTTTATTTATGATATTTATAAATGTATTACATTATTTACGTCATATAATATATTTTTTAATAAGACACTTTTTTATCCTTAAGAGGACGCAACACCAGCATTTACTGTCTTCGTCTAACATGCATACAGCATGGAAAATTTGTATGAGTATCTAAAATTACAAATTTAAAATGCTCATATCTAGTTTAAAAATTAAAATATTTAAAAAAAACCCAGAACTAAATCACTGATAATATTTTAACTTTGACGATAAGTAAATATATTAAAGCTAACAACACATAATGAGTTCTACTGAACTCAAATTTGTTATGTTGTATATATGCAAGACGGAGATAACCCACGCGGGTGTAGCGTCCTCTTAAGAAATAATTGTTTACTTGTAATATATTTTCAGTTTTTAAATGTATTTATTAATGTATTATATTATAGTATCTTAGATTTCGGATTACATTCAGTTAACAACAACATTATATTAAGTACAGAGTAGATAATTTTGGAACAGGTTAAATTCGAAATTTACCAAAAATACATTATATCTAGACTCTAGTTACACGATGAATAATTCATACATTTGCATGTACTAGATGAATTTTACCTTAAATTACTACTATTCTATATTAAATTCCCACTATAGAAAATGCAGTCTACATTATCTTTGGTAGGAAGTCATGTTTATTCAAATATTGTAAGCCACAATTCTTAAATTCAAATATACACTGTTTAACATTTTATTATTTTAACAACATACTTTTTCCTCTGTATATAGTATATACTCATATACTAATTAAGTATTTTTACCTTCTAGAAATGATTTTAAACATAATGTATCTGTACAGTGTACAGTTGTATATAGTCATACTAATAATAATAATCGGAATCCTAGTGAATAGTAATCAATTTATTAAAGGATGTATGATAAGAGTATATTAAAACCTAAGATATGTTAGATGACCTATACCCTTAAGCGTGCCTACATACTTGAAAAAATCTTTAAGCCCTAAAGTTGTTTAACTATATGGCATCAGCAATAAGCCCTAAAGAAACCCTATAAATGTCTTGATATCACTCATGAAACGCCCATAAATTAATGTCTGTGCACGTTTATTCTTTCGACATGTCTATATATATATAAGTACCATTATTACCATCCAACACTGTAGCTTAAAATTTAATATACGAGATTTCATATCTTAATATCATAACATTTATCTATATTATACACGAAAACGATTGGCAGGAAATAACTTATACGCATTGATGGTCGATAGAGTAATAATAAATGATTTCCATTATACATTTCGAAATAAAGCAACAAATGTTATTCCGTCTGCACAGTTATAATCTATAGGTACGTAATATATTACATATTATACGTTAAAAATACTTCCTAGTTCCTACACAGTTATAATTTACTCATTTTGATTGATAGACGATGATTATATATTTAAATATTATAAGGAGGAAGGCGGCGCAGAACAATATTTTTATTTTTACATTTTTTAATATACTTATAGGCTGCAAAATAAGTTAGTAAATTTAATGTTTTATAATATCATGAACTATATTTTTGATACAAAAATTTAAGTTTTGAAAAAAATCGTTTTATACAACCAGCGCAAAAACCAATTATATAGGAAACTTAAATTATTTTAATAAAATTGTTAATTTATTATACATAAATACATATTTATTTTTAATTTTAATTTTATTTACTAGTATAGTGGTATGATTGTTATCAAATAGTATTGTTTCGTAGTGTATACATGTAGTATAAGACACAAATGGTGAATTATTTCATTATAATTTAAATTTAAAAAAAGTTAGGGCGAAATTTCGATTGCCATTAAATTAAATTAAATTAAATTACTCTATTAAATTATGTTATTATTAATATTAGGTAGTAAATTAGTGTATGTTCAATATAGACATGTATGACAAATAGTTGTTTAAACACTAAAACGCAAAGCTCTTTTGACTGTCGACTTACGGAACTTTCGTTTATGGCGACTATCGCTTCTGATTATTGAGCTTACCAGTTACTATGGTTGTCGGCATATGGAGAAACGTATTGGCTGGTTACATAGAATATCGCTTACAATTCGAGGACCGGATGTGTTATGAAAGTTGGTGCCGAAATATAAATCAATGAACCCACTGGTCACTGTGATTTTATACTAAGCCCGTGGGTTTGACCGTTGTATACACGGCCAAAGCGATTTCCGATCACAATATTTTTTACGATACCTACTCACGGCGAGTCAGTGGCGTAGCCAGGATTTTTTTTCAGAGAGGGCTGATCAATTTTTGTAAAGTATAATTTAAGATTTTTGTAGCGATTTTCATAGACCATTAAAAATTTAAATAATTTTTAAATTTTCTTGATATTTTGTGGGGGGGGGGGCTTCAGCCCCCTCAGCCATCCCCCTGGCTAGGCCACTACGGCGAGTCATCATTGGCAATATTTTTTGCATTTCAATTGGAGATCGCACCATTTTCGAATCTACAAGTTCTATCTGTAAACATCATGGATAATAGATAATATTGTGATAATAATGAAATAATAGATAAAATTGTGTATATAAAGTGGGCGAAGGACGAATTTCCCACTCTTTTTGTTTTTGGAACCTTTTGGACTTAAACACTATGCATTTGAGGACCCTATTTACTTCCACGGTAAGCGCGATCTATATAACCAACTCTTTGGGCGTCGTCATTCGCAAGTGTATATTGCAATAACATGATGTTCGGAGGCGAAACAATAAACTTGATCACGTTTGGAAGGACGTGACAACCGTTTCCCGAGGAATACTCATTTATCGGTGCGTCAAAATCATAATATTATATTATATTATTAAATAGTACATAATAAATTATTCTACACGTCAATGTAAGGTACACACGCAAAGTCACTATTATTACAAATTAAAATTTAATGTATGAGTACTTAAATGTAAGCTATTAACACAGACTGTGACTATATTACTTATGTATACACATTTGTTAGCTCGGAAAATCGTAGAAAAACTTTTGTAAAATAATCGCGTGACTATTTATAATGTGTGCGCCCTCGACATACTCTATATTAATATGAATAATAATTAATGGTGCCACTTACCGGTGACGTCCAGGTGCTGTAAGTTGGGGCAGCGGGCGACCAACTCGGATATGGCCGCGTTGGTGATGTTCGGACTGCCGTGGAGCTGGACATGCGTGAGCTCGGGACACCGCCTTGCTAACGCCGTCAATCCCTTATCGGATATCTTGGTGCCGTCACTGAGGAACAACCTCTGCACCTCAGGACACGCGCCGGTTCTGGTACGACCGCACAGCCGGCGCAACACGCACCTGACCGCCTTGTCGCCGCAGGTGTTCTCGCCGCACAGCGCGATCGTCCGCCACAGAACGGGCTCCCACGCGAGGTTCTCCCATCTGTGGCACACAGCCGCGCACGCGCAAAGGTCCGCGCTATTGAGGTACGAGAATATCTTGAGCACCAATTCATCTCGAAGCCGATCGAAGTTCGAACTGATGACCGTCCGCGACTGCGACCGCCGGTGCTTGGTGGCTGTAGAGTGCAGTGGCAGATTGGCGCAATCGCCGACACCACCGCCGGTCACTAACGTGTGGTAACCTTGGTCTAAACACGGCGAACTGCACCGTAACGTCGGACTGTACGTGAAGCTAGTCTCGGCTTCTAGAACCGTGTACGGGTGGTGAAATGGCGCGTTCCGAACGGACGGTGTAAACTCCAGAGAACCAGGAGACGACCGTCCCAGCTTTGCTAACGGGCATATTACCGGCGATAAACGGCCCGCGTGCGTCATACTTCACTCACGACGTTCACCTGTAAAAAGCGAACAATTTAAATAGTCTTTAGTTTTTTTTTTCTACTGAAAAATCTTGATTTAATACGAATATTTAATTTTGCTAATACACATTTTACTTATATTGTTTGTACTGAATACTCAAATTAAAACATTTTATCTACATTTTTACAAAATTTCAGATTTGTGTAATGAATTTTATACAACGAATAATAATATGAAAATGAAAATAATTATTGGAGGATAATAAGAATCACGTTCTAGTGGTATACTCTGAGTAATTCTTAATGGTTCACAAAAATATTATAAGAAAATACGTTTATTTTTATTCGGGCCGACTTTACACGTCAATCAATTTTACCTGAAAAAAACTCGGACCGAGTTTACAATCGCCCGTTGATGTTATAAGTATACAATGATAATCTAATATATTGAGGAATAGTAATAGTAATAGATATAGGTACTCTTCATACTGAAATGTTAATAAATTTTTAATATATATAATACTAATAAAAAATATTATAAGGATACGTAAATACAGGTATACAGTAAACAGTAAACAGTAATCATTTTTCAGTATTTCGTACTGAATTAAAAAATATAATTATTTACCGTACATATTTTCTTTCTTTAGTTCAATATAACAATACATTAAATATTGTTATTTTAAATAAATGCCTGTACAAAATATTAGTACGGAAACTAACCGAGTCATAAAGATTTCTTATAATATGCATACTACGATCGTACTATTATAAATAAAATATATACCATATATAGTAACTCAACAGTTGTTAGATCTCGTAAATCATTTTTCTTACAGATAAATCACAGTTTAAATATATTATATTATCATAAATTAACATAAAAAAAAATATTTGACTGTCAAAACTTAAAAACATTTTAAAACCTTTCCAACTAAATATTTTTTAATTCTTATTAAATTTACTATATGTTTACAATTATTATATTCTTGTATTGTTCTAATTTTTAACTTTTTGTTTCTGATGTATAAATAAAAATTTATCAAAAATATAAAATAGGAAATTATGAAAATTAAAATGCATAATAAATATATAAAATTTATTATAATATATGATAATGAAATCCTTACTAAATAAGTTTAATCAAAAAATAATAAAAATATAAAGTGTAATATTTTTATTATTCAAATCATGTAATTGGTTAAATTTTTAAAGCATTTTTAAATATTAGGTAAATATAAATATAAATATAAACACGAAGATAATTAATTGAATTATTTTACAAGAATCAAGATTAATTTCTAAAGTGACATAAGTTTTATTGCCTTATTAAGAGTTAGGTATTCAAATCCTTTCACTTCATGTCTCCATCAAAATTGTAATCATACATTCCATCAAATCTTCAAATGTATTGACTTCCATCAATTTCTTAATAAGTATCACATTTTCACCTATAATATTATACATAATACATAGTAATTACCTAGTAATAACAATAGAGAATTTTAATATTTCATTTAATCATATACATTTTTCTGATTCCTGATGTCAAACTAATGGAAATTTTGATGTTTATGCAAGTGGTAAATTTGTGTTCCATTCATTGTTATATAAAATAAATAATATTATAATTATTAATTATTTATTACTAGGGCTGGGATTTTAATGTGAATACATATTTTTATTAAAATATGATAAATTAAGTATTGCAAATGATAAATTCATTTTATTTTACATGTTTTTACACATTTCGTAAATTTTAACAATTTCGATGGTTTAGTAGTATTATACATTTATACTTCGATAACAGTACTTGTAAAAATTGTAAGTGTATAATTTATATGGGAAATAACTATATGAAAGTGTTAGTTAAATATTAATAACTTGATTATAGTTTATCGTATTTGTTTCTGTTCGATAACTATACATTAATAATCTTAGATTATACTTTATATTCAATAATTATTAGACAAAATATATTTACGAATTTTCAACGTACTTGTGTTCGCGTGGTTATGAAAATATCTTTATATTTTATATTTTTTAAATTAAAAACAATTAATTATATATTATTCAAAAATTATTTAGAATTTAATTTTAATTTTACATGTTTACATAATTTAAAATTTTTCTTATTACATATATTTTATTTTATACTACATATTTTTGGTTTTGTATTACATATAAATCCCAGCCCTATTTATTACTTATCAGTATCTATATTCCTAAATAGTCTAAATAATTAGGTATACCTACATTAGTATTTTTGTTTTAATACATGTAATATTAAGTATAAAGATTATCAGCTATATTATATTCTATAAAATATAGATAGGATAATATTTTTATGTTTATTTAATCATCATATGGTGTTATTCTATTATCTTTTATAAATATTAAATATATAAGTACGTGGTTTTTTGATCTCTGATCAATAAGTACCTAATTTGTAATAACTAATAACTATGGTGATACACTAATACGTAAAACACCTATAACAGTCAATAGTATTTAGCTTGTGGGCGGATATCAGCGATAAGTGGAACAAATTTTGCATACAATAAAAATAACATGAAAAACGTGGTAGATGGTAAAATTGAGATTGATTGTTTAATAAGAAATATTGCGAACGGGTTTTCTTCTTTTTTTTCCATCCTTGTTGTCGTGACTACGGCGATCGTGGCAAAGCGACTCATGTATATCATGAGTATGTGCCACCGGAGGCAACTCGGTCTAATGAGAGCCAACCACAAGGGAGTCAACCCAAAGAATGCAGGTGCCTAAAGGCCAAACTCATTTTTCGCCAGGTTCAAAGATCTCTACCAATACAAAACCCAACAAAAAACACATGTCTATATGATAGCGGTTTCTTTATTAATTACTGGCTTACTGCCGATGAAATAAAATAATAAAACATCACGTGGACAATAGTGATCAAGGATATCCTTGGAATTGGTTTTTTTTTTTTAATAATTAATCAAAGTTTATATTATAAATGACGTAACATTTTTGTTTATATTACTTGTGTTCTACAACAATATTCTAAATTTAAGTTTAAAAATATACTAGGAATATTATAATTAAAATATATTATTGTTTTTACTATTTTTATTTTAACATTTATCTACTAATATAATAGGATTTACAAGTAACTACTTATTTTTACAATATTATAATATACACGGACCTGCAGTTTCGATTTTCCTACCTATTACAAAGTCGGTGATTTAATATCGGCAATACACTAAATATACAGTGTCCAAACGCTAATTGAGAACACATTAATATCTTTGTATAAAGTCCTACAATTTGAATTTTGTTTTTTTAATTGGTTGTTATGACATGAAAATACACATTTTTATGGACTATAAATTGTTTTAACTTAATTAGACATGCGCATGCGCAATACAACTTTTTTTCTTAAATTGCAACCATTTATTAATTTTTACCTATTTTTTTATGAATTTTGGTAGTTTAACCAACTTTTTAAGTCCAAAATTGATTAATTTATAAAATTCACCAAAAAAGCTACTATTGGGCTCAATTTTCAATTTTTTCAATAATAACTCTGAAAATAATTATTCATGGATTATTCTAAGATGACATCGTATATTATAATTAAATTATTTAAAATACATTATTCTAGTAATGATTTTAAATATTATTTGTATGTTGTATTTTTTTAAATAAATACAACTGTATTTAGTCATTTAAGTATGATTTTACTCGTTAATTGTGATGAATAATCAAAAACAATTTTATATGACATAATGTTTGAATACGAGTATAGCGTTAATATTACATTATTATATTAGTTATATTATTATTATTATTAATAATACTCAAATAAAATAAACTTGCAACTTGGAATTAAACGTTTTTACTATGTACCAATAAAAAATCGTATAAGCTATTGGATATTAACTAAATAGTAATAGATAAGGTAATTTTAATATTGAAATATATTAGTTTTAGTTAGGTATCCGTAGAAAACTACCAATATAAGTAGTCAAATATATATTCGAATAATAGCTATAAATAAATATCAGCTAGAATATTCAATTTATTATAATTTATGCAAAATAGAAACTAATCATATCATAATAATTAACTATAATATTATAGAATTACTTAGAAAATAGAATAATGATCAAAATAAACGCCTAAATAACATTGCGATCTACGAAATACACAAGTTATTAAAAAATGAATAACAAAATGTACATTCTTAAATAAGTAATTGTAATGTCGATATATAAAATATAAATATACTATTTATCATTGTTATTTATTCATTTTAAGTATTTAATTTATAAATATCATATTATTCTGACTTGAACTTTATATAGTTGAAACTGCAGTATTAGATACGTTTTGCGTAATATGTTTAGTCATAATATAAAGTTGAAAGGAGTTTTTATTTTTTTCTAAATGATTAATATACATTTTTTAAAAGATGCATATTCAAAACCTAATTTAACTACTGTAACAGTAAAATAGGTAAAATATGTTACTCTAGTTAAAAAAAAAACTATAATTTAATACATATTTTTTAGTGCTATACTCTAAAACAATTAATTATATCTTTCGTTTTATTAATAAACTATTTATACAATAAAAATTTGACAAAGATTTCTTGCTTACTCTGGCTTATGAATATGCTTTAATTTTAAACATGTAGCATTATTCTAGTACTTCCATGCACAGTGCACACCACTGCTAAACAAAATATGTATATTACCTATTATAATAATCTATATAATACGCAGTGTGTTATTAAGTATGCAAATGGATTTTATAACTATGAAACATTGACATGATGGCTTGGTTGAGATTTAGATCAAACATACGACTATTCTGATAGTAAGCCGACATTTATCCTTAGCCTTCTGTCACTCCTCATTCAAATTGTAATAAAAAAATAAAATAAAAGCAAGTAGTTTTTTAAATAAAAATAGGCCTTACAAAAATAGTAACTTTATATATCTAAAATGATGAGAACTTAATAAAAAATAAATACATATATGTAATAGGATTATTATTTTATTTTTAATTCGATTAAATTTTTGACACGCAAAGTGAATTTTAAGCAAAAATAGTTCACTAAATTCAAAATTATTAATATATTCATTTATTGTACTCTACGTCAACCCATCCAAAAACATACTTATAATTATAGCCAGTGGCTAAAATGTCAACATTTTATAGTAATTGTCTAGTATTAAAAAATATAAACATTTCAAACACAAACGTTAAAGAACTATTAAAAATCATTTTTTAAGAGTTTCTAAAAGAATTATCCTCGTTTATTAATACTCCAA
The DNA here is from genome assembly GCA_036289425.1 of Rhopalosiphum nymphaeae. Taxonomy (NCBI): domain Eukaryota; kingdom Metazoa; phylum Arthropoda; class Insecta; order Hemiptera; family Aphididae; genus Rhopalosiphum; species Rhopalosiphum nymphaeae. The sequence continues at coordinate 3,317,805 of JAZAQC010000012.1, read as the reverse complement.
AAAGAAACAACCGGTATTCAATACGATAAGTGGTGTGTAAATTATTAAACCAGATTTTCAAATGCAACTCAACTCTTTGTCAAAAAAATATACTTATATTAAACATACATAATATATATTTCGTACTTACCTATGTATTTTAATTTAGACATAATTTCTAGTTTTCATAAGACAAAATTAATATTATTTTTTTATCAAATAAAATCTACCAAATTATTTAAAACAATTTTTAGTTTATTTATATATATTTAATGTTTATTGCATATTTCCATACGTGAAGATTCGCTTTCTCTCTCACAGAAAATGGTGGTGGGTGCACCGGCTTCTTAATAAATCACACAAACACACGCATACTAATAAAACTTCTGCTTTCTAGTTCCAACATTCTATAATACTTAACCTAAATTCCTTACATGTTCTACAACAACTAAATTCTTTATACAATTTTATTTTCTCGAATCTTCAGTTTTATATCATCATATTATAAATGTATATAATTGTATTTATTATTATTTATTTTGTGTAACATCTTGGGGTAGAATGTTTTTTAGTTTACCTTTATGACAAAACCATGTATGGTTAGAATTCCGCAGACTAGGAATTTGTCGGAAGTCGGTATTAAAGGCGATTAAATATAAATATATATATAAACATATATATTTGAGAAAAAATACCTAATAATAGTAATAACACATACAAAGAAAATGAAAAACAACAATGACGCGTAGACACAGATGATATTGAATGGAATAAGAGAGAAAAACTTATGGGCCATTAAAAGAATTGCATCGCATTCCTATTTTGGTGGTCCACAGTAGAGTTTGGGTACATGAAAACGTAATTTACCATATGTGGCTACTAGTTGCACATTAGTAATCGCAATGCTGTTAAGTAACAAGTCACTTATGTGTGTGAATGTGTAAGTGTGTATGTGTGTGAACGCTTGCACACGAGTGTGCGTGTGTGTAAACTGGTTATTTACTTAAAACATGTCAAGATTTTTTGAGTTCAATGGTCGTGAACACACGGAAAATGCCCGGTCGATAGCAAATTAATGGGTGAATATATTATGGGAGAGTAATTAATGCGCAACGGGTAAAGATTGGATTTTTATTATGTGTCGCGAGACGGACAGAGTTAAAAATTACGGCTACTGGATTGCAATAAACTAGTTAACTATATATATATAAACACACGGTAGATAATGTACGAAACATGTGAATGAACGTGAGTTTCCTATTTTCAAAGGAATACCCGATTGCCGTATAGTTGCAGTCACGATTTCAAATAGAGCAATTATTGCTTTTTACTTTTTTAGTAACATTTATATGATATTAATATATTATAAATTGTACGAAATATTCTCACAATATTATAATATTAATATTTTAAGATATATAACGGTAGAGACTAGATGAACTAAAAAACAAACAATATCTATAAAATTAAGAATAAAACTGAAATTACAGTTGTATAATTCACTATTACTAGGTATATATACAAAAATATTATATAGTTTATACTATACATAATTATTGTAACACAGCATGGTTGGCTGAACCTTTGTGACTAATACGGAAAACATGTGCGAGACTAATCCAAGATCCCTTCTTCTAAAGAATTTTTTTTCCGTTCTCTTATTCCCGAGTAATAGTAGGTACCCGGTATCTACAGGTATCACATATTTCTTCACCGTTTCAAATAAATTGACTTAGCTACGCTATTTTCAATTGTTCTCTTCAATTACGAAGTTCTATACTCGAAACTTCATCTTATTATTAACCATGAACTATGAAGTTAAGAAAAACAATTATTAACAATCATTGTTATAACTTAGACCGGATGTTAGCATAACGATTAAAATATTTAGTAAATACCTATGTATGCATATTACATAGTAATATACTTAGGAATACTTAGTAATTGATCATATATATAGTTATGATATATGTATAGGTTGTACTTAATATAAAAACTAATAAATTAATACGATTATTATGTATAGTGACTATTAAAACTACCTAAATGTATTAAATTATAATTTAATATACATTAATTATAACTATATTATTTGTTGAGTATCAAATATGAGGTATTCAGGTTATGGTTTATACTATAGAATGTTTATATGTATTATACATTTAATAATATTAATTCATGTATTTTAAACATATTCAAAAATGTTTGCGTTTTGTATACCTACTTAAGCTTGTCCAATGTCATAAATTCCGTGGGAAATACGAATAAAAGAATGAAAGAAATATTTGTTTTTTTGCAAAACGTAGGTATATTTGACATATTCGAAATCATACAGTTCTTTCGAGTGGGGTTCTTAGAGAATCGAATGAATTCTAGCTGACAAGTTCTTTATGTTGTACTATACAATGTACGACAAAAACAGAATGCATTCGTCATTTCATTCATATGTTTGTTTTTTTATGTTACTGGAACCAACTTAACATATTTCCGATGTTACCAAAAGAAAAAAAAACACGCCGTACAACTTGGGAGGTTTTACATATTATTTTTTATTGTTATTTAATGTGTAGAAATAATGTAATTATGTTAGTTCAAAAGTAAATGTATTAACTTTTCAATAATTTTGTATACAATACGTATATATATTTAAACTGTACAATTTATTTAAAAGTTAAGACATATACCATGTATAAGTTTCATTATTAAATATTTATTTTTTTTAAAACGATTTTTGAAATGAAAAATTAAAATTGTCATGATTGATCACTAAAATACATAAAATTGTTTGACATTTATTCATACATTTTAGCGAAAAATGAAGAAGGTAGGTATCACCTACACAATACAAATAACAATGGTTCTTTTATAATTCTCAAACTCCTCCTTTCCTTCAAGCGATTTGCTCTTCTCATTAACTCATTGGAATACCTAAGACCACCCAAACTACAAATCACAGTGTGTCAAGATAACATCTACCTACGTATTTAAGTTTAATGTGCGCCAAATTAATCGGAGCAGTATAATAAATTAATAATAACATAAAGTAGTAAAATAGTAAAAAATAAAGTTTTAACACAATGTAAAACACCCGAAGGGAATGCGTTCACAATGTAATAGCAACATGTTCTTTCTTATTTTTTATTATGTTTGTCGTTATTATTTAAAGTGTTGCTCGTGCAGAGATTCAAAAGATAGTGCGGTCATCCTACGCAGAACTACAGGAGCGATCGGTATCGTGCAGTGAGTCGAACTCTATGGTTGTAAAAATTTCCGTTCTCATACATATAGTTTTCAGATTATAAGCGGTTGAACGTATATTCCACCGATGCGTAAAACTTGCATAGATCAACAGACTCTGGCACGCTATTACGGTACACTAACTTCTATATATTTATAGGATGAGTTAGCCAAGTCCCGATCATGGCAATGCACGGTATCATACAAATTCATCAATAAGCATTTGTTTTCGACTTGTCAGAACTCAGAAGCAAGGTGATCTAAATTGTGATAACTGTAAAACGTTTTGTGTTTTAGCATGAATACGAATAAATTACGGACAACTTCTTAATACATTGGTTATTAGTAATTAGCTATTACTTAACCTTTGAATATTAAAATATATGTAATACAAGTATACATTTTGTACACCAGACGCTGAATCGAAAACAATTTATTAATTGAACCATCTACGCAATTGACTTATATTGCACATATAATTTGGCTACCAAAGTTCTTCATATAATAATTATAATTAATGAAGTATAGAATTATCATTACAAGCAATCAATATCATAAGTCCGCAATGGATAAAATGATGACATACTATATATTCATACAATAAATATTAATTTTTTAATTGTGCTTTTAAATTTATTGAAGTAAAAATAATAAATATATTGTCACTAACACCAAAATAAATTAAGCCAATAATTATTAATTGCATTAGACAAATTAGTATAGATAGTTAATTCATTTTAGAATATAATCATTCTATATACAATACACTGGGTACTGTGTTTTTGCAGTGATGACTTATACAGAAAATTTAGTATGCCACATGCATGGTCAAGTCTGCATCTACAGAATAGTGTTGTTCCGGATACATCTAACAACGGTGAAACAGGCCTGGATAATAGAATAAGAAATAAGAAATAGGTACAAAGACATTGCAACGAGATGGAGTGACGTTTGGCGATAAATCGATCAAAAGCCAAAGACACGACATTCACTGTAACCTCACCAGGTCTCATCTGCATTCAGTTATATTACTCGAGTCTCAAGCATCCGGTTTTTACGCCCATGCGTAGTTACAGGTAAATAATTGTGAAGGTGATCGTAATATTGATTATAATTTACTATATAAATATATATTAAATGATTACCTGATTGGCGCTAGACATCTGGGTAATCAATCACACATCCGTACAATTCCAATTGTCCATTGCAATATATTATATTATTGTAGGAATTTATTGTAATCTAAAAATAAAAAAAAACAAGTGTAAAAATTAATTACTAAACAGGATTTACAATTGAATTTGAAGTACTCGTACTTGTTACTATATAATTTATAGCCAATAAAATGTACTTAATTGTCCTACGCAATATATACATAAATACACGGAAATTGCCATATTATTTATTAATATTTTTATAATATTATTCTTTGCGTAGTAAACTTTTTTTATTTATAATATTATTTAAATCTGTGTAAAAACAACTAAAATTACAATGGGACAATATTTTAAAAGTAAGATAGCTTAAACTTTAAAATTCTTTGTTTTATTAAAAAAAAAAATTGTTTTTGTTAATATTTTTATAATTATCTTACAATCTAATATTATAATAAGGGGGGGGGGGATTACTCATTGACGCCAAACTTACAAAATTTTATTTTAACAACTCGGTTAATTCATTTATTTAAAAGACGTGTCTGTAACGTATCGTAAAGTTGTTTTTATAAGTCTATAGATTTTAAAGCTTTGTATATTATTGTGTTTGTATAGAAAGATTGAAAATAAGTTATATATCAGTCTTATTATGTTGTACCATGTAGGTACTCAATTATTGGATATAGATACCGTTCTTCGTAAAAAGAACGATCGTAGTGTGATTGCACAAGTTAAAACAAGATTAAAAATAAACTTTAAAAGCAATTGAGAATTATAAAACCGAAAAATTAACGCATTATGTACAAATAGTTGTTTTTAATTTGGTAGATACAATAAAGATTAGGATGACATATGTATGATGTATTTATTTATATTTTATTATGATTAATTTGATTATTTATTTAAAAAAAAAATCGTACTATTTACTATGATTCAAATGAAACTGTATTAATTATTTGAGAAAAAATATACTACCTTATTATAATTATACCAAGTAAATTTGGCGCAAATGGTGATCGAAAAAAATATATCTTTTTTATTTTGGCGCAAATGGGCGATGCCCATAATGGGTATAAGATATTTAAACATTGACATATTGTATACGTGGAAATTGAATTTGTACTTTTTTATATTCCTAAATGTTTATAAATTATAAATTACCATTATTTAACCTGTAACAGACCATTACCTATAATCTATATTAACATTGCTATAAAGAAACGCCGCATTATTATAACATGGACAGCAGACGCGCCTGGATATTTGCATATCTTAAGGTCCAGCGTCCACAGTATTAATTTATCACAACAACCTGTACTTGACTAATAATTAGACCTTTAGGATTCGAGATATTTATCAGTACATTTTTTCTCTCGCATACACATGCACACGCACGCGCACACACAAACACATACACCATTATCTTGTAAATCCAGGGGCCGCACGACGAGTATAATAAATCATAATTATAATTCGTACGCCATATCATTATTCAATTATATAAAATACGGTTGACAAGAAGAAAAATATTTGTTAACTATCAAGAAAAGAAAATTCTCTTTTTCAGTTTCAAGATTATAGTAAGTACTACTGTAATCTGTAGTAAGTACCTATAAAATATCTATTTTATTCAGTATAGTTTCATAATTTTAATAGATCAATTTTGTTTTATTTAACAAAAGATGAAAAATTCCAAAAATTATTCCGAAGAAGAAAGGATGTTTAAAGAATGAAGGCAGTGGGGGAGGGGAATGGAGATCAGGCGAAAATGTTGTTTGGGTGCAGTGGCATTCCATAGGTTAAAATGACGGGCTGCCCACGGGTGTGTGTGTATGTGTATGTGTGTGTGTGTGTGTGTGTGTGTGTGTGTGTCTGCGTGTGCGCGTGAGTGCGCGCGCGTTGCGTGTGAGTACGTGCGTGCGCTTGTGAATGTTGGAATGATGGATTATTTTATGCGCGTATGCACATACATATGAGCATACAACAGCAGGCCTTCCCGCGATCCGATCTCGATACTAGGAGCTTCAGGCTATCAAAACATAAATACACGCTTAGGTTCTGATTTTTATTTCTACTTCTCTCACTTTGTATTAATAATAATAATAATAATAATAATAATAATATGGTTTTCATCTGGATTTTTTATTCGAATATAAAACCGGTGCAAATAAATTTAGGGGACGATACTCAAAAAAAAAAAAAAACACGTCCGTATATTTTATTTCTTACACGAATTAAAAACTAGTATTGAAAACATTAAAACCTTATGTAAGACTATGTATTGTTATTCAATAGGTATCTATCATTAATATATACAAATACATATGAAAATCACAGAAAAAAATTATGTTTATAGTCACATTTTTAAATTTGAATAATATTTATTACTATAATATATTTTTTAATAAAACAGTTGCCAAATTAGAACCATTATTTCTTCAATACTATTATATATATATATATGCAAATTAAGAAAATAAGGTTTAAAACAACGTTATCCTTTAGCAAAGATGTATTATATATTCAGCTTTATTAGCTACATAATACGATGTATTTTTACTATTCAAATTTTTCTATTTTATCTACTAAAAACCATACAAATATGCTCTAAAAAAATAGCCAAAAATGCCCTTAAAAATGCATTTTTGCACATAAATGACCTTAAAATACCTTATATATTTTTTATTCAATTTATAATTTATAAATAAGCTATAATTATTATTTATTATTTTATTAAAAAAAAAAAAACTAAAAATTTTAAATTATGACTAATGCTAACACGCATATGTTTTGGCTATTTTGAGGAAATATTATTCATTCTAAATATACCAAAATATATATTAAAATGTATGTACAATTAAAATTCTAAGTAAACCTATTGTATTTACTAAATTTAACCTAACCTAAAGATTAAAAATGTGTATGTAAAAATCCAATAAACCTACTTAAATATCAAGAAAATTATTTATTTTTAGATAATTTTTTGAATAGGCTAAATTGTATCGTATATTGAACAAATATGCATTAAAAACCAATAAAATAACCCAATAATGCTAAAAATGCAAAATACAATTTGTAGCTTTGAAACCCTCGTTACATGCAACGAATTATGTACTTAGAAAGCATTGTGTAAGATCAACCAAAAAAATATGCACTTTGCATTAAAATTCTGGCCCTAATAATAAGTATATAATAGTTATGTTCATACTAGTATATTGCTGAAAATAAAATACAAACATTTTATTTTGACTTTTAGCCATTGTTTTTTTTTTTTTTTTGGCAGGGGTTTATTTTAAGTTGTTTTTAATAATTATTTTTACAAATTTGGTAGGCACTACCAAAACGTATTATTATAGAAATATTTAAGAGATCATTATTTATTTTTATGATTTCAGTATTAACATGCGGGATTACTTCTTACAAACCATCAAGCTAAAAAACTTCCAAATCCATTTAAACAAAAATTGTATAGATTTTTTGTCTTAAATAAAAAGAGAAATAACATATACAAATGTATGGTAAGTAATAATCGGTTTATCTCGACATTTTTGATTAAATTCGTTACTTTCAAATTTATAAATATATTTTTTAAATTTAATCTTTATTAAGATTATTGTTGAGTTGCTCTGACATATGGATTAAAAAAAAAAAATAGGCTGAAATTTTTTTAATTTTACATATTATTTTTTTCTTTACAATATTTATAAATTTTTAACTTAGGTATAGTAATCCTTAATAGTCAATAGTCATGTTACACTCAAAGATTAAAATTAAATTAGAGAGTTTTAAAGTGCATTTTTTAAAAAAATTTTTAGTATCTCTTTTAGAGCTGTATACGTCTATAAAATCCTGACTGTAGTAAAAACTAGAATAAGTAACATATTGCTATATTAATTTAGCACATATAAAGTATAAAATATAATACAAACACATAGTGAGGTTATTAATTGTAAATGATGTGATCCGTATATTGTTCATTGACAATTATTTTAACAATTTATGAATATATAAATCAAAACATAAAGTTTTTTTATTATTATTATTATTAAAATACAAAAAAGACATTCTTAGCCATAGGCTATATATATCTATGGATATTTAGGCAATTTACAATGGTTTCAAAAGATAAATAAATTTAAAAATTATTTATATTTTTAGAAATTTAGAATATATTATAAGTCTTCAAATAAAATTCCAAATATGATATCTATATTAATAGAAGAAAATGTGTCTGTATAAGCTTTCTATAGCCAATTCGATCGCACTCGTGGTTATGAAATTTGGTAAATAGATAATCCTATAACCAATGAAAACCCATCACCTCAAAGCCAGTTTTTAAATTTTGCATATTAAAGAGAAAGTTACACAGGAATTTTTTGTCTCAGAAAAACAATAATTATTGTTTGTTTATACAAACAAGGGCTATAATTTTAATCGTTACTTTTTATTTTTCAATACAAATGTTAAATATAATTAACTTGCAAAAAACTATCATCTTTTAATTTATATATTGTTCCCGTTTCCATTAGTGATTTAATTTGTCCCGGCAACACAGCATAAAATCAGTTACCTAGTAGATAATGACGTAAAGCTATAAATTGTCAAAATAATATATTTAAACAATAATAATAATAACAAAAAATTAAAATTTTTACTTTGAACAAATTCATGAATTATTATATTTAACCTAATATATAATAGTTTTTCAGTTTGAATAAAAAACTGGAAAAGTAAAACTCTATTGTATAATAGATTTTCAGTGAACTTCACTATTGAGTTAGATAAATATATGTAGAACACTGTAGTCGTAGTGATGGCGTAAAAGATGTAATAAACTTAAATTCAGTGATAAATTACAACATTGGCCGATATCTTTTAAGAATATTGTATTATTTATTTATTTTACTATAAGCATAACGTTAGATTAAATTAATTTAAACTAAAAAACAGAAGATGATATAATAAAATGATTACAAGTTGTACGTTATAACACTTATAACATTATATTATATATTTATAAGCCAAAAATACCAATGTATTTTAAAAGGAACAGTGTAATAAGGTACGTGACGTAGATGGTTTGGAATTAGTTTATATGTTTTGAAAAATTATTTTTGTATAAAAAACACTAATAAACATAATAATAGTGAAAAGCTCAGTCTTTATGATTAATATACTTTGAATAACAACAAAATATCCAAATCCAAATTAAAATTACTATTTTTTGTTTAAATATCCAATATTTTTAATCAACACTAATGAATTTAACTCTTTTTAAAGTAATCTGTCAAGTATTTTCGATATTATTATTTTTATTATATTATTGATATAAGAAACATACTTATATTAAGGATGGTTTATTAGATTTTCAAGTATTATAACTAAAAAACAAAAAAAATCATCTACAGAAAATTAAAAAAAAAAAAAAATAGAAAATTTCAAAATTCTATAAATACATTTTAATAAATACCATCATATAAAATAAATAGACTGGTATATATACTTTTATTTTTCGAGAAATATTAGAACATTTCTAGTAATACCTTATAATGTCATCCATTTTTGAGTAACAACAAAAAACTAAATACAATTATTTAACTATCATGAAGATATTTCTTTATTTTTAATTACCTCCTTCTCCCCAAAAATTGTCATCTAGATCCAATTTTCTACTAGCAACCTTTCTCAAAGTTAAAAATATTACTAACTATTTAGTATTCTTAAAAGTTATTCCAAACACAAAATATACCAACATTTACCAATACATTCATCGCTCTACCAGGAATCTGAAATATTAATTTTAAAAGTTTTATATTTAACTTATAAACAGTTACAATATATTTTTAAATTCTTTTATTTTATCCTCGAACAAATTATCAAGAATTTTTCTAACAACAAAATGACTAAAATAGATTTACGAAACTTCACTATTTATTAATACTTTTACTAAAGAAACTTGTTGAGAAAAAACCAAAGATGGCAAGTTGTCCATTGTATGATACAGAAACTTGTTTAATACATAAGTATAGAATACAGAATCTAATCCAATATAATATAATATCATATGAAACTATAAGAAATTAGAACCATTCTTTGTATTTTAAAACTAATAGGTATATTATACATTCCTCACTTTGCTTAAATTTTAGAATCTACCTCAAAGACTTTAACGAGGGTATACAATGAACTCCACTTTTGTTATAAGTCTAGGTCAAAATAACATTAAATCTCATAATGTCTTCAAACATAATGTACCTATTATTATACATTATATTCTGAACATATTTACATATCCCATTTATTTAACTACCCTAAGTGCATAATTAGGGAATGGAATCAAAATATCGAATAAGCTTGGATTTTTTTTTTTAATTTTCAAAAAAAAAAAAAATAAATTTTAAAACAATTCATTATTGATAAAATAATAGTACTATTAGATGAACAAAATAAAAACTAGTAAAATCATAAAAAGTACTGTCAATCAATTTTTCAATAAAACATTTTTTTAAATTATTTTCAGAAATTATAAGATTAAACAACAATAGATTGATTATTTTTCTCATGATGTTTACAATGTACATTTATAAGTTAATTGTATGCTGGTTTCAAAATTTTAAGTACAAAAATACAAATCCCCGTACAACTCGATAAAAATCATTATATTTATATAACTGTTTGAACTTTGAAGATTTAGCGTAAACTACGGATTGCTGTACAGCAAAACAATCTATTTTAGACATATATATATTTTATTTTAATATTTTATATAATAAATAATTTGTATATTTAAATATATTATATTCATTGTTTACATATTATAATTAATATTATAAATATAAAAGGTTGTAACAGAAAATTATCGAAAATTGATTCGATGGAGTACGATTGCGCGCGTTTTACGTTTTTGGGTATACGCGATTGCACGCAGTGTCAGAATAACAAAATACGTGATTTTGATTATATTCAAAGGCATACGATTACGCGTGAAATTTGGGTGCAACGTTGCCAAATTTTTTATCAAACAAATATTAAGTTATATCATAATTATTTTTAGTTTTTAAATACAGATACAAATACATCCATTCAAAAAATATCGTTAAATTTATGTAAATAAAAAAGTAAATATTTAAAAAAAGTGTGGAAAGATTACATTCAATATGATATTTAAATTAAATTTTAAAGCCCCGATACCTATTTCCAACTATGGCCAAATACTTTAGTATATTTTCTGATGTTTTATTTTTTACATACATTTTGTGTTGCTTACAGATAAATTCAACTTTCTTTAATTTTTCCTTTGATTTTGGCTTGATTATTCCATTGGAAGTTACTTCTTTGTGAAGTTAAGTTTGTCTGGTATCGTCAATAATAAGTAATACATAATCTACTATAATATCATACGAATTTACCATGAAGGCATGAATCTATATACTTGGAAACTTTGCTTATAAGTAAAAATAATATAGCATACGCAATTGTATGCTTAAAAAGGTGCCTCCGATAAGGACCACGTGCAATTGTATCGTGCCTAATTGTTTCCTACATGAATATGTAATTGGGAGTATAGAGCTCCACCTTCGAAATCATTACGCATTATATTTTACAATTTTCGTATTTTGAAAACATCACGAGGTGATGTTAGTAATTTTTGTTATCTACATTTCACTGTTTTTCATTACAGAGCAAGGAATATTTTCGATTGGTGTGTAACGAAGGGATAAATATATTTAAAAAGCAGACATAGAGCTTTGCAATAAAAAATAAACAATTAATAAATGGATTGATTAAGTAGTTAAGTTCCTAAAAGTATTTTTATAACTAAACTTCCTAGCCACACATAAAATCACAAAGAATTGATAAACATTAAAAAATGGTGAATTATTCAAACAATACAAATTACCATATGATATGAGATAAGAGAATAAAAGCTTGGTTATAAAATCATTATAATTGCATGTTATAATGACACTTTTTTATAAAAGTTAAACGGTTGAAGACTAAATTACTTCAAAATCTCATTAGTTATGTATACATTTGTAATATCACACTCATAATTTACTATTTAGTAATTAGTAAACATTTTTTAATTATATAAATTAGTTTATTATAAGAAATAAATCATTAGATAATATAAACATATGTTGTATTGTGTCTATAACTCAATTGTATTAAATGTATTATTGATATTTAGTATAAGTATGTATACAAAAACTACTATCCCATTAAATTAGCATAAAATATGTTTTAAACAATGTTATACCTCCATATTATGTTGTTTTCGTCTAACTAATTATATGGCAAATTTTATGTTAAAAAGAATCTATTTTAGTCTATTAGTCTGTTATTTTAAATGTAAAATTAATTAAACTATTATCAAATTTAAAGGTAAAAATATTATTTAAGGTAACTCAGATTTTTTTTTTTAAATTTAGTTTTTAAACAAATCATAATTTGTTTCAAAATTAAAATATCAAAAAAAAATTTTTTCAAATTACTCCATATAAAAATGTTCTTATCTTTAAAATTTGTAATATCTAATTCGCTCTCATATTAAAAATGATAATGTAAAACACTCAAACAGGTTATTTTTAACATAAAATTTGCTACGTATGTATGGATGATATTATGTTCATTTCATTATTAAATATTTGACAAATTTTCACGATTTCAAAGATTTTGATAAAAATTTGAATTCTAATAAAAAAAAGAATGCTAATATTTTTTTTTTGATATTTTTAAATAGTAACAGGAACCATTTATAAAGAGATTTAATTTTTAAGCTTTTTGACTAAAAACAAAAATCTACATTAATCAAAACTTTCATCACTGCCAACATTTTAAATGTCTATAAATAGATCAAAATGAGTCCACAATTTTAAAAAACCGTAACATATCTAAAAATTTCAATTTAGCGAAAATTTCAAATCTTTATTTATTATTTTGTAAATAATGAAAAGAAAATCAATTTTGTCAAAAATTAAAGTTACATTGTAGCGTAAATGTTTTCGTTGTCTCGCTGTTTTATTTTTTACTAATTATTAAGAAAAGTATTGGAAATTTTCAGTTTTAAGTTCTAAAGTTAAGTAACAACTAAATAATATTTTAAATCTACTAAAAACCATTAATGTTCAGAGAAAATTATCTACTCCAAAACATGATAATAGAAGTTGAAGTTGAACTTTTGAAATTTCCAAAGAGTTTTTGATGAAAAAAATATCGATAATCCACAAACTAAACAGTATAATATTCATAGTTAATCAATTTTGACTAAAATCAATTTAAATTATTTTTTTATTATAATTATTATTGATATTTAAAATAATTTTTTTTTACATTGAAATATCAAACAAAAATATTACTTTCATGTTTTAAAACAGAAAAAAATCGGATTATCTAAGCCTAAATTTTGGTGTCTTCATCGTTAATAAGTATGTACAGACATAAAGTTTTATTTCTAAAATAATCCTTTATATAACAAATAAAAATTGTATTTAATTCACTCAATTTTAAACAAATATATACATTTTTATTATTAGACTATAAATAATTATGATACTACTTAAATTGTTATTTATTCAAAAACCGAAATTACGTGTACTTATTTCGTATAATAATATAAGTTTTAATATTTAACGTAACTAATTAAAAAAAAAATATTTTATTTTTGAATATAGTTATAAAATAAATTACTACGAAAACTATGACAACAAGAAGGTAGACTTTAATACTACTAACTTATCTTAGAATAATCTCCAGTGTACATGATTTTAGCACTCAAATAAATGCCTATTTAATTACTGTAGCTAATTGTTATAATTTTCTATTATTGTTTTTTTTTTTTTTTGACATATTGTCAAAAGAAATAAGAAAATAACTTACACAAGTTAATTATGTAATACGCGTATATTGCATAGTTATAAAAAAAAATACTAAATATTATCTACCTTTTATTGAATATATTATTTTATTTCAGTCATTGTAGTCTTATAATATATTTTAACATTTTTTCAAAGTCTTGTTTAGACTATAATTATAATATGTTTACTAAATACTATATTATATTAATAAATAACTTTTTATTTTGAAAGGAACATTACATATTTATGTATAATAATCTCTAGCATACATCATTGTTGTTTTTTCCTTATACATTTTTAAATTCTTATTTTATTTTATGGTTTACTGCTGTTCAATATGTGATACTTTCCAGACATATTTTTACCTTAATTTAAAATTCAAAACCGAATTATTCAAAAAGCCAAGGGACGTCCTTATATTAAATACAAGTAATCTTCACGTGGCGGTGAAATCTTATCGGTCTAAAACTCAACGGGGAACCCAACATAACATTTACTACCTATAATACATACAACTACGGATTGTTGTGTGGACATCACTTAGAAATGATTCCGTACAAATAACTCAAGTATATATTTTTATTATTTTTATTTTGTTTTATTATAGGTATTATCCATTTGGACTTAAATTTTATTTTTTATATGAATATAAATATGTAGAAATATAATATTCCGATGAGACTGAACAGACGTTCTCCATTGATTATAATTACCTTTTGTAACGAATAAACACGTTATAATAATATTGTATCTTTCATTGGTATTAATTATTTTTCATTATTATATTATAAAAATATAATATTATATTGATATAAAAAGTTTTATCGAATATTTGTGTGTGTATATATATATACACGAGTATATTAAAATTTTTTTAATAATTTAAGCCTAATGGTTAATGACTATATTTCTAACTTTGATATTTTGAATTCAATTTAACAGTTAGTCTTATTGGTATTAACAACTTTTATTTTGTATGAAAATAAAATAAGCTTTTTTTCTATCAAGTGGAATATTTCGTCAAATAATTATTTGCCTATACTGATATTAACAATTAATTAATAGTTTATTTAGTTTATTATAATATAAAGTTATATTGGCTACTATCTCATCTTATTGCATAATCTCCTAAAAAGTAATGTGAGTATTTTTATTATTATTAATGTGCCAATTATCTAATTATCAAACTGAATTTAGAGCTTAGTTTGTCTAATACTGTTGATTGAAATTTATATTTTATACGTGTGTTTAGTATGTGCTCAATAAATAAATAATTTTTAAATTGTAAGTTTTCACAAGTCAAATTAGAATAAAAATGTTCAAAATATAATTAATTATACGTAAAAAAGGATTATGAAAAAAAAATTAGATATAGTATATAGTAGTTATATAGTAATATTATGATCTACGTTAAATATATGTAAATAATTAATTCAAATGTTAACGTATACGTTATAGGTATAGTGCCATGCTCAATTTTTTTTTTGAAAAGAGTGCGGGGGATCAATAGGATATTCATTTTTTACTTCTCACATATCCACAGTAATTGAGAGGGAGGGTTGAAACCTAAAAACAGTAAGAACTACCCCTTGCGTACACTATTTTTGTTGTAAAATACTCAAATGTCACGATTTATTATACCTTTTAAATTTAAACAATAACAAAATATTGTTGACAATTTTTTGTTTTCATTAGTAAATTTACTAAAGAAAGTAGTCCAAAGGGGAGAAGGGATATTACCCCATCAACCTCCGTGAGAAATTCATTGACGTTATAATAAACATAACAAATTAAAAGGTAACCATATATTTAATCAAAATTTTAAATCTAACTTTTGAAGCACTTTTTGGTTGACGAATTCTAGTATTTATAGTTTATAAAATATACCCTAAGGCCTAAATAAAGTAGTAAAGTACATTATACATAAAAAAACGTATTTCGGGTCGTTTCAACTTGTGTCATTAGATAAACCGTTGTCGGAAAGCTGTGAACAAATCATAGAAAAATATCGGACATAAGAATTAAGGCATTATATCTACAAGGATTACAATGATTACCCATCAATTCAAGCCTCTCCAACCAACAACCCACTACCGTGATACACTGAACATTGCCTTCTTGAAATGATTTTTATTAACATTGGCACTATACAAAATCTCTATGGTTAGGACAACAAATAAATGAAAAAAGAAACCAAAATATTGAGGTCGAACCTAGTTATTCGCTATTTACTAACCGCGATCGCTCGATGAATAGAAAATATCGATGATATGATATAAAAATCTATGATGCCAAGTAAATGATAAACTATAAAATAAATTTAAAAAATAAACCATATACTGAAAAGGAAAGACAATTTACTGGTTATAATTATCCTAGCTATTTGCATTTAAACCGTAGATAATACTCGGCAGGAAATGTCCGTTCCAAAAAAAAAAAAAAACTCATCATTGTAATGTCAATATTCAATGGTAAGTATGTAAAAGTATCTGAAATGGCTTAAAGATGTTTTAATTTACAAAATAAATTACTTATTGAAAATAATAATAGGTATCTGTGAAGGTACTTAATTTCACACCGAATACGAGCAAAGTGAATTATTAGATTTGAACGATTAGGTATCTCTATAACCATCCCATTTCTATTGAAAATTTTTAATTTTGATTAGTTTAAAAAATGTAAATAGTTTAGGTAATTAAATCAATCAAATTATCTTGGTTATGAAATGCACATTTTCTATTAATGTATAAATCTATATCTAATATAATTATATATTATTCAAGAAATGAATAAGCAATACCTACATTCTATCGGCAACATAATGAAATTATCAACAAAAACTTAACTTGCGAGTTATAAAACAAATATTTATACATATGTGTGTATATATTTGCACATAATATATAAAATATATATTCATGTAATATAGTGCGTAGTAAATACGTAATATATATCTACTCAACATGATAATAATTTAAAATATTAATATTTTATTAATAGTAGAATAGTAGAACTAATAAAATAAACTCCATACGCAATTTATTTATAAAAGTTAATATTTTCAAAACTTATAATAATAATATGAAGGTATGTGTATGTACCTGATATGAATGTAGTATAACATTGCAGTTTTCATCACTGTCACCATATAAACACGAATATAACACAAACACACGAATTAATTATTTATTCTATACGCATGCATAAATAATATTTAATTTAATTTCGCACTGAAATGTGTACATGTACAACACATATTTAAAAACGGGTGACGAACTACTGAAATCACTTAGTGGAATGAACGGCAAAATTGTTGCTACCTAGCAAACGACCAGCACAACAAAATGGAACAGGTATACTATGGCATCTGACGACTGCCATTGCAGTCTGCAGACTCCTGTAGTCATGTTGCAGGAAAACAAGAAGGAGAGGGCCAACGAACGTTACAGTGCTGCCACATAATATTAAACTATAATGACGGATACCTTGATTTTTAATGTCTTATCGGAATTATTATGATGAAAAATTATTATATCAATTGTATTTATATTAAAAAAAAAAAAATGCTGTATTTATTTTATTATATCAATTGTAATATATTTTCAATCTTCAAAAGCATATCGTTATGTACTTGTCAAAGTGTCAACACACTTTTAGTTACGAAAGTTCTTAATAAATATATATATACATGGCAATTGTAGTAGGTTTAGTATACGTATCTATAGGTAAATTATTTATTTTTTATGTAATAAACCGTTAATTTATTTCAGTTTACAAGAAAAATAACGTATATTTATATAATTTTATAAAAATACTTCGATTCTGAATTGTCTAAAGTACACTATTATCACTATTATTTAAAATATTTTAAATGTACCCATAAAGAAAAATTACCTATTCATTTTTCACTAATTATATTTAGTTTAAGCAGCTTTTATAGTATTTAAAAATATGTTAATGGATGGTACCTAAATTTACCATCTTAACTTTATTGATAAGTATATCTACTTTTTTAAATTATAATATATACACTTATTAGTTAATTTAATATTTCATTGATTTTGTTAGAACAATACGTATAGATTTTGATTATTTACGAAAATTAAAAAATAATTTCATTCAGTAATATGCTTACATGTAACCATGTAGGTATACGATACAAATATATATATATTATATACGAAGTTGCAAAAGCATTAAAAAACTCCATTTAAGATCTGTATGTGGTCTAGATCCCGTTAACAGTTCTTTATCAATGCCGGGGTCTAATTCCGTATCTGAAATAACTCTAAAAAGATGTGTTTTTATCAGTATAAAAATTTAATGACGTAGATAACTTCAGTATTATAATCAGGATTTAGTTTACCTATTGGTTGTTTTTAATTACCAATCAATTCTGTCTTGCCTTTTTTAGGAAAGTTATTGAAACTGCATTTTGTACCTAGGAAGATAAAAATAACACTATATTATCTAGTTGATCATTAGATCTTTGTTTCACACCATTCAACAATACAGGAAAATAGTTAAATTAACTTTACAATAGAGGCAGTAGGTAACTATAATAACTCATTCACAATTTTTTTGAATCAATAAGGATCTCAGTATATTATGTGATCCATATAGTCTGTACAGGCTTTACTAAAGCCTCCGATTACGTCGATTACGGATTATTATTCATCCTGTGTTTTAGATAAAGTTAGTATACATTGGCAAACTACTCTTCTATTACTTGGTTACGTACATACTTAGTCAAACTTTATCAATTTGTATATCTTCTCGAGGCTTAGGCCCTAGAACCTAGGATGGAAAACTCTCCTCATTACTGATTAATTAATTTATAAATACTATATTTCCTATGGTACCGAAAAAAATTAATCCCAGAAAAAATAACCCCGTATCAGATTTTGTATAAGATTTTGCAAATGAATCTAAATATTAGTATTATGTCATTGCGTATAATACAATTTATAACATACGTACGTACAATTTTTATGTCCCCATAAATAATGTTAAATTTGGATCCAATGATAAATTATTGTATACCTACGAAAAAACAATTCTAAGCACGGTGAAACGGTCTGTCTTATCGATCAGATATAATATAATAATTACAGACATTTACTGTAATTAAAAATATTGACCATTTGTTTAAAATTTTTATATTATTGATATTTCAAACAAATTTACTGTGATTGAAAAAATCAACTATATTTGTTTTATATTTATAAATTATTAACATTGTATTACACATTTATAATTAGGTAGGAACACAATCATTTTTACTATAGGGTTATTTTTCCCGTGGTTATATTTTCGGGGACTAAGGTCCGGGGTTATTTATTAGGCAAATCCTTTCCTATATACAGAATCACTCTGTCGATCTTTTATTTTTTCCGATGGTGCCCAAATTTGTATTACAATTTCCTAAACTAATGATTATTAGTTTCTTCAGATCATAATAAATAGATTTTTATCTGGCCCTAGTATATGATATATGGTTATATCTTATTAGTAGAGCTAATCATTTAATGCTCTAAAAAATATTAAAAACGCATACATTTACGCTCTAAAAATATACTCTACATTTTATCTTAAATTCTTAAATAAATAAAAACTATGAACTTTAGCATTTTAAATTTAATTTTTACGAAAAAAAAACTATACTTAGTCTTTAATATTATACTACGATAACATTTATTAACAACAGCGTAAACGCAGGATGAAAATATACGTATGTAATATATATACAATACGGCATTGCGAAAAAATAACCCCATATGAGATTTTGCAAATTAATCTAAATATTAATATTATGTCTTTGCGTGTAATACAATTTATAATATAGGTACATATGTAGAACAATTTTTATATTCCCACAAATAATGTTACATTTTGATTCAATGATAAATTAAGGTATATCTACGAAAAAACGATTCAGAGCACGATGCCATGGTTTGTCTGTCATATCTCATATTGATCAGATATATAATAATTACAGACATTTACTGTGATTAAAAATATTGACCATTTGTTTAAAATTATTATATTATTGAAATTGTATTACACATTTATGATTAGATAGAAACACAATCATTTTTATTATAGGGTTATTTTTTCCGGGGTTATTTATTAGGCAAATCATACAATACGAACAGACTAACTAAAAAATCAATTAACGTCTGATCGTATGTGTCTTTGATTAATATAAATATATAAGTAAATAATTAAGGAAAGCACACGGTAGATACTTATTTTATCATTTGATAAATTATCAAGTATTATTTAATCATTTTAATCGATTTTTTTTCAATTTTTAAAAAATCAAACTGAAAAATGTAAAAAATGTACAAGTATAACAAAATATACATTTTGGAAAAAGAACTAAATATGTAAAATAAAAAAAGTTACCTTAAACTCTTAATATTATAAAACAATTTTTTATATTACTTAGTTATGTTTTGCAAAACATGCTAACTCCTATGAATCTCTAGCCCTACTTATCACTGGACATTCACTGATATTGATAAATGTAAATGCACTAATCTCGTATATAATAGACTTAGCGTCTTAGTTTACAGCTTTAACGGTGTTCCCCTACCATATATATCTCAATCCAAGTCTTAAGTGAAATAAACACTTTGTCCGTTTCGTTTTAATCGTGTACAAAATAGATTCTTCAGTTACTTTGATTTTTCACTAAATGTTAATCATACTCCTCATGATTAAAGTCTAATCATTCAATAGTTTTTAGTAAAACAAAAGATCCATTGACTTTTTAAATAAATTTGTTCATTATTATATTTTTTCATCCGATATTATTACTATTTTAATAGGTATACCTATATTATAACCCTTATCAAATATACTTATTGTGCAAATTGTACAGATTGTATATATATTGTGTAAATAAAAAAAAAATAATAGGTATATATTATACTATTACTCAATACTCATACCCTATTGATTAATATGTGATTTTAATCATTGAGTATGTAATCTACTGGTGATTTATAAATGTAAATGTATAGTATGGGGTCTAACTTAAACTTAATAACTTATTATTATTATTTTTTTTTAATTGTTAAAAGTATAAAAAATACAATAATTCTTAGATAATTAATTTTTATTAATTTAAAATACAAACTATAAGGCATAAACCAAATATCAAATTATTAAAAAAAAACAATGATCATGTTTTTCAAATAGCATATTAAGTTCTCTCCCCATGATTCAATTTTTTATTGCAAAGAACACTATAGTCCATAATCATAAACTATTAATTGTTTTAATACAACATTTTGTGATTTTCTACAACTATACAAGGATTAAAAATATTCTCACTCTGATGTATCACTTTGGAATATCCTATTTGGGCTTTTTTATTTTTATACATCTAAATACATTTTTATGAGTTTAATAGAATATTTAAAAAAATTAAAATTAATTTCATTTGTACATTTCAATTTAAAGAATTTCAAGTTTTTTTTATTTATTCAATATTATAATATAATAAATTGATCACTATGATAATGACATATCATGTCAGACATGTAGAGTAGGTAGGTATAAGATAAGTAGGCGTGGTGTCACAATAGTTGTGTTACCTATTCTATAGACTATAGTCTAAGAACAAAAGACCCCGATTTGACACGAAACAGCCGTACACGTAACCAGGATTTTATATTTTATTTTTGCGAGGGAGTCTGAATAATTTTAAATACAATTTTTATTTTTATTTTTAAAAATGTTTGGATGGTCATCCAAACCTTATGGGCCCACTGGATACGTGCCTAATTATAGTTGATCTCAAATATTACTTACAACAATTTAAAAATATAATACATAATATGTATTGTGTAGATAATAAATAATAATCGATTAATACGTTTGATATAATATGCTAATGTATACTTAATAATTAATATATTATATATATATATACTCTCACGTAATCATTGACTTATGAACTAAGTTATAATTAGTATATACTTAAGTTTTTAAATCATGTTCAATCGAGTATTATATACGGTGATAATGTCATATATATACCTATATGGCTACTACTGGAAGACCAAAATTTTTGGTAGGTTGCATAGATCCTGCATGAAAACTAACTATTTATTTCTATCATTTTATTAGTCTTTGAAACTATCCGGTGATTAAGTACATTCGGTAAAATATAACAATAAAAATTTGACTTTATTTGAATAAAGATGTTAAATATTATTCTTAAGAAAACTAAACTTTTCATTAGCGTTTAAATACACTCATTATTTATTAAACATTACTACGTTGAATTCCTGTAACGCTGTAATAAAATATTTTTATAAAGATAGAAAATAGATAATTTACAATCTATATAGGTAGACACATTAATAGTACGATAGTAAATAAATTTACAATATTTTTGAGAGTGTGATGAGGTGATAAAATGATTGTCTATTTACTATACTATCTAATTATTTATACTTACAAGTATAAACTCAATTTAATTTATGTTATCTTATACCTATATTTATATTAGATAATATTAATAAGGATTCATTGATTGCAAGCATTAAAGTATATTTAGGTGAGACATTTTATTGTTGTGGTCCCTCAGAGTTAAATGTCATAACTCATAACAGGAACTTAGTGGTGCCGAAGTCCATCTCCGTCATGTTAAGGTCAAGTCATAACCAGATTGTTTTTTTAAAAAAATGTGGATAGTAGGTCACATTACATTAACATCATAACTTTATTGTAAGTAAATATATATTTTTATCGACTATCCTATGAATAAAATAAAATACTTCAAATTGTATAATGTTTCTTTGCCGACTTGCGGGATCATTACATATTGATGAGTGTTAACAGCGGCGGATTGTGTTAATAATAAAATTAAATGTATTTTTGATTTTATTATATCTTTATTGTATGTAATCTATATTCAAAATTATGTATAATATAATTATTTTATGTAATTTGAAATTGTATACTTTATGTAAATTGACAAGTAAGACATTTAGGTATCTTCTGTTGTCACTTTACCAGTAAGTTGATGTAAATGTGTAATATGAATAAGATAAAACAATATTATCTTAATTCATGCATATCGCACTGGTATACAATATCATAATAATTTAATAGGTAACTTATTCATTATATTATCATAATGTTATTATTTTTTTAAAGTAGGTAATAGGCAAGAACGGGCGTAAACTTTTGCGAGACACCGGGCAAAACTTATTTAACCAATAACTATCATAGTCATCTGTGGCCTATAGGACAGGAGTCACCAACTAATTTTTTTGGAGGGCCGTTTTGAAACTTACCAAAATGGCCATGGTTCCTAACAGTTTTAATGATTTTTACATAATATGTTAAAAAATACATTTTTTTTTAAATTACTATTTATATTTATCGTTTAATTTTTGTATTTGCCAAATTATAATAATAGGTACACACTTATAGCTTTATTTATTTATTCTATAAAAAATTTAAAATCTATTCCGTGGATAAGGGTCTGTAAAAAAGTGTTGACGGTCGTCCAGTTGGTAATCCTTACTAATTGCTATAGGAAATAGGACATAGGTGTAATTAAAAGCACGAAGCCCTTGATAGCACGAGACCCTGGACAAATGCCCCACTTTGCCCTCTCTCTAATAATAGTAATAATGCCAGCCCTGGAAGAAGGTACGCATCACGTCCCTCGATAGTAACAAATCATAATTTATTTATTTATATACTTATGCTTGTTCTTATAGATTAGGATTTTAAATTTTAATAACAAACGTGAATTTTGTCTATACCAATAATTATATTAAACCATGAAAACTAGCAAAATTCTAGTCTTCACTCTTCATGCATCATACAATAAAGCAAGTAAAATATTGATACCACAGTCACCGGAATACATTTTAAATAAACTGAGTAGCCAATAATCAGTACCTACTACGTGTTTAATGATTATATCACATACCTACGTTCTATGTGGTTCTATAATTACATACATATAAAAATTAAAAAAACAATTGATAATTGATAACACTATCCTACTAACAGCAGTTAGCCTACTCTATTTCGACCGGCGAATGACGATTCGATCCTCCCCACTACATCTAACCTTAAATATGGTGAAAGGCCTTTGTAGCTTTGTTGCCAATTTATAAATTAGTAAAAAATTAATTTTTTGTTTTAAATCCGTTTGTTATGGCGTAATATATTTTTATAATTATTTGTTATGATACTAAGTATTTTGTAATTAATTCGTCGATTATTTTCCGTATATAATGTTACCTAACGACCAGGTAAATTAAATATATTTGAAGATTGCAAAATTTATGTTATTTATAAATATATTTTCATAAATTTATTATACCTATTATTTATTTAAATTTACACTTTTAGTTTATTTAACACAAATACATTTTATAATATACTTCTTATAATTTAAACATAAATTTATTTATTTATTTTTATTGTTCAATAGGGCAACTGCAGTCCTGCGATTAATAAAAAAACAACTGATGGTGATAATAATGCTTTAGAAAATGGTCATCAATCAGTGACTAACCCTGGAGCAAAAAAAACATGGTCTGAAATTCGACAAACAGTGTGTGATTTTCGTCATCGTCTTTCTACTGTATCAGTGATGTCTATTTCGCACGTGTCGTTTAGACGGTTACAAAATGGAAAAACAAGGGTTTATTTTCTTAGTGCACCTGTAAATGAATTTGAAACTCTTCTCTATGTTGATTTACCAAATCAAAGTGTTGCTGGTCAATTGCCGTGGCAACCTTTAATTGAATCCAATTTCCCAAGTGTGATAATGAGTGGTCGATATTCGCGAGAAGAACAGCTATTATCTGAAAGAAAACGATTAACTACATTTGGAATTACGTCCTATGAAATAAATAGTGAATCTGGTAGAATTGTTTTCCCTGCTGCCAGTACATTATTTCAATGTAATGATAATGAATACTCAGTAAGCAATTGCATAAACTTGTTTTATTTATTGTATTATATTAAATTTTATTTAATAGACAAATTCATTATATCCAACCGAATTAAGAACAAATGCTTCTGGAGCTAAGCTTTCACCTCAAATTTGTCCAAATAATATTGATATTGTTGCATATGTTTGTAACTTTGATATTTGGGTAACTCATATAGCTACAGGTAAATTAATTATGTTTGTATTTATTTGAAATTTGTTTAAACCTATTTGTTTTTAGGGAGTACCAAAAGATTGACATATGCTCATAAAGGCGGGCGATGTTTATCAGATGATCCATTGGCAGCAGGTGTACCTTCCTATGTAATGCAAGAAGAATTTAATCGTTATCATGGTTATTGGTGGCAACCCAAAAAACATAAAGGTAAATTTCTATGAAAATATCTATTTTATTGAAAATGTAGACAACATAAGTTTGTATTAATAATATAAATAAACCGATAAAAAAAAAATCTTAGTTTTTATGTTAATTACTAATATACCTTGCTATACAATTATATAAAAAAATTTAAGAAATAACAGCATAGTATGGTTTGAAATTATCTCAAACAATGATATTAATATCATATTTCAATTTCATAAAAATAATATTTAAACACAATCCCTGCTGTTAACTATTGATTATTAAAAAAAATAACCTACTTAAGAAACAAAGAAATTATGCATTTCTATCTTTTTAATTATCATAATTTTAATTTTATTTTATTCTATGTAGAAGATAATGTCTACAGGATTTTATATGAAGAAGTCGATGAAAGTGAAGTAAAAATATTCAATTTTCCCTCGTCAAATTCAGCTGGTAGTGGTGAAATTGAACAATATAGGTATGATAGTTACTAATTGAATAATATCTATAATTATTTCATGTTGAAGAGTGTAACCATATTTTTATAGATTTCCTAGAGCTGGTACTGCTAATTCTAAGTCTAACATAAAATTAGTAGAATTCCAACTTGATGGAGAATGTCAAATTGTTAATATAAAAAATATGGAACTTCAATATCCATTGGCCCATATGTTTCCTTGGATGGAGTACTTAGTTAGAGTTGGATGGACACCTAATGATGATTTGTTAGTACAACATAATAAGAATAATTTAAATATAAATAATTAGATAATTTATTCTCACAAATTTTTAAGTAATTTTTACATTAACTTTACTGTGTATGTATTTTAAATTTTGAATACAATACTTTAAAATATTTAAATCATTTTTATAAAGGTATATTTTAAAAATCTAAGATTAAATTTGTATTTTAGAATATGGCTTCAAGTTTTAGATCGAAGACAACAAAGGCTTGAATTGATGATTCTATCTATTGATAATTTTATTGAACATTCTTCTTCTAATATAATAAATTCATCACATAATTCAACTTTTGTTCCACCTCAAGTTATATACTCACAGACTTCTAATGTCTGGGTCAATGTATGAAATAATATTTTTATATTGCTTCACTGCATCATTTTTAAATATTAAATTATACATTATAGGTTCATGATCTATTATATATATTCCCCATTACAAGTAGTAGTGAAGTAACCATGATTTGGGCTACAGAAGATACAGGATTTCGACATTTATACTTAATCACCAGTATTATAACAAAGGTATCTCATGAAAACGGCATACAGAATATAGATCCTAGTGAAAGTAAATACTTTGAATCATCTAATTAGTACATTAAATGGGTTTTTTTAACTCTACATTTAACTATGTATTAGACAACATGATGATGTCTAAACTAGCATTAACCAGTGGAAACTGGGAAGTGTGTGGTAAAGGACTTTGGGTTGATTTAAAGTACCAAATAGTGTATTTTATGGCTGTCAGAGAGTCACCTTTAGAAAAACATTTATATGCAGTATCATTAAAGAGCCCTGGGAACATTAAACTGCTTACCAAACCAGGCTACTCTTATGAAATTGATATTGATAAGGTAAATAAATAAACAATAAGTTAATTATATTATAAGATATTAAAACATATCTTGTTCGATATTAATTTAGTTTTAAAACTATAATATTGTATAATTATTCTTGTTCATCCAGAATTGCGAAATTTGTGTGGCTGTCTATAGTAATATAAGGAAACCTCCTTCTTGTCAAGTTTTTCGAATAGAACATAACGATATGACTGTTGATGGTATACATTTACTATCAGTTGGATTTTTAGTTGAAAACTCTGGTAAATAATTTTTAAATTTTAAGCTAACATTTTTTTATTTTTTAATAATCATTTCTTTTGAAAATTCAGAAATTAATAGTGTTCTTCAGAGCCCTACTTTAGTTACACACCAAATTAGTTCTGGAGATGTATTATTTGCTATGGTGTTCAAACCCCATAATTTTGTACCGGGTCAAAAATATCCTACTATTCTTCACGTTTATGGTGGACCAGAAGTACAACTTGTAACTAATACATTTAAGGTAAATTTTATAATGCTTTAATAATTATTAGTTAAATAAATGTATGTTAATATCTTAGGGTGCACGGCATATCAGAATGCATATGTTAGCATCTCAAGGCTATGTAGTCATTGCAATTGATTCTCGGGGTTCAAGACATAGAGGTTTAATTTTTGAAAGTCATTTAAAAGGAAGATTAGTGAGTACCTCTAATGTTTCAATATTTTGTAAATATTAATTAAACTTTTTTATGATTAAAGGGTACTGTAGAACTTTCAGATCAAATAGAAGTTCTTCAGTGGTTAGCTGAATATCTAGGATATATAGATATGAATCGGTTAGCGATACATGGATGGTCATATGGAGGGTATCTAAGTCTTATGGGACTTGCTACTTATTCAAATATTTTCAAAGTAAATAGTGTATTAAATTGAACAATAGACATTTATTAATTATTTATCAAATAGTATATAAATTAATTGTGCTTATTTCAGTTAGCTATTGCTGGAGCACCTGTAACATCATGGGCAATGTATGATACTGGATACACAGAACGGTACATGGATTTGCCACAATACAATTCTGTTGGTTATATGAATGGTTCTGTCTTAAGTTATGTCAGTCGTTTACCAGACGAGTAAGTTTTTCCAAAATATGTTAAAGTACTATTTTACATAATACCATTTTTCCAGGGAGAACAGATTACTTATTATACATGGATTAATTGATGAAAATGTTCATTTCTCTCATACTAGTTTACTGATTAACACACTTGTAAAGTATGGAAAACCTTATCAACTTCAGGTATTTTATATTTTTTAATGCTTTAATTTACACAGTAAAAATTGAATTGATGAACCTAGTAGTCTAGATGGTGTATTAATCTATTAATTGCAAGTAGTAACCAGTTGTGAAAGTAGATAAACCAGACAGTTACACATTTGAATAAAATAAATATATAATCACATATAAATTTTAAAGGGACATTAGTCTTTAGTTTGTTTTGTGTCTATATAAAAAATTGTGTATACAATGATCATTGCTAATTTTTTTTTTTTTAAACTACTAGGTATAAACTATACGTACCAATAATAGACATTGTAGGTAAAAAAAAATGAAATGTCTGTTTTATTGATTATCTTATGTCTATTGTTTAAATCTCAAGTTGAAAATATTATTTACTCTCAATTACTGATTTCACTAATAAATTTATTTTATTATATAACTTACTCCCTCTCTAGACATCTATTTATACATTCTACTTCTGTAGTTTTTTGCAATTTTCTATCACAACAGTTTTATAAAGATTGTAGAATAAAATGTAAAAACATATTGATTATGTGACATAACTCATGTGAGTACTCTCAAAAAACTTTTAGTAATCTATATGACATATGGTCTGAAATTTTTTCAGATTTTAGATTCTACTGTAAAAATTGTTTAAAATAATTCTTTATTAATTTAAATTTATTAACTTATTATTATTGTTAGTTAATTTAACTCATAGAATTTATCATATCTGATTAATATATTTTTTTTTTTTTAATACTACTTTATAAATGTTCTATTATTTATAATTTGAATTATATTAGTAAGAACCTTTTCTCAAACTTCTTAAAAATTGGGCAACCTTCAGAGAGAAATCCTTTCTGGCTCTGGGAAACCTTTTGGTTAAACAATTGACTCTTAATTGTCTTTGATAAAACTATACAATTTAACTCTAAAAGCTATTTCTAACTTTGTTTTAAAACCATTATGTTTTTTTTTTGTTTTCATAATATTATCTATAAAATCTAACATTGAAGAAAACCTATTTCAATTCTTTTTAATAATTTAAAATTATGTAATACAATTTATTTATTCTTTTAGATCTACCCAAATGAAAGACATAGTTTAAGAAGTTTGGATGCAACAAAACATTATGATGCTACATTTTTATCGTTTTTACAAAACTATTTATAACTTTCTACTTGAAAATATATTGTTTATTTATTATTATAATTATTTTTTTGTTTACAAAATTAATTTATTGTTAAATCTAGTTAATTTTTTATCAAAGCACATATTTACTAAATAAAAAAATATTGAAAAACAACAATTAAAACTTTTGTATATCAAAGTTATAAAAAAATTAATTACTGTATAATAATAGATTATATTAAAATTATAAATTTAAATAATTATTGTACATTTTTAAATATATAGATATTATAATTTTATACTACCATTTTGTATTGTACTTAAAATTAAATAATTCAGAATTTTTACTGTGATTTTGTTATATTTAAATTAATATTAATTGGATACAGCTGTTGTAAATAACTTTAAAATAATTTGTAATTATTGTTTATCAAATTAACATATTACTTTGTATTATGTTTAAATTAATATTAGTTCATAATATTGTGAAATTGTAAACTTAGCCAACTATTTATTAGGGGCTTATTTAATAATTTAATTAAATTTCATGATACAAAATAAAAAATTGTTTTATATTATAAAGATAATAATTATTATAATATGATAATATTATAAATTAATAATTATTACACAGAAAAAAAAAATTTTTTTGTAAGTTATTAATAATATAATAAACAAAAAATTGTAGTGAATTGCTAAAACAATTAAATGATAGTAAATCACATATTAAAACTCCGAATAAAATAAAATTTCATAAAACAATATTTAAAATAATATGAATATATATATATATATATATATCCATATGAATTACATTTTTATTCATATACAATACTTACTGTAAAGTTTGATTAGCCAGTAGGTAAATACTTTAATGTCTAATAATATTGATAAAAGATAATTAATAATTTCAATAATTGTAAATTGTAATACATTATTTCATACAATTTTAATAATTAATTATTATTCATATTAATGATGTTTGATTCCTTTGATTACAAGATATACAGTTTCCCTGATAAAATACATAATTGAGTAATACTGTATTACTGATATATACCCATTATATCCCATATAAATGAATATAGTTATAAATTATGATTATACCTTTAAAACAAATCACATCCTTATTTTATAGGTTATAACATAATTGACATAAATTGTATAATTTTTCAAAAACTCCTGAACAATTCTTAAAGTAATATTTTACTTAAAAGTAATTTATTTTTAAAAATATGTAGGTATATGGAAGACAAGTAAACCGTGCAATACAGTGCCATAACCAGGGGGGGGGGTGCTTCCGTGCTCAAACCCCCCCCCCCCGCCGCCGCCGCCGCGAAATATCAGACGATAATAATTGTATTAATTTAATTATCATAAGTGGTGATAAAGCAACGCTGCTCTCATCACACTTGATCTTGATTTGGTAATATGCTTAATTATATGAATTATATTGTCAAAAATACAGTGCAAACTTAATTTGTTGCCATAATTGGCTATCAAAAATTAAGCCCCCCCCCCCTGAAAAAAAATCCTGACCACGGCACTGGTGCAATACCCTGTATGACCAAAATAAAAATAAACAGATTTATAGTTTTAATAAAAATAAATTTATAGGTTAGCTAACAAATAATTCATAAAATCATTATATATTACCGAAGGTAACTTAGGAAAACAGAAGAAACCAGAATAAAAGTATTTGAAAGGAGAATCCTACGGAAAATCTACAGCCCGTGCTTCGACACAAACACAGGTGAATGGCGTAAACGTCATAAAGAACTCGAGGAGCTGTTCCAGAGACCGAACATCGCGAATGAAATCAAAAAAAGGAGATTAACCTGGGCAGAATATGCATGGCGGGGAGTGGGATCCATAGTCAGAACAACAATCGAAGAGAACCCGGTCGGTAAGAGACCCTTAGGAAGACCACGCTTAAGCTGGGAAGACTGTGTAAAAAGGGACGCGGAAAGCATTGAACCAGAGATACCATGGAGAGTAGCGGCAGAAAATAGAGATAGATGGGGAGAAATTTGTTTAGCGGTATGGTCTCAATGACTGTAAACAAAAAAAATATTACCGAAGGTATAGAATAAAAGTAATAGGTTTGACATTGACGATGATATTTTTTTGTATGTAGGTATACCTATTTCATGTTTTTGATTAGAAAATTTGGTTTAATCGCCTCTATGGTCCGCGCTTTCTGTTTTTGCGTTTCCGCGTACACACCACCGTAATTCTGTACTTTTCAATAATAAAAATCGTAGTTGTTTATTTAGAACTTATTTACTTTCCAACTCTACGTCTTATACTAAATCCTTAAAAATAAATACTACTCTACATATACCAATCTTCGATGTTTTCATTGTTAAGAATAGATTTTTCGTATAGCCGTATAGTACATTCCATTATTTACCATTGTTCCAATAATAATAATCATTAATCATCAATTAATTAAATTTTAATACATCATTAATGACCTACAGTAACGGCTACCCTAGAGTAGATGTGTAACGCCTGCTACACCTTTAATTTGTGGAGGGGATTGTTTATGTAATTTTTCGTATGCGAATAATACAAAATAATAATTTGGAATATTTGAATGAAAGTATAATAGCATTGATTTTAGAATAATATAGTTTATTCTAAAATCAATGATAATAGTAATTATTTTATTTTTTAACATGTTGAATAAATCAAAAAACTATTCAATAAATAATATGTTATATGGATGATTACTTCTTATGTTTCGCTACATTTATATTTTTAAGGATAGCCGCCACTGATGACCTACTAGAACTAGATAAAGAAGTAAACATAAAAATCGAAATCTACTCTATACAATAATCTACATTCTACAACAAACAGCTAAGTGAATTTCCCAATTTTATTGTGTATGCTTATTAATTATTATATTATTATAAACTTAGCTATTGCCTACGTAATACATATTTTATCAACATGGCCACACGTCATCATCATGTATCTAACTTACGTATTTTGTAAACGTTGCGTAAGATTATCTGATAATAACTGCTATACTAATCTATAATCTGCTAATAAAATATCGACCTTTATTGTTGTTTTAGAGTTTCAACAATTTATTGTAATACTTATATTATATTGGTTTTGTAATAAATAATAATAGTTATTAATAATTAAAATCTATCTACCTGCTGCAATGTTATAATTTATAGATAGATCGTGGGTACTTCGATACTAACAACTAACAATACTTACAAGTTTTATTAATACGTAGGCATGGGCGTTGCGAAGGAGGTGCAAACGGTGCACTTGCACCTCCCCTGGCCTTTCAAAACAAAAATAAAATAAATTGAATTATATTGAAAATATTTAATTTTCTATAATTAATAATCTATATTATATCTATTATAATACTTATTTTACATAGTTTTCTAATCGTAGCCACTAACCTGCATTACTTTGTAGCTGTTAAAAAAAACTAAAATAATTTAAGCATTATTTAGAAATCAGCGTATACTATGCACGATTCCTCTGACGAAATTCCGGCGACGCCTATGTAGGTAGGTATCTAATAAGTAATAACTTCATAATATTAGGTATAATAGGCACTTTGTACATACAAAGTATTAAAAATTAATAAAACTATCAAGGTATTTATTAAAATGTTTTAGATATCATTGAATTTTTAAATATTAAGAATTAAGATAAGTTCAAAACGTTGAAAAGTATAGTTTTATTAGGTTAAGACAGACAAGTAAACAGGTTTAATTATATAATTTATCACTTTACCAGTATCTATATTGCTTGCAGGAAATATTTAAGGTCTTGAAAGTTGGACCAATGCCCGATTTATTGAATCACTTCAGTAGTAAACTGAATAAAAATCCCTGAAATACAATATTATGTTTCTTATAATATGTTGACGATAAAAAATGAAAGTAAAAAATAATAATGATAAAAGAATCATGAGATAGGTAGTTATAAATAGGTACTAATCAATGTTGGAATTGTAAAAATAATAAACGGAGAATATAAAAGTATAAACCCAAAGAATTAAATTTTGTTTTAATTAGGATATAATTAAAAGAGGGCGCAAAAATATTTCTGAAAAAAAAAGTTACTCGCTTACTCTCCAATTCAAGCACTATTACCATTGATTATAGAATAGACTATTTTTAGTACATATTTTTAAATAATGCATCAGTTTGTATTATCAAAATATTCCAAAATTGGTGAAGTATTTTCATTTTTTAGGCAACTTTCTTTTTAAGTGCCTCATTCCTTCTGCTAGGTTACACACGGGTAAAAATGCTAACGCATCCAACTGTCGGCAAAACTTAATAGGTAAGTAATAGGTTTTTACGTACAGGGAAAGATCTCAGTACTAGTGTACACTGTTCTTTATTATTATCATTGCCACAACTTTACTCATCGAAATTATGTAGGTATAAAATATTAAAATATAAAATATTTCAGACGAAACCGGAAACATATTACAATTACATTTTTAATGATACAATTTGGCTTATCGCAGCATTCACAGGCTATAGCTATCATTATATTAACAAATACAACTTAAATATTATTACTTATTTATTCAATATAAGTATTAATATCAATAAATAAAAACCCAAAGTACAAAAATTAATATAAATCTAAAGTTTTTATTTCAAGAAGCGTACTTTCAGATTTTTATGAATATTTAAAAATAATTTTATTTATGACGACAATTATTTTAATAACTCTAAATCAAAACTAACATTTTTCACTTTGTCATTCATTACTGTGTCGTTTTTTACCTGTTTTTTTTCTGTTATTTTTTACCGATTACCATTAAGAATGATATATACCTACTTAACACATATATTCACAAGATTTCAATTTTATTAGTTATGTATGATTTAAAAACTGTCAATTTTTTTAATAATTATAAATTTATATTAGAATGTCAATAATAATATGTCAATAATAATATGTAAAATATATATATATATATATATGTTACGGGAAAATTAAATTTTTGGGTATCGTTTATATTGCCCGGTCTATGTATACTTTGCCCGATGTTTTTGGGCAATACATTAAAATACTATTTTGAGCGGGCAGGGTTATACTTTGACCGTTCCAAGTACACTTTGCCCTTAATAAATTGGACATTGTAACTTGAGCTATTAACTTACTATTTGACTGCATTTTTTTTTTTTAATGTGTTAAGCAGTTAAGAAGAATTAGGTATAGTGAGGACAGCTTTGAGGTATAGTAATAGGTATGAGAGTATAGAACTAATAGTATAATATTATGAAATCATTATCTGTTAGTAGGTACTTCAAATACTAGTTTCCTTGTATTCTTATGGAATTATTCTATTAGGTAAAACATGAATTTTACTATAAATTTAAGTATAATACATATCATCTTAATATTTTAATTCATTATTATAATTAATAACATAATACGTATAATAACATATATAACACACATATAATCGTACCCAGTTTAATACTATATAGCAAAGAAAAATGGATTACTGTAAAAGAGGTGCTTGATCTAATTATTACATTGAAAGAAGCAGCGAAGAAATATTCAAAGTTTGGAAAACAGGGTTATGATAGATGTATTCAACAATGTTCAAACAAAAAATGTAAATGTAAGGCATCGGGGAAAAAATGCAATTCAAAACGCCATTCTATCATTTTAATAATAATTGCAAAAATAAATAATTAAGGTGATGATATTTATGTATTGTTTAATGTGTGATCAAAAATGGAATGGTAATTGTAAGAATAAATAATTAAGGTAATAATATTCAACTATTAAAATAATTAACAAGATTGATAACAATAGAAAGGTTTATTGGTTTATAATTATAAAATAAAAACTTTTGATTTATATTTCCCAAGCTTTACTGGGCATTTCTATACAGTCCGGGCGACGTATAATTTTGCCTACATTACTCGTCATAATCAGACATTAGGTATATAATGCCCGAGCAATGTAAATATTGCCCGAAAGTCCACTGTAGAATATTAATATTTCGTGATCGTTTTCTTAAATTGAAGTATATTTTTTCATTATTATAAATGTTGCAGTCTAGATTGTCTGGTGGAGAGATTTCATGTTATTGGAAGAAACATTGCTGGAAAACGCGGAATAGTAAGATTAAGAATTTTGTTTATATATTCGGTGTATAGTTCCACTCACGTAGGTTTCTTCAAAATATTTATCTAAATAACTCTTCAGCACCACGATTAAGTAATATCTTTAATCGTGCTCAGCACCAAGAGGAATATTTAATTTTATATTATTAATTATTAATTCATAAAAACACTATTACAATAATAATATTAAATGTTAATCACTGACCCCACTTGTTTTCTTTTTTTTAATTTTGCAAAATCTCACATATAATGTTATTTTTTCAGTTTTTCACGATACCTATAAGTACCTTCCAATATAAATATATAATGGCTAAATACTATAATAATATTATGTAATACGCGTCTCTACTCCTAAATCCTAATATAATTAATGGTCGTTAATATGTCAATAACTGCAGTAAATATTTTATAGTTTACTAACGCGATACTTAACCAGTTCATCCTTAATGTATAAATAGATTACTTATTGATTAAGTATAATGTATTTATCTATGATAAAATTATTTATTGAATGTAATGATTAATGATCACCATGGTCTATGGTTAAAAATTAAAATCTTATTAAGTATGTATGTCAGCAAACAAAATATACGCAACCTCAACAAGCTGACGTCACGCTGTAAGGTACTTATCTACCTAAAAGTCCCGTAGGAAATGTATTGGTATTTTTATCAGATACGTATACGCTTTACGATAAGTATTGTTTATTTGTTTATAAAGTTTTGCTGGTACTACTTTATTATTTCTGGCTTGAGACACGAGCACGATTTATAAGATTATTAGTGTAATACTTAGGTATCTTATATTTTGGACGTGAGTATGATCACCACGATTAAAATCTATACATTTTAAAATATACATTCCTAAGTAATAATATCACAAAATACATTTTGTGAAATAAATATAGAATATCTTCTCGCTATTGCTTAGGCCTAAGCTACTGTATGAATCTTAAGATAATAATTTCTAAACAATGTCTCTAGTCCTCAATCTTCATGGTAACTTAACTTTCTATTGGCGAGATATTACTGGTATTATAATATTCAGTGAATCACTAAATCATATGAATAAAACCAATGGATGACTTTAAAGCTTAAAATATATTATAAGCCTACGATATAAGTCTCATAGACCTATTAATTAAGGTTAAGTCTAAGTCTATGCCTATGAATCTATGATATTATTGATACTGTGATAAAAAGTAAAAACAAAATTAACCAATAATTGTACGTTAGATAGTTAAGATAAAATCGGACTATCGCAGGATGATTTAAAAAATAAATATTGTAACATTCACTTAGATAACATTGTGTTTATTGTTATCATTATTCATTTGTGTGTTTTCACTTTGTAATCAGTAAGTAATCAGTAATCACATTAATAATAATATTAGTATACATTATTAAATTATTCATAACTCATTCCTCATTAGTCATTCGTCATTACTTGCTATTATCCATAGTTAAAACTACTTAAGAAATATAAAAATATTATTTCGTACTTTATTTTCTTCGGAAACATACATATAATTGTTTCTATACCTATTTCTTGCAGTGTATCTTAATTATATTATTAATTTGTGCTTATATAGTTCAAATTTGAATAACAAAGTTTTTATTGAATGTACAATTTTAATTTAATGAATATAATATCACAAATTTAAAAATGTCTGACATAAATGAAAATAAAGATGATATTTCATCCAGCAATATTGTTAATGAAAATTCACATTCACAAATTAATACTACAGGTAAATATTTTATAAACCTACCTTTAATTAACTATAGGTATTTTATCTTGATAAAAAATCACGACTTCTTTTTCTTCGTTGACATCTTATAATACTCCAAATAATAAATAAAATAAGAAGTAATAAAACTATTGCTGATAGAACTATTAATGCAATTTCTGCAATATTTAAGTATTCTGCAACATAAAATTTAATTCATAGTAATTTAATTCTATTTTACAGATAAAAGTGAATTTTATTAATTAAAATTTTAAATATATACTTGTACCAGGAAAATTAAGTACAAACAAATTGAATCACTTTGTTATTATTAATTTCTAATTTTTAAAGTTTAAATTAATATCTAGTAATAAGAATTGAGTTCTCAGTATTATTAATTATTATACTTACGTTTTTCTGCATCAATTGTTTTTTTATGAGTATTGCCTCGTAGATCTGTTGCAATTATTTCAAATTTTGGAAAACAACATGTTGCTGTATAGTAAATAATTACTGGTAATTTGGTCCCAATATTAAACTCATTACGGAACCGTATATTATTTGGGATTGAGGATATCGTAGCTAATCCTAAAATAAAAACAGTTTAATTTAAAAAATAAATATAAAATCAATCGCTCAATTCTAAAACCCATTCTGAATTTAGTTTATTGACTTAATATTAAATTGTTTTTCAAATGCATTGTTTAAATTATTTAGGATGAATAAAGATCTATAACTTTTGAGTTTATTTAATAAAAATACTAATAATAATAGTAAAAAAAACTTATTCAATAATAATGAATAATAAAATATGATATAAAATTCAAATTCCTATATTATTTATAAATAGTCACCTGAATTTTCATCTTGAATAGTTATTTGAATATTCCATTTTTCTGACGCACAAGTATGTGGAGTATCTGCAAAACGACAATCCCCATTAAATATATAATCTATTGTAGGACGTGTAGTATCTCCTGTCTGAAAATATTTTTATTAATTATTTATTAGTTAATGCAAATTTATGTAAATATATATTATACATATATTTGTATTAGTTCATACTAGTTTTCCAATGTAAAAATTAATTTTTATAGTTTCAAATTCTGGTTGAAGAACAGAAAATGTAATTTGGTCAGTTGATCCTTCTGGTCCCATTACTTCCAAAACTACCATCACATCAAATGGTGGACTATTTGGATGAAGTATTACACTAAAAATAAATATTAACATATGTGTATTATAAATTAAAGATAATTTATTATTGTTATTAAAATTCTAAAGTATATTATTTTAAATAACAAAAAGTCAGTTAATTTTAATTTTAATTAGTATATAATTTAGGAAAACAATATTTTAAATTGAAATTATAGTATCCAGCATTAATATTATTATATCAATAAATTATCATATTATTATATTTTATCACTTACTTTGTAGGCAAAACTGATCTTATAAGACCCATTTGATCATAACAATGAAAATTATATTCCAAAGGTATCCAACTTTTATGAATAACTCTGAAATATAACTTAACTGTTTCTCCTGAATCCCCCATTAAAACAGAGTAAGGAGATAGTTCCAATCTAAAACTTTTAGCTCCATCTATTATTTCATCTGACCACGATTTATCGGAAGCTTTATCTATAAAATATAATAATTAATAAGATTGAAAGAATGTTGCATTGTCACTATACAACTACTCTTACTAATGTATAACATACAACAATTTATATATAGCAGTTTCAATTTTGTGTTGTTAATTGTTAGGTTTATTATATTGAATTGATTTATTATAATCTTAAATGCTAGAGCATTATCTATGTTTTCTCGTTGGATTTTTATAATTTATTTATTTTTAAACAGTTGATGAATATGTTAAATACGAGGTTAAATATTAATATTTAAAATTGTTTATAATTCACTAAAAAATTTAAAAATTGTAAAATCCAATAAAAGAACATGGAATGTTCTTATATTTAGGTAAGTTTAATAGTAGGTCAATTTACTCTAATATAAAAGCTTACAGGAAAAAAAAGTAATTTTTAGAATTATTTGATTCATAGATTTAGTTGCTGAGGTTATTATTTAGAATTGGATGTACAATTTTTATTTGGCTGCCGCATAATTTTTTTTCTGTTTAATTCTAAATACTTACTTAAATCAATATTTTAAAAATAATGGTGCCAAAATAAATATTATTTAACCTATTTTTGTTTTGAATTTTGCTTTTTTGACCCCCTTAAATATCAACTAAATCTAATTTACTACCAGAAACTACTCTAAAAATTAAAATTTGAATGTATTTAAATATAAGACTAAATATTCTCCTAAAAAAATTCTGACTATACAAGCTTGTTTACCGTAATTTGTTTTTGAATTACAATAAGAAAATCGATTTTATTGAATTCAGTTTTTGATTAAAAATTAATGTTTTTCTACTAGAATCACTCCCAATATAAAAGATATCGAAATTTTTACTGATCCAAAAGATAAAACAGGCAAACAAAAAAAAAAAAAATACATCATTATGAAATCAATAATTTAATTGCTTTGCTCAGAATATTAAATGTCATTCAAAAAAGTAAAAAAAAAATCAATAAATGATTTTAAAAAAATGTTATTTTTTAAATGAATTCATTTTAGGTAAAATAAATATTTTTTAAAACACTTATACTTTTTGATAAAACGAGAGTAAACTGCTAAAGAATCATCTTATATTAATTATTAACATAATTTATAAAAAATAAATCCGGGTAGTAGCTAGTATTGGTATTAGGTTTACTATATTATAAAATTTTTATTATTCAATGTTTGTTTAATGTAATTTATAAGTTATTACATCAACTTCAGATATACCAATGGTTACGATCGAGTAATAAGTAGATATTATTATTTAATTGTTTACTTATTAATTTCTTTCGTGGTAGGTAACATCATTTAATGGAAATTGCATAAGCACATTTTAGTCAAGGTTATTATCTTATACATCATCAATCATCATATTTTCGTAATCAATCATACACAATAAAAATATTATCAAAACAAATGCTTATTGATGTATGTTATTTAAGATACATTGTACGTATAATAAAATATATATATTTGTATCAGTCTATCATTATATTTTCAACTTCATATTTTTTATTAAATATAAGGTATCTATTTAATATTTATTTGACTAAATTAAACCGACTTTCATTGTCTGAAATTGTATCTGTATTCTGTAGTTAATGATCAATAATAATTATTTTAATTAAAGACATTCTCTAATTTTCAGCATAAAAACGATCTAAATTAAACTAGATAATTAAATATGGAACTGAGTTTAAGGGATATTTAAATAACAAACATTTTCATTTTATTCTTATATTTATCCAATTATAAGACAAGTTTGTTTTAGTAAATTTTAAATGTATTATTGAATAATTTGAATTTACTAATACTTAAAATCAATTAATATACTTTAGTAAAAAAATGTATTAATTCTTTATATTTTTAATAAACTATACAATAATAACATATTAAATCTTACATAACAGTTATTATGGCAACTTTTAATACTATTTGTAGATGCTATCACATTTTAAAGGTCAATAATTTGTGTTTTTTTTTTGAGATAGCATTTTAATGTATATAGCAAACTAGAATAATTACTAATAATAATGATTAATTAATATACTTATTATGTTATCTAATTTCTATACTTTCAAGTATGAAATAATTTGTAATTTTTTATTTTTAAATAATGATGTTATCCTTAAGTCTTATATTAGTTTAAATTACTTTTTGGTTGATTTTGTTCATCAATGATTTTAATTTCTGAAACTTGATTCACAATTGCTAATGGTTTAGGCATTTTTTCTTTACAATTTTCACATTTACCATCTTTACACCATATTATTTCTACCTGAAACAAATAATTATTAGTACTGGTTCAGTTTAATAATTATCATTGTAATATGCTGAAGCTACATTAGTATGGTTTTGTAGAAAAAATTCTTCATTATTTAACATTGATTTTTCACCAAATAATACAAATTGATTCTTTGAATGATTCAGAGTATCTATTAATCTAGAATAATACTTTTGACTTTGTTCTTGCAGTAAATTATCAGTTTTATGGTACTGAGACATCAATTCGTTAAAATTTCTCAGAACTATATTATGAACCACATTATCTGTAAACAGGAAATATGACTATTGAGTATAACACTTTTACATTACATAAAATATATCCAGGAAGTTTTTGATTACATATTAGTTATTATACTAACTAATACATTTTTCTAGATAAGTTGTGTACAGGTTTACAGGATATTGCTGTCATAAAAATAAACAATGACTCATTTATACAAAAAGCCACAGTAATATATTATATAGATATTATTCATACTTAAATGTTTTAGATTCTGAACGGAGTAATAAATGTATTGATTTTACAATAATGTATGTTTTTATTTTTGTGTCTGTCATAGGGTTGGTCAAAACCCGGGTTTCATAGAAAAAACCCAATCTGAGTTGGGTTTTTTCAGGTTTTTTCAAATAAAGCCCCAAAAAACCCAAAAACCCGGTAGGTTTTATTGTAAAAGTAATAATGGGCGGTTTTATCGGGTTTTTTCTGTCATCACGTTTTGGAGTAGTAATAATGCTTTGATTTTTAACTTCAACCCCTCTTTGAAAAAGAAAAATGAATCTAGTTGGTACTTTGGGGGGGGGAGGCAAAAATGTTCAGTAGTTTTAATTATGAAAACCCTAAAAAAGTAACGGAAAAACGGTAATTTTTATACTTAACCACTTTTCGCCAAAATTAATTTTTTAAATTTGTTGTAACTCAAAAACAAATTATTGTAAATACTTGAAATTTTCACCAAATGTTTATATTAGCGTTATTTATTTACGATTAAATTTTTAAAATATTTTTTTAAACAATTTGTAGGCAATTGAAATTTTTGATTTTTCGAAAAAAATTTTAAAATTTAATACAAGGATTATTTATAAGTTGTACTCATCATACTAAAAAAAATCAAAAATCATTAGCTACAATCTTTGTTTATAAGCATTTAAAGTTCAAATGTTCACGAAATATATCAAAATTGCGAAAATTTGCAAGGAATTTTGAAGTTGAAATTGTATAAAATTTTTGTGATTTATACTTAGGGTTAAAAACCCAAATAAAAGGTTATCCATAATTTTGTTTTCAAATAACTGTAAAAAAAATTTTAGTGTCAATATAGAAAAAAAATTTATAAGCGTATGAAATTTAATTTTTTATGAAATCGCGTAAAATAACAATATATTACTATTTAAGTATGGATAATACTATAATATATCCTACTAATTATCCTAGATTGACAAATCATCTCCGTTCAGAATCCTTTTTCGTATACAATGATACTTATCATTGCATTCATATTTAACACAATTATAGTGACCTATTCTCCTTCTCTACTATACTGCATAGCAATGGCTCACTCTTTTTTTAACATGATTATATTGAAATTCAATTTTTAATTTTTGATAATAAAAATTATTTCTTAAATTTGTTTACCTTTAGCTGTCTGTGTATACCTATTTTTCAAATAATAGATATTTTTTTGAGAAACTGGTTACCATATAATAGTCTTAAAAGTAATTTATTAAACAATTATTTTAAAATTTATGCCACTGTAAACAATTAAGTGAATACAATTTTAAATTTTTTGTCAATTTACACAATATGATAACACAAAAAATATACTAAAAGACATTTTTTCCTAAATAAAATATTTTATACTTGCTACCGTTGTAGCTTAACATCTAAAACCCTCCAAATTATGTAAAATAAATTGATAATTTCTTTGTTCATAAAATAATAGTATTAGTTCATATTTAGGAATGTCCGTGAAGTTTAAAGCTACCCCTACCTAAAAAAAAGTCATTATTGAGTTATAATATAACACTCTTCTTATTAATATAGTTAGAAAAATGTTAAAATGTATAGACATTAAGTAATGAATAATATTATAGCATTTTTTGAATTCCTTTCCCAAAACAATTTAGATATTATCATTATATGATATAGCTTTAGGTTTTTTATTTATAGAATTCTCTGCTATGATTTACTACATCCAATTTATTTATTTAAATATAAATATAAATAAATAAATTCTATTCTATTTTTATGTTTAAGTAAAAACAGTTATTATTACCTAATTAATTATTTTTAAACATAGTTTATTATAGAATATACATACCTTCTTTTTCATCTAGTCCAAGTATAGTCACAAAAGTATCATGTGTTGTCCAAAATTCTGTATTTTCAAAAAAGTTATTCATACATTGTAAAGTTGACTTTTTCCAGTCTGTTAAGATTGTTAAATTATTAGCAATAATACATGGAACTGTACCATAAAGCAAGAAAAAATTTAGTAAATACATGATGTTCTAGTAGTATAATATAGAACCAATAGCTATTGAAGAATATTTAGACTTATTTTTTACTTATATAATATTTCTATTAATTGTTATCTGTTTCAAATATTTATCTATAAAGGATAGGTTTCCGATGGGCTATATTAAATATGTATCTTTTCTCATGAACATAAACCA
Source organism: Rhopalosiphum nymphaeae (assembly GCA_036289425.1). Taxonomy (NCBI): domain Eukaryota; kingdom Metazoa; phylum Arthropoda; class Insecta; order Hemiptera; family Aphididae; genus Rhopalosiphum; species Rhopalosiphum nymphaeae. Next base: position 3,273,793 of record JAZAQC010000012.1, on the reverse strand, counting down.
AGTATTTTTGTTTGATTTTAGATAAGAATACTACTAACCAGTTCCAAGAATCTTTAACTCTTTCTCTTTTACAACAAAATATTAGTGAAGTGAATTTGGAAGAATCTCAATCTCAATGTTTAAGAACTGCAGGTGAACAACTTAAACAACACCTAAATAGTAGTTGTGGATTTTCTAATCTTGATGAATATAATTCACATATTGTACCACCAAGAAAATCATTGGGAAATATTCAACATAACATAATTACACCACCTATAGGTTATTATATTATTATTATAAATTAATTTTACAAATAATAAATTAAATACTACCTATGGTTTTTATAGATTAAAATTAATTTTAACATTTAGAAATATAACATATTTGTATCAATTTAATTATGTTAACAGATAACACTGAACCATCATTAACTATTAATGTTATAAACAACCAAAATTATTCGACAGTTACAGAAACATCTAACATGGTTTTAAATAAACCATTTAAAACTATGAGTGCTCCAGAAAATATATCTACATCACAATCAGAAGTAAAATATAGACAAATAAAATTAATATTAATAAAACAAATAATAATGTTGAAAGTACAATATTTTTATAGGATTTATTACTATATACTTATGAACCCATAAAATGGCATTGGTTCTATTGCAAGTATGCTGTTAAGAATAAATGGGTTCCATTTAGTCAAAAAGATTCTGATGCAATCGAACAAGCTTTTATTTTAAGTAAGATTGTACTTAATATATTATTTAAAGTTAAAATATTTTAAGTTGTTTTTATATTAAATTTATTTTAGATGATCAGTGTAATGAATCAGTTATAGCAACAGATGGTAGTCGATTTGATGTTTACTTAAATCAAAGAATTCGTAAACCAGTTTATTGGTCTGATAATACAACTAATGTACGACGTTGTTCTTGGTTCCTTCGTAATAGCAATGGATCTAATTTTATTCCTTATGATGAAGTCACAGCTACTCTTTTAGAGGTAATGTTAAATTATACCTTTGCTTGAATACAGACTAATCCTATGGGAACCCTTACCCAGCTTCAGATGCTGCTACTATAGAGCGAGTCCAAAGGAGTTTTTTTATTCTACGCCAGCATTAATAAGTGTTAATTAGTTCTGTCTTGTTTCTACTGAACCTATATTATTTGTTAATAATTACTACTGTATTTGGGCTAAGCTTATAATTTAATTTACTTAAATAACCTATAACTATGATAATAACAAAATTACTAATTTGTATTTATACTTAGGAAGAATACAAAATAGCTTGGGAAAGTAATGAATGGGGACGTAGAGTTCCAGTTGGCAATTATGAAGAAGTAGTTTTTCATAGTCCTACAGCTATAATCCATAATGGAGTATCTATAACACTTTTAAACAATAGTGAAGAAACTCAAAGCTATCAAATGGATCAAGCAGCAAATATAGTAAAATAGTTAATACAAATTAAAACAATAGTTTAAGAATATTGTATACTTAAAAATAATTTACAGTCTTCATTAAAACAATGCATAGTCAAACGAGGGTTTGAAGAATTTGTTATTCCTAGTGATGAACCATCAAAAGTGGATCATTTATTATTTATTGTACACGGAATTGGGTCCTACTGTGATTTAAAAATGAGACCAATTTATGAAGTTGGTATGTCATATTTCTCATAAAAGAAACATAACAATCAATTAAATCTGAATAATAAACTAAAAACTACAATTTTAAGCTGGGTCCTAATAGATACAAAATGTTTTGCATTATTTTTGGATGCCAAGTGATGCTAGCATTTTATTTCTAGAAGGATAGATAAAAAAATATATTTCATGAGCTATGTCGTGTGAAAAAAGTTACTTCCATCTGGAACCGGCTTTACAAACTTTAAAAAAAATGTATACATACACGGATAATTTATATTCTATAATTGTATATTCATATTTTAGTGGACGATTTTCGAAGTTTAGCTCTTCAGTTAACACAATCACATTTTAAAACATCGTGTCAATCAGAAAAAATTGGTAGAATTGAAGTATTACCAGTTTCATGGCATTTAGCTCTGCATAGTGAAGATATTGATTGTAAGCTCAAAAGAATCACATTGCCATCAATTCCACGTCTCAGGAACTTTAGTAATGACACTATATTGGATGTTTTGTTTTATACAAGTCCCACATTTTGTCAAGTGATTTATTTGAAAAAAATATGTAAATGTTTTATATTTATATACAGTTTTATAATTTCAGACTATAATAAATGCTGTTGGAAATGAAATGAATCGAATGTATAATCAGTATCTATTAAGAAATCCAAATTTTAACGGTCATGTTTCAATAGGTGGTCATAGTCTTGGATCTTTAATTTCATTTGATTTACTTTGTAATCAGCAACCACCAAGTCCAACAAAACAAACTGTAAGTTAACTATTGGATGTAAAACAAATAAAAATACATCATTGTAAAATTAATACATTCATTGCTCTACTTAAAGTATAAATATATATAAACTATCTAATATTAAATTCAGCGTGAAATATAGTATATTTTTTAAATAATTTATAACCTATTTTTTATTTTATTGTACAGGAGTCATCTGTGGCATCGGTTGTTCAAGAGCAAAAAGCTAAATTAAGCCGTGGTGCATCATATGTAACATTAGGAAAAGCGGGCACTGGACAACCATATATCACATATCCACAGCTAAAATTTCAACTTGATTACTTTTTTGGTTTTGGCTCACCTATTGGTAAATTGTGTAATATTTAAATACATCATAACTAGTTTAATACTATTTTTGTTTTAAATTATTTATTTACAGGTATGTTTGTAACAGTGCGAGGTATTGAAAGTTTAGGAGAAAATTTTAAGTTTCCAACATGTCCAGGATTTCTTAATATTTTTCATCCGTATGACCCTGTAGCTTACCGTATTGAACCATTAATTAATACTGCTTTTGAAAATATACCTCCTTTTCAAGTACCACATCACAAAGGACGCAAAAGAATGCATTTAGGTAATTAAATATTAAAGTGTTCTGGTATATTTATATTATAACATCTTAAATATTTAGAACTAAAAGATACTATGGCACACGTGGGAGCTGCTTTAAAAACACATCTTGTAAATTCAGTAAGAAATACGTGGAATACAGTTTATCAGTTGGCTATGTTTTCTAAAGCAACTTCAGGCCGTTCAATAGAATATGATTCTAGAATAGTAAGTATATTCACTATTCAATTAATATTAGTTTTGATTTTATAAAGTATACAATTGCATTATACTAATACTGTATGAATAGTATCTTATTTTATTTTATCTTATATTTTCAGTTTAATGCTCTTATTTTTACTTAATTGATTTAAAAAATTTTAAATAGAGCTTAAATACTTAAAGATATGGATATATTTTAACAACTGTTAAAAATGTATAATTAAATATGCTAGTGCAACATTCATTTTTAATACTGAATTTATTTTTCATTTCTTGACACACTTCCACTTAATGTCTGATATTCTATATTTGATTAATAATTTGTATACTTATACTTATTATACTTTATAATTTGTAATTTATCGAATGTAATATAATATTTAATTTTTAAAAATATTTTATTGTTTTTTTTATTAGAAATTAGATCAAAAATCACAAACTCAACAAGCAGATTCTACAAGTAACTCAAAAGCATTTCAGAAAACTTCTGAATACCTTAATATTAAACCTGGTATTCTAAATAAAGGAAATAGAGTAGATTGTGTTTTACAAGAAGCACCAATTGAAAGTTTCAATGAATACTTATTTGCTGTAGGCAGTCATTTATGTTATTGGTATGTGAATGTTTATCAAGAATGTATATATCATTTGATAAATTCATTTTATTTTAGATACAAATATTTAAACATATTTAAAGTATTATTGTACTGTCCAATGTAAAATATTTTATAGTTTAATAAAAAACATGCAGTTTGTGTGTTAGCATATTGTTTCATTGTCTTTGATTGTTTAAAGTAAATATTTTTATTGTCAACCCTTTCCCCAAAAATTTTTTATGATGGATTTAAATCAATGGTTCTCAACCTTTTTTTGTTTACAGCACTCTTGAGTGATTTAAAAAAAATCTTTGACCACCCTACATACTAAAATATATATAAATTATTTATATTTTCAATAATTTTTCGGCTTATCCAAGGTTAGTTCACAAAAACCTTTTCTGCAGCACACTGGTTGAGGATCACTGGTCTATTTAGTTCAGTTAGGCATAATTATTTTTTATTTATTTATCTTCAGACTTTGAAAGTCTATTATAATTAAATAATCAAACTTAATCTCACATAAAAGCATTAGTTTGACGTAACTATATAAAATTAAATATAGTCATTATTTTTTTATTTTTTAACATCTTTATACTCATAATTTATTTAACAGTTTTTACCATTTTATATTTTAATTTTTTTATAGGGAATCTGAAGACACTATTTTGTTAGTCTTGAAGGAAATTTATTCAATACAGGGAGTATCTCCTGATAATCAAATTCAACATGCAATACTACCATTTGACATTCATGATAGCGACAATTCTAATTATCCAACTAGTATGCAATTTGAAGAACCACCAGGATTTAACATGTCTTTTGGATCATTATCATCACTTTATGATGATAAGTGTTAAGTATAACAGTTATTGGAAAAATAATCTACAAAATAGTTTTAGGAATGTTATATTTTATGTAAAAATTAGATTAATTGAAAGGTGTTTTCTTTACTGTGATATTTAATATTTATTAGTTTATTGTGATTATTTAAAATAGATGGCAATATTAAAAATGTATTAACATGTTCTATAAAAATAAATAATTGTATTGTTGTATTAGGTATTATATTTTATTAAATCTCAGTCAAATCATAATTAAACATTAGGCTTACAATTATTATGTTATATAAGGGGACATCAAATGGTGATCCATAACATACTTAACCTGACCCACTGATAAGAAATTTATTTACATTTTATCTTATTTTGCTTTCTTTGAATAAACATTTAGATTATATTTGGAAGAGTGAATGTTTTAATTTATATGGATATGTACATATATTATAATTAGATACATAGATATTATTTGTATTTTATTAGATAATAGATATCATATTTTATATACTTAACTTACCAAACTTAGAGTATTCTTTTTTTCAAAAATATTTAGTAGCTTATACCTGTTTTATAAACAATAAAAAAATTAGTAAAAAATAATAATGTAATTTACTGGGTGGTGGTAAACTTTCCTGATTATATGGTAAATTCTTCCTATTTAAAAAAATAGTAAACTCACTTGGGTCAACACAATGTTTATTTGAAAGAAATGTGTAAACTCTCCCGAGTTGTTTTAAATGTTTATAAAGTTTTTAACTAGCAATAATCGCACCTCTGATAAACTTCATCGGTTACGATATCGCCACTGTGCAAAGCTAAAGTTTTAAATGTTATTGCTACACTATGAATCAATGAACCAGATTTTCAAATTGAAGTGTACATAAAAATTCAAAGTTGGAATAAACAATACAAAATAACTAAAAACAGTCATATTAAAAGTAAAGAAAAAACCATATCACAAAAAATAAACAGACTATAAAGACTAAAAAATAAATACCTTAAGTTTTTTGAAATCTGTAAGTATGTACATATTATTATCATAAAAATTAAATTTAGATGTTTTTATTTTAACTAATATTATAGACCATAACAGCTAAAGACATTGATTTATATTATTATTATATGATTAATTTTTTTTAAATTAAATTAATAGCGTTGAAGTAAACGTGGGAAAGTTTACAATCGCCTAATTTACTTATCAAGTAAATTAATTAATTTTCTATCTACAAAAGTCATGTGTCTCCTTACTCTATTAATATTTTTTATGTATATTAGACATTGAAATAATTAGGTTTAATCATTGATTAAATATACATGTATCAATGATTCAACTGTACATTAGGTTTGAGTGGGTTACTATTATAGCCTATAAGTTTGTCAAATTTGAATTCAATGATATCATTGAATACAAAAAAACTATTTTGAACAGAAATGCTGGAAAGGGTCACCTAGTGATGCTATAAATAAATAATATTTTAAAATAAATCAAAAATGTTATTGAGTTAAGAAAAGTTTTAAAAAAAAAAAACTATAAATAATTAACAATTTCTCAAACATATAACTTAAAAAGAGTAAAAATTTTAAAATAATTTAAATTTTGTATATAAATTAAAATTGATTTAATTAATTAAATTGTATAACGACAATGATAATATAAAAATTTGGTGAAAATTTCCAGTTATTTTTTTTCTTTTTAAATACAATAAAATATCAAAAATTGTTTGAGGAGAAACGATTAATTTATAGGTGAATAAGTAAATATTGAATGTCGTAAATATCTAAACTTGAAATGGTCTTAAAATAATTGTTTGACTTTCCGGTAACATTTATTTTCATAAATAGATTGAACAACTAATAACAGTATCAATTATTTTTAAATCTTATGTATAAAAACAAAAAAATTTTATGAATTTCTAACTACAAATAATTTATTAATTTTTGTCAAAAGTCTAATTACAATTGTATACAAAAAATATTTTTGACAAAATTCTTCAAAATTGCAAAACATTACCAACTATCTATATTTTATAGTATAAATTCATAAAAACTTTTCGTTTTGTATCTAAGTTTTGAAAATTGAATACAAGATTTCTTACAAGTAGTTTACACTGGAACCATAAAATTTAAAAAAAGTGTATATATATACAAATAGATAATTATTTTTTATAAATTTTAAGTTGAACTTTGTACGAAATTACTTATTTAATGTTAAATAATTATTTAGAGTAATTTATTATATTTATATTTATTAATTGATTTTGGCCATACTTAAAATATTCATTTAATTTCTTTAAATTATGTCACTAACCTAATTATCTTAAGAATTTAAGGGCTTAAATATTGCGGTCACTACTACAAAAAAGTATAAATTTGAATATGATTGATGATGGAAAGAAAAAATTTTATGGTTGGAATTAGAATAATATTAACAGTGATCCTTTGGGAAAATGGAATTTTAGATTTTTATTTTAACTCAGCTTAAATATGTTGAAATTATAAAAAATATTAATTCAAAAAATTCATAAAGTTAATGGCCTTATTGAATGTGGTCAATTGTATTAACAGTTATAAAAAATGAAACAAGTTAGATTTATGCTAATATTGAGAAAGTAATTCTTATTATAAATGTTAGACATTTCTCTTTGCGTAAATATAAAAATAAAAATTTAGAAAAAACAAGTTTTATTTTTAATATTTGTTATTGATTATTATTTAAATGTTCATTATATTATTAATTTCATTTGTAGAAATATTATAAAGGATAATATAAATAATAAATATTACTATTCAATTCGAACTTCAAAATTATACCTATAAAATCTTAAAACCAAGTGAGTAAAATTAAACAAATTTAATTCAATAAGTTTCATATAATTTTTATTTATATATTCCACTATTGATTTTTAGTCTTTGGTTCAATAGCAAATATTTATTAACTAAAAAGTGAATGATACAATTGTTTTTGATAATGACCTTAACTAGATTTAAAATATTTATGATAGAATTTTTCATTAGAAATTAATATTTTCAAATGGGAATCATATTAATACAGCCATGATTTGCTACATGTCACAAAATATATAAATACATAAATACATTTATTTAAAATAAGGTAAAAAACAATAATAATGTAACAAATATGTAAATTATATTTTTTCTTTAGTGTTCTTCAATGTTTTTCTTAACAAAAACCAAGGTTGCAATAATAAAATGCCTCCAATGCAATATGTAATTCTTGGGCCAACAGACCAATATACTAAAATACAAATAAATAAATGAATAAAATTAAGTATAACTTAAATTAAAAATTACTTAAAAATGATAAGAACTAACATATTGAAGCAAAAACTGGTCCAACAGCTCTAGCTAAAGCACCTAAAGAACGGAATGTACCCATAGCTTTGCCTTTATGAGCATTAGATCCATAATGTGAAGCTAATGTAGTCATACACGGAACAACAATAGAAGTGGCTAAAAAAAAATGTATTTTATAAAAAAAGTTAAATCATCTAAAGATATATAATTTATTTCTTACAAACAGCATAAAGAAATAGACCAAAAATAAAAAGAGGAGGAGATTCAGCCATTCCAACACATATGAACGATGGAGCTATAAGTAAAAGTCCCTATAACAAAAAATAATATTTTCTAAAAATATTTAAAATTAATAGTTAATTAAAATTATAAATGTTACCAAAGTAGCAGTTTTAGCTGTACGTGCTGGAGGTATTCGTCGAACCCATCCACCCTGTAAAATAGCCATCGTAATACCAATACCAAAAAACATCCAACCTTGTTGCATTGAGGTATACCCAAATTTGTTATGTGTTAAAAATGTTAATGTAAATTCTAAACCAGAATATAGGAATAAATATGTAAAATAGACGGTACCCAAAGTGCGTAACTTCTTAATATCTAAAAATTAAAAAACAAAAAAAATATATGTATGAGTGTAAATGATTATAAAGTACAGTTATTAAGTTATTAACTATTACCTTCAAATGGAACAACACCATCTAAAAGTTTAAATTTGAATAAATCTATTACATTAATATAAGTAAATGCTTCTGATAATTTTCCAGCAACTGAAGAAGCTCTATTTTTCTAGAAAACAATATATACAACAATTTTAAAATACTATTTCAAATTAAAATATTAAAAAAGAATAGGTACATTACTTTTGGAAGTGATTCGTTAAAAGCGAATGTTATGAAAATTATATTAACAATAGTCAAAACAACTGCAAGTAAAGCAGGTTGAACAAACCAGGCCCCTTCTTGACCATGAGACCATTTAGCATACGCGGCTCCTATCATAGGACCAAATACAAATCCCACTGAAAATGCTATTCCAATCATTGCCTAACAAAGTAAAAATTAAACAAAACTAAAAATAATTTTACATGTAATTTTCATATTATTTTCATTTTATATTTATAATAACATATCTTTTGAAAAATAGTATGAAAACATACAATTTATAATGCTCAAACATCTAATTAAAATTCTATAAATTTATATTATTTTTAAAATTTATTTATTAGATATTAATTTTGTCATCATGCAGGATCACTAGTTTCTTATAAAATTCTTATAATAATATATTTAAATATGTAAATCACTAAAATGTGTAACTTTAACTGTTATCATTTAGGCTTAAGATAAAGTTCATACATATTATTTTTTAAACTTAAGAAGTTTTATAGACAATTATTAATAACTAAAAAAATATATTTACCATTCCTCTTCCACGTTTTTCTGGTACATATACATCTGTAACAATAGCCATCGATAAACTAACATTGCCTTTACTGAGACCACCAATAATACGTGACCAAACAAATAAAGAAAATGTTGTTGCTTTTGACCAAATTATGTAAGAAGATAAAATACCTACCTAAAATATGTATTATTTTAAGTATAAATATGCATATAAAATATTATAAGATCAATGCATGAAAATGAAACTTACCAAACATATAATCATCACTGGTTTGCGACCATAAACATCACTTATTCCACCAAGAATAGGTGAAGAAGCAAATTGTAAAAATGAAAACAATGAGCCCAATATACCTATATGATTCAATTTTATGTTGGTTTAAAATTGTGATTTGAAATTTAATCGCATTACTTACCGCCAAATAAAACTCCATTAAATTTATCTGGTACACCAATAGCTTTTTGAAAGACACTTATATGTTGTTCCAGCCATTGGTACAATCCTCCAGAGTCATTTTGTTTATAATAGTCAAGTAATGATGGAAAAAGTGGTAATATCATGGTAAATGCCAGTAAATCAAATAATAACGAAATAAACACCACATATCCAGTAACATTTTGTGAGCTTTTTGTTGCCATATGGATGTTGAGTATAGGTTTTATTACAATTCACATTAAACAATTAATATGAGAAAATAATTGGATATAATAAAATAAAATTGAAGAATATGATGTATGTATGTATAATAGTAATATAATATTATGTTAAGATAAGATAAAAGTAAAAACTAAAAAAATAGACTTTGTACCAGACACCTGTTACATAATAATAATTACACCTACACATCAGTGCCACATCCCACAGGTATAAAATGAAATAACTACTTTCACTTTACTAATTCCTATTAGTACTAGAAAGTTGTTTATCAGTTTAAAAACGTATTTTACATTTTTTTATGAAAAGTTTTTGGTTGTTATAAAAAAAATTAGTAATGTAACAATAATTATGAAATAGCACAAATATATCACAGAATATTCGATTACATTTTTTAAGAAAAACTCAAATAACTCAATAAATTGTTGTACTTGAATTTAATTTTTTTTTTTAATCAACATTCTTATTTAAAAGTTGAAATGCGCGTTTTAAGATTGATAAGATAAGTGTATTTTTTAATCCATGATTTAAAAAACAATTTATCATTTATGTTTATCTACTCTTATCTGATTCTAACAATCAATGATTTAAAATTAACTTTAATAATAATTTACATTTACTTACCATTTACCGATTTACTGAACTTCTTCATTCATACATTGACATATAATAGTTTAAAACTTTCGTTTTGTGTGTAATTTATTAATTAATAATTAGTATGTCTATTTTAAGGCAAACAAAGTAATTATAATGTATAATACTGCTACCAAAAATTATTTTACTATAAAAATTAAGGAACAATGTTGTCTGATTTTGAATTATTTTTCAGAACAAAATTTAAAAAATCATGGTATCGTTTTAAAAATTTTTTTTTTACTTATGTATATACTCAAAATTTAAATTATGAACGTACATGTGATTTATTACTGGAACCCTTATTTAAGATTGTTGATAAATATACCAATATTTTAGGAAAAGTAAGTTTTAATTAATGTGTTCAAAAAAATTAATGTTTATTTATTTCGAATAATGTTATCTAATTAAAATTCATTTTTTTTAGATTATGGTTATTCTAGTGATTTTATTAACAACATTTGTTGTAATCATAGCTTACTGGGTTGGTGTACCATATTGGTGGAACAATAATAAACTTTTAACAGTATTCTTGTTAATATTTGGAAATTGGTTATTAATAAATGTTATATTTCATTATTATATGGGAGTCACTACACCACCTGGTTTTCCTACTTCGGTATATAATGTTTTTATTTTTGATAACTAGTTCATAAATAAAAATATTAATTGTTTGTTCATTTTTAGAATAGTTTGATATATAATGATATAGTCATTTGTAAGAAGTGTGATTCTCCAAAGCCACCTCGAACACATCATTGTTCAATTTGTAACAAATGTATTCTCAAAATGGATCACCATTGTCGTATCCTTAATATTATAAATTATTTTAACTTAATTTATAAAATTTATTAATCTACTGTCCATTAAGTAGTATTTGTTTAAACTATATACAATGTGATCACAATTTCAGGAAAATACTATATACTTCAGCTAGATGACTGTATTAAAATAAGTTTTTGGTTGAACCTAAGGGATACTGAAATTCATATTTTGTTCAAATTGTTAATACTTGGTGCGCACATGTACTATATATTACTATAGTATTACATATAATACTATGTATTTGTTAAATGATAAAAATTATTTTTAGCACACAATTATAAATGTTTTTTCCAATTTTTTTCATTTAATAACATCCATAATACTTGATCCATAAATTGACTAAATAATGGTCATCATTCAAATTTAAAAAAAAAAGATAAGTTTTTTCATTATTTTTAATTTATCTATATCATCTAATTTTTTTTAAATTTCTAAGTATTTGTTATTTTTCTTATTCAATTGTATAATAATTTGAAGCAAAATCTATCACTTTAGTGAAAACAAAAATTAAGAAAAATTGAAAATATTTAAGCAAAAATAATTTTCTACAAAATTAATTTTGTTTTTTGATATAACCCAAACATTTTTACCAAATCTTTATATTATTGTTTTTATTTATCTATAACATCTTCAAAATATTTAGACTATTTTTTAATGTCGATTAAAAGCTATTTGTTGACTAGACATGCTTGAAAATCTATTACAAAGATCATCATAAGTTGTTAGCATCTTAATTAAAAAATATCAAAAATCTATAATTACAATATTTTTTATAGACGTTAGAATTTTAACAAAATTCATAAAAAATTGCTAAATTTAGTTCAAAAAATCATTTCAATTCAATCTTTTTTACCCAAAATTTTAATTGTTACTTGAAATTGTGATTATACTGTTTAATTTGTTTGTAAATGAATATAATATGATTCATAATGATTTAATTTTTTCAAATAGTAATTTTAGTGTAAATTCCAAGTCCTAAGCAATTTAAATTTAGATTTCTACATTTTTAAATCTTTTAGATTATAGATATTTTTAATAGTTTTATTTTCATTATTAATTTTCAAATAAGTAACAAATATGTATAATGTATATAATAGATATTTTAAATATTATGTAAATGCTTTTCTTACGTTTATTCTTAAGCTTGGTTAAACAATTGTGTTGGATTTTATAACCATCGTTACTTTTTTCTCTACATGGTTTATATGACCTTAGGTTCATTATTTTTGATTACATTTGGTGCTGATATAGTTTTCACAGAAGTATTCTATAAAGAAGAGGATCCAGTGGGACATCCAGTTAAAGTCAATACTTCTTTACCAAAAGTAAGATAACTTAATTATTTAGACTAAATATAATATATAAATACAAAATATTATTATTAAATATTCAGACAGATTGGGTTTTAACATTTCAAGATGAATATGAAAACCACAAAATTGAAATTGATTATGTTGCAGAATGGAGATTTTGGTGTATTATGGTTATAACTTTTATAACTTGTGGTAATTTTTAATCAACTTTAGTTATTATTTATATTTTATACAAACAATTATTTCAGGAGTATTTATTGCATTAGCTATTTTAACTACATGGCATGGTCTATTAATAAGTTATGGTGAAACAAGTATCGAAGGGCATATAAATAAATTTGAAACAGAAAGATTATCAGCTATAAACTTTGAATATGTTAATGTTTATGATTATGGTATGAAAATGAATTGGATTATCTTTCTTGGACTTCATAGTGGAAGGTAAATTTAAACACTGTTTGAATTTCAGTTAAAATCATGTAAATCTTAAGTTAAGATGATCATACCCTCATGTATTTAAACTATTTAAAAATAGAGGTAACAATTTTAGACATGTTATTAAAATATACGTGTACACAAAGTTTCTATATTAAGTGTATAAATGTAATTGATTTGTGTAATTAATATTTCACAAATTAAAATTATATTTGTTAAGCAATAATATGATAATTTATTTAGATTTGACAAAGATTCTCATTTTTGAAAAAACCATGACCATTTTGGATAAGCTACAAATAAAATGGTGATATTTTCATTAATTTTAATTTTAATTATATGATAAACTGGTCAAATATTAAATGAAGAAAAAAATGAAAAGAGAGCCCCCTAACTAACACTTGGTTGCAATATCCTGTCTGTGATTTTTCTAGTAAATTCTACGTTAATTATTTATTGAAATTATTTTTATTAGAGTTGTAAATATTTTTACATAATATTATTTATTTAAAAATAAGAATAATCATAGTCAGGGTCGGATCTAGCAATTTTTTACCTGGGATAAAGTATAAAATTAGCACCTTTTCATTATTAAGCCCCCTTCTATTATGCCACTGTTATACTTATGTACCAGTAAAAAAATGTTAGATACTTAATTAAGATAAATGTGTATTAAATACAAATCTTAAAATAAAAAATTGTTGCTTTATTTGTACGTTTTACAAAAAAAAAATTTTGAACACAGATAATCTGTATGAAAAATGGAGGTATTCATAGCCGAAGTGAAATAAAAATTGTTATTTATATTAAAATACTCATTATATAATGAATAAAAACTATTAATATATTCACTTATTATTTGATAATTTGGTGCCCCGACTAAGACTTCAGGGGCAAGTGCCCCGGTTTGCTCCTCCCTAACTAGATAAGTGTGTAATTTAATAATTAACTTAAATGTAATATATATTTAGTATATTATATGTTATAAGAATAAGATACGAAATATATACAATAGTAATGTAAAGTAAACATTATTTGTCCTAGTAATGTGAACAATACTTGTTGGATTAAGTAAAAATATTTTTTAAATATTATTTCGAATATCACTCGGGTACCTATTTTATACATTATTGAATTGCTAAATACTCATCCAATTAGACTATTGGAATAATTTAATTGGCAAACTTATTTTGCCAAAAATAATGATTATTTGACTTTTTTAAATCTAAAATTACATTATTATAACAATAAATAAATTATATTTTTTTAATATTTTAGAACTAAATAGATTATATTTTAAACATTTATATATTTTATAAAAATGTATAAACCTTAAATTAATATCACAAATACATGTGTATTTAAATATTTACGTGTACTTAAAAATACAGTTTTACAATTGAAATTTTAGTGTTACAAATCAATACACCTTTATAAAAATTACACAAATTAAACGTTTAAAAGGAACCACTAATTAAAACATTCAAAATAGCATATTTGTATTCAGTATAATCGATTTTGTATTATTAGTTTTAATTGTTCAGTTTCTTAAAGTAAAATAATTAACTACAAGATTAGGCTTCAGGAAGTCCTTATCAATTACTTTTGTATTTTATAATTTGTTGCAATAAATAATTTGTTCATACTAATTACAAATTAAAATAAATGTATGGTTTTTTTATAGAAATTGGAGACATATTGTATTTCCTTCAACCCATAAACCAATAGGAAATGGATTCATATGGCCAACTAAAAATGATATATTTGAAGTGTTTTATTATTACAAACAGTTAAATATGTAATGTAAGTGTTCAATATATTTATGAAAATAATTATTTGTATCATGAAGTAATATTATAATAATTAGTAATATAAATCCTGTCAATACTTTTTTTCATAAATTAATCAGTTATTGATTTATACTGGTTGAGAGGACTGATAGCTAGACATTCAAAAAACATTTTTGATACACGTTTATTTTTTTTGAATTTCCTGTTAAACTATAATACCGGGTTTGAGTTTCATCAGCCCCTAGTTAGTAATATAAAATAATTAATTTATGAAAAAAGTATAGACAGGTTTTTCTAAAAGTGGGTACTTTGTTTTCCTTTTATCATCTTTCTGCATTTGTGCAAAGTAATGTTGTATTATTAACTATAAGCAAAAATAAACTAAAGTGCACATTTAAACTATATTTTTTAGCCGAGCTTAGTCAAGTAAAGTCGTTATCAAGTGCTTTTAAAAAATTGTCCATGTGTTAGTAGGATTACATTAAAAAAAATTCATTATGTAAAGATATTATATGAACTATAATACATGTGAAATAAATTATGTAAAATTAATTTTTTTCATAATTGTCAATATTATGATACCCCATACTCATCATTTGTACATCACAACTTGTGTTTCTTAATGGGCATTTCTTTTTTTGAACAAAAACTTTTATCTTTTTAACCAATAACATAACAATTTTTTTTTTGGATTTAAATTATTTTATATTATTTATACTTCTATATACACTGTGGTGTTACTTTATTTTGAATAGGAAAAAGTGAGACGATTAAAAATGGTATGTCAATCTTTATCTTCTATTTAGAAAAATATCTGTTTTTCAGAATTGCCCAAACAATAGTTAAATTAATAACTAAGATATTAATAATAAAGAAAATGATATACATTTATTATGTTTTTCAAATTAAGCTTTTTTTATATTTGTAATAATAAATAGTTTTGTATATAGTTTTTAGAACATTCTAAATAGTATGTAACAAAATCAAAGGAAAATACATTAAATACTTCTATAATTTTGAAACATTGCAATTGAAGGACAATATATATTAATTTTATTTATTCTTCAAGAAGATAATGTGCCTTATTGATATTTACAAAAATCTTAAAAAATATAAAATTATAAGTTATTTCAAATATGAATGTATCATAATATACAAGCTATCTTATTTTTAGGGCCAAACAATTTGTTCTATCCAAGGTAAAAATGCTGAAACTTTAGTGTATACACCTGGTGAATTTTCTGTTGCACAAAATTTTCCAAATGATGTTATCCCAATTAAGTTGAAAACGCATGCATTTTTCTCTGATCTTACTACGAGCGGTCCACCAGAATCACCCTAAATAGTAAGTAATTAATCATTAAACATATTTATTCTATTTAAATTCTATTTGCTTTTGATAATTTAATATATAATTAAACAAACCAAACAAGTATCATGTCCTCCTGCCAAATCTCCAGCACACAACATAGAATCTATTATACCTCTACTTAGTGTTCTTGTTTTGCTTTCTGCTTCATATAATTTGTTACATTGCCGATTATCTATTAGGTCTAAGTCTACTTTTAATAAATGATCACTAGAACGTTCACCTAAATTAAATAAACTATTATTTTATATCATTTTTAAAATATAAATTGATAATATATATATTGAGTATTTAATGTCTTAAATTACCATATTCAATACTTCCCCATCCAGTGGCAGTAACTTTATGAGAATAATCGATATTGTCATTATTGTTAAGACAAGCTGGTCGAATATGGTCATTAAACTTAACTGCGTTATCCAAACGTATTAATGCAATGTCATTATATTTAGATGTTTTATTATAATCAGGATGGATAATGATTTCATCCACCAACAATTCTACTGGATGAGCTCCATCATTTTCATTTTGTAAATTCAGATCTCCCAATCTTACTCGTACTGGAGTTCCTCTGTCAAACATTATTTATTATTTAACATATGTTTTGAAGTATATATAAATATATATTATAGGAAAAGTAAAGTTATGCAACTAGAAATTCAATATTTTTAATAGTTTGTATTGTTTTGATGTCAATACTAGTTTAAAGTTTTAAATTAAAGAAGTTATCAACTTACAGTGTGCTATGCGTACAATGAGCAGCTGTTAATACAAATTGTTCACTAATTAATGTACCACCACAATTCCATGGATTTCCAAAACTTGTACGGAAACCTACTGCCACCTATAAATTATATAATCGTAATTCAATGTTTAACTTGTTTTCTATCAGCTATATTATACCATGTGTGGGAATTCTCCTAGTTCAGATTTAGCTCCACCAACAATTAATCCAACGCCTTTTGAATCACATTTTTCTATTGATACTGGTTTCGATGATGTGTCAATTACAAGAGGCAATACAGAAACAGTTGTTCTTAGTGTTTTGGAATATTCTTCACATTCTATGATAAAATTTAATATTTAATGCTTATCATTCTGTTTCCTAGCATAATTTTAATTTTACTTTTTTCACTGATGCGTTTTCTATCTCCATTTAAGCTATTTTGATATCCATTATATTTTTTGGTGGTAGTTGTAAATTTTGTGTCAAGTACATCATCAGGAAACAATATACTGCTACTAGTTTTTTGGTAATTAGGATTTTGATTAGGCCTCTTATTTCCTTCATAACCACTATGATTGATTTGACTGTTTGGAAGTGGTGAATTGTTTTCATTATTCCCTGAACTATAAATATTCTGTGGTTTTTTAGGGGTTGTGTAATAATTTGGCCTGTTATTTTGAGTTGTTTGGTATGCTCCTTGGTATGGTCGATTATCATATTGATTATAATTTGGTCTTTGAGATACAGAACTCTGATATTTATTATTATTTTGACTTGCAGGTCTCTGTGTTTCATAATTAGGATAATTGTAATAATTTTGAGGTATGTTTGTGGTTTGGTCTTTGCTAAACATATTATCATTGTTTGAATTTGGTTTATTATTACTACTATAAAAGCCATATTCAATTGTGGGTCTAATAGATGTAGTTCTATTTTTATTAGGTCTTATAATTACATCTTGTTCATAATTTTGATAAGGTCTATCTTCAACAAACTCCATTGTATTTAAACTTTGATGTAAGACATTACCTATAAAATTTGGATTTTTTTGTTTTTGATAATCAAAAAAATTTATATTTGTGATTGGAATTTGTTGTAATATGGGTGCATGAAAGAAGTCAGGATTTATAGGATTAAAGTTTAATGTGGGTTGTATTGATCGATCCTCTTTTTGATCATTATTTGGAGCAAAATATTTGTTTCTTAAAACATTTTTAGCACAGCAAATAATAGTTTGTTCAGAATTACATATAGCTCCTAAATCAGTATCTCTAAGACATTTGCTTTTATATTGACAAAATCCGACAATACCATTTTTGTTTGTACATTCATCACCAAGTTCTGTAAATAATAAATTATATAGATCACTGTATTAGAATAATATATAGGTATAGTATGACATTTTCAATTAAAACATAAAGGACAGAATATAAAAATAAATTTATCACACTCATAATGTAATTAAGAAAGGCAATTAAAAATGTTACTAAAAAATTAATTTTAATATAAATTCATTATTTTTTATCATACAAAATGTAAAAGGAAAATAATTCATTATTAACTATAAATAGTTATGTGTAATTTGTTCCAAAAGTCCCATAATACGGTAGTATTACCCTTAGTATCTCTGTGGAAAATCAACATATTTAAATGCGGTTTTTTACAAAAATAATTAATAAGTATGACAATTCTGATTGAATGGCATAAAATTTAATTTTTTTTTTAAATATTATCAAAAACATTTTTTTATGCAACTAAATTTTCTAAATTTTCAAGATAGCCATTTTGTTAATCATATTTTTTAAAATAGTTAAAAAAATAGTATTAAAATTGAATAAAAATCAACCAAGTTATAACCGTATTCTTTTTGAATTTTTAAGAATAATAGTTATGTTACCTAGCTAAATACAAATTTCATTATTTAATCAATCTCGATTGGAACACAGATTTTTTTTATAATAATCTGTAAATATCTAATTATTAGTGAAGTTTTTAACTAAGATTAAAAAATTTCAATTTTTGGTAATCGGCATTTTGTATTCAATTTATAATAATTCAAAAAAAAAATTAATTGTTTCACATTTCAATAATAAAATAATCTATTTCAACCAGACAATACGTATACATACCTAATTAAAGTTTTGATTTGAATAGAAATAACAATAACTGTGTTTTATCGTTCACTGAACAGCAAAACTGGTCATCTATTTTTAAGTATTTTAATGATCGTGAAGTGAACCTAAAATTACGAAATGGGAATTAAAACTTTAATTAGGTATGTATCAGGTTATCCAAGAGGGACATACTAAAATCCAATACTAAAATATACATTAAAAAAAAGTTTATTCTTTGCAAACTATAAAATAAATGCTTAAAAAAATCTATATTTAAATCAAAATATCAATTAAATTTTTATTTAAATAATAAAACATTTTCAAAATCATATTTAAATCCAGGGAGAAGCAAATACCATGAGTTACCCTCCTCCGGTTACCTATGCTATTACCAGATGACAAATAGGCATTATTAAATTGTTATACATTATATATTCAAATATTTTATCGACAAAATAAAATAAAGTTTGATATTTTTCATTTCAAATGTTTTGTACAATTATAAATATAATCAAAATTTAATTTGTTGTCATAATTGGCCATCAAAATAAGTCCCCCTCCTCCGAAAAAAAAACCTAGCTACATCACTAACATCATCTCTAAGCAGTAAACCCTTTTCAAGATTTGACATGATTTTAGAATTTGAATAAAAAAAATACATTTTTTATGTTTATAATATTTAATAAAAAAGATAAGGTAGAGTACCTTAATCCATGGCTTGTAAAAAATAAATATCCTTGTACTAATTTTAATTATATAAATAAACACCATTTAATTTTTTTAAAACAGTAATGTAATACAAATATCACAAAATTGACAAATTGAATATTACTAATTATGTGTGAAGTGCGTATATCATTTACTGATAGAATAGCGTGGCCTTATTAGTAGTTAGTACTATTAGTACTATTAGTACTAATGGTTATTGATTAATATTGTCTAAGGTTTTAACGATGTATAATATATTATTGTGGAGGGCATTTTCGGGGAAATAGGGCCAACTCACTGATAAGTAAAAAGACTTCTGAAGTTTGGTGTTACCTAGGACACAGAGGCAAATTAAGTCTAACAAGTGTAGAGCATATCAATGTTACCTCCAATTAATTTCTGGGTAAATTTAACACAATGTCTGATAGAGACTTTTAGATTATGGTTCCAAACCAATTATTTATTATGACTTTATGAGGTATGATAAAAATTAAAGCCAAATGTAACGTATGTATACTGTATACGTCATTTAATAAATACATATTATAATGGTTTTTAGGAAAAAAAATATAAAATCCATTATCTATATATATATGTATATTAAACGCAATTAGCATATAAATGGACTTGTTGTTCTATAAACTAGAATAATTATAACTACTGGAATGCTGTTAATGGCCGCGTATGCATATATAATAAGTAAATTTATTTGTATAAACATAAAGATTATTATATTATGGTGACACTATAGTTGCTTAAATATACTATATACGTATCTTAAATTAACACTTAATAATAAAGATAAATGAACGACTAAATACTGACTGATCTCTCTAGATAATGTATGATTAATTATGTTTTCTCAAAATATTTAATTTTTTGGATGTTCATAAAAATTAAATTTTATATTTATTGTTTATTAGTTATTGGAACAGTAAAAAAGTTAAAATGTATTCTGAAACATTTCAGGTATTACTATTTTATTTACGTGTACCTAATTTGAACGCATATTTTATTTTATATAACTAATGTTCCCAGTACTTTTGGAGAGCACATTTAAAGTAACCACCATCTTTTGATTAGACCAAATCTTTAATTATTTTTAGGTTCCGAGATCTGGTGAAAATATTTCTTTGAATGCGATGGTCGGTGTTTTAAAATTAAAAATAATAATATGCTTATGTATTATATTGCAAAACAGTATTATATCGAGACGAACGAAGTGAGACAATGTTTTTGTATTTCAAGTGTTTTTTCAGATAAAAGCAATTAGACTAATTAGATAGGACTGATAGGAGTAGTTTGATATATATAGTTTATTAGTTTAAAAAAATTGTATTCGATGAAAAAAGCTTTAAAAGTTTTAAAAGTTATTTTTATCTCAAGTTAAAATATTTATTGATAAACGACTGTTAGTCTGTTGAAATAATTTATTATTTTAGTAAATTTATCATTAAACTCTCACTAACAAATAGATAATATATAAGCTTATTTCCTGTGTGTATGAAACTAAGTATCGAAAATTCTCAACTATTATTGTTTCCTAAATATATAATTTACATGTTACAGGAAATCGTGAAACAGATTTTATTTTATTCATTAAATTTTTTTTCTCCAATTACTACAAATTTTTTTCTTAACAAATTATAACATGATACCTTCTAAACATTATCGTTCATATTTTTTACTATAATTATTAATTTTTAATAATGTACATATAGGTATTTTGATTATTTATTTTTATATTTTATATAAATACAAACCCTAGTTCAAAGTACAATATTAACATTATCTAAATTTAAAACAAAATATTTAACAAGGTTATAATAGCTATTCATATCATTGAATACGGATAATATGACTGGTATGAAACATTTAGGAATATTATAATTTAAATCACACCGGGAAAGTGAATCTAATGAATCAATAATTCCAGTTTGAATTCGTTATAATTGGTTGAAATCCTACTATATGTTTAGTATATTTATGTTCCACATGTAGACGTTGTACTTGGAAAATTACCATCTTTGGAAGATATTATTGATTATTTATAATATTAAAGCGAAAACTACAAAATTGAAAAATTTATTTAAGCTATAAGTCTTTCTCGTATATATGTACTAACTATATACCTATGTTTTTATATATAATGACGGTTTGATTTTTGACTGCTTGAGTATATGTACAATTTTTAATGCAGTACAAATATTTTGGGGTAGGTGCTTCATTAGATTTTCTAACCGAGATGCATACAATTAATTCAATAAAGTAACCAATTATAATCGTGGTTTAAATTTATTAAGTAATCTATTCATGGTTACTTTATACTTATATATTTTATCACAAATTTCGCTTATGGAAGGGTGAGTGTCGATGTAGCTTGCAAAATTAAATGACTAGGTTAGGTATAATGGGCAGATTAATAATAATTAATAATAAGCTATAATATTTTTCGTATCACCTATGTGGCTCTGTATATGCACATAGCATGTTGCATGTATGTAGGTATATAATAAAAACTAACATGTGTCCATACCCAATAATATAGTAGTAATATAATATAATAATAATTCATAGATATCATTGATTTAGAACATAAAATTCGATAAATGTCTTAGAAATTATAAGTTCATTTTTTGTTTAAAGTTTTAACATAATTTTGAAATTAAAAAATATTCTCCACACGACGTACCTTGCTCGAGTGCATGACAATAATTCACAAAAACCAAAGCACCGATTGCTTTCCAGATATGTATACAACGCATATTATTATTTTCGTTACTCGTACAAGAACAATGATAACATATAATTATATTTATTGATATGTGTGTAGTATAATATTTAATATACAGCACTTTGACACTACTAGTATGCTGACTTAAATAACGTGACTAACGACCATTTGCAATAAATTGATAGCAAATAAACAAAATGAACAGAAATCCATTCTGGTTTCCCCCCTTAAACTATATCATACATTTTATGTGCAGATATATAATTATATTTGTTGCCCTACCACTTGTTCATAAATGAGGATAGCGTGCATTAAGGCCTGTTATAGGAAATGAATTATCGTATTTTTGGAAAAACCTTGAATAATAATCATTATAAGTCATAACATATATAATATCCGTTTTTAGAAAAAGTAGATTTGAATACAACATTATATATACTATGCTGTATTTACTTATTTTACATTTATGTTTATTTTTTTCAGTTAAAAATTAAATATATATTATTATCTTATAAAGTGCTAAAAGAAGAAAAATATCGTCTTGAATGGCGTAAATAACATATTTTTATAAATTGTAATACTACTTACATCTTTAAGTGAGTACAACAGGTATAATGCAATTTTTTCTACTTAAAAAACATGTTAACTCACCTCTGACATACAATATTGGCAGTGGATTTCTAGAGTGATCGTTGAAATAAACATTTTCACAAAAATTAACTCAAGAACTTGTATAAAATATAACATACCTATATTGTCGAAAAATATTTTAATCTCAGTGTATCCTAGAAATTAAAATAGCTATTAAATAAAAATACCATAATTTCTATATATGTAATAGGGCATAAGTAAAGTTGTTGAATTTATATTTATAAAAATACTTCATAATTACACAAAATAAAATAGGTATACAAAATTTCAAACATATAATTAAAAAACGTTTGACTTATTTATGATTAAATTTATAAAAATAATAATGAATCATCACAATAATAAAATAAAACGATATCTCTGCCAAAACTATTTAAACTAACATTTGACACCAAAACAGTTGCTCCAAAGTTTCCAAGTTCTTATAATGATTACGAAAGATGAAACTTTTTAGGTACGGGTACCTTCTTTCTACTATTGTTCAACTCAAAAATGTATTCACTAAAATATCATTGTTAATAACCAGTTTGAATTTTGTTGGTGTTTACTTTTTTTTCTATCAGTCTAATATGAAGCTATGACGCTATGTCAAGCTATAAATTCGATTATAGTTAATTTTACTTAGAATAAAATATTATGATGAATAGGTATACTATGATTTTTTGCTATTACTTGTTATTTTGTTAGTTATTGTTATGCTTCTTAAAAAGTTTTTATTTACTGCTACATTTCTTTTTTGGCTTATTTTTATATATATCGTTTATTCTAAATTAACTCATACATATTTAAATATTTGAAAGGTCAATATTTATTTTTATATTGTATACACTATAATACTGTATATATACTAACCTTACCTATAGGTTGTTTATATAATTTGTTTTAGCATTCAAAGTTACTTTTATACGAAATTCATAAGAAGTTGCAAATTATTTTGTAGTACATAGTACACGTCTATAAAAATTATAAAATGTTCATACCAATTTTATTTTTATCATTTAATGTAGTGGTTTTCAACCGGTGGATCGCGACCAGTTTTTGGGTCGCATAAGCTTTAAAATTGGGTCGCTTTAAGACTTCTTTAAAAAAAAAAAATTAAGTTAATGGATGAAATAAATGTCAAATAAATGAAAATACAGTTTATATAATATAATATTATAATTTTTATTTATTCAGTTATAATGATACTACTATAAAGCATTAAGCAATTTTTGTTTTTTGTTTTTCTACAAAGCTTACGTAGGTCACGAAAAATGAAGCCCTAAAAAATTAGGTCGTGAGTCCAAAAAGGTTGAAGACCACTAGTCTAATGGTTTTACTATCTAAATTTGGAAATTTTGATATAATATTCACCATAAATTTATTTTTTAGAAATTAAAATAAAAAATAGAATGTACCACTATATAATTGTTTATGAGCAATTGAAATTTATATTTTGACAATATAGGTTATTCAAACGAAAAATACCATTATTTATAAATTATTTTTGTACTTTGGTTTACTTTAATTATCATTTGCTTTAAATTTCAATTTTCAAATTTTTTTAGTTATTTTTAGTTTTGATAACAATTCAAAAAGCTTAAAAATGTATTAAAAACATTTTTATTAATTGATTGTACAGCAATTTAATAACAATTATACATTGACAGTATTTTTCTTATACGAATTTTAAGTTCAAATTTTGACATACATTTTTTAAATCATGGTAATATGTTGTAATTAATAAAATTTTCAATTTTTATAAGTAACGTTCAAAATTTCTATAAAAAATAAGATTCTTCATAAATATTTCATAGTAAAACCAAAAATATAAAAAATATTTAAGCAAAATAATTTTATGAATTTTTGAAGTTTATATGTTTATATTTAATCGAATAATATCGATATTAGTTATTCTGTAATAATTAAAAAATATTATTCGTTGGAATTTTTAAATTTTACTACTTAAATTGTTATATTTACCATATTTTGCTGTTTACAATCAATGATATACTACTACATATTTTACTATGATGTTTATACTACAATTTCCATACATAATACATTTACCTAGAGTCGAGCCGCGATAACTCGAAAAACTTGGCAATTCGAATTTTTTTTATTCCCCTAAAAATATAAATTATTTATAAATTAATATAAATTTAAGTTAGATATCTCGAATAATACATATCTTGAAGTGAATTTTTATCTCCCTTCAGTTTCAAGTTATTGCGACTCGACTGTGTATATATTTAGTGTGGCGATATATATTCAAATTTTTTTTTAATATTCGAATAGTCGGAATGTGATATAAAAATAATAAAAATTACAAAATCAGAATATTCGAATATTTTTAGTATTCAGATTTCTGTACTTTCGATGTTTTTCATGTGTTCATAATACACTGCAATTATTCTATTAAGTACTTCACGAGGTTATTTTGATCTAGTTTAAAATAGGTAAATAGGTATATTAATGATTAAAACACTTATTTGTAAAAAATTTTTGTTAATATTAAATATTTTGATAAAAAAAAACAACATAAAAAATATTATATATAATTAGCTATAAAAATAAATATTTTGGCCATCGTATTTTTATTAATTTGGTAATTGGTATTACTGCAACAATTCTTGAATACATTGTATTATTCTTTTATTTTAAATGAATTTAAAACGTTATCCATTCTTTTTATTATATTGACTAATGGCATCATACGTTGATTATCGTGTTCCTTTGCTTTTAATTTATTTAAATATTCATATTCTGCTGTCTGGTGATGAATGTGTTCAAATACTTTTTGTTTATGTTCTATTGGAACCAAAAATCTCAAACCTATGTCCATTTCATTTTCTCTGTAATATATTTATTATGTTATACTATTATATAGTATTATATTTAGATTTTCTCTTAATTATGTATAAAACAACCGATAACTTACTTTTTATATTGAGCAACATAAATGGGTGAATTTTTGTTTGGAGTATATACTCCAAATACTATCATATGATCATGTGGATGGTAATCTACTGCACTACTAGTGGCTGCTGTTAAATCTTGACGATTCGTATAAAATGCCAATTGTTTAGCAGTATATGCTTCCCAAACATTAACTAGTCCGTCTTCACCACAGCCAAACACAAGATTACCACAAGGACTTAATACACATCCTGTTTGTACTTTGTTATTTACGCCGCCCTATTAAAGTTACCATTTTTATTTCTCAAAACCAACGTGAACCAAATTATGCATAAACTTAAATACTTACCCTAAACCACTGTATAATTGCTGTTGTATGTAAATCCATCATTCGTAAAATACTATCTCTGGTTTGAATTAGAAGTCGTTTACCGGCTGGGTGTAAAATTATATTACTTATTATGACTTGTCGTATTTCTGGTACTGATATAATTCTTTTTAGTTCAAGTCTAAAATTACATTTATGTATTATATAATATATATTTTTAATTATCAAGCACGTGTAAATTTTTGATGAAGGCCAAAAATAAAAAATGTCAAATTAATCTATACATTGTTTTAAAAATTGTTTTTTGAAAACATTTCGTGGGAGGTGTATCCCCATCCCTATGTAAGTTATACATTGTTGTATAGTCTACACGCAATTTTAATTATCTAATTTAATCAAATTTATTAATACTTAATATTGATTTAAATGTTGATATAAGTTTATGACCTACCTACTATTTTCAAGCGTCCATTCGATAATTAACCCATGGCTATCGGCCGAAAGTACTATAGTTTCCAATAGAGTAATACTTGATATGAAACCTTTGTGAAATTCCATTTCTTGGCACAATGTCCATTTATTATGGGTGGAAATCCATAATCGCAATATATTATCGTAACATCCAGTTATTATAACTGCGTTATTATATTCAGCACAATATACATATGATGGATGCGGAAGAATCTAAAAAAAATATATATTTTTCTAGCACTTAGTAATATTTATATAATTATTCATACTTGGAAGTCTGTTTGGTTGTAATTCTTTAGTGTCCAAACACAAGCAGTGTAATCGGAAGAAGTTGTTAATAAATTATTATTGTCATTGCTCCACCTTAATGTATATACTAAACCTGTCAAAATATAAAAAATGATCGTAAATCGTACAGAATTATACAGATATAATGTATTATATAGTGTGATTCTTTTATCGCAGATCTGGTAATATACTAGTACCTATCCTAGAAAATTCAAGAAATTATTAATTTGTTCTTTAATGTTTAAATTCTTTAATATTATTAGCTACTTTTTATATTTTTCTATGATTATTATTTATTAAGCAATAGGAGGCATTAACATTAATTGTTAATTGTTTTTGAAATACCTACCTATATACATTTTTTTTTTAAATATTGATTAATTAATTAATTGCATTATTTAGGTGTTGCACAGTTCGTGATAAAAGAATCACTGTATTGATAGGTAATTATTAAAATTTAAGTTTCAAAGTTAAATTAATTTTACAATTACAATATTTTATTAACTTTTTTGATAAGACGATTTTCTAATCACTGATATTTAATATAATATTGAAAAAATATAACTATATTACAGAGCTAAAATTATTATACTCGTAATATATAAACATAATATTTTTTTATCATCTAACTAAGAGTAAGTTAAGTAAAAAATATTCATTTTTTGATGATTCAAAATCTTAGATTTTACGCAGTATTTTATTTATAGACTAACATTATATTAGATAGGATTGACATTTTTTTCAATTTATACCGATGATTGATTTCAAGTATTGTTTGACGTTTGAACGATGTACATGTATCATGTAATATCGACATATCGACATATCGTACAATTGAAAATTTGTATTTCATATCCGCGTTTAGTCATCGGTATAACGGTATTCTGATAGACTATAATAATTGATATTAAATATCAGTACCGGTTTTGATACCGTCATACCATCAACCCTATTAAATTATGTATGTAATTTGTAACATTATTTATATAAAATATTCTTGTTATAAATTAATTTGAATTTAAAAAAAATCATCGTAGGTACCTGTATAATTTGATAAATCTAAAACCAATTTCAAGAAGTACGTCATACATATTATATTATATAATCATTTAATTGGGTATTTAAGTTTAGGTCATTAAATCCAATATTACTATAACTAGTATAAATTATTTATTTTGTATACATTTATAATTTATACTAATAAATATCTGTATCCTAATAAAAAAAAAATACAATTTTTAAGTGGAAATAATACTGTCTTTAGGCATGCAGTTGTAGTATCGGTGGAATTTATATGTTAATATGTTTTAAATTGACTACCTTTAATTTGGTGGAATTTACAATTGCCCATTTACTTAAGCGAATAAGAATCATAAATCATAATAATACAATTTTAAAAAGGATTAAAAGAACATTTTTATTTGACAAGTATATTATATGACGTATAAACATTAAGTTAAAATGCCCATATAAAGTGCTACTATAACATACCTTGATGGCCAATTAACTTCTTAAGCAATTTATATCCGGGTACTGAATAGATATTTATATTTTTTCCTGTAGCAACTGCTAGTTTTAAACCATCGTAACTAAATTTTAAATACATGCATCCTTCTAAATTTGGTTGAAGTTTCGCTATTTCAGAATTTGGTATTTTACATTTTTGACCAGGAAAACGTTTCCACTTAATATTGTATTCCTATTAAAACAATTAATATTATTAATTATTCCTCAAAAAATGAAGCATACAATTTTAATGAATTTATACTTGAAACATTTCTTGACTTGAATTTATTAAGTCAGAATTAAGATCATTTTGTGAACTAGATTTAATAGAAATGAATTCTTGTTGATTGTGTTCTAATACCTCGTCAGCTACACTAGAGTGTTTTACTTTATTCAAACTAATATAAAGTGTGCTTGGATATTTTTTTAGTATTCCTTTTTTAAACCAATACATTACCTAAATATATACATATTGACTTATTTCACAAGTTAACTTACAAATTATACTATAGTTTATAGTTTATATTTTATGGATATCTACTGTTGGATGGTTTTTGTGAAAAGACTTTGGCTTTGGCCCAGGTTTATATAATTGTAGTCTTATTTGTTTTCCTATATTTGTTATTCCATTTGTTCCAATTGGTCGTATAAATGCCCAAGCTATTCTATGCCAATTATTCATTGATACTAGAGGTCGAATACTTCCAATAAAATCTACAATCTCAAATAATATTACTGTATTCTCTGATATGATATGTTTAAATTGTTCAGTATAAACCACTTTTTCATCCCAGTTTGGTATTATTGTTCTAGACATACATTTTAAGTTTATTATTAATGCATCTAAATTAAAATATTAATAATTAAATATTACTTGTGAAATTTGAAATCAAATTCTTTTGTTAAAATTGGATTAATGTAAGTTTTTTCTTGATTTGTTACATTTGCATCGTTTGTTCTTAAACATTCCCATGTAGTTGTATCGATAATATAAATTATAACACTTGGATGTCTTATTCTTGTATCCACTTTTAATACATCTGTTTGATGAATATAAATTTCTAATTTAATGTTTTCATTTTCATTTTCACCTAAATATTTATTTAAAAAATGTATTATTATAAAATTGTTATAAAATAACGTCAAAAAATAATACTTCTTGTGTCTTTATTATAAATGCTTAAACAAGCAACATTACTTAATGCAGCTGAAAGCTCAATGTCATTTTTTTCTTTCATTTTAACTCTAATCAAATATATATTATATTAGAAATTATACTATTAAAAACTTCAAACTATGTGGTATTTAGTTATAATCAATCATTATTATTAATTTATATTTTTTATGTGTGGATTTAAGTTAAATATTTTTAAATTAATTATTTAAAACTAAATATCACTTAAAAATAATGAAATCAAAAATTGATTGATTTTATATTATACTTTGATGACACTATTCTGCTTGAATTATCAGTGATTTCACTGTCACTTAATTCAATGGACACACTTTCTGGTGTTACTGATCGACTGTCTTTTAAACTACTCTTGTGTGATATTGGACTATTAGCAGATAAACTTCTTACACTAGATCCATTAGTACTTGATATTGAACGTGGACGAGGTACAGGTATTGGCATAGGCACCCCACTGTTATCTGTTTTTTCAAAGTTGTTTGATAAATAAATTAAATTAAAATTATATTTTACACTTCATTTACATATAATAATAGTATTACAGAAATTACTTTTATGGTTTTGCCAACCTTGTGACAACGGTGATGAATTGTGGCTAACTGATGACAATTCTGAGCCATTTCTGTATAAAATTACCCAATTTTCTTTTTTAATTAAATAATAAACATATTCTAAAAGCCAATATCTTATTAGTTATCAAATATTATAACTATAATATAATTACTCAAGAAATAAATCAATGACTTATAATAATAATGTTGTTTGTCATTATTTTAAGTTAAATTATAGATACATACAGTGCAACATTAATATAGGCATTCTAGTCTGCAACTTTTGAGGAGCGGAAATATGTTAATTACTTATTATCCAAAAAATAAAATATAATTATTTCTAATTATAAATAATTTGTTTTTCTTATTAGTTTAATCACTATTATATTTAACTGATTTAGAAACAGAAAAAAATATATTTGAGATCATCATTAATTTATGAAAACATGTCAAATTTATTGATATTATATATTCCACTTTTATAAAGTATAGTAATAATATTAAAACTTACTTAAATTTACCACTATTAAATCAAGGAAAAGATATTTAAATATAGCATAATTAAATTTCTTTTTGAAGTGACCATAAGATTAATATTATAAACAACTTATAGTATTATAAATAAATAATTATTGTTATTTAATTTATTAAAGTTAACTTGTGTTATATTTTGATTTCAAATGTTTTGAAAAACTGTTTATAATAAGTATATTTTTAGATATTAACATACTTAAAATACTCTACTGTTTATACTGTATGTACTATAGGTGTATGTATATTTTTTTTTTGCTCGTTAATGACATGAACCATTAATCCAACTCTGAATATATAAATCTAAATTATAATAGCCAATGCCCAATGGGTATAATTCTATTTACTTGTATAAAAAATGTTTGTATAATTTTTACGATTTATTAATAAAATTGCTTATAAAAATAAAATAGGAACCTCTCACTACTACTGGAACTAGATCCTATAGACCGTGTATCATTGATACTTAATAATTTCTTTTTTCTTGGTTTAATTTCTGGTGGCTTCTGAAAAATAAATAATTTTAATTTTAAGAAAAAAAAAGTTATATTTACATAAAATTAACTATCATTAGTATATTATTCTAATTTCTGACTATTGTAATATTACATATTTATAACTTGTCTGATATCCTAAAGCAGTGGAAAATCAAAGTAGACTTTTTTGATATGATTGTCAAAAGACAACCAAAATGGATGTATAGGTGAGTAGGTGGGTATTAGGCAATGAATTTAGTTCAAAAAATGTTTTTAGTAATAATATTTATACTATTATTATTAAGTAAAAAAAAAAATGTAGATAAAAAGCTTTGAGTGCATGGGTGGTCAAACAATGGTCTGTCTCAGGTCCTAGAGATACCCTATGAATTTCATTAAAACAGAAACACAATCGACAGTTAACAGGAACTGTATACATTTTGTTTTTACATTATTATTTTCTATTTTTATTATACAAAATATATTTATCAGCTTAAGTTAAATGATCCATAGACCTTCTTAATGATTAAATTTATCTTTCCTAAATAAATAAATAAATAAATCCTAAAACAAAAACTAAATTAATATAAGTAATGTCAATCAACAACCCTTTAAATTAAACTGTTGTATCGTAAAATACATGTTTCTTTTTTTTGTACTTAAAAACTTTAATTATATTGTATTTAGTGTAGGTAAACAGATTGTAAATATTCTTCAGTAAAAAATTAATAAACTAAACTTATTTAAGCCAAAATGTATCAGAAATTAAATCTAATATATTAAAATATTATTATAATAGTACTACATATGAATTACTATATTTTATTGAATTTCTGTATCAACATTTCAAAATTTTTTTTTTTACATATAAATATATGGTGATCTGATATAAAAATTTAAAGAAAAGTACATTTTAATACTTTGTTCCTCTATCATAAAAAAATCACTCTATTGAGATAATTGGCCTATGTGTATTTTATTCTATTTATTTAGTCTATAAATCATCTATATAGTTTTTTTATCTAATAATTACTCTTTTATTTTTATTATCAACTAAAAAACATATTATTTTAAGTTATAATCTCATTACTAAGATAATTTATTAGATATATTTCTTTACGATGAAAATACTCTGAAACTTAATAAATTAAAAATATGAGAAATATTTTAATGTATGATTATTAAAAATAATTAAAATTAAAATTTTATGATTTAAAAATATTGTAAAAAAATTTAAAACTACATTGTTTGTTAACTGTTAGTCTGTGCCTTGTTATATTCTGTAATGTAATTGTAACATTGAAAATAAATTAAAATAACCATGCTACCACAACCATATAATATTCATTTATTAATAGCTAATAACAATTTCTTTGCTATTACTTAATTATATTATGTTGATTGATGCAGGCATTATGTTATATTTAACTATGGTACATACTAAAATGACAAAATATTATCTTATTTTAATACACATTAGATCAAACCATAAAATATTAATGAATGGTCAAATTAAAAAAAATATATAAACAGGTAATATTGTATTAGTCCACAACATTTTCAAAAAATGAGTATAATTCCATGTACTTCATATTATTCTTAATGACATTAGGACAATACATAAAAAATTACTGTTCTATGAAAAAGAGTTTATCTAATCACCATATGTATATATTTACATATATCCAAAACTCCATTTTATGGTAAATATAATAATTAATAATATTGTAATAGGTAATAGACGTTATACTTAATTATCGTAATTGTTAAAGAAAACAATTTTAATAAATTTAAACTTACTTCAATTAAATTTTCTCTAGAATCTGATATAGGGCCATATAAATTATTATGAAATTCAGTAAGTTCAATCATTGGATCTTTATCCATTGCTTATTATACCTGTGTTGAAGAAAGATATTTAATTTGTAATACTTTTTAACATTAATTGTTTGTACTTTTTTCGTAGTTTTAATATTACTGTATAATAATAACAATAACTATCTACATTTAAATCATTTTATTGTATTTAATAATTGTTGGCTTATTGTTATGGTTGTGTAATGTGTAAACTGTAGAGTCATAGGATATATCACCATAGAAACGATTGATTGTTTACATTTTTATGGTAATGCATACATTTTAATAACAATACATTATAAAAATATATTTTTAGCCTATCTTTATTAAATATTTTGTCAAATAAAGACTTTTCATTATAATAAAGTAATAAATCCTTAATATATGATATAAATAGTTAATTAGATCTAACTTTTAATAAATTAGAATGGGTATAAAATAATAATTAAACTTAAAGTCTAATAAATAATAAGCAATGATTTTCATGACCATTTTATAAGACTATATAATTAAACATTAATAGTGAATATTAATAGAAGCATAAATGATATCAGATATGGATATATATTGAATATTAATTAGTAGTATTAGCAATAAGTATTAAGTATAATTTTAGTTAGATGAATTTAGATTTATATTATATTTGTAATTTATGGTAAATAAATTTTAAACACAACCATTTTTTTTGATTTTTAGTGATATCGCAACTATTACTGCGTTACCATTATTTCCCCCTAAATACTAATTATTTAAACCAATTTGAATATAAAATGTACTTCTTGATTTGATCATATTTAGTTAAAGGATTAATTAAAAGTCAAATCAAATAGTAGTATAGTATTTGCCAAAATAAAATCATTTTATTGAAATATTGACTAGATTCAAGATTATCTATATTTTTAAACTATAGACAAGAGTACAAGACATAATAATATCTATGATATCTCAGCCCAAGGTGTGTTTATCAGTAACTATGAACATATATACCACAGTCTTAGAACAAATATATCTGATAGTAACCAATATTCTCTTATCAATT
The DNA here is from genome assembly GCA_036289425.1 of Rhopalosiphum nymphaeae. Lineage (NCBI taxonomy): Eukaryota > Metazoa > Arthropoda > Insecta > Hemiptera > Aphididae > Rhopalosiphum > Rhopalosiphum nymphaeae. The sequence goes on along the minus strand of JAZAQC010000012.1, from coordinate 3,239,338 downwards.
TATCACATTTTACAATTTGAATGTATCCTCTTATATTATAAACAGATAATGAATGAAATAATGAATAAATAAATACATTTCAGAACGTGTTTTCTTAAATATTTATCTGTTTTTTAAATTTCCAACTTCTAAAATAGATAAATTTAAGTATATTTTTCTTTATTAGAACAGGAATTCATAATGTAAGAGTTATATCTTTCTATGTTAATATTTATTATTTGTGATGCATTTAAACATTAAATACATGAAAACTTTCTTAATATTATTATTGTTAGTTATATACTTTGTTTAGTTTATTAATGTTTTGATTACAGATAAATAACTATGCAGTCATTAGTAAATACACTAAAATTTTCATATTCAAAAATTAATATACAACCAGTTCGCTATCGATATTGGAAAGACCAACAAGGTGCTCGACCATTAATTCGACGATACGGTTATAATGATGATAAAATTCTCCAGTCTGGACTATTGCCACGATCGGCCGATGAAAAAAATAAATTACCAATGCCCATATATAGGCCTAAAGATGTTTGGAATGAACGCAGAGCTCTTTTTGGACAAAATGATTACATTGATATTTTAGGAGATGAATCCGTGCATCCTGTCCGAGTGCTATACAATGTACCATCGTGGTTGAGAGGTGTTACAGGCAATGAATTTCAAGTATTATTAAGGAAGAGAAAAATGTTGAAATATGGTGCATATCCAGTGGCCAGACCAACAAAGTGGAGCCTAATGCAAAAGCGAATCAAATATTTGTATACTTTCTTGAATAGAAAAACAAGAACTGGAATGGAAAAATAATAACTTAGTTTAAAAAACATAAAAAATTAGTATTTAAAATGATTTGTATTTGGCATAAAAAGAGAAAAACACAATAAATAACAAACAGTTATAAAATTATTAAAATGTGTATTATAAATTGTTATTACATCTTCTGTTAAAAATTTAACAATTTGAATTTGAATTTCTTAAAAACTTTTTATTTATAAGATGATGTAAATACCGTAGTAACCACTTATTTAGCTCTCTTTGGGACCAGTGTATTTGTGTTTAGACACAATATGAAATAAAGCATTGCAATAAAAATATTTAAATTTTATTATATACTGATAAATATTCATTATTATGCATTTATTTGATACTTTCATTTTATATAAGATTATGTTCACGCACCATGTTCTAGTGTTCAAATTTACACTACATATTATGATCTATCTCTATATTATTATTTTTATCAATAAATATTATTTTGATCTCTACTAAGATTGAATAAAAATCTGAAGGTTTGCTTTAACGTAACATTTTAATATTTTAAGCATATAAAAAAACTATTCCATGATTCCATTTATCACTATAACAAAACTTTACTTTTTAATATATATGTATTGATATACTTAACATTGTATGCATATTAGAATTCTATACAAAGAATTAAGTTTAATTTGTTGAAAAAAAAATATAAGGTTGTCTGTGAATAGTATAGTGGTAAATTTTGAGTCTTGAGCAACAAGATTGTGATGTTTTGTGTAATAAAGTAGTCTTGTATAACAGAAAGTACGATTTATTTAAATGTTCTTTCATAACAATTTCATATTATGTAAAAAAAAATATTTTCAATATCTAACTTAAATATTTTTCAATGTTATGAATTGAAGAAATAGAATTAGTCATCGCTTCATCAGAATGTATACAATGAATTAGGAAAAATGGATTAAAATATGTAGAAATGTGTGTAGAGTCTAACAAACAATTTTTTTCTTATGTTGTAGACTTGTAGTACATCATGTATACTTTTTTAAATTATTTTTATCTTGGTATTTAATGTTATAAATGTAAATAATGTACAAAATATGTATAAAAATAAAATTCTGGTTTATTTACAATACTCACTTATATATGTATATTGTAATAAATATTTCATATCTACCAAAATATTTTAGAAAACATAAAATAAAATAATTTTTTTATTTTAATGAATTTGATTATTGTACCTAGACAAAACTATTAGTAAAAGATAAAGTAAATAAACTGAAAAATGAACTTAAATAATATATCACATTATATTAATGTACTAAGGAGTATTATGAACCAAGTGGTTATGTTTTATTCTATCGTCTAATGCGTAGAAGTTAACTAGGTATTTTATTTGATTTAATAATAAAATATTTAACAATTTAACATATTGTCAACTATTCAATTTTTGCAATAATTTAAAAAGTTTATGTTGATATTTAATTTATGCATAACATATTAATATAAGGTTATGTTATATTTTTATATTTTTTTATTTGTAAGACATATCTCATGTAATATGATGTATTTGTTTCGTATAAATTTGTTCTATCATTAGATGGGTTGTTGGTTATTAAATAGAATACAAATAAATTATCATATTTCATCAACACATCATACAAATAAATATTAAATTTCACTAAAAATTTTTAAATTTAGGATACATTATAATTTTTAACTTAAAAGTTAATTTAATATTTTGATGAAAATACCATAATTATTTAGTTGTAATAGTTTTTTATTAGAAGCTAAAAAAAATTTAAGTTAAAGTAAAAATATATTAAGTACAGCACATATGTATCATGTTTAAACATACCACAATTAAGACTAATATTAATTAATTTTTTATGTAACTCAACATGTTAATAACTGTTTTTTAATTATTTTCTAAAATTGTTTTATTTTTTATACATCTATCGTATTTGTAATTTGTTAAAATTATATACTATTAATTGTAATTATATTGAAACAACATAAAATCCCTTAATTGGACCTTTAACCTTGAATATACATTTTTATATTTGACATAACTAATAAGTGACCTCTTAAGATAAATTATTTTAATATGATTATGATGTATATCTTTATTTGTGATGACTATACTTAATTAATTATTTTTACTTTACTAAATATCGCTAAATATTGATTATTTTTTAAAATTATATTGTCGACATTTGCTAACCTTTTATTAAAATTCTAGGGGTGAATACATAGCCTACAAGATCATAATTATAAGTTACCAATATAATTTCCTCTATTATCTTACTATAACATTACTTGATTATTAATTAATAATTATAATAATCTACGTACTACCTACACAGATGACAAGTATTTTTTAAAATTTATTTATGCAACGTGTATAATGTATGTTATATTTATAGTAAATAATAATTAATGTTATAAATTAAATAAATTAAGGTTTTTGCACTAGATAATATATGCTACCTATGGAATGACTATATATAAGATGTTGCTAACTTAATCCTCAAAATACCTATAATTACATTTTCAGGACACTTAATAAAGTAAAAAAATCTATATCATAAAAATGATTATAATATAATATTATAAATGTAAACTCTATTTTTTAAATATAAGCGCATCGGTCGCACTGTAATCGTGAAGTAAACAATTTTGAAGCACAGATTTCGAATTTCGATTTCTAAATTTTTTTCGTTGAGTTTCGTTATGTACCTACGCATACCGTATGTATACTCGTCGCATATTTATTTAAGTTATCACTTGTGAATATTCCCGGGGAGAATGCAATCATGAGAAACAATTTACGACGAAAACGCATGTACACGGTAGCATAGATGATAGTTGATCAACAGTGACCATTGGACCAATCGACAAACACCGGAGAACAAATTGTCAAGGTGGTGTGGTGGTCTGCCGTCATTTCATGATTCGCTTATATACGCAAAGCATTGAACTATAGAAGTACAAAATTGAAAATAATATCACACAATAATAATAATAAGTTTTCATTGGTTTAGTTGATGATACTACCACTATCATAATTCATTAGGTTTATTAGTTTATTACTGTTATTCTATTAACTACAAAATTGAATACATTTATGAAACTTTATTTAAGTTCAATAAATTCTATCAATTCTGTGTATTAAATATTAATAGAAGATTTATATCAAACTTTTACTCTTTTTAGTATTTATTAATTAATTCTCAGTACAAATAGCAAAAGTTTATTCAAGTATAAAAATTTTTAGATCTAATCTGAAATCTGAAATAATTTTAATTTATCATTTGTCTATTTAGAGAAAAAAATGCTCGACATCGATGGAAAAACTCATGAAATGTTAATAGACAATTACATTTCAAACCTTAAAATAAAGTAAGTGTTAATTATCTAAGAACTGTATTAGTTAACATTATTTAATTTTGTCAGATTCAGGTTATTAATTAATGTTTAATTTTTCATACTTATTAAATATATTTTAGGAAATGGGAAAGTAATTATGTGATAGCAGAAAAAACTATTCAGCTTTTTAGACATTTTATTGATACAATCAATTGGTCAACAACTATGTAAGTAATATTTTTAATTAATAGCAGGATTATTATTTTGTAATTCATTTTTATTTGTTTTATCTCTAATTTTAATTATTCAATTCAATAAAAGAATAAGTACAAATATCATACAATTATATATTAAAGAATATTGTTTACATTAATTAATAAAGTATAAGGATCTTTCAAAACTTGTTCACCATTATATAAATACATATATTTGTTAATATTTGCTGCTAAAATATTTATTTTTCATTTTTAGAGAATTACTAAATCAATTGAGAGAATATGGATTCCAAATCACGTCAGCATTACCACTACAATTTATTGTTGGTAATATTATTAGACGTATATTAAACATCGTTCGGGAAGAATATACTGCTGCTAGAAAAGTAATTTCTAGTTATATATTATTTATTTTAAGCAAATATCATTTTGTAACTAATAAATTTCAAATATGTATTTTATGAAAAAAAACAGAGCTCTGAAGAAGAAATTGATGTACAAGACTCATTACATAAAATAGTTACATCTGAAGATGATGTTGATGACTATAATAGCATTGTCCCTGAACTAAAATTATCAATTTTTGAACATTTAGATGAATTTCAAATAGAGATAGAATCCAGGTAAAAAAAAAGAAAAAAGTATTTAATATTTGTATACGTAGTATATTAAGTAGAAATCTTAATGTTTTTTTTTAAGTAATGAAGATATTTCTAAACAAGCACTTGAACATATTCATTCAAATGAAATTATTCTCACTGTTGGAAAATCATCTGAAGTTGAAATGTTTTTAAAAGAAGCTGCAAAAGATCGAATTTTTGAAGTATTCATAACAGAATGTTCCCCCTTAAATCATGTGAATTAATATTAAATTAAATAATTTGAATATTTTATTTTATTAACTTAGTATGTTTTTAGGGTAGACAATTAGCACTAAATCTCTCAAAACATAAAATTCAGTCGACATTAATTCCAGACTCTACAATGTTTGGCATTATGTCTAGAGTGAACAAAGTAATTATTGGGGTTGATTCTGTTATGGCCAACGGAGGTCTTAGAACATTCAATGGTTGTCATGCTGTTGCTTTAGCTGCAGCTCATTACTCTGTTCCGGTAATATTATATTTTTTTAATTTATTCATTTTTTACTGATTTGTTAAATTGGTTATTTAGGTAATAGTCTTAGCACCAATGTATAAATTGAGTTCACGCTACTTATGTTCATACAATCAGGATGCATTCAATGAATTTGTTTCACCAGCTGGTGTTCTCAATTATTCAGATTCAGTAATATCAAAAGTTGATGTTTACAATCCTACATATGATTATGTCCCTCCTGAAAATGTCACTCTATTCATTTCAAATAAGTAAATTCCAATTATAAAAATTATTGCTTTAATTACTATCAATTACATTTTTAAAATATTTTTTTATTTTTTAGTGGTGGCCATTCTCCTTCATATGTCTACAGATTGTTATCTGAAATATACCATCCGCTTGATTATGATTTATCTGTTCAAAACAAATAAAATATTACTCAATGGTATGTTATTCTGTTGTGTTTACAATTAATATTGTGTATTTAAAAAAATACATATGTGTAAAATGTAATAAACATTGTATTATACAAATTATTTAACCCATAAGTTGGCTTATACTATTTTCACAAAAATGTATAATATATTTATACTTTTGTAATGGTTTTACTAACTTATGGTCGACTAAAATAGAACCCAAATAATTTGATCAAAAATCAAATCAATTGAATTAAAATTCATATTAAATTTGAAATAAAATAATAAATAAATTTATATTTTTTTTGTGTCTTGTTTAAGATTGATATAAAATTGTATTAGTTCATATCAAATTGCAAGTTTGGAAATTTAATAAATTTGAAAAAATTTTTGGTTTATTTGTTTCCCTAAAATTATTGTCTCTAACATCAACTAAAAGTTGTAATGAATTTGAAACTATATTATTTTTTAAATGACAACCGCATACCGCATCACTATCAATGGCAACTCAACCAATAATTGTTTTCTGATTAGTGCTACCGATTGGCTACTATAGGACTTTCACGAGTTTTAACCGGTTTTTGTCCACCGCATGGTGTGTTTTTATTTGAAAAATAGTAAAATAAGTGTTCAAATATGCAGGATGAAATCATTTTTAATCAAAAATTAAATTAAACCATGGTGGTAATTTAGAAATTTGAAACCATTCTCTATTTTAAAATAAAATATCCACTCTGCACATCTTAACACCTATACAGTGGTGATGAAGCCTAAAATTTATCAAAGTAAAAAGTCAATGTTTCACAAAGATGACAGTATAATTATTCAAATATGTATCATAATTGAGCAACAAAGTCTTAATTAAATAAAAGATGTACATTATCAGCCAACATTTAGTCAGCATTTTCTTTTATGAGAAATTTTATAATTGTATAGCAAAAACTTGAAAACATGTATTTTAAATAAATCCTAAGAAGTTATTTTTGATAAAAAAAAACACAATTTTTAATGCGTATAATTTATTTTATTGTACGAATGTAAAATTAATTACATTTTTTTTTTTGTTTCCATGGTTTTAATCTTCTTTTATTGATGTTCAAAATAATGTATTTGTAAACCTGAAAAAAATAATTAAAATATATTAGAATATGTTAATAAAAAAAAATACTTTTAAATAACCAATAGGTAAAATAAAATCTGTTCTATATTGAAATATAACAGTGTAAATAATTTAAATTTATGATATTTATAATTATAAGCAATAATTATTGGACTTAGACCTACAAGTGTTTTATTAATTGAAAGTATAAGAGATCAAATATACACTATTCAACTTAAAAAACATACTCGGTGATAACAGATTTTTTTGAGCAGGGATCAGAACACTGTTACTCCTACCAAGTCAACAATCTGTAAGCCTAAAAAGTATATAGTGAATCATTTGTGTATATAAGTTGTTCACCAAATACTTTTTTCAAATTATAAGTATAAAACTGTTAAATGATAGTTTTAAAAGTAATTTTCTTTACAATGATGTTATAAATTGTAGTAAAAAATAAAATAAAACATAGATTGTGTTTGGTACTATAAGACTATATGAATTGCAAAATATGTGTATTGTATGTCCGAGTTCTGTAATAATACTGTTAGATAAATTATAATGAAACAAACCTCTATGGATCATCCAAAGTATTATTTTTTTATTGTGGTGATTGTTTAAACAAATTGGTGCATAAATTATATTGTATTTACAACTACATTAATGATTACAAGGCTTGTATCTTACGAGTCATAGGAGCTAAGTTTGTTAGGCTATAAATTTGCTAAATGTATTTAGTTTGTATATGACTGGTTTATAAGAAAAATAATTAAACAAATTAAATAACACTTACATCATCGAAGTCTTCTTGCTTCTCTTTCTGATTCGAGGAGTGTAAGTATGTCTCCTTCACGAACAGGTCCCTTCACATTTCTAATGATTTGTCGATTTTGTTCGCCGATAAACTCCACTTTAACCTGTGTACACTGACCTTGCGATCCTGTCCGACCCAAAACTTTCAAAACTCTAGATAATACTACTGGCTTATCCATTTTTTCAAATTCTGTGACCAACAAATAAACATCAGATAAAAATACAAATAAGAACCTAACGAAAAATATCTTACCTCAAATGAAAAATAAAATAGAAATATTTGAATTTGAGTTTATTTTGCTATAAACCAAATCAAATCAAAATTCAAATATTGAAAATATAGACAGATAGAATGATAACCTCAAAAGAACAGAATTTTCAGAATTGCACATTTACACGGGACTAAAAAAAAGTTAAAATGATTTGATCATTGTTAACTATTATAAGAACCCTGGTTATTGTATAAAACATAAAAAGGTTCAATTTGCATTATTCAGTGTAGCCGTTTCATGAATACTACGTTTTAGATTCTCGACGAAGTTTCAATTAATTGGGCCCGGCTTTTTGTTTTCAATCTACATTATAATTTATTCATCAAATAACACGCAAGAGAATAATAATAATTCAAAATATTATAAGAAACAATATATTATGGATTTCACAGTTATTATTGATATTTTGATAATAACAAAAAATGTATATTAAAGTTTATTATTATTAAATCATAATCGAAAAAATAATGAAATATTTATTTTTTACCATCATAGTTAAAAACTATACTGAAAATCATTGTAAACATTATCAAATATGAAATATACATAAAATAAAAATATTAATAATATATTATTTTACATACTTCACACATAGTGTTGTTCGGCGTATAGTATAGGCAAAATAGGTACATCACTACAATGATGAGTAAGTTGTCAATAATTATATATTTTTGTACATTTTAATTCACCGAGATAATGTAATTAGCACAAACCACGATTAAAGATACGCACGTCAAAGCGTTCAGCCATAGGCGTAACTTGGGAGAGAGGAGAGGGGGTTATGGAGATTAGACCCCTACATACATACCCTTACTAAGTTTTTCAACAAATTTAAGATTATTTATTAGAGAAAATTATAAAATATAAGACGTAATTCTTAAACAGGATATCCGATAGGTGCCTACCTATATGTTATGTGAACATTTAAGCTTCATGTATGAATTATATTGTAAATTTGTAATAAAATTAAAATGATTGAACTAAACGTTAATATTTTATAACGAAAACGATAAAAATATATGTATTATAACACGTCGTTAAATAAATAATTTTGAAGTTTTTATATACATCTTTTATAATAAATGTTACAATAAAATTGTAAAATGAATATGTAAGGGTGCAGGGGTGAAGCCCTTTGCGGGCCTGTTCTATGATTATAATTTTAGCCTCCCCCCTTCTAACAAGGCAAAAATACGCCTATGGTCCAGCTTACCGATGACAGACAATGGTCGCCTGAGCTCTCCGGTATCATTGACCAGTGACCGGCGGAGCTAGACGAGTTGATTAAGCGCGAATATCAGAAGAATTGCAACAAAAACAACGCGTCGCACAGTTATGGTTGACCCGAAGTTTTTTTTAGCCTACAGTCCTGCATGCCAAACGGTTTGGTAGCCACCGCCTTGAAAATTACTTTTGTTGTAATATAATATAAATTAACAGGGACCGATTGGCCTATTGAAAAATTGGGAATTTTCTCGATGCTGGGTCGGTTCTTGTAAGAGCCATTATACTTATTAAAAAAAAGTTATATTTTTGTAAAAAAAGAATATCTAAAAAAAATCAAATATTAAGGTATTATTTTGGTACTTATTAGTATATTCGTAGTATTACTAGCTAGCGGAGTTAGTACGATAACTGATAAATATCATTATTTTATCCTTTGAATATACAAGTACCTACTTTTACAATGATAATAATATTAATTATATGAATTATAATATACTATGTGATTTTAAATCAAAGTGTAAAGAAAATAATACTTATAATATCTATAAACTTTGATATTAAACTAAACTAACTATAGAGTATTTATCATAGATGTCTATATTATTACTATACTTTACAAAAGTTTGTGATATTTATACTCTATGGTAGAATTCGATAGATTTATTATTAATGCCAATAATAAATTGGAGTAATTTATTGTCTTATTGACAAAAATTAAGTAGAGTTGAACATAACTATTGAAACAGTTACGGAAATCAAGCTTTTGAAGTGTTAACAAAAGATAACCCAATCGTTGATTCATTTAAAAAAATTACCGTATGAATATATAGGTAATAATATGTGAGAGATTTAATAGAAAGCATTAAAAAAATATCGATAAAAAATAATCAAATAAACCTACATAGACTTAGTAGGTTTTTCACCAATGCATTACTAACACTAGGTTATAAGTATTTATTCACGATTCTTTCAATTCAGTTAATATTTTAAATAATATTTTTATTGCTTTATCTAAAATATTATATATTCATTATACATTGCACTATACTCATTTGCTTTAATATTTATTTATTAACTATCCCAAATAACAAACTATCATTTAATTAATGTTAAGCGAATATTTATTTTTAAACATTAGAAAATATAAATGTTGATTAAACATTATGTATTAATTAAAGATCCATTTTTTAACGTTTATCAATATTAAGTTAATATTAAATAAACTAGAATTATTTATTTACTTATTGTAAATTAACATTTAGTTAAGATTATTTAACTAATATTTATTAAATATTGACTTATATTTATCTAATACAATTTTAATATATTTCTGGTGTATCATATATTTTGATCTATATTAACACCACTCAATCATTTTAGTTTTAAAATTAGTACTGTTCAGTGATAAATTATTCAACTTAATTGTCTTGTGCAAAATCCTATAGACGAAATAGATAATTTACTAAGTAAAATACTCAGATAAATACTAATGTATGAAAGTAAAAACACCTATATACTTCCATACATATACCTATACAAAACAAAATTAGAAAATATTATTTGCAAAGGGTAATCAAATTGTTAAAAAAGGATCGGGCGTGAACCAAAAACTTATAGACAAGCCTTGAAACTGAAATAACAATAGAAATATTGCAAAATAAAAATAAAAAGTATTATATTCTTATGTTAATATATGTACACGGCCGTTTTATTGCCACGCATACGTATCATAGAGGTATTCATTTACGAGTTTTTCTAGCCTGTTTGATAATTTGAACCGACGACAAAATTTGCTAAATTTATATGCTCACGAACTAAGATTTAAATTGAAAAACACGAGGCTGTGAAACGGCTGTTTCGGTGTAAAAATGAAGTCAGGTGTAATGGTCTCAAAGCTCGCAATGGGGGCAGCTGCCCATTCTGATACCTCCGTGCGTACATCTAAGTATATAGACACATAGTAATCTTAATTTTAATCGAATAATTAATTTTTAATATTATTTATATATAATACTATAATATTGTAAATATTTATTAAATATATTTTTGAATTATATACTAAAAACGAGATTAGTAGTGGGCAGCAATGGTTAAATTACGTCAACTGACTTCTCCAAACAAGTCAACCATCCAGTACTGATCTTATTTTAAATAGAATATGGTTAGTAATAAATTTAATTTGATTTTTATACAATGATACAATTTTAACATATAGGTATAATGTATATATATGTAAATATTTTTAAAATTGATATAAATAAATAAACTTACATAAAGACCGCTAAACAAACAGCCAATGTTGAAAAATTGTTTTTTTCTTTTGACCTTTATAACTATAATCCATCAACAAGGAATCAACAAATAGGAATCTTAATGTTGCCTTTACAGCAGTGCTTAGTAGTGTAAGACGTACAATCTGTGATAATTTTGTTATCTGTGTTATCTGTAAGAAACATTTTCGAAAAATGTAAATTAACTAAGTAACTATATAATAGTAAGAACCAATAGGTGTTAAGTGAATAAATGTATTATGTAATGGTCATAAGAACCTTTTAATGTATCTCTCACATATTTTAGTGTACCTAATGTATAACAATACATGTCCAATACATTTAAATATATACATTATGATTAAATGTTATTATAATATGTTTGCCAATAATATATTATTAATATGTAATTTTACCATTTAATTTTTAATTTTATTGTCCAATCAATTTATCTCTAAATTTTCAAACTGTTCTTCAGATATCAATAGTAATTTATAAATAATGTCAAAAAACTATCAGATTAAAAGTAACAAGAATAGTTTAGGGATGACTGGTTGAAGTAGTACATAGTACATTTCTCTGTTTTATTTACGAACTCGTCACTCATACTCAATTTATTGTATTAAATAAAATGTTTAATTTAATAATTTTTTTAATTATTACATAGTAAGTTTCGTGTAGCGTTGGCTCAATAAAAAATTAACCATTTAGTAGATAATCGTTTATTATATTTTCTAGCATTTATACCAATTTATACATTTTTTTATCGAAATTAATTGAAAAAATATCGAATATTTCAATTGTCTATGTAATAGCCCAAGAGAGTCAAAATGTTTTGAAAATATTATACAAATATTAAAAATATGTTTTGTAAATAAAAATTTTGTTCACTAATGCAAGTATGTTATTTTAATGTTCACTATCTTTTTTAAATTACATTTAACAAATATTAAAAGCCTTTAAAATTATATTTCCCCGGGCCCATATTTCCTAAGTTGGGCTCTACCATGTATAGAAAACGATAATATAAGTAATCACTTAGTGAACATGTTCGGTTTCTGCAGCTATTCATTAAGTAAGTATTGAATTATGACATAATAAAGAAATTAATTATTCTCAAACAAACTACCCTTAAAGTTGAAAATCGAAGCGTTTATTGAATATTTATCGTATACACTCTCTCTCTCTCTCTCTCACACACACACACACACACACACACTCGAACACATACATACATCCATGACATCGTTGTAAAATCAATACATTCATTATTCCGCTCAGAATTTAAAACTAAATTGGAATGAAATGCTCAATTAAATACTGTAGAGATAAAGTGATTTTAAATGTTAAATGTAACATTTTGAATATATGGTTCACTCCGTGGAAAAACTTGCCCGTGAACTTCAACTCGAAATATAAAAATTTTACATCACCTAATATTTTTAAACAACTTAGTTTAATAATCTAAACTTACATAGATCTCAATATATTGTTCAATTTAATTGTTTATGTATAAGACATATATTTTATGTATTTATTATTTTATTTATACTACACCAAATAAATTATAACTACACCATTTTATTTTTTTTATTCTGCTCTACAGGTCAAACGCCTAATTTTAAAAAAATGTCCTTAAAAACTAAATATTTCTTTCAACCTCCTGCATATAATTTTAAATATCTACTATTAAAATTGTAATCACTTTTGTTTGGAAAGTTAGCTTTAATACACCTATTAGTTCTATTAGTTATTACCATAGGTATGCCTGCCTATCTTGTACAGGCATGGCCTGCGAAATTTAAAACACTAAATACAATTTCATATTAGTTATTTATTTATCTGATAAAAAGAAAATTGTTATTTATTTCTAATAAAAATAAAAATAAAAATTGATTTAATTATTTTATATATTTAAGCTTATTTCGAAATTTGGAGGTCATATCCCCCAACCCTAGCCTATTTTTTGGAGGGGCCAGAGGGGGTTGTCTATAATCCCCTCAGGCCCTTCACAGGATACGGCATTATTGTGCATGATTTAAAAATGAGGTCAGGACACGTTTATGGTTATTACTATTATTTTTTTATTATTATAAATATTATTAATAAGTAATTGTTGAGCTATCATACTATCATAGCTGTTGACTAGTAAATATTAAAAAAAAAAAAAAAATTATTATAATAAAAATAAACATTTTAATTATTTTAATTATACAAAGCATGATGTGCCGATTCGAGTAATTTGAATAAATAATTATTGCAAGACTCATATAGTATAGTTATTTCAGATGATAATAGGAAAAAAAAGCAATCGACACATTTTCGGTTTTTTCAAATACTTTTAGTAACTCGATATTAAATAAAATACCACACCAACAATATTTTACTCTATCAGAGAAATATACGTGGTTATTTTGTAGTTTTTGTAACCCTTTTCTCTTTTCCCTTATCCTCTACCATTAAGTTGGTGAATTTTTTTTAACTATTACCTATTTAGTATGTTATATAGGTAATATAATATCAAATTATTTTAGCGATAGAAGAAAAAAATTTTTTCTAAAGCTCTATATATATAGTTATGCCTTTGCGTATAAATAGTAGTTACCTACTTACATACCTATAGTTTAATTAAAAGCTTGGATGTGTAATCTCCGTGTGTAAAATCCGGCCCACTAGACTTATAGGTATGTACCATGGTCCGCGGACGTTCGTTGAAACTCGTGCCACTTTTACTGACAACCGATTGGAAACCTCGAGACACTAAGAAAGTGATTATTTGCGATTAAATATGATTCATAAAGTTGTAAAGAACAACAATTGACAAATGTGAGTCGTATGGGACTATAATAAAAATGTCAAGGGCAGATAATGAGATAAGTAGATATTTAGGGTTTTCAGGTTTTCGTTAATTGACTTTTTGTTACACCTACCTATATGCCTTTTAACCTTTTTTCATTTGCTTTTTCTTTTTGATTTATTTTTCTGTTGCCTATTTTTTTTTCAATTGCCTTTTTTTCTTAGATTCATTTCAGATCCAAGAAAACAGTGTACCTAGCTATAAAGTTTGTTTTGATCATTTAAAATCTTTGTTCATTAATATTACAATGAGAAATCGGTTGGCTTTTTAATGCTATTCCAACATCCAACAATATTTAATGGTAAAAAAATTTCAAAATAAAAAAATTAATATTTCACTTAATCTGTGCTTTTTTTCCTCCATGCTATGTGATAAAAAACTATTTTGATAGCTATATATCATGCCTATGTCAGAAAATAGTAACTATAGTCTAAAAAATGAATGTAGACACTAGACAGAGCCACAGAGGAGCGTAGTGCATAGATATTAGATAACTAATAATATTAATATGGTCTATTATATTTATATTTTATAAAGATTAAGGATTAAGGATTAAGAAATTAGTTGTATTTATAAAATTATTTTAATAAATGATTGATTTTTTTTTCTGTTCATTCCTATATCATTTTGTTTAGTTCAAATTAATTTTCAAATAATTTATTATTTATTAACATCCATGATTATTTTTTTTACTTGCCCTTCAATACATTACTATAAATTGCATTTTTTTACTGTACTTCATGTAGTGTATTGAAAAATGTCTTCATATTGTAAGAACATCTTTCTTCTTTACTATTATGCATGATAATTAATATTTTTTATTTATTTTTATAGATGATGCAGTTTTTCGTAGGAAAATTACAGAATCTGCAAGCGCAGATGAACGGAATAGACCTAATGAAAATAAGAGAGGACGGTGGGATCAACCAGATACTCAGAAAATTAATTCTGATGATCAATGGGAACGAATTGTTGAACGAGCTAGAAATCTAAGAAGGTTTGTACCATAAATCATAATTATAATTATTTTACTCCAAACTATTTAATTTTAACTTATATAATAAGCTAACTATTATAATATTATTTTCAGTGACACGCAGTTTACTGATATACATGGAGATAAACCAGCATCTCTAATAGACCTGCCTATTGATTCAAATATTTCTTCCAATAAACCTCCTGTACCAGTTAGAACATCTCCTTTGTGGAATGAAATTATGCCTCAATTCAACCCATTTAATTTAATTAATCCAATAAATGTTATGGATTCTGCAATGTTTATGGGACAAGTGAATATAAATTTACATCTTTTAGAAATCATTATTTCATGTGTAATTTTTCTAGTATGGTGTCATGGGTGGAATGCTTACTCCTTCTTCAATGATTGTTAATCATACAACACCAAGAGTACCAGATTCCAATATAATTCAGACAGACAAACGCATTATACAATTAGAACTATGTACATTATACCCACCTCCTGCAAATGCACCTACGCCAACTTCTAGAGAAAGGCCTCCAGGCTGTCGAACAGTATTTGTTGGTGGTTTACCAGACAGCATTACTGAAGATATTATGAAATCAATTTTTACCAATTATGGAGAAATATTGACAATTCGTTTAAGTAATAGAAAATTTTGTCATATACGTTTTGAGAATGAATGTTCAGTTGATCTTGCATTAGAACTCTCAGGTAAAACAACTAATTTGCATTAATTGATTATTTTTTAGGTTTTTGCATCAATACTTCTTCATTCTTATTAGTTATATATTATATTATAGTTTCATACTTATTACATTTTATGAGTATAAATGTTAATGACTATATACCTATTATACTTAGGATATCGATTAGTGATGAAAGGACAAGAGTTGGTATCTGCATCACGTTTACATGTAGATTATGCCCAAGCTCGTGATGATCAGTATGAATGGGAAATGAAAAAAAGACATTTAATGCGCGAAGAAAGACGTTTGCAACAAACTCGGTCAAATCCTCCCCCATCTCCTCCCTTAATACCACATTTTACTGAAGCTAAAGCTTTATCTGTTAGTGAAGAAATTAAGGGTAATTACTTCATAAGATTTTATAATTGATTTATATTTTTTTTTATTAATTCTGGTTATTAATATTTATACTTATTATTTTATAGCTGATACATCATTTTTAAATGCTGTTCAAGTAGTTATTACATGGTTAGAACGAGGAGACTGTAACAAACGTAATGTTAATATATTTTATTCAATAATTCAATCAACCAATTCCCATGTACGGCGTTTGCTATCAGAAAAAAACCAATTTGAAGAAGAACTACAAAATTTAAAAGACCTCACTAAACGCCGCATGCAAACAATTTTATTACAATGTAAGTTTAGTATTCTTTAATTATTTAATATACTAGTATATTTTGGGTATAAGAGAACTTCTAACCATTGACCTTGTTAGAACGACGACTGATGACAAGAGTCAAAACTAAGAAGAAAAAGTAAATAACATAGCCTGTAACATGCTAAAAAAAAACAAAACATAATTACAATAAGAGCTATTTTTAGTTGCATGACAGGTTTCATAATTTTCTTTTTTTTATAATAATTAGATTCAGGTAATTGGTTTTTATTTTATTTGGTTCAGCTTAAAATATTCAAGGTTCACATTACAAATATTATGATTTCATATTGTGCATTTGTCAAGGTTAGTATTGCTTATGACTGAAGAATACAATTTAGTACATCTATGATATAAAAGTAATGATGAATATAAATATATTGATATAATTAAGACATAAAATAACTAAAGTTATTAAATTGAGGTTTGTGAATGTTGGAAATTGGAACTACATTTTGTAGTCTTTTTTCGTATAATTTGAAAAAATTATTATATTTCAGAAACTATTATTTTACTTCCCAATTATTAAAGGTAAGTATGATATGGGTTCAAAGGTTTTAATTATGTTAAGGTATTTTGATGGTGGTAAGAAAAATTAATTATTCATTAAATATTCCTATTTTATCCCTAATATTCTTATAATTTTCTACTCTATGATGGCTATTTTTATAAGATATGTAAGTTATTTATTACATAGACATTTTTCTTATAATGTAAATTTAAAGATAAAAAAATAAGATAATAAAAATGTATCATCTTTAAGACATTAATTAATAATTATTTTACTTTTTAAGTAAATTTTTTTATTTATTAAAATTTATCTAAATTTTTCCAAAAAATAAATGATTTTTATACCTTTTACATTAATTGTTAAAATTATGATGTATGTCATTAATTTTTTTAAATATGGCTAATTGATATAAATTATTAGCAAAATTACTGTGTAAATATTCATTTTTAAACAAAATTAATTACAATACTACGGCGTAATATATTTTACATTCAACAAGTAACAACTAAATATAATTGATTCATAAAAATCTTCTTTTTTTCTTAATATGTTAACCGCCTGTGTTATTGTCCTTGTATAAAGTCACCCAGATCGAGAAAGTGTTTACTTCTGCATCGCACAAGAAGGTTTGGGATCATTTCACAAAGGCGCAGCGAAAGAACATTGAGACATGGAAGAAGCAGGCAATGGTAGGTTTTATGCTAACTAAAACAGACAAACAAAGAAATAAAATAGCTTTTGCTTAATTTAGTTAGCTAAAGTATATACTACCTAATGCCTATCTATAATGAAATATGGAGATAGTTTACAATTCATACTAAACATTCAACTATCATAATACTATGTTGCTTACATAATAGCTATCGCTTAACAAATACAAGTATTATAATTATAACATATTATAAAATTATTATTTTATTAAGTGATGAAATCAACTACTTTGCAGTTATTATTCATATTAATGCATGATAATATAAAATATAAAACATTTTTCATTTGCATGTCTATGTCAACTGTGTGCTGTAATATTTTACGAGTATAATTAACAGGAATTTGTATTGTACCAAATAATTTAGGTAGGTGTTATATTTTATTTGATTACCTTGAGTTTTTTATGATTGATGTGGAAATTAGGGATCGCGCGTAATATATATGTTTATCTACAAATTTGTAATGTACCTGCTACAACAAAAGTATATTCATAAAAACCTTTAATTTTTTTTTCTAATATTTTATATTTATATAACTTAATTAATTATTTTCAATATTTAGGCTCTATCCAAATTGGGTATTGATGATGAAGATGAAATGATTGGTGGAGATGAAATGGATCTATCTGACGATGAAAGCAATTTGAAAAAGACAAAAACAAAAACTGATCCTATACAGTTACAGGTTATTTGCATTTTATTATAAATTATTTTATATATATCAGGGGTGACCAGCAAGAAGAGACTCGGGAGCCACCCAATATATTAATAAAGATGGAAGAGTTTAAATGGAAAGAAAAGGTCATATTATTATATAATTATGATATATATATATATAATATGATTAAAGTAAATAAGATAAGATATCGAGATATGTGAGCTGCAAAACTCTATGACAGGAGTCACATACAACTTGCGAGACGCAGTTTGGCCACCTCTGATATATATAAATTATGATTCATATTTAATTATTTCTTATTAATACATAATACATGTACCTACATACTTTTCTGGATAGGATGAAAATGATCACCTAAAATGTGAATTGGAAGCTTATAAAAATGAAATAGGAATGATGAAAGCTAGTTTACAAACTTCTGATCAAAAAGATATTCAAATAAATTATTTACAACAACAGTTATTATCTACTCGACAGGTAAATATATTTATATAATTATTTTATATTTACATTTATTTTCCTTTTTAGTGAAATAAATATTTTCATTTTATTTAAATATATTTTTTATGTAAATTTTTTTTTAATATGTATTTCATTAGAAATAAAGAAGTTTTTTTTCTTTTTTTAGTTCTGTTTAATACTTAACAAGTTACAAAGATTCTTGTTTGTATTTTTTTATAATGATATATTTTTTAAAATAATTAATTTCAATTAACCTTTCTAAAAATATTTTATTTTCTAATTTAATATTTTGTAGGGATTAGTAATTCATATTATTTATTATTTAGTATTTAGTATTTTATTTGATAATTGAATAATAATCCTTTATATAAACTTGTACGTTCTTTAAAATAATATTTAAATAGATATAATGGATATTCTTTTTGACATTTTTAAAATCTGTCTTGATAAGTTTTTTATATAAAAAAATATTTATTAATATAATATAATATAATCTCTAAACATAATTAAATTATTATTTAATAGGAGTTAAATGTTCTTACTGAAAAATGTTCTGATGCTCAAAAGTCTAATTCAAGTTCAATTGATAATCAGTTAATACTAAACAATAAAAAACAAGAAACAAACAATGGATCAAATCATTTTTCTGATCGTCAAATAAAATTACTTGGTAGGTACAAATTTTAATTTAAATAAGTATTATTAATAATCTATATTTAATACTTTATCAAGTTAAGAATCATACTGAGAAGGAACTTAACAACCTACCATCTAATGAATCCATAATGACCTCTCAGTATGGTTCTTAGTTAAAGTTTGAAAACTTAAATTTGACCAACCTTTAAAAAATATGTTTAATTAAATACTTATTTTAATTTTAATTTTATTGTATATAGGTCATATTTCAATATATTTAAGTATTCATCCTTTTGGAACAAGTATTGAAAGTGTTGTAAACTATATCAAAAATATCGATAAAAACGTTACTTCTCAACAAATAGAAAATCTTCTAGTCACCAACCAAATATTATTTGAAAATTTCCAAAATGATGACACGTCTCTATGGAAATTAGTCAACTTTAATTAACTATGATGTTATAAAGATTATTTTGTTATTTTTACATTTTGCTCTTTACTAGTGTTATATGTAATTTATATGAAAAAGTTGCTTTGTAATTTGTAATTTATTCTTTTGGTTATTATTATTAACTTCATTCTTGATTACAAATATTTTTTCAATCTGATTATAAAAATTTATTTGTTGAAAAAACATGATACGACTAATTTATATTGTTATTATAATATTATGTTAATTATTGTCTTTTTCTACATATTGACATTATAAAATTAAATTATTTCTACAGAACATTTTAGTATGATTATTATTTTTGAAAATTGTTCATTTGTTCACTCCTTTATTTTATTAAATTGTATTAAATTTATTTTAATATAATTATTAACTAATATTATTTATCTTGTAAAGTTCATAATATGTATTAATAATTCAGAGTTTTGGTTCAAATATGAATTTATATTCTTAAACATAACCTAGTTTTAGGTTGTAGCATCTAGTATGTACCATTGATATTTGATATGTAAACTGATTTAGAATTAAAAAGTTAAAACATTTTTCATATTTTTGTATTTGCATCACTTATATTATACTAATGTGAAATTACAAATACAATATATATAAATATTATAAAGTGTATAGTTCTATCATGATCATATAGTTATATTAATTATTCTTTTAGTGGCTCGATAGTTATGGTTTAAAACTGGTATTTAAAATAAATTTATTAGTAGTTTTGTTTAGCATCCTTAATCCAGTGCTCTATATATATCGAGGTGGTTAAGTATGACACAAGTGATATAACTTACTTGCACAGTTGGTTGTCCTCTTTTGCAATAGTATTTATATTATCAATATTAAGTATTTTCTTAAAATGATTTTTTATTTAATATATATGTATATATATATTAGTATATTCAAACCATTGTTATTAAACATCAATTATTATAATAAATCAAATCAATGAAAAAAACTATAACAAATAACCGTTGCGGATTAAAACTGATGGTACAAGCAAAAAACATAAATTAATCTATTCTGTGGTATAAATACAACTAGTATGAGGGTCGGGGCATTGAAAACGATCATTATGAAAATTATGACTTATGACTACTGCATTATGACTAATGCAACAGCCTACATAGGTAAAAACTATAAGTAATCGTGTATGGGGATGTGCAGTAGCTTGTAGCATAGATTAAATATACTAGTATATACTAGTATATTTAATCTATGCTTGTAGTACCTATATTAAATTAGTCACAAAATACTTTTAAGTGTATGTTTAATTTAAAATATTTCCAAGTCTAAACAATAAAATATCGACAGTTTGGTATCAATCTAACTGCTCGTTCTAACTCTGGTAAAATGGTTTTCCTATATATGTAATAATATGCTCTTTTTCCGCTACTCTTGGTCAAATAGGCGCCTACTCATATTATAATCATACCAATCAAGATGACAAAATCACAAAATAAATAGGTATGATGATTGATGATGGCTTAATTTCTACGCACAACCCGTGCGTGCCTTGATAACAGTGTAGTTTATTATTTTTTTTTTTTATAGTTTGCCATCTCCCATTGATTCTCAATAATATAGGTTTTTATCACTATTTTTCATTAAAAAAAATTGTGTTATCATGACAAAATACTAAAATAGGGTTGATCTATTTTGTCATGTAATGTACAAAATCGTGACTACCTATATATAGTACCGTATAGATACCGTACATTTTATAGTTTGTTTTGGTTGTCCCACGCATATGCGCACGCGCACACGCTACGGCTAACTGTTTGTTTACTTAAGTAGTTATATGTAAAGAAACTTCCCACTGTAGGCTTCAAATCTTAGTGCCGGCCGCTTCGATTACTTTTCATTATTGAATCTGTCAGGACTCAGAAGTGCTGACTAGTGATTACAGTATATGGCCGATCTGTAGGACTTGGAAATATTCTATTTCTTTTCTATGTTGAACTGAAGAATGATGAGTGAAGACTGGATTATGAAACATTAATGCATTATTATAACCATAGATAAAGAAGTACCTGCATTTTCGCATTAACGGGTCCTCGTCCTATGCCACAGTGCATAACATATTAACGTCCATAAAGTTCATACTTCAATATTTCATAGTTGAATACACAGCCTTTAGTATTTTTATTCATTTCTATCACTGGTCAGTAGTCTCGCTACTTGACGGATAAATTTAAATACCTATATCATAGGAATATTGTAGTATCAACTTCCCAGTTCTTTCCTTGGACATCTTTTTGCACGTTATACACTGATCGAAATACGACGGTAAGTTCATATTATTATATTGAATTTGTTTCAAGTTTGTTATTTTAATTTGTGAATCACTGATTCAATGTTAATCTTGGAAATGTTTATATGGACCAAAATGCATTATTAGTGTTATGGTTCAGTGGAGTAGGAACTAAATTCAGGCCATTTATTATCTACAATTACATAGGCCACAATTATCTATCTCACTCAGTAAATTGTTTCCAACCGATTATAATAAAATGTTTTTTTGTTTTACTTGAATTTAACTTTTACATATAACATACCTATACATATTTTAAAATGCAGAACATATTAATTTAGTGAAACTTTTTAAATAATATCTGATATACAGTGTTAAAACATTAAAATAATGACAATTTTGAAAACTAATATGTTTCAATAAACTTGTATATTATAAAAAGTATTACTAATTATAGATTATCTTAATTAATTATTCAATTATTTTAAGCTAATGATAAAAAAAAATTATAATAATTCTTCAATTATTTAAAATAATATTTTAAATAATTTAATTATAAATAATTTATTATTACATAGGGTAGCATGTATGACTATTTTTATTAAGTTTATTTTTAATCACAATGGAACCAATACATACATACATTTCTCTAGAATAATTAGTCATTGTCAAATAATTAAGTACAGCTTTGTTGGTAGAAATTTAACTATCCAGGTGGTTTATTATAAAAAAAATCATTAAGACTTACCTCATAATTTTATTTTTATTATATTATATGTGTATAGGTACGTAATTGGTAATATTGATGTAATTCAAACAAATATTACAAATTGTTTAGACATTTCTAATTTTGTAAATAACTAATTATAAATTTTGACCAGGTTATAATATATATATATATAACATATGACATGAGTAAATAAACATACTTATTACAATTTTTAATACTTAGTAGCACATTTTTATTTCTGGTTTTAATAATTGTTTTTAAATCCAAAAAGTTAAAAATTTAAAATTAAATTGTAATACTTTTATGCTTTTTTATGATAATTTAATAATTTTTTCTTAGCCCATTAAAACAAAAAAAAAAAATATTCTTTTGGATATTGCGTTATGGTTATGTATTAAGAAAAAATATTGTAAAATTTTAAGTATTTCTGAAAAACTGGTTATGGTTACTATTGAACTTGAAAAAAAATGTATCTTTTAAGATTATAAGCTAATCAAAAATTAGAATGTCATCTATGTGTACATATTTTTAAGAAAATAACTATTTTTTCAAAACTTTCATACTGTTTATCAATGTTCTTCATAACTCATCCACTTTGTCCACAAGTATATATTATTATTATTAGAGCTGTGAATTTAATGTCAAAAAAACCTTAAACATATTTAAAGAAATGCATTTAAAATTTCAAAAATTATAGAACAAAATGTACCTAAAATGGTTTTTAATTTTATTTTTATATTGATATTAGTATACACATGCATAAAAATGTATTGTTTTAATAAAAAGTTGATTTAATTTTAATTTTGAAATTTATTGATTCTTTAATAATGGTATTTCCTGAAACATTTTTTAAAAATATTTAAAAGCTTTTTTAAGATGTTAATTAATAAAATTTAATTAAAAATACCAAAAAATGTAAAATAAAAATTTCATAAATGGATTTGTTGTTACATAGTTCAAATTATATACTTACAAAGCTATGTTTCACAACCACCAAAAAAAAATGCACTTTCCTACAAATTCTCAGTCCTAATTATTATATTTTAATTATATAATTTTAATATTGCATTTTTAATAATAATTATTTATATATTTGAAAGAAAAGCAAAATATTAACTTTGAACTCAGATAATATAGAAATTCATTTTTTAAATTTTCCACAAGCATAGATCAAGGGTTAGCAATTAGTTTTTAATGTGGTCTGGATGATCTGAAAAAACATTTTCTAGATTCAGAAAATTCTATTTTTATTTTATTTTATTTTTTTGTTATTCTGACAGTTATTCTGAGTCTACATAGATACAAAAAAATAAAATAAAAATTACCATTGAAGTAAAATAATATTGACAGTCTTCTCTCCACAGAATATCAGTTACAATCCTTGGCATAGATTCTTAAGACCTCTTTTAAAAATTGATTGCAAGTAGTATTTTTTCCATATTTTTTAATATATTTTGACAGGAGTGGCCAGCGAGAAGAGACTCGCGAGCCACCCAATAAATTAATAAATACGGAAGAGCTGAAATAGAAAATAAGACAAGATATTGAGATACATGAGCCACAAAAGTCTATGATGCGAGCCACAGTTTGGCCACCCCTGTTGTATTATGATGAATTTTAGTATTAATAATGATTTTAATTTTTTAATGCTATATATATAAATAAAAATAAATGTATACATTTTAGATACTTTATAATATTTACTTAATGTTACAGCTAGAGTCATCATGGAAAATTTAGCTGATCAACAAATAAGAATTGCTAGAGTAAGTTATTATTTTTAAATAATAATAAAACTTAAATAGTTATTTATTTATTTAATTGATTATAATAACATGCATTTGCCTAATTTACAATGAATTAAGAGATTACAATGTTAATTTATAAAAACAATATTAAATGATTACATTTTTAATTTTTAGGCATTGCTGAATCTTGGTCATTCATTTTTACGTACTGTTAACATAGAAAATTCAGAAGAAGAAAGTGGAGAAACTGAAGCGGGTGAAACTGATAGTGAAGAAACTGAAAGTGGGGAAAAAGAAGTACAAAAGAAAATTAAAGTAAATAAACAAAAGAACATAGAGAAAAAGCAAGACAAATCTGATAAACAATATAATAATAAAGTAAATACAAAACAACAGAAATTAGAAAAAAAAACAAAGCTAGAAGATATACCACAATACTTTTATACAGATATGCAACAAAAAACTAATAAAATTTCACCAGTTAAAGTCAACACAAAAAAACATGAGATTGAAAAAAAAGTTGCAAATAAATCTTTTGATGACAATCACCATAAGTTAAATATTGACTTACCAAAAGAATTTACTAACATTGTACAACAAAAATTAGAATGTGGAGAAGAGCAAGATGAGTTAAGTAAGAAACAGCAGAATTTGGATATAGATGATCAGCCAAAAATTGATATAGATAAAGAATATGAATGTAATGATGAACTTATTAAAGATTCTAAAAAAGAAAAACAAGAAATACAAATACAATTACAGATTGAAGCCCCACCAATGCCTGGTGCAGAAGTAGAGTTATATTTAGATATACAAGTTGATTCAGAGTGTCAACAAAAAATTGATATAAACATGCATAAAGGGCTTGAAGAAAATATGAAGCATACAGTTCACAAAGATAAAGAATCTTTAAATAAAAATGTACAGATTAAATTTGATGAAGTAAATATATCACAAGAAACTGAAAGAGATATCCAAGATAAAATAAATAGAAGATCAACTAAAAATATGGGAGAAGAAGACATGCAACCAGAGTTAAATGATGATTTGCAAGAACTATTTGATAATAATTTAAAACAAGATCTTAAAGAGCTACAGCAAGGAGATGATGAAGAAAATATGGATGAAAATCATAAAAGAATACTACAAGAAATCGAATCACTTATATTTGATTTACAAGATAAAGAAAAATTAAAGAATAATATAAATGAAAAAGAAGAAGAAGAATGTGACGAATTATTAGCATTAAGAATTGCAAAAATAACAAAGGAAATCGAACAATTAGAGTTAGATATGGATCAAGAGCACGATGAAGAATTAGAAAGAGAGTATAATGATGAATTTAATCGTATGTTTTCAACAGAAGTCAAAGAAAAATTTTTAGAAAAACTACTTCTTTCATTTAAACAAGAATCTGCACCATTCTATCAAAGAATTGAAAATTTACTTAACATTTATTTTCCAACTAAATTAGATAAAATTAGTGGTAAGATATCAATAGATCCTAATCATTCCAAATTTAATGAAGATCTTAAAAAAAGGTCTGATTTAAGCATTGATAAAATTAAAGAAATACAAGAAGAATCCAATAATAAAATGAAAAAATTTAAGGAAGTTGAAGAAGGGCCTAATGTCAACATTTGCACATTTGAAGAAATGCCAGAAAAATCTGACATAGAAATGGAAGAATTTGTGGATGAAACAGTACAAGAAAAGTCTACCGTAGAAAACAAAAATGAAATACAAGAAGACTCTGATGTTGATGTTGTAGGATTTGATGACGAAGTAAAAGAAAACTTGGAATGGAACTCACAAATAGAATTTGAATTAAATACAGATGAATCTGATAAGCAGTCGTTACAAGATAGTGAAGAAGAAATAGAAAAATTAAATGAAGATGTTAACATAGTAACTGAAATAGTTGATGATTATGAAGTTATTGAATCTTCTTCAGTAGAAGAACTTAGTCCAATTGAAGAATCTGCTTTTACGGAAAACAAAATTAGTTTCACAGATAATGAATTTAGTTCTACAGAAATGAAACAGTGTAATAGAGAAATACAACAAAATAATGATAAAAAAGGACAAGTAAAATGTATTGATAGTATACAAAAATTAAAAGAAAATGTACATGAAAAAAGTAATATTGATAAATCTCAGAAATTTGAAGATTTGCAATTACAAATGGAAATAGAAAATATTCAAGATTTAGACGAAATACCTTTAAAACTGAAAATACAACAAGAACAGTTAGAAGAAAAATTACATCAACAAATGAAAACATTTCAAGAAGAGTTTTATAAAAATTCAAAATTAGAGTATGACAAAGAACAACAGTTAAAAGGTAATACATTAAATGACCCTGTTTATGATAAACAGCAAAAATTATTTTATAAACTAAAAGACAAATTTCAAAAGACAAAAGAAGAATATAAAGATTTAGTACAACAAAAAATGATTGAAGCATTACAACAAAAAGTTGATGAAAAACAGTTACTGGAAATGAAAGAATTCCCAGAAGAATTTGTTGAGCCCAATATAGAAATAGAAGATCTCCATAAAGAAGTTTTGCAATTAGAACGCGAATGTACTGAATTAGAGCCTGAATTTAGCTATAATATTCCATTAGTTGTTGATGAAAAACCAAGCAAAAAAAAGAATAAAAAAGTCAAGTATAATTTATTTGATAAATTACACGAAATACATAGAAAAAAATTATGTTTTTTTGCCGATTCTAAAGAGTGGCCTGAAAAAGTATGTACAAATAAAATACTATGATAAAAATAATATGTTACATTCATTATTAATTTGTTTCAGTATTTATATCCATCATGTTTGCTGGATGAATTATTTGATGATCCTTCAGAGGTTAATCCAAATGTCTTTGTGATTACCTTGTACTCTGTAGATATAGGTTATTCAATTAAAATAACCATGAATAAGGATAAACCACCAGTTGAAACATTTTATAGTTACGCTGAAGATACTATATTAGAATTTGTGGAAAGAGAACAACTTCCTCCAAGTTTATTGCATTTATTTGATAAAGCTGATCCAATGCTATTTTATAACGGACGTGTTATAGCAGAAATTCATAATAAGTATCATGCTGACGAATTAACAAGAGTGTATCGAATTTTATTGCATCCTCATAGTTTGGTAAGTTTGGGTTTTAGCAAAATATTTGTATTTTATATAAATTATAAATCAATTGTTTTATAACAACCATTATTTTTCAGTCCATTCAGAGTGATTTAAATCGAATAATTGCTCAATGCAGTCCTGCCCATTGTTCATATGAACGGAGATTGAAGATAGAGAGTGAATTGATAAGACTAAATTTTCCAGTCATGTGTATGGATTCGTCACCTCTTGCTGGTTTAACTGTTCAGTTACAACATCAATTGTTAAGTCGTCGAACCATAACACTAAACCCACTAAAAGTAATAAATAATGATTCTTCCAAGTTTGAAACGGATTTATTAAATAAGTCACAAGAAGATACATTACCTAAAACAAAGTTGAATAAATCACAAAAATCATCTTCAAAATTAATGGTTAGTCAAAAAAATAATTTTTATTTTTATTTTGAAATTTGTATACTTAGTTTAAATTAAATTAAAGTAATATTGTCATTTTTAAATCTCATACATATTTATGTTTAGGAGGATACTTTAAGTGACAATATGATTCATCATCTTTTATGGAAGTTTGATTTCCGTATACTAACATTTAAACTTATCAAATTATACGTTTTTGTTATAACTGAAACTCGAGAATACTCTATGTTATTGTGTATGAATTCAAAAGTTCCACGTGCTCTGAAGATGAGGTATACAATATATAATAGATAATTTAAATGGTAGTATTTTCAACATTTCTGTAATTACAGGTTTAAGATAAATCTTGAAACAAATAAGTTAAAAGCCTATATCGATGTGATATTAGAAATTCTTAAACAAAAAGTTAATCCTGATATTATAGTGGTGCGACGATATAAAAGTGATGATAAATCAGTGCCTCGATCTATTATGTGTGTTCCATTATTGTTGAATGATCATGTTTATGAACCTAGTCCAACAGATATTTGTAAGGTATATATTGCATAACAAAAATGGGGAAAAATCTCTCTTTTTTTAATGTTAATTTAAAAACAATTATTTTGTTTAAATTTTAGTTGCTAGATGAATTATTAGTAAATATACATAAAAATCAACCTGACCAACAAAAAACTGATGAAACAAAAAGATGTTTAAAAGTAAATAAAAAGGTAAAATTATAATTAACATTTTTTTATTAGAATTATATAATGTCAATTAAGTACTGCTGTAGTATTTTATTCAATAAATACATTATTATAAGTTAATTTAACTTAACTGTAGCAAATTGTATTAACGTATATAGAATAGAAAATAGTTTATTATTAACTTGTCAATGGTTGCAATGTTAAGGCCGTGGTTACATTTAAACATAAGGCAGAATCCATTTTGTGTTTTTCATTTATATAATAGTAAATTGACCTATTGTAGAATTTAAATGTAAAAATATTATTTGTGTTCTATAATCAGTTATATTTTTAATTTTAATTCTAAAGCAAGTTTCAGCATTTTTAAGATTTATTATTTTACATATTTATAATTTGCTTTAAAATTAAAGTATAATACAAATTATAAGGGAACACAGATAATATTCCTGCCCTAAAATTTGATAAAATATTATGTTTTTTTTAATTTTAATGAATTATTTACCTTTTATTGAAGGTCATTTGTAAAAAAATGTAGTCACAATTAGAACTAAGTGCTACAACTGTGCTGTTATTTTTAATTGGTTGTAGTTATTTTTCTTATTATTTAGTATTTAGTATTGTAAGTAATGATTGTCATTATTCAAATATATTTATACATATTTTTATAGATGGATTCAAAAAAGAAAAAAAATATTAATTTAGGTGGTTCAAAAACATTATCAAAAAATCTAGGTAAGTTAATTTATTTTTATGTATTTATATATTTGTATCAATTCTAATGTTAATAAGTTAATCAGTTTAAATGACATTTCAATAAATTCTACATAATATACACAATAAATAAATTAAAATATTAATTTTTCTCATTATTCTTGTATTTTGTTTGTTCTTCATTGTTTTTTTATTTTTAAACACTTAATAATAGTAGTAATAATAATAATAATTATTATTATTATAGAAAAAAAAACTAACAAATTTTTTAAGTACTATTGTGTTATAAAATAAGAAAACTTCAAATGTTCAATGAGAATCAAATTAAAATGAAATACAGTTTATATAAGAATTATTTAATTTGAAAATGTAAAAAAATGTCTACTAATTTTGAGTTTTACTGTAGAAAAATATCATATTTAATTTTACAGAAGTAAATACAGATCATAAAAGGAAGAAACGAGTTCAAACTTTTGAATCAAAAAAGTCAATTCCGTGTAAAGTTGAATCATTGTCGACAAATACAGTATCTGTAGATTCATTTTCAGTTAAAAAAGTACCTTTAGTATCAAGTTTTTCTAATATACCATCAGTATCAAAAAATGTTACTGTAGTATCATTAGAACAGTATTCAGCAGTACCACCAGTACCAAGCACTACAACTGTAATGTCATTTGTACCAAGATATAAATCAATATTTTCATCTGATACTTTAAATAATGATTATCAACTAGTATCTAAAAATGTACAGCAATTTAAAGATAATAGTATAAGCAAAGATGTTAAATCTAAATCAGTTACACAATTAAAAACTGATCATAAAAAATGTTTGGGAAAAAATGATATTTCACTGGAAACGTTGTTTGATAATACTAGTATAAACAGTCAATTACCTATGTACAATTTTGTAAAAGATAATAATAAATCAGAATTAAGTTCTCGTGATGATGCGATGAAGAATATAACAGTTGTAAAACATGTTCATCGTAATTCAATCTGTCTGAAAGGTTCAGAAGTCACTATTAACAAAGATAAATTGCCTCTAATAGCTGATATAACTGAAGAAACAATTCCAAATGATCTTAATACTATATATCAAGAGGCTACACAAATTGATGATAATTCAACTACAAATATAGATTGTTTGTCTAACTTACAAGTATGTTTTATATATAATTATTCAAATTTACTATATAAACATCTTTACATTTAGTTTAGGACTAGCTTAAATTGTTGTTATTTTTTTTTTAATAATTCTATATTATGTATCCAAATATTTAAAGACAATAGTGCAAAAAAAAAATATTCTGAAACTATTAATTAATTATTTTCAAATGCAGATTAGTTTATGTTATTTCATTTTAAGGGCTAAAATAATTTGTTTTTAGTCTATGAGTGGCTTTAATCTATTCAAGGTTTTGAATAATATGTTGAGGGAAGTTTTTGATTTTAGATTCTTAAGCTACTTAATCTATATGTTTTAAAAAAAATATAACCAGTTCTTTGAAGACTCAACTTTGTTTAAAATTGTAACAATAATACAATAATTTTTATTGTTGTGTTTTGATTAAAAATATTAGCATGTGCATGTTTTATAGGCTTAGGTAATCAAAAATTAGCTCATTTTTGACTTAATAGTTTTTATATTTTATCTATCTGTGATAATTTTACTAAGAATTATAAATTTAACCATGTACCACTTACATAAGTGTTCAATTGTTTTAAGCTCCCGTTAACTTGTTAAACAAATTGTAGGTAATGTAATGCATAGGTGTACCAAATTATGCATTTTAATATTGACATCTCTGTATAGAAATTTGACATTTATAGAATCAAAAGGAAAATAATTATTATAGGTTTCAAAGCATAATGAACTCTATAGTAGTAGGTGTTTTAATTTATAAATATGATAATTTAATATATATACATTAATATTGTTATTTGTATATTTTTCTAGGTTACATTACCAAATTCTGTTATTACATTGTTTCCAGCATCTTTAAACGAGTCCAATAATCAACATCAGGTAGATATACCTAATTATTTAATGTTTTTAAAATCAAGCTTATATTAGTGTATAAATGTTTTATTACCTTTAAATTCCATTAATTACATAAACCATAAGAAGATAATATTATTTCACACTTTATTCAAAATAAAAACAGAACCTTAACACTAATCTTTGTCAAATATTGTCATATTATCACCAAAAGATTGATCATTTTAAGACACAGGCATTGTAACGTCTACTTGTTGATACTATACATAGTAGCTAGCTGCCAAAGTTCCTTTTTCAATTTAATGTAGTATTACGAGTAATACATTTAGTTTAAATAATTTATTGTAATGATATAGGTAATATAATTATTTACTTGATAATTAATTAATTTATTATTATGTAGAACAATGATGGTTCATTTCAAGAAATAAATTATACTTCTTTCTCAAATACTGAAGATATCAAAGCTGCTAAGCGAAAACGCACCTCATAAATATATGTTATTTCTTCTGTATAGAACAAAGAACATAATTTTATTTTTATTAATCACTAATTAGTTCTAGTTGTGTAATTTAATTATAATATATTAATTCATTTTACTTTGTAAAATAAATAAAATAGCTTGTATTTATGAATACTTTTTCTTAATGACTAAAATAGAATATCATTTATGACTGATTTATCTATTTCCAGTTATAATAATTGTATCAGTAATATTCATTGCACTTAGTACATACAACTATAAAATATGTCTACATAATACACAATATAATTTTATAATAATTGATAATTTGTATAAATTAGTCATTTGCAACATATTTTTTATGAATTATGATTCTGTTAACATTTTGATTTAACTTAAATATGTTTTAAACCAATTAAATTGTGAATGTGAATAAAGATATAAATAATTTATCTTGTATTTGTTTAAATTAGAAGAATGCAAAATCTTTAAATACGACTTTTTATTTTAAAAAGATGTTTACTTTAATATACATGCTTATTTATAAGATATATACATTTATTGAGTGTATTTTATTATTTTGTGTTTTGCCTTTTACTGAATTTTATAGGAACTGTAATAAATGGTATATTTTTAAAATAAAAATTATCCTAACATATAAATTTGAATAAAATCTACTAACCTAAAGTATTACCTACACTAATGTGAGAATTGACAATTGTAAACTGTTATATAAATTTTTTTTCCAGCCATCTGTTAGAAATTTAAAGAATAACCTCAATTGATAAAATAATAACAGAAATAATTGAGTAAAGAAGCACTTTAATTATATATAAATTTAATTTGTATTATGTACATAATAACTCAAATATGAAAACAGGAAATAGTACTGTTTATTATCTTTAAAGTTAAATCTCTAATTATTATAACATGATAGTATTATATTAAAAATATTATTTTAATATTAATATAGAATCATATAAGTAGTATCACGTAATATTCACTTATAAAATATTGGCGTCAAAATTATTACAATCAATTTATAACAAGAACTACAAAAGACGCGGGGCGTTAGAATAGATGAGAACACTGATATGATCCTATTTATTTAGTCATATATAGCATTACATTCAATCCACCACATCATGTAGATTAATACTTTTGATACCAAGTGTTTACTGTTAAGTTTGTACGACTGGCCAATAAAAATTTATGAAATTATCTCACCAAGTATCAAAACACTACTATACGCACAAAAATGCACAATGGTTAGTTTATTAAAACAATGGCTAGTTTTAATACAAAAATTATTCCCACATTGTTTATATAAAGAACTATGTTTTAGTTATTTAATGGTACATTTTTGGTTTTATATTATGAGTTCAAATTAAAAAAAAGTTTATGAGTGATAACAATATAACATATATGCACAGGTAAACTGCATAAAATTACATACTTTTTAAAAATAATAATGTAATAATAATTATTTTATTGTGCAGCTTTTATTAATTGATAAATTGTATTTGTTCTGTTTTGAGCATGTCTAATACAATTTTGAATTTGACCATCTTTTATAAATTCTCCTCCTAAAATAAAAACATACAATATTATTATATTTTATGTATTATATAAATTAAGATAATTTATGAACTATCAATATATACCACAATAACAATATAAATTTAATATCTTCCAATCCAATATCAAGTAAAATATTAACTGGGATTAAAGATTTAGATCCAAGAAATATTTAGTGTTGTATTCAACACCAAAATAAATAAAATTCAACTGAATAGCAATCAAATTACATGACAATTAGATAAAATTTAAACAATTGTATGTTTAATTTTCAAATATACTGATGTCAAAAACATTGATTAATTTAATGAACTATTCGTTTACTATTGATTCATTAAAATGTAATGATAGTTTATGCAATCTAGCATGAATACATTTGAATAAACGTGTAATTACATTGATGTATAGGTACTGAGCATTCTGCATAGTAAGCACTAAAGCAAACATAAAATATATAACTATTTTATATATGAAACTAGTGCCAATATAGTTAATTTAAAGTATTATCATTAATTAAATATACTATATAATATTATCATATATTTAATTAATGGTATTAAAATCCCTATAAGAAATCACCAAATATTTAATGAATTAATAGCGAGCTAATGATTCCTTAAACACGAGTAATTGGCCTATGATAAATCAATAAATTTTTCACGCAACTACCATAGCCTTGAAACTGCATCATTCATAAATGCACAATAGTTATATTATTTTGCTGTGAAGAGTATTTTATAAATATTTAAAAAAAGTACTGCCAATCAGTCATAACTTATAAGTAGGGTTTGGATTTGAGGCAAATGTATTTTTGTGTTATAAAAAGTTGATATAAATATTAAATAGTTTTACACAAATTTATAGTACAAATTTGTAAAAGCTAGTGAGGACCACATCAATGTTATATATAAAATTACCTTTAATGAATAAACTTCATTATAACTGTTGGAAATATCAATGAAGTTAATTTAACTAGCGATTATCAAAGTATATATTGATTAAAATGTGTTCTTGATGGGCAAATTTAAGATTGACAATAAATGATTTTTTGGCTTATTTCACATTTCAAGTGATTTTTTAATTGTTTGTATGGTCTTAAAAACTAGACTATACAGGTAAATTTATGCTAAAGGTATGGTTTCAAATTATTTAAAGGAATATTTAAAATTTCAAAGATTTAAATTTTAAATAAATATATAAGTTAATGGCTTACCAGGTTTGTGTAATGAAAATAATAAGGAACCATTGGTCACGACTGTCAATTTACTAACACATAGTTGTTCTTCTTCTTCAGTTGGATCAGCTAAAATATATTTTTCATTAAAGACTCCAAAGGTTGATGATACTGGTAAACTATTAACTTTTAATGGAATGTAATTTTCAATGACAATAGTTTCTTCAGTTTCTTTGTCATATTTTACTTCTGGTAATTTAACTACAAAAAAAATTACTTATTTGATTAAAAAACATTAGTATTAAATACTTTTAAATGTACCTGTTTTTAGTGCTGATAACAAGGCTATTAAGCATGCATCTAAAACAGATCCATCATAGTTCAAACAATATACATCACACGATAAAACCCATACTAATTTATCTACAGAAATACATAATTGTTGTAAGTCTAGAATTTTGCAATTATTACAGACTTCATTTAAGAAACTAGTAATTTGCATTGCTTCATCACATGGAATTCCAGGTCGAATTTTTTTAGAGCATAAACTAGGCAGTTCAACATTCACTAAAAGATATCCGATATCTGGAGTTTCAGATTTAGGAACACCTAGTTCCTAAAAAAGCAAAGATACTTGATACATTTTTAAAATTTAGTTAAAATTAAATAATCCAACTTACTGCTTTAATGCCACAAACAACAGCTGTATTTCCAATTTTGACTGCTGCTGATCCATCTGCTGTATGTATAGTGTTCAAATTTAGAGATGCATCTCGAAAGCTCATTAATTCCCTACCATCATTTCTTTTATTAAGTGCCTAAAATAATGTTGTCGTAATTGTAATTAACATATCCAGTAGATGATATAATCGATTTAATAGAATAAAAATAAACTCACCAGGTATTCTTTGGCATATGTGTCTTGTATATTTCTGAAAAAAAAAGTAAAACAAATAGATTTGGATGCATTTTCAATTATATTTATAAAGTATGTAAGGAACCATTGGAATATCGTACTCACTTCTTGATAGAGTTCATCTCGCAAATTGTTCAAATTTGAACGCGAAACAGTATAAATTTAAAAAAATAAACTACAGTATTATATACACGTCCCACTAAAATTTCCGTGTGTTCGTGTAGTGGCTTCGCCGTAAATGAACCGACACGACAGCCGACTGTCTGTCATTCATGTGCCGGATATGTGCATGTGTTATTGTGTTATCACAGCCTCGAGCATGAGGTCCAGCCGGTCCAGGACGCCGCTTTCCTCGATATCGACGATAAGGATGCTGACAGTGTAACCAACTCGACGGTAACTGATAGGTCGGTAACACCGCATCAATTACGCGTCGTCAGCCGACTCGGCCAAGCACCTCAGCTACACCTGTCGTTTAAAAAAATAACGGTTACGATTTTGCGAGCATTTGTTAATTGTTTATCGCGAGTCTTTTCCTTTACAGGCGGTCGGGTCGCGCAACGTTTAGTCCCGGCGTCCGTACAAACAACTTCGATCTAATCCATGGAATATTGATTGTTAATTATTAATAACTAGGTATAGGTCCGGTGTTCATAGATTATTTCGCAATTAAAACGGTCATCGCCACGGTTTAAGATATCACAAATATACATAATTTTGTTACGTAAGTTTGATTTCCTATTCATAACTCGCTCAACTATTAGTGCGTTCATTATATATTTATTACTCCTATAAATCTGTAAAAGTCCCGAATTTTGTATTTTTTTTTTTTACGACTGCAAACACGATCATAAATATTGTTACCTATAACATATCGAATATCGTTCGCTCCCGAATGACGACTTTTAAAGCTTGACAACAATCGACCAGCGTCATAGACACGAACGTTGCCGTTAAAATCCGTGACATTTAATAATAATATCGAATATCATTATTATTACACATCGCGGCAACCGAACGGAACGACGAGAGATGGAGTTTACTGTTTTTCGGGATCAGGAAAATGCCAACAATGTTTTGCGCAATAAGGAGAATAACGTGCCGTCGAGAGACCAGCAGCCTTCCAAACGTCGGTCGGTGCTCGGGGTGCTGAATGCCAAACAACCTTTCACCAAAAAGCCGCAGCCGAAATCCAAGGTGTGTAACTATATATTACTTGGTGGATTTCTCCAATTTTTACGTTTATTGTTTTTTTCTCAAATCGTACTTTGTATTTAATATAATAAATTACAAGGATAATATATCGTAGATTAAGAGGTAGTGTTTTTGTTGTGTACGTAGACCATGTCATTTTTAATCATTGCCTATGATTACTGTCTTTTTAACATTGTGATAAATCAAAGCATTTGCTATATAAAATGCCGAAAAATTTGCTGTGGGATTTCCTTTGTAATTGATTTATTTTTAATATGATAATTGGGTTGATGGACATTATGTGGTATGTACGCGATACTGAGATAATTACCTAGCTAGTAATCAAACTGCTTCATTTATTTTTCTGATTAACTTAATTGATTATTTACACCAATCTGTTTTACCTACACTAAAATTCAACAGTTCTCCTTTAATATTCTTATACATTAATTAGAAAATTCTTTGACTTAGTGTTCCATTTATAAATGGTTTATACTTGTAGTATACTTATTAAAATAAAATAACTATAATAGGTAAGTATGTCATGATAAATTGATAATTATAAATGTATATTGATAGTAATTAGTCTCATTAATTTTAAGAAATAATAAGTATTAGTAGGTACCTGCCTAAGAGTACAATAAAAATTTTTTATTGTAAATTAAACTCTGTAGATGTCCTAATTTACACTACCTACTTATACAATTGTAAGTTAACAGTTTTATTTATATTTTATAAATAATAAGTATCTAATTTGGTAATTGATTTTAAAATTTACTTAAAATTTAAAATAAGGATGTATTAAAAAACGTGTATTTTTAAGATTTTATAAAAAATATTATTTAACTATTATATATTATTACCTAATATATATTTTTAATGTACCTACTGAATAATATTTTTAGTACATTTAACTTAGTTTTAAAGTATTAAATATAAATTTAAATTTTAAAAAGGACAATTGTAATTACTTAAATTCTATAAAAAATTTTTCTATTCAGTACCTAAATTATATAATGGGATAAGTATATCTTAAATATATTGGTTATCTACATAATAGTACTAACCTTAATGGTTATAATTTAACTTAAGTATAATTGTACTGGATTTTATTTAAATGCATTGACTTGTGCTTAAGACAAGATAGAGTAAAATGTTTAATAATACCTTTATGTGAAATATATTTTTTCTCGAGCAAGTTAAAATATTCTATTCTTTCTGTAGAGAATATATTTATGTGATAATTTTTAGTTGTTATTTTAATATATTGATTTAATATTCTTCAATTTTGGTGAGTTCTTTGTTAATAAAAAACAAAAAAAAAGTGTAATTATTTAAAAAAAATATTTGATACTTATAATGGTGATATATTTTCTTGCAGTTAAACAATATAAAACAATGCATAGTAATACTAATACTTATTGTATTATTTTATTTTTATTTTAGCCACAAGGATCCAATAAATTTGGTTTTACTACCAAATCATCAGTGCCATTTACAATTCATGAAGATCCACAAGTATTTAAAAAATCTGCTGCTAATGAAAATTTGTCAAGAAACAATGTGGAAAATCAAAAGCCACTACTGCTCAAGAATGAAGTTAATATCAGCGAAGCAAAGGTTATAACTAATAATTTATTATAGTTACCTAATTTATAAATAAAATATATTTTTTACATTATAATATATTTATCCATATTTTTTGTTTATTAGGTTACTGTACCTAAGGTAGAGTTGAAAGAGAGAAGAAAACCATTGTCTGATGTAAGCCAAATTGTTCCACCATCTGTAAAAAATATAGTGCAAACAGATGAAAAAGATATTAAAGATATTGATGAATCAGCAGATTCAAGCAGTGTGTACTCACCTATGTCAGTTGATCATGACAAATCTATAAAAAGTACTAGTCATTCTTTGACTGCACATAGGTTAAGTTGTGATGTAGATACTTACACATGCGAGTTATACTCTTATCTCAGAGATGTTGAGGTAATGGAGGATATGTTATTTAGTTTTTATGAATATGATTACTAATAAAATATCTTTATGATTCATAGAAATTACATCGTCCTAAACCTGGATACATGAGAAGGCAACCAGACGTGACATATAGTATGAGAGCAATATTAGTCGATTGGTTGGTTGAAGTAGCCCAAGAATACAAACTACAAAATGAAACTCTATACTTAGCTGTTTCATTTATTGATCGTTTTCTTAGTTTAATGTCTGTGGTCCGTGCTAAACTTCAATTGCTGGGTACTGCTGCTATGTTTGTTGCATCGTAAGTTTAATTGTTTCTTATGTATATATGTCAGTAAAATTGATTGTTCATATACCTTTTTTTTTAAAGGAAATATGAAGAAATTTATCCTCCAGATGTCAGTGAATTTGTTTATATAACTGACGATACTTATACAAAGAAACAAGTACTTAAAATGGAACAGTTAATATTGAAAGTTTTAGGGTTTGATGTCTCAAATCCCACAACTGTTATTTTCTTAACACACATTTGTGTTCATTGTAACGTTCCGTTGAAAGTTATGTACTTAGCAATGGTAAGTTTTGACTTGTGTACAATCTATATTATACTATTTCTGAATAATTTAATTATAATTAAAACCAATAATTTGTTTTAGTATTTGGGTGAAATGAGTTTACTAGAAGCTGATCCCTACTTATCTTATACACCTTCTTTGATTGGCTGTGGAGCTGTTGCATTAGCTAGATTAATATTAAATTATGAAGTAATTTGGCCTGAAAACATGTTCGAATTAACTAAATACAGTTTAAATGATCTGATACCTGTTCTTAAACATTTAAATCAAACTTATAAAACTGCTCCGCATTCCCAACAATCTGCCATTCGGACAAAATACAAGTCTGCCAGGTATGTTTATGTGTGATATTTTGTGAATAGTCCATATATGTATAAGTTTTTTTCAATATTGAATACTTAAGAGACAAAGAGATATACTATGTTAAATTATTGCTGAAACATTTTTTTACTTCTAATGTATAAAACTTTTTAAATATATTTATTTTGGTTATTTTTTGTATATTAAATATATTTTACATTAAATTCTTTATTAGATACCCATGTAACCCAAACTACTTTCAATCAGATAACCATCAAAAATATTTATGTATATACTATATAGTAATAATATTGTACACTTCCTGAATTATG
The DNA here is from genome assembly GCA_036289425.1 of Rhopalosiphum nymphaeae. Classification (NCBI taxonomy): domain Eukaryota; kingdom Metazoa; phylum Arthropoda; class Insecta; order Hemiptera; family Aphididae; genus Rhopalosiphum; species Rhopalosiphum nymphaeae. The sequence continues at coordinate 3,198,908 of JAZAQC010000012.1, read as the reverse complement.
ACAATAGTATAATTTATCCATCTATTCAATGATAGTTTCCTTTTTTATTACACATATTATTTTCAATCAAAAACAAAAATTTAATTTAATTTTTATGTACACGTAGAGCTTTTTCATAAAATACAAATAATGAGTATCAATGAATCAATAATAAAACTTGAGGATTTTATATTTTATTTTATTTTATACATTGATGAATGTTATTAAACTTTAAAAAATGTTATTGTCAAACTTAATATTGTTATGTTATACCTTTGAAAGACTGTAGACAACATATGTGACTTATGTATACCTGGTATTTTGTTAAAGTCTTAAAGTATTTATATTAAGTAATTAGGATATTTTAATTAATATAATGGAGTTTAATTTTCTCTTATTATTTCAGATATCATAGTGTCTCTGAAATTGAGTACATAGACTTAATATTGCCTGAAGAAACTGCCCAAAAAGAAATGTCAGAAAGACTCAAGTTGGTTGATGTTCAAGACAAGTCATGATTCTATCGTTATTTATTTATGTTTTCGATTTTTTTTAATTATTATTATTTTTTTATTAATTTTTTTGTAGTAAATGAAAAATTTTTTGACACTTTTTTAAACAATCTATTTTTAAGCTAAAAAGAACATAATAACGTTCAAAACGAACCATACAACTGGAGATGTTTTTTTATTTTACGTTCATAAGAATTATGCGTGAATAAAAAAATTTTACATTCATAATTATTTATTTTTTTTCTACTAAATACATTTAAATTTATAAACTATTTTTTTACTCTAATTTAATTTTATAATTTCAAAATATTTGTGTTTTTCATTTGTTGCCGTTTAGAAGAACAGGTATATATGCACTTGTTGAAATAAGAAAATGTTAATTTCATAAAATTATTATATTATCATGCATAACATTTTATCATTATTTTTTTTTATATAAAATTTATAAGATTGAAAATTCATATTTTTATTAACAAATTACCATTGCAAAATTTTGTTATGTAAATTATTATGACTGCCACATCAAATAAAAAAAAACAACACAATATTATATGGGTTGAATTTGATTTATTAGTTGTTTTAGTGGTGTCTTATAGAATCTACAATCTTAGAAATACTAAGCTCTAAATACAGCTGTTTTTATTTTTAGGAAATTTGTATAAAATCAATAAATAGTTTTAGAGGTGATGGAAGATGAATTTATTTTTATAAACATCAAAAATTTCAAAACATTTTAACTAATTTTAAGCAATTTAATATTTAAATGGTTTTATTATTCTTCATTCAAAAAGTATGAATTTAGTAGAGCTGATATTTTTGTAAATTTTACATTAATAATATTTAAATTTATTTAAACTGTTTATTGTTTATACTACAAACCTATAGGCTGTTCACATAGTTTTACGTTTGGCAGTGTTAAAAATTTAAAGGTAAATATATATATCTTTAAAATATTTCAAGTTCTACTCAAATACCTTTGGTTATTATTTTCCAGGTTTGTAATTAACGTAACATAGTATACTAGTACATCGTAGTTCATATTGTTTATTACTCTTCAAAAACATTTTTTTGAAGTTATCTGCTATATTGATTATTTGTTTTGCCTTTGGTGTTCCACTCATAATGAATACAATTATTATTGGAGTGGTAAATAACATTTTTCCAATTCAATTTTCGAAAAATAAAATAAAGTATTTAATACTTATGAATAATTTTACTTAAATAATTCATAACACTGACTGTAGATACTAGGTAGTACTAGATTATACATTCATAATAATTTGTGTGATATAATTTATATTGTATTTTAAAATAGTTCGCCAACATCATTTTAGGTATAAGTGGTACAAATTGTTGAAAAAATAATTTTTCAAAATTTAATTGTAATAGATTATTTTATTCAAAATAATGAAAGAGATGGGACATTACTTCTCAAACGAGTGGAGAAACTCTTTCGACCAATGCCACTATACTGGGTAAATTCTGTTACATTGACATAAAATAAGGCGTTGATTTTTTTCACCTACAGATTTTGATAATACGAAAAACCCACTCTTTTGGAAGACTTTGTATTTTATTTTATTTAAATTAAATTTTTTTTTAAAGGTTGTCGGCGCTGCCTGTAGTTTTTATAAGTGTGTATAATTTTCTAATCATTTTCTTGGTCAAATCGCATTATATAAATTTCATTGTTCCGTTTTCGTGATACTTTAATACTTAACTAACCGCATAACCATTAAAACTTTAGTAAATTAATTAATGTTAGTTTTAATTAAATTGACTACATTTACTTTACTAGAGAATACAATGAAATTTATTAGAAATACAACGAGGTTGAATACTCATTTATTTACTATAAATATAATTATATCATGTTTTCTAAAATTAATTTCTATTATCAATTGACATTAAAATTTAAAATGTGTCTTCTTGTTTACAACACGTGGTATCAAAAAAATTTAATAAATGATTACAAATTGATAATATTGACAAACCACTTGATTATATTTTATAATTTTGGTGAGTTAATCAATTAGGTCGGCTCCTGTCTATGCCTTGACTATGTTTGTCTTATTACTTTTATTATTGTCTTCACCTGTTTGGCTATAATCTTAAAGACATGGTATTACACGGCGTAGTGTATAGGCAATAGAGGTACATGTCTAACGATGTCGTTAATATAATAATAAAAAACATACTATATTATTTGTACCTATATATTGCTGTTGAGTAGCATTTTTTCTGATGTCAAAGTTTACTGCACATTTTTCTAAAAGATAATTTTACAAAAACCAATATTTTGAAATCCTTTTTCCAGAGAAAAATGTTTTGAAATGTTTATATTAACGACGTTAGTAAAGTATCTTTTATTTCGTACTTACTATGTCGGTGCTGCAGCAAAAACGTGTCGTTTGGTAATCAATGACATTTTTAATTTTAAGTCGCAGTAAACAATACTAAATATTTTTAAGTCAGCGAAGGGTGAATGGATTTAGGGTACTGAAGAAAGTATTTACTTAATAATGATATCTCGTCGACAGGCGATCGATTGGATTTTCGTGAATAATAGTATATCTAAAATTAAATACTTATCATTTTGTTAAATTTAAATAATTTTAAACGTTTTACAAAAAAGGTAAGTACCTAATTGTTGATCAATAATATAAAAACTAAAGTAGATAGTATAACCAATATATTACCTATCCACTTTGTAAATATATATGGTAATCTATTACCTATAACTAAATTTAATTATCTTTTTAAATACAGAAAATTAATTCGGGATTTTGGTTTTCATGAAATGATCTTTCGGGAAAATGTCCGGGTACCCGTGTCAACACGCCCAAGTCGCAATCAGATTGTCACCCAGAATGCCACAGGCAAACGCATAATCATTTCACATTTCGGAGCATAGGACTATTATTGGGTATGGCCGTCGCGTAAATAGATTGTACAGTGGTAAAGGGGTTCAGTCCATCGGTTATTTTAATTAAATTCATTAATTAATTTACTGAACTTTCGACGGTAGTTCGCGGATGGCAGCAATGAAATCCGTGATTCAGCCGGCCATCAGTAGTTTCAGAGGAAAAAATTGACAACCATCATCCTACGGGGTTTATTTGTAAAAGTATTACGATTGTGGTTTAAATTTGAGAAGAAGTTTTATGCGTGGGCAGGAGTGATATCGACGTTTTAGATAATACATTCGAAAATACATTTAAACGCTTGTCCCTTTGCTAATATTATTCTTCGTTTCAGAGTACTGCGTAAATAAAATAAATAATATTTTTTATTTCCAATAATAAGTGACAACACGAGTATAAACTAAAAATTAAAAATAGTTGGATCATCTCTAAAGTTGTAGGGTGATTGAATCAGAGATGAGAATTAAATTTATCGATGTCTCATTACATTGTTTAAATAATAGTAAATATGTCATAACATGATAAATTGTTTAAAATATAATATAAGATATAGTAATAAAACATTTCATAGTAAAGTGTATTAATTTTATAAAAATAAAATAATATATTCAATTAATTGAAGTAGTAGACTTAAATTTTTCTGTCCAAATACAGCTGTCAACCTAGGTAAAACTAAATTAATATTTCTTTTAAACAAGTATAATAATACAAGGAATTATGTGAAAAATTATTAGTATTCTTCTGTATGTATTTAAAAACTGTTTTACAAACATTTAGGATATATTAGATTTTAAGTTGAAAATGTTCAGCTCTCTACTTTTATAAGTTTTGAAGAGTATATATTCTGGGCTGGAATAATAGAAATCGTAATAGAGATTACAATTCAATCTTAACGTTTGAATATACGATACATTCATATATAGGTTAGAAGGTGTTGTAAATTGTAATATTTTACAATATATACATAATATACTACATAGTTATTATTATGTTTTGTTGTTATCTTACGGTACCAATGTCAAAATTAATCACGCGACATGCCTGCAATAATGACACCACAGCGATTCGATTATTATTATTTTTTTTATTCTGTTCAATTTTTTAAACGAAGTATCATTTATAGCATAGTATTATAAACGAGAAGCGACTATTTGGAGATGTTTTAAGATTACTTAAAAAAATGTTTATACTTACTAAAAATATCAATTATTTTTAAGAAAGGCGATGGGGGGAAATAGAGGAATAAGTTTGAATCCTCTAATCAGTCTATTGGTAGTTTTCTAATAAAATATATGTAACTATGTAGATAGGGGTAACCAAAGTAAAAGAGTACTTTTAATTACTGTGTCTGAATTTCCAAAGACTTATTTGATGAATAAAAAAATGTTATTGAATATGATGAAGTTTTTTTTTATTATTATTTACTATTAGATAACTGCACAGTTGAATATTTGCTTATCATTTTACATACTTAGAGTATGTTGATGTGTAGTCAGGATGTCGTAGATACACCTCAAATGTTATCGGAACGTAAAAAGTACTTACTCTACTTGCATTTATTATCAATCTTCCTTTTATAATACCATGTACAGAATGATTCAGTATTCCCATTTTTCCCTTTAATAATAATTAATTTATTCAAATTCTGATTCTTTTAACCTTTAAATATAGTTACTATCTAGTTATAAAATACTTATATTTTCTATATAATTTAAGAAGTGTACAATTCTAACAAATTGATTGTATAGTTAAAATTGGATTTATGTTTTTCAACTAATTAGCCTGTATCAAAATATTATTTTTTAGTTGAAGTATGTATAAGTCAAATCATACATTTTTAAAATTTTTTAGAATATTTAAAAAAAAAATATATTTTGAAAATTACCAGACACATTGTTAAATTGACTGATCATCTAAAACACATCAACATTAATGCGAGACCGTGTCCAATTCACAATTTGCACTTTATACTCGTTTATTATCATCTACGTAAAAAGCATCAATATAATAATATGTGATCCAGCAAAAAAAGTTTTTCGTAAAAAAAGGTAATGTTTATAAAAACCAATTATTTATGCTTACCACTCTCTACAAAAAATCAAGACGCGAAGTTTGCATACAAATTAATACTTACGCCTACAGTAATAATAATGATAATAATAATTATAACCGATATCTGCACGTATAAAGTAAACAATCGTTTTTTTTTTATATATTCGAAGTAACTGGCTCATTTACTGTATTTACGTATGTATGTATTATCTTTATTTAGGTAGTTCGTTTTAATTTTTATAACATTTTTTCTCATTTTATTCACAAATGGTTTTGGTCATATACATATTTTATCTAACATTTTTTTTTTTTTGAAAAAATGTTAAAATACTTTTAAACGTTAATATAAATATTTACCATAAAGATATGCTTAATCGATGGGGTAAATTTACGTGTTAAAATGCTACAATTTTTTTTACCAATTAAAATGTTTTGTTTTTGTGATCTCTTACATAAATTTTGATTAATCATGATGTATGAGCAATTGATCAAATTCTGCATGTTGTTACTGTATACTATTATATAAGCTACCACCAAATAGTTAACTACATATATACCGATATTATTTTATGGTTAATACTTAACTGTTACTTATTAAAATCATTTATAACTATTAATTGTTATATTATGTTAAATGTGATTATATTTCGATAACATTCAACAGTTTATTACTTTTTTCTCGTCTATACTAAGAGTAATGGTGATCCTAGGGAGGGAAGGCGATCCTAGAGAAGCAATTTTAAATTGATTTTTTTTAAGGTTTAAAAGTGAGTGGGTGCCCTATATAAAAAACAATAAAAAAATGTTAGTAAGTACTTTTAATGACTAAAAATGTTAATTAAAAAAAAAGTCTGTGAGGAGTATTTATAAGAAATAAGTTCCAAAATGTAATGCGATTATACTTACTTGTTACTTTTAACAATAATTTCTTTCATAGTGTACAAAAAAAAAAGAACATCATTGTTGTAAAACAATTAAAATTGAATTCTTTCGTCACCCTCTATAACCCCCCCCCCCCCCACAGACACCGTAACGCGCAAATTCACATAAGTCGGAAATATTATTTGTGCCTATTATTTTTTTTTCTTAGGAGACTGTTCATATGTATAGTGACTAATGCACACGACGTCTATACAATAATTAGGTATATGTACCCATATTATATGTGTGACCGTGCCGCGCGTAAAAACGACACTGCCCCTTTGAAAATCTGCCGAGTCCCACGCGCCCAACACTGCGCGACCCGACGACATAGGGTGCGACCGTACATGAAACAATATACGCGAGTTACTACAACACCTGTGTGAATCATAAACGTATATTATTATACTTTACGATATATTCTGGGTGTATAATAATATATGTATGCGCGCGCGTTTGTGTGTATTGATATATACGAACACACTGTGGGAAACTTCGCGCGACCATCGGCGTAGGCATTATATTGTGTACACACACACACACATATATATATATATATATATAATATATTATATGAAACTATACCTATGAAGCCAGCCCGTGAGACTGTTTCCTCGTAGATACGCGACTACCGCAGAAATATAGGAGGGTGGTAGCGACGGCTGCAGGTGAGGCACCCCCTATTCGAGCATGTGTATTCGTGTGTGTGTGTGTGTGTGTGTGTGTGTGTGTGTGTGTGTGTGTGTGTACCTCTTGATATTATAATGTTATTATACACGCGACGATACCGTTTTCTACCTGCCCCACCGCCCCATATCGGGATAACCGGAATGGCACACACAAAATATAGGTATTACATATACCCATAGGAACACCCCACTAAGATTTTGTATCCCCTTGCTCGCATGCCCGCCGTCCATCCGCGAGTGTGAGACAACGAGTACGTTTTCTGAAAATTATATTCGGCGCTAAAATAATGCCCACCATACATTATATTATATTATATAAGACGTAATGCGTGATGCGATTAATAAATTAATTACTGTGTAGAGGTACATTGTTATTGCAGTATACAAATATATTATTACTTATACCGCCGGAGATCGGTCACGTATCTCTATATAGAGATCTATTAAAATAGTTACTTGCCGGCACACACGGTGTTTTGTGGTATATTGTATTATTATAGAAAATAGTCGAGTGGAATACACATAGAAGCATCAATGTCTCTGCAATGGTTTCAGATCAGTATATTTTTATTAAATTGATTTAAAAACGAATTTTGAATACAATAATATTATTATAACAGGTATATAGAGCGACCGTACGCGTCAATATTCCTCTGTCGGGCGGTGTGCACTTAATACGGATTACAGTCAAAGTCGTTCTCACCCGAAGACGATTCAATAAATACAGTATAATTTTGATTTGTGTGTGTGTACGTGTATAAAATACGATTCGAAAAGTAGTCGGACGAGTTTGAATTGTACCTATAATAAGATACCTACTACCCAGTATCGAAATGAAACACCTCGAAGACTATTTGTGGCTGTAGTGCCGCTCTATTGTAATGACCCGGAATTCAAACGGCTGCGACCGTCCTATTACGTATTAATATATGCAAAATTATACGAAGAGTCGGTCGAAATTCATTGGACGTTTTCTCTATATTTATCTTCTGACGATGAGTCCTCTCTCACGGAGTTACTATATATATATATATTATATTGATGGTGTTATAATATTAATATTATAATGATGACCTTAGAATTTCCTATGCTGCGAACACTCGATCGTTACAAATTTAGGGATAATAAAAAGAATCACGTTTCATTTAACGTATAAGTCGTAACATGTGATACAATATAATTATATACATTAAAAGTCGGTTGCGGGTAGTGTGTTTAACGTGATTGCAAGTAAATAGTTATTTTTTATTTTGTTGCATTGATTACCATACAGTCATTTCAAAGAAACCGCATAGAACGTATCAACAGAGTCAAAGCGAACATCAAATTCTTAGGAAACTGAGGCCATTCGAACTCTGCTGGTCGAAGCCATACTTCAAATACAACTAATTATCTATGATATATGAATGTGAAATTAGTTTTTATTGCATTTTCCGCGAATATGACCCTTTCACAACCATCATCTGCAGGCTACGATCAAAGTAGTTGCAAAGGGAAGAGAAAAACAAAATATTTGTCGATTAAAGTTGTATAATATTGTCGACATTTTATTAGCATAGAGCCGTCAACAATTAAAATGGGTATGACCTATCTATATGTAATATTAAAAAGTTTCAGTTTAAAGTTGATCTCGATTGGCCAGCCGCACTTGTATTCTGTGTGTGTGTGTGTGTGGGGGGGAGGGGGGGGGTAAGGGAGCAGTCAGCAAAAAGTAAAGAGGCAAGTCTCTGATTTAGCACACACATAGCATAGGTGCTCATATTCGATTTTAATCGGATTTATTTCCAACCGAATAACCATTGAAAAAATATACGATTTTATCCGTACGCGTCTCCCCGGTCCACGAAGAATGGTCATTAGTACTTATTACCCATTATTGGAAATTCCAATGGTTTAAGTATAGGTATAATATATTATAAAAGAAAATTAAACAATATTATTATGTACCTAAATCCGGATGTGGTGTATAAATACTATATTCTCGTGATTTATACACACTAAAATATATTATATATATATATAATGTACATCGTCGTCTCAAAAAGACTCCAAAGGGGCCGGAATCGGTATAACTGGTTTCCAGAGCGCATTTTATAACAATACGTACAGTCGACGAGCGGAGGAAACCGTGGCATCAGAACAATGCACACACACACACACACACACACACAAACACACACACACACACATACATACGCGGAATATAATATCGTATTATATTCACGGTAAAATACGGCAAGTACGCATATTATAGTGTAGGGCAAAGCGATTCGCTTTGATCGCGTGACTGGCAGATTAGACGAGACAATTCCAACCGCGTTGTAAAAATACCGCACACATAATAATGTACATAACTTATACGTATACTACACGATATTCACACACACAATAATATTCTCGGTAGTTGGGAAAACAATCCCGGTAAAAAAATACCCTTACCAGGAAGAAAAATCCCCAGTCTAAAAATTAATTAAATCAGTATTCTTAGAATGTAGCGATATAAAAATTATAACAAACTTTTTTGAATGTACGATAATTCAATGAAATTTAAAACATTAAAAAAAAAAAAATGAAAAATCTAGGAAAATGGAATTTTTATTTTTTTAACCGTTTTGCTATGTACTAGGTGTTGAGCGGGTGGCTGTTATATGGATGTGTTAAAATGTATACTTATAAACGGAAAATGATTTTAAGCGTATATCGTCAGGTTATATCACTAAGTACATCTTATGATATTATGTTGATTTGTTATTAAAGTAATTTATTTTACTATTATATATAAGTATTGTGGTAGGTTGATTTAGTTTTTGCGAGAACATTGCATTTATTATATTATATAAGTATTATAATAATATATATTTATACTATATTATATTATTATTATTAACTTTTGAGTTAACAACACCTTACTGTAAATACTGTAAAACAGTTTGAATAACAGGTTCATCGTTTAAATCAGTATTTTCCAATCTTTTTACCACCACCGGACCACCTCAATTTTAAGAAAACTAGGAATACCATTTTTAAAAAAAAAACAATAGATTATATCTTAAAATTAAATTACATATTTTGAAAATGTCATTAAATAAAAAACTTAAGAGTTTAAAGTCGCCACAAATAATATTTTTGAATTATAACAAAATAATTAACTTTGTTATTCGTCATTCAAATTCGTAATTTCGTCCAAACATACAATTTTTGATTACAAATGTCTATAAAAAATAATAATGTTTGTATAAATCTTAGATTTTTATTTTTTATATGAACTACTTATGAAGAACATTACATTCGATTTTCAAACCTTAGCTATAGTTTTTTTATAGCTTATAGAAATTGAAGATTTTATAAAATTTTACTGTAAAATACTCGTAGCTTGTAATTTTTCATGATTTTGTAAGAATTTTAACTTGAAATATGTATACAAAAGTTATACCTATGTATTTTTATAATTTTTGTATACAGATAATATAAAAATAACTTACGTGAGAATTTGTATTAAGTTTTCAATAATTTTGATCCAGTGATAAATTTGTTATCGTCATTTGTAGAAAAAAAGAAAAAGAAAATTATGATCAAATAGGTTGAATAGCTTATAATCTTAACGTTTATCGGAGTCACGCATATGTTTAAAATTTTAAATCCTTATATAAAATACACCCATGTTTTCTTACATCAATAACTACTGCTGTATACGAGCTATACTAACATAAATTCGCGGAATTGAGTAAATAGACTAGGAATATAAATCAGCGCATATTTATACATTTTTAACAAGAGAATGTCATGTAGGTGTCATTGGGTATAATATACTGTATGGAGAAATAATGTTTATAATAATTAAATTGATAGTCTAAGAGTTGTACGCGTGATATTTATAGTTATTAATATAATAATATTTAGTGATGTATTATTATTTCAACTCATAGATTTTATAATTTAAAATTTTAATGGGTAAGTATTAGATAACATACATGTATTATTTATAAATAATATTGGTATAATATATAATATACAATGACATTGGATAATTTTATTATTATTATATCATACATTATTTGTTATTTAAAAATTCATAAAAACTAAATATATACACGTAACTTAAAATAATAATTATTATTGTTATTAAAAAATAATATCAAAACGTGTGCGGGAAATAACGTCATCTTAATGATAGGTATAGTATTTACGATTCTAGGATAAAAAGGTAACATATCAAAAAAGACACTGATTTATTTTTGGGTTAACACAGTTCTATACAATGAATTATTCTTTATTTTGAAATTTAATATGACTTACAAGAGTATACAGAAATAATAATAATTAATAAAAATAAACAATTTGAAAAGTTAAAATGATAATTAAAATAATCGTATTATGTAAGCAATAGTTGTGGTCAAATATTCATCAATTATCCGTTGCACTAAATCATCACTATATATTTATACAATTTTTCTTGCGTGTATTAATTTTTGGATTTTTTCTATTGGAAATTGGGTTAATTTTGTTACTTCAGAAGACAATTCTTATTTCATTTTTTAAAATTAATATCCAAATAGAAGGATGATTGTGATCTACAAATTTTGAAAAACTATGGTTCTTCCATCTTTCTATTAGGTTGTTGGTTTGATGTACATAACCAAGGGTTGTTTGATGGATATTTCACGTCGATGGTGGATATAGTGGCGATAAAAAAATTGGAAGTAGGACTAATGTGATGAGATATTCTGTATAGCTTATATTTGGTGTCTTTTTTATCCGTGGACTTTTTATTTTGTGGTTTTTTGTCGGTGACCTTTTTATTCGTGACTTTTTTGTCGGTGGCTTTTTATTCTAATACGATTACTTATAGACAGAGTGGAATGTTATTTGTCCAAAACACTACCTTGTCAAAGACGGACTGGAAGTATAATATATTAGTCCAGGTGGTAATGCAATATACGGGCTCAAACTACTATAATTACTTGTAGGTGTCCCTGTAGACGATATTGAGGTGTAATGCTATATATTAATAATATACTAAATAGTTAAAACTAATTTTGTCTTCCAACGGGTACCACGGATCGCGGACGCTTAAATTTATGAACGGGGCTGGTAACTACGGGTTGGAATACATCCCAAATTATACATTTTTTATGTGTCAACGCGTTGAATGATAGTACGGTTATGTGACAACGGGTGTCCCTCAAGTGCGCCTGATTTTAAAATTGTACCTTTATAATTGTTCAAGTGCGTCCGCAGTGTTCTTGCTTATATTTTCGTTACAGCCCGATTGCTACCGTATAATAAATTATAACTTAAATTCGTCATACCTAACCGTAATCCCCCAATTGGTGAACAAAAAAAAAAAAACTAGTTTCAAGAAAAAGGTATTGTCTAAATTATGTCAAATCTCGTTGTCATTGATAGTAATAATGTAAAAATTACAGGTAGGCGTACGATGTGAGGTAGGTTATCATATAATATTATGAAAGTCTACTGTTTGTTTATTTTCTTCGTCGTCTTACACAAACCGTGAAAAATTATTTTATCCGTATTTCCGTATTATACACGTTTGTGCACTTTGGCAGCAAAATAGAGAGAGAGAGAGAGAGAGAGAGAGAGAGAGAGAGAGAGAGAGATAGATAGAGAGTGAAAGAGAGACTTCTGCGTTATCGTATTACATACTGCACAGGTACCGGCTATGGAATAATATATTGTATCGTATATAGCTCGATAGATTTTGGAGCGCACACGCCGTCACGTCCAATCGTTGATGCTGCCGTGTATGAGCCACCCGCGGTGTATTATAAAGGTATACGCGCGTACACACATATAGGCAACCTTTCGTTGTCGTATTATCGTAACGTTTCATTGCGCTCGACAAGGCACGTGGTATGCACGCACGCAGACGTCTGGCCGTCAAATACAAAATGGGTGGAAAAATTGCTAAAACCGCACGACGTTCGACTTTTACAGATTGTACATAATATATATGCACATCGTCATCTGCCGTGCAGCACCCGTTAGGTACCATACTTATACTCACAAACGTAAACGTCCATACCAGAGGTAATCTAAATTTTTCATCTCTGCACGGTTCCTTCGTCTATTTAAATAATATTTTGCAGATGACCCTCAAATCATCAAGGGTATAGAAAGATAATGCCGCTTTAATGTATAACTGTTATATATATAACAGGTAATGTACGGGGTTATATACAGAGGCGATACACCAAAAATGCCTACCATCATATTTTCCTTCAAAAATTCAGTTATCCAAAATACGATTTTAGGTTTTTTATAAATATAGTAGAAGACCATATTATTATTATTGCGACCTACTGTTCTATTTATAAGGAGTATCATGTGGAGATATAAATTTATTTTTAAAATTAGAACCTCCTTTTTCTAGTGTAAATTAATATTTAGTGGATAATTTTTCTGAAAATGTTGACATATCCAAATAAAAATTCAAACAAATAATATTTGAAATATTTAACTTTTTCCATGATCATGAATTTGAAAGATATTAGGAGATTTTAAAATGTTCCTAATTAATATTAATCTATCAACATTTATAACTTGTAAAAATGGCCCTAATACTAGATAAAATATTACATATTATATTTCATATTTTTGTAAAATCATTTTTAATGACGATTATCATTAGTATATACATTTTAATATTTAAAAACCTACTCATTTGAATTTTTAATTAGGCATATTAATTAAATAATTTACAGTGAAATTAGGAGGGTGGTCTTATTATTATTTTATTTGAAAAACCAAAGGAATCAAACCACATGTGTAAGTTCCAGTTCTTTTCAATACATATAATAGTATTTAAAGATTAAATAATTAAATAATAATACAGTTAATAAATCATACGACAGTGATTTTTTTTGTCCAATGTCGATGAAATATTAAATAGTCTGTAAACGTTGTAAGACTTTATTTTCCGCTACATCATATTTGAAAGACGCTTACCGACGATTGACAACTAAGCCTACATTTATAGTATGGAATTATTTACTATTACATACTTTATCATACCGATAATGCTTAGGTTGTATTGCTTATTTAGACGTAATAAAGAATCTTTCTTTATGTGATGAATAGAATTTTAAGATATCTTCCTTATACCTCATTGTTATAATTTGGACGATGCGGTGTAAAAGATGTGAAAGAATGCAACGGAAATGTTTGTTCTCGGTATTAAAACATTTTGCACAAGGTATTAACGCGTACACGCATCAATGCGTTTTCTTCAAAGAAATATTAATTTTGTTTGGGTTATGTCAATATACCGGAGGCTCGACCCGGATCATATTTATATAGTTCAACCCCTAGAAATGAGTTTGAACTTTAATACAAGGATTATAAACCATTTTTATTTCAAAGGTTCTACATTTCAAAAATATGTTACTGTTTAATTTTTGGACTTGTCAAATGTTAATATAATAATTGTTTAAAAATTATAAAATAAATCTTATTCTCATAATGGGCTTACGTAACTGATTTAATGACAATTATTATACCAGCGATTATATTTTCAGTAAGTATACGAGTCATTTATAAAACAATAGTGATTTAACAATTATTATATTTCACAAACGCGCAAACACTTGAAATCTTCTAAAAATAACCAATTCAACTATTCAAATAGCTGATAAACAGATTTACGTAATATGAGTATAATATATTTTACTTATGTACTTTGATTAGAAAAAATATTTTAATACTATGCAGTTCTCACATTTCGAGTAATGGGAATACCAAAATTATTCAAATCAGAAAATTGTAACAAAATATAACAGTTAAATTTTTACACAGTTATTTTTTTTAGAAAATTCCGAATGTCTAAATATTAATTTTATAAAATTAAACAATTATTTATTTACACATTTAAAAACAAATATAAATAAATTTAAAAAAAAATGTATTGTTAAGTATTTTATTATAAATTTCCTGAAATTAGATCCAGTCATTATAGACATAATATAATATAATATTATGCTGCTGCTACAAGTATAATGTATATTGTATCCTAATTGTATCTAACTTGTAACACATTTTAATGTATTTTTATAAACCATAATATTTATTATAAAAGCTGGGAAAAATGCAGCCACGGTAGTTGTGTAACTAAATAGTCTACCCAGAACGCCGTGTGTTCATAATTATTTTAATATTTAAATTAATTTACTTACATTATTATTTTAACATATAGACATATAATGATCATACTTTAAGGATAATTACCGGGAAAATATATTATATAGAAGCAGCCAATGTCATATGTAATTATACTTGTATAATTGAAATCCATCAAACGAATTATTATTTAATTTGTTATATTAATATTAGATTATTACTTGTTAGTTGAAGTATAAAATATTAAAAGTAAGCAAACAAAATTAGATTAATGGGTATTATAAATGGTTTATGATTAGTAAAGACTTCGTACAGATATTCGGATCCAGCGTGTCACTAACCACAAAAAATATTAAGATTGCTTTAATAGTTCGGGTCAGAAAATAACTAATATATTTATAGTATTTTATTTTATTATTTTATTTCTGGTGTAAGTCACGAAGGAACCAATTTGTGGAAAATCAACGAGAGATCTCAAAATACTTGTATAGATGATACAGGATTGACATAAGCTCGTCGCTGATGGTGACAATATAAATATCAGCGATCTCTGTATAAAATAATATATACGCATACAGTATATAAATTGTCTGTAATGATGACCAGAGGACTAGTAAAAAATGAATTTTTTTATAAACAACAGTCATTCCCACTAAACAGCGTCACGTGTCATTCTACGAGAGTCTCGCACAGACTGAAATCGATCAGTTCACTAGATAATAATAATATTATCTAGCATTTCAGTATTGTACGCTGTATACAGTCCAAATGCGTATAGTCGACCGCGATAATATGAAATCACATATCAATCCGTCAACCCTGCATATTATCCTTCCATATCGAACTAATATATCATATTATATATTATTATAATGCACTCAATGGCGAAAACGGGTTTTTCGTTTTACAGAGATACTGTATAAAACGCTATCAGCTGTAGCAGAGGCCGTTCGGTGATATTAATATATCGGTTTGGCGTGGGAATTTTCCTTTGCCCATCGCCGATCCAGCACACTCACAACAACTACAGCGGTCCAACAGTCATTTTACTCGGCGTTGGATTCGGCAGTGGGGAGGACGTCAAAGAGGGTATTCGGCGTCTCCTCACCCCTGTCGGCGGTCTCAAACACAATTGTTGTTGCTCTTCGCTAAAATCGTTCCCACTTTTATTGTATTTTTTTACTCGATTTAAAGTTATCTGTATACTACTAAAGTTTTATAGTTTGTTGCGAAAGAATAAATTCTAGTTTTTATACCACAGTAGTATTGTTTTTCGTTTATGATTTTAAAACGATAAACCGTTGATTGTTTTGGTTCCTTGGAAAATAAATCGTTTTTAAAATTAAAAATTGTAATTGTATATTATTTTATTTCAAGTATTGTGCAGAATAATATTATAACACTGAATGATATTATACTAATTACAGATACAAGAAACCTAAACATTATTCGTACTATAAATATAAAACAAAATAAAGATGTAATGCCAAGATAATGAAGTGGTTATGTGGGGGGGGGGTAGGTACACATAATTGAATAAGACACCTTATGAGAAGTATTTAGAATCGTGGGGCCCAATAATAGTATGTCCTATGAACATTTGGTGTGATTTCCTTTTGCGTGGTTTGTGCCCCTCCCATCTTTATATAAAAAATTTATCTCCGAGTCCATTATTACATTTAAATTGTACACTTTAGACATTAAGACGATATTATAATAATTATTACAACAACAATAATAATCGAAATGACGAGTATTGTCGTTGGACATCTGTATGCTTATAGTACATAATGCTATATCACCAATATTACTACAGCAACGATGATATTCATGCTCGCCAACAATATAAATAAAAACACACTAGGTCTCTGCATATAGTCTACGCACGCCACTTAAAACGTCATCGGGTGATTGGTTGGCGGACGGGGTAGAAAGGTCCCACCGGGACTTTTCTCGAGGTTCTGGCAGGTACGTAAAATAGCGACGTGCGTCGAAAACAAAATACTTTTTATCGTGTATTTAACAATAATATATATTATAGTAACACGCCAACGGCACCGAAGAGTAGAAAAAAAAATAAGAAAAACGTTCGCGTACCCATATTATACGTTCCCGCGTATTCACCTGCAGTATTATATACACCACGCACGAAACGTCTACGTGTGCTTTTATATACAGGGCGAGTGGTGGTACAGTTTACTCGCAGGCAGTATCGACTCAAGTGTAGGAGGCGTAGCAAATGACCTCATAACCACAAAATTGCAAATGTCTTAGAAAAAAAAAAAGAAACGTTTACAGTCTAAGTTGTTAACAATATATATTTTTTAGAATATGTTATACTGTTATCAATGTTATCGTCAAATGCGTAAATACGTAAATTAATGTTAATTACCTATTACTCAAAAACGATATTTCTGATAAAATTAGACTGTATACACGATATTGCCTAGGAAATAACGGTAATGCACACGGTTTTCGGGCGATGATGGATTATTAGCAACGTTTTCCAGGTCATGACAATAATTCCGGTATTTTAATTGATAAAAATGTCGAATTAGAAACGGGCCTGCGTTGTATAATAAATTTATTCAATCAGTATGGATTATTACATTGATATAATTATGCAATATATGAATTATTATTAATGACACAATAAATACTAACAATAACATACTTTTAGGCTCCATAATGTTTCGACGATCGCATAGTATTATGTGAAAGATAGATCTTCATTATACTCCTGTATGGTAGGCTTACAATATAAAACGTGATAACGGTAAACGTATTTATTATAATAATTCTTACTTGTACACACACGCACGCGTGCTATAGTACATTGCATAACATATATAGTCGAACCGATTTTTCTGTGTATAGTGATGCAGTGGCATATTGAATTTCTAACCCAATTTAAATATTTCGGAAAAAAAATAAATGTGTTATATTTAATTAATATATATTATTTTAAAGTGTTTGAAATTATCAACAATGACTAACAGTAGTAAACATTGAGGCGATTTTCTAGTCATAATTGTAAACGTATTAACAAAATGTTTGATTTTTATGAAATCGCCTATATTGTCTGCGTTAATGCTCGTAGGCAATGACGATATCATCTACTAATTTTAGGTATTCATAATATAACAGACTAAATAATTACGTAATTGACGCGTTAACATAATACATATTATGTATATACAAAATTATACATTTTATTTATATATAGATTAGGTAAATATATAATAATAGAAAAATAAACAAAGCGTTGACGAGGGTTGATATATTTTTTTAAAGGGCTCGAGTCAATGCGTCAGAACGGATTTTACCCGCTCAGCCTTCCCTCTCGATATCTATCCCCACGTATACGCGTCCACGTAAAAACGGTCAACGGGAAGCCGACCGATATCACTCTGTATACAATAACATCTGCGGAATCCGTTTCCGTTTTTGAGAAATATATATATATATAGATCATATATACATTATAGAATATATACATCCTTTATGTATATATATATATATATATATATATACATAGTCATGTACTCATATAGGTAGTATGTAGGCTGTCATGTCGGTTTTGAACGAGTGAATCGACGTGTACGTAATATTGTATGCGTAACGCGCGAGAAGCCGCGGGCGTTCGCGTAGTTCTGTCTGAGGGAAAAAAAAAACAAACGGCTACCTCTTTCTGTTACGTATAATAATATTATGGTATAGGTACGGTATAACATTATACCACAATATATCTACCGTACTGGTGGAAAAATTTTCCGTTGAATTAAATATTTTTCTCGAGGCTCGCGTGCGGAGGTTTACCGGAGTGCCGTCGGCGCTATGATGTCATTTGTAATGTCCACGAGATTGATCCCACCGATGGTCCCGGGCTAACTAGAGCGGAGCAGCATACAGTCACAAAATTATATACAGATACCTAGAAATAATAGAGTGCTATAGTAGGTAATAAATAACAATCAGAAAACCGGCGAAATAAACGTTAATTTCATGGTCGTACCTTGCAGGCATCGTATGCGGCCGTAACGAAATATTATTTCAGTTGCATACCCACAAATATACAACTTACTAGCTATATATTATAGGTAGATACATTATAGCATAATATAGCTGCTGGCGTTAGACATATACATACAATTTAATCATTTTGTTCTAGCGCAAATTATGTACCGAATGTGTGTTCACTGCCAATGTCTGATATTAATATATTCCTGTGGATAGCTGCACTGCAGACGATGAAAATGACCGCCTGCTCTCTATAATAAATTATCAGACGAACACCATCTGGGCTAACATTTCTATCGTACCGTCGTCGTCCTGAATAAATAGAATCTACATAATATGTGAACACAGACAGTAGTTTGCGATACACCTGCAGAGTGTCGCACTGGTACAAATACGACGCATATAATGTGTACGGTGCACTATCTCTGATATAGGTACGAACCGTTCTTGTTGTTTAAAAACGATTTAACGACCGTAGTACCATAATGAAACAATAATTACACGAAACAAATATGGGTACAATATATATGTATAGCAAAGGCCGTAACGTCGTTGAGCGTGGATTTCCAATTTTCCGCAGAAATTAATGGGAGATTGCCGAATCCGTTCGTTTAGCCTTTTATTCACTGTGCCAGCGCCGCAATAACAGCAACTGAAATAGCTGCAGCAGTTATTCCGCTCTTCTGTCGCCTGATCAAAGGCATCGTTGACTCTTTTATATCCAAACAACGACTCTGCACCCGTTTCCAATTTAAACATTATTTCGACGTTAAATTCAAAAGCGGCGTCCACTCTTGCGAGCGAATTGTTGAACAAATAGGTTATTTACAGTTGGAATTTGTTTTAACATTTCTTCACTTGCGAACCAAGAATGTAAATCATAATAATCGTGAATGCACTTTTTAAAATTATGTTTAAATGCAAATCTATCAAACAAAGAAACAAAAAATGTAAAACGAGTCCGACATTAAGTAGCATCGTTGTATTTTTTATTAACTTCTATTCGATAATACCACATTCGAAAATGCGACTTATAATTTTGTACTATAAGTATTGATAATGAAATACTAATAATTTCCGCTCAGTAGAAGTCTTTATTAAGAATGCTTAATTAACAAATTACGACATTTTATTACTATATTAAAAGTAGTTTGGTAATAATGTAATCACTTAGAATAGTACTATGACACTATGTATGAACAATTCATTTTCAAAACGATTATTAACAATATCTTTCTCTTGGTTATTACATTTTGGGAATACCACCGCAAGACTTGGGATGTAATCAGTATAAGTATGTACGAACGATAGAAAATACGCATAAAGAAAAAAAAAAACTTTCAAACATACCACAAAAAATCATTAAAATATTAGAACTCGGAAATTGCACGATTATCTTATTTGAATTCGGTATTAAAGTTTTTAGCGGACGTACCTATATAATATTATTGATATCAGTCGATCGATGATAATAATTTATAATTTTTTTTTATCGTTATTACTTTTATTATTAAAGTTTATATTATATTCGTATCCACAAGGGTATTTAAACGACATTCGTATGATATAATATAGCGTATATCATATTATTTTTTTTGCGAGCGAGCGAAAAAAATAATAATAACAGCCTCCTCTGAATGCGAACGGTTTTATGTTTTATGTTTTTCTGTTGATACAGTGGCGTCAAAACAGGCGGGCTGGGAATGATTTAATAACATTTATATATATTATATATTATAATAAAAGTAGAAATAATAATATACATTCGAGCGCGATTGGCCGAATACGTAATAATGCAGCGAGACTCGCGAACATATTTGTTTTTTTTAAGCCGTTAATTTTTCCATACATTTTCGAGCGTACCCATGTATAAAGCAGTAACGGAACGCTCCTCCGGGATTTCGTCTCGTTACGATTAATAATAAACATAATACTAAATACTAATACGGTTAAGCGACGTTATATTATTTTAATCCCTAAAAACGCTGCGACGCGAACGTTGGCAGCCACATCATATTCCCTGGCGTGTTAGAATGTAGAAAAATAAAATAAAAATATTTTAGCTATATAGAATAATATCGTTCTATGTGTATTATTATCACAATAAATATTACTATTTTGAACTATTACATAGTCACTGGGGAAAAAAAACCGGCAAGATCGCAATCGTTTTGAACGTTCGTGTATACATGTATATAAACAGGAATGGAAAATAAGATTATAGAGTTTATTGCACGGGTTGATTTTTTATTAACGTGAAACATTCGTATTTTATCGAACAATTTTATAGTACTTATATTATTTATAAGCTTTTAAAGTTTTTTTCTCGAGCAACGTAGAGCAAGTGCGGGGTATTATAATACCACACGAATTTCAGTTCCACTACTCGGTTCATCCATACTTTAAATGCCTATACAAGGCTATAAATAATAAAATAAAGCTGTCCAATATATTCAAAATTTATGAATCGTAAAATGTTCAGAAAAATGTTCTGCTTCAGACCACGGAATAAAAAATATTTAAAAAACGAATAAAACCCAAAGAATCACTATACACGAGAAAAAAAATAGCAAAACGATTTTGAAAATACATTTAAAAGCTTGAGCGCATAAAACCGTTTTATTGAAACCACAATAATTGACTGAGGAATCGAACGCGTCTTATGCTGAAAAAAAATCTCCCTAGAATGTCATTTGAAACGATGTGTGTATACGTATATTGTAATATTGAACGATAAACTAGTGAAACAGTTGTTTTACTGAGTCTGTTATTAATGATGGTCCACGGTCGGGCGCCGATATAATTCTGCAGTAGAACGTCGTTGTAGTCTAATCGATATCGACAACAGTAGCGTCGATACGTTTTTAGAATTTTATTCGACATTTTCCAACCATCTAAAATTGTCGGGGACGTAATTGATTGACATTACCGGTGGCCTCGCGATTCGACGGCGTCGATTGGTACAACTATACAGCGGTCCGTTGCGGTACATCAAGTCCATCAGCGCGAAATAACGCGGAGAAATAAAGCGACCAAACGCGAATACGATTTGTATGTTTGAAATCCGGTGGTCTTTCAATTGGATTCTGTTGGATAAAAGTAGTAACCATAAAACAAAACTTGCATGAAAAGTTCGCTGCTCTTACACACGATAGGTACAGGTTTTACGAATTATATTATATTATTAAAATTTTGTTGAAAAGTATGTTTTTTTTCCCTTTCTCGGTTTGAATCGCATTATGCGTTTTGATAGTATGATATTTTTGCCGTTTTAAATTTTTAATATATATGTATATTTGAGTGGGGTCACGTGTGGATGTAAGCACTAGTCCGCATTACACTTAACCCGAGCCCGTTGTACGTGACAGCAGACTTTGAGGGGCCACAGATTTCGACAATTTTATTGATTTATAGCACACGTCATAGTATAATATATATTATTATTATAATTATTAGCATTACAAAAAGTGTACATTTCTTTTTGAAATACGTTTTTTCGTTTTTACTTGTTGTGAAAGTTTCGTTCGTATAAAAGTCATCATGGATAAGAGGTATTGTATTATAATACATTGTAATGTTACTAATGTTATGTTTTACATTCGCACAGCGAAAAAATGTTTTGCGACTATTGCTAGAAATTACGACCTCATGTCATTATGACGTACACAGTTATCATTTATGGTAGATATTTTAATATTTTATTCCTAGAACGTGGTTTTCTAATATTTATTATCGACGTAGGCGGCCTTTAATTGCGTATTCAGAATTCGCTATATACTTATCAATCAAACTCATCAGTATGGTTCGAGTGTCGTCTTGACTGCAATAATAACCTCTACTGTGTTATTTGTTCGATTTTATGTACTGAAATGATAAAAAAAAAAAAAATAATAATAATAATAATAGGTACGTGTGAATACATAGTTTAATAATTGTACTCGACGGATTGCTAATACGATTCGATGCATTTTTTTTTCGCTTTTTTGCACCCTCGTTCTGATCTGAGAGGTCTAACTGCGGTTATTTTTAAATTTTCTTTACGTAATATGATTTTTGTAATAGATATTCATTCCCACTTTCGCATCTCCCCTCGATCGCGAGATTTTTGCCAGCCTCAGGCCGGCTGCAAAACCTGCCATTTTTCAACTACGAGGGGGTTGTTGTCATGACTCTACTATAGATTCACCCTCGATCCTGGCATAGAACAATACTACGAAAATGTTGGAACGGCGTTGGTAATAACGATTTCGTGTTTTAATCTCGATTTGTTTGTTTGTTTTTGTGTGTTTGAGTGAAGGTTGAAACGAATTAAAGTGCCATAAATAGAATATTTACGTAAATTAACATATTTCACTATTATAATTTTATTTCAGTCATCCGTGGATGCGCACCCTTAATAAGTATAATAACCTTTTGTAAGCATACTTAATGAATATATATATTTTAAATAATCATAATTTTTTGTATCGAAGTATTCAAATTCAAAATGAGTTTCTCTGAAAATAATATTTTTTTTTATTAATTTAAAATCTAGACGAAAAAATTATTTCTAATAATATCTTATTATAATCTTAGTAAATTTCTGACTTTTTCTACTTTGTAGTCAATTATATACGTTGTATAACCCAAATCGTACTTTAATTTAATTATATGAATTAACAGATTATATATAAGCATGTGTTTTCACGGAAGTCTCATATTCGTGTACAATTTAAATATTGATATGTAAAAAATGTGTAATTAATTAAAAAACAGAATGGTTATCAATAGTATACATCAGGTCCAGAGGTAAAAATGAGATAAATAATGTCACTATGTATTTTAATAATTGGATTTTTTTTATTTAAATTTTTTTTTGACAATTAGTTTAAATAATTTAAAGTTTAAAATTGAATTATTTTTTTTAATAATTATTAATAGATATTAAATTTTAATTTAAGCAATTATTTTATTTTAGAATATAGGTTTTTATAATGATACAACCATTTTTACTATTTTATGTGATATAAAAATAAAAATAAATGTTAAATCCTTTTGTTTTTAATAAATTGTCTTTTAAAACATTGTACAGATTCAAATTTTTGTATTTTGTTATATATTTCTTTAAATGATCAACATAAAATAAAAAAATATAATATAATTTACAGTGAAGTAATAATATTTAATATCTGCATTTTTGTTTTAAATGAAATAAATAACAATTTATTATGAAAAACATTAAGTTCTTACCTTGACAGTTGTCATAGTGCTTTTAAGCATTTTATGTTATGCCGTAAAAATTGTAACTATTACCTACTACCGTTGTAAATCAATAGGATTGTATTCTTTTTCATAATGGAACCGAATATATCCTATATCCTCGAACTGGAAATAATTTAGAAATGTATAGATATAATATTTTATATTTTTAGATCTATTTACTTAATTGTAATAAATATTTTTTAAACTTAAATTGTAAGACTTACAGGACTTAATTTTTATATTAAATTACCAACAATAGAATAAAAGGGATAAACTTTAACTTTTTCAAATAATTTGTCATTTTTAATTAAATATAAAAATAGGCACTTTGAGCCCATTAACCGTAATTAGTTAAAAAATAACGAAGTACACGCCTGCAGGTGTTCATTTGGAACAAAATATGCTACAACAATTTAATATTCAACGTAATTATACTATAAATGCATGTTTAATATATATTTAAGGCAAGGGTTGAAAGTTTTTAACCCTTTTTGAAAGTTTAAAATATTAACGAAAATTATTTTAAAATGTATTTATTATTTTAAATATGATCAATGAATATTACTATATTAATAGAATAATATTTAAATTTATATTGTTTATAAATTTGTTAATTTTTACTATAATGTGTTTTATACCATCGAGCGTATTATGATCTATCGAGTAAGATAAAAATATAATTAATTTTGAACACTGATATTCTACGAAAGAAGTAAATACAATGTGTTTTCATATATATTATAGTAAGTAATACTTTGAAATTTCCAAAAATGGATTTTTGTTTTCTTTTTGATTTACCTATTAAGTTAACCGTATACAACAGCGATAAACAAGGGACGATAATAAATAACTTTGAACAATTTTAAATCAAACACATAGTTTACGTGAAGTAAAAACAAATATTTAATATTTATCCGAAACAACTAGAATTTTTCTTTAAAATAGAATTATGTTTGATAATATATTTCGTATATTGTATACATTATACTTTATTTATAAGAAAATTCCCCTGGTAACGCGTATCGCGGTAAGATAATTTAGTACCTATACATATAATAAGGTATGTAAAAACTTGGGTCAGAAGTAAAGTATGTACATATATGGTCGACAGATTAGATGGATCATGTGTACTTATAGTGTCAACAGTGGAAAAAAATACGAATAACTTATTGGAGAAAAGTTCTATTCACGATTCTGTGTAAGATTCATAAGAAAAAAAACATATAAGTTCTTAAAATCTATCTAAACATAAACTCATAGAAGGAATATTGGTGGAATTACTGGTGGAATGAGGGTTGAGCTTATGATAGCCATTAAACCTATAGCAAGTGTTGTACTATACTAAGTACTGAAGTCATGTGCTTCGTTAGCAATTATTAATTAAAACTAGACAACTTATAAAGTCTTACATACTAAACAATTTAAACATAAAAATGCGCAAAAACAATTAGGTGCTTAATCTTGAACATTTTTAAAGTATTCCATGTCAGAATTATTTGGTCATTAAATTAATTAAATTACAACTAATTTAATATGTTTTCAAACAAAAAAGCCAAGTAAATAACATAATAAACGTATAGTAATAAGTTTATTTCAGTACAATATATCGATTTTTATTAGAAAGAGTTCAGCGTGGAGCTAAGACCGGTACTTAAAGCTTCTGGGAAGCTTAGTTCCATTATACCCCCCTCCCCTGCTCGATTTTCGCCTATGACGGATACACAGATGCAATTTAACGTTGCGTGCCCTATTTACATTGCATTTACGTAATAATATTAATTAATCGTTTTAAAAATTATGTTTTATCTTAAGCGATGCTGTTCTTATTACCGTCGTCTTAAGGGTTCTATTAGCGAGGTGCTTTTTAATACATATATATTTACTGATATACACTATAAGCTCTGAGAATATTACACGCGCAATAATAAACTGAACTGATGATATTGTAGCGATTACCACACAAAAATACCGAAACGGGATTAAGCGATTCGAATGGTTACATATATAGTGAAATGTGAATGTAAAAGTTAATTGGAAATTTATTGCGAAGAAACATAAATCACCTTGGCGTTTAATTTCTTAAACCAAAACAGAAAAAGTCAACGTGTGATAAATGCGTATCGTTTCGTATGCCCGACCGCAATGAACAATTATATTACATTTTGTTCCGTTGGTTGGAACACAAGTTTTTTTTACGATTAAGGGCGTGAGGCGTGATAACAAATCTGTCGTCTATATTATATTACATACGCGCTTTTTCAATTCTATTCAATTTAAGAAACGTTCGAGAGATATAATCAATATGAAAGTCATCAGTATGAACTACAAACTCCGACTTTGCATAAGCTTTTATAATTTGATTCATTACATCCTTCATGTAGATTGTACTTTTTTTTCCTACGTAGAGAGTGTGAAAAACGAGATGCAGTCGCTTTTCAACTCACCAGCCGGAGGCGCAAAAATACCGATTTTCCACCGGTGTTAACTGATTAAACAACGAGCTCTATTTTCTAGAAAGACGAATAGCGTCTTTTCCTTATTCATTATTACAATATAATATTTTAGTAGCAGAAAAATCGAATTATTTGTCGTCAGTATAGTCACTGTCTGAAAACAACTTTTAACAAAATTATAATTTTATATATTTTGATGCCATATAAAATCACCCATACGCGAATTCGTTCGGCAAAATGGATATTCGCAAATAAACATCGAGTGCGAAGGACGTGTAAAAAAAAAAAACCCAATGAAGTATTATATAAACCGACACCTGCAGGTATAATTGTTTAATCGTCGTTTGCAATTAAATTGCCAGACTACCGCAAATGTCCAATATTTTACGTTTCCGCGATGTCGTTTGTTTTTTAAAACCACTAAACAATATAATATCGAGTGGAAGCGAATTGTTTTTACGCA
Source organism: Rhopalosiphum nymphaeae (assembly GCA_036289425.1). NCBI lineage: Eukaryota > Metazoa > Arthropoda > Insecta > Hemiptera > Aphididae > Rhopalosiphum > Rhopalosiphum nymphaeae. Next base: position 3,171,521 of record JAZAQC010000012.1, on the reverse strand, counting down.
TTATCGAATAATGTGTTATATAATACGGCGTACGTGGAATATAATATATTTTATGTAACTCGTAATATATTACGTTACGCGCGTGGGTAAAAAAAAAAAAAAAAAATAACAATATGACGATCGATTGGATTGACGTGGGTGGCGGGGCGCGGGCGTATCGGTGGTGAGCGTCGACGTGATATATTGAAACAATTATTATTATATTATTATCGGTGTACACCTGTATGCTATAATAATACAGGTGGCGGGTTTTCGATTTTTCTAGTAACTGTTTGGGGCGACGTACCGCGTCAACGGTCTGAGCGGAAATGCAATTCAGAATTATTTCGCCACTCATCGCAGATAAACCGCACAGTAAAACAAAATGGACGAGAAGAAATTATCTCTTTTCCATAACGGGACGTCGTCGGTTCGCCGCGTTATTTGCGCGTAATAATATACGTACTTATAATACATTGGAACCTAACGCAATATCATCGCGTCTATTGTTGCGAAACTCTCGAGTAAAATCATTCCACACAATAGCGTGCATTGTGAGGTATCCCCAAGATTTCATCCGCGCACTTACACTATATATATATACGATAACCCTAATTAAAAAATGACCAAAGGTTAAGTCCTACAACGTAAAATGTACCGCAAATCGAGAGTGATCATACTCGAACGGTAGCCTTTGCGTTTTTGTGCGGTGTACTCTATACACGTTACTGAACGATGATAGTATGATAATAATATATATATCTACGTTGTATAGTATTATTATTATACGATTGGTCGCGCTTCTATCTGTGCATGTATTAAGCACGTACTTATGCTTGTACGCAGTAAGGTGTTTTTGAAATGTCCCGACACTTTCGGGCGTATTTATATCGTAATTAGGCGAATTTACCCTAAATGTATCCGTTTGGACGAATACGTATGAATAGGTTTATAGGGAAATTTATTCATAGTATATTTTATAATAATGTACAATATCATTTGAAAAAAATAATAAACATAATAAAATAAAACCATATACAATATACACATAATAAAATTATTTATAACAGGACTCTTAACTTTTAAAATGTTATTTGTATAGCATAGTATTGTAAATTGTAATTTAGTAATTTATAGTTAAAAATTAACAAAATTAAATCATATGTGTATCAAAGTTTATAGATATTTTTCACACAGGTAAAAATAATTTAATTTGCTCAAACAATATAAATAATAGTCGTCCAAACGCACTATTATTCTTTTAGTCAAAATCATCGCGTCAACGATTACCACTAAATTTTTTTTCTCATTAATTACACGAAGTAATCAGTAAAGATTTAATTCTGGTCATATTTTTATTTTTTATTATACTTATATTGCTTTATTATAAGAAAACAATTATTGTAAGTATACTGTTAAAAAATGTTTTGATTAAATGTAGTACATTATATTACGTTTATAATAATTATCAATATCTGATTTTCAAAAAGTAAGAATAAACCCTCCATAAACAAATGAACGACATTTTTTCGCATAAGTTTTTGTAGCTATACTGATACATGGAATAAATTGATGATTTGCTGTAGCGATGTTCGTGTAGGTATTGTTACCTAATACGGTTTTTAATACCATACAATCACCGAAGTGTGTATTTAGTTTAAACGTTTTATTGTTGTATAGATCGTTGTCTCTTGGTAACTCGAACACGAAGAGGAATTATTCGAACTGTCATAATATTGAGTCGTCGTCTTTTAGCCGGTACATATAAGCTCGTGCGAAACATCACGGGTGCGCCATATTCATAGACTTAAGAGTCACAATAAAGAAACCGAGCTGCAAACGCAGGCGATGCGGACGTGTGTAATCATTATAATTATTTAGAAAATAAAAATGCCATTAATCATCAACGCGCTTAATAGATCTTTCGGGGACTTGTTATCGTTCTTTACACTTAGCCAATTTCATCTTTTGTTCTCGTTCACCACCCGGTCGAAATGGGAATTTTATTGATGAAAATTGCCAATTTAATGGGGTTTTCTTTTCTCTTTAAGGATTATTTTCGTGACAGTGAACGATGATGATAAATTGATTATTGTGTGTTGCGGTCTATTTACGCTGCTCATGTAAACATATTTTTTTGAAGTCGTTTGTTTTATACAACCGATTATCGATAAATAAAGGAATACAATAACTGTACGTTCAAACTCTATATTATGATGTTTGTTTCGCTTGTACATACTTGGATTAATGAAAAGTTTTGAACTTAAAGTTTAGTCGGGTATAGAATTAAAAAAAATATATATAATATAAGATATTGAAGAAAGAGTCTAACAATGGATTATAATGATTTATCTTTTAACTATAAAAATATTGTGTTAAGAGACCACGTCCAAATCTTCAAGATAAATAGGATTAGATCAGCCAAAAAATATCTAATCCAAGATTTTTACTGATGGTTGAAATGTTCGAGTATAAAAAAAAAATAAACACAAGAAAACCAAAGGCGGGTGATATAGGATAGATGTAGAGGATAGAAGAAGTTGAGGAATTGCCAGGAAAGGAAAAAATACCAGAGGATAAATTTAGAAAAATATTTGTGAGCAATCCAAACATTTTTCTCCCCATGGGGTCATTATTTATCGTAATGGTACACTTCATTGTGTACATTATAATATATTGTATCAAGTACCTCTTACTAGTTACAAGTATACACTTTTTTCTTAATTCAATGTATTTATTTATATTATTTGTTCGATGACTAATAAATAATTATCAAATAATTTAACTAATCTATAATACTGGTAACCGGTAAGTATGAATAAATAAATAAATTTAAGATGAAATTCAAATAAAAAAACTGATGTGATAATATTCACATAATTATAACGCATTTTTAAAGTTTATTTTTCTTATAGTATAATGCATTATTATGCATTTTTCAATAAGCTGACAATTTTACCTTGTTCTCTTCCATAACTCACAAGTAAAGATATATTATAATATAAATTGTTGATCGTTGTTATATCTGTGGTAAATTAAAATCGTCATAAATAAAATAAAACATTGAACACAAAGTAAAAATAAAATTTATTTATTATTTATCAATACGGGTTCTTAAAAATTATATTTAACCAAAACAAATATACAACAACATTTACATTATAGTAGTTATTAGTATTCATTATAAGAAATCATCCATGCTTGAGGATAGAGTCGTGTCAGTGTCTTCTGCCGAAGATATGGAACCGGGATAACGTCCTGGTCCCGAAATTTTACATCACAGTTCAATGGTCTCTGGACCTTTCCACGTAACTCCCAATCGCACCATATTGTAGAACTTTATCACGCTTAATAGACTCAACACCTGCTCAAAAAACAAAAAAAAAAATTAAAAATAGATATTTATGTAGATATATTATAATATACATTTCAATTGAAAACTAAAATTTAAATAAAAACAATTCATCATTGAACTGGATTTTATAATTAATATAATTTCGTGCATAGTTTTTTTGTATTGAATAAAATAACATAACAACCAAAAATATTTGTCTATGTTATTTGGAGTATAATTTATACGAGTATAACACTTAATGTAATGTTTAATATTATAATAGATTATTGATACCGTTTTGTCTTTATTAAATAACAAATGTATGGCTTTGTATTATTTTTCGGTAAATTGTTTTGGAAAATCATCTATGGAGAAATGTACAATCTGGTCAATCGACGAGATAAATTAAATTAAAATCGATTTTTAGTGATTTGTATTTTTCGTAAATATTTTAAAATTTTTGATTATTAACATTGAATTGTTATAGTTAGTTTGATGAAAATGTACAGTTAGTGAAACTTTTATCTGCCAATATCTGTCGGCGTATAGAGACGATACATTTTTTATGAACATTTTTGAAAACGATATTACATCAATTTATTATATAGTTTCGTCAGTCGTTAGTGACACCGTCAAGAACAATAAACGTACGTCAATTATTTTTTAAAAAGAGAGCTTAAATCGAATACCAGGTGTCAGCGGGTTTTTTATGCTGGTTTTGACTCTGCCTATTTATTTATGGTTTTAGGGAAAATTTCTTTTAAATGTGTTTAAAATGTTACGGGGAATATTAAATGAACTATGAATTCTCTTGGGATTTTTTTTGTATTAAATGATTATTTGTCGATTATTCGATCAGTGGATTTTTTATTTTTGAAATTATTTTATTTAAATATTGTTGTTTTGTGTGTAATTTCAAAGTCATGAAAATGTATCCCTTAAACGAATAATATTTTATCCCTAGCTGTCAATATTGTATTATGCATATTTTTGTCGAACCGTTGATAATATTTTATTTTGCGTTGTTTATAACCTGGCATATTAAATCGTACATCGGAGGTGAAAGGACGTAATTGTGTGTATATAGTATAGTGTGTGAGTATGTATGTATCAGCGAGCAAAATCTACCTACATAAATCTCCCACCATAGTAAAGGCTCTGCAGAGTAAAGGATTTTACTAAATGTTTATTAAAACGAGTCATCTATACCAAGGAACTTTTTGTTTATACACATATTAAAGCGAAGAAGTCAAGTTGATTTATTGCATTGACCAGAAATGTTGTTAGAAAATTAAAAGTTTTTGATAGGTGGGATGGAGCAATGAGGGTTTAACAAAATGTAATTAGGTTATAATTTTTTTTTTATATTTTAAGCAAATTTCTGATTATTACCAAAACTTACAAACACTAAAATTAAAGTACGAAAGACAAATGTATAATGTAGACACTTAGAAACCTGACTTATTCATTATCTATTACGAAATGATTGTAAAATAATTTAATTATTATTTAAAGTACTTTATAGTATAATTCCACATTATAAATCTCAAATAAATTTGAACACAAATATTTTATGCATGATAAGAATAAGGAAATAATATTTAAGTTAGCCACAAAATCGAGTAAAATCTATTGCGATCCTATTCTGCACTATTGTCAGTCCGATATCAGCCTTGGTGTCTTCGCCTTATACGATACTATATAATATACATGTGTGTGGTATATGATATCTTTAATGTCTCTAATACGAATGAAAATACTGACAAAGTTGTCCGTATCAATGTAGAGCAGCGTATAAAATAGAGTTTCAGCATTACTCTTTTATCCAGCCTGATTTATAAACCTCGTAATTTATTGGAGCTGGTATACATATATGGCTCTATAGTATATTCGCACACGCATATATATAATAAATATAAACTATACAATGTGCGTAGGCCAACCATTATTTTTGAGTTTACTGGGTACATTGTATAATAATGTGCAGACTTTGAATCTTGCAACAGCCAATATTATGACAAATATCTTATTTCAATTTTTAATTAAATATGTAAAATAGCTCTGATGTGCAGATTGTATAAATAGATTTAATGATGAAAAAGTGTATATACAATATCTACACAGGTAATGGAAAAAGTTATATGATTTGATTTTTAAATAATGAATTCGGTTCGAGTAAAAAAAAAAAAAACTATATTTCGATTTCCAATGTATATCATTATATTGGAGGTGAGCATATTTTTTGTAAGTAGTATAGGTATTTATGCAGTGTCAGAAGAGAACCCTAACTCAAGTATGTTTGTTTGTACTGTACAATTTTGAATACGCGTAATACAAACAGATTTAACTTGATTTTGTGAGTATCTTAAATATATTATTTTTTATACTTATAATATTTGTGTGTACGTTTATTTGATATTTATAGTGTAAAATTATTATACCATAAAACACTTAAAATAATATTAAATTATTTTACAACTGTTTCGTAACAAATAATAAATTAGTCGAATTGTTAATGGAATTATTGTATTCATTATTATGTGTACATAGTTATACTCAATTTTTGTTATTAATCTAAGTATTTTTTTTTTTACACTTTTAAGTTATAAAAACAAAAATATATTTTTTAAATGGTTTTTATTTTTTGACGTTTAATATTACAAATATGTATTTATGTTTAATGTTTACGGTAAAAACTATTTTACTGACGTTTGAATTATTTCGAGAATCAGTCTTTTGGTATTCTTCAAAAATAATGTTCTTTTGTATAGGTATATTTATCAAATTTAAGTAGGAAAATATTTGTTGACATGAAAACGGAGTGTGCAGCTTTCGTATTTTTTGTTCAATATTTTACTTAGTTCTTGTTTTGTCATAATTCATGAACAATAAACTATAAAGTCTACTCTGTAATTGCGTAACTGAAATACAGCTTCTATTTGTTTATGTCTAAATGATGGAACAAAATGTATATGTAAAAAAAAAATAAAAACAATAAGGTATTACCAATAACTTTTAGCATCCTTGTTGTGTATAGGGTACTTATACAAAGAATAAAATGTCGTACGCAAAAATGCACTTTAAGGTACAATAAAAACTTGTCTAATTATAAGGGGAATAATAATGAAAAAAACACAACAAACGATTTCGTAGAACTTAAAATAACCCACGAAATCCTTTATATTTCCCAACCCCACTTGCGATTTTGAAAAGCAGCGTTCTGTGTCTTACGACAAGAAGTATTTAATTAACGACGTACATATACTTTTTTCTCCTTCTATAGTAAAAGTTTGTTATTGTTTTACCAAATGGGATTAATGCGCGCTGTTTACGTTATTCAATGTAGGCCAAGAGATGCCAACAAAATTTTCCTTGCACGTACAAGTTCGTTAAGAAAAACAATTTCAGGAATCGTAACTACTAAATTGTGGCTAAAAACCGCTGTAATTGTGCACATAAGTCAAAGAAAGTCATATTATTATAAACTAATGAGCCAATACAATGCTTGTATGATGAAAACAGTCGAAGATTATTACACACTATAATATTATTATATGTACATATAAGGATAAAGTATAAAATAATAAAATAAAGATAGACAAAAACTGATAACAAAAATTGGGATAATAAAGAAAAACAATCAATTGTAAAACCATACTGATAGCAGTGTTAGCAATGATCGCCTGCACGTTGCGGTGAACTTAACTTCAGTTTAGTTTATCCATAAAAAAACACTTATTTTATTTTAACAATTATACGAATGCACCGCAAAACTTCATATTATGTATGTGTGTATGTGTTGTGGGCAATAGGTATTAACTATTAATAAAATATGTTAAAATATTTTAAAATCCGACGATGAACGGTAATTACTAGCTTATCGTTTATACGTGTATGCTACGTACCAGTGGCGCATCTATCATTTTATTAAAGGGTGTGTCACCAAAATATAAATTATATTACTACGAGCATATGTGGATTAAAATATAGTCTATGTAATAAATATATATATATGATAAAAAATGATCTCATAAAAACAATCAGTCAATCGAGACAATTATATTAAATATATTATATGGATGAAAAAAATAATATTAATAATAGTAATATATTTGTACTTAGTTACAAAAAACTAATTTATACATAACACATGCTAAAGGGAGGGGGGGTCATAATATTCGCCAAATATACCCCATACTACACGCTACTGCTGCAGCATAATATATACCGCGCGAATACCTATATGCTGCGGCCGATTAGAAATTTAGTCGGTTTGATTAATAGTAGAGTCTGGTGTAGACATGATGTTTGCCGTCGCTGCCGTTTAGCTCTGCAAGTTAAATTTCACGCATTTTCATTCCACTACCATATAATAATATTATAGTATTTGCAACTTTATTGTTTTTCGCGCGATTTCTGCGTACATTCAACAATATTATGCGCCGCAATTCTCTCACGATTCACCGTCGATTAGTGCACTGAATATTTCTCCTTTGGCAAGCCCTGTCGTTCATCAGGAACGTACGTCGCACACATACGGAACACGCAACATTTCAGCCGTTCATTCCGTCGCCACACATTGTTTCTACTAATGATTTCATCTTAGTGTATTTTTTACAGAACGTTTTTGGCGTAAGCGCCCAGATTATTTATAATTAAAATGTACGCCGTCGACGTGCAATAAATTAACGGAGACGTAACAATACAATATTATAATATGAACGCGTGAGCTCTTATACATACTCTCGACAACTCAAACACTTACGCACGCTGCTCAGGGTGATAAATTTAAAATCCTACAAATGTTCTTTCTTTCGGAATATTATTTATTATATGTGCCCTTAGTTGAGCGGCTTTATCACTTGAATTTATTATCAATAATTGCCCCTGTACCAACATTACGATTATTTCTAGTTTATTTTGACATCAGTATATTTAACCGTTTTATTAGTGAATATCATCGACTAGAGATTAGAGACTTAAAAGTTTAATTATAATTTAAATATGCGAATTAAAAAGTAAAATCAGAGTCAATTTAATTTATTATGCAAGTATGTATTATTATTTATTAATAACTAGAATAGTTCAAATAAAAATATTAGTCATTTTTATAGATAGTATTATACATTTTTTGTTGACTAAGTTGTCATAGGAACCTAATAATAACAAAGTTGATATATTGATTAATTATTATATTAGTTATATCGAATAATCGATTAAATTGATTATGTTCTTAAGGATTTCGCGTAGCATATTTATAGTTATAGTTGTAATAGCAAACAAACATTAAGAAATAGATAAATACATAGTATTTTATTAGTCGATTTCATGTTACGAGATGAACGAAAAATATTGAATTATAAAGATAGGCTTCAAATAACAACGATCGCCAATGTAATATTATGTCATTATTATATTATAATATGTACAGTGTAGAAAATATCAAGTTTTTTTAATTTAAAAATATGGCAGCTATTATAATGACTTATACGTTGTTTGAATAATAATACACAATATAATATATACAAGTGATACAAACTAAATTAACCAGTGGGGAATTCAGGGAGTTGTCTACAGATAGAATATGATGAATTCCCAACCGAATTAAAGTTCACCCCTATCTCTATGGCAACTGGTTCTTAAGAGTCCTTCAAAAGGAATTATATATTTGGATTTATAAGCTTTAAACCAATAATAAAAAGCTTTGTTATAAAACATTATAACGGAGTGCATACCTATATAAACAGGTACATTTTGTTAGCACATTATCTCAATAAGTTTAAATACTATCAGTTTAACATGTTATGTGTGTCGATGTTTTTAAGCGATGAAAAACTGATTAGTTGAATGAAAAATATCCATTTTTCGTGTTACATATTGTTTTGGAACGGTGGTGGTCGATAGACTAAGTACCCGAATAGGTAAGTTGATGATAACGGCGTGAATAACGAAGAACAACAAACTTATGTTGTAGGTAATGTATGACTGTATGATTACGCGCATAACTACACGAGGACGAATCTATTGTTTTGAAAAATGGATATTTTTCTTTGTAGCCCAAGAGATTTGGACCAAAGTTATTTATCGTTCTCATGAAGAATACAAAATTTTCTTTTCGGAATTATCCCTATTTCTTAACTGTCATGAAAATAGAAACCCCAACATTTATCTTTATCTCGAATATTTTTCTTTCAGAATCATCTGGCGTATGTACGTATGCGAAAAATGTGCGGGCGCGTTCACAAATATTGTTATTATTTTTTACTACGTTGGAGGTGATGGAAGCAGTGGTGATTACATTAATTTAAATTTTATATTATTTTTCACTGTTTAAATTTGTCTTCATTACGTAATAGGGTCATGGAGAATCGTAAATGCAACTTGACAATAATACATTGAATTTTGCTAACACTCGCCGTTGTTTTCACCTTTCATTTTTCCAGACACGTCATTTTCTGATCCAGAGCTACATTTTCTGACAATAAAATTCTTATTATAAACAGGGTTGAGACGTATCTTAGATACAAGCTATCTTGCTATCTATGTAGTTAGGTATGGGAAGTATGTAACCAGCCAAACCAATGTATTGAGTGCTTCATAACATTTTTCCATAAAAAAATACTCGATACATTTAAAAGGTTCTTTAAAATATAAATTTGTTTTCTAAAGATTTAAAATTGTATAACTAAGAATAATAATATTTAATTAAGGCATATTTTTACTTTCATTATTATTTGAGTGATGATTAGTATTGACATTTTCAGTCGGTTCTATACGATTTGTATAATCGTTGAATATTCATATTCGTTTTACTTTACGAATCTTATAACTAGGGAACTTGTAAATACATATTTTTATTGGTATGAGATATTTTAAATCTGATAAAAAATGTGTGATATTTAGATCATTCTAATTGAAATAAACTCAAATTTATTTTACATATTTAGTTATAAATACATATTTTTACATATTTTCGTAATTTTTGATTTTTTCATTGATTTTTGACGACGTTTAACATCATCTGCTTCGTCTAAAATAACAAGATATGTACATTTTGATCAGAAAAATTCAACAAGGATCTTTGGAAATTAAATTTATTCTTTCTGGTATAGTGAATAATAAATAATAATTATGCCCTTATCACATCTATTGATGTGGAATGGTCTTTTAGCTAATACAAAAATATTCTCCGACCAAAATGTCGTAATTTTTTATTTGCAAACCTACAAAAATACCTATGTTGTTTCTTATTACCTTGTTCCGGAATAATATTCATAATTTTATATATCTATATCATTTGTACTACTTTTTTTAAATATTTATAATTATAAAATATTTATTTTTATGTAATTTTCAATAATTATATATTTTGGATTTTTTATTCCATATTTTAAGAAAAATTGGTACATATATATACATATATTAAATTTTATTACTATAAAATCCGTCCTTACTTATAACTATATGAGATATAGGAGGTCTTTAATCGTATTATTTTTACTCGCAGTCATTCGTGGTTTTGTATTTATTGTAGCAATTTATACTACCCAGTCCATATGTTTTACAACACACACACAGTTCGTGAATAGCCTAGTATCTAATGTTACGATACTTTAAAATAAAGTATTTAGTATACTGATTTTTAAGTATCTTGATCATATCTCTGCTTATAAATAACAATTTATTACGGAAAAATTAATTATATATTATATAAATAAAGAATAACAAGTAATACCAATCAATACATACTATAAAATCAGAAAATAATTCAATACAAATAAATCAATGTTTGATGTTGTAAAAATAAATTTCTTATATTATTAGATAATAAGCTCAGATCATACAACAAGAGTTAATTAATAATTATGCGCATACAAAATGCGTCACCCTTATAAAAGCACTATTCGAGATGATCGACCCACACCTCTCTCATCGTAATAATTTACTGTATGACGTATAATAGTCCACATACAGTACAGTTTCATAGCTTGAATAAAAATCACTTACAAAAAATAAGCTAAAATTGAAGTGCATGAAATGAATATTAATTAATATAATTAGTTTATAGTATAATTAGATTATATTATAATGCATTTGACGAAAAAAATAATTTCTACGAAAGCATTATATGAGTATGATTAACACATTTTTTAACATTCGAAAAGGTACATTATAATAAAATATAAATAAAGTAGTTGTGGATATTATTATATTAGAATAGATTTACGATTTTAATAAAAAAACTGCCAAAGTCTAATGAAATATTCGTTCAACTATCCTCTTTTACTACTCTTCGCAAACCATTTAAAAATTAATAGATAACTTATTGAGTTCAATCAATAATAGTCAGATATAAATTATTTTTCTTTTTATTAATTTATGAGTAGGTTTACTGTAAAGTGATAGATATAGTGCGTCGGAACGGTGAACTGAAATTTATTACTATTGTCGGGTTATGAAGGTAATTTGGTGGTTTTTCGAGAAAAAAAATGCAGTTTTATTCATGTATGAACGTATCATAAATAGTGTCCGGGTTCCAGTAAATTACTACTTTGGGAGAGTCATTATTTTGCGTTATGTGTGAACATTATTGTTTAAAGTAATAAAAAATACATTTATTGCGAAGTACTATTGTATTTGAGATAAAAGCCAAATGTGAAATAACAATTATTGTAGCGGTGGTGAATGTTGGAGGAAAAGAATATTAATAAAATTCATGAGTTTAAGTACTTTTTTTTTCATGAGTAGTTTTCCAAGAATATTACTATGGAATATTTAGCGTATGCATTATTTTTGAATGATATAAACATAAATCAATATTTGTCTTTCTCAACATTAACAAATTTTATTTTTGCAAAAATTGTTTTTATGTTTATTTTTAGTATAAAAATAATAACAATAAATATGTGTTTCCCGAAATACGAATTTATCATACGAATCATTTTAGTATTTCAAACTACAATTATTACTGTTGTTTTATAAATTTATGATTATTAATCCAGGATATTAATATTTTATTTTTGTTATTTAAATACTACAACAATAGTAAAATTACTGCGAATTCACATCGTGCATTTTATAGTTAGTTTCATTGCTTAGAAATGTATCTTATTTGTCATATAATCCGCTCATATCTAACCTTGCTACTCTCACGGTTTCTGGCAAGAAGGCTTAAATGGAACTAGTGTCGTGACTTACTCAATGTATAATGACTAAACATTTAAATTATCAAAAAAAAATATATTAAGTTAGAGTAGTGTTACCAATAGGTGACTACTTCTATCAAGCTACTCATGTAAAAAAATTGATTCTGTTATTACATATTCGTATTGAACAGATTGTACATTTGACATACCTTTAAATAAACAAAAAAAAAAATTGCCATATTATGTTCGTAAGATGAAATAAATTTTACTTTACTTCATTCTAGCTATTATAGTTACGAAAACGGATATGTAATGGTCATAAATATTTATTTCATGTGATAGTGAAATAATTAATATTATGTAAATTAACTTTTCACAAATATTAAATGTGCTTACTTACATTTAGTATTGCCCGTATCAAGTAAAACGTTACTTCAATTTTGCAGAACGAGTCAAATTTCTAGAAACAATAAATTATTTAATGTTTGATTAATACATCAATATATTTTGTGCTGAACTCAAGTAATCCGTAAGATATTACTTGTAATATTATGATATTATTTTATTGTATATAATATATATAATATATAAACATGTTTATGTTTATAACTCACCTTATTTACATGGTCTCTGAGTACGTTCGAGTAAACAATGGCAACCGCTTCGAGTGCCATAAAAGTTATGAGACCGACAATCCACGGTACGATTAGGGATACTCGTTCCTGAAACCAGAATATAAATTTATTTAAATATTTTTGGTTTTACAATGATGAGTATTTAAACATTAATTTAAAAAAAAAAAATTGTAAACATTTTTATGGTTAGACGCACTGCTTCGAAAGTTCCATACACCCTTTAGTAGATCATATACATTATTCATACATAGTAATTATTACATTTTTATTGTTATTTTAAAATTTAAAACGCCATACATTTAACTGAATAATTGTTTTTCCAAATATGTTAGCATTCACATTTCAAAATACAACATACAAAACGGCATTGGGCCGATATTAGCAGCGGAGTGATACGAGAGTTCTAATATCTAGTCATCACTATACTTTCAGTATCTTATCTGTAATTTGAATTTTATTTTTATTTTACAGAAAACAAAAAAAAAATTACTTTTTATTCAAAATTCCACGGAAATAAGGTGTTGTAGGAGCTCACGTTTCGGTTTCATGTATATATAATTGGTTTAAAAGTTATGTCACGTGCTCACAGAAGACGTGCTGGGCGGTCCACACGTTCAAAATCAACGTTCCTTTGTTTTTGGGAAGTGGATAATTAACTAATAATATTATGTATATTGTATAGTGTGTACCTGTAGAAAAACGTAATTATTGCTATTTGGTTTTAACGAAATATAATTTCATCTTTATGAAACCGTTTTTACTTTAATATACATACGATCACTACTTACATTTATGCCGTTATATGATGAATGGTTCAGAATTTTGTGGTTTGCAAATATAAATGTTCGATTCATTAAATCGATTAAACGGCATATTAAATAAAGAATTCATGTTTTCCTTGCTTTTTTAAAATATAATTTTTATAAAAGTGAATTTACTGACGTATGAGTCATTAGTTTGAAAATAAATTTAATTTAATTTATGAACTGCTTAATAAAAATATATCGTAACAGTGAAGTATTCCAATTAGTTAAGTGGCTTATAAAATGTAAGCTTATATTAATTATTTATTTACTATAATTGTTTTAAAATATAGCTTTATGTTATACAATAATAAAAATAGTTTTTATATTAAATGGACATACTCAAACATTTTCAGACATAATTTTGGACTTAGGATAAACAATTTTAGAGTTTCATAATAATTGTATAAAATGTATATATTTTTTATATATAGGACATAGGTGTATTAACACATTATGGTAAATAATGCACAGAATACACTTTGTTTTATCATATTAACTCTACAACGGGAGTTTGGAGAATACGACGGCTCAGTCTATAAATATATAAATCATTAACACATGATTTGTTTAAAATACTCATCTCCCTCTTTGGCATTTTATAATATATTTATTTAAATTTTTGATTTTTAAGATTTTTAATTATACTTATTGACCATATTTTCAAATACTTGTAATTTTGTACCGTTTAAAGAACATATATAAACATCTTTTTTAACTGTACATTTTTAATCGGCTGATTTTTTCAAAACGTTAATGCATCTATATTTGTTAATTTATTATAGATCTTAGTTATGATCTTACACAGAATTTAAAATATGTTTAAGGTTTATTTTATATTTTTTCTAATAAACTTATAATTATTTCTAAAGTTTTTAAATTATTTAAGTTATCCATATATTATACGTAAGCCTATAATAATAATTGATTATTTGGTATTATCCTGAGTAATAATCTTAGCTGAAATAATTAGAAAATACCCGTTATAATATCACCTTATTAATAATTAAAGTAAAAAAGGTTGCCTATAAAATACGATAATTTACCATTGACTTATCTTCCGTACTTTGGCACTCTGCCTTTTGAATCGTTTTTTTTAACATATATGATTTTTAATAAAATATGATTACAAAATATATTTTACATTATTATACCTATAATTAAAATAGTATGATTTATGATATA
Organism: Rhopalosiphum nymphaeae; assembly: GCA_036289425.1. Lineage (NCBI taxonomy): Eukaryota > Metazoa > Arthropoda > Insecta > Hemiptera > Aphididae > Rhopalosiphum > Rhopalosiphum nymphaeae. Next base: position 3,156,439 of record JAZAQC010000012.1, on the reverse strand, counting down.
TGATACCATATACTTTTCTCCAAGTTTTCTCCCGTGGGTCTTTACTGGGTTAATGTATAACAATACTGAAAATAGTGATATCATATTATTATGTTAAAGTTTCTATATAGGACGAAAGCAAGTCACGAAAGCTAGTGGAGCGCATAATTATTTTTAGTTACAACTGAAAATGTATATAGCTGTAGAAATTATATTATATTTTATATTATGTGGTCTGATAATATTATTTTGCTTTATTGCAAATGATTATGTTAGTATCTCAATTTCGCAGGTTATTAAAAAAAAAAAAAAAAACTACAACATTTGTTTTGTATTGTTATTAAAATATTACATGAAATTAAGAATAATATTTTGCTAATATAGTATTGTACAAGATAAACATGCGAATGCTGGAAGTTTCGTCCGCAATAATGCCAATGTGTAATAATATATATTAATAAATTGTCATCGTCAGTTTTGAATCGAAACACTATGAATACGTTTCATTGTGATTGTATCCATTTATTATGTTGACACGTTAGTAGTCATTAAAATACCGTGTACCCTTTTAATTACCTACTGTGACCAATATTTGAGTATGTAATCGACGCGCATAATATTGATTTAGTCGTTTCGAGTTCGGATAATATTATATAGGCACGTGTAATTGTAAATTTATTTATTGTCTTCTTTACTTTTCTCGTGTACTAATTACTGCTTTGTTCTGTCGTGTTATTTATGCTCGACGTTATGTGTAAACCTAATTTACCGACAACGTTACGGGTCAATAGATTAATATATAGTAAATAAACGAAAGAGATAGCTCATTTATTTTGTTTTTTACATTTAATTTCTTAAATAGAAATACGTTAAACATTTACGCAGGGCATTATACGATATTTTACTGTACAAAATGAATACATATACTGGGTGATCGTTTAATAGTGAACAGTCATTACTCATTAGGCATGTCAAAAAGTATTAACAAATATTTTTCTTACATAATTTTAAATCTTTAACTGCAGTTTACCCCTTATTTCGTAATATTTTTCAAGTTTTACCTATTTAGATTGAAAATTTACATTTTCAATTTCATGTTCTGCTAACATTAGTTGAATCTAATATATTAGTTATCGATACAATATTATTAATATTTGGTACATATAAATTTTGAAGGGAACTCTCGTGGCACTTTATCATGATCGTCAAAATAATAAATATTTATAAATAATTAATTACTCGTTAAAAATAATTCTCAGAAGAATGTTCTGCTTTGGAATATGAAATTCAAAATGTAAATTGTCATTTAAGTATAAAAAATATGATAAAGATACAAAATAGTAAAAATAAATATTTAAAAAAATGCAGTTTTGTAATGAATTCAAATTTTGTAAAAAAAATTAATTTTAAAATAAATTGTTTGTACATTTTGAGAAAATGAATGTCGATTGTTAAAAGAATCATTTTGTATATATTTACGTTTCATTATTTTGGTATGATTTAAAGCCGGTCTAAAAGCTTTGTGAATTTTTTTTCTATAAAATATATGTTTTTTTGAACTTAAAAGTTTACACAGTTATTAAGATGTTTTTGCTTTATTCATACAAATTGATTGTATTTTAATTGCATATTTTATTTTGATCTACCAACTAATAATAACTTACAAAGTATTTTTAAGGTTTCACCATTATATTTATTACTTACCTCGAAACGTGTACAAGAAAGTTAGTTTTTATACTTGCATTATTTTATGAGCTTTTATGATGAACAGTATTTAATCAAGAAGAGAGATAAAATAAATATAAATTTGAATTTATAATTCGTATGCAATGCTAATTTAGATACGTATTTTAAAAGAGAATACTAGATTTTAACAGGATTTGAATAAATAAGAAGAATCAAAATTTAACACTTATCAAATACTGTTAGTACAAATTAAACATTTATGAAAATTATAGAAGGACAAAAATCGAACTAAGTAGAATAACTTTTACAGCGATTTATCAATTAAATTTCTGTTATGAATCAGTATGTCAATTATAAAAATTAAATAAAAAAGCTATGAAGAAATTAAAAGTACTAGCTGTAAGCTAAATTTTATTTGACGTTAGTATATACTTATTATACTTAATATATATATTTCTTAATTTTCATACTTTTTTGTATAATATTTTTACTTAACGATCAAATAATGTATTTTTGTTTGTAATTAACTGGGATATAATGACTATTGAGACTATTGATTTTAAATAACTTAATATATTATATTCCAATTTAAATCCTAATTAAAAATTTATTTTATTTATTTATTCATACTTAGCCATTTTTGTTGTATTAATAGCTTTTCGTTTTTCAGTAGTTGCAATGTTATAGAAAAACGAGTAAAAAGCTTAAAATCTTCTCATGGTTTTTGTTTAACACATTAACACAATTTGTGAACTTCTCAGTTATAACTTGTTTTGGTAAAGATTTATACAGCACAACAGAACATGACATATTATGTATTTGATACTTATCTATATTTTCATTAGCAATTATTTTATTCTTAGAATTACTTCAAAATAATTGTTTCAATTATATTATAACTATTCAAACAAGTTTAAATAGGTAAGTAATTATTCTATACATATTAATATATGTATTTAGTTTTATTGTTATTGCCTCATTGATTAATTGAATATTTTTGGGTTTTATGTAGATTTGGGAGGATAAAATACATTTTATCTATGTATTAAAAAATGTATTACCCTATCAAAAATATAAACAATAAATACAAGAATATTATAAAATCGATTGTCAATGGAAATTTAATCTAATAACGATAATTGTCGAATTAATAAATTACTATAATTGATGATTTTTAGAAATAATCATCTACTTTACGATCCATTACAATAGTTTACTTATTTTATACATTTTATGTTTACAAGAACATCAATGAGTAATATTTTATGGCAATATTTTTGTTAATGGCATTGAACATTAAAAAGTCAATGATAACGAAAGATAAAAACAAGGGAATAACTTTGAAAGTTTGTACCTGATTTCCATTAATTATAAGTATAATTATGTCAGTGGTTTTGTAATATTTGTATTGTACTAATTAGATCAAGATTTCTCCCTACAACTTATAGATAAAAAAATAATAATTATAATGTATTACGATTAAATTCAAATTCAATATAACATGATCTTAGTATGATAGTTGTGAATTATAATTATATTGTAATGTTTTAGATAACACAGATAATTAATAAGAATTAATGCTCACTTTTATTTGAAATATGCATTCAACTAAATGTAAATTACCTAGTTAAGTACATAATTAATTTTTATAAATGAAGAGTAAAATGTTTCATAACTGCAAATCTTCTAATCGTGTCATAATTTTGTTTTAAATTTAATTTTTATTAAACATGTTCATCATTCCACCTGAATAATGAACAATATGATTTAAATTTTGAACTATTGAAGAATGTTATTTTTGAAAATGTAAAACTAAATGTTTACACAATAATTTGCTTATGCGTTGTTTAATTTTATATAAGAATAGGTATACAATATATATTTGTTTTACTTATTTGTAAATCTCTTTGTTTGTAGGATGAATATATTGTTAAATATTATATTTCCAAATTGACTTTATTTGAATTAATGTAGACGAATGTTTATAATATTTATAGCTTTTTGGTATTCTTAAAGTGAATAATATTTTATTTTAAGTACATGTACATATATATTATTAATTTATCATAAACACATAGGCAAATAAAATAGGTTCGTACGTTGTTAATACATATTCAGTGTTTGTCAAAAAAAGAATCATAACAATAACCTTGGTTTTGTGTACCATGTTAAACTTTTTATTTAAAAATAATGATTTATTTTTCGACAGCTAAATTATTGATTTAATTTTATGAATACAACTTAAAAATGGACTAGCGTGTACTTATTTTAGGTATTTGTGATAGATATTATGTTTTAAGTATTTAAAATGTTGAATTTATCGTTATGAATATTATTTTAAGTCAAGAATAAAATGTTATTAGATTTATTTTTGTGTATCCAGCTGAAAGACTTTGGATAAATAGGTAAATCCATAATATTGAAATAAAACAAAAAGAGATAGAAACAGAGAGTAAAAATAAAGTTATTTTTAGAAACCATATTATTATAGGGTAATCATTAAAAATGTATATTTTAATACTTATTTTCTTTAATTTATACCTACCAATATTTAGTGACATTATATTATATTATTAATTATTATAAATTATATGTGAAGAGTTATTTTGTTATTTAAAAGTAGTTTATATATATTTTCTCAAAACGTTGTTTTTAGAATCAGTGAGTAATATATCTATTTTTAATACAATAATTAATATTTTTATATTATGATTGGAATTGATGTTGTTATTGTTGTTTAAAAAAATAAATATGTAGTGTATTTAATTTTAAATCAATTATGTGGATAATTTGTGTAATGTTTATAATGTATAATATTTGTTTTTATATAATACAGTATATTAGTAGACTTTAGTGGTTTTTTTTTTATATAAGTTATCTAGTGAAAAGAAAAAAATTGTAAAATAAAATAAGATTATGAAACCACTGATCTTAAATTTTTACTTATAAAATTGTATTTACTCTTTAAAACTGAATAATAATATTTAGAGATAAATCAAAACACAATTTTTCTTATAAAAATGTTTTTATAATTAAATACACTAATTTTAACATAGGTGGTATATGGTATATGATATACTTTTATATATTTCATTCAAACCGCACACATAAACACACGCATAAATATAAAATACTAAAATTTTAAAATTTTTTTGAAATTCAATACAAGTTTAATAAAACAAATGTAATTATTATTATTGCATACTATCACTAGGATGAGAATATGAGTTTTTTGTTTGTTGGGTGAAGAAAAGGGGTGCCTTGATGACATGAAAATAATTAACGTCAAGATTTTGTCATGAAACCTATTATAGCACGTTGAAACCTCTGATATGACATTAACTTATCAAAATATAATTAACGACCAGTGGAAACCATTAAAAAAAAGAAATTAAAAATATAGCATAACTTTAGTAACAAATTATACTTAAAGCATTATCATCGACCGGATATTCTATTTTGACCCTGCTAATTACGGTTACTTTTAACTTTTTCATATTTTTAAAAAATGATTTAATGTTGTACTAGCCATTCAGATTCGAACGAAATTAAATGCGATCAAAATCATATTTTTTTCATAAGAACACTATCAAGTACCTAATGTCTGTAAATGGATTTATAAGCACACTGTTAGAAAAAACAAAAGCTCATAGGCGTCATTTTGACGAAATGTTATACATTTTAAACATTAATATAAAAATGCAACTAAGAATTATGTTTTTATAAGTATTTTACTGAAAATAAATATGGTTTTTACACCACCAGCATTTTTAATATTATATCGTATAATAAATAAAATGGAGGATTTTTTATGATGTTTAAACGATTAGATTTGAAATTAAATTTAACTAATTGCTTCATGTTTCATAAGTTATACATTGCAAAGTTATATATATACATAGTATATTGGAAATAACTGAAGATATCGGAGAATAATTTGAATTAAATTAGTTAGTATCCAATATAATAAACTACAAATAAATCAAATATCTATTTTAGATATCAAAATACATTTCTTGATAGAAATGTGGTCTAATAAAATATTAAATTAGTATTTCATTTAATGTAAATAGTTATTAGCTGTTGAAAAATCAAAACATTTTTAATTTTGAATAATTTATTAACGTATTATTAATTATTATTTAGGATAGTTCTAAATACTTGTTATATTTATGAATTTTACTAAGCTTAGGATCTTAATAAAGTTGATTTTAGATTTTGATTAGGAATAGATCTAAGTGAAGTAAGCAATATATTGTGACGAATTCTTAACCACTTGGTTTTTGAGTCTGGTTTAACTTATTAATTTAATATCCTAGCTCTGTGTCATGTGTAGTTAGAATTAATTTATGTATAATAATTTTTGTGTTTATTATAATTTAATAAAATAATATTTTTTTAAATATAAGACAGGACTATAATCTTATTATTGATGTTAAGTAAAATAATTTAATACATCTTGATATAGCTAGCTTAGATTAAATTATAGCAATTTCTATTGATGTAGTGAAAACTGTGATTTGGAAAATTAACATAAAATTGAAAACAAGCGTTAAGTTTTACAGTTTGTTTATGATTGATTATCGTCTTGTAAATGAAAGAAGAACGAATAATGTCTTACATAAGTGTGGAAAGCATGACACAGATTGATTGTATCTTTATGGGGAATTTTTAGTTAAAATAATGCAGTTTATTATATACATAGTACATTGATACGATGTAAGAGTAGGAATGTATCATTGTGACGTAGACTGATGTACGAAGGAACTCATTTACGAAAAATAAAATAAAAAGCGAACATACCACTGATCTAGGTAGAGCACACGCTGATATATCACTAAGGTCGTTGCGTTGGAAGTAGACGAAGACGAGATAGTAATATTGGGGTTAGCACTAAAGTTAAACTACGTCGAAGTAGTAACGGCGTAGCGACAAAGGTACTAATATAGTAACTTTAGTTACTAAAGGTAACGTTACTCTTGAAATTTTATTTTTGTAAGATTCCTTGTGATTTACTACGTTGGGTATGAAATAATCTAAAATAATCAAAACGTAGTATTTTAGATGTATTTTTGAAATCGTAACTATATAAATATTTTAAATCATTTTGAGGGGAAATCTATATTTTTTGTACAGATATTTTAAATTATATTAATAATAAAAATAAACGACATTTTATAAATATTTAAATGATTAATTTTTAAAAATAATTAATACATAAATATATTCACAACATTTTGTATGGTTTGTGTTTGATAATTATTTTGAAAAACGTGTGTTTCGAGTATATGATATTAAGTTAAATGCCTAATTTTTTTCTTACTAAAGTATTTATTTAATTTCATATAATATCTAGTTGATCAAGTAAAATTTTAATAAGAAATCGAATTAAAAATTTTTAGAAGAAATATATAAAATTTAAATCATCATTAATACTTTAATAATAAAATTATATTCTATATTATATTTTTTATGACAGTAATACTTAAATTCTATCATCTGATCAAAGAATATATGATATGAAGAAGTATCAATAAAAAAAAAAAATATATATAATAATATTATTATATTATATTATATATATAATATATTCATAATAATAATAAATTATATATGGACATTTAAATCACTATTATTAGGCTATTAGAATATCGACAAGGTGATTCAAAATAAAGCTTAGAAATCAATAATACAACTAGCAGTTTTATTGGTGGGACATTTAATACTTAAACAGATATATACATATATCAACATAAAAGAGATATTTGAATATTTTGTAATTCATTTTTTGCTCATTAATCTGTCGTTAAAAGAGTTGATCAATTCCTGGCAACATAACTTGGCAGGAATTTTCAATATTTTGGGTTGACTGAGAATATAAAAAAAAATCAAGCATATCATTAATCAATATGTTATCTAACAGCGTATTTCAATTTTTTATTATAATATGAACACATAGTTAACTCATATAACATGTGTAATACAAAAAAAAAGATTAAATGTATTCTAATTGTTTAATTTTTAAATGTAGTAATAATAATCAAAATGATTCTAAAAACATATTCAAAACAGATGAATTTAAAAAGTCACTATACCCCTATTATTTATATTTGTTAATCATTGTAATCTACTTATGATCAAATATTTAAAAATAAAATGAAAATAACCAATGAATTTAAATCCATTGTTATATAGGTTTTAACAAAAAACACATCCAAATTTATATTGCAGCGTGTTAGCCAACATCAAAACATAACTCTTCTATTGAATTTCCGAAAACTCATATCAACTCGATCAAATTAAAACAATATTTTGCATACTTTTGTTGTAACAAATATCTTAATTAAATTGAAAAAAGAATAAGTTATATTAAATACCATAAACAAAAATTTGACATATAAAGACAAAATACTCTCTATTGGTTACAATCAATGGTTACATACCTAGTTTAATCTTCAGATTTTATATTTGCATCATAAATATTTAAATTATTTATATTTATATTTTTCTCAAGAAAATCATTAGTTGATAATTTAATTGAAATATACACAATTATTACAATTCTAAAAAAACCTAGAATAACCTAACAGTTATTCTGTGGTTCTACACGGTGTATCATAGAGATATGACAATTTTACATTAAAATTACATTTTCATATCATATCATTGTGTATCACTCTGTAGTGATACAGTGTAATTGTTCCTGCTTATTATAAAATTAAAAATGTTTGAGTGTAAGAGATAAAGAACTCGGTTTAATAAACATTGATAGATTATAAAACACTGGAATGATTCGAATTTACTTGATTTTAAATTGTATTTATTTTATGGTTTTTGGCGTTTGTGCAAAGGCCATATGTTTGAATGTAAACTGGCCAGTATGGTCAGAAATGTCTTGTGTACGGAAGATTGAGCGTTCGAACATTTAACGATGCTATTGTGTAGGTAATTGTGAATATATGATATAAATGGGTATCACACATAAAAATCTTATTATACAATATTTCTAAGAAAAATATGCCTTAGGTAAAACTGGAGTGAGGTTAAAAGTAAAACTTAAATGAGAAAATTACAACCCACAACTCATCATTCCAGAAATGTTAAAATGACAAATACGTCATGGCACAAAATAATAAATAAAATAATATTGTCTTATCCTGGTACGAATATTAAGTAACTATTATTTACATGCATGCGATTTCCTAACTGTTTTTGTTTTACAAAAAAGTTTTAACAATTATAAAAATATTGAAAAGATTTGTTAGTTTGTAGATGATCATCGAAAAAATTATATATTGAATTTGAAATAGAAAAAAAATTATTTATACAAATGTATGTTTTATTTTTTTGTTTTTCTACGAACGGGCCTGTTCCTATGACTCAGAGAATTTTTCGGAATTTCTGAGAGTACCAATTGTAATTGTTAGGATTATAATTTTAGTTAATATCTAGTAATTAAGACTACTGACTTTAGAAGTGTTTTACCCATGGGTTTAAATGCGTTGAACCCGGCCATAAATGTATGTAACCTTTAGTTTAGAATTTAATTGGATTTTTTAAATTAAAGAACGATTGAATAATATATTATGGTAATGTGTTTAAATAGTATTGATTGTTACATGTAAAACATTTAAATTTAAGTAAGTGATGATATCTGTTAATATGTATATAATTCTATATAAATTGTGTTGTGCATGTAACATTTAATATTTTTGACTACTAATACAATATTGGGTCACTGAATAAACATGGTTTTTATCATTATTGACAAAAGTAAGTAAATGTTATTAGATAAATTCCATTCAAATTACATATTATTATTTACTTGGGTTGAGACAAGTATATAACCATTAAATGTCTTAGTAGTAAGCTATACGTCATTTAGTACAATTATTTGAGAAACAATTTCAAATATTTGAATTTTAGTTAATAAGATATACCTTGTGCTGAAACTTTTGAAAATATGTTTTGTAAATGTATAGTATCTATTATGATATGTTTTCGATACGGTCATGAAATATTTCAAGGAGGGTTAGTAATATGGCATATAAATTGTATAATTATGTACTTATTCATTTGGAATCATTAAAATAATGATGGTAATAATAACGTGGTTAATATTTCAGTTTAAGAATAACAAAAATTATTCGTTATTTTAATATTTTAATAATTTTATTAGATATTTAAATTTTAAGTTAATGTTTAAACTGTGGTTAATTTAAACATGATATTCAAATTTATATTAAAGATAAATATAATTTATATGTGCTTTAAAAATTTTTTTTGAGTTGTTTAATATTTTATAAGTTTATATATATATATAATATATATATATATATACTTATGTATTAAATAATAAGTAATAAATGTTTTATTCAATCGCCCGCCCAATAAAAACGAATCGGAATACGTTTTTAATTCAATACATCTTCACACATACAGTGTAGCTTACTACTTCTTTCGAAATAAAAGTAAATAAAATGGATGTTGCCTTTAGTATTCGGTCTTGATTTTATTTGTAATGGAAACGAAAATAATAAATAAAAAAAACCAAAATGAAAATAAGAAAAAGATACCGAAGGGAAAAGAAAAGTTCAGCATTGTAAAAGTCATGTTGAATTGTTGATAATGGCGTCTGTAAGTTATATGGATTGTTTGCCTTCGAAATAAAACGTTCTGAGTATAAATGAGTAATATTTACTTTGACGATCCCGAGGAGTAATATGACACTGGCAGCGAAGATGAACAAATTTGTTCCAATTACAGCAGAGTATGCGATTTGAACACCTGTAATCAATTAAAAAATTTGCGTTAGTTTAATTTAATAATAATTATAATAGTAACACATTTGTATCATTAGCTGGTAGGTACTTTAAATATGTAATAATCATGGTTTTTCTAGTATTAATCAAGCTTTAAATTCAAGAAAATTGTGAATACAACGAACGAATTTAAAAGAAAGATAAACTAACACTGAGTATGAGACTAATCTTCCCTCCACACGGAAATCATTTTCAAATGTTAATTTAGATATTATATTATAGCTTTTACATTCAATGGTATTTGCGCAACTTTTTATCATTACATTTTAAATGTTTTAAAGTATGACATTTATTTGTTTTATAAACAAAAATTATTTTCATTAAAATTACAATAATTTTTTGTTTGTTCCCAATAATGCAAAAAATCTATTTTTAATATTTTGTTTCAAAGGAAATACATAAAATTTTTCTTTTATTTGAATTTGTTTGTAATTTATGAACAATAAATATCAGATTAAGATATTTTTGACTGAAACATATTATAAAATATTAATGTATAAACAGATAAAAACTTATGAATAAAAGCAATTAATTTCAAATGGAGAACGAATTGTTATACAGAGTGTATCTCGAATTTCTGACAAATGAAACAACTTGTGTTATAATCAACTTATTTTTATTTTTCATAAAATTGACACTTTTACTACGTGTATAATATAAACTTTTTTATTTTTTTTACATAGATTAATTAATTTAAATATTTTGAAAAAATTCAAAATTTCCAATTTATAAACCATTTTTTTAATGTTTACGGTATTTCATTTTGAGTTAAATCCGTTTGCGACTTATAAACGTTTAAATATTTGTTAACTTTTTGCTACTGTAGTTTATTAAAACAAAAAGTAAAAACCAGTAGTCAAAACGAATACGATAACCATATTCTTTATTCTCTATGACCTTTCAGTCTTATCGCTACCACAGATTTATCTAAATTGTACATAATATTATAATTAGTATTCGGATATGGTTATCTTTAGTTCCAGATAAAAATTTCGTTTTAACTATTGGTTTACTTTTGATTTCAATAAATTGCACAGTAAAAGAAAGTTGAATGAATATTTAAACGTCTATAATTCACAAACAGATTACTCAATCAGTAAAGATAATACTGTAAACATTAAAACTATTTTTTGCGATATATTTATAAAATTGCTATTTTGAATTTTTTCAAAAAAATTTAAATCAAATTTGAAATTTTTTGTTTTCTATATGAAAAAAAATAAAAATAAAAAGTTTATATTATGTGTAATACAGGCTTCAATTTCATGAAAATAAAAAATAAAAATATTGATTAGAACACAAGTTATATTAGAACTTCATGATATACCCTACACATATTTTTTATAATAATTTTTATCAAATTAAGTATTTTCGTATAGAAGTATTGAAAATAAAGTTATTATTATCTATTCACTAGAGCGTGTATTAAAATAGTTTTATCTGTCTAACACACACACACACATATATATATATATATATGTTAGACAAGTAATTTTATAATGACGTATAATATTGATTTCCATATTATGAATATAAATAAAAATAAAATGTAAACGAATTAAGCCTAAGAATAATAATAATAATAATTTGGAAATAATTTTTTTCTCATGATGACATTTTAATATTGAATTAATTTAAATGAAGAATATTTGAATAATAAAAACTAATTTTTCAAAATGGGATTATAAAAAAACATGTACATAAATAATATACAATAGGTATATGTAATACTATAATAGGTAGGTATGTAATATTATAGTAAGACTTTACGTATACAATTAAACAATTTTAATTTCAAAGTGTATTACGGTTGATAATTATTGAATTAAATACTTGTAATCTTATAGTTTATGGTATCTGTATATTTTTTTATATATATAAATTATTGTATAATGTAAAGTAGAAATATGGTAAGTTTAATAGAATATATATGGTTAGTATAATATAAAAACTATTTACGATAAATTAAAAGGAAATTTTGAAATCAATGTATTATTTTATTTAATTGTTCATGCTATTATATACAATGTATAGTATAACTTAAACTCTTGTCATTACGAGTATATTTGTATTTAAAATAAAAGTTCGAAATTAAAGATACGGAATTAGCTTAAGTTAAAAAGTCTGTAATAGAATTCGTAAAAACATATTTTCTTTTAAATTAAATTGAATTTTTATTGGTGATTAGTAGGTGGTTATTCTACTGTGTTTTACTAGTAATTACATTTTTCTAAAACATCCAATGAAAAAAAAGGCATGTAGTAAATCTTAAAAGTACGTGTTACGGTCGAAAAAATAAGAAATATTAGTTCGAAACAATAGAAAAGGGTCCATTGATAAGTAATGTTTCGATCGTGTCATCCATTTACTGCATATAGGAGGTCAGGCTATTGTATTATTATTTTTTTAACTTAACGCAAATTTAGTTATAACATTAATACCTAAATGGATTACATGCTTTTATTTTTTTATTATCTTCTGATGTTAAATTGAAAGAAACACCAGAATAAATTACTATTAAAGTTAACTTTTTTTTTAGTCAATTAAAAACATAATATATTATGATATGTAAAACAACTATTTTTTATTAATACGATTAAATTAATTGATTATACATAATTTAAATTACATAGTTTCGGTTTATTTTGTACGTTAATGTTATTCAATTCAATCACAAATACTTTTTCAGATAATCTTGTATTTATTATCTCTAAAATTAGATTAATAAAAAGAGTTATACTATCTTGAAAATAATATTGGTCCTACTGTTTGAACGAAATTGGAGTGTTGGTGCCGTATTTCCTATTTAAGCAGTGTTAACGATGTGCGATGTGGAGATTTAAACGAATATTTATTTTTTTAGATGATTGAATGTCGCGATTCCGATAAATTTAAGATGTATATTCTAAAGATTTTTGAATTTTTATAATAAAATGTCAAGCATTTTTGTTGCAAAATTCTAAAGATTGTATTCTATCTTATTGTAAATTCTATATTGATGGTTTAAAAAGATAGTTAACATTCATCTGAATGTGAACATATACCAGAATAAGCATTTATCAAATAACAATCTAAATAATTTTACTATAGGTTTCGGTGTATAAGATGAGTTAGTTATCTAAAGGGTCAGACGGTGACGGTAGGAGTCAATCATAACGTAATAAAAAGTTTATATAGTATTGTATAGATTCAGTTCCATTAACCTATAGTATACTGCAATGAAAATACTATGGTGACAAGAGATCAATATTAATTTAAAATTACATTATACAATTTTTATTTATTTATTTTCAAATGAAAATCGTTCCAAGACTGCTTAAATATTTTTAAGTTACAGAATATTGAATAATGAAAGTTCTATATTTTTAAAACAATTCAGATTTTAAAATATTACAAAACTCATAAGAATAAAATATTGTTGAGCTTATATTAATAAATTGCTCAGTGAATTTGAATCATATTATTTTTAAATTGAAGTTTAAGCGATAAAATAATAATAAAAAATTACGCAGTGGATACCATTTAAATAACAATTGGAGATTCAAGTCCTAAACAGCGGTTGAGTAGTAAATTATTCAAATCTGCTGGGTATTGGTTACAGAAATTCATTAATAATTATGCAGATTACTTAGCAGATAAAATGGAAACAAGATATTAATTATAACCAGCATACATTATGAATAACTGTCTTAACATAATTATGTAATATAGCAATTCATCTAATTCCATTTATCTAATATATTAAATCAAGTATAGACCTATAGTCAGTATCTGTATAGATGGGAAAGATTAATGAATTTGATCACTTTTAAATAAAAGTGTATTATTAATTTTTAATTTTTAAATTATAAACAAATGAACATTTTATAATAATAAAAAAAAAATATTTGATAGTCATCATGAGGTATTTGACGTTTTTTGTACGTTTTAAGAATCAAATTATAGTGCTGACAGTCGTCAATTATTTGATTGATTTGAAAATAAAAAAATAATCGAGAAATAATGTAAATAAAATGTTTGATTTTTTAAACATTTTATCTTAAGTGATTTTTTTTTTTATTAAATACCAGTGCAAGTCATAAAAAAATATTTAACACATTTTTATAAGTTTATATAGTTTGTCCTGATGGTTATATTAAATTGTGTCGAAAACTTCAACTTTTATGCCATATTGTGATTTTTCTCGAAAGTTATTCTCCGGACCATGGTTTTGGGTATGACTCGAAGTGGTGGTGGATAACTTTTAATAGTGTTCGATTTAATTACTGTGTGGAAGAATACATACACGTAACACGTTAAAAAAAAAATTGAAATGATTTAGCATTTAGCCGCTCCTGTGGCGACTACTTATCTCTGGAGGGTAAAAAAGTTTATCGAACAATTTGAGGCGGCTGCGATGTCGATTATATATAAAAAAAAAAAAAAAAATACTGAGAGAATTCTACATATCCTCATAGGCTTGGATGTGATAGAAGTATATGTATATGTGATGTTTATGGTATAAACAGAGATGTCGTGGCGTTTAAATTGGGAGGGGAAGAAAGAGATGATGTGAGTAGAGTTCATTGCGATACGATCTTATAACATAGAAGCGGCTGGCTGGCTGATGGAAGGTGGGTTGTAGCGGGGGTGGAAGTTATTGTATAGTGTGTAATATACGTATCATGTGTATAATACATATATTATACGTGTATACTGTACATATATAATATTATACGAAACATGGTCCGGCGAATTTAATCAATTAGTTTCGTTGCTTCCGCCGATACGTCAGCAGGATAAACTGCACCGCACATTACACGGTTTAAGCAATTCATTCATTAAAGACGAACCGACAAATATTTTGAGCGCCTTACATATCCTGTAATTGATATACGTCACACTAATGGCGAGCATCACCTGTTTTATCCATAGTAAATAATTATTAAACACTGTATTATCAAGCTCGCGATCGTAGGGTATGAAGGGGGGCAAGTGGTGAATAGTCCTTCTAAACCCAACCGTTTCACTTAACTATTATACACTTATATAGCACATTTTCTATTTAATTTAATAAAATACGGAATATACATTGTTTGACCGAATAATTATGATGCTTTAAAATGTTTAAAAAAAAACAATATTACGTTGTACGAGAGCTATTATTTTAAATTTGTATTGATCTGATAACTCAGTTTTATCAATTGTCTCTGTACTATTGAAATATGTACAGTCAAATTAGACAAAATATACGCTTCAGTTAGAATAAAATTGTTGAAAGCCGAATTTTCGTATAAAACCAATACTACAATTATTGTAAAAAACACAAGTAATATTCCTATCGATACCATGTGAGTTTCAAAGATCACGTAAGGGCGAAAAAGGTATAGTTGTTTAAAAAAAAATTAGTTACAAAAAATTCAAAAAAGGTTGCACCTTATTATGTTTTTTTTTTCAAGCGGGAGGGATTCTAACAGAATCCAAAAATATTCTAACAAAATCCACCAACTTCTGCTGAATAATTTTACATATTTTTTTTAAAAATCGTGTAATGTGCCGGTTCATCCACAAATATGGCACCAACATGTTTGTGGATTTGCAAAGTTTAGGGGCTTTAGAAAAATTCTAGCAAGTTTTAGCAAAGTTTTGATATCAATTACATATAGCACTAATATAATGTGCCAGTCCAAATTAGTGGACATATGCATAAGCTATTTTTTCATGATTAAGTGTCAACTATTCAAAATGTATGATAATGATCTAATCGTAAATATTTGCTTGTATGTTTGTATAGTATAGACATAATATAAAAAATATATTGTACAAAAATTGTAAAAGAGAAAATTCTGGATTACATTAATGTATTTTTTATTAATTTATTATGAACAAATAACCATTCTTGTGAATACTACTTATGATTTATAATGTCGAGTATAAACATTTTGAAAATATGAGTTTATACAAATAATACGAATGCATTCTTTTCACACTTCTAATAAGCTAGAAAATAAGATACGTTTATTTTGCATGGTTTACCTAGTAAGCTTAATCGATTATTGATATTTTTTAATTAATAATCAATTAAAAACCTATATAAAAATAATATAATATTTTAAATTATTTTAAATTATTAGTGATCTTGTTTCCGGCTCAATTCGTTCACCAGTCACCAACATCCATTTTTAAATCATATTTGCGATTTGAAATAAAATTATATATTTAATTATCTTGAATGTACTTATTATATTATTAAAGTGAAGGAATAATAATAAAAAAAAAAATTAGACTTATTACATTTTATATGCTTTGATGTTTGTTTTGAATAAATTGCTTATATTTATTCATCATAAATTCATAACCAAATAACAATTAATCCTTTAATTTAAGGACATATCCATCTTGCTCGGGGAGATAAACCATTCCTTATTCCACGATGACAACAACTGTAAGTCAATTTAACTTTCTTTGACTTGAACAACAAAGCATACATTACTGATATGTATTAATCTAGTCCCCAACATCTAAATATTCTGGTTTGGTGCTTTCCAACTTTTCTGTTTTGCTTTTTTATGATAAGCTAAGCGATTTAGTGAAGCATTATTTGCTTATATAATGATGATTATTGTTATTTTAGTTCTGAGTAATTACATATAAACTCAATACAATTTAATTTATTTTTTATATTTGTGTTTATTTTGTCTTACCGATAACTGATGTACTAGTTAACGGTATGAATAAGTTTTTTGTATAAATAGCTTACAATTTAATAACGTTTAAAAGAATAATAGTATTCATTGTATATTTTTAATTTTTATGTCCTCTACGAATGTTATTTTTGATTTACAATTAATTTAAATATTTATTTTTGTCAACATTTGAAATTCTAAATCTTATAAATATAACCGTTAACATAAGTTTTTAAAATTTTTTGATTACTGTGAAAAAAATATACAAGGAATTTTATATCTCATTTACAATGTTTGTAAATTCCCCAAAAAATTGAGCTTTATTTAAAAAATTATATAACGTCTAGAAAATGTTCATATAAATTACTAATCTCAATTTGCAAAATCATTTTGGAAAATTTTACAATTTCATTATAGGGTTTGAAATAGTATTATTAACCACCGTTCCCTATGTCATGAATCAAATTTATTGCCCAATTAAGTTGTACTCATGTTTTAGTAATAAATGCTATTGGGTAGAACTGGATGTTAGTGAAAATAACAATTTTTTGAGATAAACATCTATAATTGTTAACAAATACATCTTGATTTAGTTTACCACATATCACTAAAATAAATTGTATCCGTATCTATAACTTCACGAGTAACCATTTCTTTTGCGTTACAATTTTCTTTACTTATATGATGCTGTTAAGTTTTGAAAATAGTGGAAATTTTTTAAAATAACTTAAAAACTTTGCATTGAAAAATGTAGAAATCTTATAATGTGAAATGACAGCAAATAAAAACGAAATTTTTTCTTACAATAATTATTTTAATGGTCCACACTCATTGATGAATATATTTTCGATTCAACTTTTCTCTTGTCAAGGTTAAGTTAAAAAATTCAGTGAAAACATGTATTGTTTAGATTCAGCAAAGAAGAACCCATTTGATAATATAAAACATGGACTTCTCATTAAATTAATGCATTTACACTATTCATGAGTTGACATTATAAACTATACTATATTGAAATAGGAGTTATTTGAACATGATACAAAATGCGTTAATTTTGTAGAGTATATTTTTTCAATAATTTTATTTCATTCAGTGTACGATAAAAATCAAGATATTAACAAAACAGTAATTTATGTTTAGAAAAAACCAATTTTTTGAATAGTTGGTGGTTGAATACACAATTTAAATAATAGCTTGAAAACATAGATTTTTTTTGTAGAAAATGATTTTATAAAATTTTTTGTTTTTATTTTAAAATCATTATAAATGATATATTTTTATTCACTATAGTAATGTTTTTATCACCTTTGATCTTAAATAATCTTTGAAACTCCAATATCGGCGGAGACTTAACACACGTTATTCATAATTGTGGAATAATAAATATGTGCGCAAAAATTCAGCGTAAATTTTTCCTAGGTAAGATCCTAATTTGATTGGGCAAATTATACTAAACTATATTATAATTATTAAGTCATAAAGTAAGAAAATTATGTTTGATATAATATATAAATATAATAAATTAAAAAAATATCACTACAATGATTTAATCTTAAATTCGTTTATCATAAACCAAAGAAGGTCAGATAAAAATTATTGCAAATAAGTGTTTCCTTGTTTTGGAATCAATGTTTTCATAATAATGATCTCCAAAACGTCTATCAGAATAATGCCTTTTATGATAAAATTATTATTAATACTAGTAATCTCTATTGATGTAAAATTAACGCGCTTTTATTCATTTAATCTTTGTATACTTGCGTTGTATTTACTATTTAGACGTTAGTTAATAAACTGAGTTAGTAGAGTTAAAGTAGATACATACTGTATAAATTATAAACCTATATTTATGTTTAATTTGTAATATCATTATGAATTACAACAAGCTAATAAACAGTTTCCAATGAAACTACATTGAGTTTAATCTTTTTCTAGATTTCCTGACAAAGACGGAGCAATGCTTCCGCGACTAACAAGTTTTCGCTCCGGTGCTAAAAGTTCTCAAGCAATTTTAGGTTTTAAATATTTTATCATGCCATTTAATTCACTTCGCATTAAGAGTTCACCCTCAGTTTATCACACGGCTTCACTATATTACAATCTGAATAATTTAATTCATTTCTGCTTGATACAGTATTAAATACAGTAGGTACTACTGAGGCGTTTTTATGATACTGGTATAGCAGACGACGAGGTATTTTAGTTGATTGAAAATTAGAGCAAAAAGATGCTCTCCGTTTTCGTTATAAGTAATGTTATAACCCATCCATGTTTATAAAATTTAAATGAACCAGAAAATGTATAGTAATGTAACGCAAACACAAATTAAAAAAAAAAATATTATTTGATTGAGTTTAGTTACAAAACGAAAAATAAATCATTGAAAATAAATAACGATGTCTGATAAAGGTTCAAACTAAGTTATAAACAAATAAATCTAAAATTAAATTATAATATCACTTCCTTACATTATATTGTACAGTGTGCTTTTAGTTATTTATGATGATCAGTTTATGGTTGTATTTTATTAAAAGATGTAGTGAATAATTATATGATAAAAAATTAGATATTAATTTTTAAATTAGGGAATAATAGGTGAACATTTTAAATAGTGGCATATTCTTGCAAATTTATAATCTTATAGCATCGTATTTTACTAGAAATTACATATGATATAAATGGAGATACATTTATTTTGTTATAAATAATATTTAAAATGTATGTATGTATGTTTGTATGTTTTTTTTACTACGTTTACTCACCATAAAATACATCTTGAAGCAGAAGTGAATTTTTCATGTTTGAACTTATCATCCAACTATATATTAGTACAACTAATACAGAAATATTCTGAAACATACCAATTTTATAAACATAAAATAAATGTATATTTAAAAATAAATAATGTAATTGCATATATAAAGATAAAACATTAATATTATTCAATAAAGTACAATGTCCTACTTAGTAGTAATTTTAATTATATCGATAGCTTAAAAGTCAAATATAATATGTTCATTTTTTCAAAATTGGTTTCATATGTCCAATCAAGAAAATTTTATGCTCTTTACGATTTTGGCAAATATCAAGTATCCACATTTATTAGAAGTATGTTATTTTTACATAACAATATTTGACATTTTACGAGCTGAATGCACAAAAATCACAAGTACAAAAAAACAAAATACAATTATTTTAAGTAGATATATTAACATTGGTGCTTATTTTAAGTGGAAAAATGTAACATGTCCAGATATACATTATTTGGCAAAACTGATAAATGTATTCTATGATCAACTTTTGATGAAGAAATGGGAGTGTAAAGAATCATTTATATTTAACACAAACAGTATTTTTATTTTTTTATTTTTAATAATTTAAATTGTATAATAATATTAAATATTATTAATATACATAAGTTAAAACTTACATTTAAAACAAACTATAGGTGTTTAAAAAATAGTAAAACTTTAAATGGCTCTCCTGAACATTTTGGTATTTGTGACATATCATAATTGGTTTTTAACCCATCAATATTACAGTCGAGTCGCGATAACTCGAACCTCGATAACTTGAATTTTTTTTATTTCCCTATAAATATTAATTATATATAAAATAATATAAATTGGGGTTAGTTGAGTTAGATATCTCGAAGTGAATTTTTATTTCCCTTCAACTTTGAGTTATCACGACTCGACTGTATATATATGTGCGTGCGTGTGTGTGTGTGTGTGTGTGTGTGTGTGTGTGTGTGTGTGTGTGTGTGTGTGTGTGTGTGTGTGTGTGTGTGTGTATGTGTGTATATAGACGTATACGTTCTCGTTAAAAAAATTATTTTTTTTTACCAATTAGTTAAGAATTCTAAAAAAATAAATTTAAATAACGTTTAAAAATTGAATGTGTGTAATATGTATTATTATTATTAGAGTATTAGATAATATGTATTATATATATAGATTATATAAAATAAATATTGTATCATTGTTTTTATAAATTTTCATTTATACCTAATTCGTACCAAAAAAATGTAAATTGATGTTATAAATATAACTTATATAGCTTTATTGAATTTGATGAAACATACTATACAGATAAATCTAAAATAAATAAATAAATTTTAAAATAATTTCCAATAGAAGTTTTGAAAGAGTTACTATGTTTTGGTCGTCTTTTCAGAAGTGGAAACCTTTATAAGCCTATATGACATTAAAATTTATAAGCGGAGTTTTGAATTTGGGAAAAAGATGTAATCGCATTATAAGTTCCTTTGTAAAGGAAATTATTACAGTCATCAATAATCTTAGTATTAAATATATATATCTTCTTATATTCTTATCCAAATAACATAAAATTACTTTTATTCCAACTATAAGAAAATCTATTTAAATTTTAACTCCTTGTATTAGCTACACATAAGTATTGTGACTATAATATATAAAATAAAACATTATAAGTCTATTACTAAGCAAAATGTTATTTTTTTGGAGTTTATTAATATCAAATAATAATAGAAATAATTATGAAAAAAAAACAATTATTAACAGACTTATTAATCATATTTATATACGATAGTATCTCATGGATTTATAATGACTACAGACCAATTATTATCAAATCAACTTGTTGGATGATACTTTAGTCAAACACATAATAACATAATACTGCTAATAACCTTTCGCCATCTCATATATCGGCCAACATGAATGCAATACTATGACCAAATCCATTTTCATTACAATACAATTATAATTGAAAAAAGTTTACAATAAAGTATAACCAAGTTCAAATGTATAATAGTTCAACAATTACGCCAACTACTATTTAGATGTTTTAAGAAATCTGCTTATAACTAATGGCCTTTGAAGTTAATATTACTTATAATCAATAAAAAAGGAACATAGTTTTATTATACGCTTTTGTTACTCGTAGAGTAAAAAAAAGAGTGCATAAATCTAAATTCTGACGAAAACATTAATTTTGTTATTTTTCAGTTACAGTCATTTTACTTTATAGATAGTTGGACAATTCAAGTGTCCTTAAGATATTTTTTTTGTTAACATTAAATAGATATTTTTTATCTTAAGATTCACTAAAAAAAAACCAGTATTCTGATGAATGTATAAGCATAATAATACGTATATACGTATTGTATGTTGCCATTGGAGAGATTATTTTATATAAATATGAAATTAATTTTAGGATTTAGGAAATATTAATAAAATTATTGTGATTTATATTGTTGGAAAATATTAAAAAATGGATTAATTTTATTTAAGTATTAAAAATATTACATGATATTTTATTTATATTACTTAAGAAGTAAGATCCAATTAAGTAGTAATATAAATTTCTGGCCAATATTAAAATGTTAATTACTTCATAAATATTTTCAACTTGACCTGTATTGACATGGTATTTTTAAATTGACAGAACAATTTTACGATTACTTAAGTATAGCTTATATATTGCTTTTAATTTCTAGTATAACACAATAATAAAAACTGATTTTTATCATACATTATATATCATAAGTAAATTATAAATCAATGTAATATTTATTGATTTGAAAAGAATGTAGCTGATACCAATTTGATATATATATAATCACACTTTATGAAATCAATTACTATGTCTTGCATTTTAAAATTAATATTTTTTTCGTTTCTATATTTTACTTAAGTCATTTGTTGGGAATTATAGGTCTGAAAGGTATTACACTTCTCATATAATTTATGTGTTGAGTAGTATTTAATACTCCACGTTACTAGATTTTGTCACGATGTACAATTCAATTTTTCTCTTATGGACAATAAATTAATAACCAAACAGGCACATCAATATTATACGTGTGCTGTATCTATATACGAATGCAGGCGATACGAATACGTGTTTTTACAGTTTCGATTTGTATACATGACGTTAAGATATAATGAATGTAACTAAAACGCATGATGACCTATGCGTAGTTCTAGAGAACATTTTCCAAATATTACTACTGCGAGGAAATGAAGTTTCCAAAGTCTTGGAAGTTATTTGTTGAACACAAACTTTTGTCTAACATTGACACGGTACATAACATTATTATTATTATCTAGTTTTTTTTTGTTATTACCGGGTAAACTGTGGCGTGGACTGTTTCGTTCAGCCAGCAATGTCCACATCTTGAGATTCGTAACGTGTATCCATACATACTATAGTTTGCAAGTACTCTGGCCTATACTACCGATTGTAGTTTTTCATAATAAAAAGGAAATTTATGTCAATAATTACGAAAAAAATAAACAAAATATAATTTCCATCTTAGTTTTGGAATAATTGAAATGTGAACCTAAATTAAGTTATGTTTTTAATTTGACAGTTTATCATTAGTGTGATATATTTCACCGATTAAATTTTCCTCAAGTCACGGTTTCCGCACACTGTCGTGTTATTTATGTCCGTCTAACTACGCACATATTTTATATCTCTATAAACAGAAATATTATACGAACGATAATTATGTTACATTATGAATTTTAATACATATAATATTTCATCATTTATTCTGCGTGGAATATTATTGTTCTCGATTAATCTTTGTGGTATAAGTAAAATAAATACGAATTTTAAAAGACATTTTTTTTTATATAATTGTACTGTCAAAGGATTGCTTTTGTCAGCAATCACAATTGTATGATACTGTTAATGCAATCTCTATGACGTATTTTATATATTTATTACTGATCCAAGCATCATTATAGTTTATTCAGATAGATCATGTATTATTTTATAATTATTACTGTGTACCAACTGAGAATAATAGTAATATTTGGAGATTATATATTGTACAACATAGATATCATAATGACTTTGATTAATATAAATGTGTAAATTATCATGCAGTTATTGGTGTTAAGCTAAGTATTGTTTTTATACATAGTGCTATAAGAAAGGATCATTATTATTTCAATCAGTCACAAAATAGACTTGATATTGCTATTCATTTTACGTTTTATCAATAAATAATATTATTAGCTGTAAAATAACTAGAGGAATTTATAGTAGGTTTAATACCCCGGTATTAAGATACCTTATTTTAGGGTCTTGAAATTAGATATAATAACTAATTATTGCAGTTTGGATTACACTATTGCTAGTTGAATATTTAGTTTTTATATTTTTAACGTTTGAACTAGATTACTAGAGTATAGGATATTATAATGATAATAATCACAAAATATTCATTGTCACAAGCATACAGTGAAATATGTCATAATTTTAACTTTGATGTAAAATACATCTATTTAAACAATTAGAATAATAAACTACAGTCTAAATTATTTTAGATAATTTTAGATTACAGCGTTGTAACCTAGTTGTAAAGTTTGTCGACACGGACCACGTAGATTATATATCTATAACATAATATTTGTTTGTTTATTTTAAATATTTTCTAGCGCTGGTTTTGTAAATTAAAATAAAGACATAATTTAACATGATGTGATTGAAACAAAAACACTGAGTGGTAAAATCCAAATATAAAATTTAAAAAAAATGTCAATAACCTACAGAAACAAATTTTAAAATTATATCGAATCTTACATATTATGAGGTAAATAATGTCACATAGGTAGGAGTTCTTTTTAAATGATGGTTGGTGTCACATTATAAATGTTTAGTCGCCTAGAAGGTATTTCATAAACAATATTTTGTAGGTAACACATAAGAGGTTTTATTTATTATTTTCCATTAATTATTCGATAGAGATAGCCTATAGGTGATTGTAAATAGGATATAATATCATAAAATGGTAGCTTCTAATTCCGGGGAGACCAAAACCTTAAGATTGTAGGTACATTTGATACATTGGAGATTTTCTAGTTTCAACGACGATTATTTGTAAATGGAATTTGAAAAATGTTTGCACGTTAGAAGTATAACTTTTTTATTTGTCTATTGGTCTTTAATTATGCCACAACATTGGATAAGTACTAATGGGTGTAATACATTTTAATCAAAAGTTTGAAATTTAATTTTGTTATCCTTCATTTATTAACTTGTGTTTAAATTTATTTTTAGGATTCACGGTTATTGTATATTTTTTAGTACATGATTTATAAAATTTGAACGTCAATATACCATTTTTTTTATTTCCATAGACTTACATACATAATTAGTGTAAATGTGTAATAGAGACCATCGTCTGAGTGAATAAATAATAATTTACAAATACATATTATCGCAGTATACAAAAATGTGTGCTCTTAAAAAATGAATTTACATTGAAATATTATAGTAATTTAATTTAAAATAATTTCAAGTTGAGTGGAAATTTGATTTTTAACTACCAATAGTAAAAATAATCAGTTTGTTTATTAATGTACCTATTCGTGTTTATATTATGTAATGAGTAATGAAATAATATTCTCAGTGTTTTATTTAAAACATTGTTTAATATGCTTATCTATTTTTCCGCGAATTTGTCTATTCAATGTCTATCTATTAATAATGAATTAATTTCTTCAAAATGATACTAGAATGTCTGTTATTATTATCATAACATATCTTTCAATAAAATTATATAAAATAGTTTTGCTATGAATATTTAAAATTAAATATATGCAACACGCCAGTATCATATTGTTATACACATTTTTATAATTTAGTGTAAAAAGTATTATTATATTATACTATTTCAAAGTAAAATATTTTCTGATTATTATTATTTTTAGTGTTTTAATATTTATTAATTTTATTTGAAATACTATGACATCTGATAGCTGCATTTCGTTTTTATACTATTATAGGTTTATAAACTATGTAGTATTCTTATATATAATATTATACGCAATACATTATCAATATTTCCAATAACTTCAAATTTTCAATAATTCAAAAAAATATTTACTCTCTTCGAAATTCTTATTTCATTTAATGTATTATTAATATCAATATTTTGAAATGAAATAACTTATTTTTTTGGTAACTTTAATGTTGGATTCTAATCATAGCGGGGAAATTATTGTTTTTATTTTTATTTTTATATACTATACTTACTGTCTTGTTTTTATATAAAAAAATTTCAGTTTTCATAAAGGTTTTATTTTATTTATATTTTTTTTTATGAATTTAAAAAATCGGTTATGTTTTGATAAAATTAATTTTTTCTTATGGAATAAGTATGGATACTTAAAAAAAAAAAAATTAATAACAATTTTAGTTGAAAATATGAGGTTTATTTTTTTTAATCTTATATCACTTTTTTACTATAATATTTATGAGAATAACAGAAATAGATTAATAATTTTTGATAATAGTTTTGAGTAATTTTGTAAATGGAAATTTACTTTTTTAAATAAGTATCTTTATTTTCTCTTTATTATTTTTGAATTTTGAATAATTTACAATTTACTGTATTAAAAAATAGCACCGTTTTGATAAATGCCTCTATATTCATATAGCCACGGTTATTGATTATTAATATTATCCTAAATCGTTTTTAGTAATATTATTAATTAATTTTTGTTAAAAGTATTTTCTGAAAATATTTAAATTGTTACTAATATTTAAAAACATATTGAGAATAATATTTATTAAATGTTAGTAGGTATGTGAACAATTTTTGATAAATTCAATGCATTTATACATTATATTATTTTAAATTCTTATGTAAAATCAGACATATCGTATATATACTCTAATTGTTATTAAATGCTATTGTATTCCGACAAAAAATATTTACTGAAAATACGAATGAAATTATTTAAATCGGAATACATTTTGCTTACACTGTTAACTTTATGTAATATTATTCATATCAATTCAAACAATATGTAATCGATGGAAGCCAAAAATATGACTAGAATATTTATTTCATAGTGTAATGTTTATTTTATACCTATGTATTGTGTTTTGTTCACGCGTGTGATCGATAACACGTGTAAGGTGTTCGGGAATTATATATTATGTGATAAATTTTACGGTTCATGACATTATTATTACGACGGTAATGATTACCCGTCGAACATACTAAGGACGGTAATACAGACGGCGCATTGGGTAGTAAATTTGTCTATACATAGACGTACTCTGTAGGGTGTTTTTAATTATGCATAATCACGGATTAAAGAATATTGGTTGATGAAGTAGTGAAGTACTTACTGAGTGCTTGTGCGTTTACGTGTGCATATCTAATCTCGTCCACATATTATTATATGGCAGTATGTATTACTACTACTACTATATCAATGGGTCTCCTACGTTTTATTTTCTCGCCGCGTGAATAATTTAGCGATTTAAGAAAATCCAGCTCAAGGAATTTGCATGTACATGACTCACGCATTTAAATGAGTTACACAAGAGACATTGGGCTCATGAGATTTTCATAAGCTGGCAAAAGCAAAATTGTTTAAATAGCATTAAAATATTATTGTACGATATTTTTGCCAGCATAACGTTCTTCTCGGTTGTAAAAATGAGAATATATTTTCATACATTTTTTTAATTTGTCATGTGAGTTATCAAAGTCTTAAAAAATTACAAACAATACTTGTAAGTGATAAAAAATATTCTATTCGAATTTTAATATATTTATTTTAATTGTGTAATATGGTTTTTGCATTAATTCAAATTAAAAAATTTATTTTATTTGTTTTTGTTTTGAAACGTGAGATAAGTATTACATAATGTAATGACTAGTTTAAGTAAGTATTTATGGATTCGTTAAATATTTAACTGAAAGTACCTGTAATTTTATAAAATAACTAATTATTTTATAGAATTAGCTACAGGATTTCATATATTAACGCTAATATATATAAATAATGCGACTTATGAAAAATAAAAGATCATCAATTGATATTAATTCTACAGTTTTTCAAAGTTGCTATTTTGTTTATATCTGATTGATCAATCACATCTTTTTCCATACTTAAAATAATATAGGAATCTAATCTATCATCACCTATAGATGATCTTATATTATTTTTAATAACTCGTAGTCACGAGCTCTGGTAATCATTATCAAATGTTTTATCACATTCTAGGCATTCTAATTTAATCTGCTTTCGTTTGCCGGAAGATTTTTCATTTTTATGGTTAATATCCTTGAATCATGGTTATTAAATAAAATACCAAAAATATGCAAATATTTTATGAATAATATGAAACAATAGTTGTATAATTTTAAAATTAAAGAAAACAGTTCATGTTTAGTAGCTACAGAACACATAATGTTATCACTCTTAGACAAATAATCGAATAGACGTCAGACGACAACTAACTATTGATTGCAAGAGCTTACTTTGCCACAATAATAAAATAATATTTTACAATACTAAGAATAAGTGAACAGAATACCCGCGGGTTGTACAGTTGCGGAAAACTGATAGTAGATAAATTCCTCTATTTTTAGAATTCGATGTATTTGTAATGTTGTTATCGTCATCGACATTTTATACATAAACATTTTGAAAATAATAAAAATACAATTAAAATACTCTATGCCCCGAATTGGCGAGAGCTTTGACCAATACTCAAATTGAACGACTAAATATTGAAAAATCATGAGTGGAGGGTTAGACCCCCACACCAACGTCAATAGAGGACCCTGGATTTGCATTTATAGTTAAATAGAGATGGAAACTTTTAATTCGATTGAATTGAATTTTGTCAATAACTAGTGATTATAGAATAAGGTGAGTAACATGCATTGATGCTTAGAATTTAAAATTAAATTAATGTTAAATCATTGTATTTATGAAGTATTTTTGAGTAGGTATTGTAAAATAAAAAATTAATTAAAAACAAGTGATTTTTTGCATAATTTTTATTATTTTTATTTTTGTAGATTTTTCAAATAACAAATTTCCTAATTATAAAAACAATGTATCTAACATATTGATTTCTAATGTTTTTTTTTATTCTACACATTATTGCTATGAAAGTTATCAAACATTTTAACTTTAATCAATAAAATAATGTGCTATATACTTTTTATTAAACTGAAAATGATATAGAATTAAAGATAAAACATAAATTAGTTATTGTTATAAAATTAAATAAAATTTGAGTATTATTTAGTCGGTTGGTAGTTGTTTGATATAATATGTTAAATCTCACAATAGGAAACACTGTTCTAATACATACAACCTGAACTCTAAGTTTAAATACAAAAAAGAACTTGTTGATATTTGAATAATGTTGTTTGGCTGTCTGCCCTTTAAAAGTGTTTTCCAAAAGAACAATAAGCAATTGTTATACAACCTTTGGTAACAATCTAAAATATAAAACATTTATCTAATGTATAATTTATTAATTATTGTATTAATTACTTTATAGTACTATAATATGATTATAGTTTTTTTGTTATAACTTATAATACACAATATGTATAAATATACTATTAATACGTTATGAAATAAAATAAACTTTTACGTTTTAATAAATTTAAGACATATAAAAAAAAAATAATGTTTTATTATGTCAATTTGTTTTTTTCTATAACTGAGTTATAGTATAATATGTATTTTTTTTTTGTTACAACTGCTATATAAAAAGAATCAAGACTATCTAATAAAATTGACAGGTTTGCTCATGAAAGATTCGAAATCGGCTCTGAGTAAATTCTAAAGATTTCATAGTATTGAATCTTGTCGAAGGTGATTGATAACATTAAATATATTACTTGAATCGATCTCAATGTCACTGTATATATCTTACACGACACTATGTTACGTCTAACACCTTCAATATATGTCAACTAAGAGATTTTGATTTATGAGCACTTATTGAATTTCTTCTTCTTGGCTAACAAGTACAGTTTTAACTGTAAGAAAAATTGTATTCCTATTTACATTTGAGTTTGACGTAATATTCAAAATTATTTTTTAGTTAAACCTCTATGTTTTTTTTTGATTTTTTAAATAATTTTAATATATTAAGATACTCATTATGTATCATAATAATTAGCAATATAAACATTTTTATAAATAAAACACACTATTAGTCATTATAAGTCATATTATTTACAGCTATTGAGTAATTTAATGTAAAATCGAACATAATAATGTAAGTTAAAAAATGTAAAGTAATATTTATACATTATTATTTTTTTTAGATTCTAAATAAAGTGACGAATGTATTTAATTTTTTTACCTTGACGTTTTAATTTTTTTTATGTAGTGCATTATTTTATTTTTCATTATAATACACAACCCATTCATACATAACTATGTTTATGACATAGTGGAAAATATACATTTTAATAACACGAAGAAAATACGACTAAAATCAATAACAGAATGAAATGTCATTTAAATGTCTGTTTTTAATGGACACATTATAATATATCTTTGAATGGCCAATATTCTATACGTAACACATTATTATAAATTTCATTGTTAAACGTTTTATTAAAACGTCAAATATATTCATCCAAATGGTTTTATGTATTATAATATACGTTAGTTAATTAAATAAAGAGTTAAACATTGATGTTTTGCTAACTTTAATCAGTTATTCAATATACTAATATAAATGTTAATAGAAATATGTTTTATGTACATAGCACATACAAATTGTATTATTGTAGTTATGTAATATTTGAAATAAAATTGGTTTTGTTTTATTTAAGAATAAAATTATATAATTTAAGTTTAGACAGTATAATTAAAAATAAATAAAATAAAAAGTAAAACATAACTTGCTGTAAAAATTAAGCTGTT
Organism: Rhopalosiphum nymphaeae; assembly: GCA_036289425.1. NCBI lineage: Eukaryota > Metazoa > Arthropoda > Insecta > Hemiptera > Aphididae > Rhopalosiphum > Rhopalosiphum nymphaeae. The sequence goes on along the minus strand of JAZAQC010000012.1, from coordinate 3,125,584 downwards.
TTTTAAAGAATAAAATAATTCAGCAAGCCTTAGAGACTGAAGTACAAATATTTCTAGACTTCTTATCAGTTGTTTTATTCATTTAAATATAATACTTTAGATAAAATATGTAGTTTGATATTTTGAATTCAAAGCAATAATATGTCATCGAATTTTTTTTTTCAAAATATTTCAAAATGACTTCTCCAAAATTAAAAATTCTTAGTATTTTTCAAAATTACCAGGGAAAATAATACACGAAATACAGGAATTTTTATTCAAAACCAGTATTTAATGTTTATAGCAATGTTGATTTTTTGGTATTACTCAAAAATAGTTTCTCATACTATGTTGTAATTATTGAATAAAAATAAAAAATTTGAGAGTATTACATAAATATTTTATATGAGCATTCGAAGTTTAAAATTTTACGAAATTGAATATACTCTTAAAAAAATGATTTTTCATCGAACGATATTCTTATTTTGTTTTGCAATTCAAAATAGTATAGCTATAGGTGGTTGAAATTCTCATCACATGTTTATATTAAAATTTCCTACACAGCTTACAGATTAAAGGAAAATTTCTAAAAATATTGGAGTAACAGTTATTATAGAATACAGATTATATTGTATGGATATAATATTTAAATTTATTAGTGGATTTTTGAGACCGAGCACAATACTGATGAAATGGAAACAAGTCATTGTTTTTTAATAAAATTTTGATTATTTTTGATTATACTAGACACCATTCGGATTAGTTTTTTTCAATGTGACGAAAGTTATGTTTTAAATTTAAACAATTTCATAACATTACGTAGCATTTGGTGTTGGTTTATCAGTCTTATTATATTTTTTCAAAATAATTTTTTTTATCACAATCGTTATTAAAAAAAAAAAAAAATAACTGTCCATCAACTTTTATTTTTGTTAAAAAAGATTACTATATGTCAAAGGCATCCTAGGGTTTTTGTTGATAATTTTTAAATCTTATTTTTTTCTGGATTCTACTCTACTCTTAATAGCTATTTCTTTCGATGTGATGTTGCATGATTTACCATGGACTTCCACTGAGCTAATCTTCGTTGAACTAAATGTTTAAGTACTTTGAAGTTCCGTAATGAAATGACATAGTCAGGAATCTTTGTCCTTTTAAATTTAGACGAGTATAAGCGCATTAATGTGAATAAATTAAATTTACAAGCAATGTTTGTAAATCAAAATTTAAATATATATATAAATCATATCTAAATATTAGTTAATGCATTTCAATTATGATTAACAATCATAATTTAAAAAAAAAACTATGTATAATATAATTTTATTATTAAATACGAACAACGGAGGCGCTTGTAATAACATTTTCAGCATTTTAAAATTTAATATTTTGTGTTAGTTTATGTTACATCTAAGAATTTTTAGGGATACATTTACACAATATTTATTGACTTATGTTAAAAGTATATTTATATATCTATTAAATAATAGAAAGTTGATTCCAATTTTTGTTTAATATTTTTGTACATGTTTTAAATTATAGAGTTCTAAATATATTTAAAAATATCATTATTTATGGTATCCGGCTTTTTATTAATTTAAGAAATGGATAACTTTCCCTATGTTTATAGTTATTTTTTGTGGCTTGTAGTGTTGAAACGTCAAGGTCAATGTCGTTGAAAACGAAGTCACTTGAATCACTTTGTACATTATTTTGTTTTCTTTCTGATTAAATAGTGGTAAGATAGTTTTAGTGATAAATTTAGTACATTTTTGCAGCACGATAGATTATTTAGTTTTACGTACCTAATACTTGAAGTAATTATAAAGAAATATATATATAAGTGATAATTGTAAATGTTGTAGCGTTACCATTATCTATTTATTTTTTAAATATTTCTAATCGTTAAATTAAGATTATTAAAATCTTGAAACTACGTAGAGATATTATCGTCTACTCGATTTTGGGCGAAATATTCGTATAAACGAGGGTTAACTGAAAATTTTATTATTTTATTATACATTTAACTAATAAAAGTGAATACAAATAGAACAATAAAAATAATATGAAGACTATACACCAATTATTTAACGTATTTATTCCGAATCATTTTTTTTCATTTAAATTCATGCAATGATATTTAGTATTGTTGAATTTATAACATATTTGAACTATAAGTATTACAAAATACTATAGTGTTTTAAGTTAACATATAACTATACAAAATGATAATACTATATAAATTAAAACAACTATTATAATTATAACATTAAATTGGTTCGTTGAAATTGTTTATTTTGTCATTATCTAAAAACAAACGCCTTTTATAAAATATCAAAAAAAAAAAAAAAAATCAATTTATTATACTTGAAAATAATATTTTGAAAACTCATAGTTTCACAATATTTAATTTAATTTTTTATAAATATATTTTCTTTCTTTTATAATAGTAAAACTACTGAAATTACTAATGCCCAAAATTTAAATAGTTTATACATCAGAGCATAGTATAAATATAAAATAATTTGTCCACATAGTTTGGGAGTTTTAATGATTATTTATAACTTATAATCAAAACAAATTACAATTATACTATATTGGTGTCTTCTAATTAGAACATATGGCGTCCATATAGAATTAAGAAATATGATTTCAAAATATTAAATTTAAATAGTGAAGCGAATCGATTATTTTGCAAGTTGGCTGTATTATGCATGTGATAAATGGATAATCAAAATTCAGAAATGTATTAAGTATTTGAATAATTTGAATTATTTATTTTTAAACATGTTTTTTTTAACAAATTAATGTTGCATATAAATTGAAAATACTTTAAACTATATAATTTAAAAGTTCTATAATTTAAGCTATAAAAATGTGTCATATTATTTTAATTATTTTAGTTAATTTTATAATAATCATTTAAATTGTTATGTTTTTTGATTTTTATATTTTATTTTATATTTAATTTGATACTTATTGTAGATGTCCCTGATGATAGACAACGTCCGAAATTATAGTATTTACCATTTTTATTTATACATTATAAATTATAATACTCAAGACTTTTATTATAAATATAGATATTTTTTAATTTTATTATTTAGAAATCATTTTATTTTATCAAACAAATAAATCAAATCAAGTATCTAAATACTTGTAATAATAAGTAACCTAATAATAAGTAGCCTCGAAATTCAAATGACGAGTTTCTATGGGATAATATCATAAGCTATTTTAGTATTATATAAGCTTTGAAGATTACTTGACGGACAATGATTAGACTGTACTTGAACTACTCATACGTTGTAAACACATATAATATGACAACATAATACTATATTATCGTTTAAATGCGCGTTACACGTAATACATTAACATTCAATAGTTCAACTAACTAGTCTTAGTCATGGACAAACGTTTTATATATAGTTATAATGCAGTATGGTTTCATCAAAAGCTACATTGACTAGACGGAGATTTAATAATATCAATGATAAATATTTTTCCCGTTGAATTTTATTATTAAATTACTAAATTACACGTTTATATATTATATTTTCGCCTGTACACTATTAGGTACAATCAAAATAATATCTACTCCAGTAAATGGTGATATGTAAATTATATACTTGTCAATAGTAACTTAGTGTATATCTTAATGAACCAGTATAGGCATTGTATTTGAACAAAATATAGTATTAGACAGACCACGAGGTATTAATAGTTATTTAAACAGTTCTATGTCGTGAATAGTAAAATACAAATAAAAATGAAAATATATTAAGTTAAAAAATAGTGTGAGTAGCGTAAAATATAATATTTTACTATATGTTTATTATTTTTAATCTTGAATGACAGAATAATAAATCTTTTGATTTTTATGATGTGCAATACGGAAATGTCGTTCGTTGCGTCCGACACAATGTTCGTGTTAAATGACCCGTAGTCTGGTAGTCTCTTATATGATCCACTTTTATGGCGGTATTATATATCAGGTTAATACGTTCTTACTAATTCTACTACTGTTCGTGGTGTATTTTATTACACGTGTAAACGAATGTTATATGTGGGTGTATAATATTGTGTACATTTATGCAAAATGTACATGTGTACATAAATGTTTTGACTAATACAATGTCAATATAGTTTCTTTCAAAAAAAAAATTCTTAGTTCGAAAAACTTCAATTATAAAAAGTGAAGTTCAATAATCGAAATTAATATATATTATGATTTGGTAACACATTTTTAATTAGAAAACCAAAGTCTTATGCTGACAGTTTAAAGTAACTTTTAGAGAGAGTTATGATATTCATACAATACATTAAGTCTTGTCCAAAAGAGTAGTTACATTTAGATCCAATTTAACCGAGTCAACTAGCTAAACTAATTAGCAAACTAAGATTTATGTTTATAATTGATATTTAATTGCTGTCATATAGTTGTGTTTGTTTCACATAGGAATGCAATATTGAAATTGAAATAAGATGAATGTTTATCAAATGAATATACTCAGAGTACAGAATGTTTTTCTAGTCAATAAAGTGTAAGATGAAAATATGTTTGGAATAGTAAAAATGAATTAATGGTGTAAGCACTGAAAGCAACAATATATGTGATATAGTAAATATATCTAATGTATATTGTATATAGTGTACCACATGGTACAGATAAATATTAGTCAAAGTGTATCATGATGATATACCGTAGTGACTATGATAAGGTATTACGTTTCTTTATTCTAGTATTGATATTATTAAGTGCACACAATAGTAATAACAGGGGGTAGCTATTATAATTAAATTAAAATTCTATAGTAATACTATGTTCTATACTAATGTAATATAATATTTTGAAGTACCTCGAGTCTTATTATTATTCTATACTAAATTGTAGAAAAGTCTTACACTATGTTATACTTATTATTCGATAATATTTTTAGTGGTTTAATCTTCTAAATGTTTCATAGTAAACATTTTCTAAATCGTCTTTTAATTAATTGTCATTTGAATTCAATAAATTTTTTGTTACAAATTAATTTTGATACCTGTAAATACTAACAATTTTTTCACCCTTTAGGTAAACAAACTAAAGTATGTATAGCCCACAACTGATAAACTCGCAACTCCTGATTATCACAAAAGGCGATTAAAAGGATATGACTAGGAAGGTAGAAAGGTAGAACTGCTATGGGTTATTTTCGAATTGGAGATAATGACCATACTCCGGATTATGTCCGGTCTGTATTTCGTGTATCGACTTAACAACTACAATGTAGATTATAGAATATAAGCAAAAGCCTATATTTCCACATTCTCGGTTTCCTATCAACAGAATAACCAATCGAAATGTTAAACTATTATGGATTGAAAAATCGATAAATATTTTTCTTATTTTTATTTAAATTAAATTATATTTGATCACAACTTAGTATGGGATGTATAGTTTTAAGTTTGTATAATTTTACTACACTTAATTTATTATTAGGTAGTCATTAAAATTAAAAATTTATACCAAAATGATAAAGCGTTATAATTTGTATAAAATACATTCTCGTTTGATGTTTTAAAATAAATATTATTAACTGCTTTTCAAGATTACACATTAATACAGAGACATTTAGGGCCCTCCACCATAAATATGCTTTAATATTTCTCCAAGTAGTACTTTTTATGTAAAAATATTTGCGATTTTATTTATAAATATGAATATAATACAATAATTATTTAACCCTTATTATGATTGTAGCTTATATTAAAATCATACGATTTAACATTGAATTTATTTTCTACTTTATATATTAAATATGTATGTATTAAATGTTTATTGCTTATTTAAAATAAACAAGTAACTGTTTTATTTTTTGAATTTGTTTATAGTATTAATAATATAATATTTATAAAAATAGTTTTTATAATAGACCTATAGTTACTGCAAGTATTTTTTTATGCATAAGTCTTTTATTTGCAAAATTCCTTGATCAAATTTGTTTTGAATTTTCTTTCCTTTCAATTCTTAAATAATACATATTTTATTGAATTGTACATTATAATATAAGTTGATATTATACTCATTGAATATCAATGAACAACCAAAGCACATAACGTAACTATTCCGCTTTGTTTAAGCTTAGCTTTGCAAACTTATATGTAGTGTATATGCTGTATAGGGTATGAGTATAACGTTATATTGTTATCATAAATACGTTAATACAATAAACAAAGCGACGATAATCCACAATTATACTTATATTTATATAATATTGTATTGTTCTTAAAATCGTGATACAGTGCGTAACATGGTTAGTTTACCAAGTTTTAACTTGAAAACTACAAATGAATCTGATGGATACATTGTTAATAACACCAATAATAGCCGTAAAAGCATACAAATAACTGTTTATCCCTACAAAGAACACGTGAATAATGTAAGTGGCATTATGCGTGTGGCGTGTCTATACCTTACCTTGATCTGCTACCCTTGACTCGTATCCTCTGAAAACGAGTAACGCGTTTCGTCCGATCAGAAATGACATTGCTCCACTGATGATGCAAATAATATATACCATTGATTATAAATATCATAGTAGATATGATACAAGACTTGTTCCATCGGAATTTGGTTTAGGCAGTGCACAATATCATCACTAATAATACGTACTCGCAGACACGATTTGATCACGGAAATTGTTTAAAATTGGATAGTCTGGCGGAAAGAGAACTATCGGTGGAACCTTCTTCTATTAATAATAGCCGATGATGGAAAATATCGTGGTTACCTGCGCTCCCAAGTGTATCATGTACAATGTGGATCGCGGTCACTGAACTTAAGCTGTGGTCGAGGTAGCAGAATTTATACCACGACCGCTGTCCACATGGTTCAAGTTACTCACGAATTGATAAACGCGATATATTCTGTTGGTCAAACTTGATAGAAAACGGTGACAGCCGACCGTTTTATCCGCGTCATTCCTCACTAGTGAATGGTTTCCGCGTCACAGTTCACGAGTTCGTATAGTTGTGTTGTTATGCGTATATGTTAACTTAACGGCAAAATGGGTTTTGCATAATATTAGGATACATGTATATTTGTGACCAATATTACTTCCGCGTCGCTCGTTTACCGAGTATTACGACCCAATCATGTATATTAGGTTGGTGGATTTATTGTTTACACTCTATGATCGATAGTCTCATTTTAAAATACACAAAAATATTCATGTATTGTGAAATGTATTGATTAAAGAAATAGGTAAACATCAGCACCATTCGATGCAAACTAGTCAATAATTAATGTATAATTTAATTAGGTACCTAATTTATTGTTTTAGGTGTACAGCTTTTGAAAAATAACGAAAAAACTGAATTATGGTATTGTAATAATACATTGGTATCCCCATGTATTTAATTTTAATTCAGTAATAAGTAATAAGGTGTTGCATAAAATAGACATAGGTATACGAATATTTTTTTCTTGTTATTTGGTTTGTTACTGTTATGGTATTGTCAATTAAATATAATAATAATTAATATTTATTCAAATTTAAAATTTAAAGTAAAAAATCTTGGGACCACAAAGTCGATTTGAAATTATTTTAAATTCTAAGGTAATTTAAGTAAATATAAATGTTTGAAGCGGCTTATTAAATATATTTTATATCTATTTTGTATTATGTATATTTATAGTTCATAAAAGATTTAATTTTTTTTTTATTGTTATCTATAAATATATTTATTTTTAGATATTAAATGTATTGTTGTTGTTTCTAAAAGGAGCAAATATTTATGAGTTAATAAATAAAAAAAAATGTTTAAACGCTGGAAATAATTTAAGTTTAAATAAAAATAACTTTAAAAGGTGACCAAGTCGAAATTTAAAAACTTAAAAACTTAAAAAATTCTATTAAAAATTTTATTAATAGTTTAAATGAATTAAAATTAGTTGCAAAAAAATAGGTTAAGAAACTTTACAACTTACTTTAATTCAATTTTCGAGTAACTGAACATAAAACAATATAATAATTATTCATGAGATAAGTTTCCTATAAAAGAACAGCAAATTTAAAATAAAACAATATGGCATATACTGTATTAGAATTAGTTAATAATACATTATTACAGTTTAATAAATTCAAATAAAAAATGTAGGAAATAAATATACCTATTAATTTTTAAACAAATTTAATACGAACAATAAAACTGAATATTATTTATGTTTAATATTAAACTATAGTACTAGTATTAAGGTCACCTGTCGTCACCTTATAAAAAAATAAATTAAAAAAATACCAAATAATTTCTGATTTTGTAAGTATCAATAAAAACAAAAATATCAACTTTTAAGATATAAGTAAATACACACTTTTTCTTTTTATATATTACGTTAACAATTGTTGTAATAATACAAATAAAATGTAGACATAAATAAATGATTCCAAAAATATGTTTATTTTTTTTATTGATTAAATTATTTAACTTTCGGATTGGATCACGATTGGAGCTCGAAATGCAGTTATAACCAACGTATTTTCATCGATATCGATTTTTGTGATTATTTTTGTATACTATTAATTATTATAATATTTTTGTTGACATTTATTTTGTTTAAAAATAAAAATAATATATGTGTATAGTGTAAAGGTACATATAATGCGTATTTTTCATATTTATAATTTTATATACAGAGTGATTATTTTATCATTGTACACTCATTATTTTAAAAAGTATTGACTTTTTTCAAAATATTTAGTTTAATATTTTTTTAAAACTATATAATATTTTAATTTTTTTCACCTTTATATTTAATAGTGAAATCACTATCAACTTTTGATTTTCAAATGGCAATCTATACTTAAAATGTCATAAAGTAGTAGAGCAATTTTTTTTATGAATTCTAACGTTCAAATTATTAATTTTTGTTAATTAGTTGGCGAAATATAGCTTTTCAAAGTTGGGCGGTTTTCGGTTTTTATAATACTTTTTGTTTCTGAAGACAAGACCAGTAGTCTGTTTTAGTGTAATTTGGACAGCGGTATTCTATTGATGACAAGACCGGATTAAGATAATTTTAGGCCCGAGGGCAAACAATTTTACAGGCCTATAACCATGATCAAAATATTGTGACCCAAAAATAAAAATATTTCAGACAAAAAAAATTATATTTATAAATTTATTTCTTACTTTTTTAATACAAAAAGGTGGGCAAGTGGGTATTGCTTTGCTGTATAGTAGAGATGAAGAGTAGGTCACTATAATGGATGTGTTAAATTTGAATGATAGGTATCATGGTATACGAAAAACGATTCTGAACCTGTATTTCAATTGTAATATATCGTTATTTTACGCGATTTCGTAAAAAATTAAATTTCATATGCTCATAAAATTGTTTCTTTATTGGCTCTTAAAATTGATTTTACAGTTATTTGAAGAAAAAGTTATGGATAACCTATTATTGGGTTTTTCAACCTTAGGTATAAATCATAAAAATGATATAAATTTTCAACTTCAAAATTGCTTGCAAATTTTCACGATTTTGACATATTTCATAAACATTTGAACTTTAAATGCTTATAAGTAAAAATTGTGACTAATGATTTTTGATTTTTTTTACTATGTTAAGTATAACTTTTAATAAACCTTGTATTGAATTTTAAAGATTTTTTGGAAAGTCAAAAAAATAAAAAAAAAACTTAAAAAAATTGAAAATTCAACTCTCCATAAATAGTTTAAAAAAAGTCAAAATATTTTGAAAATTTAATCGTAAATAGATAATGCTAATACAAACATTTGGTGAAAATTTCAAGTATCTAAAATAATTCGTTTTTGAGTTACAGCAAAATAATAAATTAGATTTTGTTGAAAACTGATTATGCGTTTATCAGTTTTTCCGTTATTTTTTTTATGGTTTTTCATGACGCTTTTGAAAACTACTGAAATTTTTTTACTTTTGTCCCTCCAAAGTATCAACTAGATGAATTTTCTTTTTCAAAGTGGAGTTGAAGTAAAAAATCAAAGCATTATTTCTACCCCAAAATGTGATGACAGGCACAAAAATAAAAAATAAATAAAAAAACATACATTATTATAAAATTAATACATTCATCACTCCGTTCAGAAACTAAAATAAAAATGTTATTTGTATAAATAATTGTACACGTTTTTTTTGACATACTATTATTATATCCAAATATTTTTAATTTAATAAAAAAATAAAACGTTCTATTCGCCAGAGGCCCACTATTCTTTGATATCCGTTGTGGGCCCTGGGCGATGCCCCCCCCCCCCCTTAATCCGGGCTTGATTGATGGAATAAATTATATTTTAATATCATCTATTTCCCTATATCCTATCTGTACTTTTTTCAAATTATACCGACTACCATGAATAATTAATAAAATCTTACTCTGTGGTAATCATTAGTAGTTCGTTCAATCTACAACCGAGGTCTAGGCTTACCCAGTTTAAATATTATTGTTTTGTATTTCTTCAGTGATATTAATTTTTATTATTTGTTTATGTATAACTCTATGTGAATGTGTTAAAGTAATAAATACAAACAACAAAATAAATTATATGTATATGTATGTGGATTGTAGGTTTAAATCAGTGTTGAGATCCGAGCTAAATTTTTATACCATCTTTTCATTGAAAATATGACCATATTTTAAAGTTCCTGTACGACTTTCTCCTTTTGAAATTCTGGCATCATTGGTTTAAAAACTATAAACTATAGAGCAATGAAACATATTATTGTCTTTAAAACGATGTAAAAGATAAGTAGAAAGAGATTGAGTAACAAGTTAATTATAATAGGTATGTAAAAAATATTATACGTATATTTCAATAATATTACTACTATCTATGTAGTATTAATATGTATAATATATATTAATATGATTTGAAAATATTTGTAATTCTCTTTATAGTAAGCATAGAAAAAAAAATATTTCACAATAATTTATTGAATAAACTCGAATCATATATACAAGTCATACAGATACACACAATTTAGTAATATTTATAATTTTTATTAAAATAATAAAAAAAAAGTACTATCTACTAAAATACTAAATGTTATTGTTTAGCAATTAGCACGTTTTGCATTATTCAAATTAAATTATTTGTTTTTGTATATTAGATGTTCATGGATATAACCTAATACCTAATCTACATAATTAAGTTTCGAAGAAGATTATGTATTGTCATTGCTAAATTATCCATTATGTATTATTTATATTTTATGCTGTGGACATTAAAATTACTACATTAAATCAATAAAAACTATAATATTTAGATGTATATTTCAATGAGTTTTTTGGAATAAGTTAGAATTCATGTAGATTTTAGATAATTTTGGAACAAGATGTATTTATAAACTCAATGATTAGGCAATCCGTGAGTTAATTATACATATAAGATATAACCATTATTTGTTAAACACGTTATTTCATTAAAACCGAGCCCTAGTCATAAATGAATCCCTACTTAATTTTATTTATATTATTAGTGATCACTTTAAAATGTTAATATCATTTATAAGTCCAGGATTATGAAAAATCTATTCCAAATTTGATGACACAGTTTAATCAAAATGTTCGTTTTGCAATTATGCAAAATATGAGTAATGATAAACATGTGTTCAAGAAATTTAAAACGAATTCTCTATTAACCTCAAACTTAGAACAATAGTAACATTTAAAAGTGACATTAATAATATATTAACTTGGATATATAAATTTAATAATAATAACTAATAACTTATTAATAATTACCAATAAATAGGAAACAACATCAATCATTTACAAAAAAAAAATGTCAATATTTTGCATATTATTAAGTAATAAATATAATTTTAAAAATATATTATATATATATATATATATATATATATATATATATATATTTAATTTAACAACATATGAAATATTAAAATTACAGTACATTAGCACTTACAATATTTTTTTATCATTTTTAATTTTCTTTACATATTTTTTATTAGTAGGTTACAATTTTCCTCAGCAACATAGTTGAGCAGGATTGATTATTTTACACTTCTTTTAAATTAACTAGATTATCTAAAAAAAAGACAGTAAAAACCTAATAACTTGCCTGTAAAATTTATTAATGTTACAAGTAAAAAATATTTATACACACCCATAATTCATGTTATTCCATCTTAAAATATTAAAATTTAATATAGTATTTTAACTGTATTTTTTTTAGTTTTCATATTGTTTTCCATTTTTTCTGAATACAATTATAATATAATAAGTATATTCTTCAAGTCATCTGTCCAAAAATATTCTTAGTATATGCATGTAATTATCTTAGAATTTTAGTATGCAACAAATATTCTGGATTAATTGGAGCCAATAGCTGTATAGTTACAATGCAGCTTGATTTTAAAACAAGCTATGCATTATCAACTTATGAATAATGCATAATAGATCAATAATATTGTAAATCGATATACATTTGAACAAAAATTTTATAGAACAGATAAAACTGAAATTAAAATGTTTTAAATATATTATTATTATTTACTATAATTTTTACAGCTTTTTACAAAATTAGTAAAACTTACCAATTAATTATTCAAAGTTCCTGATAGGTCGCTAAGTATTATTCACATGCGTAATACCAATTCAAATGAAACTTAGGTTTCAATAAATAGTTAAACAAAATACATCATAAAAAAACTTATGACTACCCATCACAATTATTATAATTTTTATTTATTTAACAATATTATATTAGAGAATAATTGTTTCAATTATATTATGAATATTGGCGTATTACGTGTTTACTCTTTACGTTAGTAATGAAAAATTTGGCATATTAGCATAGGCCATGGTACTAAAAAGTAATCACTTGTATTATCTATTTTTATGGGGAATACCCAATGGTTTAGTTCGTAGAGTTTATTTGTGATTGTCATTAGTCACGTGGTTTAGGAGGTACTTTCATATTATGATATTGTAATCATAATGAAACCACGATAATAAAAATTGAAAATGATAAGTTCTATTTTATCTGATTTATTATTTATCATAATTTGTGATATCACGGATAGCATAGTGGCATTCATACTCCACGATAGTCCATAGTTAGTATTCCGTATTCATATAGGTAATAGGGGGTACGAATTAAACTATAAAAATATTAGTACCTTTGGTCGAACGATAACGATGTATAACTTGAACTACTGGTCTTTGTAAATAATAATGATTGTGTTCTAATCAATGTCTCACAGCCGTAATAACATTTGTGACTAACAACTGAAAACTTCAAACCACACAACTTTGAACAGCTATAACTCGCAAACGGTTAAATGAAAAATAATAATTTGAATGTTAAAATTCATAATACTAATAGACCTACTATTTATGACATTTTAAGTATAGATTGCCATTTGAAAATCAAAAATTGATAGTAATTTCACTATTAAATATAAAGGTGAAAAAAATTAAAATATTATATAGTTTTAGAAAAGTATGCAATTATATATTTTGAAAAAAAGTCAACACTTTTTGAAATAATGAGTGTACAATAATAAAAGAATCACCCTGTGTATAGATATATAGATAGATAGATAATATTAATAAAAATAAATTAATATGGTAATACAAAATTCTGAATCAGAATTATTAGCACTCATATTTTCGAAGAGAACAAAATCAGAATGTACAGTTACAGTCAATTATCAACGTTATGTAAGTATGGTTTAGGAGTTATTTCTACCTACATTCGAAAAAATGAATGTGTACGATGTGTGGTTCCAACTGCATGGCAATACGGTTAACGCAGCTCGAACTTCTACGAATATTTTGCGGAAACAATTCCTAGAATCGCACATCTTTCGTATAAGGGTGATTTTCAATGGTCAGCGCAATCACCAATTTAGCTCCCTTCAACGGCTTCAACTATTTCTATCGGGGTTACTTTTAAACTTTGGTTTACATGAATCGTTTAAAAACCTTTGGTCAGCTGAAGAACAATATTTGTGCTGCTATTCCCGACATAGGCACAGATATGTTTGAAAAAGTGGACAGAAATTTAAATTCGGCTATCAGTGTATTAACGAGAATGGTGGTCACTTTCGAGATGTTTTTAAAATGAATATTAAATGGACACTATAAAACGTTTTGTGTTATAATTTTTTTTTTATTTGAATAATGTAAAAAATGTAAATTGTAAATTTATTTATAGATTCATATAGTATTTTTTTTCCAATAGTTAAATATTAGAAATTTGAGATTAAATTTAGTTTAAATTAAATAAAATGACTAATTTATACGCCATCACATGCTTTTACGCATATACGTACTCTCGGTTATGCGCCCCTCGACAATAATGCGTTAAAATTTAATAGATAAATTCACCAATCGACCAAATCGACGTTAACTAAGACAATAAAGAAAGACTTAAATTCAACCTGATAAATTCATGGGAATATGTGGGGAAACTAACACGGACACACAGTTATGTTAGCCAGGCTTCGGCGGTCTGCGCCTGTATAATTGGGTTAATCGAAAAGTGTGTGGCTACCTGGTAAAAGAAGTAAGAACATAATAGGTATGTAGATCAAAATTTAAAATACTACTATATTACTATACGATTTATGATCTGTAACATTATTGTACAAATATTTTTAAACAATTATCATTTATTTATACATTAAAAATATTAATATTTAATTAAATATATATTTTTAAAATTGCAATTAAATTATATTCAAAACATGTTAAGCAGTATCATATTAATGGTACTAAGTATATAATTTATACAATTAAGTTTAAATATATTGTTTAACACGCTTTTTCAAAATAAAAATTATAAAATTAATGTTTGTGAGATTACTTCAGTTTTAATGATAATGATAATTAGCACTACTCTTAAAATATAATAAAAAGTGTTAGAGGAAATCTGTCCTCCTGAGTTCAAGCGTTACATTTATTTATACTTGAATCAATAACTAATAGACAACCTTTGTCATTTTTTATTTTCTTGATTATTATACAATTAGCATTTATATTTATTTTTATTTTTTTCTGATAATACTATTTACTTTATTTATTTTTAATATATTCTATTTTGTGACTCGCTTTTAAAAGAATTCTCAATGACTTTAATGAAACAAAGGAACAATAGAATATTATTGAAAAGAAATCTTTCTTTGGTTGACATTTTTTAAAACTAATTAAATTTTTAATATTTTAGAAAATAATACCCATAATAATATAATAATTTAATAAATTATGTGTTGAAGAATTACTCTTTGAACATGATTTTCATATATTATTACTCGCTATTCATTTTATATATTATACATTTCAGATGAAATGGTAAAAACTATGTCTATTGTATCTAATGATTTTATAACTAAAATAAATTAAATAAATTGGTTTAAATTAAAATTTTTCTTATGGTTTGAGAGATTGTAAGTGATGGTATTCTGTTAATCGTCTAAATTTTAGATACGCAATTTTAGGCTCTAAAAGATTAGCAACATATGCATTTAGATGTGTTATATATTGTTGACATATCAATTGATTGAATGAAGCAATAATAATTCTCAAAATAGATTTGAATTTGTCCCGAAGTATACTTGAGATAGACTTTTCACATTTTTAATTATGTGTTCCTAAGTTCTAAAAAGTTATAGTATACAATATTCATATCTCAATTTAAATTCTCTTGTTTTAAAACAATATAAGAATTTTCTTTCAAAAAATTAATGTTTTTTGAAATAATAAATATATACTATTCATAAAATCATTCTTTATTTTTTTATTATTTATACAATACATATACGTATATTATTCACTGTTTAAGATATTCTATGTTTACATTTATTTGTAAACCATACAACATAATGAATATGAAGTATGTACCTACGTCGAATAGTTGTATGAATATTGTATATTTTGAACATATATATATTTTTTTAAATAGTAAATATCTTTTTTGTATTTTATAAATCAATGATGGGAAATTATGATAAGGTGGTTGATGTATAAAATAATGTGGGACGTAGAAGGGATCCAATTATAAAGTCTTTGTATTGCGTGGTCAGATCCACAGGAAATATGTATAAAAGAGGGTCTGCCTGTATTGATGATAAGCGTTCATAGAATTTATTTGATTCACAATCTCAACGGAAACCTATTACACTTTGGCAAATGGATTTTTTCGCTATACGTATATCCTTACGAATTTTGTCTATTCTTTTCTTATAGATACGATATATATTGCATTTTGTGATCATTTCAGCTGTATGAAATGAAAATACATTTCTCAATAACAGATATAATGTCGTAAATATATTTATAAATGCAATTATAGAGTATTGTTTTTTCGTATAGTTAATATTATAGTTATTATTTACAGTAGTTTTTTTTTATCGTGAAATTATTTTTAAATCTAATTGAAGAAAAATATTCTGTTAAGTATAAAGGCCTGTGATACAAAAACCACGAAAATTATGAAGAAATAATTTAATTTTTTTGGTTTGAAAACTGTATGGAATTACAATTAGAATTTTATAAATTTATCAAGTCTCTTAATTTAATTAATAAACTGACATTTCAACACAACATTTGTATTTTCAAATAGTGAAAATTTTAAAAATATGCCATAAACAACATAACAATTTTTAGTAAAATAGTATGATTGATTTTATCATTTTTACAACTTTAGTTTCAAAGATTTTTTTCATTTTAATACATCTGTAGAATTTTAAACAAATATTCAGTATGACAAGTAGGTACATTTTATTTTTGTAAGTATTTAAAATTGTAAATACTATAAACGTTATAGTGATGTGAAGTAGAGTGAATTCCACTCAGAATATATTGTTGTTCAAATATTGTTATTTATTTAACTGCTTTTATGTTCAAATTATCAAATTATAATACAACGTTATTGTGAGTTGAGGTATGTGTAACAAAATATGATCTTAACTGGTGGCATACCTGTAGAGTAGAATTTATATTGGTAACATATTACTGTAATCTTGGACTGTGTCTTATAACTCAATATTTTAATTTGTATCTATTTTTTTCAATTACGCGGGGGTTAGTCTAAAAGTAATATAATAACACGTTTTTAATTTTTATACAATATATAAATTTGTTAATTTTTTTCATAAATGGATATTAAAAAAAATCATTGTTATATTGTGATCATAATTTCAATAAAAACAATACAGCTATAATGGTCATCTGCTGTTTAAAGGATTAATCACATCATAAAATAAATTTTTAACTTCTTGATGCATGTAGATATCATACTATACCGCAACCAATTTGAGTTGAATATAGAGGTTGTATTAAATATTTTTGGTTCATTTGTGTATAAAGGTATCATAATATGGGTACACTTGATAATAACCATATCGTAATATTCATTACTATATTCATATCATATAAAAAATAAATTGTTAAATGTGATAACCTCTAGTATTATTGATTATACCAATATGAAAATCTCATGTTTGAATGAATGATTTGATTGATTGATTAATTTTAAGTTTATTATATTATTAAGACAAATAATTACATTTGAATCACAAACCACTCAGCTATCAGTCTCTTCATAATTATATATTTTATCACATTCTGATAATAGTCGCATGTACAAAGATATATTATTAAGACAGTAATATAATACCACCACTCCTACAAGCTACGAGTACAAGTATTGAAATGAAATTTAAGCAAAAATACACTATTTATTCTATTAAAATATAGAATTCCAACCAATACTGATATTGGTAATGAACTGAACAAAACAAAAACAAATATTCGTTTTACCGCGTATTTATTTACGATATGTAACAAACTACATCCGCTTTCATAATAAACTTAAATAAGTGAATGAGCCAGATATTTTTTTTACAGATTCTCTCAAAATAATCTTAAACTAAATAAAAATCATCATGTATATTGTCCAATTATAAATTTATAACATTTATAAATTTGATTTATTAACATTAAAAATTCAAATATAATAATAAATATATGCTTGACATAATATCTAAAATATTATATTCAAAAATAGAAGTAAAAGAACTCGGCACATTGCCCATCATTGTCGTTCAATCTAAAAATTGCCAAGTTTATAGGCATATTATGTTTTGGATATCTAATAACGCTACATAAAACGTAATATATGTAATCCGTTTTTTTCATGGGTTTAGTCCAGAAGAGAAACCCTCAAAATAATGTGTGACATATGTAATGATAATGGAAACGGTTATTAAAAAAAGGTCAAACATATAAATATATTGGGTATGCTAAAAATTAACTAAAAACAATAGATAGCTGACATGTATTTATGACTACCAGAAGAAGTATTATGTAACTGTAAAATCAAAATATATTAATCAGAATACATTTCGTAGTACGTATAACATTTTAAAACTAGATATTATTACGTACACATTAATAACAAAACTACTAACATTTTTCAAGTTAATTTTTTTATTGATCAATTATATGGTGTAATACCAGTGTAATATTGTAATAATATATTTATCCTCTACTTATATTACAATAACTTCAAAAACCCTGTTCCTAGTAAACTTAATATTATAAAAACCTTGTTATTGTATGATATATTGCAATCATAATTTTGTCAAATGATTTTAAATTACTAATTCATTCTATCATTTTAATTGCTTTAAAGTTTTTGTTTTGATATTATTATTTTATAACGTAATATTATGGGATTTTAGATTCGGAGTAATATATGCAATTTGATAATACGATTTAGATTAATAATTAATATATTTTCTTGTATAAACTTTTTCGCGCAGGAGTTTCAGAATCAAGCAACGTTTTTCATTAGGAATTCGATGGAACCTATTAGAATTTAAGCCTATTTAGTATATTTAATCATTGTTTAATAGATACATATTAATCTTAATCATAAAAAAAATCATTATGGAAAACCTGATAACAAATGAGCAAGTATGGTTTGTGCAACTAAAATATATTACTGAGTTAATTGTAATATCTATACAAAAATTATATATGTTATGTTCATTTATCTATGGCCTCCCTTAAATCTACATATTAGAAAATTTTATTATTGAAAATATTATTATGGTTGTTCTGAAATAACGTAATAAGATTGTATAAAATGTATGCTCATAGCACGTAATTACAATGTAATGGCCTTAGATTTTCTTCTAAATTGGCAGAATACCAAAGTATTAGAAAAATATTATATGAAGTTAAGTTCTACACAGTAAAATATGATTATATATATAAATGCCGTGTGTCCTAGATAACAGGGTATACTTAATTATTCATTACCCTTTAAATATTTTTCAATTTAATTTACGGGACGTTAAACTAGACTAATGGATCATAAAATAAATAATAATTCATAGTTACTAAATAATTGATTATTCTAATAATAAATGTATAATGTATCAAATAGCGTTTAGAACAAAAAAATACGTTTGCTAAAAAATAAATTTAATTTAATACATTTTTTATAAACTATACCTAGATCTAACTTTGCCAATTTTGGGTTTAGAATACATTTTGATAGATTAAAGTTGTTTGAAAAAAATTAATTAATTTGAACATTATATTGAAAATTGGGTTTACCGTTAAAAAAAAATGAAGTTGTGTTGCGCATGCGTAAAAGACATGAGTTCAAAAAATTGTAAGCCATAAAAATTTATGATCCATTAGTCTAGTTTATTATTCCTCAAACAGAATTGAAAAATATTTAAAGGGAAATGAATGATAAAGTGTATCCTGTTTTCTGGGACACACGGTATATATAAAGTTATATGCGATTTATTGTTATAAACAATTGTATAATGCAGGACAGTATGTTTCTATGTTTACATATTATGTAGATTTATGTCCAAAGGAAACTGTTTGGAAATTACATTACACATCAGTTCAGAGTTTTATATAATTTTGATTGTACGTAAGGTACTAAGGTTGACCTGAGGTAAAATATTTGTTGAAACTTAAATTTATTTTATTTTATAAAATATCATAATGTTATAATATATGACATTGCGGGCTACATAAAACTCATATAGATAAACAGCTTATTTATCTTTCTGTACTATATTCAACTGCACTTAACCTTAAACTGATTTGTCAAAGGATAATATACATATAACTCATTAAAATAAAACATAAATAATTTCTGACAAGTGACAATACGTTATGAGTAGAATACTTTTCTATTAAATAATTTCTATTTTAAATATTCAAGGTTAAAGTAAATGTTATAAATAAAATAACATAAAATCATGTAAAGCAAATAATACAATATAATACATATTATTATAACTTATAATAGTGTTTCTTTGTGAATTTATAAAATATAAGCAAGTTATTGGTAATATCCAAAAATGTAAGTTATGTAGTGAAAACAAGATATTGTGGTGAAATCGTATATTCTTTTTTTAAATCGGTGTACATCTAACCTTTACCATAAAAAAGGTACCTACAACATTTTGATATAGATCTTTTTTCGTATAAAACTCTATAACTAAGTGTATTTTTGTACTCACCAACGTGTAAATAGCTCCGGTAATCGCCGCATGTCTTATGTTGAGACTGTAAAAACCGTTTTTACGACTGATATCATTGTATCTGTAAAGCACGGTTGTCGATTTCATCTGTAAAAAAAAAACATAAAAATAAGAAAGAGTACATAATATTATCAAATAGTTTTGATGATACAAAGAAAATATTTGTACGCATATTAATATTTGAATAAAAACTTTTATAAAAAGCCAGTAGCACGGTAGAAAAGGGTAATTTAAAGTAATGGTGTAATATGTAATAAATTATATTCGACTATATAATTAAAGTTAGTGAAAAACATATAGCATTAAAAGTAAAACAGTTTTTTGTTGAAAAAATATTAATTTAAATTTGTCAATTTATGAGGGCTATTATCATTTGAATTTTATGTTATAATTTGTAAAAATGCATAAGTATAATAAATATTAGACTAAATATTATATTTAATTTTTATTTTATTAATTATTATCTATCCATTACTATTAAAAAAAAAAAGTGTGGAAATTATATCATATAAATCGATGAATCACCTACAAAATGTTTAAATATTTATCCTAATTATAAATATAAGACACAATATATAATGAGTTTATACAGAATTCAATACATATTTAATATAATATTTATCATTTTTAATTAAAAAAATATAGATATATTTGCAGAATTTAAATTATGATTTTGTATTTAGTTATATGTAAAAACTATATAATATACATTTGTATACAAATTTTAATAAATAAAAACTGCTTTGAAGTTTGTGTTACCAGATACTAAGGAAAAGTTCTTAATTTGTATGAATAATCTTAATATTTATAGATATTTAAAAATTCCAAAAAAATCAGAATTCAAATAAATTTATTGATACAATTTAATGGACTGAACATGCTTGATGAATCACCTTGTATAACGTATATAATATATATTATGTATATGTGTATGTCGTTAACTTTTATCAAACTTGCGGAATGAAGGATGAGTTTGTAGTTTTAAATAATATATTACTTGAATTATATTATTAATAGTGAATATTTTATACGTATTACTAAGCAGGTATATTATATTTCCTTAAATAATAATACCGAAAGCATTATAAATATATTCTATATTCAAGATTTCTAGATATTTTAATGTTTCATTGGAATTTTGATTTATTTAATCAAAATATTAGATATAATTAACTAAAACATAAAATTACGAAAATCAAGAATAATGCCTAATATATTAATATCAAAGTAAAACAAAATTACTGATGTAAACGGTAAACGCCATTGAATTTATGGAATTGAGAACATAGAATACCAAAACAATTGGTTCTCTTGACCCCACTATAGTACTCATTAGATAAATAATCAGTACTTGTCTTTTCATGTATTGATTATTTTATAATAATATAATTCACCGATGAATAATTATATTTCCAAATTTAACTTTAATAAAATACATTTCACATTGAGAATGATTCAATATGAGTTTACCATTTTTATATTTTATTAATTATAAAATAAGGGTTAATGTTATTTTAACATCTATATGTATAATGTATAGTATAGTTTTTATATAGTTAAATGCAAAATACATTTTGACTGTTTATTATTTGCAAATACTTTTTAAATAAGAATATTATAAACATAATATCGTGTATTTAATTGGGTGATAATCATAAATTCATAAAATACAGTGACTTATAAGTTTAATAACTAGGAAAAATATCTTAATTATTTAGAAATATATTATGTTGTGATTGGATAGTTTATTTGAAGCAGGGTGCATAATGTTTTTCAATCACTTATACATATTTATTCTTGATTTCATATGAGTTTAAACTCTTATCATCGTTATTTTCCGTAATTAGTTTTAATTTTATCTCATTTAGAGTATTATAAATGTAATTTTTAAGCACACAAAATTATAAGTATTAAAGTTAATTGTATTTTGTATATTTTTGTAACTTTAAATTATTTTAAAACATTTAAAAATAATCCAATACTATAAATTAGGTATGGTTTATATAATAGTTATCAATCTGAAGCAACATATTATGCAAAATTTCTAAGAGTATTATATATATACTTATATATTATTAATTTTGATTTTATTTTAAACTTATTATCTGTTTAAAAATAAATTATTTTTATCGTTATCTTGTAATAATGTATTGTAATATTTATGCTAAAAGGATGTATCCATTGAAGACATTTGAAATAAAAATGAAAAAGTTTTACAAAGTGATTATTTTAGTTTAAATAAATAATTGTTTGTTTTTGTCAATAATTATTCTAGTATTTGTATTTTATTGTATTCATTTATACTAAAAAGCATATATTTTTTAATTTGTATTTTCCATCATAGATTGAAATACATTTTAAGATATTTTTTTTAGAATTTTGAAAATATACAATACATAATACGATTTAATGAATTCCAATAGTTTGTCAATATTGCATGATTTTACATGATTAAATTGTATTTAAACTTTATTAATTATCATTTAATAAAAATATAAGAATGATATACTTTAAAAATATCAAACAATAATATAATTTAAAATTACATTCGTTTGTTTGTTTAAATTGAGATATGAGGTATTTTAAGTATGTTCACATATAACCTGATATTGTTATGCGGAATTATTATAAAAACTATTAGTGATTAATAGATAAGTTAAAGAAATTGAGATATTAATAAAAAGCTTAATTGTGTTTGATTTTATTTATGTAACGAAAATGAGTTCAAGAATATGGAAATTAACATGTAAATCACAAAATCTACATAATCTGATAATCTGCATGCGTCCAATGAATTCATAATAATATGACATGTATATATATTATAAAATTTCGTTTTAATTATCAATTAATTTCGTCCTTTATTTTCAACCAGTAGTAACAATAATTTATTTTGTATGATAATGCACGTGCTATTTGAAATTTCATTATAACCCAGAAATATGATAAGATTTGCTTTTCTTTAATCAATCTATGCTTAAAATAATAAAGTATATTATTTTGTTAAAGTATAGCTATTTTATCACTAATGAATAATAATACTATGAAATTATATTTCTAGTTTAATTATTTTAGAGAGATGAAAATGGACATAATTAGTTGATTAAAAAAATTAAAAAGTGTTAGAACTTATGGGGAAAATGTATTTTAAATTTGTTGGTGCTGGTTTACCATTGACGCGTGTATAGTTTTTTTTCCAGATAATCATTTCATAGTGATAAAATATTAAAAAGCTCAACATATATTAAGTTGCAAACGAGTTTGAATGATTACATCGTACAAAATAGGAATTTAATATATCAATGATTCATTTAAGTGTCTAAATTTATTATTTTGAAAATTTTTAGTTTATTTGAGAATATTTTGTTTATATAACTTGATGCCATTAACAAAGTTTCCAAAAAAAATTTATATTTTTTTATATTTTTTATTGTTTTCATTTTTAAAATTTTTATTTTTTTGGATGATGGTGTCATTTTTAATTTCATATTCCAAAGAAAAATGCTTTTGGAGTATTTCTAGGAATAAAAATTGAATTTTGAATAATAAGTTCATTTGTTAATAAGTAATACATATTTAAAGTTTAGATGAACGGTGTAATGAACGCAAATAAAAAAAATAATAATAACATACATTTTGTGCGGTACCCCTATCCAACTACTTCATTTATTAAAACTTTAAATTCTTATAACTAATTAACTACTCATTTGAAATTCAATTTTTATTCATGGAAATACTCTAAAAAATATTTTACTTTGGAATATTAAATAAAAATGTATGTTATCAATCAAAATAGTAAAGGACTTAAAAAATTAAAATGATAAAAAATATTGTTTTGAAATGATATACAACTATGTATAATTAGTATTTTCAAAAAATGAAGAAGTTAAAAACAAATTTTCAAAAATATTAATAATATTATAAACATTTAAGAAAAATTGAAAAGCCTTGTGAATATTTCAAATTTCCCTTGCTTCATACATTAATGGTCGTGAATTATGAATTCAAAATCAATTAATTTCAAGGTAAAATTTTGTATAAATTTAAAGCCAAATTTAAATATTTGTACTTGATTAAATATTACCATATAATCATAACTATAATTTTCCTTTATTCTATAGTTTAGGTTTTATAACAAGTTAAAAAGAATACGCTTGTGGTTATTTATATGAGGTAAGAGAGAGAGAGAGAGAGAGAGAGAAATTAAAATATCTTATTAAAACAATCTGTTATCAAAAGAAGGAGTTTTTTTCTCCTTTAAACATTATTAAAAAATAATTCATATGATTTTTGAATTTATTCTTTATTCATCCTTATCCATCCCATAGTCATACATTTATTTTTAAATTTCGATTAGATTAGACAATATTTTTTCTCTATCCATTTAAAAGTCTATCATCTACTCAATGCTTTTAAATTATTGAAATTAAAAAAATTAAGTCACATGCTAAGTATTCTAAAAGAATAGTATGTGTTCAATATTTTTTTACATAAAGTTTATTTGTTTAATTACCTTTATCCATAATTTCCTACTTCATAAAAAAGCAGAAAGCAGACATCATGGTAAAACAAAAAAAGTACCAGTTATATTTTAACTAATTTTAAAATTTTCATCTTTTAAAAAAAATTATAATTATAGATGATTTATTTTTAGAACGTGAAGTGTATTTTGGTGTACCTATATGTTTAGTCTACTACTATTAATGTGTTTAAATGTGTTAAAGTTATTAATTTTTTTTTTTTTAATGAACGAAAAAAGTTAGTTTTTATAAATATTTTATGTTATCACACGTGAAAATAACAATTTATATTAGGTATGTTTTTAAAAATTAAAAACTAACAATTGTTAATATTCAATTTTATTTTATATTAATTTTTTTATTCATATTTCAATTTTTTTTTTTATAATTATATGTAAAACAAATAAGTGATAATTGAAATAACTTTATATAATATTTATTTTGTATAAAAATATTTTAACTCGTAAATATCATTAATCATTAAAAACTTGAATATTCAATATCTAACATGATATTAATATAATATGTTGGTCTATTAAAACAAATATAAATCACATTCGTTTTAATTAGGACTTTAGTCATGAATATCTAATAATGTACATTAACTTTTTAATATTAAATGATATCAAATTACTTTTAAATGTTTTTAGTTGAGAAAATAACAATAAGTTATTGTACTCGATATATTATAATATATATTATTATTATATTATATATCCTAATGGTATTAAACGGAGCGCTGTGTATGCAATTTCGGTACATTGGCGTGTTGGTGCATGCTAAACAACGAATTTAATATGAGAGTATTATATTACTTTCTGAAGAAAACGTGATATGTGTGACTTAAAATATATATTTTCGGCGCCTTTTAACGGATTTAGATAAAAATTGTTTGTGATAGGCTTTAGTGAATATTAAAAACATATAAGTACTCATTAAATTGGTTTCAGCGGGTTTGTGATTAAAAGTGCATATACAATAGTCAATATAGCATTATAATTGTTAGTCTATTTAAAGTACTAGAATAATATTCACGGTGGTTTTTAACTATTGTTAAAGTATATTTTGATTTACATCAAAATAATATTAAAATTTTTTTTATAATAATTTATTAAAATATCGAAGATAATATAGTGAAAAACAATTATATTTAATTATTATATTTTTCTGTTAAAATAAATGTAATTGTAATAGTTTAATTGTATTATTTAAATTTTCTTGCATAGCCCTCATATTAATTACATAGATGTATTTAGCCCGTTAAATAGTTTAAAAGCAATTATTTTTTTCTAAATTTGTAATAGCTATAAAAATAAGTTTAACTACATTAGTAGTAATTAAATTTTATATAGTTTAAACAAAATTATACATTATTGATGTTTATTTTGCAATGCATTTTTTCTATTGTATTTTACGAGTTTTACAATTTTAATCATATAACATCAATAAAATAAATATTTTTTATTTTTGCTTTTTATATTTTAATTTAGTATCAAAAAGTTTTTTTTTTAATTATACAATTTGTATAGCTCTTGAACTTCATACCTTTATAATATACATATGACGTAGGTCCTACATTTTACTTATATTGCAATTTACAATAAAATGTTATGCAAATTATCTAGAGCAACTATATACTGTACATAACCTTATATTTTCAAAAAATCATAACTACACACTAATTGTGTATTAGCATGCAATATACTCAGCTTACGTTAAAATGAAAATACCGATAATATATCATACTGTTTTAAGTCTGTATTGCAAAACTTTGTATAACAGCCAAGAAGTTAAATATCTTAAAATAAATTAGGGAATACAGATAAATAATAAGAAATTAAAATTAATTATTTATGATAAAAATCACATACAAAAAAGTATCTTATTATTTAATGGTTAAACAATGTACCAAATAATGTTACAATTAAAAATGTAATGTATTTCATAAAATTATTTTAAAATGAAGATAATTATCTTAGTTATACTTAGAATATTTTTGTTTAACAAAATGTGTTGAAAAATTAATAATTAATAAACAAAATTACATCATTATATGTGTAATACCGTAATTTTTAGTTCACGTATACTTGTAGTTCACTATTCAATCTAATCAGTTGTTCTTAATTAGTTTTAAAGTGCTCCGTTGAGAACACTACGAATACGATTAAACTGAATAAAATGACACAAAACAAAATGTACACAGGGAAGAAATTCTCTCACCCGGGGTCTTGAAATCCCAACCTAAAAAAACTCTCCATTTCTGCTCACCAATTAAATATCTGCAAAACTACTGAATCAACTTTTTCTACTACCAATCGATAACAGAAATTTTCCGAAAGCCAGAGCACGTGTTTTAAATGAACCTATACCTCTACTGAAAAATAATACCTCCCCCCTAACACAAAAATCATTCACAATAACGGTAGATAATACCAATTTTCCGAAAAAGACTAAGCCATAATCATTGATACAATTGATGAAATCAATCAAAAAGAATATGTGTTCATCAATAAAATTCTAGAACTGTCAAGTATTATATTTAACTCTCGCCTTTTCAACGATCGTTGTCGCATATTCTTCACCTCAAGAGACATAGCCAAGAAAATTATCAATTTTTCTGAACCAATATTATGTAACAATGTACCAATAAAAATTAGACCACGACAAAAGAGTAATTATATTAAACATATACCCTTCCATACCTCATAACATTATCACACATAAAACAAATTAAATATTATATATATCTGCCAATTCTTGAAATTAGTAGCATTACATATCTCAGAGTAGGTATCCCAATAGAAAGTTTTGACCTTACACTCAGTTTTTGACGTCAACTGTATGTGGGAATCGAAAATTTAAATAAATTACTCGATTCAATATCGATCAACTATGATAAATCACAGAGTATTCTATTCCGATAACGTAGTATTTTGTATATGTAAAGCAACTCCAGATCTATATTTGCAAGTTGCCATAAAAAACCAGCAGGAAATCCAAAAGACACTCGACATGAAAACCCCTATGAATTCCTTTCTGATCAAATAAACAATACTTATCATTCCAAAAAAAAATACATAAAAATACAGAACATAATATTGTAGATATAAACTACGACAATAGTCCAGTATCAAACATGCAACAAATCAATTGAATTTAACTACAGAACTAAATAATGACAATACGATAACTAGCGATAAAAATAAACATGCAATTCAAAGAGTATCATATAACACTCTCTTCTCTGACAATACTTTATTCTTCAGAAACAAATACCATATTTGTAACAGAAATAAAAGAAAAAATATCATAAAAACAACCCCATCACATATTATACATGAAGTCCATAACAAGAAACAAAACTTCACGTCCATAAAGACCCAAAATATGTAATCGTAGAGAAATCTAAAACAAGTACGACAACTAATCAATTCATAGAAAACATAGATGAATATATTTTAAAACCATGCAAAAACTTTTTCCAAAATTATATTGAATAAAACAATTAAAAAAATATTTTAATAAATACACAAAGAAACACGAATCCAACCGATATATGTGAAACACATAATATCAACGCTTAGAAACTTTTAATTGTTATAGAAAAGATAAGACCTTCCATTGCATAACAAAGCATGAAAAATCGATTAACGCAATTAACTCACTCATTACCATTCAATGCAATGAATAAACAGGTAAACGAAAGAATCGACATGGATACTGAAATATATTAAACCTAAATAATCGCACACATTCGCTCCCCCGCACATTCACTTGCACAAATACCCTATTCTAATACCCATACATAATAACAACCTACAAGGAAAATCAATTAAAATGAAAAATTTTATATAAAATACCATTCACACTAAACACAGTTTAATACAATAAAACATAAATGGCCTTTATAAAAAAAAATTATGACTTGAAGAGACTCATTTACAAATGTGTTCCTATTGCTATATGTCTATAAGAAATAGATATTACTGTTGACCATATATATGGGAGTTCTAAAAAACTAAAAAGGTCACACAAAAAACCGAACATTAAGGGAGAGAGCCAGTAGAGGGACAACAATATAAATAAATAATTCTTACCCAACCAACATATTAAACATTATGTCTACTTTCGAAGTAATTGTGATAACATTTAAAAGAAAAATGTAGTCTGTTATGTATATGTATATATATTGAACCAACAACAATTTGGCACAAACTAATTAGGAAAATATATAATCGAACAACTCCCACATCCATTTATCTTTGTAGGTAATTTTAATAGGTATAATGTATTATGGGTATGTGAACATAAAAAAGAGAGAAAAAAAAATAGAAAAACTGTTGGAAATAGATGATATATAACATTCCAATACACTTCAATACGACAAATGGATCACTAACAGTCATCGATTAAACTTTAACTTCAACAACACTATCGACCAATTTAAGATGGATTCATATAATAGTGATCATTGACGGAATATATATATATTCCACCTAAGAATAGAACACACCCGACTCACGTATAGATACCTAATGAGCAAAGTGGGATAAACCATTTGCACAATCTGTGGAGTTCCGTATATAGTGAAACACCTACTCATCGAATGTATACAAGGAAGAGCAGCCAAAAATATGTATAACATCACTGAGTTGCTCTACCAGCCCCTAGGCCAAGACAAGATATCTTCATAAAAAATACACTTCGATTTATAAAAGAAATTAATATTGATAACATCTCGTAAACAAATTTTTAGTAGAATTTAAGTAATAATTTTAGTAACACACTACATGTAAATATAAATAAAACATCGAATAATGGATAAGCAGCTAAGGCTTAACGTTTAATAAAAAAAATAAAAATAATTAAAAATTAATTATATAATCAACGAGTCAACTTATAGGTGTCTAAAATATTTGATATAAAATTCATAAAATACCTTTAAATACAACCATGAAGGTGGTTATTGGTTTTTTATTGGATTGGGTATTTATGAATTACAGTGTACAAATTAAATTTGAGATTTGGAATTATACCTAATAAAAATTCAGAAAAATATTTACTTAATTTACGTATGCAACACATGAAATAGTATAATTATTATATCTTGAACTCAAATTAAACCAATTAAACTTAATATCGTATATTATATTGTGAACAAATTGAATAAGACAATTGTATAAAGATTTTTAAATTATAAAAAATAAAATTTGATAAAATAATATATATATATATATATATTTTATTGATATTACAAAAATATCAATAATAAAGACCAATAGTTACAATTTGATTTCATAACATTGTTGATTAGGAAAATTTAAAACTAAATTTTTTTTTATATTTTTGTTACATATTATATTATTGTAATATGTGGATTCATAATTTTGTGTTTTTATAGTTATAGTTCTGATATTAAGTTTAAATTTATTTTATGAACCATTATATATTTTTTATAATGATGTGATGAGAATAATAAATGTTGAATTATTTAGAAGCAGATAAATAGGTGTATGACGTAAATTAAATTAAAAGTTCTGCCTATAGGCATTTGAAATCACATTATGGTTTTCCAAAAGTTCTATAGGTTCAATTTCTCGATAGATTGTCCCACGAGATTAAGCAAGCAATATGGAATACGATTCGATTCAATGTCACTTGACTTGATTGATACCAGAATAGTATAACATTTATTTTTCTTATATATTTGTGTTGGATGAATTTTATAAAAAGGGTTGAAAAATAATTATAAGATTGAAGAAAAAATTAATTAATAATAAAAAATATTTCTTTTTAAGAAGGTTAATAATAATACAGGTTTTAATTTGAATAATTAATTATTTTTGTAAAATTTTTTTATAAGTAGTTTATAAATAAAAATGTTTGAGTATGTATATAATAAATTTTTCTCTGCAATTTTATTTTATTTTTTTCATTAAAATATATTTAATTTAGAAATGACTAAAAAACAAAACATAATTTTGTTTATTTATTTTATGTTATAGGAATACAATTTATCTCTGTAATATTCTTTATAGTAATTATTATTTCAACTAGCTGGAATTCTAATGTTTAATATGAATTATGAATATATTTTAATTTTTAGTCTTTTGATGTGATAGTACTTAAATATCTGAACCTGTACGGCAGTTACATGCAGTGTTAAAAGTAATATTATTGGCATATTCATCACGATACCCTTTCAATGTAGAAGTTAAATAATAGTTGTTTAATTATATATATTACGCAAAGTTGACACAACATACAATTTTGAATTTGAGGTTATAAAATTAATGCAGATATTATTGTTGACGATCAAACAAAGTCAATATTAATATTTACCGTTTAGTACCAATTACGAATTTCATAATTGCATTATAATAGAGATATTTTGAGTGATTGAAAGATAGTATAACCATGGAAAAAAATGAATGACAGAAAATCCACGTTAGGTCCTCAAAATAAGTGCGTGTGTGTGTTTTTAGTTGTATCTATAGATAGGTTACCAATTTACTTTGTATTTAATTATGTCAAACATATATTTTATTGAAAATAAAAAGTTTGTAGAATGAACTAATATTTGTTGAAGTATAAAATAGTGACTTTTCGTTATCGACTATTGAAACACGACGATTATACAATGAAGGTTGTTTAGGATTTAGAAGGTTTAAAGTATCTTAATAAGAAAATTAGAAATTAAGTGTCGTAGATAGGTCTATTTTAGATCATCACATCGTATATAAAGATCCTTATCTATATTAAAACATAAGTAAATAAAAATACATTCTTAAGTTACCAAATAACCTTAATTCAATAAAAATAATGCAAAATACCTTATTTTAGTAATAGAATTAATAATAAATAGGATATACGAACTTAAAATAAAATAAAATATAAACGAAATATTTCATGATAACCATTGAACTTAAAATTCAACCAATTAATGAAAAAATACATTTATTAAAATTATAGTTATAAAAAAAACAGAATAATGCAGAGAGATAATGTTTATTGATAATATAACTTACTACTGTAGTTTAAACTTTAAAACTTTTTACTTTATGAATCAGATTATCGTCTTCATTTTGTAAGAAGAAATCTAAATTAAAAGCAAAAGCAAAATAAAATTGTAAATTAAGTAAATTATAAAACTAGATAATTCATACACAGTCAAATAATAGATTTATTTTTTAATTTGGAGTCCATTGTAACAATATTTCTTGTTCTTGATTAAAATGTTTATAACATATAATCTAATCTTGTGTCCAATGTATAATTATTATAATTATTGTAATCCGAACTCAGGAATTAATTAAAATGTTATATATATAAAATTAATTAAAGTATTCTATTCTTAATTTGAAATAAAAGGTTTAATTATCTTATAAAATATAACAGTTTACAAAAAGTGTATCTGTTATTGTTTTAAAGTGTTATAATTTTATAAAACATATTAAATACAATGCGATTTGGTAACTGTTTTGAATATATAGTATATATAAATAAGTACATTAAAAGTGATTATTTTAAAGGTAAACATTGATTTTTCAAAAACATATATTATATTCAATAATATATAAAGTAAAAATCTTAAGAATAATAACAATAAAAAAAGTGTTTAAAATATTTTTTTTTTCGTATAAACTTAGTTTATGTTATAAAATTTAATATTTTTCAAGGAATGTGTTTTAAAAAACTTATCATATTATATAAATATAAATTTAAATCACTAATCTGTGTTATATTAATAAAATATTATAAAAAAATATATCCAGTCAAATAAATTTATTCGCATTTTAAAGACGAATAAATTGTAGTGTAATGAGATAAGAAAATAATTAAAAAATACAATTTTTAAATCAATAATTATCTTACATTAACAAATAAATATTTTTATTATATACTCATTATTTATTATATTAAAAAAAATACGATAAACACAAAATTAAATATGATCTTTAGTTTTAGAATACAGGTTTTGAGATACAAAGAAAATACATTTTTTTTCATTTTTGAGCATTGAAGCATTATTTTAATTATTCTTTGAAAAACTTGAATAACCTATAGTTTTACGATATTTTTAACTAAAATAATAAAAATATTTGTTTTATTTACTTAATTAATAATTAATTGTGATCCTATACTAACTAAAATGTTTAAACTAATTAAATTTAACATTTAGATCTGCAAAAGAGTTCTTAATTGTGTATTTAAATATAATGTTTGTAAGCTACAACATACCTATTTATTGAAGTAAAATATAAACAGAATTTTGGATGGTTACCATCCAAATACCATTGTGAGAGTGACGAGTTTTTATTACTCTAAGAGACGGCAAAAACGTATAATAGCTCACTTTAATGTATTCATAAGATTTTATCGTTTTAAAGTAAAATCTAAAACTTTTCTACGCATTTTACTTTTATTTATGGTTTTTTACACTTTATTAAAAAAAAAAAAAATAAAAATAATAGTTTTACAATCCCTTTTAACCAAATACATTATCATTTTTTTATTTTAAACATGCACAATATATTTATAAATATGTAGCTATATATTACTTTTAACGCGAATAAATATTAATATTTTCTTTTAGAATTTCAAAGTTCACTAATCTTTTTGATATTGATACTTTAGTAACTTATTATTAAAAAAAAAAAACACATACAAATATAATTTAACATTCATTATGTTGTAGTTGATTGTTTTTTTTAATGTAAATACAACATGATATTGAAAAATATTTTCACAATAGTTAAATGTAAATCATATTTCTTTAAATATATACTTTTATGAATAATAAAATTATGCGATTATTTAATATTAAATATAACAACGTCACTGCCTTTTTACACTGTTATAGTCAGTAGTGGATATACACACAAACACACACATACATCATATAATATTGGTTTCAGGATACATATTTATTTACATACCTCACCAGGGTGTTGGTCAATTGATGTATGAAACTTTACTCACTATAAATGCCGAGGATTAACTACGGCATTTTGTATATAGGCACTCGGAGAGCAAGGAAAAGTTTGGTTCGTTAAGTTGATATAATTTAAGTCCCTATAGTTATTTTATACCAGCACATCCATGTTATGTCCAAAATTTATAACTTGGTCATTTTAAGTTCACGAAAGATCTGAGTTGCATTTCTAGTCATATTTAAAAACTAGGTATATATTTCTTTTACTACTTTTATAGACAGACTGACAAATATTTTGATACATATATGATTTTAACGTACGTATTGAATTTTTATTCGACCATCATTGAATATTGTTATTTAAAAACATTTTAAAAGCGATTTTATGACCTCCAATAGCATATAGTTGTTAATTTTTTCCATTTAAAATGTTATTAACTTTTATTATTAATTAGTTATTTTTCATTTAAAAAGTTTAAAATATTGCTGTCACTATGTGGCTTAATATTTTTAAAACGCAAAAACAAAATTAATTTTCAACTATATCGATTATGTTTATATTGCTTAGTATATCTATATCTAAGTGTAAAGTATCCAAAAGGTAGTTATAAAACATAAAATAAATGGTGTCTAATTATTTATAACCACAATAATTATTTATTTTGGACTTGGATCTATTTTTAACAAATTTCAGCTAGGATTCTGAAGTTCCAATAAACGTTCTACTAACAAACAAAGAAAATTAAATGGCAAGCATAATATAATATATATAACCTTTTTAAAAAGCTTATTGATATTAGAGTAATATATCGATTAGGTAATTAATAAATATTTTATCTGTGATGGCTGTTTTCATTTTCTAATCTAACATAGATCCTTACTTAATTTAAGATCTATGCGATTTACTAATTTTACATCAACGATAATCATAAAAAGTATCTCATCAGTGGAAAGACTGCTCAACTGTTAAGGAACATTGTATTTCGTATCGTTATCATGCATAAGGCTATTACGGGGTTTTTATTTTCTAATATGTATTGTGTGTGTAGATAAAAAAATGGTTTAACAAAAAATCTACATTTATAATATTACTAAGTAAAAATATAATGTAATATACGAGTAATATAAAATGTTTTTCTTTTCAAGGCACCTTGTCATCGCAAGTCATAACAATAGTAGTGTGCTGTTATATAATTCGGAATTTTACTACTGTGTATTGGTTTTTATAATAAATTTTATAAACTAAACTAAAAAATCAATATTCACATAATGCCACTATACATTGTTTATAAAAGTGTTTTTCTTAGATTTCAAAACTATTAACCTTCATAATACAAATGTTACAGTTGTGATAT
Source organism: Rhopalosiphum nymphaeae (assembly GCA_036289425.1). NCBI lineage: Eukaryota > Metazoa > Arthropoda > Insecta > Hemiptera > Aphididae > Rhopalosiphum > Rhopalosiphum nymphaeae. The sequence goes on along the minus strand of JAZAQC010000012.1, from coordinate 3,090,226 downwards.
TAGCTCGCCATTTCATATGATCTAATCCAAAAATAGTAAATAAAGAGCAAATAATATAGGTGGATGAAGTACAGGTAACACATCTATTACATAAGATTAACTCATTAATTTGTACACGAAAAATACCTGCTGAAACAGTATTTATTTTAATAGAAAAAATATGCCAAATATAAATTGGTTATTATGACATTATTCTTTTTTTGAAAATATACAGAAATTATTATGTTAGAAATCATAGTTTAAAGATCTACAATTTTATTTAATCGGTTAATTAACCAAAACTTATTTTTATGATGGGACGATATTGATGTATGATAAAATAGATAAGTTAATAGATAAGCTTTGGGTAGAATTTCAAATATTCAACACCAACACATACGTCACCTCGATCACTAGGTATGTCAACGGATGCCCTTAGCTAATTGCCACATAAATTCCAAGTCAGTGTTAATATTTTTTAAATTATTTGCAATGTTATATAATCGATTCTTGTATACTCGTCAGTTTCATGAATATTTATATTGTACTTATAACTTATATATGTATAACTTGAAAATGAATAAAATAAAATAAATGTAGTACATCATCAAAAATATGTAGGTGCATTTGCACCTACCAACATACAGATTAAAAATTAATAGAACAATAATTTATTACATTTTATCAAACATTTGAAATTATTTTAAGTATTTTTTAACATATATTTTTATTTGATTGAATGAAGTGATAAGTGCGTGGGCATTAAATTCGTATACGTAAAATTCTTCTTATTTCTTATCTATTAAAAACCAATTGATACTAACCATTTTGTTCTTCAATAATACAATATTATATGGAATAAAGCAGGACTTAGAGAAATTAGCGATACCGGACTGGAAAAAAAAGTACACAATTGAGAAGAGTGGAAAGAAGTGTCGATGGCGGCAAAAATTCTTGAATACTTGTGATACCAATGAAGAAGAAGACTACAATACTATATATTGTTTAATATAAAATAATCATTATAGTTAAAATATTTTTTGCGTTAGAAACGAATTGTATGGAAATTAGAAAATAATTGATATCCATTTAATAACATAGTATTGATATCAAATAATTCTTTTGTTAGACCTATAAAAAGTTATTAATTTTATTTATTTTTTTATTTTGTATTACATATAATAAAAATGTGAAGATATTATTTATGATTTTTACGAAACATTTTCTTTACGATATTCTTAAATGTGTTTTTATCGTTTGATTGGACTACATGTTGTTTATCACAAAATATTCGTTTATTTTTTATAATTGTTATACGAACGTTTCGTTTTCTTTGAAGGGACAATAAACGGAAAAGTGAGAAAAAAAGTTTCCGATCAAAAAATACATCTCCCATCGACAACCATCATTAGACGATAATGACTATCGTATCATATTATTTGTCGAACAATAAAATCCGCTGGGACCAATATTCGCTTGTATAACATGGATAGAACTCTCAAAAAATGTACAGATAAAATACGATATCTTATTTTCTTCGACTAAGCGTAATTGATGTTCAATTAATGCCTGTATAGTTAGAAAAATGCAATTTGTTTCAATCGTTTTGATATGTTCAGTTTATCTCTAATAGAACCTAACAATAATTATTGCCGTTTCTTAAACTCTTCTTTTAGTTTTAAAAAGACGCGCTTTGTATAGCTAACAAATACACGTTTAATAAATTAAATCGGTGATTTATGTTTTCTATAAAATTATCATTTTGCAAGAAAATATTCTTTTATAACCAGTATTGTAAAATAATTATAATATATATATACATTATGTTATATGTAAATCCAACCTTTATATTATTTATTTTTTATACCTACTCAACAAGTCTTAAGATTGTAAACACTTAAATGTTTTTAGAAGAGTTTAATGTCATACAATTCAGAATAAAACCATTATATTACATTATTATTATATAGTATACGTGATGATTACACGGTGGTTAGAAATATATTTTGAGAATTCACACATTATAATAAAACTTGAAATATAAAATTCTTATGAAACTCATAACAAGTTTATATTTCTGACTCGTCTTTAGTCTGTACATAACAATACAATATACGACTGTGTAGATATCTGGAGGATTGAACAATTATTCAATTAGATTGTTATTACAATAAATTGTACTTATATATTTAAGCATTTGAAAAATAAAAATTATCTTTTATTAGTGGAAATCATGAATATAATAAATAACTTGTATTTAAAAATATAATATTATTAAACCTATATTTCTCTTACAATAATCGAAAAATCAGCTATTACACTTAAGCTGTATTCATAAAACTTCTCAGGTAATGGACATATTCCCCTATATTATAGAAGTATACGAATTTAATTCCTCAAACATGACATATGTCATAGATCAATTGGATATAATATATATATATATATATATATTTTTTTTTTATTTCGTTAACAACAGACGTAAACATATAAAAATAATAATAGTAATGGAAAGAAAAAAAAGCAACTAACCGTTAAATTTGATATTACTCTCAAAGTAATAAAATATATTTGTACCTAAACCTTTTTTCTTTTATTATTTCTTTCTCGAAAAAAAATGATGACGTTTAATTGGATGTATTGTGATATTCTGACAGAAAAAAAATAACTACTTGGTTTTTGTGTTTTTTGATACATTAACATGCTATTTGTATATTCCAATCTTAAATTTATTGGTATAATTCCCTAAAATGCTTTAAAAATATTATTATTCAATTAGGTATTTTTAAGTATATAATAACTATTACCCATAGTTTGTTGATAATTACAGTTACAAAACAATATAAATATATTGTTTTGAACTAGTTATAAATTGATTATCTCATTCAAGCATTCACATTTTTAGATTTATTAATTTTTTTTTTTTTACTACTTTAAATGTACCATACATACTGGACTTTTAGTAACATAATGTGCATATTTTAAATAACAAATATAAATAAATATGTAATTATTAATTTTCATAAATGATTCGTTGTCGATTAGTTTTAAAATAATAGTGTGATATAATTATTTATGATATGATATTATATATTAAATTTTAAGGTGAATTATTTACATCATTTTTAGAAGTTATTAATTGGAGCTGATGTTATATTATAAGTTATATTGGTATACATTTCGATGAACTGAATAATCATTATGAAGGGCCCATTGTTTATTCAAAATATAATAATGTGTGGTTCATTTGACACGCAAAAAAAAGGATTATTTTCAAAGTTTTAAATTGTTCGTGTTCAAAGTAATTTTCATACAGCACAAAGGAAATATTCTAAACAATTTGTATAGTGATTAAAAATACAACACTATTGTATTAAACTGAACTATATGCTTATATATATATTATTATTATTATTATTATTATTTTATCTTAATAATTTATTGTTAAATATAAGCATAAAATATGGTTGAGAATTATTATACATTATTTTGATTTATAATTTACTGTTAAAAACCACATTTAATTTTTTTTTTTTAATTTTCAATAAATTCCTGAAGCTATATATATATTAACCAAACAATGTGTAGTTAAAATGATATTAATCATTTGTTTAAATATTTAGAAACACTAACTATTTTACTTTTTACTCAACACTTATACACATAGTTATAGGTATGATAAATAATTAATTGTGCTTGAAGTATAATTTATTTACAATGTATTGAGTAATAATGCTATACTTATAGTTATTGTAGAATATTATTTTAGTTTGATGAACATGATAGTTTTATTATTTGTACACGAAAATGGTTTTCACTTTTCTTGAAATTTATTCATTGGGTAATATCAATATATTGTTAGAATCGATTTTCTTTATTGTGTTTTGATATAGTTAAAAGTTAACGAATAAAGTTGATTCGTTCGTTCAGAGTAAAGGGTAAGTGTTTATGTTTTGAATTTCAAAAACTTCCTCATAAAGTTATGGATGGAGTAAACAATATATCATTCTCTCATACGTTATTAAACTGTAAGGTAGATTGTTTTAGACCATTGACGTAGGAGTTTGTTTTTCTCGACATTATAATACTCTTGTCAGTTACAAACCGTATCTATAAAATTTATTTTTGTTTCTATTGAAACTCATTATTGTACCATAATATTATATGTACCTATGATATGCAATCAAAAAAGTAATAAGGAAATACATAAATAAAATTTTACAATGTTTTTTAATTAAATAAATATTAATCTATGCAGTAAAAGACTATTAAACATATTGTAATTACCACCAATAATGATTAAAATAATATTCTGTAACATGACATTTACTATGTTTTCAATGGAGTTACAATATAGCGTATAAATATAAAGATCATTCATAAGATCACTGTTCAAACAAAATAAAAAAAATATAATTTCAGCTTATTATTAAAAGTGTAAATACGGCATAATTCAATTATTTGATAATTTTGAAGCAAAATTGAAAAATCAAGATCTAAAGGGTATACGTATTTTATAGACTAAACAAAATTATTATATTTTAAGGACATTGCATATTTTTTCTATACAAATTAGAATGTATCTTGCTGTTGCTTAGGTCACTTTAATAAATGTGTTAAATTTAAATCCAATGAAAAATCATTGTATATTAACAATGGTTATAAACGGAAATGGTATATCAACTACTACTACTTCTAAGAGAATTTTATAAACTATTTATTATTATATTAGTAATCATGTCAGTTTAAAAGTTTTTTTGAAAAATGTGTCCATTGTTCAAAATATTTTATCATGTAATATTGTTATTACTTAACTTATAAGTCAATACCGACATGGATAATAAATGTAAATAGGTTCTTTATATAAATAATATAAAATTAGTCTAAATATTTTGTAAATGTATTTATCGTGTATAAAGAATGAAAATAATAAATATTAATATACCCAATGGAAAATTGTTTCACGTTCTTACAATTAATCTTTATTTAATCGCAATAAAAATAAAAATGTTAAAAAAAGAACGGTACTTTTTTTAAATATCAATTTTTTTTCTTTTCAAATGTTTATAAAAAATTTGTTATCGGCATTATACATTTTTGTAAAAAGAAACTTATGAAGAACCTTGTATTACATTTTTTCCCCAAAGCGTTGTCTTTACTTTACATACATATAACGCTTATAACAGAAAATTGTTGTTTATTAGAACATATTATGTTGTTAGCTTTTATATTAGAGTGAATTTACTAATTATCAATGTTTAATGTTAGAAAATTTTCAGTGATAAAGCATTTGATTTTTATTAATATTTAAATTATTAAGCTGGATATGAGTATGAAAAATTACTAATAATTTATATACTTATATCTTGCTTAATAACTTAAAATATTGAAAACAATCTAATGCCACAACTCCGAAAATGTTCTAACCTTAAACTTTTATAATTGGTAAATTCACTTTAATATTAAAGCTTTAAAGCTAATAATACATAATGGGTTCTAATAAATCACAATTTTCTATGTTATATGTATTTAAGACGGAGATAACGCATGTAGGTATGGTGTTCTCTTTAAAACGCTTCTAAAAAAAATGTTAATAATTAGTTTAGATATTTTTTGGGGATTTTAGATTTAAAATAAATAGTTAGTATTCGGATAACAGTAGAAAACAGTTAACCAAAAAAAACAAAATTTGCAATAATTTATAATATACATAAAAAAATATGGTGAAATTATTAAAAATAGGTTTTATTTATTTATTTTTTGTTTTAACAAAAAATTCTAATTTAATGACCTATTTTAGGTACCATTGTTGTATTCAATTTTAAAACTTTATTAATATTTTTATAAATAAATAAACACAGATCATTGTCATATTAATATAGCTTTTCTTAGAAATCAGAATCTGTATGTGTACACTATACAATTATACGTATACAGAAAAGTATAGTAATGGAACTTATCCAGACCTTTTTTATAATAAATTCGAATAGGAAGCCTTATTATAGAAAACGATATTCAAAACTCTAGTATCAAAATAGCTAGTTAATGTTCGATTTTTTTAATAAAAAAAAATTATAAATATATTAATTATTTTAATCAAAACTTATTAAATTGTTATGTTGGAAAATACAATTTAAAAATTAAAAGAGAAAAATAGTTATAATTAATTTTGGGAAAAATGAATACAATATGTTTTGAGCTGTAATAAACAATACAATTTTAACGCTTTTTTCAGTATTGATATTTATTTATAATAATATGTTATTTTTTGGTACATTTATATTTAATTTCGATCCAATTTACTAAATACTCACGTGCTTACTTAAATTTTATATATTAACATTTTTAATAATATATATATTATATATATAATGCATAGCGTTAATTACTGGTTGGTGAAAAATAATTTTTGTCATTAATTAATTATATTTTGTCCATTTATTATAATAATGTTCAACTAATAATAATTGTGTTCCCCTATACAAGTTTATTTATACATTTAATTTGTGAAATATGTATTTTTTATATCTGATTATTTACTTAAATTTATATCAGAACTGAGTACAAAATTTACATAGCTAAATGTCGTTGGATCTTATTTATTTGTAGGTTAGTTTAAAAAAAAAAATAAATACATAATAAATAAAACCCAAAATGAGAAGAAAATGTCTTGGAGGGTTGATATTTATCTGTATACCTTATCCAAAAGGATGTGAGAAAACGTTTACTCTTCTTCTTTGTACGATAATACTATTCATTTGATGTCTGTATACAATTTATGACCTAATTTCCCCGTTAATTTAAAATGAGTGCGTATGTGAGTCGTCGATAGGATCCAGCACATCTCAGTGTTATCAAAGATCTTTTTCTTGAAAGTTTTATGTACATACGGTAACAAGTAATAACTATATCAGCCGTGTTTTTCATAGTTTTTATATAAATTCTGATATGTAACGAAGACGATAAAGAATATCGTAAAAACAAAACAAATCTATAACTGAATTTATTACATTAATCTCAAGGAGTCTCTATCGATACATACCGGAAATATAAACCATAATTATACAATAATAATATAGAAGCTATACAAATAAAAATCAACGATTCATAAACTACTTCTATTTTTCAATGGTATGAGATTATAAAGTAATAATGCATTAATGCATTTAAGTTTTTTTTTTTTTTTTTGAGGGATTACAAATTAAAAATATTGTTGAATACTAAAGAAATAAAGTATATATAGATATATATAATTATTATCCTATATAAATTATTAATAAGTAATTGATAAAGTTAACAACATTCATATACGTATTTTCTTAGGTTCTAAGCCAACGAATGTATTGATTTTAAAATGATGAGTATTATTTTTTTGTGTGTCTCTTGTTTGTCATTACCTTTTGGAGTAGTGAAACTGTTTCAATTTTAAACTTTGGGGGTAGTTTTTGATAGAAAATTAAATCTATTTGATACTTTGGTGGGTCAAAAATAAACATTTTCTTAATAATTGGGAAAATAAAAATTGAGAAAAAACTTTTTACGTCAAACTAATTTTCGACAAAGTGGATTTATTTATTTTATTATAATTCAAAAACGAATATTTGTAGAAACTTTAAATTAATTTTAAAATTGTTTATTAAGTGTTTAAATTATCATTTTATATACATTATACATAGTATACATTTTCAAAATATTTTGACTCTGTTCAAATGTATTTAAAATTAATTTTTTGATATTTTTTTCCATTTATTATAATCTAATTTTTTCCAATAGTTAATTAAATTATTTTAACAGAAATATTAAAAACCATATAATGAAATGCATTTATAGTGATAAAGGTAACTGATTGCTTTGGCTTAGAATCGTTTTCTATACAATGATACATTATTGAATTCACATTTAACACATCCATTACTGTGACTCATTTGACGTGTATAATATACAGTAGATAGTAGAATGGTACCTACTTGTTCACTTTTTTTTATAGATAACAATGATATTACTAGATTTTATAATTTATATTAAATGTAAAGGGTTGAGTTTTATTTACATTTAAAATTAATCAATACATTATATATATATAAATTCATTACAAATTAAAAATATTGTTGAATACTAAAGAAATAAAGTATATATAGATATATATAATTATTATCCTATATAAATTATTAATAAGTAATTGATAAAGTTAACAACATTCATATACGTATTTTCTTAGGTTCTAAGCCAACGAATGTATTGATTTTAAAATGATGAGTATTATTTTTTTGTGTGTCTCTTGTTTGTCATTACCTTTTGGAGTAGTGAAACTGTTTCAATTTTAAACTTTGGGGGTAGTTTTTGATAGAAAATTAAATCTATTTGATACTTTGGTGGGTCAAAAATAAACATTTTCTTAATAATTGGGAAAATAAAAATTGAGAAAAAACTTTTTACGTCAAACTAATTTTCGACAAAGTGGATTTATTTATTTTATTATAATTCAAAAACGAATATTTGTAGAAACTTTAAATTAATTTTAAAATTGTTTATTAAGTGTTTAAATTATCATTTTATATACATTATACATAGTATACATTTTCAAAATATTTTGACTCTGTTCAAATGTATTTAAAATTAATTTTTTGATATTTTTTTCCATTTATTATAATCTAATTTTTTCCAATAGTTAATTAAATTATTTTAACAGAAATATTAAAAACCATATAATGAAATGCATTTATAGTGATAAAGGTAACTGATTGCTTTGGCTTAGAATCGTTTTCTATACAATGATACATTATTGAATTCACATTTAACACATCCATTACTGTGACTCATTTGACGTGTATAATATACAGTAGATAGTAGAATGGTACCTACTTGTTCACTTTTTTTTATAGATAACAATGATATTACTAGATTTTATAATTTATATTAAATGTAAAGGGTTGAGTTTTATTTACATTTAAAATTAATCAATACATTATATATATATAAATTCATTTTTATAAGTAAACATTCATAATATCCATCATTCATTTAAATTTAACTTAAGCAAGGTCATTTTACAGAATTTATATTAATGTGGACACGTAAACTGTTCAATATATTACACTGTGACTTTAAATAAAAATATCAAAAAGTAGTAAAATTAATATCAATTACTATAAAATATGAAATAAATGTTATCACTTTATCAGTTTATAATAATAAAAAATATTTGTAATAATGATAATAGTTTAATAATTGCTTTTTCGTTTTAATTACTTTTAATCATACATAAGGTTAAGTTAGAAAAAATTCAAACAATATTACTACTTTTAGCTGTTTAAATTACGAACTAGAATTTTATTTGTAGACATGGTTTGTAGCTTCCTTAGCTTAAAATTTTTAAAAGAAATAATATATTTATGCATCATAATAATGTTTTTAGTTAAAATTAAACCACAATCTATTAACCTAAATTACCTAATATATTACCTAAATTAGTATTAATACAATTTTCAATTTAATTATATGATTTCACAAAGGAAAATGTAAAATGGTATATTATACGGTTAGTTGAAAATTTAAAAATAAAAAAATTATCATTTGCAGTGACGATACATTTTATAAAAATGTTTAAGTTTTAAGTTTTTATTGAACAAAATTTAATTTATTTAATTTATATAATATATATATATATATAAAGGATTTAAAAATGATTCGAGTACGCAAATGTCTGTATAGTACAAAAGTTTTGAGTGTACGTGATAATTGATTAAGGTCACAGTAATGGAAATATTGGATTCAATACAACAATTCTATCGAAAGTATCGTATATAACATTATACATACCTACCTATTAATTATATAGCTATATAATTAGTATATTTAAAACGAAACCAGAAAATCAACCTTAGATATAAATATAGTTTAGTGCGTACGTATCTATAAAATAGTTCAAAATTGTAAAAAAAATTAAAATTGTATTAATGTTAGTATAGTATTAATTTATATATTCTTTGTAGATTTGTATATTTTGGAATTTTCTTAATAATTATTTATTTTTTGGAAAATATAAAATAATAAATGAATAACTAGATAAAATTATTTTAACATTTTTCAAGCGGTTATCGAAAGTTTTTTTTAAAAATTCATTAAACACATCCTCATAAATCATAAAACAACTTCTCTAGAGTATTAATATTTATAGATACAAATTTTTTCTGTAAATTCAGAACATTTGAATCGATTGGATCAAGTTTTCTGGTCGAAAAGTTGTTCACATAAGAATAAAAAACTAATCATCATTGCATAACCATTATTACCTATCTCACTCGTTTTACTTAGCATATAATACAAGATTTTACTTGGGTCTTGGCTAATACATTTTGTAGATGTTGTTGATGTATTCAGTTAACATATAATTAAATTACTGATGATTTCATCTTATTTAATAATGTGAAATGTTACAATACATTTGAAATAAAATATCAATCCTCTACTCGTATAGTCTATATTAGGGCATAGACATATCATCGTCATTAGATATACATAATATTAAAAATATCATTATTATTCGTTATTATTATTTTATTTGCTTTTTTAATATATATATATAATATAGCACAACAATTTCATCTATAAAGACGAAAAAATAAATAAATGTAAATAATGATAAACAATCAGCGATTTAAATTATTAGGAAGCCAGCGCCTTTTTGATAAATTACATTAAACGTGAAATGACAGGGGGTCTCAAGAATCGTTAAATATATTGCATATATTTAATTATATCAACTCGTGTAAATTGTAATTGGTGTAGATTACAATTGAAATTTATTGAGTAGATAATTATTTATATTGATACAAATTATATTATGTCAATATCTAAAACTAATTATTGATAGTGTAGTATAGTGTGCAAATTTAATAGCCATATTCGTGTATAGGAATAATTAGTGAAGAATCATTACAATAATAATAATCTATGGTGAGTAAAATATTAATTTTTTTTTTAAATGGGTACTCCAACATTAAATTTGATTTATTTCATTTTCATATAACTTAACCGAATCTAATCTATAATATATAAAGTTGGTGTCTACGAAACCTTTTAATTTACTCATTTATAAAAGCTAGTAAGCTTCTGTGATATTTTGTTTTACATTTTTATAACTTAATGAATTATTTGGTGATTTTAAAGCTATGGATTTTTTGCCACCCAAAAATCACACAATATGTCTCTCGTGAATAATTTAATAAATTCACTTATACGGGGATATGGCAAAGGCTATTTCCCGAGATTGACGATTTTATTTTTTGCTTTATTCTCCAACCCGCTCTTCTCGCTTATTTATGCGAACCAACCCCATAATTAAGTTGATGTTACATAACACGGACGAAAGTTACCAGGCAATTTTCTAAACAGCGAAAAGCTTTTAAGTTAAATAATTTCTTTCATCCGCACTTCTCTTTACCCATATATAATATTGTACCATATATATACAACGTATCAGCAACTTTTGTTTCTAATAACTTTACTGCACTAACAATTAATTATTATTGTGCTAGAATTAAAATATTACACGTTTGGAATCATAATACGATAGACAATTTGAATAACACTACTGTGCTAAATATATTATTTTAGTAACGAATTGAATTATATTGAAAATATTCACGAATTCTCTAATACACAAAAATTTAGTAATTGCCTGTTGGCGTTAACTTGTAGAAACAAGTTGCAACTTTTATAACAAGTTTTTATTAATTATAAGGTACCTAAATTTATAAATGATATAACTTGCCACGTTGTTAGAGCTCACAATAATTAATCTGCATTTTTTTGTGTTTTCGTCTAAATACCTTGATTATGTACACTTATAATTAATCTTACTGATGTACCAGTTAACGAGGTGATATGCATTTCAAATAAAAGATTCAACTGAAAATTTATGGTTTGCCATTTTACATATAAATATTATAAAATTAAAAAAAAAAAATCTTTATGTTTTTAAACACTGGTAAAATTCAGGAATATATTAGGTTTATAATTATGTTTGAAACAAAATGTTATTCTTAATATTTATTTGTGAATACTTTGTTGATTTATACACTGTAAATAAGTTAATTAATTCTTATAAAATTTTTTTTTATAATTAATTTACGATGAATTTTTTTTTACCTGTTATAAAATAGTACGACATAATTAAATTCCTATTATTTTACCAACAGTTATCAAAATATATAGTAATATTGTATATCTAACAGTAACAAATGGAAACAATATTATTCATTTGGAATGTGGCAAATTCTTACCGAGAATTTGGTATTTTGATCTATCATTGAAGTTAATAATATTCTACAAAACAGTTAATGGTTTGCAAATGTAATATGAATGTTCAAACATATCCGATTAATAATACAATACAATACAGCCAGTAGAGTGTCAGACTGATTGAGTATGTATAAATTTTAAACAAATTATACAATGAAAATAATATAATATTGGTGCATTATAGTTAAGCAGTGTTTATCTGAAATAATATGATAGATTACTGTACAAGATCAAACTTGGGTTTAAATTTTTTGAAAGTTTAAATGAAAATTTGTTTATTTTAGACATTTTTTTTTCCAGGCAGGTTTTAAAAAATTAACAATTTTTATCTAAGATGATGTGTAGACCTGAAATAAGGTTAATAACAATAATATAAACAATTTCAAAAACCACCGTAGATTTTTGAAAATCGTTACTTAATCAATGTAGAGGATTAAAAAAAAAAATAATAAAAATAGTCATTTTTAAATTATTATGTTTAAAATACACATTATTCATAATATTATATATCCAAAATATAAATACTCAGACAAATTACTTTTTACTATTAAGCTTACTAGATATTAACAAAATATTTTTGAAATTAGATTAAACAATTGCTTTTTATTATCACTTTAAATTTGAAAACAGCAGATTAAGCATCTATAAAATATAATGTTAATAAATAATTTTTTTCAAATTATTTAACATGATAATAATAAAATAAATTAGGGCCTGGGTTTGAATAGAAATATATATTTATAGATATTTATAAAATCTTAATATTTCATAATATGTTTTTAATGGTAATATGTGTACTTGCGTGTTTTTGTATATTTCTGAGAAAATGCATACTATTTTTATTAGAATTTTAAATATTTTGAAATCTAATATCGATTGTTGTACAACTCTATGGCGATGTCTATTGTCTACAGATATTTTTTCATATAATATATTATACTAAATAATTAATTACTTATAAAATATTACATATTAATTTTATTTTATATGATATTTTATTCAAATAATTTTATGCAAAACCATACTAATAATTATTAATTTTTTTTTTTAATTCAATAAGTGAATTTTTACTGATAATAATTACCTATTGCTTATTACTATTAAATAATATAACTATGCTCATAAATGATTTATTTCATAGTTTTGTATTCTCGTGCATCTGTCAGTGCATATTATTTTATGTGTCGTATTACATATAAATCCTGACTTTAATAATAATATACTGGCATACTGAGTTGAAATAAACTAACATCTGCTATATCTTATTTAGTATTTTGATAATGCACTTTATCATACGTATGGGCTTCGATGAAAATAGTAGTGTTGTTCCTTTGATTAATTTTTCCAATTCTTGACTTGTGACATAACTTAAGGGTTAAAATTAATCATGATATTATAGCTAACACATCAATATACGAGTGTATGACGTGGGCGAAAATATTTTTCATTCTTTTGCACTTCTCTTCAGAAATAAAACGATTATAATATTATTTGTCCGAGATAAACTAAAAAAAAATAATATTTATTTGTAAGATTTAAAAAGACAAGTTTCGTTTTGTTTGTTTCAATATGCTTAGTTATATTAAGTATATACATTGTGAAAAAACCATTACCGGTGACACGTTGTATTTATTTATAGCTTTCCTTTTTATCAAGATTATTAACTGTTACCTACGAAAAGATTTTAATCGTATGGCTTTTTTACGACGCTATTAAACTTATATTTACACTGGATACTACTAAAATATAATCTCAACATCTCGTGAGCAAAAACTGTAATAAACGCAACAGAAACACTAATATCGTGTACGAATAATATTAATGGGAGATGTAGTTGGTTAATGTAACCAAGTACTCGCTTAATATTATTCTGCTCGCAATAATATTTTCAGATTTACAGTTATTTATGTTTTTTTTTTTACTTAGCTTCTATAAAAATATATTTGATAATATAAGAAAGACTTACGTCTTTTCTAGAATTTCATACGTGCATCACATTCTCATTGTAAATATTATAATACACGACATAATTTGCACTTTATCCACTCCAATTTGGTATTTAATACTACTAACCGTGAAAGACTTGTTCAAATGCTATGTACACCCAATTCGTGATATTAAATATATTTACTGTAAAAAACCATAAAAGTCTTCAGAGCACAGAATTTGAAGGAAATAGAACAGGATCAAGAAAAGTAGGTAATTTGGTGATTATGGCGAAAACTTTTGTAGAGTTATGAAGATCAGAAAAAGAAAAAAAAGCAAAAAAAGAAAGATGTGTTGGGTCCTAATTATTATCGTTTTTTAGATTTATTTAATTTCTAAATATGCATATACATATACTTCATATTAAATTAGCTGAATTATATTAAAATTGAGTGAGTTTCTATATTAAAAAAATTAAAAAATCCTCGTACAATTCATCATATAATTGTTTTGTATAGTTTATAAAATTGTTTTATTTACGTGAGAATTGATACATTATTCTGATTTTGTATTGATGAGATAAAGTTATTTGATTGATAAAGTGTGTAGTTAAAATAATGATATTGAAATTCTATTATAATAATTGTGCAATGAAAATATTGTTTTCAACAATAAAACAATATTTAAAACAAATTAAATAAGTTAAAGGTATTTATATAAATCGATTATATTAAATTATGAACATAGACTTTGTTGAGTATATTCATACTGAGTATTTTGTAGTTAAAAATAATAATCATTTAAAAAAAATGTAATCATAAAAATATACTTATATCATACTTAGGTTAGGTCAATGTTCATTAATTCGACGTTCGTTTATATAAAATCAATAATTTTTTAATTATTGAGTATAATATTAACATTTTTTCTATATCTTATGATGTAAAGACATTTTTATGAACTAACTGATATATGTATATGTATTTTAAACCCTCGCTGGTCATAGAATGATATGCCAATATACATATATATTTTAAATATTTATACACTTACAATTTTAAATTTTGGTTTTGCAATTGTGAGGCGGTTATGACTATGATAATGATAGAGATTGAATGAAAATACTTTTAATTCAGTATTAAACATTTTTGTAATTTGTCGTTCAGCATTAAAACAGTTTGGAAATTATACTTATTTTTATATGTTTATTTGTATATTGTATAATGTAGCTTAACTTTCTTAGAGTAGCTGTATTTTTTCTATTATTTTTTACAAATAAAAAAAAAAATATGGTTCAACTTAATAAGCAACCTACTTTTATAATCTATTACTTTCTTGAACTTAAATTAAATTTATTCATATTAGAAGTTTTATGTAGAAGGGAAATCAAAGAAAATTTAAAAGTAACTTGTGAAAACTTAAATGTTAAGATTTCAAAATACATAAAAAATATTTCACTGGTTATATTATTTTTATTCATTATTAACAACCAAGTGTTTCAGAAAGTATCTTAAATTTTTATTCAATAGTTTGAAGGAAACAGATTTAAATTTCCTGTTTCAAAACTACGATAACTTTTCTCATTTAGACATCGGAACAATTTTAGTAAACCGTTAGTGTTTTAAATATTTAATATTTCTTAAAAAGAGTTAGCTGCCTGAAATATTAAAAAAAAAAAAAACAATATTATTATCATATTCCTTTTTATCTAGAATATCATTTTAAAATAGAAACTGATTAATATTAGTTTTAGATACAACTTTAGAATAACCACATAGAGATTAATATAAATTTAAATATTTAGAATTAATTTTGGGGAACGAGGAATACTAATATATTTGACTATGACCCTATTTGATAAAAATACAGCAAAGTTTTAGTCTTGAGATATGATCGAAAAAATTTAAATGTATAGTTTGGTTTAAGGCAATTGTAAGTAGTATAAGTAATTAATTTCATTATGTTTATACGGTTCCACCTTTCTTCAATAATATAATATAATATCAAAATTATTGATAACTGGATAATTAATTAAAAAATCAATTACGATATACTCTCTATATTGCTCTTTTACAACAATATTAGAAATTAAATAAAAACCGTGTTTGCACTGTTTTTTTCTCTGAGATAGGTCTATTTTAACAAATACAAATATATAATGTTGGCTTCGAGAAATATAATTATTATAGGTATCACTGTATATCGCTTAACATTTTATTCTATAGGTAATTCATATTATAATAATGCACAATGTAATACAAAATAATCTAAAAAGTTTCACTTAATTGTATCCGACAAATATTGATGCCTTTAAAACTAAGCAATAAAAAACTAACCGTACAATGACTAACTAGTTAGTTATCATTTATTTTACACTTTACTAGTTCTTTTGTTAAATTATAAAACTAAAATGTTTAAGATAAATATGTGTGCATACATTCTACATTCAGTACACGCCTTAATGCACAAAATAGCAGTTTCCTTTGTTAAGAATCTTGAAAAAATAGGGTACATATAGAAATGTGCAGTACCTATATAAACTTTAAATCGATGTTAAAAAATTTTTGATGAGATCACAATATATCAAGCGTTTTACTAGATTATTTACCTTTAAACATAACCATTCATGTTGTTGTACAAAGTTGTTTTTCTTATTTTAGTTCTCACTCCTCATTTTTAACCAATAATCAGTATTTGAATTGTCTATAAGAAAAATACACATTTTAAATTTATTTTTAGTGTATATATTTCGAATAAAATAATAAAAAATGAAACTTGTATCATTAAATATATGAATTTTGTCAAGGGTAAAACTTTAAATTCACTCAAAATATTCTCAATAAGTATAATATTTAAGTGTTTAGTAAGTTATTGTCCCTAAAAATATTTTTCATTGGGATATTTTTCATATTTGTTTTTTTTTTCTAAACTGATTATTTTACATTTTTGATTAAACGACGTATACTTTGTAATTCTTAATATTTCAAAAATTTTATAATTTAATATAACGTTTTTTTTTTTTTTTTATTAATTTGTGGTTTGATCTTGTATTTTATTGTATAATACATAGAAATATTTTTTTTCATATTTTGAAATATTTTAAATACAATATTTATTTAATTTTATATATTTTAACATAAATATAAAGTATAACGTTTTATCATAAAACTTAATCCATCCAACCAAATTTGAAATCGAATTATAAAGATTAATGGTTTTTTTATTATTTTTTTTTCAGTTTTATTCAATAATGTATGTATTAATAAACCTATCAATTTAAATAAAAATAATAGTATTGTATTTATGTGTATGTGAATTTCGTTATGACCAATTTGAATTAGAGGAAAAAAAATATAAAAGTAAGGATTATCAAAGACTATCACTGTTTTCCGAAAGAATATATAACGTAAAACCAATAACATAACAGATATATTATCATTAGGTTTAGTCAAGTTTAATAAATATAATTTTTTTTTTTTTGATAATATTTATTTAAAAATGTTATAACTAATTTAATAAACTGAGTTATTAAAACACTGTTTTTGATATTAAAATTGTATTCTTACATTTAATAGGCAAGTTATAAAAGTTAATTTTAAAATTAAAAATAACTATTTATGTATGTTTTAAATATTACGAATAGGTTAAGATTGGAATGTGAGTTTTAAAGTAGTGAAATATATACAAAAATCATTTAAAAAATATAATTAAACTATAATATTTTTTTTTTTAAAGTATACATAAATAATATACATAATAATATATTTTAGATTCTGAGTGGAGCAATGATTTAATAATATTTTTTTTTGTAGACTAGTACATAGGTAGTTGTTGATAAAATGCTTCAAAAATGGTGGGGGGGGGGGTGGTTTTGAATACCAAATTGGATTTATTTTTTACTTTAAAGAGGTCAAATTTAAATTTTTCCAGTATTTTGTTTGTTTGATGTTACTGAAAAACAAATATTCATAGATACTTAAAATTTTCACCAAATATTTAAATTATTATCTTTCAATCAAACTATTTTGTCCAATTTTAAGCAAAATATTTTTTGCTGGGCAGAATTGCTTAAAAAAATAATACATTGCTCCTCATAACTTGTTAATTTTCAATAAAAATATATCGAATATCTATAATCAGAATATTTTATATACGCGTTTTAAGTTAGAACTTTGACGAAATTCATAAAAATTAGTAAATTATCTTGTATTTAGAACATTTATAAACATTTTTATTTTAAAATCTAAAATTTGAAATGTATTACAACGATCTTTATTAGTTGTTAAACATCTATTTGGGAAAATAAATACTATCGGAAAGCCAAATTAATTTTTATGAGCATTTAAAGTTCAAATATTTACCCATGTTAATATTCACCTGTAAAATAATTATTTCTCCTCCTCTAACAGTTTTTGATATTTTATTTATTTTAAAAACAAATAAATAAATAATATTAGATGTTTGATATTTTTATAAAATGTTTATATTATTATTTTCATTATCCGATAAAATATTCAAATATTGCATAATAGATGCATATCATGCTCTTATTATTATATTAACTAACCACGGTAAGCTTATCGACTCAAAAGTTAATAATTATAATAAATGATATATTAAATATATTCTCCAATAATATTTAAATATTTATAATGTTGAAAAATAATAATTTAAAAAGACAAATGTAATTAAATATGTGAAATTAAATATTAATAGTAAAATAAATTGTAGAAACATTATCATGAAATATATTTAATAATGTAGGCTGACAGTTGACAGACCGTTTTTGCTCAGAATCGTTTTCCACATGCAACACTTTATCATTGAATTCAGATTTGACACACATATTACAGTTATTTATTCAATGACGATACCTATTGTACAGCAGACCGATAACCCAATTCCCCTATTTTTTTTTTTTTTTAAAGTTTTCAAATAAAAATCTTAACACAGTATATTCTGAAAAAAGTACAGAATTGTCACAAATGCTTTTTATAAAATGGTATAAAATATAACATAATATATGACTTATGAATTTGAAATTATGATGTTATTATAGTCTTGTTGAAATCATTATGTCTATTTTATCGTGATGCATAGTGATGTAAATTTTGAAAATTTTGAAAATTTTATAATTTATCATATTAATTTCTTATTAAATAAATCTTTTGATATTATATAGTTATAGTATATTTAACCTTCATAATTATATTTTAAAAATATGTAATTTTATTACCATTTACCCATTTCAATATTATTTTGGTATTATTCTAATGAACATAATATAGTAAATTCAAAATATAAATCATTAAATATATATAATATATACCTATATCAATATATAATATTTAAATTGGTAATAAATGTGCATTCTTATCTTTTATTAAAAATGTTGTATTTTACTTCAATATAAATAATGAGTGTATAATCGTTTTATTACAATCATTGGGTTTTCGATTTTTAAAGTAGGTAATTTATTATTTGAGTTACAAATTGATTAAAAACAAATTTTCAAAATTTTCAAGTATTCAAAGTAAGTTAAAAATGTTCAAGCTTACATCTCTAGTGATGCACATGGAGTTACAATATTATTTATGTATATTGGTTTAACCTTCGGACCGACTATGATGATATTATAGATTCTTCATTTAATATTAATTATATGTATTTTCACCAAATAAGGTTTAAAAGAAAACTGGCAAATTTTTATTTTATTTTTAATTATCTTAACGTGTTTTAAGTATAAAAATAAGTGCTATGAAGTCATAATTTAATCGAACTTTTCAATCGTACACGTATAGATCCATAATTTGGCATATTATGTACTATTTATCGCCAATTCGACGATTCAACTTTAAAGTACATTAATAATAAGTTATAATTTTATAAAAACCTTTATAATAAGTATTTTCATTCCTGAGTTAGAATATTAAGGTTTTAAAACCATTTATAATACTACACTAATCATATGACGTTTTGTGTACACATTCACGCTGATGGCGTTTGATAACGGTAAACAGACTTTCTATTCACGTCCTATATGTAATAACATAATATAAAATACTCATCAATAATAAATACCTACTTCAATTAGCGGTAATTGAAAAATGTATAGTCATTTAGCAAGGAAATATTAGTAATTTAATACGACGAATAAGTTCCCAACTTAAATAGTATATAATTAATTAATAATATTATTAATAACAAATGGTGGAATATAAAAAAAATAAAATCATAAATTTAGAAAAAAATTGAAATAATTTCAAATTAATAAAATTGTACAATATATTCACAAAATAGTTAAATATAATTAAATTAATATTGAATAGTTAATTTTTATCAAAAATATTTTATGTTAAAAAAAATTATATTTGTGACTTAAATTTATACACAGTTTAAACTTTCTAAGTTATACTTATAACACTATATTATTATTTTAAAATAAATATATTTGTGTTTACAAAATAACCCAGAATTTTCAAATTTTATACAATATTAACGTATAATTATTATCGAATATTAAACTAATATAAATTCATATTTATAAGTATGCTTCATGTTTGCAAAGAGTAGTGAAGTGACATTGATGTCCTGGTAAAATATCAGTGTACATTACTCCGAAAAATTGTACATACATCAACATTTCAAAATACCTGTATGTTTGACATACCTTGTTGCGATTCTTGATTGACAGCATTTTTAGAAAAATTAAAATTGATCAATGTTTACTATTTAGATGTACTATCATACCGATCGTTTTAGTAGAAATATGGGTAAGAAAGTATATATTTTTTAAAATACAGTAATATATTGAGAAAATTAATGTTCGTTACTTAGTGGATTACTATATAGGTAATAAAATTATAAAATTAAAATACATAGCTAGTTGAAATGAACCAATTGAGCGTGATGGCCAACCGTAAAACAATTTGATATAGTCATTTAATTTTAGTAAAATTTATCAATGTCTATATAAATGGTCTCAAACAATCCCGCCAAAACTCTGTCACTCGAGTTGCAAAGAATAAGTACCAAGGAAGTCATGCGTTTGAAATTCGATTTATTTTAATGTGGTTTTAACGTAAAATAATAGACGTTTTATTTCTTCTTTCAGACAAAATTGAAAATCCTTTTTTTTTTTTTTTTTAATAAAATTAATCAGTTGTTAACTTATCAAATATTATAGTTATAAGTAACGTTTGTTATAAATTTGGTTCATTGAAATTGAATTTCTCTCATATATGATTAAATCTAAATTAAATTATCGAAAATGCTCTCTTTAAAAAAACAATTTACAGGATTAGGAAGTCGATCTACTATATAATTGTAGTTGTCAAATATACATCGGCATCATATAAGTCACTATGGATGTTTTAAATTTGAATTTGATGATTGCCATTGTATACAAAAATGATTTTCAGTGAAGACGATACTATAATATAAGAATAAAAAAAAATTACTAATCAAATTGATGATTAAATAAAACTTACAGACACTGGCTTATGCTTAGACGTTAGAGATATTAGTAAAGGAGGTGAGAGCAATACAGAAATATTTCACTCGGTCGATTATTAGATCGTGTAGGTATTGAAAGCAAATAACCAAACAAGACGTCATATTGGCCATTAGGTATGTGGTATATAAATCGGTATTTAGATTTTAACATTATTTTTTTTTTTTTAACTTTTCTTAAGTTATGGTCTTATTAATATAAGCTAAAATATAATGATTAGCAATTCCAATTATTTATAAATTGTAGTTTAATTATTTACGGTTTACATACAAATTTTAATAAAATATAAAATATTTTAAAATAGTAGTTTATTAATCATATGATAGATCATCATTATTATCCACTACAAGCCAATGTTGAAGAACAAACTCATATTTTTATTTTCATTTATGTTCTTGTATTACTTTATATTATTGTACACATTTTATTAGAAATAAATAAAACATTAATCAAGTAATACATAATATTATGTAAATTCAGAGTACGTATAATTAAATAACAAGATCATTCGGCCGACAACATTTTAAGCGGCGTTGAAGATGTGTTATTAACACCGTATTCATTGAAATGTAATTTAACGAAGTTGATTTAAGTATTGAGTTTTAGAAATATGTAGTAGAGTTGGAATTTTTATATAATGACAGACTTCTTGTAAACGGAAGATTTTATCGAAGCCGTAATTTCTTATGAGTACATAAATCATGTAACATATTTTTGTATTATTTATAATACTTTATTTTGAAAAAATTGTGAATTTTGTTAACGCGTGTAACGTGCGAAGGAGTTTATTTATTCTAAAATAGGGTTATGCGTAAGTTGGCGAATGCGTAGGATTTGTTTATGTATTAATATACCTAGTATAAATTTGTTTTTGAGTAGTTGTTACAGTTCAAAAGTCTCAACAGCTATATATAGTAATAGTTTTCACTTACTAGTTGATTTTCAATAAAACAACTCGACACGAAGATATCAGTATAAGTGTGACTACAAGATTACAATAGTACAGCAGTCAAGTCTCAAAACTCATCAAGTATGTGGTTCAGAAAAAAAATCAATCGTAATAGACACGGCGTGGTTTTTTATAAAATATTCAAAATGATAATTGTTTTTCGTTTTTTTTTATTGATTACTTTAGTAATCTTAAGATAATTTTGTTTTTTGGCTTACTGGCTAATGTGGTTTTTACGGAAAGACGAAACGCATAACATCGATCTACGGATCGCAATGTAAGAAGGTGCATTGATGAGCCATGAACATGCGAATTACTTACTCGAGTTAGGTCAACAACCTAGAAAGCTAGAAGCAGGTACAAACTACATATTAACTGTGCTCCAATATCAAGTATTAAACCTTTTTTTTAAGGGTCGGCTTATTTTACATGTTTTATTATCTTTTATGTTGACCCAACTCAAATGTAAACAACGTCTTTGAAGAATTTTATTGAAATTAAATGTGGATTCTTTCTTATTTGTTTTCTACTTCAATTAAAAACGATACATATGATGTCATGTTTGTGATGAAAAAGAATGTGACATTTAATGATAGAAAACATGCATATTTGTTTAAGATGTTTGATATTTCGATCATAGTATATTCTATTTATAGAAAAATCTTGTTATGAATGTTATGATGTATGCTATGTAATAGACGAATACAATTAACTATTAATGAAGATTCATCTTCTTGTTTCACAACAAGAAGTACCAACGTAACATACTATCATTTTCAACCAAAAGTTATTCTCATTTTTGACTTTATTACATAATAAGAATAAATCGTTTTGAAGGATAGAATTTAATTTGTTCTTAACGAAATATGCAATAGTATAATATAATATACAATGCATTTTATAATAAAATATTTTAAAATCTGTGAATACGTATTCTATAATGGGATTTTCACTCCCGTGAATTTCGTCCAATATACATTAGGAGTTTGAGCTTAAAACTTTATAAGCCTTTCTATTCGTTATAGGGGGCGCCTAAAAACTTTGATTTGAAACTTAAATCTACACTACTTACAATAGATGTGAATAAATTATTTTGAAGTTCAGCTATTTTTATCAAATGTCAAATTTTTCTAAATCATTATTAATGTTTACATTAGTTCAGAAAAAACAATAGTGAATAATCGTTTTATTTTACACACAAGATCTTAAGAGAATGCCATATCGCACGTGTTGTCTCCGTCTTATAAACATATAACATTGCAAATTGTTTATATTAAGTAATAAACTTTATTATTAGTTTTAATATTCGAATGATATGTATTATATGTATTATTTAATTTGCTAAATATTATTATGTTTTTATTAACAGTATATGTTTTTCTTAAGGTTTAAATTTATTATTACTTTATGCATATGGAATTTACAATTATTAAATGTGTAAAATATTGATTGTGCTTAATATACATATATGACAATAACGTTTTTTTATTATCCCTTCGAGTGTAGTTATAATAAAGTTATACTTGAGTTTTGAAACTTTAAATTCGTGTAAATGAAATTGCTTTGGGGCTTTGATACAGATATATGTAATGGTGGCTAAAAATTTTACTTTGCCAACCAATTCTGATGTTAACTGTCTGTGTAAGTATCATTTCTAACTGTCTACGAACACCTGTTTTCATACAACTTGTGAAGACTTTATTCTATAACACATCGAGTGAATTAAATTACATTTTAATTATAAAATTAAAATCACTTTAATAATATTATGTAAATTTGTTTAAAATGAAACAAATGTATTAAGATTTAAATAATTCCAACATTGCATTTGAGATTCCAAGCAAAATAATATATATATATATTATATTGATTTACAATGATGTTTTTTTTTACGTACTAGTACACAATAACTTGTCGATAAAATGCTTTGATTTTTCTTGTTTGTACTTTGAAAAGATCAAAATTAAAAATTCTTGGTACCTTTTTTATAAATGGCAAAGACAAACAAAATTAAGGGAAACCCGTAGTTTTTACACTAAACCGGTTTTCAACTAAATGTCTTTCTTTATTTTGTTTTTGGTAAAAATTGGTAAAAACTCTTTATAATTGCTTACGATATATACATGGTCAATCAAAAATATCAAGATTTATAGTTACAATATTTATTTGTAAATATTAAATATTTAATTTTGAAAAATTCGTCAAAATCTCGAAAATTAATAAATTATTTTGTAGAAATTCATAAAAACTTTTTTTTTATAAATACCTAAAACTTAAAATTGTAATTCAAGATTTTGTATATTAATTTCTTTACTGAAATCGTAAGATCTAAAAAATATATAAAGGAAATTATTTTTTGTACATTTTAAATTAAAATTCGGACGATTTACAATGATAATAATTATTTTGATATAATTTAAAATCATTTTTTGTGAGAACTTACAACTTTTACGTATAATGTTTAACTATGAAGATTATTATATGCGGTAATTTTTGATTAATTTTATGATATTTATTTATATTATGAACCTATTTTTAATCTTTTGTAGTATTCACAGAGCGATTTTATTAAATTTTGAGTAATACGAGTTGAAAAAATGTGGTATAAATAAATATTATTACAATAGTTTAATTTTAATAATATAATAAATACAATATTTTAGAAAAAAATTATATCAATCTTCTATAATACTATAAGTAAAATTAATGACTTTAATAGCTATTAAAAATAGGTGTCTTTAAATGTACTAAAGTAATATAAACTGACAGACCATCTCCGCTCAAAATAGTTTTTCCTGTACAATGATATATGATATAAAATAATATTTTTTCTAGTTACTTTTACATATCAAAATATTTATATTAAACAATAGAATGCAACAAAATTAATAGTATAATTTTATTTTTATGAAAATTGAATTAATATTTTAATACTAAATTTGACATGTTATTAAAATTTGTAATTTTTAATCTGCAATAACATTTTATAGTAACACATTTTTAGTTAGATAAGAATCATTTTATACAGTGATATTAAACCTTATTGTACTCTTAACCCATTTACCCAAATATTATTTATTTTTTTAAAAAGAATTCTGATTACTATGTACTATTTTATACGTAAAAAAACTGAAAAATTATTAATTTGAGATTATTATTTTTATTTTATTGATTTCATGTAATTGAATGAAATATATTTTCACCACATCACATATTATTTTTAATAATTAAAAGTGTATATCGTGAAACAATTTAAAGCTCGTCGTAATACATAAGCTAAAGACCACTGGTCTAAGAAATACAAAAAAAAAAGCGTGAATGAAAGTCATAAATTTCTGGACATTATAGGTATTATTATAATAATTCGGTAAGTATTTATTTACAAACGAACTTGTCTTATAATTATTGAATTATTTCAATATCGAGCGATTGCTATAGGTAGGTATAATGCACTTTAAACTCACATAATTGTATATTTCATATCGTGTAAGTGTGTATTATATAGTTCAAATTTCCCGACATGTTTGGTGTTTCACATTGTAAGGTTGGTCATATTTAATTACTGTTATAGTAACATATTATCTATATGTTATATTACTATATTTCCCTTGTGAAATACCTTTATAATTACAGACGGATATAATAATACGTATCCAGAGGAAAATGTTCTTTTTATTTACTCATTTTAGACCCCTAAAAAAAACTTCAGTTGAATATTATTAGGAATATGGTGTTTTTTTTTTTGAAAAATGAAACATTTTATACCTTTTTTGTTTTAGATTTTTTTTACTGAATATTACTCATTAACTGTTTTGGACATTTAATCATGTTATATTTTTATCGCATATTTTAAATTATTTCATGAACATTGATTTAAGACATCGAATGCAGTGAAAGGATTTTAACTACGTTTATGAATATTATACAATATCCTATTAAGAAGTGCTCAAAGTCAACAATTATATGAAATGTAAGTTTCATTTTCGTTCATAAAAATGAAAATAAGTTTCAAATTCAAAGAAAATTATACAATTAAGACCTTAGTACCTAATTCAAAGTTATAACATTTGAAATTATCGTGTTTAACCTTTATATTTCAAAAGTTATTTCTTTATAATCTTCAAATGTAAGTAATCATGGAATAATCTAAGATTAATAATATATATCTATATTATGTATGATGATTTGCTTATATTTCTTTTTAATAATAAAATATGAAAAAAAAACATTAAGTATTTTTGAAAATTCATAAAATTAGCAACAAAAATAATGAGAAACTTGTACACTTGTAAGTTGTTTAATGAATTTATGAGGTGTTATTCTTAGTTAAAAGTACATTTTAAATTAAATAATAGAGGCATGTCTACAATATTATGTATATTAAATATAACTGATATGAAGTTAAATAATAATTTTAGGTATGCCTTTAATATTAAATTTAAAATTTAGTTGTAAGTAATGAAGATCTCATATTATATTCACGAACAACTAATGCACAAGTTTTGTATTATTTTTGATACTCATTTTATGAATCGTTGACAATATAATTAAACTATACAATTAAAAATAATTTATACAGTGGGCAACAAGTATTATTCACACGTTAAATATATTGTATATGTAAGTACTTGTATAGAAATATGGAAAAATGCGTTGGTTTATCATGTTTATGTATTCACAAATTCAATACAATATTTTTATTTTAATATAAAATAATTTTACAATTTTCACAATTGAATTAATATTATTAACAAAACATAAGTTCTATGAAAAAAGAAAAAAAGATTCCGTAAATAGTATAAAACAATACAATACCTGGTGGATTGCTTTGAGCGAGGTTACAATCCTCTATTTAAAAAAGCAATAAATCATGAATTCTTTGGCTGTATAAAAATTGTATCAGTTATCCCATTTTTGGCAAACTTACTAATGAGATTTTAATTATTATTGTTATTTTTATTATTATTTTTATTTATTTTTTAAATACACCAAAGAATATATTTGATTTTCCGACGATATTATTCAATTTTTATTACCCATTTATCAATATTATAATATTATATTTTTCGAATACATTATTTACATCGTAACTCAATTGTATTAACGAAATGACACCCAGTTATATGCAAATAGACGAGATATTGCTCAATTTGTTGACAATGTTTTTCCAAATAAATATGTTCGTGTTCATGGATAGCCATTATGATGGTTTTCAATATTGAACGATCGTTCTGTAAAATACATATTTTTTTGATATCTCATATATAGAAAGCAGCTTTATTTTTAGATATATTTTTTAATATTAATACTTTCTGAACGTACTGAAATGGAATATAATCTTGTATTTACAAATAACTACATTTTTTTTTTCTTAGTAATTCTGGAGTCATTGTAAATATATTATACAATATAATCTTCGCTTATTTATTTTAAAATAATAAACATAATTGGGCATTGTGATAATATTATATTGATTTAATATTTGAATGCATATCCAATTAACATAATGTACAGATAAAATTACTTAAAAATAATAGTCTAGGGTGCTGCCGCTAGGTGGAAATAATAATTCTCACGTCTAACATGTGTTATTATTAACTTTTTTTTTATTAAATAACTATTCTATACCATAATAATATGTTATATTATAACTGGTGATTATTCATGCTTTTTTAAAAAAAATAGCTTTTTATATAAACTTTAAGTAAAATTTTGTAATAACTGTTTCAGAAAATATAAATATTTTATAATGTTGTCGACTTTCAACGCATAAGCTGAGAAACAGTACCTCTCATTCCAACCGAGAATAAAAAATAACATAATATACGATTTGTATTGAATTTTAAAATAATAAAATTAAGCAAGGCTAAATCTAAATATAATTTAATAATAATAATATATTTACAAATAAGTTGAAAGTATACCCTATGATTTTTTTTTAGTATTCAATTAATATAATTAACATAATTTTATGGATAATCTTTAGAAATAATTGATCGACTTCGGTTAGTTCAAATTAAACCAAAATCATTAAATTATTAATTATTTTGTATTCAATCCAACATGTCATAATGCTATTTATAATATAAGTATTGTTATTATACTATAATATCGAACATCCTGGTAGGTAAACGTATAAAGTTATTATATACGTGCATGGTGCTTAATTGCCTAACTATGACACCGTGTGATCAATATTTCACAACTACAAATTACTTTAAAATTATATTGTATATTTTGTTTGTGCTATAAAATATGTTAAAAATGGAACTTTCTATTATTATTTCTTTTTCGTATAATGCGCATGATGCATGCATTGATTGATTTAATAAAAATTGTAATTTAATTAAATCAAATTTTGAACATTCAAATAGAGCTTTGCAAATATGATTTATCGTGTAAAGACGCAAGTACTCGTACACACTGTACTGTGAACCAATAAGGAGTGAACATATTGAGTAGGTATGTACTAGTACTATGTGTTATATACGTACGTATGTATTTATATATATATATAACCACACCATTAATATTCTGTTTGCCAAGTAAATATTACTATTATTTCTCTAATATGTATTATTTACAAAAAATTTAAGCAACGCGAATAATATTTTTTAGTGTTTAACCATACAACGACAATATTTACTCAAAACTATTCGAGTACTTATAATATTATTAATAATATATTTATATACAATAATGCCTTTATCTTATTTTATTTGTACCAAATTTTAGGTAAAATTATATAAATATTTAGATCATAAAGATACACCAATGTATTTAAGTATTTTATTATTGAAGAAAAAGTACATTTTTAGGTATTTTTTTATTTAGTCTAATTATCTGAGAGAAATTGAAAAATTGTCATGTACTAAAAATTGACACTTTTAAAATGAGAATGTTGCACCTTCAGCGTACAACTAATATTTTTTAAAAGTGTTTTAAACTTATTTCATTTACTGTTATGGATTATTATTTTACACGAATATCCAAGTGCCTATACAACAAAATTACTTTTCAGAAATTACAAATTTCTTTTATACAATATATACGATAAATGAATTTTGCATACTAAATATTATTTAATGGTTATATATTTAGTTTTATGTTAATAAAAATAATGCATGTCATAAGTAAATGAAAATTTCTTTAATTCTTAAGATAATGAAAAAATAAATATAGTGTAAATATATATACATTCATATTAAGTATAGTCATTGAAAATAATTTTTATTTATTTAAATTTTGGAGTATATATTTATTATTTATATAATATAAAATATTATTAACCTGTAAACTCTGTTTTATTATTTGATAATATTTAAATAAATAAGTTAATATTATAAATTTTCAGATTTTCAGATTTTATAAATGATGGTATTTAAATACTTTAAACCTATTCAAAAAATGTAACCGGTTTGGCGTGTAAAAAATAAATAAGCATTTTTAAAACTCATAAAACATTTCAAAATAATTTAAATATGAATTACAAAGTGTTTTTATATACTTTAAAATTTAATAATTTCTGTTGAGTTGATCATCACTCAACAGTTTTACTCCGTGAACATTTTGTATTTTAGAAATATAACTGGAATGGAGATTAAATTTAATGTTAATAAAAAATTAATTCTTTAATGCTTTAATTTTAAATAATAATGAATCAGTGGAGATTTCTATGATTTTAACATCTTGAAAAGGGAGAAAATTGTTAGGTGACACAATGAGTACTTGGATCCAACGCGTTAAAAGCCAAAGTAGTGGTAGTTTCAAAAATAATTTTTCAAGGAAATCATCGACACGATTTACACGATCGACAATAGAAAGAGGAGAAGAAAACGAATATAAAAGTGGTAAGACTCCGAGTAGTTGAACATCGTACGATAAGAAAGAAGAAGAAAGTAAGCGTATTAATAAAATGTAATACTTTAATTTTATCACTGAACAATATATTATATTATGCATAGCATTATATACATATTATACAGCAAAAGCTACTCTCAAGGAAATGTTATCGAAGAAATTCCGATACCAATAACTCTACATATTGCGTCGATATCGAACATTCTCAAAATTCTAAAACATTCTAGGATCATCATTGTATTATACGTGTGTCTAGATATAATGAATTCATGAAAAACTTTGCGCGCAAGTTTCGGATGAATTTAATTTAATTTTTCGTCTTCAAAGCCGTTTATTGCTCAGATAATGTTTATACAATAATATTATGTGTTATTATTTCATGTTTTGTTTTTTACATCGTTTTCCAATAAAAATGTTATTTCCTAAGATATTATTTATCTAATTTTGAACCATTATCTATTACTTATACTTAAAATTAAATAACATTGTACAAGAAATTGTAAAATGTATTAAATTCAAGGATAGGTAGATACTAAACTAAATGGATGTGTTGATCGAATGATTATAATGACTGACAGATTTAAATTATTATTATTTGCGGGGAGTTATTAATTATAATGCTTAATCAACATAATATATGCATTAAAAGATAATGTTTATTTATATTTAATTATGTTGAACAAAGGATAGGTAAGCGCGTAATAGTAATTGTATTGGTTTATAATAAAATTATGTTGGTGTGAACGTTTTGAGTGTATATGTTTGTACCCGTGTAATGCTACATAGTAAAATATAAATCAAAAGGTTCGACCTTCGATTTTTCTATACTAATTTTGGATAGAAGACGTATGTGTGGTTGAAAATATTTTAAAAAACAACATTTTATTTATCAATTTTTTATGATAAAATGAATATAATAAATTGTAATGGAGACATGAAAATATATTATATAAAACAATAACAACACAATTTTTTATTGTGTCCTCTAAAATGTATCAACTATAATAATACCACGATATGTATTATCATTCTGCACTTGTTTACTATTATAAACTATATTTTTTTCAAATAGTTTTATAAATAATTGCTCTACTGTTGGTATAACTAATTTAATTTGTAAAAATATAGTATTTAGTGATTTTATCTCACTTTTGCTTGGGTCGTTATTTTAACGAACAAAGATCGATTGGTAGACGAAATTGTTTAGTAACAACAGACATGTATTATTGTTTAGAAGCGAAAAATAATACATAGGGAAGAAATTACTTGGTAATAGATGTGCAAAGCAATTATTATCACTCGACTCGGACAGATCTGATTCATACAAAGAAAATAGTGATCCGTGTGTTCGGCAAAAACCAAACGTAATATTATGGTTGACAAAACAAAGGTCTGTGGGTTTTGCGGATGTGTTATTGGAGAAGATGTGGCATTCTAGAATATTGATGTTTTGTTGTCCATACAGCAGTGATCGTAGTACATACCATTTCATTGTTAGACTATTCAATCCGTGGTCTGTGGATACTATGCCTAAAACCCGCGAGAACAATATTGTAAACGTTACCAGAGTATATTATTATAATAGACACAAACGTTCAAATGCATAATATTGATTATCAATCCAAAAATTTAATGGTTTTTTAGCTACATTCTGAGAAACGTTGTAATAGAATGCATATGAAGATTATTAAATATGACAATTTCGATAAGTATGTACGTAAAATTATATAACTTTACCTTGTTATCAGATCGAATATCAGAAACATTTAAACAGACGCAACGTAACAGCGTTATTATAATTTTTTGTTTTTAAACATTATTAGCTAATACTCGAAAAACGTATTCTTAATTGATTATTTTATTTTTTAAATTTTTAATAGATAAATATAAAACAATCAAATAATATGTTAAAAAAATAATTCATAAATTAGTAATCACTAGATAATTTTTTTTTAGTGTATGAGTGTATACATATTTAAATTATTCATGAATGTAATATTGTTTTGGATAAACAATCAAGCAATCATTACTAAAAATTATTTGTAACTATTTTAATAAGCACTGGAAGAAAATAAAATATTTGATATTTTATCTTTTTAATAAAACGTTAATTATATTTATTTCTCAAATGCCTATCATAATTAATAGTTATATTTAAATAGTTATTATAATTATATATTATATTATAATGTTTATACAACAACAGTTAATTATAAATTTCATAATTACTTTTTTATTTTATGAATTTAAATTAATTTCTCAGTGATATTTTGCGTAAAACTACTGAAAAATCATCGCAAAAAAAGCACGCATAATAAGTAATAACGATGCTGATGATAATAATAGTAATAATAATAAACATATAGGTATATAATTCACTTTTTTTTACAGCTTAAACTATAATAAGTACTTTTATTAGTTAATAAAATAATTATTATTTATATTAAAGAAGTGTAAATGTTGTAAAATATTTAAATTTAATTGTTTAGGTATGCACATTTTTTTTAAGAAAATATAATTGACCAAAATGAAAGGTTTTTAAAGGACTGAGATTAATGAACAAAATATAGATTTAAATTTCATATTATACTATAATATATGTATTTTGAAAGAAATTTTATCAAAAACAAAACTTTTTTTCCAATAAGTATATATAATATAAATGGTTTTAACAATAATTATAAATTAAAATAAACTAGTTGCCCAAAAACGGTAGTAGTGTACAGTAAATAGCACACAAATATCATTGCACTGAATTTGACTCATCGAACTCAATTTCTTAAAATGTAAAAATATTTTTAGAAAAATATCAAGTACGATACTCGATTATATATTACGATTGGGTGTTGTAGTTTAATTACAGCGTTATTCGACGGCGATGAAAATAAGAAATGTATCCCAAGCGTTTTATTGAAAATTATTTTGTTATTACACCAATGTGTTTTCTTTTTAATATAAGCATAGTAAAATACAATATAATATACCTTTTGACCAGCGACCACCTTTCGATTCACTCGTTTGTTAAGCGATCAGATAAAATCACTAAGTTTCGAATAACATACGTTTTATTATTTGTTTGTTCCTGGAGCTGCGGTACGGCTAAAAATGACGTAATGATACGTGCATAACGTCAATCGTGTGTCGCGAGAATTTTGGGGCTTAAAACAAAATATATTATTTTTTTATTTTTTCGCTCTTATCCGATAAAACTTCGACGAGCACGTGATGGCGGACCGATCGGAGACGGGCGGCGTGTCGTGGGTTGCGGTGGGTCTAAGTCAGACTGAACGTTCGTTCGGGCGTGTGCGCTCCGATGTGTAGGGAGCGCAAAAACTGACGCGCACTCGCCGACGCGCCAGCGGCAATTTTCGTCGTATATTCGGTATGGATATATAATATATATATATATATATATATATATGTGTGTGTGTGTGTGTGTGTATACACATTATACATCACCTTCGGTTTACAACTGCCTGCTCCAATGCACGTAAAAACCTCTTCCCTCAACACCAAAACCTCGTTGAAAACGCTTCGAACCTTGGCGTCTGTTTCTAGATCAGCGGCGGTGTAAGCAATGGGTACGCATTGCATGCGACTAGTTAGGAGTAGTTATGTGACGTGCTACGTATCTGCATTAGGATTTTTAAACCGCAATGTTACTCCACGGCCTTTTTGCTACAAATTAAAACAACCACCTTAGGTGCCCGTGAACCATATCACTGTAGTGTCGTTGTCGTGCACGTTGTTGTCGCCGCGAAGATCCGCCTACACGGGAGTTCGTTAAAAAGGACCCGTAGAAGGGCGGCGCGTTATAGAAACGACGAGGGACCGTTCGGGTATCGAGATGGGAAAATTAGCCGCGGGAACGGATGTCTTATACATACGCGTAGCCTCCCTTTCTCCTCATCCATAATATTATGCAGTGATCACCGTCCGCCGACGAACCCGCCAGTCACGACGGCGACGACAACACAGCTTGCAGGTCGCTGGAGATGACGGCAAAAGCCGTTTTTTTCACGCTGTTTTCGCTTAGACGTTTCGGGATTAAAAAAAATATATATAATATATACCGCGCGTCGTAGTTGAATTATAGTCAAAAGGTTCATGATTAAATTTAAACGGCCAAGTGTCGTCGAACGAGGGGCGATTTTTTTTTTGTCAATGATAAATATGGAAAAACGTAGTAAATGAAGCAAACCATTTATAAACCGCACCCTATTACCATATTTTGCAAAAAAAAAAAAAAAGTAGGAACTTTTAAGCTCGGGGTAAGTAGAACATATGAAATTTATGTTCACGAAATATTATACTAACGGTGAAAAAGAAAACTTTCTTATTGTTCAGATCCTCTTTTGTTCGTCAAAAGCACAGTAATTCAGGTGGTTAGGTATAATATTATGATACTTTTAAGTTGTTCAGGACCATCAAGCCTCGTTAATAGTTTGCCAGTTTAGGGCTCGCCGTATTAATATTATGGTTTCATACTCAAAAATCTGACATATTATATTATGTTAACTGATAATGACGATTCACTTATCGATCGATGATATTAATAAAAAGGCAGGCAGTTAGATAGTTAGTTTAATAGCGCTCTATCATATACGAGCTTATGATTTTTTCGGGGGTAAAAAACATGCCTACTTTTGTAGGTTGTTCCAAGTAGTTGGTTGTATTCAATATTTCTCCATAGTATACATCGTGAGGCTTTAGAGCCACAAGGCAATTTTTTATATAATTTTTACCGTAGTTATTTATATATATATTTTTTTATAATTTTATTCTTTGAAGCATATTCGCGGGGCTGATTTGACAAGGGATACAATTAAGTTTGGTGTACAATACCACTTAAATCAAAAAAGGTATGCGCTGGTTGTTCAAACTGATCGTGCACATAATACCGCGTGAGGATAAATTCTACATGCATATTATTGTAATGCATACTGTTGACTACAGAGTTCCGATTGTAATTCGAATTTATTAGCCGTGTTCGCGTCACTTACTTGTTCGGTACCGATTCATTACCAGTGATTGAACACAAACTTCACGACAGATTGCCCTGGCGGTAGACTGATGGTAGAAGTATACAATATGTGACAAGTGACAATATCCTGAATATTTGCGTGACAGAGTTTTGCGTAAATACAGTGTCGATGACGCAGTTGAATCGGCGTCGAACTACCACCATTACAGCAAACATTCGGAAACCCTGCCGCAATTATTTCCGAACGATCGCTGGTTCTCGATGACAATAAGCGGATGCATGTTAAACGTAAATGCCAATCATTCGCAGACGGTTATAAAATTTATCTCGACATAATGTTTTATATGCGTCCAGATATTGTATCGTATAAAATGTATTAAAAACAAAAAAATAAAACCATGAGTGAAAAACTTAAGTGCAATTGGTTATTTTCGCGTTCAAATTAGTTATATTCAGATTTGCGGATTTACTTAGGTTACAATACATCTGTGCATTCGTATTTGTGTGTACAGGAACACAACCGATTAAAATATAATTATGTTCGATTATTGTAGAAATTATGTAGTATTTAAAACTATTCATACTTTATTTCGTTCGGTAATTTAACCGGTAATGTTTTCTTACTTATAATAATGGTAGATTGTAAAATATTTTAATTCTTGGTAACCAGAACGTTGTTTGTAAATTTACTCATGTACGAGCTATAGTTTTCCCGTAAGCAATATCTAATGCATTAAAGTGTAAAAAGAAAACAATTTCTTAGAATAAATTATTTTAACATTTCAATAATAAACATAATCAAAAAAAAAAAAGGAAGAAACACGTACGCTCATGTTATTAGAAGTTATTTTTATTAATAAAATAAGGTATAGAATAAACGAAATTTAATTATACCAAATATTTTTTTTCTCACATAGAAATATAATAGATTTCAATTATTTGTTTACTTTATTTTCCACATAGTGTAAAACCTTTTCCATTTTTAAAATGGTTTATATATTATCAATAATAACATTTAATTTTATTTTTTAAACAATTTTAAACACTATATTTATGTCAACATGTAAATGAATACAACCAAGGTGTAAAGTGGTGTAATAGAAGAATTTTTTTTTTATTTAATCAAATATCATAATAGCTAAGTTAAAGTTAGGATAAGTTTAAAAAGAAATGATTCACATAATATACGATTTCAAGTAATATTGTAATTGACATAAGTAACATATCTAATTTTGATCAATTGATTAAGATTTTTATTATATATTTTCGATTCTTGAAATAAATATAATATTATATTCATCGAAAAAACAGAATATCAAAATTTAATAGCTATAAGTTAATGCATAATAGTTTGTACTCTCATAAGGAATTTAATTATTTTTAAAATTAATTAAAATGTATGAACAGTATATATAAAATTATATTATTATAAGCTCGTTTATATTATATTTGTTTAAAAAAAAAACTTTTATGATTATTAAATTTGCATACATAGAGTAAGGTATACATTATTTTTTGTTTATACCTATTCATATTTTATATTTAATTATACTTTAAACATTTAATAAAATCATTATTTATATGTAATTCAATTTATTATACTAAAGTAAGAATTTAAAATAGAAAAGGAACATTAAATATTTTGATTTCTTATAAGTTGTAATATTATGACAATTATATGACATAAGTAACAAGTAAATTAGACTTAAATAAAGAAAAGGATATTATGAGTAGAAATTTTAAATTTCTGGTTTATTTATATAAAATTATCTAGGTTATGTTAGAAACATTATAATTTCAAAAATATAAATATTTTAAATAGATTTATTTTATAAAATACAAATATTTTACTGTCATAAACTAGACCGTAATTAACTTAACGAGAATACTGATATTTAAAAAAAAATTGTAAAAAATCAAACACTTGACTTAAATAAATATTTTTACCATGTAAATTTTCCTAAAAATTGGCTATTTTGAATATTTTGGAAATTTTTTCTATCAATTTTAAAGTTTTTTATTTTTGGTATTAAAAAATAAAAAATAAATAATATAGTACGAGTCTAGAACTTCTTAATTAATTTTATATTAACTGATATAGTAATATATGCTTAAAATTTAAATGTGCATTACAAAAATAATTAACAAATAAAAAGTTGAATGAATATTTTATTTTATATTAAATAAATCTCTAATTGTAATTATAATAATATCATTTAACCAATCTGGACCTATTAAACCTATTTAAATATGGGTCCTTGTAAAAATCTCGAACGCAAATCGAATCCAATGATTTCAATCTAAAACCCTCCGAGCTATAACCAAAGCACCCTTTTATGTATCAAACCACTTCATACACAACGACCTTGCTATATCTACAGTCCACGATGCAGCTAAAGCGTATTACAAACGATTTAAACATAATGTACAAAATCACAGAAATCCCCTTATTAAAGGACTAGCATCAACAAATATACCTGGTAACCCTAAAAAAGGCTAAAAAGGCAGTGGTATCATGATCTTCTATCACAATAATACCCATAACTATACTTACTATTGTCTACATCCCTTTCACCTCTCTTAAGATAATAATTACTAAAATCATTTAGAAATTCCTTTAATGGGAGGATTCTTTGCACGGCCACTCTTGTAATTTTATATTTTTTTTCTCCCCCTTATGTATCATCAAATTTACTTATTGTATAATATAAAAAAAAAAATATATATATATATATATTAATAAAAAAAAATAAAACACTATCCAACTACAACACTCCACTCAACCAAACCTAAATTTTATACTTTACATAAATAATCATAAACAATTATATTATAATAAATAAAACGATGAATACGAATTAAAATAAATTTGGTTAAGTATACATTTTTTATAGTTTATGAAAAACACAAATAAAAAGAAACATAAACTGAAATAACATTTTTGCAAATGTATTATTTAATATTTACAGAAAACAAAAATTAAATATAATCTTTAGAACAATCATATGATTTGAAAAACCATACATGCACAATAATATACGCCCAGAAAATTTAAAATGAATGTGGATAGGCAAAATGTGAGTGGCTAATGGATTTTGATTCGTAGCGTATGAAATATATTTAATGAGAAATAACTAGTGATTTAATAAAATAAATACAATATTCGAATAAATATAAATATTAACAAGAAATATATTATATCCAATACAAATATATATACAAAAATAAAAATAAAGAAAAGTAAAATAATATTTTGTGTTTATAAATGTTTAATTTGTTTTTGTATGCCAGTTGTTTTGAATTATGTTTTAAATTGGGTTTATTGAAGAAATAATGTAGATTTTTAAACAAGAACATGTACATTTTGCATTGTAGTTCTGACCTATATCTTTGAAATTGTGTGCAACTATTTATGTTCTTACATTAATTGATATCAAGTAAGTAGCTTTAGTTACAATAAAATATTTATTTTTGACTTCAAATTTTATATAAAAAATATATGAAAGGCTGACTAGAAACAAACATTTCAATAGAGAAAAAAAAAGTAATAATAAATAATAATACTAATATTTTGAAAAACTATTTTTTTTAATAATTTTGACAAAGGTTATGCGTGTATAATTTGTATATACATTCAATCGATCTATTTCAAAATTAAATATCGTTTTCAAATATTTTCAAATAAATAATGTATTTCATAAGTATAACAATAACAAAAGGTTGGACATTGGGTACCGCTCCGCAGTTTAATAGCAGTCGAATGGGTCACTGCTAATTGATATTATGTTTAATTCGAATCAATGATATATAATTGTATACGAAAAACAAATCTTAACGGAGACTGCCAAATTATATCACTACGTTAATTTCATAATAATATTATGTTTCTTGGTATTGTTATTAAAGAAATTTATAGTATTATTAATATTAAGGTAGGGTGATTTAAATTTTGATGAAAACATTGCATTTATAAATATCAGTAATATTTAATTATTTTAATAATATCCATGTTATAATATTGTTATTAATTTATGAGTAAATACCACTTTATTGTAAACAGAATAATAGGTTCTATAAATAAATATTATTTATAAATTAATCTATATATTTTCAAAATGCCATTACCTATAGTAGAATACAATACCATTGATTATACAGTAGACAAATAAACAATGCAATGTTAATATTTGGTAACCATTCATAATATGATGCAGTCACTATGAAGCGTTAGTGTAGAAATGATGCAAATGTGATGATACCCTCTCGTGGATTAGGTGAGCAATGCGGAGGGTATTTAGATTCGAGGTAATGGTATTTCTACACTGGATTAATGTAGTCTCGGGGGGAAACAAGGGTAGCTAATCATTTCCGTTTTAAAAATAATATATTTTAAAAGGAATGGGAAATTTAAATAAAATTTCTTGCACGATTATTTTATTATCGAACATAAATCGTTACTGTATATCGATATCGTTAATTATCCCTCTACTGTTGTCTGTCAGTGATAAATTTTCTGTTACCGTAGTTAGTACTTTTTTATAAAAAATAATTTTAATTATATATTAAGTATAAATAATAATCTGAAATTAAAGATAACCATTTTGTAGAGTTAATTTTTCTGAAAATATTGACGTCTCAATATTTTAATTTCAGTAATCTTCAGATTTTTAATATTTTTTCTAGTTTCGAGAAGCCGACCGGTTAGTTCGGCGTCCGTACGCGGGCCACATGTTTGATACAATCATACCACTATCGTATTAAATAATTCACAGCTTTTTTCGAAACTAGAAAAAATATTAAAAATCAGGTGAATTATTAAATTAAAATGTTGAAAAATCAATATTTTCAGAAAAAATAAATTCTATAAAATGGCAATTTTCAATTTTTTTGAAAATAATTAAATAAAAAAATACTTTTTTTAACTTTTTTATCAAAAAATTAAAATAAATTAAAATATGAACATTTTTTAGTTTATGTCGCTGTGAATCTTATTAAAAAACCAGAATTATTATATCTCCAATATTTCAGGAGATATCGCAATGGGTAAATTCTCACGGGATACCCTGTACACATATAAGTGACAATAACTACTGATTAATGATTATATGTTTTGTTGTTGAATGGCAGACCACTGGTACCGGCCACATCAATTTTTAGTACACAGAGACGATGAAAAACGAATCTCACGATTTCCTACCGTTTTTAACTTAATCTATAGTGCCTAACTGTACAAAGTGCAATGATATATTAATGGGAAAAGACAAATTAATTTGTTCGAAGTGCGATAACAAATTCCACTACATTTGTGGAGGTTTAAATGCACAGTATTTTCAAAAACTAAATTATAATTATAATTATTATTATTATTATATTATAAGAAAACGATATTCTACCTGTTTAAGAATAACATAACTCAAACAACTAATCACAATTATAATATAAGAACTGAAAATCTAATATTTCCAAAAATAAACACCTCTAAATTTTATAATAGTTATCAAATAACTCGTTTTAGACTATACAAAAAGCTCACTCCCCTAATAAAAAACTGTCAAAAATTTACAACATTTAAGTATCTGATAAAGAGATGGTTAATAAATTATAAACCAATTGTATAACTACATTCTATGTATAGTATATCTGTTCAAATGTTAACTGTACCTTGTATTCTATTTTTTTTTAATTCAATCAAATGTTTACTATTATTATCAATTAATTTATCAATATCTTTATTATTACACTATTATTTTTTTTAGACTCTCGTCTATTAAAACAAGGATTTTTATCCTTAGTGATATATGATGCAGTATAATCACAAAATTTGTAAATAACTCTCTTTGTAAATATGAATACTGCTAAATAAATAAATATTATCGTTATTATTACGATGATCATTACGCATGCGTAATTCTACTTATTTAACAGTTGTGTGCATTCACGTGTTGAATTTATGTATACGACTATACGAGTTCAAATTCAGAGTCGGTATTAAACGGTGCCACTCTGCCAACCACCAGAATATAGCTACCTACTAAAATACCGGCGTTCCTTTACGTACTAATTATTTAGTACATTTCGTGTCGGTTCACCACCAATTTTGGGAATAAACAAAAATAATTTACAATACAATAAATGATAACTAATATTAAATTTAAATAAAGTAGAATTTTTTCTCAAATGAAATCATAAATACGTTAAAAATTACTAAGGAAATGTGTGCTATAGATTAGCCAAGAAGTTCAAAGTTTTATTATTGAACTGTTAGATAAAATGCCGCCTAATTTGCATCAGTGTTTCATTATCAAAACCACTACTGCAGAACGTAAATGTGCTAATTACCAATTGTGGCGATAGTGTGATGTTAAGTAAATATTGGATTATCGCATTTTCTGTCACTGTCACAAACCGGTCTAGGAATATGATTCATATGGTTTCATTTTCCATTTTCCGTCAGTAATAATTTGGACTAAGATATTTAAACATTTGCATGTTTTTTTCCTTGAATACAAATTGATTGGTTGTCAGATAAGAATACGAATTGGCTTATTCTGAATTAAATACAACATTTTTTTCTGCGTATTTTGAACATGATTCATATAATTGCATACACACATATAAAAATGTTTGAAAATATTAATAATGGTTAATGATATTTATTTAATAAATGTATATAATTATTGAATTATTTTTTGAATTGACATAAATATATTAAATATCTAAACTACAATGAACATAGTACTAAAGAAGAATAAGAGATTGAAACACTTTAAAAATATGTAGAATGAAGGTAAGAATAAATATAACGGAAGAAAAATATGTAAATATAACATTAACTCCAGGATATATTCCGTTTTTATTGGCCTCTATACTTAAAATTTCCATGATTGATGGGAATGTTTAATATTTAGACAACGAAACTCTCGGATTAATGGGATTTTCATGTCTTTAGATCAAGATTCATAAAGGTATCGATGATCTTTGTCTTTTCCAACATAGTTTTAGAGGATTTAATGGTATTTTTTGTTTTATTAATATAATCTCCTAGAATTAATGGGACTTCGTGTAATTGAACAATGATTTACAAAGATTTTTGTGGATTCCTGACCATTCGCATTGATTATCAAGGAATTTTGGTTTCTCCAAGTAGAAATACCGTGATTAATAGGTATTATAGGTTTTTGGTTCATTGTTCTCAAGAATAAATGGATAATTCAATAAATTAGACCATGATTTTTGAAGATTCCTACCAATTCTTGGAATTTCAGCATCGATTCTAATGGATTATTGACTTCTTTTATTTGAAACTCGATGATTAATGGGAATTATAGGTTTATAGACCATTGTTTTCAAGAATAAATGGAAAATTAATAAATTAGAACATGATTTTCGAAAATTCTAAAGGAATCTTGGAAATTCTGCACCGATTCTAAAGGATAATCGATTTTTTCACTTAGAAACTCCATGGTTAATGGAAATTATTGATTTTTAAACCATTGTTCTCAAGAATAAATAAAAATTAAATAAATTAAACCATGATTTTCGAAAATTCTAAAGGAATCTTGGAAATTCTGCACCGATTCTAAAGGATTATTGACTTCTTAACTTAGAAACTCCATGATTAATGGTAATTATAGGTTTTAGACAATTATTCTAATGGATAAATTTGAAATTTCAAGTAATTGGACTAGGATATTTTAAGATTCCAAAGGATTCTTGGACATCTCGCACTGTATCTCAATGATAATCGGTATGTGAATATGATTGGTTTATATGTGTATTGTTGAGTTGATAATATTTAATATTTATTACTAACGTTCAATTGCACATTACTTGGAGAAATATTCATAATATATTCTCTAGTTTGATTTTTATAATCAATATATATTATAATCTCACTCTTGTTTTTATTAATGATGAATTAAATAGATATTTACAAAATTGTGGTCCTATTTCTATGTATACATGTGTGTGTATGGCAATAACATTTTATGTTTTTGTAGACCAATTAATGAAAATTAGCATGTTTGACATCAAGTGAGGAGATAAACTCAAGTATTGCATGTTTCTCTTATAATATATTTCAATACATATAATTATTGCAGACAAACACAAGGAATTAAAACATTTTCCTGCGGTAGGATTTCTACATTACACATATTAATTACCTATGCTCCTATTGTATAATATTTACCCGTTACTCAACTAATAAAAAACAATATATTTATATATAGTTTTTTATCACAATATTTTAGTATTTATGTAATTATTTCCTTTTTGAATCAAACACATAATATATTGCCAATCTTAAATATATATTATGGTATCAGTGATATTTTTATTTTTTTTTTTAATAGTATTTATTAGCACCACTGAGTTTATTAAATTTGCTTATGATTTAACAAATAATAAAAATAATTAATAAGTTTTAATTAATGGCCTCAATTGATTATATTATATTATTCATTTGAGTCTACAGA
Source organism: Rhopalosiphum nymphaeae (assembly GCA_036289425.1). NCBI lineage: Eukaryota > Metazoa > Arthropoda > Insecta > Hemiptera > Aphididae > Rhopalosiphum > Rhopalosiphum nymphaeae. Next base: position 3,046,235 of record JAZAQC010000012.1, on the reverse strand, counting down.
TTTTAAATTTTTGAAAAAAATGAATTATATTTCTATTTGTATTTTATTGTAAAAACATTAGTTCCCACCTAATGAAACACAATATGTGTGTTTTTGGAATACTTTAGTAATATTTTATTTTTAATATTTTTCTTTATATAATAGTATAGATATAGATTAAAGTACTAGGTCCTTATAAATCATGTTTTTGAATTTAACAAAATGTTGACATTGATAAAATGTATATTGTCCAAATTTGAACTATAAATATACAAAATAAAAATACCTTATATATTTTTGTAGATTATTTTGATTTTTGTATGAATTACTTATGAGAAACCTTGTTTTAAATTTTCTATCATTAGCTCTGAAAATTGAACATTTATACATTTTAAGCTGCAAAAAAGTTTACACATTTTCATAATTTTAACTGTTTCTTATAAAGTTAGAACTTCAAATGCTTATAAAAATAAATTGTGTCAAAATATTGTAAATATTTTTGTATTGCTAAAATAACAACTTATGTGAGAATCTTATATTAAGTTTTCAAAACTTAAAATGTTTTATCAATATATAAGGGAGTAAAAAAAAAAAAATGGAAATTTCAATTGACTAAAAGTTACACAAAATATTATCATGTTATCATGTATAGAAAATAACCATTTAAATATTTATTGAATAATCCAAGTATCTAAAATTTTGTTCTTTTTTGAATCGTTATAGAATAATAACAGCAATTGTAAAAGGAAAAATAGCTAGTTATTTTTTTTTTGTAAATATCCAATGTCGTAAAAATTTGAGCTTCAAACGCTCATAAAAAATGAGTGTGACTATATCGTAAACTTTTTTTTATTACAGGTAGAAATACTAATGAAACGAATATTATATTACATCTTTAAAACTCAGATATAAAAAGATTCTTTTTAAGAATATCTAACTACGAAATAATTTGAAAATGTTCGATATACTACGAATTTTGTCAAAATACAACCTTTAAATGGTTAAACAACAATATCGTGACTTAGTATTTTTTATTTTTTTCATTATAACAATTATAAGAAAATAAATTATTTCAAATAATCATAATAAATTATGAAGCTCGTTTATAATTACAACCTTGAATACAATTATTTAAATTCAAAGTTTTGTAATTAATTAGTGCTCGTATAGAACAAATGAGACAATACCCCTTTTGTCAAACCTACACATCAAGTTAACGAGTTATTCGGAATATACATATAGTTTTCGGGTAGTGTTGACGTGGAAAAGAGAACATATAAAAACCTTGGACAAAATTATAGAATATGATGATGCCCAGAAAGGAACATATGCAAAAATATAAAAAGATTGTGAGACGCCCACGTTCCGCCAACTTATTTAGTCCCGCTGGTCTATAAGTACAGAAATAAGATCACAATTTATATAATCTATTTTCAAAATGTTGGTAACAAAGTTTAAAGAAGTTACGTTGGTCATACTACAACTGATAATAGTCACCAGTATCACACCACATATTGCGGTATCCTCTATAATACATGATCCGCAAAAGAACAATAAATAGGGACTTTAACGATCACGAAAGTTTAGAATAAGTTGCTACGCTTTTGACGAATTCCGGAATTTTTAGTGCTTTGCGACAAACTTTTCCAATATAAATACGGGAAACAGCGAACTTACAAAAATGAATGCCAGATTCCAAATCCAAAGTGAGGGTCAATAAACTCATTCATAAAATAGACTATAAGGATCCCATAGTGATTCTTTGATACTTAAACATCATTGAGTGAATAGTGCTGACTTTCAAATAGCGTTCACTAACATTTAAAGTGAATACAAACCCTTTAATCTATAAAATTAAATAATCAAAATCCGTCAAGAAGACCTCATCAGTTATTGAATGTTTTCAACGAACAATTCAAGTAATAATTGGTTCGCTAAACCAATCAGAATTCTAAGAAAAAACATTTGAAAATTGTTGATGATAAGAATAGAAAAAAGTGGAAACGCTATGATATAATCTCATGCTATAAAATATACTCTTACAGATTATTTTGTTAACGAAGTAACAGCTTATAAAGATAATATTTTTTCATTACTATCAATAAAAAGGAAGATTTATGGCTTGCAGATAATAATGAAAAATCTTAAGTTAGATTATATTTATACAAATTCAGAATTAAGTATAAAAAAGTTGAATTGAAAGTTGATACTGTTTTTGTGTTATCTCAAAATTGTAAAACACTTAAATGACTAACTAAAGTGTGGATAATACAATTAATTAAATCGACACGATTATTTTATTGTTATACATAATGCGTTTATAATATTTGGTTTAATTAAGAAGATTTAGTAAATATCTGAAAAAATTGTTAAACGTATGGAAAACATGAATATTTTATAAATAATAAATAATAAATAATTTAAGTTTTCCCTGCCTAAAAATTTCGTAAATAATGTTATAAAAAAAATTGTCACATTTCAAATAATTATTTTACCACAAAAAAATATTGATATTTTAAAAAATTTAAAAAAATAACTTACGTAACTTAATAAATGTTTTTAATACATAAAATGTTCTAAAAATTAAATTACAAACTTGGTTATTTTAAATTGTAAATTATTATTCTGCATTAAAAAAAATTAATTAGAACAAAAGTTATTTTATTTGTCGAGTCTTTCTGTTACACTCTGTATATACCATAGTACCATGTATATGAAAGGAAACTGTTATAAATAGAAATAAAAATCTAAAGAAATTAATCATTAAGAAATGACAAATATAACAGACTAACTTTTTGTAAATATAATGATTTAAATGACTGACGGAAATGAATGAAATATACATATTTATGGAAATATATATTAAATTAAATTTGTTTTTAAATGCTTTATTAATTTTTAATTTAGGTTTTTTTTGTTTTTAATTGTTTAATTAAACATATATGAGTAAATAGACAAACTAGTTGTTTAAATGTTATTATTTATTTTGATTACAGCTCAAGTAAAAGTCAATATTTTAATACAATGTTATTTAAATATAATTATTTCAGTAGTTAAATATACTTCGATATTATATAGTGAATACAATAATAGTAATTATTTAACAAAAATTAAAATAATTGTAATCACAGTAATCAGTAGATAATAAACTTAGATTCACTTTGTAAATTATGAAATATCTGTTTTAAAAATATGTAAAGTAGAATATTTTTTTTTTAAATTCAACTTGATAAATGTATTTTATTATCATACAATTTCAATTATATAAATTAAAATATATTATGTTATACTTGTGCGGCAGCGGCCTTCTCTGATGGCACGTAAATGGAGCGGGATATGTCCAGCGACCTGAATTGCCGAATAGTTACAATATGATGGATAAGATTATAAGGAAAGAACACAGAGATACTATACTTTTGATTGGACTGTATTGAGAGAAAAAAAAACCTTACGTACTAATTTTACAAATAACGGGACTGGGACGGGGGTCCTTAAATCTAATAATTTGTTAGCTACATGATATTTTGACAAATTAATATTTCGAAATAACAATTTAATAAAATATAAAACCTCACCGGATTTAACTCTGGGTGGCCTGGCGCTGTCCGATAATGTGGTTGACGATGACGAAATGAGGGGGATCAACTGGAACGGCACAATGTAGAATAAAACGGCGACGGAGTAAAAACGTGAGGTCGATGGCGGCGATGGCACACACACAATTAATATTACAAAACGGCGGACGTCGGTAGCGGCGATGGCGCACACACGACGACGACGCAACGCAAAGCGACAGGCCATGAGCGTCAGTGGCGGTTAAGGTGTGCACGTAACGGTTTTTTTTTTTTACACAAACGGCGACGGAACAACGATGACGATGACGGCGATGGCGCACATGACGACGACGCACTTAAAAGGAAGGTCGGCAAGAAGAAATAAGATAAAAAAAAAACGGCGTAATAAATAAAAATAAAAATCCGCAACAAAAGACGTACGATTGATCTTTTTTCAACCACGGACCAACGACAACAACAGAGCATAAGCAAAAAACACGAAAAACGATGATATCTTATCAAAAAGATAAGGATATTTAAAGGAGGCGCGCGCGGTAATGGTCAACTTGCGGTACGACGTAAACGCGTCCGGTTCACGGAGATAAAACATCGAGTTGCGGAATCACAAGTTCGCCACGACGTCTGTCCGACGCTGATAATACCGTAACCAGCAATACTATTTGACTTGAGACTTGTATTTTGTGACAAGCCATATTAAAAATTGCATTTTAAGTTTATAGGCTCTAATATAAATTTCAATATATATATATTAGATTCTGAACGGAGTGAGGAATGTATTGATTTTACAATGATGTATGATTTAGTTTTTTTAATTTTTGTGTCTGTCATCATGTTTTGGAGTAGAAATAATGCTTTGATTTTTGACTTCAGCCCTTTTTTGAAAAGGAAAATGATTCTAATTGGTTCTTTGGGGGGTCAATAGTAAAAAATGTCCAGTAGTTTTCAAGAGCGTCCGGAAATACCTTAAAAAAGTGACGAAAAAATGGGAATTTTTACGCATAACCAGTTTTCGACAAAATCGATTTTTTTATTTTGCTGTAACTCAAAAATGAATCATTGTAAATACTTGAAATTTTCATCAAAAACATATTAGTGTTATCTATTTACGATTAAATGTTCAAAGTATTTTAACTTTTTTTAAGCTTTTTATAGAAAATTGAAATTTTTGATATTTTTAAATTTTGTTTCTTGAAATACCTATACATAATGTGGTACTTCAAAAAATCTTTAAAATTTAATACAAGATTTATTATAAGTTGTACTTATCGTAATAAAAAAAAAATTTGATTTAAAGTTCAGATGTTGCAAAGTTTCAAATTTGCAAGACATTTTGATGTTGAAAATTTATAAAATTTTTATGATTTATACCTTAGGTAAAAAACCCAATACAAGGTTCGTCATAATTTTTTTCTTCAAATAACTGTAAACAAAAATTCTAGAGTCAATATAGAAAACATTTTATGAGCGTATAAAATTTAATTGTTTATGAAATCGCGTAAAACAAGGATATGTTATAATTTAAGTATAGGTAATAATATAATATATCCTACTAATTATCTTAGACTGACAAGTCATCTCCGTTCAGAATCGTTTTTCGTATATAATGATACCTGTCATTGCATTCAAATTTAACTCATCTATTATAGTTACACCCCTACAGTCCACCTCTACTATATAGCAGAGCAATACTCACTTGCCCACCTTTCTTAAATATATAAATTTAAATTATCTACTAACTAGTAAATTAATCTCTATGGTTTATTGGTAGATATCTATATACAAAATAAACAATTGTCTTTTATTATTGTTTATTTAACAGTTCGTTTCAGGTTAATCAATTAGTTTTCATTTAAAAAGCATTTTAAGATTCAGAGTGATACCCCTAATGTCATGTATTATACATGCATCATTATTAAAATTATACTTGGCGTTGTTTCCTTGTGCAGGATACTTGATAGGATATGTCTACAAATCATATTATCGTATCATATTTCACAAAAATACTGGTACGATACCGAACCAGGACATTTCGCCACAGCCAATTCTCCGTGACCGTTTCGCCACCTGGCTATAGCCGCACGACTATTTGCCACAGACTCATAAGATACATATAAGACTAAAAAAGCCAATGCGAACAAGCCAGTGCAAAATACTGCATCCGGTGATGTTGAATTCGAAGTATCTGCTCGTGAACACCATGACGAGGATGACTGGCTGAACTTACCGGACGTGTGGCCAGAGGTAGGGAAACCTCTCGCACCGGTGGAGAAGAAGAGAATGGGGGTGCAGCTGGTGAGGAACTTATTGTTCCAACAGCTGAAGGGTAAGAAGGCTAGGGTGCTTGTAAGCCAACAATATCGACTAGCGAAGCACCTTAAGCCGAATTCGAACCTGAAAACCGCGCGCCAGCACACCGGCCTTAAACAGGAACCAACTCGCATTTGAACAAGAAAGAATTGTTAAGGCCGACATACATAATAAGATTTTCAGAAGTCACTACTGTAATATACTAAACTTTATATAGTAGTTTTATGTTCTTCTCTGTAAATACTACATGTTGGTGCATATTATATAGTCTAAGTGTCATGTTAAGCTATTTCGTTTATTTTCCCATCAATTTTTATAAATTAATTTAATATAATTGATATAAATATATAATAAAATAAACATGTATAATTCATTTGTACATTTATTGATTTATATTGTATATAAATATTGTCTAATATTTTTACTTTTAATTTTTTGTACGAGAAGAAATTATTCTGTTCGGGGGAAACGTCCTGGATTTATAAATTTTGTTTTTTTATGCTAAATTTTTGTGCCACGTTGAGCCATATTTTTTTTTATTTGTCATTCAAAAAACTCAAAAAGCATAGGCTGCTAGTTAACATTACTTAGTTAATGAAAGACAATTAGATAATTATTAAAATCTAATATATTGTTTAGGTTAATTAAAAACTATTTGAAATTTATATGTTTTATTCAATATTTAGTATATTTATTAATGTTGAGGTAGGTTAATATTGTTTGTAAGAGTATATATTTCATTTTAAGCATAATACTGTATATATCACAAAAAAGAATTTCTTTTTTTTCATCAAGTAGCACGTGGGTTACTCTTGTAAGTTCAATTCTTAATCAACTTTAAATAGTTTCTTCTAAAGCTAATTTTTTTTTATTTATTTTGAGAAACACTTCTATATTTTTGTTTATATTTCTTTGATTTGTTAAATGTTAATGCTACAAAACTTTATGAAAGCAATTATAATGCGTGTTGATCTAAACTATTATGAATGTATTTCAGTATTTGTTGTTGGGCTTTCAGCCAAAACAAATCTTAACTTACCGATGATAAGAATAATAAATTAAGATAATTTGTAATTTTGGTACATTGTTGAATCTATGACGTTTATTAAAAATTATTTACGACCAATTAATGCATTTAAAACATAAAATTTAATCTCCTTCTGAAATGCGGTCATAGGACCTTAAACCTACAGATGCTGTCAATGTTTAGTGTCGCTAGCGATGTCGTAATTGGTTCAGCTGTGTTTTACGATCAACAGTCATTTAAACGCTTATTTGAATACTTGTGTCATGAAATATATAAAATTGCGTATAATTTGTAATTACTCCTACGAGAAATGTTAATAGTTACTGCAACCACATTTTAAGTGGTCCGTTTAATATTTAGTACTTTGTAAGACGTCATAATGGTTATTGTTTTTCTTAAGTTCTTTGGATTACTAACATTTTATTTTCAAATAATTTGAATAATTGAAACATATCTTTTTAATTGTTATTATTAGATAATAGTATTTTTATAAGTACAAGGAGTGATTATGTTATTAAATATTATATTAGGCCTTCTTAGTTGATTTTTTTCAATCTGAAATTTTTCAGTATTTTGCCTTAGCTTAAAGAAAAAAAAATACTAAGTTATAATTTATATGACATTGATATGTATAACGAAATCGATTTGTTTATTACTATTTACTGTTGTTCAACAAATATTAGTCCTGAAGATTCGGTATTTTTACTGATAATTTGTTTAAATAAAATGTTGTGTATTTATTATAGAGAAAATACCTATATATCGCAACGAGGTATTTTGGGGTAATAATACAAATACTTGGACCAAACCATTTGCGTTCCATCAATATTCTTTTGCGGGTAAGCATAAGTATCTATATCTTTATTTATATAAGACGGTAAAGTATTGATATCTTTTATTATAATAAAGACTACCTGACATTAGTACTATTTTGTATAATATATGTGTAGTATCACTAGTGCAAGATGAGTGGATATTAGAGAAACTATTCAAGTGAGATTGCATCACAATTTATATTACAGAAAACTCAATTTAACCAAGGCAAACGAAATACATTATTTCATTGTGTTTTGAAAACGATTTTGAAGTGAGAGCAAAAACCGAGATGATATACCGATTATTTTATAATTTATATTTTATTGATAATATTTTCATTTTTCAATATGAAGTTTTAACATACATTACAATTTTAATTGTTAAATGATATTTTATTATTATTAATATTCAATTTTTTGTAACTTATGCTACTTCTAACTGCTTAGAAATATAAATATTATTACATTTAGCAGTAACCTTCTTAATTGGAATTTAAATCCTAGGAAAGTTCTTATATAATACGAATTAAATAATAAGTTCATTTTTATTTTTATAAATTAAATTAACTAGATTTTCATCGAGACTTCACTATTTTATATTATCAAATTATATCTTATTAGATAATATGTTAATAACTTACCATAATATATAGTTAAAAAGATAATCATTACTTCAAAATATTAAGGAAATTGAGATAAATTATTAACTCGTTAAAACATTATGAATACAAATATTAGTAATAAAACATTTATTTTTAATTTTTATTTTGTATCTTTTATTTATTTACCAAGTAACTTTTGTAACTACAAAAATACTATGCAGACTAAAGTACAAGATGTGAACAGTGTAACTAAAAAAGCCACAAGCATGGTAAACACTGACTTTAATATCCCCTATCAATTATTTAATCGGTATTTTTGTTTCAGCATATACAGCCACCGGCTAGTCGTAGATGAAAAACCTGATTTAACTATAATAATACATATGTATTGTAATTGTTCGTGAATTTACGATAATTATTGTGTAGATAATTGCTGTCATAAAGAAACAATAACAAGTAACAACTAAAAGTAACTTTGAATTAAAAATAAATTAAAATATAAAAATTATAATTATATCCGATAATAACATTTTTTATACTCAATAATTAATATTTATTTTTCTAATCTTATATTCCCATTAGAATAAAATTATTAAATGTAAATCAAAATTTCTATCCAAAATAAAGTTCAAGTTTAATAAAAACTATGAACTTAATTAATTTTCATTCGTAAGTTTTGAACATTAAGCTTTTAAACTCAGTCATACCAAAGTTTAGAATTTCCCTATATTTTTCCCTTTGAGACAGGTGTTGTGATATGATTGTTCACTGTGTACATACATAACAAACTAATATTAGCAGATGATTAACTTGCACAGCAATTAAGACTTGAGAGAAGCTATGAGCAGATTTCCCATGTACGGCATTACGAAACACTTCAACTGTACGTAATACAACATAACCATTATACGCTATTTTCATATTAGGTAGAGAACTTTGTATTAGCAGTACGTAAAAATGTTATACATATAAGTATATATTTTTAAAATAAATTCTTTTACAAAATACATTTTTCTGATGTGGCATAAAGATATTATATCAATTCCCGATACATAGTATTATTTAAATAAATTTTCAAACATATTTTACAAATAAATATATGATATGTTTCTAACGCCAATTTTGGAATAGAGTTTAAAGTGTATAATATTATATTATATGAATTATATTTTTATGTGTTAATGTATACAACACATTTCAGAAAATATAATAATATATATCTTGATTTAAATTGTGCATTACGCGTCATCATTAGATTTATTTCTAATAATTTTAGCAAAGGAAAATACTAAAATTATTCAGCAGTTTAACAAGCGTGTTGTTTCAACATTTTCTTAGTATTTTTATAACATCTTTCCATAAACATAATAATAATCTGGATGATTGTAGATTTAAATTGTGATATAAAAATAGGTTCGTAGTAAAAAAAAATATGTGATATATTTTTTTTTTAATCTAAAAATATTATTAATTTTATCTTTGGACTATAATAAAAGTATAGAGATGATAAAAATACAATGAAAATGCAATAAAATCTCCACTTCAAGAAACAACGATTTAATAAAGTATAAGCGCGTGGCATATTGATAAACAATGTGAATTTTCTCAGTAAAATTACGATGAAACAATGTTATAATTTTTAATAAAAAAAGCGCAAGTTTGTACCACTCTGTTGTACGGTAAGTATCGAAAGGGTCACTATAATGAATATTTTAAGTTTAAATTTAATGATATATCATTGTATACGAAAATGGATTTTGAGTTGAGACGGTATTTCAAAATGTTAGCCTATATAACTAAGTTTATTGCATAATATTATGTTTTTTATTACCTTACTATTCAAATAATTTATACTACTATTAGTATTATGATAGGTTGATTTAATGCAAACAAATTGCATTTTTATATTATTAAAATTTAATTATAATACTAACATATTATACTTATACTTATATTTATATCATATTTAATCACTGTTAATAGTTATCAAGATGAAACTGCAATACCATAAGCAAGTGTGAACAGGTATAAATAAGTAATATCTGAAAATTAATCTACATATATTTTTAAATAGAATTGCAAACAGTAAAATTTAAAATACACGTAAAAGTTATAACGACTCGTGAATATATTTTTTTAATTATAACAAAACAATTAACTTCGTTATAATATATAATTTCGCTTAAATTTGAATTTAAAATGAAAATAAAAAATTATTATGTCTATATATTTTTTAGTCTTTTTAATTCCAATATTTTCTTACCTTGTATTCAGTTTTCAAGAATTTTTATGTAGCGAATAAAGTTTGTTAGTTATTTATTCAAAAAAATTATAGGCAATGAAAAATATCAACTGTCTTTAAATTACTCAAAAGAAGTCAAACTGTTTAAATAATTATACTGTATATGAAAACAAATAAATGTTTACTTATATCTATGTTATCTATCTATAAAGAATTATATAACAATATCGTAGATTTTATTTAAATTTTCGAGTTTAAGTTAAACATAGTTAAAATTTCCTCAAAAACAGGTTATTCGTAAATATTAAATTTATTTTGCCAATTTTATAATCAATAAAAGATACTCAACTCAAATCTGTAGAAACAGTGTTTTATCATTAGTAAACATATTTAGTTGTACGCGCATATTATTGAAAGGGTTAAAATTTTTAAATTTATCTAAACATTTTTATTTTAATACTCTCTTTTATTTCCTGAAAATCCAATTATTTCAATATAAGGTCACTCATCCAACTGAAATATTTATTGATACCTCTTAGCTTCAACACATTATATATAAATGTATTAAACATATATATATAATATATAGTAAGATACCTAGGGCAAAGATACAGATTCACTTGTATAAGTGAACCTATCAGCATCAGTCTCGCATCTAGAATATTTATAAGGGTAGTGTTTTTATTATATATTGAAATATTTCTAGTTAAAGGTTTTCCACTTTTCGTTTTAATCACCAATCTTCATATAGTTCATAATATAAAATATGCAATAGAACCACATGACAAGATATTTTTTTAAAAATCTAAAAGTATATTATGGTATTTTTATTTTTGCATGAGCACATAATTAGGGTAGGACGTTTCAACTTATATAATACATCCCCAACGCCGGTAATGTCAAATATAAGTATTTAATTGCACATTTTACACATATTGTATAATTAAATAGTTAACAAAACATTGATCTTTTTAAGAACTCATTATCATTAAGAAAATTTACTACAAATAAGAAGTATTGGTAATCTTTATTTAAAAAAAAAACGTTAAGAGATAGATATTTAGTATTAATAAATAATAATAATAAACTTCCAATCCACCAAACAACTGTACTATGAAAATATTTTACGAATTGGACATGGGCGACAGTAGTAACTCTTACAAACAGTTTAAGGTCATCATTAAATATCGGTTAGATATATGATAATGGCAGATAATTTTAATAATATTAATGAAAACCACGGAGATAGATGGCTCTCTTAGGAAAACTGAATGATTAACATCAAGAGCATGAAATTATTATACTCTGTGAACATTCACTAAGTCTCACTAAAAATCGAGTTTAAAAACTAAAAAAGGAATATTTTTAAAAATAAATATTTCATCGAGTGATAGATTAAAATTGCTCAAATGAAACATTTAGCTAAACGTTAAAAAGTAACCTTAGATTTATTTTGAAATTATTGATAAATTTATAATTAATTGTTAAATAACTAAATATTATACTATTTACATAACGATATTGTCAGATTTAAAATTTAGCAATATATTCCAATGATTACTGAACTTATTATTAATATGTGAACAACTAGGTGTAACAATGATAATATATTCCAATCTTTACTTGATCATAGTTTGAGCATAGTTCTTTGCTAAGATCGTCGACTTGATGATTTTCATTATACTATAAACTAAACAATTTTCAACAGGTTCTAACTTTGTCGAAGTATTTTTATCCAGAATTTCTTGAAAATTAAATTCGATATAACTAGCAATGTAACTATTGTACCTATACATAATCAGTTATTTGTCTGTGTTTGTATAATATCATCAGTAAAATCATCTCAGGTAAAATATTCATTTATAAAGATTTATCTCTAAATGTTATAAACATTATTTTATTTTCAATACAAAACTATAATAAACGCGTTTGTATTTAAATATAACTAATATATAAAATAGCACCAATAAACAGTTTTTTTACAAGATACCTATTTTGTTTATTAAACATTTGATCGACAGCATTTTAAAAATAATAATATTATTAATATTATCATATTTTACGTGTCTATATATCTATAATAATTACAACTGTAGGCAGTTCTATTTGCATACAAAAACACCAGGAGATCAAGTATCAAGCTCATCCGGCTCCGACGATGTTTACTGGTGATGACTGATTACTAAACGCTCAAACTCAGCTTTCAACAACTTTTCTACGTTGAAAAAAATATGTCAGACCCTCAAATCATTGGTACCAACGTTATGAGACATTACTTAAATATTAAAAATAACTTCGAAACGAAGGATACTCGTTTAAACTGAATTTATACCGACAGCAGAAATTTAATATTATATTATAAAGTTATAACACATCAATAATTAAACACAATAGATAACAAATTATTATTTTTTTAATAATTAACGCAGAAATGTAGCCAAATCGCTTATACGTTGCGCTAGATAAGCCGAGTAGTCGAGTTACTAGTCATATATTTTAAGGAAAGGATATTTGCAAAAAAATTATGACACGAATTATGCAAAAGTTAAACTATCAGTGTAATGCCAATAGTTGTTGTAATTTAATAATAAAGTTTAATAAAACGAAGAACAAAAATGGTATTTTATAAAAATATTGATGGCAATAATCATAAATTACATGGAAATCAATTCCGACATTGAAATGATCGAAAGTTTTTATAAAGTGTTGGACACAAACTCCACAACATTGAAAACAAATCGATTTCCATTGAAAGTAATTCTTATTTGTTTACATTATTTTTTTTATTGACTATATAAAACAAATATAAATCATACGCCATACTTTGTTTGTTTATTTAGAAAACACGAAAAAGTCATTGCGCAAGGCAATGCATAATCGTATAGAGTTAATATTTTTTATTTCATAGACTACACTATGTATACAATCATAAGAAATAATTTTGAAAAGTTTTTAAGTTGAATGTAGTCAAACTAAGTATGTACAAAGATTTTTATAAATCACAATATATATAAATGTACTCATATTATAAAAAAATCATATTTTATTATTTTTTTTTTATTTTTTTGTAAATATAAAATAATAAATATTACTTAATTTTGAAAATCTGAAATTTTAATAATTTTAATTACATAAACAATTAATAATTTATTATAATTCTTTGGCTTTTTTTTTTTTAACAACGAAACTACATAACGCATGCCATAAATGTAAGATCCTCGCATCACTGTTAATTTTATTAGAATTTTATTACAGATGTGAAACTCAAACCATTACACCATGTGCAGTTTTAGTTAGTATTCAACTCGTTACTATAAATTTTATAGTATTATATAATCTGATATTCTGACCTAACTATAGGGATAAGTGATAAAAAATATGCGAATTTTAAATGCGTCGAATTCATAAGTACCATTTACAATATACTACGGGCAATCGATCTATACGAAAAGGTAAATCGATTGTTGATGGGTTATTGATATTTTGTAGTGGTTATTTAAGTAATCGATTATTAATTGCATATTTTTATTATGATTTCCTAGTTGGATTCATATTTTTGGTCACATAGTTAAACGTGATAGAATAAATGTGTATTATTAAATAAATGAAATAAAATGTAATGACTTGCTATAAAAAGTAATAACCAAATAATTTAAATTGTTTAAAAAAATATATCTTTTGTTTATATATGTACGTATGATATATTTTAAATGTATTTTGCATTATAAATTATACAATTGTTAAGCTTTACTTAAATTTATACTTTTCGCCCAAAGTTTCTTAAATAAATAAATAATGTTTTAAGATTAATGAGGTTGATTTATTGATGTCTGACACAATTCACCCCTTGAGACATAAGACCACCATTCATACTATATAAGTATATAAGGACCGAAGGTATCCATTTACTAGATTCCACATCGTGACATACAATCACTCAAGTAACAAAGACTCGTGGTTATAGCTATAATAATTGAAATTTTAGCTTAAGTTATAATGTAAAGGAAGTAATAACGTTTATCCCATATTTTTAAAACATTAAATTGCGTTTTCATTTAACAATAATTAATCATAGTTTATTTAATATCATCTTCTATACTTAGAAATACTTTATTAGACTTTAAGTAATTATTTTAATCTGATATAATTAAAACTTAATTATTAAAAATTATGAAATGTTTTATATTTTATGTATGTTTAAAATAAAATATCAGTAGAATTTTCTAATAAACATTGTTTTTATTGTATTAAAGATGTTATTATTATCGTTTATTTAATAGGTAAAATAATCAAATAAATAAATTAAAGTAGATTAAAAATCCTCGTTTTTTCATCTAAAAATTGTATAAAATACTGATTTTCGCATATCTTTATTATTTTAAATGTTATGGTATGATTAAACTTGTCCAATGCACACATAATAATAGCGAAATATACATTTTTTGAATAATGCAGTATACGCTTTAAATACTAAAATAGTCGTAAACAACATCTTAAAAATTGTAATTAAAAACACAAAATGTTTTCAGTATTTTTTTGACAAAAAATCTCAATAAAATAACGACGAAGACATTTAAAAATTCTCGATCACTTTTTAGTAAACCAAACTCTACTTAGAATCGTTTTTAAAAGGTCAATCAAATCGTTTTTTCTTTTCTTTTTTTTTACACTTAAAGTACATTCGTAATTCCTATCGACACCTGTATTATTGTTTTAATTATTTATACAATAGCTGTTTAAAATTATAATATATTACATTATACAACAAAACCGAAGATTAGATTATAAAAATTCAATGTTACATAACATTTTATACTTATTACGTTTTATTACTTTGACTGCAAAGCATTATATAATTTATTGTATTGTATTCTGGACAAGTATTGAGGTATTTTCATCTGAATTGGCATTGATTCTAATGGATTACCGAGAATGAGTACTGTCGTAGGTACCGACATTCTGTTAATATATTATGTCTGCAGGCGTGTTACAAAATGAGAATATTTTGCTGTCAAAGTGTATTTAATAGACGTCTGACGAATATTTCCTTTTATTCTACTCATCCAAAATGCTCGTAATATGTCCCTTAAGTATATTCAGAATAAAATATAAATACGACATGCACGAAGAGGAGCCATTCCTCGCGGCATTTTACTAAAATGTCATCAGATTTTGATTTACATTGAATACGCGTCGTTTAATAACTTCTACATTGCTCGTGTCAACTATGAAAATAAAAAAATCCATATAGTTTACTATAAATAAAATAAAAAAATATTCAAAACTTTTGATATTAAAATATATAATATGTGTATTGTACATAATGCAAGTATAGATTGTCTGCGGATATATAATTTGACTTATGTAAAAGTCATGGTGATAAATAAGTAACATTATAATTAATAAATAATAATTAATTTATTAATATGGTTTGAGTTTTTAATATTATTTAATATAAATTCCATATTTTCCATTGCAATTTTATTTGAATAAATGCATTTATAACGAGTGTTATTTTTTTAATGAGTACGATTCAATTTAATAAAATACTGTAATTTGTATGTAACATATTTTGTATTCTCATATATACTATTACGACAAACAATAACGATGTTAAAGCTCTTATAATATTACGAGTAGTTTTTAATAGTTAATTTTTTTTTTTAGAAATTTTAATTGAATTTAAGTTTAAATACTTTGGTATTAAAATGTTAAATTCATGTTTTTGTTATAAAACTGTGAACATGCAATAATGTATAAATTATTTAATACATCTCGAGGCTTGATAATTTTAATAAAAAACACATACATACACACATATAATATATATCATGAGTATTATATATGTTGAAGGTCATATTAAAAATGTATACAACATATTTTTCATAAACAATGCCAAATGTTTGATATTACATCGTTAACAAACTTTTCTATAGTGATTAGTGATCGTACAAATAATTATTCACTATACTATATCATACCTAAGTAAACTGAATTTGAGTCACGTAAGAGTGTACCTATTCCAAAGTGAAGTTTCTTATAAGGAGAAAAAACTCCAATGCTGTTTTCCACCGAGGAATTTTCATCTTCGTGGCTGACTGCGGTTCAAATGTCATTTCGCGTATAAAACACAAGGTGTATCACATGAAAAAAAACATAAAACCACTAATTTTATGTAACGCTCCGATTTCCGTTTTCGATTTTTAGTGAACTGTCGTTTATATGACTCCTCGGTTTCTTGTACGTCATTGTCACCGGATAAAATGTCCGAGTGATTATTACTATAATACGCGTCTATACTAATATCAATTTGGATATAAACTCATCGGTAAACCGGGCGCGCGCGTATTTTCAATCGGCCGAATGATCTCTTCGTAGCTGTCCGAGCCGTCACACTTTGGTGACGGAGAGCACCAATAAATACATCACACGGTGAGTTAGTAAAAAACTCGGGATGAACAGCGATATAGTTTCCGAAAAATAACCACAAATATTTTTTGGCTCGAAACCGCTCAAACGCACACTCCCGGCCAGCTACACAGTAAGAGCAGACTGCGGCAGTGGTACCTCTGGTATAATAATATACATGTATTGTTTAAAAGTCGTGTGTAGAGTAATGGAAGATGATTGCGCAGAAGAGTCCTGACGAACAAATTGTCGATCTGTCAGTGTCGCCGTATACGTTTATGGTCCATTAGGTCGGTCCTTTTAATATTAAGTGCTATTGTACAGATTTCGACATAAATTTAGTTACAGCAGCTCTCCACTAGTATAATTGGACACGCGAGGAAACCGAATTTACAGATTTTATACGTCTCCGGTACTGTTTTTGCTATATTTTTACATAATTTATTTACATAACAGTATAAAACTATCACAGTACCATATATATATATATTATATATTCCACACTTGAAATGTGCGCACGTAATTTTTTTTTTTTATTCATACACGCGTCTTCCAATTATTTGAGTAAACATTTTTCGCCATTTTTATCACATTTAAACATTATGATATAACTATCTACATAAAAAGTAGGATTAACATTTTTAAAATACCCGTGTGAATTAATCGAATCAATCCTTACGTGACATACCATAAAATTGAGGATTTAATGCAATGTTGTTGAAAAAAATAAAACGAAACACTTAGCCGTACGTGAATATCGTTTTATATAAATGCTTCAACGCGTACATTTTTTGGTAACATTCGTTTCAATATAATCACTATACTAGTGTTTAGATACAAAAAATTTGTTAATATCTTTGTAAAACCAATACATTCATTACTCTGCTTAGAATATAAAAAGTAGAATAAAATCAATTCAATAATTGTATAAGATTTTTTCGTTTATATTCATTTATAACTCATAAATAAAATGGATATTTTATTTATCATTGTAACGGTAATTTGTTATATAGCTAGTTTGTTAGTTATATTGTTGTGGTTTCTTGAAAAAAAAGTATTGAGTTAGTTTTAACTTAATTTTAGTACGTTAAATCAATTTGTGAGACATTGTCAATAGTCGTCGAAAAAGCCACATATTGATTGGAAGCTCTTAATAAATAAATTAGATCATTGTGCTTGAAATGTCAATACGGAACTTAAGACGACGGAAGCGTATACAGATATTATGTATTTCACATCAATCCTTAAATTTAATTATGATATTAGAAGACAATAATATAATGTTAGAACTACTAGCATGGAATACAATATGATTAAATAAATTTGTTAACTTTTTTTAAACAATTTTTCAAATAAGAATAAATGAGAAATTTAATTGTCTTAATTAAAATAACAAGTTTTTATTATTGTTATAATTTATTTATTTATAAAAGACATTTACGATTTGTATACACAATATATGATACAATAAATAAATAAGTTGATAATTAATGTATTAGATTTGGAAAATGTGAGGGAAGGGAGCATCGATCAATACTAATTTTAATAAATTACAAGTTAAAACTAAAAAATAACTACATCAACAATATTTTATTAGTTATATATTATATTATATTTATTTTTTTAACTAAAAAAAGCATTTAAGATTATAAAAAATTATCTTGGTACATCTAAAATAGTTTTAATTTGATCGTTGGTATGAATTAATTTAGTTTATTGATTAATAAATAACATTGTACAAATCACATTAAAATACTTATAAATAAGAATTATATTTTTGTCAGATAGTTTAAATAAAATATAGTTCTTATTAAAACTAAAATATGATATTACACTTTAAAACAAATACTTGTTATGATATAACTAATATTTGTATAGCTTATCATAATATATTTAAGTTAATAATGTATTTGGAGGAGTATGAACTTAATTATATGTAAACTATCATAAATTACAAAAACATAAGGTTTTCAGATTGAGATATTACACATTTCGATATTAATTTTATTCTCAATTACCTACTTTTAAAGTGAACAAAAATAATAAGTAATAGTTTTATTATTAATATTATATTATAGTTAATATAATTCTTTATACTAAAAATTAAAAGTATTTGTAATTAATGAACAAAATTACTCTAAGCCGCGCTAATAATTATTTAATTTGATGCCTATACATTGATATAGTAATCGATTTTTTAATAATGATATTCGAGATAAACTTAATTCTTATACACTATGGTGATTACATAAGAATATTATAAATTTTATAATCATGAAGTGCCTAATCTGTGCAGTGCATACAAAAAAAAAAAAATAAATGCAAACTTTAAAATGTTATTGGCATTGAAAGGATTCAACAAAGAAAAACTCAATATAATTTTCTAACAGAAAGAATTTTATTCATTTTTTAGTATTATTTAAATAACAATGTTTTCGTGAATTCAAATGATCAAAAAATTAATATTGTTTTCAAAGTTTCAAACTTCAATTGTAATAAAAATTAATACAAAAAAATGATGAGAATTTGTGTTATAATACGTTAAAAATTGCCTTTTTTGAATATATAAATATAATAATATGTATAATGCATATCTTTTATTATCATCAATTTAAATGGATAGAATAATTTTGAATATACAAATATGTAAATATCTCTTTAGCAACCAAATACTATTCGTCTAGCTATCCTATCATACATTCAAAAGCAATACACGGATGTTCAGAGATCACAATATTTGTATATCATACTAATAACACTACTATTATACTTATATTGGATCTAACCATGTTATACACAGTGTTGTATTTTTTTTTCGTTTAGATTTACAATTTCCCAAAACGTATATGCTTTTTGTCGGGTGGATAGAATATTGAAAATGAAAGACGAAAATCTATTCCACGGAATATAATGTATATATTACAAAAGAAAAAGTAGGTTTGAAAATATTTGGTTTATATTTAATTTGACAGTACAATAACTTACTAGGCCGGTAGGAAATCGAAGATCAGTTGATCTCAAAACGAACAATGTTACTCGAAGTATAGCCCGAGTATAATATAAACTCTACTTGGTTTTAAAGAATTTTAAAATCTAATCTTATAAAAACGTAAGGTTGACTGAAAAATCTTCTGTCACTTTTTCTGTCAAATTCTAACTAGTGCAAACTTTTTTATAAATTCATTGCTTCACGCGTAAACAATTGTTTGGTTGACTAATATTTTTACAAGGACAGAATTCCATTATTTGTGACGTAGAATTCCTAATTTCGTTATTTTTATTTGTTTATGTGTACTACAGAGAGATATACATATATGTACATACATATTTTTTTTAAATTTCGTTGAAGAATTATTTAATATAATACAAAAAAACGGTAAAATACAGCGTGGGCCCTATATGCATATCAAATTGTATTTTTTTTCAATATTACTGATATTTAATACATAAAAAAAATGCTTACTGTGTGAATATTAAAATATATTAATTCATCTAATGTCTTTTTTTAGGATACTAAAAAACCAGTTTCAATGAATTTGGATAAAATAGAAAACTTATATTTTTTTAATCTATTGGTGTTGAGTTAACGATAAGTAGTAACAAATAGTAACTATCTCTAGACAAACACTATGATATGAATCGGGTGCGGGTCATTATTCATTTTAATATACCACAGTTAAAACATGTACGGATCGCATAAAATGTGCATGTAGCATATAATAATATATTTTTACAATATCAAATTTATGATTGGGTATATAATATAAACAAAGTTCTAATGGTCTGTTCAACTCGAAGGCATTCATATTATATTGTTCAGTTCATTTTAATACACATGAAAACCGATTTATACATTTAATAACAACTCCAACTGTGTTAGGAAACTAAAACAAAAATCCCAAGTCATAATTTCAAAATATTTTTGTTCGTATTTTTTAACCACGATAGAAATCGGTACGTGCTTAAAAAAAAACCCTACGGATTTACCAATTTTGACGTAAACAACGTCCTTCGCTATCCATCATAACGCGTTATACCTTGAACTTGTTATGTTTTGATAATATACGAGGATAATAATATGGGATAAATAATCGTACTAATTTTACGAGGCCATTTTATCTATGGAAATAAAATTAGGTTCATAAAAAAATTGACTGTGTGTGCTACAATATATTATGCTACGTATACGTAAACATTACCAAATGAACGTGACATAAAATTACTTAGATAGTTTTCACTAATACTTAAGCGTTGGCCGTATTAAAAATCAACTTGATTTATTAATATTGGCACTATAATTGTAAAAATTATTCGACAAAAAAGTAACCAAATCGTTTATAAATATAAAACAATATAGTTGTTATCTAACTATTTTATTAGATAATTTATATATGCCAATATAATATTGTTAATATTATAGTATATATATAAATATATATATAAATACGATGCATATTATTTTACACAAATTATCATTACAATTATTACATACACGAATATTACACATTACGTATTTACCATATCTATATCCAAGCAACCAAATATTTATTACATATATTAACGAACGAATCAGTAGTGATATTCGTATTACTACATCAGTGCTTATAATAGAGAACTTGGTAATTTGTATGCAGCATTATTATATTGTATACATATTCACACGCAAACTCAGAATAAAGTACATATTATGCATTTTAATGCAAGCGATTTACTGCTAAAATGTATGAAAGCATCAATAATATATAATTTGGTTTGGAGATAAATGATTGTTAAACATAATACATTTATAATACTCTCTATGAATATTCAGGCGAAAATAGATTACACACAATTTTGTACCTGAAAATAATATCGCATTTTTAGTAGTTAATTTGTAATCATTTAAAAGAACATTTTACCGTTTATATATAATACACAAAATAATATATTATAGACTAAAAGGAAGAAAACCCAACCATTATTTAAAATGACCAACAACGTTGGGAAATTTAAATTACCAACTAAAAATGGGTAAATTGTATATGAGATTATATTACTCGGTAAATTTAATAGTAGCCGATTTATCGCAGGAACGCAACTTTTAAATAGGAAATTGTAAAATGTTATTTTTTGTTGATTACTCAAATTTCTTATTATGACGAGCCTTGAATTTAATAATCAAGAAGAAATATTGGAAGATCAAATAGTGATCATTATAATACAATTATTATGATTATTACTATCTTACAATTAGAGCGGAAAATTATTTTTTTCGAGTTGTGATGGCTTTTTTAAAAAATAGTACAATTTAATTTTGTCATATTCATTTTACATTTATAAAATAATCAATTATAATTTTTAAGTAATTAAATAACTAAAATATACATATAATTAATGGAAATATAGAAAACAATATCTATTTATACAAAAATATTATTTAATATAAAATAGAATAAAACAATCTCTTACATCAATACTTATTTATCTAATTAAAATATTATACATTAATTTAATAATACTTTGTTAAAAAATAAAGTGAACAAGTTAGCAAGCATTTATTTTTTTGGTTTAAATATTATGATACTTTATTAAACTAACTATTTGATAGAAAAAAAAATATCACACTAAATAATATAACTATTTTAACTTATTTATACACTATACGGCAGTGCATTTATGTTTTAAATGTGGTATACATTATGTAGTAGGTGTAACATATAAATAGAATATGTTTTGTAAATTAATTTTGGGTAGGCCAAAAAAGTTGTTTAAATGTATAACTTTATTATTATTTAATCACTGTAAAATTATGTGGTTTTTAAAAGAACATCTTCGGTGGTTTTTAAAATAATAATTATTGATTGTTTATTCTACTCATTGTGTGTATTTTTCTATGAAACAATTTATTTTCATAAACATCAATTATTTAAGTATTGCTATAGAAAATTAACGTTGCTTTTAAGTTCAGTGGAAATTATTCTTATAAAAAAAAAAAATTGTAATAATAATGATGGTTTTATGAAACCAAATTAATGATTTTTTTTTTTAACAAATGTATTTTAAGTAAACAAAACAAAATGAAAATAAAAACTTTTTAATTTATATTTATTAATAGCGGTTAATTAAAGTTTAATTTAACATTTATACAATATATTCAATTCAAGTACCTAAAAAATATTTAAGCATTTCTATTCTAGTAGTTCTATTAATATCTATATTCTATATTCTATAAATATTAATTATAAATATTCTCTATTATAGTTTATAAATCTAAAAACGAATAAGTCTAATATTCTTAATATATGTATATGATTATAACATTGTGTACATATTAATGTTATATAATAACACAGGGAAGACTGACCACGGTGTTTTAGTGTGCTGTAATACACGGGAATTGTTCAATATACAGTCAGCCATGAACCTGCTAAACATTTGATAATATTATATTATTATTATTATTGATTTATCATTGTATAATAATTATAATACTGAATCGCATACCTCACAGTTCGTTTTGTAATAACTGAGTAAGATAATTTAAATGTCGTTTTAAAATCTATTAACGATTCAATGTAAATACATATTGATGAGCGTTTATTATTTCCGTAATTTAAACCTTAGAAACAAAAGAATAAGAATAAGTTATATTTGTGTAATACCTAATTAGTAATTAAATACAATTAAAAATGACCGATCTTGAAGTCGAAGTTAGATTTTTTAAATCTGAATGAATTTAGGTGATGTACATTCGCATGTCACGAATTTCATGTCTGTAAAAATTGTCTAATACAAAATCACTTTTTATTTATCTTGATTTATATTTGAAATACTCGTAGAAGAATTCTAATCGAGTTTTTGAATTATAAAAGTTGGACATAACTGTTACTGCTGAAAAACTTTAAAATGCAATTATTATGAGTTATATGAACAAATAACATTAAAATATAAACATATATATATATGTGTGTGTGTGTGTGTGTGTGTGTGTGTATTGTGTATTGGGAAATAAATATAATAATAGTTCATATAAATTTTGTTTTTTAATTTATTGATAAAGAACCGTAAATTTATAAACTACCTACAGTTGTTTTCTTTTTTTTTAATTGAAATAATTTTACTTAGGAAAATCGTATTTTATTATTATCTACTCTAAAAATGCTATATAGTATAGCCAATATAGACGTAGTACTTGAACCCGTTATTAAATTTCTTGGATTTTCGGTAACCATATAAGGAAACTTAAAAATTGTAGTTTTTTTGCCGTAAAATCAATGTATCTGATTGCACGTATATTCTACTAACAATGTAATAAAAAATATTAGTTACCACGAAGATATGGAAAATTGACTCTTTTGAAATTATTATATAACGTCTTATTTATATGTACATATTTATGTATTTGGCGTATCAAAAATACAATTTTTTCAAATTATACCACCTTGTGGTTTTTAAATACTTATGATATTTAATTTTTTGTGAAACACGTACATATGACACACATTTAGCTGTCTGTATGTCCAAGAAATGAATTGAAACGTATGAGACGATTTTGACGGAGTTTTTAAAGGGTGATTAACCGATAGATACATTTTAATTGGGTTGAGTCGGGTTATAAGTATAGGTAAGAAATTTTATTAAATAATGATCTAATTTAAATAAAAAAATCTTAATTAACAATAAATAAAATGTACTGTTATTGTATAGACTACTGCAGATTAATTATAACAACCCAATCTAATTGTATTACAATGTTAAACTGATCAAGTAGTGAAATATAAGACCTAATAAAAATTATACTTTAAAAGATTAAACTCGTATTTATTTAAATATTATATTAAATTAAAATCGAGAAAACCATTAGAGAATAATTTCAGTATCAGATCAAAAATTTTTTGTACTATTATAACATTTTTTTTATAAAATATAGAAATAATATAATATTACACTTTAATTGGGTATTAACTCTCCAGTCATTTGAAATCGAGTTTATCGTTAAACAATGCAGTGACCTAATAACCGTTTTAACCTACTTCAATTATGTAATGCAATAGAATTTAACTCCATCTCAACTAGAATATAATAATAACTTGAAACATAATAAAATTACATGAATTTTCATTCATTGGCCATTCCTCGTAAAGTGTAATCAGTAGTAGCTGGAGTTATTTGATAAAAATATAATATCATTTAATCGTATGCACAGATATATATAAGTATATATAAGTATATATTATATCATCGTGTCGATTATCGAGATGAATTATTCCTAAGATTTCATTATTTAATGTGATTAAAATTTTAATATAGTATGCTGCCCGGCTCTTGGTTTATTAGTGAAGTTTTAAGAAAAAATTTATCGAGGCATACCTACCACAACTAATGCACTCAGTTTCAGTTAAAATTGTACGAGTTGAAACGTGGTCGTATCATAGTGGGCGAGGGGGGATATACACTAATTACAATATCAGCTATTCAGGGACGGTATTATATTCATAATGGATAAGTTTTCCGTATCTATAGGGAATTAAGCTTGAGCGTGAATGTAACAGAGTCTATAGCAAGTTGTATAACCATAATGCAATGCCGACTGACGATTCTCTTTGAGTTAATCATGTATGCGGTATGCGTTCCAAGCGTTTAATGTAACGAAACGATCATATCATTATTATATTGTATGCGACATCAAACGAAATTTACTTACAAATGAATAGATGTTATTACTTATTATATAAATCAACTGTCAAAAATTGACTTTAATGCCAGCCGATTTAATTATTGAACATGTGGGTCCAATTAAATGGTTGTTGTGGTCGACTTATTTGAAACAAATATTTGTATTAATTGCTGTGAAACGATACCGTATTATATTGTTAATACGTACTATAGTAAATACATCAAATAGTTACGTCTAATGGTTACCACGCAAAACATATATAAGTGTATGTAAATCGTGAAAGCTAGACGTTTCGTCGACCCAAGGGAGTCCCTAAACTCATTTATATGATAGGGGGGCAAAAACTAGAGGTTTAAATTTAGTCTATGTAAATAGTTTTATTATTTTTACTATAGAATATACATTACATTTTTTTAGGAAGTTTTAAGAGGACTTTGAGCTCGCATATGTGTTGTCTCTATTAATCATAACAGTGTAACGTTCAGAATAATTCATTTTACTTCATTATTTTTAATATTACAAATTATCTATGTCAAATGTAAAAGTAAGAATATTTTTTAAATTTTTATTTATTTGATCTGAAATAATATTCTTATTTTTTCATTTTATAACAAGTTAAATTACTGTTAAATTCTAATTTAACTTATGCAAATGCCTCATTTATATATATTGTTTATATGTTAATCTAAAACTGTAAGCAGATTAAAAATATAAAAATACATATGTAAATTAGTATCATAAAAATGAGGAATTATAAAATATATGCATAAATATAAAATTACAACATATTGTAGCTTAATCTTTTCATAAGAAAGCAAAATGTCCACAAACATAAATGTAGCAAAGAACACAATGGCCCTAAAACATTCAATACATTATTATATATATATAATTTAATAAGTGCAAGTTAAGTTAAGTTATTTTTTTTAATCACCACATCAAACAAAATTAACATTTAAAATACATTTATTAAGTTTATTTAAATATTTTAGACATAATTAGAAACTTGTTTAAATATAGCCATCATATTAATAAATTGTATAATATTTAAAATATTAAAACTTGAAGTATATATTTTATCAAAAATTAAATTTTTAAAACAGCACTTTAGTACCTATAAGTATTCTATTTTATTAAATAAATAAATAAATAATAATAATAAAAAAAAATTGTATGTTTCTGTACAAAATGATATAACAATATATAATTACCTATTCAATATGTATATTAAATCTTTATAGGTTCATTACTTCTACAATATTGAACATAAAATAAATATGAATTCTTTTGGTAGAGTAAATTTAACTACTTTTTTCAGTTTTTCGACCACGTCTAAAAAACTTTTTGGAAACCAAATGGAAAAAAAACTGAAAAACTACATTAGAAGCGAATTACTCATTATAATATAATAATTCCATCGCTTCGTCTACAATATAATAAACACTACAGTGAACGAAATTCTTTTGAATTATTGTAAATCTAACAATTAATTTGAATGAAAAATGTATTTTTTTAATTAATAATTAACCGTTACCAAATTAAAGTTAAATAACTATTACTATTAAAGAAAGCATTAAGTTCTACCATTTCAAACATAAAATTGGTGTATTCAAATTTTCATTTATATGTTAAGTATGTCAAATATTCATTTAAAAATTATTAAAGAAGTGCTTCCAACTAGTCAGCCATTAATTTTTATAGAATTGTATTAACTTTAATCAATTAATAATTAGTTTGTGTTTCTTTTGTACAATAAATGACAAACATTCCATTATAATGGCGATTATTCATCGTGATATTAATCATATTTAGCCTACAGTTATATATTTAATTTAATCTATAAGAGAGAAATAAAAACTATCATTACATTCCGAATATCATACAGTATAATTATAAATGACCTAAGTTATTTTGTATATAGTAAAAAAACTCATATTAATTGAAAATACAAATTACCAATTAATTGAAGTTTTTTTTTTGTTACAAAAGGCGATGAAAAAAATATAATACATATTATCATTTTTAAATTTATACATTCATCCATCCGACCAGTATCTAAATAAAACATTTGTTCAAATTTTTAAATTATTTTTATTTGAAAATAAAATACTTTCACTTTTTGCATTGATTGTTATATAACTTTGTCACTATAGTTTATTTGAAATTATATGTTATGTCTAGACAGTATTTATAAAATTCCTTCGTGTATAAATAAATTAAAAAAACCGTTTATAACTTAAGTTAATAATGAACAACGAAAGTACTTTAAGAAATAAATTTAAATGTATGGAAAAATAGTGTCTTAATATTAAGTTCTTTAACAATTGACTCTTTAATAATGATTTAAAATGTATTGATGATTAACAATTTGTACAAGCATTTAACTTCAAAAACCACTAGATATAACTCATAAATCATAATAAAATACTTAAATAGTGGGGTTAAAGCATTATTGAGAAACTAGAAATTTCCAAGATTATGTAAATAGGTACTGTGATAATTTTGTGCTAAAAATTGTCTTGAATAATTTATTGGTATATTTAAGTATTAAATATGTAGGTTGGTATTGATTTATTTGGTCAGTTGAGTTGATAACTAAATGCTTCTCCTTAAAAGTTATTTTCTTCATTAAAAACTAATATATATATTTTTAAATCAACGTAGTAAATATTAACAATTTTCTTTATTAAACATAAGAAAATACTATTCAAAGGTCTAAGTAAAAGAATAAATTTATACCAAATATCTAAATCTATTTTAAGTTGTTAATAAAATAAAATTATAATAAAACAATACCAGAATATTAAATAAATGATTGTATATTATCTTTTTTTCCGCAGAGAAATTTTATTTACAAATGCATTTATTTTTTCGGACGTGTTCATAATAATTGTCACTTCTCATCCTTGAATCGATGTATTTACTTCGTTCAAATGACTAAGAAAATCTGTTAAATATGCCAATCTATGAAAGAACTCAATATTATCAAAATGTTTTGTGAGTAAGTTTTGTCTATTTATTAAAAAATACAAATTTTCTTCTCAAAATTCAGATAAACGTTTCATAACATGTCTTCTAAAAAACCAACACATTTCTGCGTAGTAAAGAAGAACTTTATTTTTATATCCTATTTCTTGACATAAAACTTTGAAAAGTCGTTGATGTAAAGCACTAGCTTTGATGAAATTTACAACTTTGACTACCGTCGTCATAATCTCCTTTAGATTGGTTGGTAACTGATAGTCATCATTCATCAAATAATATGAATTAATTTTAAACAAATTTATTTTTAGGTTAAAAAAATACTCACAGCTACTTCGTGGATAGTCCTAGTAACTATCTATAGACCCCCAAGGAGTTCATGAACAACTGATTAAGAACTTATGATATAAACTAGTATTGTTCGATATAAAATCAATAATTAACTGTTTAAATGTTTAAAATATGTTGGCATATTTACATTTAATATTGTGTGTAGAGTTTAACCATTCCGGAAATGTAATATTGTAGGAATTCTTCTCAGAATATCGAAAATTGTATGGTAATTAATTTATATTGATCATTATGTTTTGAATAACATATTTAAATATTATATATTTTTATCGAAGTATAAATGCATAATTAAATTTTAACCGATATACAAAATAAGTTATAATTTTATTTTAATAGTTTTATCTTTAAATATACAATAATTACTATTATAATAAAAAAAAATATATTATGGAAACAATCATGATGTATGTAAATTAGAAAACTTAAGATATTTCTATAAAATATTTAGTTGAATCAAGAGACAAACGAATAATTTGTTATTAATTATTGATTATATGTAAATAATAACATTCACGCGTGATGTTTATACATTGGTTATTCAATAAAAAAGTTATTCGGTAGTTATATAGACATTCAGTGTCAGTATAGAACAGTGTTATAGTTACTGTATATCATAAACATGAATTACGTAAGTTTGTAAAAACCAACTTAATTCAATAATAATATTTAAATAATATAATATTGGAATGATTCACATTTACTTGATTTACCAAGTAATATTTATTTAAATATTCACACTATTGCTCTATAGTCTATTATAATAAAGTATATATTAAAAATATACATTTTAATTTCATTGTATCTTTATTTTAAATTCTTAAAAACGAACTCGTCTATACGCCGTCCTCAGTGAATTTCCATAAATTATGTCTTCTCCGAGAAGGAATATTCCTGGGAATATTCGTAAGTGCCAACTTCAACGATATATATTAATTTCTGCAAAGTAAAGTTTAATCCAACTCAATATTAGTCAACTAAATAAGATTTTAATAATTGATTAATAATTCTGATTTATATATTTATGAAAAATTAGCAAATAACTAGTACTAAAAAAATATAAACAATATAATATAAAGGACAGGATTTTTTATATTTTTGTTTTTGTATTTATTGAATCTTTATAAAATATCAGAAGTACATATTGTTCATAGGATTTATATGGTATATTTATTTTACAATAGTCACCCTTTTTTTTTTTTTTTTTTTGAAGATGTGTTTTACTTAGCTATTACTTACATCACACAATATAGGTCGCTCTATAAATATTTAAAAATATATATATATTTCTTATATTATATGTATAATATGTACATAGGTATATAAATTTACATAAATTGAATGTAAAATTTACATAATACGGACTGCATCAAAGGAATAAATACATTTTATGGCAGGTACAATACTCGGAAGCGTGTAGAATATAAAATATTTGATGCAGTAAGAGAATTGAATTAGATTGAAAATCAAACACAAATTGGTTACCAGAATTCAAACCCTTTAAATTATGTGATATATAAATAACCGTTGAAAATTATTTATATATAATAAAAACATTCTATAAACCAATTTCAAATTATTAGTTTCGTGTATTTCCGCATATCAGAATATTTTATAAAATTCTTTAGACATATGAAACAGTTAATGTACTCAGTAATGAAATCATTAAGGATTTTTATGTCAAAGTATATTATTAATTGTAGAATCGGCTGTAATAGAATAGTATGAGAAAATATCCACTTGAACTCCCACTATTTAAAAGGCAACAAATTCTAGCATCAATAAATTGAATCTTGAATATCCAATGAACATGGAAATAAAAATATACATTAAAAAAAATCAAGATAATATTATATGTAAAATCTATAGGTTACTGTCAATTGTTGAACGTAAAAATTCTCCTAATGTTAATTAAAAATACTATGCAACATAATAATGATCAAATAAATTACACTGATGATTATCAACATTCACTGTCGTTTTGTTGTAAAAATGTTAATAATGATTGAAATATTAAATTAAAATTATTATTGATTTATTTAAAAAAAAATTCAATCAATCGGACAGATTCACTATCCTAAATATTTACAATATTAAGGAGATGAGACTAAATCTAATTAAGACATTATTACAAATTAAATTTTTACTTTCAAAACCAAATGCCAATATTATAAATATATACTTTATCAATTGTCGTTGAAAAAAAAATATAGTTACAAAACTGATTGTATTATATTTAATTAGAGATGACATGACAACTCGTGACAGCTATTATAATGAGCAGGATACTAAATAACGTTCTAAAATTTGCTATGAAAATACTGTAATTAAAATAAATTTTTTTGTTTTAAATAAACAAAAATATAGTAATGATGTTATGTAGTTATAAAAATAAGGTAATATAAAATAGTAAATAATCTATTATTCGTTTAATATAAAAACACTGATACATAAAACATATAAAACTATGTTACCTATTATTTTTTTTTTAAATGTATTATTTAAAATGCAGCATTCATTGGATTCTTTACATTCAAACACAACAAAATCTTATATTAGTTAAATATAATAATAATATAGGTCTATACATTAGGGGTTATATACTTTAATACTTATTTAAAGTCGTTTAATAAAAACGCATTAAAATCAAATGATAAATAATAGCAATCAATACCATAATATTGTAGTCAGTAGTATTAATAAAGGTATTAAAATATTATTAAAATTTATTTCTAGGTATTGATTCATATAACAACGTGTGAATGGAAATAAATTGTTTTAAAAACAATATTAGATAATAAATAAAAATAAAATATACTTTTAAATTAAAATTCTATCTTGAGGTATTTTATTACTACATATATTATTCATTTCAATTTAAATTCTTTAAAAATAATTTTGTATTCTTTTAAGTGACATATATAAAAGTAAAAATGTTAATTGGAAATTTATTTGTGTCAAATATTTTTGTTTTGTTTTTGTTAATTCTAAAAATGTAAATTAGTAACTACATCATTTTTTAATTTACTACTAAAAATGACAGTATGATGAACCTAAAATTATATACATTATGTTTAAAAAAATGTATTATTCAGATTTAATTCAACCGACGATGTTGAATTAATTAAAAAAATTATAATGTTGCCTAGGGTTTATAAATCGGTATAAAGGTAGAGTGGTGTGTGATTGATGTATAATTGCTATTTTAACCTGAACTTGATCATTATATTAATACAATACAATTTTAAATTAAATTAAAACTTTTAAATAAAAAGGTTAAGTAATTATTACTATTTATTCCTTATTAAATTATCTGAAACTGTAAAAAAAAAATATGAACGGATGATGTGATAGTCTATCCATAACGCCGTATTTAAGTTATATAAAGTTCTTTATTGTTAAAATACATTAAAAAAATTTTTTAATAAACCCTTACAGTGTAGTATAATATTTAATACATAAAAATATAAAAATTATCGTGTTGAATTTAATTTTAACGTATTTTCCAATCTTAATAGATACGCACAGCTTGGTTTATCATTCCTTATTCCAAACAAGACTCATTTCATAAACAATATACTTATAAATGTCATCGGCTTACCAATAAATTTATTCTTTTATTGACTAAATATTATACAAAATAAAACTAATAGAATAATAGTGTCTGACACAACAGTTGTAGAAAATCGAACTATTTCCATGCAGTATTGTTGACCAACTATACAAAATCATAATTATTATAAATGTAATTTACTTACTATTTCATATTAATTATTGTTTTATAACATCATTGGCTTGCAATCGTTCAAAAATGTTGAAATCAAATATTATTCAAGTTATCAATTTATAATTAAGCAAGTTTAGTTTAAAAGTTCAGTTGGTCATTGATTCAGATATCTTTAAATTTAAAGCAATTACAATTTGTTGGCCCGAAAAACGATTTTGAGCAGAGCTAAGCTTATATCGAAATTATAAAGATTCTATAAAAGACGAACGGTTCACAAATGACGTTTTTGTAATCTTGATAAATTAAAATAAAACTCTTAAAATAACATCTATGATTATTTTTCAATCGATTATTTTAATAACGTTACAAAAACATATTAGTAATTACAATTGATAATCTTAAAAACAAATGCATACAAAATTATTCAAATAATAGTTTACTAGGATTTAAACTCTCATCTTTATACAATTTAGAAGTTTGACTTTTTTATTATAATATACTGGAAAGCATATATTTACATTTGTCATATTGTTATGAATATTATTTTGAGAGGAGTTTGGTTTACTGGTATTTTTTTCGTTTATTATATAATATACATTATTTTAACGCCTAATAACTTTTTAAAAGTAAACATTTTAACGTTCTAGACAATTAATATATAAAAATTAAAGACTTAAGCTTAAATATTAAAATTACAGAAAATTAATTATTATATTGGACCTCTACATGAATCATGAGTATATTTGCAATGGGCATCAAACGATTTAGAAGGGCAGATTTTGATAAATGACTTCGACTAATGGGTAAGTAGAACTGTCCCTGAGACCTGGTATTATCCGGAACGCGGAAGTTGAGCTACTACAATAATCGTGATGCGTCATCAATACAACCGACTAATAAACCCTGGATAAAGCGGAGATCAAATGATTTACGTCTCTGATATAATACATTAATACCATGTGTTGGAATATCTGATTAACAGGTCCGTAATTGTGCATCGTGTTCTAAATCTTCAACCTAAATCCAGCCAAACTTAAGAACCTATTTTGAACTGATTGGTATGTATCGATTTAAGTTTGTATAAAAGCAACCAACTGTATAAAGTAGCATTAATCGACAATAATTATTTTAATAATAATATACTTGAAGTCTATAATAGTTTATTGTACTTCAAAGAAATATTTTGGACTAAATTGTTAAAATGATATCACTTTATTTGCTGTTTTCAAATATCAATAGTATTTTTATTTTTTTTATTTAATTTAAGTACGTAAATAACTGAAAAAGTCGAAAAAGAATTACTTCAAAGTGCAATCTAGATAAGATTTTCTATCTACAAAGGTGCTACATAAAACTTTTGTAACACTTTTTTAACCCTAAAAAGTGTTAAATGTGAAAAAAAAACATTATTTTAAAATCAATATGTGACTCAGATTCACGAGAAAAAAACAATTAATTTGATTGCAAAACTATCATTAAATAGTAAATTTTTTTACAAAATGGTAAGTACTAGATTTTAAATAATATTCAAAACAACATATTTATTTAATAATAATATAGTTGGTTAATTAGCTAATTTTTAAAAACATTTATTTGTCTCTTATGATAAATCATATTTTTAATAATATATTAATAATTAATGTTATATACAAAATAAATAAATAAATTACTAAATTAGTTTTCGATAAAATTGAATAGTTTATTATTGCAATTATTCAAAAACGAAGAAGTAACGGTAAAAACATAAATGTATTGTTCTTCAAATATACACAAAGAAAGTTAAAAAATATTTAGCAATTATTATACCATGAATCTACTCACACCATTTTACAGTACGTGATAATGACTTTTAAGTTGATTACAATAACTATATATGCTGTGGTATTTAACAAATTTATAACTGTTAAATAATTTATATATGTGATAATTTTAGCGAAAATTTGTTCAATATACTGTGTGACTATAAGATAAAAATAAATTACTAATAACAATATGAATATTAAATATATACATTATAAAATATCTTTTAAATTTGAATCTTGTACACGTGCCTCTACTCAGAAACCATTTCTCTAGTTAATAATTAAATTTTGAATTTAAAATTTCATAATTTCACTGATCCATTACAATTTCCTACTCAAATACTAGGAGCTATTCAAAACCTTTTAATCAGAAGTGTATCCCCTTGTTTATATATTTGACAATGATTAAAAATTATGCATTACAAAAGAACATAACATAATAACAGTTCGAAATTTAAAATCGGTTTCTTGAAAATTTTTTTTATTAAATCTCATAATCTTGTTATTAATATTTATCCATGTTCTCTATTCTCTACGAATTTAGTTATCCACTTTGGTATAGTAATTATTAATTAATAGTGCTTGAAAATGTAATATAAAGTTCTTCTTAAGTTTTTTTATATTTATAAAATAAAATATTTAAAATACATACACATAATTTATTTTTATAAGCATTTTAAATTCGAATTTTCAAAACATTTCTTAAAATTAATTGTTTTATCTAATATCAAAACAATATAATACAAAATATACTTGGTATATAGGCTGACAGACGGTCTCTATTTAGAATCGTTATTTGTGTACAATGATAAACCATTGAATTTAAATTTAATATAGCCATTACAGTGACCCACCTGACACCTAATTTACAGCAAAGAGATGTACCATTTATTTACAATTAATTAGACATTTAATTTTGGTATCAACACCGATAATATTGGAAAACCCATGTTACCCATGTATTAGGTGGGATTTGATTTCCAGAATGCTTCTTTTATTGTTCATAAGGTGTGATTTAATATGAAACTTAACAAAATCAATTTTAAACAATGTAGGATAATGTATTTGATTGTAAGAGCCAATAGGTTTATTGTATAGTCTACATTAAGGTTTTTCATGAAATATGATTAGGTATACGTTTATTATAGTGTACTGAATTAAAGTTTTGGTGGTAATAATTTCTGCCTGACGAGATATATAAATTGAATATTTCACTTTATTTATATTGTATATTAATTATTCAAGTTTGTTAGTAAGTAGTAAGTAGTTCATCCCAAACTTCTTGCCATATTTTAGTAGTGATTAGAATCTTTTTTTTAATTATACCTGGAAACAGTAATGCACTTATAAGTTATACGTAGAGCAATATGGTATGAAATACCATTAACGTATTAATATTTTACTATTATAATATATATATATATACTCGAAAGCTAGACATATGTGCCATCATACATTCATTCTGTATTATAACGGAATCCTGTCTTATAAGTATAACTATGTTTTTATTGCTTAACAAAATGTTGTGGTAATTATAATAATATAATCTTTCAGCCTGCTACTTATTCGTGTGTTGAAGAAGTCTCGTTTCATCGTTTGCTCCGTGTATTGACGGATACAGATCTTCCAGATCATCAGCAAAATAATATATATCATATTAACATTTTATTCAAATATACGTTAAATTGTATTATTTGTACTCTGTATAACTCTGTACAACTAAGTGCCTCGTCAAATATTATTGACATCTAAATTATTTTGTATTCTCCTTTTTAGTATTAATCTGTCGCTGTTACACCGTATCAGAGATAGACAATGTTTTAATTCTTACCAACCACGTAACAGTAGTATTAACCTGACCTTTTCGTTTTCTCTAGTACACATAGAAAATGGAGACATTTTACAATACTATGTGTTATAATAATAATAATACGAATATTCATGAAAATTTCTAAACAAAGATTTGTTGATTAAGTACAAAATATATATTCAAAAAATTATTGATAATAAGAATTTTGTTGTCCATTGTTATATTAATATAAATTTATGCTTCTTTGATTGTCCCGGTTTTTACTATAATTATTTTGGATTTTTATGGTCGAGTTAAGGGTTAATAGGGCTAATTAAGTAGCTTAGAATGTTTAGATACTCTATTCCTATTTTTGGATGCATCTGTATACATTTAGATAAATTTATGAAATTCAGTATTAATCAATAATTTTACTAAGGTTTACCATAATTATTCAGTGCAGAATGTTATTTTTGTTGAAAATTATTGAGCTGTGAGTTTATTTTATCAATTTTTTATCTGTGATATCAAGATTAAAAAAGAGTTATAATAAAATAAATAGAGATCTCTGAGTTGAGAAGGCAGTTTTAGTTATCACATAGTTTATTTTTAGATGATTATATACATTTATTCGTATAAAAATAATCAGTAGAATAATTAGTATAGTTATAACTTTGAATATTTAATTACTTTACTCATATAGTTATTATTGATATGATGTGTACTTTATGTACTACAGCACAGATTAATAAAAAACCAAACGTATGGCTTCTAAAATCCATCTGATATGTATTTGAATGAATTGTTTAGAAAGAGCTAATTATCATAAAAGTGAAATATTATTGAAATATATTTTATCATATTTTTCAATTCCTCATATCAATAATAATTATTACATTTAAAGGTATTCAATGTAATTATTATTTCTAAAAATAATTTTATCTAAATAATGAATAATGTCTCATAAAATGTTATTTATACTGTATATATATATATATTGTTCATGATTTTATTATAGTTTTAGAAATCAAGTTACTACGAATATAGATACTTTAAATGTTACACTATACTTGTTATTAAGTATAAATTTATGAATTATTTTCTTCTCCCTAAAAAAAAGCAAATGTATTAACGTGACGATGATTATATTATTCAATATTATTAATATCGTAGTAATAACTTTTAATAGAAGTTCAGAATTTAGATAATATTAAATTGATATTAAAATATTGAGATTGGTGTTTAAATAAATATGTTTTTAATTTCTTAAATACAATATTTTAAAAACACATTTAACTATGCAGGAAATTATATATTTATTTATTTTATACAAAAAATGTGATACACAATAAAATAGTTAATTAAGTATTTCTAATCAAAATTAAAACGTTATTTCATTGTACATTTATATAATGCTTACAGACTTAAAAGAATTTCCATGATTTTGATGTTTTACATTATCTTAGTAATTTAACCACACTGATTATTTAAAATATTTGACAGTCTGTGGCCTCTGAGAAGTTCAGTTTAAGCAACTAAAATATATTAAAATACCTAAGGAGGTGGAAGAATTCTTTTGCATATTCATCAACTACACTTAATCAAAATCTTACACAGTTATACAACTTAAATAATTTTCAAATTAAATTATAATGTTTCGTGATAATTTTTAAATTTTTAAAAAGTTAATATTATTAATTGATATTGTTTTTACTTATTTTAATCTTTATGCTATGAAAACTACAAATTTTTAGAATTAAGTTTTATTTTTACTTAATATTAATGGCAGGAACATAAAATATATAATAATATGTGTTATTTCATCACAATAGAACACGTGCAAACTGCAAATACACTAAAATCGTTCACTTGGAGAATTCCCATAATAACCAAAATATATAACGACGTTCAATTTTCACCTAAGTTATAAACCGATTATTTCAACCTTCGAATGCATTGTTTGTGATGTATAACAAACGCCAGATTTCGTTAAATAAAATACATTTCACAAAGAAGGCAAAGATTCCGATTAAATATGTTTTTGGTCCGTTCCTCGTGTGATTCAAGATAATAATAATAAAAAAAATCGAGAAAATTTCCCTGAAAAGTGGCCCTAGCGTAATGCATCAACTTACAATCATAAATTTAAGCTACTAAATAATCCAAGAACAATAAACCTCGCGGATTAGTTGTTAAAATTTAATTTTAGAAATTCAATATTTTCGTATTTTTGCTAGCAATGCACAATATTAAATTTAATATTTCATATTATTTTCAATTTGTAAACTAATACTCTATATTATTTGATATTTTTAATTTAAATGACACGGTACAAAATATAAAATATAATTCCCATAACAAATAATAATATTATATAAGATATCATTAAAAAGGTCAAACACTATAGTAGTAGTACATACAATATTTAAGTAAATAACAGAATAGAAATTGCATTGTAGATCATAGTAATAATAAATTAGATATACCTAAAACACACCAATATAATAAAATGTCCAATTAATTTTATTGCATAATTTAATAGTTATCTATAAAATTATAGAACTTTAGTTATTAACCATAATCTTTAGTCTTTTAAGAGAGTTTCGCGTTCGTTATAATACCTTTATTCAACTTACACAAGTTGTATAATTAGTACTCATATAACTGTATAAGCAGCTTTTCTTGTGTGTCTTTATGTATTCTTGGATGTTTTATTTGTATTTTATTCTGCACAGACTTCAAATCGTAATAAATTGTTTAAAGGTTATTGTTAATAAGAATTTGATACCAAATATTTTGGATTGAATAATTTTTATACAAGCTTTTCTTGATTAATTATTATTTTAGAATTATTTAGAGGAACAAAACCAAAAACTTCAGAAATGTATACAATAGTACAAAAGTAGATTTAGAAACAAGTTTTTAAGTCCAAAACGAGTGTTTGTAATGTATATTATAAATGGGATTCGAACACTTCTACACACACTATTGATATACTAATCATTACATCGTTTTATAGGGAAATATGTAATCTAAAACTATATTAAACAGCTTAAAAAATTAATTTAAATAAAATATTAATTTTTTTTAACTTCAACTCTTAACGCAGATATTATCACTAAGCAATATTGATCGAAACATTTAACCCTAAATTTATATGTCATGTTTTTTCGTAAATTTTTCACCATAATAAAATTACATTGTATATTATTATGTTTTCACATTAAAATTTTGCAACCGATTTTGTGCTGGTAGTATTTTTTATTAGAAATTTCCATTTATAATTTTAAAAAATAAATAAATTACCATGATTAAAATTGGTTTACTGAGTATAGATACTATAAGGGACTATCTTTTTTTTTTTTAATGTATAATTCTCGTAGCGGTATTTTATAACTATTATATTTATTTTTAATCGAACTCTTATCCTTTTGATTCAATGGTATTCGCTGTGAACCGTCCCTTATAAATGTATAACTTGCACGTATTGAAAGCTAACGATGTTTGTTTTTATTCAACAAATAACATTAAGGGGAACTTTTTTCCTGACGTTTCGGGACATACACAAGCTAGCTCACGTACCTATATAGTTACTTTGTTTTCTTTCTATTATATTTTTTTTTCACTCAACCGCACGATTTTCTGGTAGTTTTTGGTCCGTCATATAATTTAGTGAAGGCGTGACCATACACGAGTGCATGGCATACCTACGCCATGACACACACTAGCATTCTGGTAATTAGACGCAAATTAAACACATCGGGATTTAAATTTATTTAATTTTCATTTTAACCTCACGCGTGGTTTTCAATTGCCGCCTTGCTAAAGTCGGTTTATGTCAGGTGCCTACCGCGTCCCGGTTCACAAGACGCGTTCACAATATGTGTAGGTACAGTGTACCTACCTGTATGTTACTATTGAATCACATCATCACGTCGCCCCGTTAGTTAATTATTCGTTTGAGAACGTTGGTACAAATTTGAATTTACACTCCCGCATTTTACATATTTACCAAATTATCTCTTGAGTGGGTTTTTCATGTGAAATATTATTCGCACCACGGTGACGGCGGCGATGATATGCGGGCGGTCTCGTGTTTGGTAATACAAAAATAATAATAATACAACCTATGTCTAAAACTTTAAACCATCGAAATATGCGAAATTCATTTCGTAGTGAATTCTGTAATAATTATTGTGCCTACAAAAAAATCAGACAGCTCATCTGGAGAGCTATCGTTATTATATATTATTTATGCTCATTATAAATATCACATTTGTGTATAACATTCTTAATTTCACGGTCGTTTATTTTATCTATACCGTCACTGCTACAATATTATAGTAATATTTTATAACATTGTATTCGCTAAAGTTATCATATTTTTGTTTGTAAACCAATGAGTTCATCAAAATAAGTTATTATTTAAATTGTCTTTAATATTTCTTGTTGAATTTTTATGATGTTTTAAATGTATACTGAGAAATTCCTAAATATATTTCTCCTTAAGTACTATGTTATATTTAACTTAAACATACAGTAGGGGTGGTCAACTTGCGGCTCTAAAAATTATTTGACATGTATTTAAGATAAGTAGAATTCAATGAACGTACTTTGGTAAAGTATTATAGTTTAATAGTATTGAATTCATTAAAATACAACAATTGAAGTAAATACATATTTTAAACTTAGCACTAGGCAGAAATAAATTCATATATACATATATAATTTTATTTGGTTTATTATTTGTTCAGTGTCGCGTTTTTATAGTAACTTAGCAACTTATGAATAAAAATAAAATTACTTATCAAGCTATGCATTATGTAAGTGGTGTTGAGGCATGTTAACTAATTTAATGTCTTAAAACTATATATTTTTCTATATGTATTGTGTTTTTTAGCTGATTTCTAAACGAATGGTATGGGCTAATGTAGGTCATGATGTTGTGTTTTATTTGAAAACCAAAAATAATAAATGATAGACGCGATGCCAAATTCTCATCTGAGATAAATTGACTATACCTACATGCTTATATATGGTGCGGACACTTTCGTTTTTGGATGATTGAACTCAAATACATTATAAATGAATATGTCCGAATATGGAAATAAAGAACATACTAATCATGTGTTCAATTTAGATAATTTTAATTTCAAGTACAATTTGTGTAACGTCACCGTTTAGAGCCTATATATTATTTAAACTATATATTGAACGAAAATACGGGATGTTAGTAATTGTCAAATATTTCTGTGTTTTTAATAAAATAAATGAAAACGATTTCAGTTCTAGTCTTATATTTCTGAACAAATAACAAAGGTTAAAATAATATATACCAAGGATATGGTAAATACTTGTCTGTTTGTGAAATATCGTCAAGTAATTTTCAACCTCATAATTTACAAGAAAGCGGACGTTTTATTTTTTATTTTTTGATACAATAAACTCAAATCATTGTTTGAATCTAACCACATTTATTAGTGTCTTAAACAAATTCGGGATCATTTTCAGTTTTCTATTTATGTTATTATTTTAATCAACGATTGGATTAAAATATCATACTATTATTATATACATTTAAACAAATATACAAAATTATAAACATTTAATATTTCTTTTACCAACTTCGTCATTGTACAATTACGAAAATTATAATTTTACAAAAGTCAATAATTATGATCTTAGGGTTTTTTTTTTTATATAATAAAAACCAACCTAATCTATAACTGATATTCGATAAAACAATATTACAATATCAGATATTAATAAATATCTCTATTATTAATATAATTGTATAGATTGTTCTATATTAATCGTAATAATATGTATAGTAATTTAGATTCGATTATTGTAGTGCTTTGATATGACATACTATAACTAATTTAACTAGTTACATTGAACAATTTAATTTACATAAGCTGATTTTTTTTAAGTAATATAATTAATTATTTTGAATAGAGAGAGAGAGAGAGAGAGAGAAACTTTTAATAGTATATGTATAAACAGAGTATTTATAACAGGATTAGCCTGGTTTTGGTGGACGGTCATTTATAGTAGAGGAATGTAGGATTATAGTTTCTTTGACTGTTAGTAGGTATATAGCACTATGCCACCATGAAAGTCATTGTAAATTGATTCGTTTGAGGCATATTAAGAAACTTTGGGGATTATAGGCATAGATTTTTGGATTGAAAAGTTTAGGGTCTTATTTGAATTGGTGATTTTGATAGTATTTGGTAATATTACTTTTTGTATTTCCGATTTAGTAAAAATTAAAAAAAAAATAGTAAAATTAAATTATATAATTTGATATGTCAAAGTCATTATAATTTTACGTGTAGTATATGGCTTAGGTAAATTATGTGTAGATGAAACAATGCTAACTAAGAAAAGTAATGCTACGCGTTTTCCTTACATGTGATGGTTCGATAGGGGAATAAAAGATTAATTATGTGTAAATAAAATATATATACATAAATAATTAATAGGAATTTATATATTTTATAAATATACTAAAATTCTATACTATGTAAAATGATTAATGATTTAATATTTAATTTTTTTAATTAACTCAATAATAATTTTAACTATTCTTGTATAGTGTACATTTTTTACATGTAACATACCATAATACTTAGGTATGTGTAATTAATATATTTTTTCAGTGTTAACTAATAAAAATATTTGAATCATAAGCCATTATATTAAAAATAATACAAAATTATTGTTTTAGCTTATTGCATTGTTACTGTATATACAGTATGTATATATGCATTTATTTATATATCATGTATGTATATAAAGTTATATAATATTAAACCACGATTTATTAAACCAAATTCATGTTATATAAATACTATATTGAACAAAATAATATTTTAGATTCTTTATGGACCATTAAATCAATTGAAATACAACATTGATGCATGTTATTTTTATTTTCAAATATTTTTAGATACTACGCTAATGTTCTCTAATGATATTAAATGTATAAACTATTAAAGTTAATTTATTGGAAATTAAAAAGTATCAAATACTCTAATTGTGACAATGCTATAAAATCTTTGTAATTATTTTAACATTCAATAGTAATAATAATAATGTCTATAGTCCAGATTGAATTCTCTATAAAATCTAAACAATGCACTTATAAATGACAAAATATATGGACTTTAAAAAATGACTTTGTTTTTTTTTTATTATAAATAAATATACAATATGTATAGTAATTCAATACTCAAATTCACAAACAAAATTTAATATTGAATAAATATTAATTTTTTAATATACCTATATATTTTTTTTCTTTTTTAATTATTTAAATGTTTTGGTTGTTTATGAAAAAAAAAATTGATGTCAAGTACTTATAAGTTTTATTCTTGAATGTACAACACTAATTTTTTTTTTAGATAGTATTACCTTTGATCAACTAAAAGTAATGCATTTTACATGCAAACCATATCGATATTTATTTTACATAGAGGAAGATAATTTTTACTTTATATGAAATTGTATACGTAATAATAATTATTTTTCAATATTAATTTTTACGTAGATCCCTTTACGTATATGCAGTTTTGACTTTAATTATTATTAAACTGTA
The DNA here is from genome assembly GCA_036289425.1 of Rhopalosiphum nymphaeae. Classification (NCBI taxonomy): domain Eukaryota; kingdom Metazoa; phylum Arthropoda; class Insecta; order Hemiptera; family Aphididae; genus Rhopalosiphum; species Rhopalosiphum nymphaeae. The sequence goes on along the minus strand of JAZAQC010000012.1, from coordinate 3,002,373 downwards.
AACATTTTATATCGACCTATGTTCTAAAAAAGTAAAAAGTGTTGTTACCTTGTTTAAAAAAAAGGTATTTACTTTTTAAAATATTTTTTATTATACGAATTTTATAGATTATATTAGTTTTAAAATACATTTCAGTATTGCAATATCTCTGGAATAAATAACAAAGATTCAAAGAACTATTAAAAAAAAAAAAATACTACATATTTGTATACATAGTTTTTCAATATCAAACTCAATAAATAAATTTAAGCACACATGTTATACAGTTAAACAATATAGTAGTTACTATAGTTAGTATAAAATAGTTTTATTCAGTGTATAATATAGTGTAATAGTTAAACAATTATTATATTTTTATAAAAATATTGTAATATAAATGAAAAATACATTTATTGTTTCGCTCATAATTTAAAAACATATAAATATTTAAAACAAATATCAGATTAAGTTTTTTATTATTATTTATTTAAAAGAAAACATTTATACATGTCTTATTTTTTACATCTAGGTTTGATTAATATAAATCAAATAATCACTAAGATTTTATTTTATCATTTATTTAATGCCTTTAGAGTACAAGACTATTTGAGTAAACTCATGTAATCTTAAGAGTTCAAAAATAAAAAGTTTTTTAATTTCCACTATCTATAATTTTAAATTCAAAGCCTCTTGAATTTATTTTGTATTCCGATATAACATCATTGCAGCAATTTCAAGAGTTATCTGTGTAATGAATGTTTTATCAGGGAACATCTCAGACAAACTAATACGCATTATTCTATTTAAATACAATACACCATACCATCGTATTCTAGAAGATAGCTCTCCATTGTGATTTGTAAAACGTATTTTGTATTATTCATAGAAATACGCACGATCTATTTATAAAAGAGATATAATGCATAAATACACAATATATTATAACAATAAGTAGTGTATATATATTTACAAGTTATAACTTATAATTGACTAAAATGTCGTAATATATAGATTAGTTGCATTGTATTTTTTTGTAATCAAAATGAATTATTCAATAATAGTTTAAACTAATTTAAATTCTTAATAATTTTAAATTTATTTATGCCACACTTCCGTATTTTGTTTCAAATAAATCTTAGTGGTATTTGATAATTTTACTATCCCTATTGCGTCTCAAACTACAATCCTGTAATGTTGAAATAAATATATCAAAATACAAAAAAAATGTATATTTAATATCATGAAGATTAAAAAAAAAATCGATTAACATTAAAATTAACGATAATTAAATTAGTCACTATCGCTATAACTGCTAAAATAATCCTGAAATATTGTCTTTTGTTTTATTTAAAATTACAATATTAATTATAAGAATGTAGCAGCAATATAAAAATATATAAAATATCTATATCAGAAAGTAGGAAACACTCCAGGGCTTGTGGTCGGCCAGGATTACCATATTGCATTGTTTTCAGAGTTAAACTTTTGAAAACCTTTGCATTTAAAAGAGCAGAATAATCTTTTTGTCTTTTTCTTTCGTTTAGTTTTAATTTTTTTTCTTTTAATGCAAATTTGTTATAAAAAACAGTTTTGTTGGCCCGTAAACATATTAGATACCTACTGGGTATTTCTTTTATATTTATGTATTATTTATTTTATGCATTATTTTTTTTTTTTTTATATTAGGTATAATATCCGTATAAAACAAGTATTATAATAGTATATGCTTTTAATGTGCACATAAAACAAAAACAAACTCAATTTAAATTTATTTATGGGAATTGAATTTAAATTGTATTGCCCAATACAATTGGGTACCAACGATATTTATGTTGTGACTAGGAATAGATAATATCATATTGATATATTATTATTTACTATTAACTCAATATTCACAAACATTTGAGACCACAAAATATTCTCTTTTTGGTCCAGATAAATTTTATCGTATGCAAAGTCCTTTAAAACTGTTATAATTTACGACATTGTATTTAAATTTAAGAAAAGTTTAAAAAAATTGTATTAACGTAATTATTAAAAAACATATTCTATATCTTATCTTATGTTATGCAATATTTATTCATGTAAAATGTAAATAAAATAACAAGATACGTATTATGTTTGATTCTTTAATTTACCTAAGCTACTGATTACGGTAAATTATTAATAAGTTGAAAAATAATAATAGTACTCATATATTGTATGAAATTTTATAGAATGTATGAAAACCATTAAATATTCATCGTACTAAATAGGTATTAGTACGTATTAAATACCACCGTCCTTCAATAATAAAAAGATTAATTATACAATATATGTCTTTAGATTTATATAAAAATAAAAAACAAAAAAGATTACATTTGTATAGTTGTATTTTGTGATTAATTATAATCCTATATGAAATTAACTATACGTGAGTATGATATAAATGGTAAAAGTATAGGAAGTATGTAATATAAATTATAAAAGTAAATATTTTTAGTCGTATCAAACTTTCACAGTACAGTTTTATTTGTATCAAAATGTATGGAGTTTGGAGACTTAAAAATCGAAAGTTAAATGAGCGCATTATTGGTAGGTAAGGAAATAATAATAATAATAATAATTTTAATAACTTAAATTCCTTTAATGTCGGCGTAGTATAATAATATTTCCCAAAAAGAAGTACCTATTTACTAATAAATATTACGTGGGCGCTTTGTGGGTTGTTATTATTAATCTATAAAATAAAAGCAAAGAAATAATAATAATATGTAATACCTCTGTAGATAAATGAATATAATTAAGTTATTTTCATGTTTCGGGCTATTAGTTTTGTTAGAACATTAAAATAAATTATTTTTTCAACAATAAAATTTTGTTTATGAATTATTATACTGCATTTGAATCACTGCATGGTTTTTGAATAGAACGCCTGTCAAAAATTATTAATTCTATCAGACAGCGCTATATCGCATATATTATATACTTATTATCAAAAAGAAATTATTTTTTCTGCGGATCGTTTACTCGAAAATTCCTAAAAGAAGTCTTAAATCGTTCGTTATGACAATATCCGGTGATGTGTTGAGGTCAACTGTAAAATAACAGGTTAAATCTTAATCATAGGCTATCCTCCGGTAGCCCTCGGGTGATCAATGCACATAGCCCATTAATGTATATTATCAATCAAATACTGAATTCCGTTAAAATTGAATAGCTGCAGACGTTACATTATTTATTGTAGATGTTTAAAATGAAACAAAGATAATAATTAGTTAGCAATTTTATACTAGATACTCTGGTACTACGTTTATGTAACTCGGTAATTTGAATTTAGTAGAGTAATGAAAAAAGAAAAGTGCTGCTATATACGTGTTCTCTATATGGACCACTACGGTAGAATTTCGTTTATTTAAAAATAAACAATTGCCTGTGGTTTACATCTTAAATATATGCTTATCACATAAATATTTATATGGCCACTTACATGTCTATTTACTAACCTCTACGTTTTTTGTTGTTTTTTTTTTTGCGTGTGTGGTTAAAAAGGAGTGTAAGTGTGGGAGAGGTGCGTGGGATGCATTTAAACAGTATGGATTTCGCGCTTTACGCGTTCTATTGCGGAAGTGAATATATATTATTCAGACATTGTTACCAGTTAATTTCGATTTCGTTAATTATAAAAAAGAAACAGACCGAGAATTTTAGTTAATGATATTATTTTAAGTAAGACTATAGTGTACACGAGTTAAAAAAATTTTTGAATATAATTAACTTTAATTTTTTGTTTTGTTTTGTTTTGTTTTTTGATTTTATCATAATATTCAAAAACTAGGCCATGCCGACATGATATTATACTGACTTTCATTTTTTTTTTTTATTAAATGCAAGTTTTCATGATTTAATATATATATCAAATAGAAAAAAAATGTGAGTTATAGAACCAACTAGGCATAAATAAATTAATTATTGAAATTAGATTACTGCAATATAATTAAAACAGAAAAAAAATAATGTGATTTAAAATTATTTTTAAATTATATATATTTTTTGTATTTCAGCTAAATATCCTATAATTTTCAATTAATAACTGTTCTATATACAATTTATATGCTCCAATAAAGTACTTACTAATCAATAAAATTGCAATTATGTTCAAGTATGTCCTTGACTCTTCATACAGTACACGATAATGATGGATTGATGAATCGTAATACTATATAATTAAAAAACTAAAATATAAATCGCGTATTCATGTAGATTAAATTCTGATTAACAATTGTGTAGATTATTTATTTTGATATATAAATATGATAAAAGTTTATTAAATTACAATTCTCTAATTTGTCATTTTATTTATGATAAAAATACGACGTGATGTGTAAAGATAAAATTAAAATTATTGTTATTACTGATTATATAATATGTAAGACAGAATACAAAGTATATGCTTATAATATAAAATATTATAATATTTTGTTATTTATATTTGTCGAGCACGGATTACAACCATAAGGATTTAATTTAGATTTATAGAACGCATATGCATATTAACTAAACGATGTACCTACTTCAAATATAATACAAAGTAATATTTATGTGCGTATAATGTATATATTATGTAATATTGTAATATAATAAGTATGAGATTTAGAATAAAATTAAAAAAAAAAACAAAAATCAATTTTTCATTTTACACTATTTGGTTACGGTATTGTAGAATAATATTGTGATACATAATAAAAAGTAAGAAATTCAATCTTAAACTATTTTATTATATCAATATATTAAGTCATAAACACATTATAATTAAAATAATAATTTTTGTATTTATTTTGAAAAAAAATATAAGTCTTATATATTTGTATGCATTTTAAATAAATAAATATTAAATGTTGTTTTCTGTAATTTACCATTTAAGAATGTTTGTATTATTATTAATCAACCTAGTTATAATAATAAATCACTATGAAGTATCAATTTCGATTATAATTTAAAACATAATTAATGTTGATAAAAAAACGATTCATTAAATATTTAGGCGTGTATATTATATTATTCGAATATACTAATTAAATATTAAAGATTGTTTTACTGTAACAACTGGAGTGTGACTCATTGATTGATCAAATAATACATATGGCTTATACGAAAATACGTTGCCCATAATAATCATAACTTTTACCAGTTTACATGTTATTTAGATATGGATTGTGTCCATTTTAATGCTGACTATTTTAAATATTGAAAAAAAATTTAAAACTAAAAATCTCTTTTACATTATGAAAAAATATAAAGCATTTTTTGTCATTCGAATTGATAAAAAGAAAAACTTACTACGATCCCAAAATAATATTTTTATTTTGTGAGCCTACAGATATAGTTTTACAATGTTTTTGTATCTGTTATCACGTTTAAGAAAAAACATATAATTTAATCTTTAATTTTAAAGATGGTTTCTAGTAAAAAAATTATATGATATTGTTACATTGGAAAATAAAAAATAGGAATATCTCAGTATTTTACATAATAATTGGTTTAAACTAACAAAAAATAGCAAGAAAAACGTAATATAAATTGTTTTCAATTAATGTTAATATACCTAATAACTATATAAATATTATTTATGACAGACATTAAAAAATATAGTTATATTATAAAGAAATGTGGGTGTCACTTCGCTGTTATGAATTTTTTTCACCATTGAATAAATAGGTGCGCGTTTATAAAAAAAATGTGTTATGCATTTCTGACGTTTTTTTAATAATTACTATAAGAACTATACGTACTCTACGGAATCTCATACTTGTATTATGATTTCAAGTTTTTTAATCGAGAAAAAAATTAAAAATACCTTTTTGAAAATGTAATATTCTTATTAATAGCTAAAAATTTTGAAAATTTAACTGTGTATTGAAAATGTTAATATTAAGGCAATAATGGAATGTTTCAAGTTTTATTTAATATATTTTAAATTATAAATATCATATAATTGTTTGAAGAATGAAGAGAAATCGGTTATTTTACGTTGAAATTTATAATTTAGTCAAAAGTCAAACTTCCAACACTAATAAATAATTATTGCAGCTTTACTCTTTACTTTTTTTTAAGAAGAACACATTTTGAGAGATCTTATTTTAAATTATCAAGCTTATTAGTTATAAAATTAATAATGATAATATAGAGGTTCTGTATTTAAAAGTTTAAAACCAAGAATTACCCTTAAAGTTGAAAGTAAAGTAAAGCTGATGTCATACACGCAAAACATAAACACAAATATTGTTAAATCAATGTCGCTTTTTTCAGAAACTACATGCTAAATATATTAATTAAGACAATTTAAAAATAGATGATTTTATCCATGTACTATAGCTACTCTTAAAATTAGTCGGAATTTATAAGTTGGCACTATGATATTGATGATATTATAAGTTCTTAAAAACAAAATAAATATTATTACTTATAAATTATACCGGAATTGTAAAATATTTGGCAGATGTTTTTTACATAAAATAAGTGTGTACATGGATTAAACCGTTAGTTTATGTAAATATATTTGAATATTTGACTAGATAGGTATACTTGATATACGGGGCCCCTATAGTATTGTGTTTTGTGTGGTCTACTAATTTTAAAGTATTATTTATACACTTCATACTTTTATCAAAACAAAGGGGTATGTTAGGCAAGTTCGCTAAGGACATCTGTATGTAGCATGTAAAAACTATGAGGACGATATCGTTCTCAAGTCGAACGGAAATTTATTCACATCATATTTTTGGGTAAAAACTTGGATAATATGATTTTTTCCAGTCGATTACCTGTTTACCTGTCTAACGGTTTTTATTTTCCGTTTTTTAACAGCCATCCGTATTATAATAATCAACTACATCACAGAGAATATACGTATGTTAATATAAATCATCGTACAATTCAAGTACCTACTACCTATGCACTATGTATAATATTTGAATGTGTGTTACCGACAAAACGTCATATGACATTATCGATTCTGCGGCCAAGTCTTCGAGCTAAAAAAAAAGGAATCAAGGACGTCACTCATATCTCACACGAAACACACACACATTGTCACACTGACTGTATAAATACACGGCGACTAGTAAGTAAAATTATCTAAATTGACATTACGTCGCAGGTACCTAACCTAATAAAAATATTATATTATGCGCGATATACACGGTATCCGAAAGGGGAATACCACCGGGGAATGTTCCAAAATTTTCGGCGTTCGAATACGCGTACCTAAAAAATTATTATATTTGGGTTAAGCGGAATATACATAATATATTATTATTATATTTACTCGTGTACACGCACACGCGCGCGCGTGCGCACACACATACATCTGTATATATGATAATATAATATCGTGTGTTGTGGAGTGGGTATGGCCTGAATATCACTACCGTACCGCCCGCGTGTATAGACATACCGACCAGCGTCGTGTGTGAGTGTAAACGGCCGAGATGGACTGGTTATGGCCGAGAGTGTGTGAGTGTGTGCATCGCAGTCGCTGTAGTGGTACGGTCGGCACTCGCTACCAACCGGCCGAGTGCGTTCCAAAACACGACACGACGCAGTCCGTCGTTTCTTTATTCTCGCGGTACGGGTTCGCGCGCGTATAATATCGTAGTATGGCCAGTATATCATAGGCACCGAGTGCGACCGGCTTCGATATTAAAATACAATAGCAATATCGTACAGGTATCCGCCGGCTGGTCCGTTTCTATTTAACCCGATTTTCTCGACTTCAAAACACTCTCCGTCAATTTCGGTCCGTTTAATCGCGTTACATCGGCAATAGATACGTAACATCGTTATTCGCCCAGCAGACGTTGTCATGACTCATGGTGTTGCCATCAAGCGTCCGGACGAAACATGGACACGGCCTCCGACATAAGTCAGGTAAAGGACGATAAGATTACTCATACCTACGTTTACAAACAATAAAACGCGCCCGGACGCGACGTCGCATTCCGCAGACGACCCCACGACTGATAACGCGTGTTGTACCTGTTCCACCTGTTGTACAGTCCGTGTACGTCGTGACGACGTGTAGGATAACGACGGTATACGTACAATAATAATATAGTTTTATAGTGATAACAAATCCAGTACCTACTCGTCAATAGGCAAAACGTCGTACGGGGAGGTGCACGAAAAACACGTTTTTCCAGGTCTCGTAACAATCGTAGTAGTCTTATTATTGACGTGCGGTTCGTTACGTTTTTAAAATTACATTATGTGTTATCAGCGCGCTGCCGGAATATCGAAGAAGAAAAATAGATACGTTCGCATCGTAACAATTCGAATTATCAATATTGTAATAATATACATAATTTAATATCACGAACGTGCGGGTATTTCTTCTCGCATCGACCAGACGACAAACGGAAACGGTAATACAATATCATTAATATTTTACCGACGGGTGTGATAACGCGATTGAACGTTACAACGTCGGCCGATTCGAATATTATTATCGTTCAGGTCGATTCCGGTTTATTCGTCGAGTTTGGGATACGACGACGGTTATTCCCTGGTATGCTGTTCGGTTTCATATCACGTATTTTATATTATATATACATGCGCATTCCAGACCGCCGCCGCCGCCGGAGGAAACGGCGGTACAGGTTTTACGCGATTCTCTTTTGCCCGGCCCGACCGTCCACCCGCACACGTCTGTGTTATTGTACCTACGCTATCCGACCCGAAATTGTGTGTATAGTTTCTCTCGGGTGTATTAAATGCAATTATAATTTGATCGTTTGATTTTTAAGAATTTAAAAACCAAAGAAATTTATCAGTTTTCCGATTTTTGAACACCGCGAGATAACGGCCTAATCGACGAATTTGATAACGCGATTTAGACTCCGCCGCGCTCTGAGAGCAATGACTGCAGCAGGTGTTTAGAAGAAAGTGAGCACCGATCGAATTTATTAGGGTCATGTGCGCCCAATATAATTTCTACTCTTCTTATTCCGCGTCGGAACTTTAATAATAGTAATAATATATTTCATTGTGTAGGTAGGTATCTACTCTTAATCTCACGAAAATCTCACGCGACGACGAGAATAATAGTTATGAGCACTTTATATTAAACGCATACCTACTTTATTCTACTAATAAGCATTTTAATAGTTCAGGCTAAAACGTCACTAACGGATTTGTATGTAACGTTTTGTCTTAACGCGATGTCACAATATAATAACCAGACTAGTGACAACAAATCGAATTGTTGACATTTAATTATAAGAATCCATACTTTTAATCTAATGCGAATCGTAGTACATTTTATACGCATTTTACGGTTCGAAAAGTCCAGTTGGATTACCATACCATTCCCTATAATATTATTACACTTCATACAACTATTTAAATTGTATTGAAAAAATGTGATAAAAATCGATTGAAATCTTTATTAGATATTTTATTCACGTCGAAATGAATAAAATAAATATACATTTGATCTCGACTATATTATTATTAAACTTGCTTGCTTTCATTTGCACTAATTTTTTTTAAACCAATAATATACTTTTGATTTAAATATAACTTAGTCGTGTATACTTTTTTTTTTTTTACATATTACGTGTATGCAGTTTTATATTCATTTAACATTTTATAAATGGTGAATTTCAACCGGATGTAAACTGAATTAGGTTGGGATTTTTTTTATTGTTGACCGGACCATTGTATTATTAAATAGTAAGTTAATTGTAAAGTATTTAAAGTCTCTGTAGTATTAATGAACAATACCTAACCTAACCTAATGCTGTTATAGTCGTATTATAAAACTTACAGGACACGCATAGGATATTGCAGTGTTATATAGGTATTTCACGACGAGCTTAAATGCAACAATAAAACGTGTATTATACCTATGTTTATATCGGTTTACGTTATATTATATGTATTAACTATTAATGTTTTATACTTCAGAGTTTACGTGCGTTGTGTCTTGTACGTAGTAATATGCGCCGTCGTTGCTGTACAAACATATACATAAATAATTCGATTTGAAATATTGTCCTTAATACATTTTACAATTATTACAAATTTGTTCCAGTTAAATGTATTATTTACAAAACAAGGTTCTTTATAATAATATATAGCTATGGTTGCTGATAATATTGGTGCGCTGCAATTGTAAGCCAATTACTCGGTAAGCCTTTAAACTTCCATCTACCTGAGTTTAAGCTAGACATAATATAAATTATGGCCCTAGTTAAGTTTATGCCAGTTATAGTCTGTGCCTACAAATTAAACTACGTATAAATTACACTATATACCAGACAATACATACTTTAATATAATTCTCTCAAAAACGGTTAACTACTTGATTTAATTTAGTTCTATACTATCGTTTATACTTTATGTGATATATATATATATATATATTATATAATATGTATATTCCTATGAAGACTATCTGAATGTATAATTGTATTTAGAAACTGATTTTGGCATCATTCGTAATTATCTTTGTTAAGCGCGTATTTACGAATTTCGTTACGTGTACCAATTACTTTTTACAATTTTTATTTATTATTAATGTTTTAATTTTATGGATCATAATCGCTTATATTATAAGTTTCCCTTGTGGGTTTCGTGAATATTTTTCTTCGTTCTATTATAAATACAAATTGGTATTCAAAAACGTCAAAAAATGTATATTTTTTTAATAAAACTAATTTAATTTTAACCGTGATCAGTTTAATGACGTGAATCTATAAGTATTTGTTCACTGCATAAATTGAATCGTTTTATTTAAATGATTGAATGTTTGTTTTGCAAAACTTTACCCATTTAACTTTAAAAGATGACTAATTTAAACTTGACTGTATCTATTCGCAAGAAAAATAAATGTCTACTATATATAGAAAAAACATATAGATATATCTAATAGATACATAATGATTATAATATCGTTTATAGGTAAATCATTGAATTGTATACTTTTATGTATGCAAATTTGAAGTAAGTACTTATTGCTCATAGTTTCGAAATCATTATAGAGATATCGAATACATGATAAATGATAATACACCTCTTGTCTAGTTAATTACTCAATAACTAATGAATGAGTAGAGTAGGTACTACACTTACAAGTGTGTATTATATTTAAATCAGATTGCATTGTTCAGTGAGACTATCGCGAATAGGAATTATTCATAAATTATAAACAAACTTCAATTATTGTCAGCTGTTATTTATAAGTTAAAACCTATATAGATGTATATATTGGTATGTTAGATTTTAAATTTAATAAATAAAAAGTTTATTTGATTTTTTTATAACTAAAAAAAATGTGTAGGTATATCATAAGGAAATAACAAAAACCAAATGTTCAAAACTTATTTTAAAACTTTGCAATTTTATCATTAATTGAGGTGCCAGAACTTAGTATTGTGAACTTATCTTACAATCAAGACATTATTTTTAGTTAAAGCCAATAATAATTATTTGATTTTTAAGATTTTTCTATTATTAATAATTATTATTAACAAATAATAGTATTCTACTATAATATCATTTGAATATAATATTTATATAATTTAAATTTTAGTTAGTTTTTAGTTAGTTTTTTTTTCTAATATTGATTTAGTTACTTGGTTATTTTAAAACATAGTAATTTCATAATTAATTCATAACGGTTAATACGGAATTATACAATGTCATTGAGTTATTATATTACTTTAGTTCAGAAATAAGTTATTAATTTATCAATGACAAAAAAATTAAATTTTACCATTCAGCTGATCATTTTTTTAAAGGTTGGGCTAATCTGGTTCTGTAAAATTAAATTATTCTAAAGCATTTAATTCAATCAAATTTAATTGAACTTTTTCGGTGTTAAGCTGTTTTGATACTATAAACACCTCAATTTATCAGAAATTATTCATTGTAATTAAATTAAATGATTGTGTTATTAATATTATGCTTTATGGTTATTATATCTCGTATATTTGACAATTTTATGATATTAATGTTTAAATTATTATTGAAGTATTAAAAACATTTCGAATTTTATAATCAATATTAATTTGAATATTATTACCATTATTACATTATTAGTATGCCAATACAGTACAGGAGTAAAAGTTTCGCTATACTGAATTTTCTAGGAAACTGTAGTTGGATTTATCGACAGTCTTAAAAAATGGCTTAGGTTATTAACTATTTGAAATTTTGTTTTGACCTTAATAAAATAAAATTGAAATTGTTAATTATTAATTTAACAGTGTAAATCAAAATGTTTATAATGTTGTACTATATTATTTTGTATTGGCACCTCACAGGCATTATTAAAATACACAAATTCTTTATAATATTTAGCTACTTACAATGTAAAATATACATTCATATATTAGCTGATACGTTATAAAATGACTACAATAATAATGTTTCATGGTATTTTTATGTTGAAATTAATATATTTTATTTACTATTATCTAACTCACTGTTGGTTTGTTAATGTTATCTATTATCTAGGATAAGGTTTTTCATTCATTTTTCAGAAAATATGAATTGTTTTTAAAAATATCAATACAAACAAATATAAATTAATGTATAATATTATATAAGATTACAACGTTTGGTAACCTTGAAATCAAACGTGAGGATTCTTGTCTTATCGTTGCTGACTCTAAAAAAACCATTTAACTGTTTTCCTAGCTGTCTTTGTTTTTAAATTAATATAATTTTATGATGGATCATATTATCGCCTAATTTTATTTGTAACATTAAAATTAAAATTTAACGACGACGGGACACATTACTATTTTATGGTGAAATTATTATATATTATATATTACAATGGTGAAGACGCTGATAGTGCAGTGTGTTGAAATCGGTTATGAAAACGAGTGACAATGAGTGATATTTTATGTACAGTCTAGTTATTTTCTTTTAACGTTCTACTCGTGGGATACTTTTGTAACGTACGTCCTGTACAAACTAAAAAGCGAATAGCGAATGAATTACAACGGTTTCGATGTTACTAAAATTTATTCGAATACCTATAGGCACTAATCACGAACAATATTTCACTGTATTTAAAATACAATTGGGTAAACTAATTATGTTTACATTCACTTGTACGTAGACATGTATATCATCTATAACTAATATTATTCTACGACATTCGTATATTCGTACTAAATAACTATGAAATTATATTCGTATATGACAGATTGTTCCGTCAGTTTAGTGGCATGTTAAAATGCAAACTCAGCAGACTCGCGAACATTTTTAAAATTGTGACCACAGATTAGAAACATCTAAAGCGAAATTAATCAATTTATTTACTTGTCGAGTTTAATGCTATTTTCTTAATTTATGCTTTACAACTTATATATACCGGATACAAAACGATTAGTGTATGGAATTTTAATTTCGGGGCACCAGCAACTTTAATAGGAGCTTTAAGCAATAATTGTATGACTTATTCGTCTTAAATAGATTATCAAGAGGATCTAACGATTTTACACATTATAATATATATTTATAAATGAATATACATTATGATCTATCAGGTATTGCATATGGCTCATCGTAAATTTATTTTTAAAATGTTGTCAAATGAGTACCTATTGTTATTAGTTTTTTATGTAATTTTTTGTTTCTTTGCAGCTGTTTATTTTTATTTGTTACGTTCAAAATGTTAATTAATAATTTACGAAAAGGTGATGTATACTAAAACTAGTGGTTGTAATAAAACAATAATTTAGCTTTTCTTCAAATAAGTAGACAAAATAATTAATATACAAATCGCGGTTCATTATGCATTTTTGACTATATCATAATTAACGTAAATTATTTTATTGTATTTGTGACAAAATATACGTACCTAAGGACAATTAATGTTTTGTCAAAAAAAAAAAAATAAAATAAATAGTAATTAACATAATGCTGAGTGTTATGAATATTCAACTTAAACAAATATTTGCAAAATATATGATAAAAAAATATGCAAGAACGTTGAATGTTCTCTTTCAAATGTAAAATAATATTTAACATTTTAAAATGATTTAATGTCGAAAAATATGAATATAATATAATACTAAATTATGGTATAGTGTTGTATTAATTCTAGCAGCAAGTCGTTTATACTTATATGCGTATTATTATAGTATTATACTTTGCATTTTAAATAAAAAATAATTATTATAATTTACTTTTAGAAACTTAGAATAATATAATGTTATGTGGAATATTTAAATAAAATATTAATGACATAATCTAACCTAACTAAACAAGTAAAACAATATTCTTATGTCTAAATGGTTAATGAAATATGTATATTAAAAATTATTTGTTTTTCAATAACAGTACATCATGTTGATCCACGGAGTTTTAATATTTTTAAGTTTTATTTAATAAATATAAAATTACATTATTTTATTTCTTATTTTGGTAAGATCTTGCCAGACAATAAGATACATTAATATAATATAAAGAATATAGTAGGAAATTATTGGTTTCACAACAAAATATTTCCCCAAAAATATTCAATGACAAAATATCCCGTGTAAATAATAATTCAGAATGTTAACCTTTATTATAAAATCTGCGATTTGAAGTAATATGTTAAAACGAGAACAAGGTCTGCAGGAGGCTAAAATTGAGTAACAAAGAGCTGGAGTAATATAATATATATTATATTAAAATGATTCGCTAGGCATACAATTGCTTTTTTTAATTATGCCTATTTCATTTAAATTTAAAATATTAAATTATTTTAAATATATTTGAATCATATATTCAAGTACCTTTTAATTTATTAGTTTCATATGAAGATAAAAAACGTATTTTTTCAAATAAAAACTATATTTTAGATTTGAGTGCAGTGATGAATGTATTTATTTTACAATGATGTGTGTTTTTTGTGTATAAATATATTATATAATACGATAAATATTTTAGAGAACAATTCAATTTTTAACTATAATCACCCTCTAACAGAAAATTGGAACTGAATTATACTTTATATAGAACAAAATTAAAAAATTCAGAGAACTTTTGAAAATAATCGAAAAAAACATTACAAAATTAAGGAAAAACGGAAATTTTTGCTGTAATTCAAAAACAAATAACTATAGATACTTGACGTTTTCAATAAATTTACAAAATGTTTTGACCCTTTTTTAGGAATTGACATTTGAAATTTTTGATTTCGTTTAATTTTTTTTCTATAAATTTCAATAAAATAATATTCACTGCCAAAATTCTTAAAAATTAAATAAAGATCGCACATTAGTTATTCTTTTACCTGTATAAAAATATTAAAATTCTTAGGCAAATTGTTTAGGATATAATCTAGAAATGAAATACAATGTTCTCCATACAGTAGTTTATGTTGAAACTAAAATATTTACCCAAATTTATTTACAAATATTTATCACAATCATTTTTATAGTTATTTGAATTTCAATTTTAAATACAATTATACGCTCGTATTTTAATAATGAATAACAATGTTAATTATTATGTTATGATTAATAAGCAGTATTCGTGGGAACTTAAAACTGTTACATTTATCATGTGTTTTACTATATATACTATTCTATTTTCAAAATATAATGTAGATTAATTTTAAGATATAACCTATTTATACTATTTTAGAGTAAAGGGGTATTGATCAAAAGTTAGTAACAATAATAGCTATAATAAATGCAATGTTTTCCGCAAAAATCAAATTAAGTCATCGTAATGCTAATAGTAAAACAAATTATTTTAATAGAACTATCAAAAAACATCTACTTAGTGATATACGCTGATAGACCATTTCCGCTTAGAATCGTTGTTCGTATATAATGATACATAAATGAATTCAAATTTAACACATTACAGTGACCCCTCAATACCTAAAGGCTAAAATACAATAGAGCGATTCAGCAATACTCATGAGCCTATCTTTTTTATTATACATTTTTAAGTAGATGATTCCTTTTAAATATTGATGAGCATAAATCGAAATGTGAATCAGTAATTTTTTAGATATTAATCTCCATTAAATGTACTTATAATAATTATTTACATTAATAGGCTTAAAATATATACTTATAGCGATTTAATGATTTAATAACAGCTATAATTTTTGAAAAATTAAATACATTTATATTTTGAATTAATGTATTAAAGATTTTGTAACTTGTTAAAACGGTTCGAGTATATATAAATACTAGATTACAATTTCACTAATAATTTATAATTTTTGTAAATGCAAATATTATCCTTAATTATTAAATTTTAATAACTTGGAAATAACTCCTTTGAATATAGATTTAGATAAAATGTCATTTTTAATGTGTTTAACAATTTATAGTAAAAAAGGGTGTTTCTTATTTAACGAAAATAAGTATGAGTATCACAACATGTCTCATTTTTTTTAATAGTATAAAAAAAAGCTAAGAATTTGAATGTATGGTTTAAGTACCTATTGACTATTATACTTAAAAATGTTGAAAAGTAATTTAAGTAAATGTGTTATTAAAGAAAAATATGGTGCTAAGCATACTTTGTAAATCACTTCGAATGAAATATTATTTTTAACAAATGATTTCAACTATTTTCACCTGTATTAAATTGGCATGTATAATTAATCGATAAATAATATGCCATCGTATAATGTTTAATTAATTGAGGACAATATAGAACTAAGATATTTATTGTTTTATCTAATAAGCCATGATCTAACAAGTATTGATTCGACCTTCAATTTATTTGAACCAATGTCTTTTTTATAATATCTCTTTGAAAGTCTTTGAAATTGTTTAATTGTATTTCAAAAAAGTTTAATGCTATATAATAAATACTACTAACTCTAACTACAAAATAATAATTTTGAATTTATGGCATGTCATTTTATTTGAAAATTAAAATAAACTATTTACAATCTGTTCGATAAACAACTATAAATTCATTTTCTTGTTTCAATTAATATTCTAATAGGAAATGTTATACTGACACAAATATTGTCAAATCCAATTACATGTATACTGACCTAATCCCTAAATCACATTTGTAACAAATTCGTTTATATCATACACACATTCTACGAATAACTATATCGGATTTCGATTTTATTTATTAACAAACATCGGTGATTTTTTTTATATTTGGTTGAATGAGTTGAACTTACATTTTTGTTGTATATGCCACTATGCCAGATATATCTTTGATATATCAGATCATCTACAACGACGTGACCACTCACTTAAGACGTGTACATACAGTAAATATCATCGTAGATGAGAACGACACAGTGTAGGTATTTATAATTGCGTCTTGAGTGTAACTTCATGTATATAGGATAATTCACTAAGTATGATCAAACCCATGTTTTCTATTAATAATGGAATTATTTTAGTATTCTAATTTACTCAATGACCATATTTTCAATTATTTAAATTTATATACCATATTTAAAGAGTGTCTCGTAGTGATACTAAGTTCTTTTTTAAAGTAATATCCATCTTTTTTACTGTAAATTGTTAAGTAAATGATTTATAGAAAATGTTGATGTATATACTCGTATATAGTAAAAATTCGAACGAGTAGTTTTTGTTTTGAGTTATTTAGCGTGTGTACAAAGAATAAGCCCACCATAAATAGGTTTGGATAAATTGGTAATTTATTATGTTCATAAATGATGTATGATGATTTGGTCATAATAATAATTAATATTTATCCATCAATATTTTATAATTTGTGCACATTTAACAAGCACTTATAATATAAAATAAATACAAAATTATATATTAAATTTATTTTATATTTGTATAAAACCATTTTTAACGATTATTATCCTTAGTATATAAATAATTTTAATATTTCAGAAACAACACTCATTTTTTAAATCTCCACAGGATACCTTAAATGATATAGAAATCTAATAATCGAAGATATGGTTCTTAGAATTAATTCATTGTTAGATGTGAAAATAGTGAGATATTACTTGGTACGCATTGTTAAAACATTATATTATAATGGACTCTTCGTGAAATTCCCTATCTATCGAAAACGGCTGGTCCAACGTACGAGCACGTGAAATACGATGAGTATCTTCCGCACCGAACAGTATCGTTTTCGCGTGTCATCCTCGACTTGTTGAAAGGATGTTTATGCGTTCTAGAAGGTACCTATCGTTATCGACAAATTCTGCAGCTTACAATCAACTCATATAATAAAAATAATTATACACCGTTGTTAATATTGTGATAACAATAGGACGGTGTACAACACTATATCATTATAGAGGGTAATACAATCCTGTGACACCGGCACTGATTAGTGGTTTCCTACTTATATTAGCTGTATTATGATAATGCCGTCATCGCGTAGTTTGCAATGCCGTGATTTGACGTTTGCTGTATTTCAACTATAAAATTCTATTAGTGTTTTTTTTTTTCTACGAAGACGTAGAATTGAGATGACGTGGTTGCATGATTTCTTGAAGATGCTACTCACCCGAGTGTGATATTGTATTATCTAATCAGCTTATTTTTTGTGTCTGTTGTCCGTAGTGATGATACGGAAAATTTGATTACGGAATATTCATGGCAAAAAGTGCAATTTGTTTACGGTTTTGAAAGTTGTATTTGTCTGTGTAAAGGTGTACAAAACATTTTTGAAAAGAATTATTTTTTATTGTTATCGTCTTTCAATTATAATAAAAAAGTACTTTTTTATTTATTGAGATTCTTAGAAAAATATTCTGCTTTGAAATATGAAATTAAAAATGTACGCTGTCATTCAAAAACGTAAAAGAATCAAGCAATTATAACGATAAAAAATAGTAGAAACTATAAATTTTAAAAATTCCGTTTTGTAATGTATTCAAATTATTTATATAAAATATTTCGGAAAATGTTAATACACTTGTCAAGAAAATTGTTGTTTACCAACACAATTACCTTGTATACACACCATGTTTATAATATAGACGTGTAAGTGCCTGAATAATATATGACATTATAATGCATCGGGTGTACAAATTTCGGTACACGCGTAATTCGATATATTTTGTATCTATGACGTATTACGTGTACGGCAATATTATTATAATGATACAGCGCGTAAATGTTCTCTCGCGTGGGAAATTTGCTATATTATACCTATTATTGCGTATTTTATTCTTCGTGGTATATTATTAAAACAAGCTTGTTATATTTAAAAAGAAAAATCGATGATCCGAATCATTGAATGAAATTCTAAATAATTCGATTTAACAATGCACACAAACGTATAAAATAATAATATGTAATGCATCGTCATTGCGGGCTCCGTAAAAATTACACGTAGACCGATAAACGGCAATAGTGTAATTTTGGAACATCGTTTCGACACGCATCCGTATTTAAGTACACATAAGTACGTACCTATTTTTTTTTTTTTTTTTTATATATATCGTTTTAATAATTTTATTCTCGCTCGTTTTCATTTTCAGCTAAAATCGGTAAAAATACGCATCGTTGTAGTAATAATCGAGAAATACTCGTATAATCGCATGCGCGTGTGAGAGCATTGCTTGTATACCTATATATGTTGTAGTTTCGTTCAAATCGATATCGTTTTAGCAGGCAGTAAACAATTGAGTCATTAGGAAATAATTCCCAGTAATTTGGCAAATGTATTGTTATTACATTGCTAATACGCTATTAAAAATATTAATACATTTTTACGTTATTAGCGTTTATTATAAACTACAACAACTTTAATGCATAATGTGCCCGGAAATGTTTAATAGATAGGTACTATAAAATACCAATTTTAGCGTTGTAAATTTTAATTTTAATGAATTTCAGTTGGAATACAAACTGTATCTTAAACATGGTGTGCATGCCTACACTTTGGCTGCAGTCGTGTGCTACGGTCAAGTATCGTCCGGCGTTACTAGCGCCTAGGATAGGTGATCACCCAGAGTCTTAGCGACGAAGGCATGTCCCACATACGAGAAAACATGTTCCTAAAACCTACCATAGTAGGATACGGTAACAAAAAATTATCCCCCAGCCAATGGCTATAGTTACCGAAACTCAATAAAAAATAATATAAAAACTGTATTGTAAATATGTTTTTCCTTAGTTAAGTTTCAGTACAAGTTAACAGCAGGTAATAATATTAATATTTAGCAAGTTTCCCCATTTTCATTAGCTTTTTTATTGTTCTTTTTAAATAGTTAAACTTCTAACAACAGTTTAATTAATGAAGCTAGTATTCTATGTTCACAATTATTTAATTTAAGGAACCACCGAACATTTATGGGTACATAATAAACATTACGTACCTAGTATACATATTGAATACAGCAACATTATTGATTTAAATTTAATTTAATAGATCATGTACTAAACTCATGTGCTTGTTTAGGTAAAACTTTGTAAATACTATACATTTACATTTATTTTTATTTCAGAGCAGTAGCACGCTGAGGAATTTTTTATGGGGTCATTTGATATATATATATATATATATATCTTAAGTTGAAATGGGCATATTTTGTAAAATACGCATTTGCGCCCACAGTAAACAAGTAGGAAAAAGAGTATACTATAATAAATTGAACCTGGCACTTATCGGTTTCTAAAATGGATACAGGTATAATAATTTAAACCAATAATACCCTATCTAAGTGACTTTAAATTTATCGATATCCATTTTAAATACTGTGGTATATATTCATTGATGTGAAATTCAAACGTGTATTTAATGTACAATTTAAAAAGTACATAAAAGTTAATAGTATGTACAAATTTTAAATACATTTGATAGAAACAATTTTAACTAATTGAAAATATGTCAAACAGTATAAAAATTATATTATAAAGGCTCAATATGTAAAAATTATGTTGTATTACCATTGTGATTTACGAATATAACTTATATATATTATGAATAATTAGGTACTCTATTTATAATTAATTGTCTATTAAAAAAAATATATGTAATAAACTAATATAGTTAGGTACCTAAATTACATATATTAGTTAATAAATATAATTATATTTCAAAATATATTATTTTTATAATTTTACTAAATTTTTCATTTTAACCAAACCGAAAAACAATTTTTGGAAGCCATTTAGTGTGACTTAGAGCCTAGAGCAGCGATTCCCAATCTCGGGTCGCGACCCAAATTAGGGTCGATAAATAAATGTACTACATATTTACCGATTTGATGTAAATAAATGAAAATGTTATTTGCAATTATGATTTTGGGGGGGGGGGGGGAAGGATCGTCAAAAGTTAAATTTAAAATGTTAGGGCCATGGTCATAAAAGGTTGGGAACCGCTGGCCTAGAGGATATTACATGGCCATCACTATATATCCTTCAAAAATTGTTTTGTATATTTATATTTTTTTAACCGGGTGATTATATAAAACCAAGCATACTAACATCTTTCTTTAGTGATTAATTTATTACATTCTGATTTTTGGAATTTTTAAGTATATTTTATATTTTTTCAAATATTTAATTTTTATATTATTTAGGGAGTTTTCTGTGGCGATACAAACTTTTTTTTTAAATAGAACCAACCTGTTTTATTTTACTAAAAATTGTCAAGCGTAATATTTTTTAGAAAATTTTGATAGACCTACACGGCTACACCTATCTGAAAAGCATGCATACTGGGTAATTAAAAAAACTTAAAATTAAAATTCGATTAAATTAATTATTAAAATAAACTTTTGGGGTTTAGTCTCCTTCCCCACCACATATAAGACAATATAATTTATACGCCTTTTATGCAAAATTGGTTTAAAAATTATAAGATTTAGCAAGAGAATTATACACGCTATACGTACATCGAATTAACAGAATGGTTTAAATATTTGCATTTTCAGGAAAACGGCGTAGGTAGTAAGCATATTGTATTATTTTATAACAAATTTTTTTTTTCTTATTAAAAACGCGCGTTATAGTTTGCGGAACAAAAGGATGTACAACGAAACGTTTTCTTCGAATCTATAACAACAATCGGTTACAAAAATATGACGGCAAGAACAATGGCGTTGGTTTTGTATAACGTGGATAATATTTATTTTCCAGCAATCGAATTCTATATACCATGTACACTCACTTCGTATATACACTGGTCGTATGCACGTGCGCAGGAAATGGATTTCTATCTGCCCGTAATCGTTGAGCGAACATCCCGCCGTCGTATATATATATATATTTGTACGTAAAAATATCTCATTATGTCTGCCGATTCGCTGAACGACTAAAATAGTTTTTGATTTTTTTTGTTTTTTTTTTTTAACTTTTACCTACCGTTTTTCACCAACGATTATCACTTTTGTACGATACACGTGCCATGGTGGGGCCGGTATTTTATTTAATACACAATTAGGTTTTCGTCTTCGTCTCCACCGCCTTTAAGACTTAGTTGAATCTCGATACCGGTCTATTGCTTCACGGTCAATGATTGATAATATTTTATCATACATTTTGTTTACTCGCTTCCGCTGACCCACCATTCTGAATTCTTTAAACTTTTTAGTAACTGACCTACTCGTACAACTAGGTAACTTTCAAAAATCATTTCAAGTAGAGTTTTCGCAGTACCGACATAATTTAGTTGTAGTAGTAGTAGTAGGTACCTTGATATATTATTCAAATTAATTAAAAAAATATAATACGCCCTAAACTGTAAGCATAATAAATTAATAATTAAAAAGTATACAAAGTTCATATTCATGACTATTCGCTAACGTGGAAAATATTTTAACCGAAAGGGTTAAAACGAGCAGTCTTTCGCAAGGGGATCGGGTTATTCGTGTTTATCAACATTGTTTTATTTTTTTCATATCGAATACAGTCGTGCTACTAGTGCAGTTATTGTGTACCAGTAAATTCTATAGCCAACACGTCCCGACTCTGGAATTCGTTTAACGTTGAAAAACGCAATAGTTGTTGGTGATGGTAGTGGGATGGGTGGAACAGAGTTTGAAATGCCGTTTCAACGCGAACCGCTGCACAAAATCGTCATCGTTTATCCCAAGTAGATAAATTCTCGGTAACGGACGTTAGTGTGGCAAGTTATCCAGCTGGGCATTATGGCTTGAGATTCGTTGAAAACGCAATTTATCAGAAAATTGTATTGTCCCACCGTTTGTAGAAATAAGACTACAGTAAATTATATATATATATATAAAATAAAAAAAATGGTTTTTGATATAGACTATACAATACAATAATTGTAACATAGTAGTATTACGCTCGAACCGATATCGAAAACTCAGCATCGATAAACAACGTACTATATGTAACCCAGAAGTAATATTTATTTGTTGGCAGGATATTGCGGAAAAATATGAGATTAAAAAGGTTAATATAGTTTCTAAGCATAGCGACGAATTTATTCGTTAAACAATGATATATTTTTTAAATTTTTAAATTTTAGTTTTTCATTGTGTAAAACAATGAATATATTAATTTTACAATGATGTAATTTTTTTTTGCGTCTGAAAAAACTTATACCAGACAAACATTGAATATTAACAGTGATTTCTGACAGAAAATTAGATCTAATTTGTGGCAATACATACTTACAGAGTATGTCAAACAATTCCCTGCAGTATAGGTACTAACTACTCAAAATGTTCGATAGTTTTTAATTTTTTTTTTTTATAAATATTAATAATACAATTGCTTTTTCAAAGTCAAAAAGCTTAAAAATATTATTTTAAAAAATAGGCACAGTATTTTTTATAAGTCTTTAAAATTAAAAGTTCGATAAAATTTATCAAAACTTTTAAACATTTGCAAATTACTTTTTAGTTAAAAATTTAACTCTCGTGTTTTATTTAAAGTCTACAAATTAAAATAATTAAATACAAGGTTCATTATAAGTTTTTATTAGGTTAACTGAATTAAAAAAAACATTTTAATGCTACTATGATTTTTTATCGTAAAAAAACGATTTCCCGTATTATGACTTTTGTTGTAATTTAAAAAAAATACTGATCGCATAAAACTTTGAAACAACCCATTTTAACTTAGATTATAATTTTCTATATACACAATGAAATTTTCAATATTGATAACAAAAAATGTTGAATGTAAAAAAAACTTGAAAAACGATGACAAGGTTTTTTGTAAGTTGTTCTACAGCATTCTAAAAATATCAAAAGTACATACTATTGTATAAAACTTTTTTATATACATTTGAAGTTTTAATTTTTATAAAATTTGATATGTAAATGAAAAAATAAAATAAAATGAATAAAAAAATGTTCTCAGATTATTTTAGTTATTTTGTATTATTTAACAAATACCAATCATTGGGAATTACAACATTTTTGCCCAAGTATATATTATTTTTATACATAGTTACATTTTACAATTGAAATTACCTTATGTTATTAAGCTATTTATTAAGTTAGTATATTAAATAATAAGTTATTAAAAAAATATATAATATGACTTTATGTCATAATAATGAATAATATATAATATAAGCAATGTTTTTAGAAAAAAATAGATAAACTTAATGTATTATACACAGGTTTTTTAATAGAAAAATAAATTACTATGTATAATATCATTAGAAATATAGGCCTTTTCTACTCTGTATAAAATCTTTTTTCGTACGCGATTACTATTATTTGATTCAAATTTAACAACGCTCAAAATCTACTATACAGCAGAGCGAATTCCTCTGATTTTAACGATATAGGTTTGCAATGCGGTTTTTCGCAAATCTTCGATCCATAATTTCGGTTATGATACTATTGTATTTAAAATTTGTTTATACAATGAATGACTATGATATTTAAGATTAAATCGTATTGATATCAAATTTACAAGGTATAAGACCTACCGAATACATTGCATTATATTATACTTTACTTAAATACTGATATCTAAATTACTTTACGTGTATTCCTGAAATGTGCGTGTCCACGATACATTGTGGCTTAATAAATATGTCGGTTGCTATCGCAGTATGCGACGTGCGTGTGTGCGTGCCATACTATTATGTGCGTATTTTATACGTATTACTATAGAATTATATCTATATATATTTTATTTGCTCGATAAATTTAGATTATTTGAAAAACGGCTTTGTATTAAGGGGGGATGGCAACCAATCGCCCGCGAAAACATTATATTAAGATAGAATTGGTCTGGTCAATGTGGTATGTATCTCAAGGGATTAATTTTAAAACTTAGAAAGAAAACCATTGAACACTATTGTGTCTTTTTTTTTATAGAGAAACTAAAATCGCATTACCATACAGAGCATTGGGAGATAAACACAAAAAGAGCATATAATTGATAATTTCCAATGTTTATTGTCATTTAGATGTGTAAATTATGATTCATGCAAAATATCGTAATTAATTTTTAGAATAAATAATGATTCACAAATCTTTTGTCACAGTCCAAATAATAAACATATCCTACAAACAATTCGGAATACATTACGTGCAACCCGTCATTGTATAAATTGAGATGTAATGTCAGTGGAAAACCCATGTTATATAATTGTTTGATAGAGATTGTTATTTTAATAAGAACGTAATTCTAAAGAATATTGTATTTGAGAGTACGGAATACGATCGTTGTCTTCTTAAGTTTTTCTAGGAAAGCAATTATTTGTTCATCTGTATATGAGAAATCGTAGTTTATAAAGGTAGGGTACACGCATACTTTTGCACAGATATATTTCGCTACCTTTTAATGAAAGTAGCTATGTGTGCACCATAATAATATGTTTTATAATGATATGTAATGTTTAAATAAATATTTTTATAATTCTGAACATTTCGAAAACCTTTGTAACTATTTATTTATGTTAGCGTATTTTTTATTTTTCAATAATACTAAACAATAATAATTGTACATAGATTTTTCTTGACAATAGCTTAATTGCGCGTATAGTTCTTTGAAATTACAAGATATTCATAAATCAAACGTTACCTACTTATCAATTAATGAATAAATTTCAGATATTAATGCTAAATAATACTCTAACGACCAAAGAATACATAGTAAAATATACATTCATCTCATAAATAAAACTACCTATTCATTGTTAATAGTTAGTGATTTTTTTCGTTCAAAACGTTTTAAAATATATGTATTCAATCATAATGATTTCTAATACTTAAGTTATAGTGTAGTATGTATGAGTAATACTCATATTTAATTATTTTGTATAACTGTTTCAGATTGATAATGAAATAATCAGATTAAAAAACGAACTTTCAAGAACAAAAAATGCATTGACCAGTCAAATTATAAAAAGGCATCAGCTAGTGGCAGAACTGTCACTGAAAGTTGACAAAAAAAACAATCAGTTAAAAGAATTTCAACGCTCGAATTTTAATGATTTGGGCAAAGTTTTGAGGTCACTGTATGTGTTCGAGTCTAAATTGAGAAAAGAACAACAGCAGATCAGACGGCAATTAGGAGAAAGAGACTCAGTGATAAGGCAACAACAAATAGAAATTGCAAAATTGAGACAGAGTCTAGCGCAGTATTGTCATAAAAATGAGACACGCGAGGATAAGGAAATTTCGATTTCAAAGCCCGACTTGATCACATCTATCTCTTCACAATCACACTTAACTGAACCCATAAAAAATAACGATGGAGATTCGTCCAATTCAGAAAAACTCATAGTGATACCACCGAAATTGGAAAGTCCGAGGAAAAATGTCTTACCGGTTGACACGCGAACTAAGAAAAATTCAAACAACAATATAAACTTTAACAAGAATGTGTACAGTAAAACTGTTACGGACTTATCTCTCAATGACATATCGTCGTTTCCAAACCCAACACCCAATAACAACTTATTTGTTGTGTCTAACTCGATTTTCTCGAAAAACGAGTTTTCATATAATGAAGTTTCTAAAGAGGTAAACTTATTTAAATATTATATCAATATTGTTTTGGAGGAATATTCCATTTTATTAATAATGGTAATATTCTTTTGTAAACTTTATTTTGTTAGGTTCTATTTATTCCTTATCAATAAAAATTGTTATTAAACTAGGAAGTATTCATTTCCGTCTATACTGTTCAACGATACGTTATGATTAGCATAAAAACATTTTTCTAGGCGTGTAAATTGTAAATTTTAATATTTAAATTACATTTTTTGACACATTCACATAATAAACCGTAAGTTGTACACAATACAATTATAGAACGTTTCACGTATCATTTGTTTTTTTTTTTTGACAATGTAATAACATAATAAATTAATAATTTTTATGTGATCATATTTTTATATTTGCTCAAACTATCACCTCGTTTATTAATGTTCATATTTTATATTTTATTTATTTATTGACGATTGCACGTATTACGTAGCTGTACATTCTACATATTACATTTTGTCATTACATATCGAAAATAAAATTCGTCTATATTGTACTTAAATTGACTTACACAGTTTTACAGTCTGACCTGTAGTAGGTACATAAATATTTCTAAAGACATCAACTTTTTATTTCCTAAACTTAAACACCAACTGTTGAAAATATTTTCAACCTAAAAAAAATTTGCCTAGGTATATTACAATTTTTTTACGACATTTTTTGCGTCTACACAATCTTCACGTCGTAAATTGTTGCATGAGTAGTGTCAGTGTGAGTACAGTATATTTCGATCTGCGCTTAGGTACCCTTAATATTTATTTGATTTGTGCCTAAGAAATTAAATAGGAGTCTGTAAATTTATAAATGGGTATAGTATAGTATAGTATAGTATATATATATATGGTATAGTCATACCACCGTGAAATTTTACTCACCCGTAAATATTCTTTAATGAATTTTTATCGATATTTATAAATATACGATGGTATAAATTCCACGAGTGAATTAACTCAAATTGCATGAGAATATTTATTTCTTGGTAAAATTAAAAAAAGAAAAGAAAAAGAACGGCATTAACTGAAAAAAAAAACATTTAATTAAATTTATTTTTTGAAGTACGATATTAGTCGTAGCAGAGTTTATATACGCTTACCTATATCTATATTTTTATTAATTGCAGCGGAAATCAGTTATTATAACTACTTTTAAGAGATTAATAAATATCTTAATATAGGTGGTAATACGTATTGAAAGTAGCTATTTCTAAAAACAAATAAACTTACATTTTAGTCACATCATAATGTATTTTAATCGAAAGTTATGTTTCTGTATCATAAATAATAATGATAAAAAAAATAAATTAACGATCATTATTTAATTGATGCATCTCCTAGGTACAATAATAATGAGAAATGTATTTGTAAATGTTTTCCGTTTTATCATTTTGACATTTACAAACTGACTAAGTTAAATTTAAATAAAATACGTGGCAATACATCTCAACCGTATTATTTTAATTATTAATATTTTCATGATAAAATTATATCTATCGGGTTACTGATAAATTATAAACCTTATCCGCGATCACGAAATAAAAATAATTATATTTATTGTCTCATGATAATACAGTTACATTACATCAGTTTTGTCGTTATAGCATACACTACAACTTTATATTATTTAACATTAAAATAATAAGGAAAATATTCGGAACTGACATATTTTAATCGCTTTATAAATGTGACGTAATAGCCGATGTCGTTATAATCGATTTTCACTGTAACCATATTAATCAATTATTTATATTAAGACGTAATATGACTAATATGTTTAAGATAATATAATAATTATAAAATTATAATAATATTTTTTAATATTCACTTCTCTTATCGTTAAGCGTTATAAACTTTGGTAATTTGAAAATTATTAAAATTAAAAATATATATGTATATATATTATGTATATAGTCGCGCCGTTTTGACGTCTTGAATTGGTTTACAGACGATAACTTCGATGAAACAAAACGGCAAAGTGATTACGTCTGCTTTGAAGAAGGCGGACAAATATCCGTCGCCGAAAACTGTACACTTTGGCAAGACGACTCACATACCCGAACCCGACGAAGACGGACAGACGGACATCGTGAAGACGGTCGAGACTTTATTGCTGCAGCAATGCGGGGACTCGACCGAATCGGAGAACGACACGTCAAGCACGGCGTCCACAGAAACGTCGCCAAGCGTGTCGCAGATGGTCCGGAAGTTTGAGAGCATATGCACTACGGCGGCCACGACTCCCTGTTCGCTGACTGCGTCGGATTTGCGCGGCGCGGACCACAACGGCGGCAGTGAAGACGGGATGAGGTCACCGACTCTGGCGGTCAATCACTGTGGAAGTGACGGGAGCTATATTGCGGACGCCGACCTGAGGACGGCTGCTGAGCTGAACGTGAGGACCGACTCGGAACCGGATGTTTGTAGCGGCATTGGCTGTGCCGTGTCGTTGAGCGACCTGGATCCCCGGAACAACTTCGAAGAGTTCCGGTTCGAGGATAGCGACCTGGACAAGGAGTACGGTTGTGGCCGGCCCGAAGCGGACGGGCTCGAGTATCCGCCTGGTGACGGTCGGCACGGTTCGTCGTCCGTGGCGGCAGCGGTTACGGCCGCAGCGGCGGCCGCTGTCCTGCTGCGGTCTGCCGGGGACGACGGCGCGTGCTGTGCCGGCCGGGTCAACTACGAGTCGTTCCTGGAAGTGACCGGACTCAGCCAGAAGTCCATCATCACCGTGCAGCCCAACAGGAATGCATACGGGTCGCACAGGAACGTGCAAAAGCCCAAGGACGTGAAGAGCAGGAACCGAGCCAAGTCAGCATCGTTTGACTGCAAGTCTGTGTACCCGGCCGCCGTCAAGTATTGGACGGAACCCTATCTCTGAGACGGCCGCCATTATAAATATAGTTACCTTCCTATTTACTTTATTTACCTGCACATACCTATAGTACTAAGTTATTGAATGTTTTTTTTTAAATTTTTATTGCGTTGAGAGAATATTTAAATTTATAATATTTATATATATGCGTTGTTTATCGATATTGGACTTTTATTACACGATCATTATTGTGCATAAATTTGTGCATTGTGACCTAATCGAAATATTATATTATTATTATTTTAATTATTATTATGTTAAACTTTAACCAAGCACTGATATAATTTTAACCTGTGGTTGACGTCAAATAATCAAACATTAAAATTATATAACGTGTTAATGTCATAAAATCAAGTTTTTGAATTAAAAAATAAATATCTAAGCGAAATAGTTTTTCCGCTTGAACGATGTATGGAGTATATTTTTTTATGTTTGTTTTTCGTTATCTCTGTGTGAAAACATTGAGTGGTTGCCACGTAATGCCACACGAGTGGTTCAGTAGAATCGTAGTTAGTCGTGTGGAGTGGTCGGCCGCGTGTCAACTTCACCCAACCAATTTCGGATGAATATAGCCGTAGCTCTCCACTTGGTGGCTGAAATCGACATTTTTGCAGTGACCGATTTAACCATATATGTGATAATAATATATTGAAACCATTTCGTGACGTCAAAACCGAAGATCCTATAAAAATTAACAGTCAAACGATATTATCAATGGAAAAAAAATATAACGAAAAGATTTCAGTGCCGTACCTGTATGATCGAGGCGCCCCCCCACGGACCATATAACATGTGTGCATTGTATTATAAACATACATTATAATTTAAAATATATTTAAATAAATAAAAATTTATTATTTTATGTATTACAATGCCATATTTTACAAGTATAAAATATCTCAATTCTTGTGTCTATTAATAAAATTATTGTAACTGTGACTGTAACTTTCTAATTTAAGAGTGGATGAAAATATAATCCCTCCCCGTAAGAAAAACCTAGGTACGTCACTGAATGATTTCACTACTTTTCATACAGACGAAGAAGAAGAATTAGTTTTAATATAAGACATATATAACATACAATTGTTTAAAATTGTTTAGTAAAAATAAAAAATGTTTTGATTATAAAAGTATTACAACCATAATATGTTAGGCAGTTCATGGATTATAATATTTGTCGGTATTAAATCGATTGTGCGTGATAATGATCTTTTACAGATGTACAAATATAAATTTTTAACACAATTATCGTTTTATTATTAACATATTTATATAAAATGTAGTTTTCATATTAAGATACTACTTAGTTTTATATTTATGGAGCTTAATATCAATATAAATATTCCGTTTTTAAATATTTTTTTTGTAACAAACAAAAAAATATGATTTAAAAAAATTGTTACACTGTTATACTGTTTTAGGTTTTGAATAGAAGGATAATATATTGGATTAATAATAATCAATGATGTGTGTACATATGTATTAAATTTTATTAAATTTTTTTATTTGAAAAAGTTTTTAGATTTTTTTATTGTAGATACGTAGTTGCCAAGTTAGATCTTAGTATTTGCAGGAGGGTTGGGTCTTAAGTGAAATAAAATTTTATATTAATACCTATAAGCTTGAAAATAAAATTAATTTCCTCATAAATTCTTTTACTGGAATTTAAAAAATAATCTTAGCATAAAACCAAATATATTTTTATGAGCTTTTGTAATTCAAATAAATTGTAATAACATTGAGAAACGTGTAATAACGATTTATCCTCAAACTATTTTTGTTGATGTGTTGATATACAAATAGTAATGATCGTAGAAACGTATTCCATTATTACTTAAATTATCGTTTTCTATATGTACAAAATGAAATTGAAAAAATAAAACTTATTTATATACATTTTAATTTTTTAAGTTTGTTTTCTATGAATGTTGGTATAAATATTTTTCTTAGTAAAAAAGCTTGAAAAATGAATACGAAATAAGTTATTTTAATAGAAATTTTAAATAGGTATTGGTACAAAGAATACATAAACATAATATTTTTTTAAATATTGACAAAATTTGATTTTAAACAAAAAAATAAAAATGTTTTTTTTTACAAATTTAGATATTTTATTGTTATCGAAAAGTTATTTATTGTTTAGACTTAAATCTTTTTTTCCATTACATAAATTATTATTATTTAAATAAACATTGATACTTTCTAAAATATATAAAATATATTTCAATAAATATTAATCTCTATTCACACCATTATGTGGTGCATGCGCTATTGTCTTATAAGACAATAACAATAATATATTCATATGATATACTATTATATTATAAAACAGTATTACAAACTGTTATAATTAATAATATGATACAATATATTATGTGATATTTTTTTTTAGAAGAAATTAGTTTAAACTACACTGTTACTAATTGAAAAAAAAACATAACTAATAGTACCTTTTATAAATAAATTATAAAATAATTATCATTATAAATGGAGATTGGCACGCCGTCTCTGGTCGGAATAATATTTGTTGCAATGGTTATCATTGAATTAAAATTCAACATATCCATTAAAGTTACAAGATACATTTAAAATATCTTCAGTGTACAGCAAAGAGACTTCATCGGTTTGTTTTAATATTATTGTTCAGACAATTTTAATGAGACATATTTGTGAAAAATAATTTATAAAGGTTGTTCATTCTATAAATTCAGTTATAAGATTATGGGTAACTTATAAAGTCATACATTATATAACTTAGTACCTATCTAGTGTAATTTATTTATATATATATATTCAACGTTGTTTTGCAATGAAGGATAATCGTTGTCAGATTAGTAGGTAGGTACCTAGTTGACAATATTATACAATAATATGTGCAATACCTTCCAAATATGGAGTAACAGTAACGTGTAAGCTATTATTAGTAATTACCTAAACTCTTGTTATAATAACTCATAAATTATAATCGTTAGTAATCATTCACAAACAACCATTCGTTACAGTTTAAATTCCATTAGATGTAATTACCTGGGTAAAGAAATATAAGTATTTAATAATTTTGCATGTATAAAAACTGTAAAAAATATATTATTATTATGTTTTACCTATATGATTTTGTTGTGAACTAATAAAAAAGTCTTACGTATGTATTATTTAATAATAATTTTTTAATGTTTTTTAATAATTATAGTCTTACTTAATTTTAAATATATTTATTGGTACTGGTGGGTTATTCTTATTACTATAGTAACTGATTGCCAAAAATTAAAGGAAATCAGAAAAATCGTAGAGGCTTTATACAATTCAAACACAAACCAAATTTATGACTCCAAGAGTATACCTAATCAGTTGTTTATTTGTAGAATAAATTCTAAATAAGAAAGGTTTGCACTTCAATTTTTACTTTAATATTTTTTTATAGTTATCTATCACGTATTCACGTTTAAACTTTATTTAAAAGATACTTTAAGATTTAAATTATTTTACTATCAAATAGTAAACTATAATTTGTACATTTAGAACTATTTATTTTATCTACATAATTCAAGATACTAACAAAATAATTTCAGTAATATAATCAATTTAATTAGACGATTCATGATTTATTATACATTTTAAACGTTTTAAAAACATAATCATTGATAATTTTTCCTATTATTTACATTATTTACTAATACATAACTTTTCGAATGTAATGTTGGTAGGTATTAAATATTTATTGTACAAAATTTTATTTCATTAATTTTAATAATAATTATGCATTTTGCTTATAATAATGACATATTAATTTAGAATAATTGAAATATTTTTTATTGTTAACAAAAAAGTATACTTTCGTGCTTTATTTTTTATGGATTTGTTTTATATAATGTGTATTCTACTAACTACTGAGGTTTAATTTAAATTTTAATAAATAAACTAATTAGGTATTTTACGTTTATCGGAAGAAGTTTTTTAAATAAATCAAATTCTGACTTAAAATATGTATTTTTGTTAGGTGTCTTATTTTAGATATTTCAAAACTTTATAAGAACTTATTGTACACAATACCTAGTTGAAAAAATATAAGTATTTATTTCTATATATTATTTCTTTTAAAATTTAAACATTGATTTACATTGCAATGAAAAAAACATAGGTATGTACTTGAATAGGTCAGGGACTAAATTTGTGTCTTGAATCTTAGACACCACTTTGACATTAAAATAGACCTAATTAATAATAAATAATAAAATACAAATATCAGCTTATAAATATGTTTTATTATATTTAGCTTCAAATTTAGATAATATATGACTTGTTTGTATTGAATTTATAGTGTTTAAAAACAAATGTTATTTTACTCGCTTAAAACATAATTTGTCGAACTTCATTAAAATGCAAATTTTTAACGCCAGCCATAGAGCATAAATATAAATATCTTAACTTATGAATTAATAATATACGAGTATGAAACATTTTGAAGACAACTTTTTGTACAAGTATTCCAATGTTACAAATAATGCTTATCTTTGGTTCATATATACACAAAAAGTTATGTTTTACATTAATAGGTAATAAAAAATAGAGCTCAAGTATCACACTGATTAAAGCATTTTGTATAATATAATAATAATGTATATAAATATATAAATTTTAGTATTTTTTAAGTATAAATATAAAAATGTTCGAACGTTATAAGCATTTTTGCGTCAATAATAGTATATTATTGTTTTAAATAATAGAAAGATTGCACCTACATGGACGGCTTTATGTCGTTACACAGGTATGTTAAGAGTATATAATATATATATAGTTACTTATAATATTATTAAGAATTAAAAATAGTGATTTTGGCTCGAATAAGAATAAACTTATAGGTACCTTACAATTATTGGGCATTTATATAATATTAATATCATTGAGTTATATTTCAATCATCATCGTTAAAACTTAATAATAACTATAATTACTCGGCTTCAATATTTTATATAAATACAAAATTACATAAATTATACGATTTTATAATAAAATATTTCGTGAACACAATAATATAACGTGCTTAAATGTGTACGCAAACTTAAACGCAACAGAATTAAACAAAAATATGCAACGTAAGTAATAATATACATGTTCCAAATATATTATATTCGTATTAATTATATCTAAATATCATTGTACACTTTATCGTTGAAAATTAAGTATAATATTATTCATTCCATTGTACATGTACGAGTATACGTAGCATAACTTTATAAATAATAGTATATTGTATAAATTACAACCGTATAAGATTTCAACGATTTTAACAATAATAGTGGACATAATACAACAACAAAAATCATAATACTAATAATAATAAAATCACTCCCTGTGCGACACGTTGTCGCCGAGGGGTGGTGGCGCGTTAGGAACTCCGATTCATCCAAAGCCGATAATATAATAGGTTATAGGTATAATACATTTTATATATTGACGTATTAAGACATAAATAATTCTAACGTTTTTAAAGGCATTTATTGACCTTTATTATAACGAATGGACTAAACAAATCGTCTTCGAAATAGTCAAACGGTTCAACTAAAGGGCAAAATACGTTTGAAACAATATCGGAAAGAATCAAGTTGAAAAATGTCGACTAATTTAGACTAATTATATTTATAGAGAACAATTATTATTGTTATTTAAAATGTACTACCTAATATATAGGTACTTGATATACTTAATTTATTTATTTAAACGATTTCTGTCCTGATTTTATGTAGTAATAATAATGACTACAATACAAATATTTGTTTAGTATGGTAAACATAGCTATTTTTTAATATTATAATATTATACTGCAACGTGTGTATGATAATAATTAAGATTTAGGGCTGAGATTTTGATGCAATATCATTTTTTTTTTTTTCAATCGTTTTAAATGGTAGCTCCGTGATTGGAAATTATGTTTTAGGCATTACTAATTAAACTAAATCAAGTATACCCCGTATTAATTTTTATGCTAAAAAAAATTATTATTGTATGACTTTTTAAATGATAATAAATACACTTTAAAACGTATTTTATAGTGCATTTTTGCATTTATTTTTTAAAATATTTTTTTGTTTTTCCTAGGCCATTAAAATCCTAGCCCTGATAATAATAGTGTATAATATTGTTTCCGAGCAGGACGATACGATTCATTTGATAGTTTCAAGTGTGCCGCGCCAAGTCACACGTTGTCGCAGGTCTTCGCTGCCGCAGTCTTCCGGGCTGGCCGCAGTCTGTCCAAAAGGCCCGAGACGGCCGGCCACCGTGGTCACCCGTACGTGGGATCGACGGTAAGCGACATGCGCTGTCCGCGGTCCACCCAATTCTTCAGCCTGCCCCGGAGCTCTTCCAGGGACTTAGACTTGGCCTTGTTGATGCGCTTGTATTTGACGTCCTTCGGTTTGGTCACCGACCGGTGGTTGCTCATCACCCGATTGTACGTGGTCGCAGTCTCATTCTCGGCACCTCGGCCGTCCGTTTCCCGTCCGTCTTCCGCCGGCAGACGACCGTCCGCCGAGCAGTCCGACGCCGACGCTACCGAAGCCCGCCGCCGGTCCGTCCGCTGATGCGATGACTGTTCGGACGCGTCTTCCTGGCTGTTGCCCGACTCGTCCTCCTCCATTATCACGGCGCTGTCACTGTCGTCCACGTTACCATCGTCGGACGTCGGACCTCCACCGTTACCTCCGCCGCCACCTCCACAGCATCCAGGCACCGATGCGGTTACACCGAAGTCGGCAAGCCTCGAATGCAAACACCTGATAGCGTGTTGTTGCCGCTCGATGATCGCCTCGCGCTGATCTAGCAGCTCACTTATGGCCCGCTGCTTGCGGCTCAGCCGAGACTCGAACAACAGCAGGTCCGACGTCAAAGACTCCAGCCGGGACCCGTACTCCGAACTCATCTGCTTCAACCGTTCTTCCTAAAACCAACAACGGTAAAATTTAGTATTGAGAAAAATAACGTTTCATTCCCTCTGCTAAATGACGTGTTACACTATACGTATACCCATTTCTCGAAGAACGTTACTGCG
The DNA here is from genome assembly GCA_036289425.1 of Rhopalosiphum nymphaeae. Taxonomy (NCBI): domain Eukaryota; kingdom Metazoa; phylum Arthropoda; class Insecta; order Hemiptera; family Aphididae; genus Rhopalosiphum; species Rhopalosiphum nymphaeae. Next base: position 2,965,573 of record JAZAQC010000012.1, on the reverse strand, counting down.
AGGAATGAAGAATATTTCGGAGATATTTCCCATCCGCTTGGAAATATTTTTACAATCAAACCATTTAATTTATATAATCTGTATATGTACAATATTGAAGATATAGATACAATTGGGAAACATCATGTCTCATTAACTTAATCTTTGAATTGATGACTGACATTTATACGTATCTATAACTTAAATTAAACTAGTATGAAATTATATATATTTTTGGAATCATCAAAAAGTCTTATTATTCTTATATTTTAATGTTATTTTTTTCGAACAATATATTTCTTGATAAGTTAAATTAAATATTGAAATATCTTAGAAAACATTGGTATGTACAAATACTATAATCTTTCGATTAATCTTTAAGAAATTACAACGTTTGTACAGTAAATGTTTTATTAATCCGTACTAAACCGGGGTTAATAATGTGAATTTTAGATGCTAACCACAGAGAAATAATGCGTTAAACAATTTACCGGTCTCGCGGCGCCGTATCGTGATCGTTAAACACACGAGTGAAAAGTAAATATTAAATATTGTAAATTGAGTTTCCGCAGTGCCATTAAAAAGGTGTAATAATTGTACATACGTGCAATGTGTTTAATGTTTATTATATTATGGGTAGGTATAATATTATATCGATCATCAGCGAAACTTCTCTGATCACATATTATTTGTTTTACGACTTCGTATTTCAAACTATAATTCTCTGATGGCGACGAAATAATCACTATTTTCCTATACTAAACTCGTATAACGTTTGATATTTATCAATAGTAATAGTTATACTTATATCATTCCGTTGCTGTTACGTGACCCGTTCAAGAAGGTGGTTTAGGTGCAGCATTAAGGAAATCGTTATCATTACGCGGCTTGTATATTTTATTTGTGTAAGAATACGTTTTGTCGTTTTGAGAGAATCTTCTTTTTATTCTATACTATTATGTTAGTATGCGCTTCTGACTCGGCCGCTCGTTATGTAAGAACATATTATTTCGCAAAAAAATAAAAACGGTAATAATAATAAATAATACCTTATTGTTTAAAACATGTTAGAAAACAGGAAACCCACGGACACAGTTTAAAAGTAAATCAAGTCGATTTGTGATGTATCCAAGTTAGGTAATGTGTGTAATAAACGGGATTATAAATGACCGCATAAGGTTAGGATGAAATGGAAAAAAATAAAATTAACGAGATAAGAGAAAAGCAATGTGTACGTCGTCGTTACTAAATGACGATAGGCCGAGAGAGGGAAATTAATCGAAGAAAACACCATCAATTGAAATGACATATTGTTATGAAAAAAGGCAATGGTACAGACCAATACTACTGCTGCACCAGTCAAATCGACACGATAATTAGTATTATTATTAGTACTATGGTTATTAACAACTAAAGATTTCCCGTTAGATCTTCAATCAATTTCAGTGGTTACTTAAAGATTTTTTTTTTACATTAACCGGGAAAAACACGGGTAACGAATCCGAATTACGTATTGAAGTGTTTATTTTTTTGTTGTTTTCTTCTTCGTTTTATTTTGTTCCTCAGTAGTCGTGTACGGGGTTTTAACGGTACACCATCGACATCGTAGTTGCCGGCCGTTTCGGTCCGTATAATACTTGATGTTTACGTCCTACACTCACTGCTTTGATGCATAAATACTATATATATATATATATAAATAGTCTTAGAATACAAAAAAGTAATTCGAGTTTGGTAGATTCATATAATATTATAAAACGTAATTACGCCTAATAATAATAAATGATAATAATATAATATAGCTACATAAAGTACCGTTGCATTAAGACATAATAAACGATTTTGCAATTTTTCTATTTCAAATTATATGTAAGTACAAGTGATTATTTTTCGTACTGATTTTACTGATCATCACAATTAGTTATAATATCTCAACGATAACAATGTCATTATTTTGACTTTAATAATAAATTATAATAAATTATATTAAGCGATGTGTCAAAAATAAAGTAATTTGGATGGAAACTGTGTTTTAATTAAGCACAAGAGCATTGACAAAATCAATAGTTCAGCTACATTTGCAAAATTGTAATTTTATACTTTTATTTATAATATAATGATACAGTCAATAACTAATAACAATAACAATATTATTAATCAATAATCTTAATGTTGGTGATAATAGCAGAGTAGATACCTTCACTAGGCGCTTATTCTCATATTTTAACAGACGCCTACGATTTTAGCGACGACCTCGGAAGTGAGCACGATTTTTTACACAACTTGAGAGTTGTTGGTATTATAATAATACTGTGGCGCCCGCCTTGAACTTGTCGCGGTGGAGGTTAAATGCTCGCACCCGGCATTGTGATCGCACATTTCACTCGGCCGACCGCTGAACAGTGGTCCGTAAAGTGATTGGTGATCGCTACGACAGCGGTGTGCCAAAAATAAAAGAAAAATAATGGTAACATTTCCAGTTTTAAATAAACATTGTGTTCAATAATAGTTAATAGTAAAATAGGATCGTGGTGAAACTTCGGAATACATCGATGCATATTGAGATTACAGGTCAAACGTGACGGTGGTTAGATGTTATTTAATTTTTTATTTTATTTACATTGACTTCAATACGAATTTAAATAATTGCATAACTATCAGGTTATAAATTTTAATAATTATAAAAATGCGTTATTAATTATTATATTAATTATACATTATATTATTAATATTACGATAAAATTATTGTACAACGGGAAATTAAAGAATAGCTTAATAACCACACAACGGAAAAATTTAAACACCGTAAAATTAATATAAGCCTACGAAGGACTTAATTCGGTGGTGACTCAAAAATTGGATTTTCTAGTACAAATTTACATAAAAATATGTTACAATCAATTAAGATTAAAAATATCTTAAAAGAGTAATTAAAAACTTATATAAGTAAATTTAAACCCAATGCAGATAGTGCGAAAGAAGAGGAAGTATGTTTAAATAATAAAAAACTTATTGACTGTATTTACTATATTATAAAAAGTAAAATTTGAGAATTATTAATTTATTATTATAAATAATTAAATAAAAAGTTAGTGTTCTATAATCAATAACCAAATATTACAAAGAGTGTAACCAATACGGTGTCTTTGCAATAAGTTTAAAATTCAGCTGACTCTTTGATTAAAAAAATCAAAATAATCAAATGGACTAGTTCTTTACGAATGCACTTAACTCATAAAGGACCTAACTATGGAATATGACACATGTATCATTAAGAAAACGAAATTTTTTCACAAATAAATATATCACTCTCACCAAGTCATTAAAGTAAATTTTTATACTGATATCGGTGCACAGCGATTACTTTAGTTACCACTTGAAATAGTGGCAGTGTATTGCGAGCGAGAGACATGAGCATTTTTATCCGGTGACTGTTATTACATATTCTTATAATAATATGTGCACGGTCGACCTTATACATAAAACGCCGCGAGATATTATGTCGAACAAGAAATCAACTCATGAAGTAAAAACGATAATTTCTAATGTCTATAGGTACCATGTGTTTTTAATTTGTCGTTTGAGTTGCACGCACCACCTTGCAAATGACTGTGGTAACATATAGTTAAGCACAGCTGATGCCATTTCGTTTTACAATCGAAAGTTTTGTTCGGCAGTGTCAAGGGTGGGTTAAGGTGAATTGCTTTCCCACCCCATGAAACGATAAATAAATGGTAAAATATGTACAATAAAATTTCAAGTTTAGCCACACAATAGCATTATAGTTTTATTCATGAAGAATAACTAACTAAATAATATTTTAGTACGGCACTCTACACATTTTTCTTTTTTTCCCGAGAATCATAATAGTCTAGTTGTAATATTAAGACTAAAAAAAAAAGAACTTACAAAAAGGTTGATTTTTATAAATATTTGTAAAACTAAGAATTCACTATTTTTCGATTAAATCATTTTCTTATTTTACCATTTTTTATCTCTAGACTTAACCGTACGTTACAACGATATGATAAATTATTCGATTAGCTACAAGATAAGTAACAACTAACGCAACCGATTGTGTTTTAACCAGTTTATTGGGTATCTGCTTAATGAATACATCATCACGCATAAATCAGTGCATAAAATAATAAAATAGTTATATTGAAATTACGTGGTTCGTTTAATGTTTAACGTTTAAAAAACAATATGTAATCTAATATGTAAATAAATTGATAAATCCGGTTGGATATCGAAACAAAACTTCTAATAGTATACACGAAGACAAGTTATATTCCTCGTATTCCTCTGCAACACCCCGAAATCAAAATAATATGCGGGTGACTTCTGCGATCTAAGAAATAGTCTTTTTCTTGTGTCCGATAATGTTATTATTTTTGTACGCCGTAATAATACCTGTATTTTGGCTTTTTTCCTCCATAACAACGCCTGGTGCGTCTGGAACCGGCATCTGTCTCGCAGCTGTTTTATCACGGTCCGAGCCTGTTCGATGGTCAACACGTCTTCATCGGTGCGTGCATCATTTCCGTCTTCGCGCTGTTGATTCTGCTCCTGCGGCTGCTGCTCCCGCCGCCGTGGAGACCCGTCATCCGGGACCGTGGGCGGCGGAAATTCTTCCAGTGCCTCTGAGGTGCCCATTCTGTAACGAAACCACGAAAATATGATAATATACAAACGTTTTAAGACTTCTACTATAATAGTCGATTGCGCGCACATAATAATAATATAAACAGCTGTTCGAGTACGACCACGGTGCGTGTACACGGTAAGTAATAGTATACTGTACATATTATTATTATTATCACCGTATTGCGTTTATGTGGACGACTCGGTAACAGCAGACATTCGTTAATCGATAAGCCGCAATGCAGTGTCATACGACCTACGACCATGTCTTGTCGAATTAGCGCGCGCGCGCGCGCTCTCCGACAAACCGTATAGAGGTTTTCTCGTATAAGTGACGTAACGCAGTTAAACGCGTGCTCGCATACCGTTATTACACTATAATATTAAAATACTATTGCGCAGAACTATATACCGTAATATTAATATATTAATATATTAAAAATATTATAATATAAATTATCGTAGTACGAGCAGATCCCATTAATTGAAAAGCATCAAATTCAAATTTTCGATCGATTTTGAGATTTTTTTTTAAAAAATAAGTGATATTCTGCGTATTATAATTTTATAAGTAAAGTTTAACACCATTAATAGATATAATTTTATTATAGTATATATATTTCAACATGCTATCTTATAGACATTATATTTTTATTATATATTTATATATTATATTAATAACATTTTCTGAACGATCTTCGCACTATAATATGATTATCCTTTGATGACCTTTTAAATTTACTACAATAGAGTGCCACATAAAATATAAGGACGATGTAACATTAAAATAGCTCTTTAGAGTATTATTTGTGGACACCAACAAATTAATGTGTTATTATACGTATAGACACAAGAATAATTGAGTGTTTTGATTTTTAAATAAAAATCATACAGAAATTGCATTTAAATAATTTCTTTTTTTTATATTTATGTGATTATTAAAAATAATTATGATGACAACTTTTGAATTTCATAGTGCGCTTAGCGTAAAAATTGTTTTGATATCATAGCTACTGTAAATATCTACATTATGTATTCATGTGTTCCAAAAAAAATAAACCTTTCCTAATAAGATAAAATGTTAAATAAATAAATACATTTTTAAAATCTTTATCTATTTTGCCAGAAAACCAACAAATAGATGGATAATAATATAATAAAATATATATATCTATAATAAGAATTAACCATAAACTTTAACTTTGATAAAGAAGATATTGTGAAATTTTAAATTTATATTAACTTGTGTAGGTTAAGAATAGTTGCTGGCTATCCATATTGCTAATACTATATATTATCTAGTCCTAGTCACGTTCCTCAAAAGTTTAATTATAACATCTATAACTGCGATGACATGCAAAATTACGCCCTATATTTTATCGAATAAATTAGCGGTCGTTCTAGTTTTAAGTTAGATTCCTCAACCAGGTCTTCAAAACTGCCTTTTAATGATAATATTTTGAGTTTTCTGCATTTTATTTTTTCCAAGCAAAACCGTAATATTATTTTTACGGTACATTTTTTGTTCGCTTTCGACGTTTCTCTAGTGATGTTTTTTCACGTCGATTTTGGATCTAAATAAAACGCCGACGATTATTATAATCGAATTCCATCGGTGGCGCGGCAATACGTCGTTATAGTGCATTGCGCTATTATTATTATTTTTTTTCCATAGCATTGGAACTAACCGAAACAATCTATACTAATGGTGCACAAAACGAAAAGAAAAAACCATCCCGCCTTCATGGTATAATGTGTACAAAACAGGAATTCTTTTTCGACCGTCCAAATTACTGGGACTTTTTTTTATACACGTATATAGTATTAATAGTATTATTTTTCGTATTGGACGAATGATCGTCTATGTTATATCGTAGAGAAAATTATTCATTGTCGTCATTTCAAGGTCACAGCAGATAGTATATATATATATATATATTATTTTATAATACTATTATACATAATAGTACACACTTTCAAAGCCACACTCGTCGCACGCATTATATAATCCCATGATATTGGCTTTGAAAGTCTAATGAAAATCGACGTGTCACGTCCACCACGCCATAAGAAAAGGCAAACTCGTCAGTCAGACAACACATCCATGTAATATTGTTATTATACGGTCATGTAAAAAAGGAAAATCGATATTGACTCGCATAGTCGCATGATATAATATAATATTAGTTATTATAATTTAAGACTTAAAAAAGTTGTTTCACAGTCATTTTAACTTACATATTAAATGAAAAATCGATGGTCTAGCATTAAAAAGATTCTAAATAAGTGGAATTGTTCACAAATGTATACGTCAGTTTACAAAAGATTGTAAATATACTCAAATATTATTATTATAAAATATTATTTTTTTTCTTAGACTCGGCAAAAACGATCGTATAAAACAAATTATAATAGATATCAGTTGCAAACAAAATTGCACCTTTAAGATCCGACTGTACCTAATATAGAATTAATGCGTGTTTTTCGAAGCAAAGCATATAATAATATGTAGGACTGTGAAAAAGTTTTTATGCTAGGCCCACGAGTATTACGCGACTCGAGTATACAATTTATAGTTGGTACCTACGTATTTGTACTCTACTATTTTGCCTATTGCATCTAAACGGACGATCGTGGATCACGAATTCAGTTGTTCGGACACGTCCGCCCAGTGTGCGTATTATAATAATATTATCGTCGTGCCTGCACATCGCGGCAACAAACGGATCGGAATACATGCATATACCGTACATGCATACACCGTACACGCATATACCGTACATGCATAAAATATATATTTAGGTCAAGACGGACACGCCAGACCGGATATTAACGACTTGACATTTAAATCGATGCGACCATCAAGACGTCAAGTGTGCCTAAATATATACGTATATGTATAACAGGTATTATATATTATTATAATATTATATTATACCACCTATACTTACGCGTAAACAAATATAGCAGTTCACAATATAAATGTGTCTATATGATTTACGATTTTATGAATGTGTCCGAAAAGAATTAAAAGAAAAATGACTATATACTTACAGCTTAGTTGCAGTATATTATATTATTTTCCTGCGTGTTTGCCTTCCGGCCGATACACGATTTTTCGTCTTCCGATACGAAACACGTTGGTACTTGTTGAACTATTATGTCCCAATGTCCTGAATAATATAATTATTATGGTGTATTGTAAGCAGTCTTAAGTAAGTCGAAGTGGAAATTATTGGTAAATTAATGATTACTCGACCTGAAAACCTATTCGATTAATATAATTTCGTATATTATATCGATTTAATGTCGCGTACTATTGTATTAGGCAATACAGTTGGTCCATATATCTATACGTGTGAGCCGACGCCACCACATAATAATATTATTATGTCCGATTGCCAGATTGCATAAAACGCGAAAAACGCTGTGTGTTCGTAATATTTGAAAAATAAAATATGTATTATGTTTCACATATATTGCGTGATATTCGATCTAGTGCCACGATAAGAAGTTATCATTGTAGATAATATAATTTACTCGTATAACTACGTTTTATCATTCAATGAATTAAATGTACAAAAACAATATATTATACTTATATTAATAATCACTTGTGATTTTGCAACTGTTTATTGCAATAATAATGTTTTTAACTTCCGAATTACAAGATTATAATACATTTTTAAGTGATTATAATTATTTAAATAACAATTACATAAAGAATATCAGGAATATTAACATCAAAAATATTGTTGTTTTCTTTAATTTAAAAAAATTATAGGAGTTGTTCTGTTAATAGAACAAACTTGAAATTAATAAATAAAATTTTAGTCTTAACATAAAAAAAAATTATACCAATAATTATTCTAATTTTATCTTAGTATGAATTTGAATATATTATAATATCTTATCTAAATATTATGATAAAAATACTGATATTATTATTTTTGTAATATTTATTATATAGTATAAAACCATATCATATATACGACCTATTTTTATAAAAATCACATTATCCTATATTATAATAAAAAATATTTGAAATTAAATTAACATCCTTATTGCGTCTTATATATTTGTATATAGCTCTATACTATATATAGAGATATAGAAAGCATATTCAAAAGAAAAGCTAAACAAAATGTTATCTAAAATCAAAAGAAAAAACTTAAAATAGAGAAATGTTGCTTTAATATGTATACAATTATTTTTATTTATTGTATACTATTTATGCCTTTTTAACTTATTTAAACATAATATTTATCTAATTAATTATTAATTATAAATATACACAACATTGTTCCATTAGAAATGCACTTTTTAATTTCATAAAACTATCTAATATTTACAAATTGATATTATGCGTAATCATGTGAAAAATGTACAGCATTTTATCGTATTTCCGTGACATTGTATTTTAATTTTATTTTATTTATACATTATTCTTTGAAACAATATGTGTTAGAACGTAACAACTGGGAAACTATAATTTGGGACACGATAGGCCCACCTGAATTCGGGTCACAATCGGACATTTTCGATTTTCTCTAACCCTGTATGCCTGACTATTAATTGTATTATTATTAGATACATCAAATAATGAAATTTAAATTATATACCCAGAGCATTTGGCCTCATTGGTTTAAAATTATTTTTTTCCGTTGAATAATATTTTAATTTATTTTTATTATAAACGTGAGAAACTATACGGCAAATGACAATTTAAAGACTTTATCAGTAATATAAGAATATAACGAGAAAATATTTTATCAAAACGATACAAAACAAAAAAAAATATATTTCATAGTGAGGTCTGAAATGAAATTCTCACGTAAATATATAAAAAGGATCGTAATAATTAGCTCAAAATATATTAAAAAAAAAAAATAACAAAATTAAACGTCCAAAAATAATGTAAATAAAATTATATGTTTTGTTTTTAAGATTTCTCTCAATGGATTGAAATATTTATATATAAAAAAAAAACTGCATTATAAAAGAACTTTGTTTTTGTAAATAATTTGATTCTGTTGTGCTTGAATTATATAAATTAAGCAAACTCGAACAGAATAATATTTATGTGTGCTCCTTCTTGAAAATTTAAAATATCAAAATTTGTATGGCAGAAAATGAATGAAAAATAATATAGTACACTAAAATATGTTAATCTTAGAAAATGTTTTGACCTAGATTTCAGTTAAGCGTGAGGAATTGTTAAATCAAATAATATAGGTATGATGAGAAATTGAGGATGATAGATGTTCGTGGCCGATCGGTGTTAACACTCGAGTAAATCATATAATAATATAATAATAGTAATACGACAATGAAATCTCTGAAAATTGAAAAGAATATATAAAGTTGTCGAAATTTAACAAGTAAGAATTTTCCTATTATTTACGTTAATATACATTATAGTATTGTACATTATGATGGATATATTTTTCGGACATACGACGATTTGTATACAATTCTTGTACAACCACAAGAAAATATTTAAGTGGGTGTTTGTTAAGACTTTATAATATATTAATTTAAGAAGTTACTTGAAATTCAATATTTATTATTACTATTATTGATAAGATAATATTTTATTTTAAAAGAAAAATGATTTTGATATCAATCGATATATTATCCACCTCCACCTTTAAGAGGTTAGCAATAATTTAATTTCTACGATAAATTTTAATAACACGACATGCAATGCTTTACTCGTGTTGTTATTATTATTATTGTAGTTCTCCACGAATCGATCAAACTATAAATTATTTCGTGTATACTATATTATATAATACTCGCATTTATAGACATACATTTCTTCTTTGTGCAGTTGGTGTATTATTGACGTACAATTACTACAATACTATACTATAATAATAAAAAATATCATGAGTGACGAAAAAGACACATATATGTGTAATTATCCGAAGACACAGGTGATTTTCCGCAGTGAAGATTGGCTTATTTTTTTAATCTCGCGAAAGACTCGTCGTATGCTGTGTATGGGCCGTTGTTTCCAAGGTCTGTATTAAAAACATTGGCTGAAAATCGTGAACCGTTACACACACTCACGGGCGCGTTCCCCTTCACTCGTAAATTATTATTTACCGATTTCGTGTAACGAAGTTACGAATGTAGGTCGGTCCAAACAAAGAAGAAAATAATATAATGATATTTAAACTAAATAATTGTATATATATGCTAAACTTTGATTTCATCGAAATGCAACGTGTGTACTCTCTGCAGCCATGTGAATGATTTTGATTTAAATTATTTGGAGGGAAAATCATGAAATAATCGCAACAACGGCGTGTGTATTTCATTATGATAATAATATTGTAATTTAAAAATTGTTTTTTTTTTTATATAGGTAAGCACCATATGAAGTAAAGTACCGGAAAGTCAAAACGGAATTAGATGAAATACGTGCACCTAATTTATTAAAAAACATATACATAACTGTGCAGGTTCTAAGAGCATAACATAAAATATGAAGTGTATACTACTTTTAGTAAAACAAAGCGCAGGTAAACCGACGAATAACTACATAGTAGGTATAAATATTGTGTTATTTTTTTCGTGGTGTTAAAAAAATAAATAAAATTCGGTATCACCTAGACGATATGAACGAAACAAAATACATTTTCAACGCTGTCGTGCAGATTACCTACATAAACTTGATTTTATATGCTTGTGATGGTAACCGTTAGGTACTTATATGTTGTTTTATTCAATTATTAATATCTATAAAACGCATACTTATATTATTACTATTATCGACTATAATGACTAAAGTACAAATTTATTGACTACTAATATTCACTATTTGACCCCGATTACATATTAATTATTAAATAATATAAGCAAGAAATAATTTAATTTAATTTAAAACTTTAAAAAGTACCTATTAAAAATTTACAATCCTGTTATGTTGTAGAGTATTATTAATTTAAATTTTATTTTAAGGTTTGTTGATTTTCAGTTAAAAATCAATAAAATAAAAATATATTCTAATATTGGCTTATTTAAAACTGCATTAGAAAAAAATCGCATAAAATACGTTATACGTTTGGTTTGTTATCTTAATGATTTTGTTTTAAACACAATTAGTATTCATTACATTGCACAGTTTATAATATTATAGTTTATATAATTTGTAACGGTCGTGGTGTCAGGGATTCCATTCATCTGCTGACGGATTTATGTAGGAAAGTTGCAGCTGCTGCAGAAGTGGAGGAGTCGTGTCTTACGATTTTTTTTTTGCCCATTATGAATGGCATTGAAAGAACCGCAGTTAAAAGTGGTTAATTTTCTAGACCATGCTTGAGAGATAACGATATTTTTTTGTCCAGTATACGTTCCTATTCTTGTAAATATCTAATATAAAAGTACCAACTATGTACAAAAAATTAACACAATCCACATACTTATATATCGGTCCAAAAATGTACAATATAATATTACCGTTAGAGAATAAACAGCAATTTTTTAAGATTCTTTGGCTACTTTAAAAACAAAATATATACAGACTCATAATAAATATATAGTATTATTGTATTGTTTATTTATATTAGTTAAATTATTTTAGTAATTATTGATTAATTATTTTTTTTTTGCCAAATATTGTATTATTCAACTAAGCGATTTTTTACACAATATTACATTATAATATCATATTATATAAATAAAGAAAAAATATGTATTTATTTATATTGATATTTTAATTATGTGAGAAACATTTATTGCAAAGTGTAATTATTTAATTTTATATTAACTAATATAAATGAATTTATGTTTCAAATTTTCTTGGAGAATAAATAAAATAAAATAAAATAAATAAATACATATTTTGCGGGTTTCTGCAAAACGATCACAAATACTTTGATCCTTTCGACCAATTGGTCAACCAAAACGATGTCATCTCGTTATTGAAATCATTATTCAAACGATATATCATCATGTAGGTATGTATGTGGCATAATATTATGACCTGTGTATAATAAGCTACGGATATCATACAAAAAAAGAGACTTTACTGAATGAAATGATATCATGCAGGCAATATCGGTCCACTTCAAACTCGGACATCTACCTATATATAATATATATTATACAATTGGATACGCTGCAGGTTAGTAAATTCATTACGATCGATTATTATAACATTAAAACTGTTTGTTGGATATATGAAAAAATCATTGGTATCGACCCGGCCTAATGAATATTTTGTGATCAAGCATCCATCAATGACGGAGTCGAAAAACGCACGCTTTTTAAATGCAATTTATTGTAATACTTATATTATGTAAATACGTAAAAAGGTATAGTATACGGTAATCAGTAAATTCCTGAGTATTTCTAAAACCAGAAGTTTCTGGGGAAAATTATAATTTTCAAATTGATCTTACACTTTATTCTTATGTTTAAATGTTCATGATTTAAATGATATCCAAAAATATTATAGGTTAATGAATCCAAAAAACGAAAATAAAATTATACACGACATATTATTATATTGGACTAATTCAACTTGTATATTTAAATGACAGTTGTCAGCATAAAAATTAGATTTTAAATTTATGTGACATAAAATACAGTTTCCTCAGTTATAAAAGGTACTGTCGTGTTTGTATAAATAGAATTTTTTTCCAAAGAAATATTCCCAACAGCTCTGAGAATATTTCCAAAATATGCATTGTTCATGCGAACGTTCCTTGTGGAATATACTTGAGTATATAAGTATATATCCTTAAGGTCGCCGTTATTTTTGCAACGTATCGAATGATTTTCAACTCTTCCGATCGCCGGACGGGTTTCTATACGTATAACATTACGTTTGATGCAAAATGTCGACGGAACTCGGTCTGTGAATAATAATTACGATCGACTGAATCTCGTGTACCGGAATCACGTCGATTACATTATAATACCATATTCTGTTGTTGTTCTTTAGGTGGTGATTGAAACGTGGGGGTTTTCACCAAGTTTGGACTGAAGACATAGTAATACTATTACAAGCTACACGCGCGATGTTTTATAATAACAAATAAAATTTAAATATAGGTAGTTTAGTATACACGAAATAATAAACGCACTTACGTACTATTATAGACATGTGCTGAAAAAAAAAAAACTCGTAATTGATAATCGTTGCAATTTCACTGTACCATAATAATATTATTATTATATTATTATGTGCATTAACGCGTTTTAATTAAAACCATTTACGAGAAACCGGTCGACTGTAATTATTATTACATTGCAGTTCACGTAGTAATAATAATGATAGCAATGATACACGCAAGTACCGTACAGTAAAAACTTTTTTTCGTTCTTTCTTTTTTCCGTAATCTTTTGTAAACACCGCGGTTTCATAACACTTGAATACGGTTTCCGATGTCGCTGCAAAATCATCACGGAAAAAACAAAAAAAAAAAAAAAATTCCTATGGTTACAACTATAGATGCTAACCACCGCAATAAGAATTATATTTTCCGATTTTATTTCAGATTAAATGATAGGCCATTATTGCAGTTTGTAGCAATATACTTGATAATGTATGATTGGTGACGTACAAACCTGTATTTCAGAAACAGTAGTCGGATGTGTGCTGTCGATTAATTACTTGTTAAAAATTATTATAATGACAAACATATAATAAATGTATAATACCTGTATGGGGCTACATATTTTTTATGGTTATACTAGACTGTATCTACTATACACAAATAATATTATTTATTATTATAAGTGTTAAGCTAGCAAAATGTACACTCGTTCGAGTCGACTCCTCAGCGTGCAGATGGTATGATTGTAAATTAGAGCTTATCTACCTGGTATTTACCTATAATAATATGCAAAGAGCACGTATTTATCGAAATCCATTCGTTCTAAAAACCATCAAAAATAATGATTGGGCACTTCGTTATAAGCTGGAGCGCACTATGCTGTGAACCATTAGTTTTTATTTTTACGTGGTTAGCGCCAACTTTTTCACGACTGCGATATATTAGAATGAATCGTGACGTAATCGTGGCGCGCGTATACAATAATAGGTATAGAGAACCACATAATAAATTGTCAAACTCAATAACTATCCCGACTGAACGCGTTATCGTAACAACAATAATAATATTTAGTATACTTAATAATAATAATAATAATAATAGTCGAAATTATAGTTATTATAATTATGACCACAAAGGCGCCAACTGCTGAAATATTGTTGACCGAGGTTTTATGGCGATATGTGCTATATTGTGTTTTTGTTATTTTCATCAGAAATCTTACTATAAAGACGTACATATCGTTATACGACAAAATATAAATAAATAAATAAAATGCAAATGTATAAATATTTTGTAGTGGAAATGAAATTCTTGCACAAACGTTTAAAAGTTAGTTATAGGAATTATAATAGATAAGTTTCAATAAATTTTGCGTGAAAGTTCTTGCAAACTATAAACCTATATATTTTAGGTTAAATAGTATATTAATAATTTACACCATTTCTATGAATATACATTCGATCATAATTGTTTATAAAACATAACGGTGTTTACATTTAATTTTTCAGACTATAAACAAAAATGCAAATGATTGATTTTAAAATTTGTTATTTATATTTTAGTTACTAATCAGTTATGTATAGGAAGCTATAGGAACATTGATTTTAAATTTTGCACATCGTACAAAAAACGTGATTACGCAACTGTTTATAACGAAGACATAGTTTAACAAACAATTTCTATAAAATATATCTAACTTAAATTAACCTAAAACAATAATGTGTACATCAAATCTACGTAGTTTGCAGTAAACTATAACTAGCAAATGTATATTATTTAAATTGCAGTAAAAATCGTGTTTAACCTTTGTGGTGACATTGCGAGCGTAGATCTATTATTTATTTCTGTAGAGTAAGTAATGGGCATGTAGTATAGCCAGCATAGGTATTATTAAAGTACCATTATTATTCTACCAGAAACCTCATTTCATCAGTGTAAGACTATAATAACATTTATTTTATAACTGTTAATAATAAAATCCAAACGATACAAGCAACTGCATTATTTTTTTTTATTTTTTTTTTTAATATTACTAATTCTTCGGGGATCGAAACGTAGTCATTCGCATATTATTTTATTAGGCCGAATTCATTGAGTGCAACAATAACGTACTGCGCTCAATTGTCAAAACAGACTTGATGCATATTATTTTTATTATTTTATTGTGTCTGTAATTTTCTAATTCCGTTTTCCATTACACGAGAGTGTTATTGCTACTGTGTGTCAATGTATGCAGGTATATAGGTACATTATATATTATTATACACGCATAAATTGTATTTACGTATTCTGGACAACAACAATTATAGTACGTATGTAAGTATATGCAATATTATTAAAATAACGTTCTGTTTGTAAAATATAAAAGACCTACATTCCTATTGGATGGTTAAAATTTTAAATTCCCGACCATTGAATTTAGATTTCAAATTTCAAGCGAAAGTTTTTTCTATTCAACCATTATTACTGCAATTTTTTTCATCTTCCTTCTAAATATTGACAATTTAATGTATTCTTATTTTAATGTTTTGAAACTTCCAATCCCTAATATATGTACTATCAAAAATTAGTATATTATGGATATAAGTCCTAATAATATTTACTAGGAAAATAATTATTACAAATCAGCTATTTCGCGAAAACTCAATGTTCCGTGTAAAAGGGTAGATCACATCGAATTATTTATTTATTTTTCCAAATAGTATTCAATTATTTAGGCTTGTTGTATAGACTAATATTTAGGATCCCCAGAGATAACATTTTAAAATGCTGAATACACATTGCGAGATACGATATTTATAATTATTTATTTTATTATGTTTAATTATTATATATTATTATGATATAATTACATCTTTAAATAATAATATAGTAGAATAATAATAATATTTTAACAATTAAAATAAATAAATATAATATTATTTTATTTACTCTTAAAGTTTTTTTAAGATGAAATCCTTATCTTACAATTTGCATTTCATAATTATTCATAATTTTAAAATAACATTTCTAATTTAACTTTATTATCGTTAGTCTATAAAGAATTATAATGTCTAGACAATTACAGATGTTTACGGAAAAAATTAATAACTTAAAATGGACTGCTCTTTTGCAAAGAGTCTAATATTTTTGCAAGAAAACTGATTTCTCAAATGGTCTATGACATATAAATCAATATAGGCGTGTACTGCTTTGCGTTTTGAAACTTGAATATTATTAATATTAGATTGGATGTTATATTATATATTGTTCTACTTGTTCAAAAAAATCTTAATGCGGACAAAGGTGTGGACTTCATGTTAACATTTTTTATTATTTAAGTATTCAACTGTTAAATCGATTTGTACAACATGCAATTGTCTAACAATATTAATTGCTGCGTAACTTAAAAATAGCTACAGTGGTTTCTCATTGCCTTTTTCTAGTACTCCGCTAGAGATTGACCGGTGTTTAGTAACACTATAATACGAGTCAATCTGCTGGACTCCATCATAGACCGGTTAGGTCTCACCAAGTATATTATAAAATATAATACCTAATGTTATGCTAGTTAAATTTGTTGTTTAGAAAAATTAATATAGTTTATACTATGGCATGGAAATTAAAAGCAAAAATGGCACAATTATTTTGATTATTACACAAAAGTATTATTTTTAGTCATTATCAATGCCAAGGTTGTTGTTGAACGCTTACCGTTCCGCTATCTATTCTATTGTATCGTTGTGTTGTTATGATACTTTCTGTTTGACGGCAATCAAGTACGTTTCGTTTACAGATACGCGGCGTCATTTTAATAACCGTGTTATTATATATTATAGGTACCAATAAAATATATAACTATATATTATTTTAAACTAATATACACTAACATTAAACATAATAATCAACAATAATAATATAATGAATACAATTTTTGAGTGGAAGAAATGTTTTTCCTTTCCATTGATTTGAAAGTTATTTTATTCTTAGATTTTATGTTCATTATACAGTATATACTACACATAATAAATATACAATAATGATATGTATACATGAATATACAGAGGATTTGCACTGACGAGTAAAAATGTAAATATTATAAGCATAAAACATATGTAATTTATGTACATAATATTTAATGACTTCTAGCTTGCACTATAAATATTTTGTCAAAGCACTCGATATATTATGATCATGTTAAAATCAGGTTTTTTAACTTAATTGTTTCTAAGGATATAAATAATACTATATAATGGAGCAAATTCAACATATTTTAGAGTTATACTTTGGCCATGTAAATTTAATTTGTAAATAATAATAGACAACTCAAAACACTCAAATACATAATAAACTGCAGCTTACTGTTATACACAAGAGTAGTAGACTAACATAATTTTCAACCAATACTTTTTTTTACACGTCGGTGCCAATTTTTTGGTAAGTCGAAATTGAGTCACTCCAAGTTTGTCATGATCGCAACGTAGATAATGACAAAAAAAAATATCAAAACTAATGCAAACGTGCTCGTGAAGAAGGCAACAGAATAATTTTCCATATCGTTTGCGTTTATCGTTAACCCTATACACTGATATACCTATTATAGGCAAGTATATTATTGTTTTCTATCGGATCGCAAGGAAACCGGTCTCGATACCAGCTGTGTCAGCAGTCGTTCTACGGGCAAAGGAGAACATAACAGTATATTATTTTGTTGTTTTCCTCGTAAATAAATAATAATCATAAAAAAATTACGAAGAATAATGGAAAGTCTCGGCGGCATCGCGCGCGTAGAGAAACCAGACACATACTGCTGCCGAGTGCTGTGCTATCGTAGTCCTGCTTGCAGATGATGATAATAATATAATATGTAGTTGCGCTGCCCTACGATTCCGCGCGCGTCCATAACAGGCCCGCCGGAAGCGGTTATTCAATAGACTGGAATCGTTTTATTTTTTCTATACATATAATATATCCGTTACAAGACATCGATCGTAGTGGTTATTGGAACCGGCCTATACGCATGGTTACCGTGGTCATTTTATTAAGATTCCAAAAAAAAAAAAAACAAAACAAAACAAAAACGATACATTATTCTTAATGACACAGGAAGAACCAAAGAAGACACCACACGTTTATATGAATTAAATTGGCAGTTAATATTACAAGATGACTAGTTAAACGACTTGTCCAAATGTCACCGCGTGTGTCCGAGGAAGTGAAAAAAATACCGAAAAATATTATAATAATACTATTATAAGAGAGAAATTCAAATATCAATATCATCGTCAAATCTTCCATTTATTTTGGACGCAACACACACTAATAAAACTTTATTGTAGTACGTTATGTAACGGCTCAACTACTCGATTGTCGAGTATTATTTTTATATAGTAGTTACTTCGATTATTTTAAAGGATATATGTTGCTAAAAGTACTAAGATCACTACATTTTCTTTATTTTAACTGCGACTTGTAGTATATCAAGAAAAATATATGAAAACTATATCTATCCACTTTTGATTCATACTGTGGAGATACTTGTTATCACTTAGCTTTTCTATTTGACAAACAGTTCTATGATGACTTCTGGTTTAGTATCAATTTCTAGGAAATAGCAAATATTAAGCAACACTAACTTGTTTAAACAGTTAATTTCCATCATTGATGAATTCAAATTGATTTTTCTTTTTGTAAATAAGTAACTACTTCACATTTAATTTATATTATAATCTATTATTGAAAAATGCCAAGGCTTCTTATATTTCTTTATATCGTTAAACGATTTCTATAATATGAAATTTTAAGAAGTTAATTAATAACCTACGTGCATTTTTCTTGAGTCCTATAATAAAACTTAATTTGAACGAGAAATTATAATATTACGTACACGTGCGTATAAATTTAGCCGGATTCCCGGGAACATGATTACCGATGACCAGGTGCAGAGAAGGGGGGACTATAGGGTCTGAAGCCCCTTCCTTAAGCACCTATTTAAAATATTTCAAAACTTAAACTTAATTTCTATGCTTTTATGTATGCTTGAAGTAGATTTTTTTATTTAGCCTTAATTTTTAGAACCATGGTTGCCGATGCGCGACCTCGAAACGTATACACAGAATACATGATTCTTATTTTAAGTGTAGATACATGTAATATAATAAGTTACAGATAGGTAATATCGGTTTGAGAATGATAATTTAATTAATTAATAAATTATTATTTTTTAACATTTTTAATAATATTACATGATCAAAATTGGAATAAGACGTAATTTCCGATTTATTAAAGAGTATCTACCTATAATCCTATACTAAGATTAATATATTATGTATGCCTATACACATAACATTAATTAAATTATTAGGCAATATTTATTTATTTATATTTATAAAAAAAATTTATTAGAGATTTAATAAACCACGAATTATAATATATAATATGGATTATTTGCTTTTTAATTGATTTTAAAATTGTAGTAGATAAACTATATAATCTATTAGCATTTTCTAATAATAATTACCTAAATAATAACTATAATAATAACATGACAATATAATTAGTATTAAATTTGCATATTGTATTTTAGTTGTATATATAACTATAGCCTAGTGATCGAATTAGTACCACAAGCGATTATAATATCCTTAGTATAGGTACATGATGTTTAATAAGTCAGAAACTACTCGTTAAAATTTAAACTTGGATATATCACAATTAAAAAAAAAATAAAAAATATTTGTTAAATAATTCATAGTTTAATTTAAGTGTAATTCTCGTATGGAAACGAAAATTTCTAATATCACATTACACTCAATGTTAGGTTAGGCTAGGCCTTACAAAATGTATAAAATAACTCAATGTATATTATATAGTAAAAAAAATCGAAAATACGGTTTTCAAGTATATTTAAAAATTTCAGAAAGCAGATTTTGAAAAAGTACATATTATTAAAAAAAAATAATGGGGGTGAGTCGGCTCATTGAATCATTCTGTATATGCATTTATATTGGTACACAGATTATATTTTATATGATGCTAAAACAGTCGATACGATCTGACGGCGAAGATGTAGTTTGTTCCACGTGGTCATCGGGGTGTAAAATTATCGTGACGACAGCTATTTACGTTAAGATATACCTATAACATTATAATTGTGTGCAATTTTTGTCCAACGCCAACACACCGTGAAACGATTTCGCGTAAGACGTGTTGTACGCATCGTATAATGATGATAATAATAATAATTTAATGAAATAACTGCAGAATCTTCCGTTCTCTTCTATTGCCATAATAATAATAGACATATATAGATATTTATATCTATCCTGTGAACAAAGACATGGGCGGGAAAAAACTAAGAAGGAAAACCGTCATCGTAACCGCAACAATATAATACGACGATGCACGTGTTGATATAATATTTTTTTTTCTTATCCATTTCCTACATAGGTGTGATATACTCCGAAAAAAATGTAATCACAGCAATAATACTAGTAATAGCTTAGCTGGTATCCTACAACATGTTATTAGCTGTTTATATAAATATATGATTGGAGTAGGTTGCATTAATCGTATTGCAGATACCAATTTTATAATATTATGAATTATGATACTATATATACGCATAAATAACGCCAACCATATAAAACAGATTTTGATATTTGGCGGCTAAATTGTACGTGACGAGCGCACAGACACGAATCTTTATTTTTAGGTAATTAAATTTCCACTCCATTGTTTGAATTTATTTTCTTAAATTTATATTGTATAATATTATATTAAAAAATATCCCTGGGAGTTTGTTTTCATCAACAT
Organism: Rhopalosiphum nymphaeae; assembly: GCA_036289425.1. Lineage (NCBI taxonomy): Eukaryota > Metazoa > Arthropoda > Insecta > Hemiptera > Aphididae > Rhopalosiphum > Rhopalosiphum nymphaeae. The sequence goes on along the minus strand of JAZAQC010000012.1, from coordinate 2,944,085 downwards.
TTTTACGAAACACATATGACACAACGCGCGTCGTATGTACACATTGTTTTAGTTTAAATTACTATTACTTATTATACCTACCGCACATATCAATACAGTATTGTGTCGTATTCGCTATTATAGTCATGTGTAGAAAACTATGTATGTAATATAAACTCAAAAAATATAATGTTGTCAGTTGGGTTATATTTTTTTTATAGGGCATTGTCTCTGCGAATATATGCCTGGCGTGGAGTCAAAACCCATTCGTATGGACAAAATAACGAAAATCGATGTTTACACTCTCGTTTCGTGCAAAACATGACCTAGTGCACCTAATTACAAGATCGTGATTTATATTTCGTTTCATCATAGTCCGACTGGGCGCCATAACCTATTTCTTTTGTGTATACAAACTACAACGTTCTCAATACAAACACATTCACACAAATACAGTATTATTCATTTAGTAGGTATGTAGTTTTTTAATTTTTTCTATTTATTTAGAGTATTCTACTATCAATATGGTAATTTTTATTTTCATAACTATTATTTTAGAAGTATAATTTGTGAAAACACTATTTTGACAATACGAATTTGTAAATGACAAATTGTAATTTCATACAAATAATAACAACATAGCAAACAACTCGAGAGTTAATCTGATCAAAAATATTTACGGAACAATTTTTCCGACACTCATAGAAAGTATAATGGAATATGATATGACATAAACCATAAACCGTCTCAACCGACATTTCGAGACGGCTATTTAAGGCCAATTTATGTTATAATATAAAATATATTAGATACGGCAAATTTTGAGATATTTATGTACAATATTACTTTATGCATTTTATCACTTAACTACCATGATTTGATGACGACAAATAGCGCGAACATTTCCCGACCAAACAGCAGTTGCAGAATCAAATCTTAAAACGGACCGTGTTTTTAATACACGCTTTCATCGTTTAAATTTATAAATATATGTGTAAATTTATATATATATATAAGCAATCGTCGTGGTTTATGCGATTATTGAAAAATTTACAAAAATTGTTTAATTGTAAATCCAATGAACCCCCATTATACAGGTATACGTGTCTTAACAATTTGTCGCATACGCACGCTGCATACTATAAATTAGGCCACGATCGCTTATCATTACAGCTGCGCATTAAAAATAGGTGATTATTGATTAAGTAATAAAGTTTATAATAAAATATTAAATAGGCACAACACCAATTTGCGTGTAAACTGTCGCGTAACATGGAACATATAATAAGAAATTACATAATGTGCAGATATACGATAGGTTTTTCATCGTTTGATCATCTTTAGATTTAGTAGCTTAATTATTCCAGATACGAAACAATAATAATGTAAAAAAGAAAGAAAAAACGTTAATTAACCCAAATCGACTACAACAAAACGATTCACACGAGCGAAGGCCATCGACATCAACATGTACATCATTTGGGTTAAAAAATATATATATATATATATATATATATATTTATTACGTTTTACATTGTTATTGATTATTTATAGTTGAGTTTTTATTTATTTTATTAAATGAAGCAACTCTGAATGTCTAATAATCAATATATTGTCATTGGAATTTACTATATGTGTGGTAGGTAGCTATGATTTTATCTCGACCTGATAATTTAATCGATTGCAGTTATACAACTGAATAATTTATCATACTTTATTATATTAGCCTATATGTATAGAAAAATAGTTTTTACCAAGTAACATCGTCGTTACAAATAAAATCTTAATTGGTTTATAAAAGTATCCTCAGTGTTTTAAAAATAGAATTAATACAAAAACGGATATTTTCGCCAGGATATTACTGTGACTTCAATAGATACACTATTCATGCATGAAAAGAAATCAGTTATGTTATGCAATATTCTTTGTTGCCACCTCTTCATACGGTTTCGTTACTATTGTTTCAATACATTTTTATTTCGAAGACCTGGTTTTATTGAGTACAGAGAAAACATTTTATAATCATTATTATTATTATTATATGCACTAGAGATAATTGAAGACTTTTAACAAACAAACAGTTCGTCATCGCAATTGTCTCCGCAGTTCGGGCCCAATAATAGACTATCGATAATTAGGACCAACGTAAATTAATAGTAATGAATAATAATAATAATAATAATAATAATAATAATAATGATAATGATAATACACTAGTTGCATAATAATAATTTGTTATTTGAAATTTAAAAGGTTATTTGTTGTAAGCGCAACTTATTTTACTTTACAGAAAAACCAAAAAAAAGTTTTTACATATTTTAAAGCTTTAAATTATTATAAATAATTTAGTTTTAGAGATAGAATTACAATTTTTTGTTCATTGTTATTTTTTTTTTAACAACTATGTCTAGAAAAGTTTCAAAGTATTTAAGATTAAAATATTTTTTTTTATTTGAATGTCTTCAAATTGTGTTGGTGATTACTATATTTTGAGCTACCTGTCCAGATTGACGTTTAAACAATTGTAACAAACATTTTGTAGGTACCCCTAAAATAAGTGTTAAATGACACGCTTTGACGCATACTACAAACAAATTAGTAGTATCATGTACTGCATATATCGCGTGGTTGTTACAGATTAATTTGTTGTTTATAATCCGATTTAATACTTTAACTGCAAATTGATTTAAGTTACTATATACAAATTGTATAATAATTATATATATATATATATATATAATTCATTATGAAATAATCGTATTAAAATATTTGATAAAATTAATGCACTCAAATATTGTCTATAACGCTGTGAATTCGTGAAACTTACATCAAATATTTTTTAAATATCAAATGATTAAACGACCTACATTTTTTATTCAATTTTTACATTATAATAGTATTATCTTTCTATTATCTTACAATTTGCAATTAAATGTTATAAATCATTTTTCCTTTACAATCGAACAAATTTAGAAGATTAAGAAAAAAATGATGTGTTGTTTAACGTTGTAAATTGCAATAATTTAGTATGCAAAGGATAAGTGTATGTTACATCTTACACACACGCACTACATTACGTCTATTATAAATAATTTATTTTAAGTTATACACAAATTATAATTCAAGCAGTAACGATGAAAATATTTTATTCAACTCACGTTTTTGCTTTGGTTACAAACATAGGATTGTTAATTAATAAAAAAATTATTTATTTTTAATCACAATTATGTCACTGGATGGCCTATCCTATCTCATAATGTCTGTATACCAGCTTTAAACTGATATGACTTTACCTAATGTGTTAATCAATTCTCTATTAATGACATTTAAATAATAATCGCTTATTTTAAGAAAATGCATTATAAAAACTCGTTCCTTAAATTATATGTTATTCAGTTTTTAAGATATGATAATTAATAAATAATATTGTAAAGTATGATTATCAAACAGTTGAATTCATCTGAGTAGAGGTTCAACATTTTTCACTGTTAAGTGATATAAAAACATTGCGTGGTTTACATTTATTTCGTCAAATGTTAAACTATAAAACAAAAATGGCAAAAAGCTTGCGCAGAACCTACGTTGATTACATCCCTGCCGACTGACAATATTATTCCGTGTTAGTTTTGCTGGTATGCAATTTATTATTTATCTGATTGTGAAAAAGGGAGATGACGCCCTTCATATATGTCCCCTATAATAGATCTATTAAATTTAATTAAAAACAAAAAATATAGATATTTGAAATAGTTGAACTACGTTAATTTAAGCGATATAACTTTTAAGTTGTAAATTACACATACATAGCATTTTGACATATGGAACGATACACGTAAGTCAACCTATGCAATTGTATGATATTATAGTGATTCGATGACGTCGGCGCGAAAATTGACGGTCAAACACAACATGCGTATCGGCCTCGAAAATTAGATCACAGATACACTGCGGGCGATCGTTACCTATAATATTATACTAATATCGAAAGGCTGCAGGTGCTTCGGGTATCATACACATTATACACATTACTCTCTCACACACACACACACACTATTAATAAGAAACGACAATAATAATAATAATAATAATAATAATAATACGAGTAATAACAACAACGATAACATAATATTTTATTATGCACGCGTAGTTAAGACACCATCTATTACAACAATAATATTATATAGGGTTACAAAAATCGATACTGCCCCCTTAGTATTATTATTTATTGTTGTTCGTTTGTTCACTGTTGCGTAATTTGCGGGGGTACACACAGAATCGATATAATAATGTTATTGTATACGACAGCTACGAATGTAAATACCTACTATACATATTATGGCATTGAGTTATTGTGATACGAAAATATAAAATACAACATAATCAACGATGATCGGTCTTCGTCTTCGCCATTGACTCGACCGTACGTCAGCAGTGTGTGCGTTTCCTATGACAAAGTTTGGTTTTAGCACGGCGCCGTATCGATCGTAAAACTCGGTCTAATGTCGTGAGCGAGTATTGATAGTATTTTAATATATATATATATATATATATATTTATTTATATGTTAGGTGAATTATATTATATGTCTTTGCGTGTACTTACTATAAAACTGTTGTATGTATATAAATATACCACCGAACGTTAGACTTTCGACGGAAGCATGGTCAACGATATTTAGGTAGTTACGTGCAGCACGGAAACTCGGAAATGTACGCGGATCGCGTTCACTGTGATAATCGAATAGTATTATAAAAATAAAATAAAAACAAAACCAAACAAAAAATAAAACGATTATTAGCCTATTATTATAAAAATTATATTGTATATTATTATGATATCGACGCTACAATAACAATAATAACAGCTGCAACAGCGTTAACAGTGCTTTTACATCTGATCTACATCGTCTACTAACAGTACTAACGGGTTACCACGGGTACGCACGCACAAGCACACTGTCTCTCGTAAACGCGAACGTTCGGTCGGTTTACGGTTGCAGTGGGAGTGGAAAACCCGCCTGACCACGAACGCGGTTACGGTCGTTGTCGTACAGTATATCGGCTAGCGCCATCTGCGAGGCCCGTTCGACGGACGCGGCGCGTGTCCGGTGTTCCGGTGGCCCACAACAGTTGAGTGAAGATGGCGACACCGGAAATGATAATGGTGGTGACTATATGGACATATCACGGTAGACGTCCGCTTCCGGTGTTATGTGTCGACGAAAGGGCGAAGCGGCTTTTTTACCCTCATACGTGCTTGTTTGGGCTGCAGTCACTCATTTCTGGCTGATGTTATTATATTGGTTATTACAAACAAATAAATTAGAAACAGTCAAATCGAAAGTTATCCATTTCCAAGTGTATGAGTTACCTCTTACAATTAGCTTATCATTTTTGTATTATTCTTTTATTTTTGGAAACTATTGGTAAAGATGAATTAACTTTGTACGTAGTTGATGTTATTTAATAAGAATTTTTTTTCAAACACGAGAAGATTTTAAAAATATGTATTGCCAACGGTTAAGCTAAACTATAATTTTATGTTAAATATTTTTATGCTAGTGTTTAGACACCGGTAGATATTATGAAAAAAGCTACGTCGTAAACAACTTTGAATCTAGAAAATGTATTAACGTTTTTTTAAAAAGAAGAATGATTTTGAATGTTTAAAATTATCAAACGAGTAGGTAAACAGTTTCTTCAGTATTCCTTCCGTCCTTCATATTATAATATGTGATTAATGTTTATGAAACTTTTAATTTACATTTTATAGTGGTAATAGTCGTAATGTAGATCCTTTGTTAGAGAAATAATAAAACTGTATACAGAAAACCAAAAAAAAAAAAAAATAATAATAAAATAAAAATATACTAAATTGAAGTGTTTTTTTCCTGTAGTGTTTTTAATAATAATCATACATAACCATTGTCATAATAATATATGCATGTCAACTGTAACATTGCAAAAAAAAAAAATGATAATAATAATAATTGTTCAAATGATTCAATCGTCGGCTCACAGATTCGAGAAAATTAACAACAATACAATAAGAGCATTACCATCGCGGACGATGGGTTAATCACTGATGCCTGATGACGTACAATTACGTATATGCGATGATAGGTCGTATCGGGTATCGGACACAACAACGCGTACCATACCGAGGAAGTATTTGTTTATAGTCAATATTTGAAAACGTCAACCGGCCATAACACCATAGTTTGTCGATCTATCTACGATACAATCGTGTCGCGTAAACATTTTACGCGTTATTATCGCCTAACGATATTTGCGTTCGCCCTTGCCCTTGAAGTGTCATGCACTATTATAATAAACTTGGAATATAATATTATGTACCTTATAAATATAAATAAGAACCATAGAAAAACTTACACGTTAAAAGGTATGTTAAACCAAACTCGCTCGATACATTGTTTACGGCCATTTGACGTTTAAAATGTAAATAAAATAGTATTCAGCCATCGATCATCGTTTATCATTTTATGAGATACTAAGTTTGTCACCATTTGTCTCGTTATAACACTCGACTGTTAAAATCTAATTAAGGTTTATTTTTTTTTTTCATACAAGTTATGTTACTTACAAACACGAATTTACGAGTGTATATATGCATTTGTTCAATATAACTATCTTATAAATATCTTTAAGATATACCTACGTTTTTGTGAACGTGTCGTTTTTAAGAAGACAGTAGTAAATTTAATTATTATTAAAATCAATTAATCGTGTCTAACACAATATTAACAAAGATTAATAATTACTCCATTTAGTCATATACAATACTCGTAAATAATAATATATTATTTTTTACGATCACAATAATATACTCTGTTTTTTAACTTTATGGCTCAATAGTACAAAAATAATATCATGAGAATATAAGAAAGCTCAACGTGAGTATAACTGCTCGTATATCAGCTTCGTGTAGTGTATATTATTTTCTATTTTATTTCAGTTCTTCAGTAGGTATGCCTATAATAGATTTCAGAAAAACACACGGTAGTTATAAGACACGTAGTACCTATTTAATAATTTTGTACATACAGTTCGTCTTTAATGACATTTTATGTATACATTGTTATCGAATAGTTTTCTTGTGCTATCATTGTATGCATCCAATTTTTTTAACATAGCATCATAGACATATTGTACGCGGATTTCAATATTATGTGAGTTATACTATAATATAATCAACTCTGTAAGAGTAAGCCATTCTGTATCTCGAGTAGAACCTGTTAAAGAATAAGAAAATTCAATGACAATACTACAGTAAATATAACAAGATAAACAACTTAGTCTGAATCGATCTTTAATCAAATTTCGCAACAAAATGTAATCCGTTTTAAATTGTGTCCATAAGCTAAAAATATTCAGTCTAAAGCATTTTCTGCTGAGTATAAAAGTATTATATTTAGCGTGTAATGGATGGGAAGAACATCTTTAGTGATTTTAGAGTGAACCTTACCAAGACTCTCCCTTTTTTGACTATGAACTTATCTTTAACGTATAACTATAAGAACCTCTCAACGCAATAATTTATTTACGATTTTCGATTAGTCAAAGAACAATTTGTTACATAACCAATGATGAGTGATGACAGTAAAAAAAGTTTTTTTCAAATATTATATTTTTATCTTACCAATCTGGCAAACCAAACTACTTCAAATACGCCGAGCACGCCAAACGAATAAAAGTTATTGAAATTTAATCTAACACAAAACTAATTTTACGAAATTCGTTTTTAACCATACAGTAGATTTTATTAGCTTACCATAGTTAATTTTTCATAAAATAATTATAATTGTGGTCACCACTCGACACTTACCCTAAAATATTATGTATCTATACATATAGTTTATTTATTTTGTCATATTACACATCTGTAACTAGTAATTATAACTTGTAATATTATGTAATTCTGAGTTCCAATTACTAAATAGTTTATAAAGGTATAGGGATTAGTAAATCTGAATGTTTTACATTTGATTATCTCATACAAAGTAAGACACTTTTCTTAAATTTAAGCATTAAACATTAATAATTTAAAATACGAATCATTATTTTATTTATTTTAACCATAATATTTACAACACACGTTTGATAAATCTTGATATTATTATGTCGCGTTGACAGATAGATAATATTTGCTGATTTTTCGTTTTATTAACTCTCGTTTATAGTTTTTGTTTTTTTTCTCAGTTCTTTGGATTTAATTTATTGTAATATAAATTCAATTAAACAAAACAATACAAGTATTGAATGTATACCTAATAAAGTACCGATATAGATGAATATTTTAATTTAATTTTGATTATAATTTAAATATATTAATTGATTAAGTTTAAACATACTTCATTAATATTTTATATGTGAATTAGTGTTTTTGAAAACACGTACTACAAATGAAGAGTGAAGGTAAAACATTTTAATCAATTTTCTTATTAGTTTAGTGAAACAATTATTTTAATTATACAAATTAAGAACTCGCGATTAACAATTATTATATGCTACAAAATTATAATTGTATTTTGTTTGAGATATTACTTTGTAAATATTTATTGATGTTAATTTAAAACTATATATCTAATAGGTATAATAAAAAGTTTAAATATGATTATATTGTATTACTGATGTGATAACGTTACAACAGAAGTAAAATTAATTGATATTGTATACTATTAAACTATCTTTGTATTGTGCTAAAATATGTATAATATGTAATAATTACTTTTATGTTGAGTTTTAACTATGAACGACAAATAATATTATATTATAAATTACAATATTGTTTCATCTAAATACTAACATAATATTATTATTCAAAAAATATTTATTGGTTTTATAGGTTTATATTTTTAAAAATAGTTATAAGTTTCAATAAGATACTACCCACAAAGAAAAATAATTAAGATAAAAATATTATATTTTTATTATAAATATAAATTTGACATTATCTTCAGAATATTTTTTTAAATTGAAATCATACAATATTATATAAAATCTTTCTATGGTATTAATTCCTCGTCATTATGATTGTGATGGATTACCTACTGACTACCATATGTCTATAGGAAACAATATAATATTACAAGTTGTATAATTTATTCAATTTATTGATTTTTTATGAATATCATTTTGTTTGTAATTATTATGAACTAAAGTTATACACACAAAACGTTTTAATAATTAATGCAGATTTCAAATTCTCAATTGAGTAAAACGAACGAATGCAATTTTATGGCACAAAATATCTAGAATCGACATCAGTTATACAAATAACAATTAATATTATTTTAGTAATTATAGGTAATAGGAACAACAAATAATGTGTCACTGTTATTAAATCATTATATTTAATATAGTATTTATTATTATATTTATTTAGGAAAAACATTTTTAACTATAGGTTTATTTTTTATATATATATTTTTTTAAATTAATATCATGAAAATTACTGGACCTCACTGAGAAAAATGTGTGTAGAGGCCCAGGGTTACCTTAGTTTACAAATATTTTTAAAGGTATATAGGTAAATGTCATGATATATTATTTTTAATCTTTTAAATTAAAAGTATTAATTGGTAACTACTGGCTTATATCTATAGCTTAAGATTGACTTAATAATATTTATTTTTAAATAAGTAATTGATAAGTTTTTTAAATTTGAGTGAACTGAGTGTAGATTATCTATAATATCTTACATAACTTTGTCCACCTCAACTTTAAATGATTACTATAGCTAAATAACTTCTTTGAAATTTTATCTTTATAAATCAAAATCATCAAAAAAATATTCAACTTAGACGTATGCAATTAAAATTGTTTACTTTTATTCAAAAATATTGTTTTATAATAACTTAAAATTATGTCCAAAATGTTTTACTAAAAATTTTATTCATTATTTTTATTTATTGTAATATAGGTACAATATAATATTGTATAAATATGGTAAAAATGTATAAATATACATTATAGAGTAGAGTTACATCAATAATAAATAATCTCAACTAAGTAAAATTTACTCATTTAATGAGAATGTAAATTTAAAAATAGAATAATGTAGTTATAAAAATTAGATAATAGTAATTCAGGGCGCATTCTTCTTCAAACGTTGGTTGCAATCGTAATTATTATTAGAATGAACGAGTACACTTCAAGGAATTTGGGATCGTGTGAAATAAGAAGGCAATTTAAAATTTAATTGGGAGAGCAAAGAAGGAGCACCATCACCATCTATAAAATATACTCATCCATCACTCGTCAGCCTACGCAAGAATACAAAGTTAGCCTCTACTCTTCTATATCATCTACTAAAGGAGCGAGATCGATCTTGTGCACAGCTGGTCAGTAATCGTGTAAATTGTGTTCAATTTTTAGGATGAATGACATGGAATTCAAAAATTGTCTTTCTACACGCTTTATGTTAATACTTTTTGAGATAATGAATATTTATTAAAAAATACCAAGCGTATTTATATTTGTTATCGTTATAATTATTTAATGTGTTATAGGTTCACTTTATTCATATTTAATGCTTACATGGCATATGTTATTTGTGAATAATTCAGTTGCACATGTTATAAGTATAAAATGTGAATCAATATTAATAAAAAAAATTATCAGTGCAGTGTATTATTTAGCATGATTTTCTTTTGTGTTCATTTTGAATTGTTTTTAACATTATTCATTGGTGTAATACAAGTAAACATTAATTTATTTGACAAGATATAGCCACTTTATCGGCTTCAATATCACCTCTTAGTAAGATAATATAACTATCCATAGATTATGAATGTACCTAACATTATTCGATATACACTCTTGCGCGTGTTAACACGTGTGATATCGTTTAATAATAATAATAATAAAAAAACTGCGATCTTCAGATAGATAGATATTGTAAGAATTTAAGTTTTTAATACTTTTCGATAGTTTTCTTTCACCTAAGCATTTCACACGTGACACGCCTTTGTTGTCATATCCACCCGTGGTGACGATAATCAACTGATATATAATATGTTTGTTTAATGGACACACTGTAATATGTGATCGAGCCTTTTGTTTTGTATGCTCTATTCCGCCATATAGGAATAATATCCTAAGACGTACGTTTTCCTCATTCGTTACTAGTTGACGTTTCGGTATTTTTAATAATATATTCTCCTTTGGGGCATACACGAGATGTTGACGACAATAGTAGTTTTTTTACAACAATATGCCGTTTTGCTGTTCACATAATATGTATGCATATGAGTTCAGACATTTTCCCATCTCATTTCTGCTAGCAGTGACCGACCACGTGACACGTAAAAGTAAAATGCATACAAACATATTGTAATATTATAATGTACCGTGACCTGGTCCAGCATGCACAATAATAATAATGTGTAATGTGTATTGAATTTATATTATTGCTATCCATTAGTTCGGTTTTACGATTAAATAAATTCCACAGTAAACAATTCAATACATTTTGCATGACGTTTTCGACTTGTTTTAGTCAAAATTGAAAACTATTAAACTGATTATGTAACCAAAGTTCACAGTTTGTGAAACTTTTTCTGTTGTTTTTAAAGAGGTATATATTTGTAATAGTTAATACTGCAAGAACATCAAAGAGAAAAAGTATTTTTATATATATATATATATATATATAAAAAATAAGAACTTTACGATATTACTTAGCCTCAAACATTACACCGGTATTATTTTACCAACAATTTTTCAACGAAATACAGTAAAACCTCTCTATAACGGAATCGTTTGGGACCAACAAATTTTTCCATTATAAACAGTTTTCTGTTATAGAGAGGTAGAAAAAAAAATTAAGTTTCAAGAATGTATCTACATAATATTATGTGTTAAAATAATTATGTTTTAGGTAAATATTTCGTACAATGTAAATTTATAATAAAAGATTTTAATACATGAATTAACATTTAAATGTGTTTTGTGTATAATACATATGTTCTAAAAAATTAAAACTAAGAACTAAAAAAAAAAGGTTTAATATATTACATTTTTATAATCAAGAAAAATAGTTTGTAATATTTGACTGCTTTTTGTGACACATTCTCGTGCTTATTTTATAGTTCTAATAGTTTTGAAATTGAAATGTATTGTAACTAAACTTCTGTAGTTCTTTTAAATATGATATTGCATTTTTAAAATACTTTATTTTTGACTCATCGCTAATATTGCTGCCACATAATAATCATGTTTTCTACGATTTTTCGGTCTTATACAGAGTATTTTTACTAATTGAGTCACGAAAATTGTCTGTTTCCATTTTATAGAGGTTCCATCTTAGAGAAGTCAATTTCATTTATCAATTATTTGAATCGGGACTATTGACGTTTTACATTATAAAGAGTATCTGTCTTATAGAGTCCGTATAGAGGTTTTACTGTACAGAGTTTTCAAGAGGATCGAAAATATTTTAAACAATTTTTTAGTAACTAATAAAAAATGTTAACTATACTATTTTATACTCTGAAGAAATATCCACATGCAGTAATCCATTTATGTTTTAATCATCTAATTTATAATACACTTCAAATACTTCATAACATACATATCAAAATGTATTGTAATAACGGTTTTCACTATTATAATATGATCAAACATAATATCATTAATATTGTATTGTGTTAATATATTATTCAAATTTGATTTTGAATTTGCTGTGCATACAGTAAATACTTAAAGGTATAAAATTCAGTTACACTTTATAAATCTTCCCATTTTTTCTCGGAATCACCGCTACTGAAAAGGTTTAGGTCCAATAAAGGTATAATAGGATTTTTGTTTCAATAAAAAACTAGCTTGCATGATACGCCATTTCAAATAATTCCTACTTAGCTTTACGTTAACTCTTATATTCAGGATTTCAATGTCAACCGGTATCCCAAGACCAGTTTAATGCAGTCATCCTCTCTTTCTGAGGATTGTGCCCTAATTTTAAGTTCTCTAGTAGTTGATGGGTGGCTTACAATATTGTAGATAATGATAATAGTAATAATTATTACTGTGATTAGTTTATTACTATATAATACAATATAAATATTTTTATTGTTTGTGAATTATTCATCCTTGTATTCATTCGAAATATTGATAGCTAATTTTCATTAGAATCCTTTCAAATTGTTTATTGTTTTCTCTTCCATATCATGTTTACATAAAAATTTTGAATGTTTGAATTTAATTATATTATTGCAATTCATAAGAACATTCAATAAATAACGATTTACTCTTCATAATCCATGTATCTAATTGTATTATTTTTAATACATTATTCCAATATGATATAACATTATGCTATTGCATATTGGTAAAATAAATATTAATAATAATTTTATATAATTATGTTTTTATTTTTATGTATCTATGTTAGCATGGCATTACCTATTCATGTTTGCGGGTAGGATAAATCTGAGAGCTCCCGAAATACAACTGAGAGTATATCCCACTGAAATTCTGGATAACGATTGTTTACTCTTCATAATATATATGTGTGCGTGTGCATAGTATACTTGTGTATACTATAATAATATGTTACGTACGTGAGATATGAGGAAACAGACTATGTCTTCGAATATTTATTACTATGACAGTATCCATTGCACGTTCGGTACGTGCACGCGTATATTCGTGGTATTAGATTTGAGGATATAAATTGTAAATAAAAAATCCGAACAGGTTGCTATATGAATTTCTATCGATCGAGTAGGCAACAGTTTCTTATATGTGAAGGGTTGTAGACAATCGTGTATGAATGATAAAATGTGTCGTTCACTTAAAAAAACTTTGATCAAAATATATAGAAGTAAACGAGTGTTTTTAAAACTTTAAAGTGAACCGAATGTTGGAATGTGTGTGTGTTAATTGAATCAGTATTTCCAACAATGCGCAATATATTGTGTTTTAGGGACCGAGTAATTGCATGAAAAAATGATCGAATTATTTTTAAGTATATACTATTATGGTTGTTATGTACGAAGGAGGTAATATTACGTTAAATAATACTTTATTGTGAACCCTCACTGAATTATATCACTTAATAGTTAATTGTACGTGTAAACGGCTTACACATGTGACACGTGAACAAACTTAAATAAATATGTCACTATCGTATTTATTATCTTATTTATATAATCGAATGACTGGAAAACTAATTTTATTTAAATGTTTGCGTTAGTCGATAATGTACGACTTTTTAACAATGTGCTTACATTTGAATCAAAAGTATAGTAGAGTACTATTATCAATTGTATTCTGACTTATATGAATTATTTTAAGTAAACAGTCAATATTATGTAAAATATACTTGTAACAATTAATGAACAATGCTAAGTAGTGAACGTTTTTTTCCTTGATAATATTTTGTGATGATAAAATTGATTACATAGATTTTGTTATAATTTTACTAGATTCTATGGTTAAATTTCTTATATGTAAATACATATTATTGGTAATTCAAGATAATTAAGGATATACCAACGTTAGATATAATACGTTATATTTAAATTATTTCCATCATTAATTATTTTGAAATAAAATTGTTTTTCAGTAAAAATTACGTGAGTATCAACTATTAAAACACAAAGCTCAAAAATGTTCAACCATTTAATCATTAAACATTCTGCATAATTCGTAAGGACTATAAGGTATTCGTTCATTTTTTTTAGATAAAAATATCAATAAATAAAAAAAAAAATTTATCATTTTTTTTGAATAAATAAACTAAGTGTTATTCCGTTCACTATCGTTATTTAAATACATTGATTATTCATTCAACATTTAAAATATAGATACAATTAATGTTGAACTGTATACATGATCTAAGTAATTCATGTATCAAACAATTTAAGTATAATATTGATCTAACAAATCCATGAATTATATCCTTTAATAAAATTTAAAACAATTTTTATCTCAGCAATTCGCTTTCTTATAATATATTGTGATGTTTCTGCTTTTTAGGGGCTTACTATGCACATATTGAGCAAGAGGAATGGAACACTTATTCAATGATCTGTAAGGAAAACAAGCCAGAAAAAAAATTATTGATAAAATAAAAAATATGGGTTGGTAATAATTGGGTATAGTTATATAAAAGTGTAAATTAATTTTTGAAAAGATAAATAGGGAAAATTTTACATTGGAAAAATAATAAGATATAATATGAATAGCAACGCATAACACACACGAAGCAAGAAATACGATAATAATAATATGACTTATTAATTAATACGGATATTATAAAGATATAATTGAATAAAGAAAATAGATTTTTGTTTGTTTCTATTTTTTATAATATGAAAATAATTTATTGAATGTTTTTTGAACCGAGGCTTTCTCTGACGGGTTATCTGACAAGTAATATTTTTTGGGAAATAATGAAAGAGTTGTCATAATATTAAATTATATTATATGGTATTTGGGAAAGGAAAAATTTTAACATGTGTTTTTTAGTATTTGAGAAAAAAAGACAATTTTTACACGTGGTTTTTGAGGTGATATGCGGGAAAGATATACGATTACTTTGCTACAAATGTTAGAGAAGAAAAACACTTGCACGGCCGCCTAGAGCCATGTGGTTGACTTAGCTTATTATCTTTCGGTTGAAAAACTTGTGAAACCAATAGAAAATTTCGGGAAAAAAATGCAAAACGCATGTTTGTCTGTTTAAACCCGTGAAGGAACGAGACTGTAGCACTGGGCTAAGCTCGTACAGTCGTACGTGAGCTGAGGATCGGTCGAGTCGTTGATAAAATGCCTCTACCCTTGGCGTATCCAACAGCGAGATTTTAACCGACTTAACCGATGACTCTACGTCGTGGGACAGCGTGCTAAAGTGGGCTTTTAATTGGTGCGGACTGCGGGTATACAATAATATTATAAATTATAATAGACAGTTTTTTTACATACATGCATTGCGGACACACGTCAGTAGTACGGCGACAACACGGACGGTCGACGGTAACAGTGATCTGCGATCACGAACAACTGACGATTGTGGTTAGGTGGTGATCAAATACTTTATATTTTGAGGGGAGTGATAAAAGAGGGATTAACTCATTATTGCACAAAATTAATATTATTAAACATTAATATATTATACTGAAATAATTAAACAAAAAAATTATTAGGCCTTGGGGGTCTAGAAATTTCGTTACTATATAATATACATGCACAGTTTATTTAATGGTTATGATTTGTTCAGCTGTGTTATTAGAAGTAATCGATCATTTCAATGTTAATGTTTATTTTCAGGAGATTAAATAATACATCAAGAGTACGTTAAAATGCGTGATGCGTATTTATATTTATTATCTTTGCGATTCCATTAGCTGCAGTAAGTTGTTGCTTTGTAAAGAAATTTTGTTTGAACATTTTTTGCCAAAACTGGCAAAAATATAAAGTAATATGAATTGGAATTTACTACTTGGAAATTAATTAAAAATCTAACATAAATCTAACGAGTTAATATTTAATCATTTGGTACGAAATGCAAATAATATAGGTAGACTTTAGCGAAACTAATAACTACCTTAAAGCGTGAAAAGTAGAGCTATTATAAAATAAAGAGAACCATTTTTCAATCACGTTTACTTGGAATTCTTATTTTTTTTGTTTAAATATTTATGTACTTAACATGGATTTTTTCTTAAAAACAAACGATTTTAATACTCATTAAAATATTACACGATGAAATAATTGCATACCTACGTATAAACAATTATAACAACTATCAATTGTATACTTGTCATAATTATGTTGTTTAACTAATGTAAACATTATAATTATTTAACTAATAACTAGATGAACTTTCGCATATTTGTGGCTAGTACTTCTAAAATTAATTTGAAATGACATAAACAATTGGATCAGTAATTATTTTATGCTTTTTATTGTTTTACTCATACTTATCTATAAAAGGCAGTTATTTTTAATTATAATACAATAGACATTATGACGAATCTGAAATAGCAACTTATATTATACAAAACAAAACAAGCCACTTTTATGAGGTTTAAAAGTTATAATAAAAATAGTTATATAGCGTTTATGAAATATAAAGAGCATTATTATAGGTACTCATTATGACTACATTTTATGCAAAAGTTATAGTTGGTTTCTGGTACTTAATCTTTACCTGTTTTATTTATTTACTACTCAACATTGATTAGAATGTAAACTATATTTTTATTGTTTTTTTTTTTGCTGTGTAATTATTGTAATTACGATTCCGAGCTGGGTGATTAATGTATTGTTTTTACAATGATGTGTGTCGTGAATATTTGTGTGTATTACTTAGTATATACTATATACAGGATAGATATAGTTAAAAAAAATTCTTAGACTTTTAACTCTGAGAGTAATTTTTGACAAAAAATTTGATCTAGTTTGTACTTAAGAAAGATCAAAATTAAAAATTTTTAGTACTTAGAAATGATTAATAACTGAGAAAAACAAAAAAAAAAAATAATCAAGGAAAAACGGAAGTTGTTTAAATATATTGAATTCAAATTTAACATATTCATATCTATCACAGTGACCTACTCGAAATCTACTGTATTGCAAAGCAGTACACACTTTCTTATTTGTTTTAAAAATTAAATTACGAGTATAAAGTTTGTAGTGTAAAAGCGACTGTATTTTTATAATGAAATATTGTCAAGACAATAGCGATACCACGTTATATTTCTGTCTTATTTTTATTGATTGAGAATACATTTTGATTTTGGCATGTTATAACCGTTACTTTTCAATAAAAATTTTAATTTAGTAAAAAATAGATTGTTGGCTATCATTTTAATTTATTTAAAAATGTATAATCCAATGGTTAAATTAATCATGTATTTCAAATTGTATGGAATTACTAGTTTTATATCCATATAATTTTATCATTGTATTTCTCTGTGAAAACTTTTTTGGGTAGAAAGAGTGTTCAACGGAAGTTTTATTCAGAATCATTATAGATGATAATAAATCTAATATAGTCAAAACTTTTAAGAATTTTTTAGATTTCTTCAATTGTATTGTTTTAGCAAATCGTAAAAAAACATCCAACAAATCTGAAGAGATTTTTATAAGTGATGGTTAAAACAAGGTCTGAATCATTTTTCAAATTTTATGATTTATCATTACTCTTAAATTTAATATTACACTACACTTCTTTGTTATGTCTAGG
This sequence comes from Rhopalosiphum nymphaeae, assembly GCA_036289425.1. NCBI lineage: Eukaryota > Metazoa > Arthropoda > Insecta > Hemiptera > Aphididae > Rhopalosiphum > Rhopalosiphum nymphaeae. Next base: position 2,925,890 of record JAZAQC010000012.1, on the reverse strand, counting down.
TGAGTTAAGTCAGTCAAGAACTCAACGCCTTATTTTTGTATTTGTCTATTGTTTTTATTATTATTAAACTCGTGAAAAAAATGCTATGAGTAGTATGACACAACCTTTTCAATTTAAAAGCGATTAAATAAAATAAACGATATTTCTGTTGTTAAATTATTTTTGTTGAAGTAGGCACCCATATATTATCTATGTAATTAGTGTATAGTATATTAATATGAATTTTCATTTCTTAGGTTTTTTATTGATTTTATTGAATATGTATTCCATTTGTTTGCATACTTCTGTCTAACAATAAATAAATAACAATAAATTATTTATAGTATTATAATCACAGTACGGTACGTCATATTACACAAGGCATATATTGTTCTTGTTATAGTAGGTAGTACCTACTATTACTATACATTAGTAAGGATTAATGACTAATAATGTTATAATATTATTTGTTTTTTTTTGTTAAATTTTATTTTTGTTTTAGTTATATTTTAAAAATTGATTTTTTCACGTTGTCAATTTTCTGTTAGCAAAGTAATAATCAATACTGATTTGTTTTGTAACAACACCGATACATTGTGTTGGTGTTTGGTTGAGTGAGATGAAAATTAAATTGTTGAAATTTGTATTGTTTTACTGAGGATATATAACTGCCAAATCAAAACGATCTGAACTACCAAACTATATTATATAAATGCCGTACGTTTTTGATTCAAATGTTGTAATATATAAAAACCATTTGGCCTGGTCTGTACGTTTATATATAATTTATCAAATGTTTAAAAATGTAGATCACTTATAATCCACATACGATTATTCTTCAAATTCGTTAACTCCCCGGTATTTTTCCTAAAATAAAATAATTTAAGGTGTTGGAAAACAGTTAAGCTTGTGATTTACAAGGGGTATTAAATGTTAGCTTTTAACAACTTAAAAAATTAAAACAATAACTAAAAAAATATATTCCTGTGTAAATTATACGAATATGTATACACTAAATTATTGGAGAAATGCGGTAATAGAGAGATCATTGTTGAAGTTATTTATTTATTTATCTTTATATAATATAATATCTGATAAAGATAATTTTTTAATTTACTATCTTTTTTCCAATGAGAATAGTGCTTGTAAATAAATAATTGTAGGTACATAGTTTTAAAATAATTTTATAATACATTTTAGCATTTACCCATGTGAAATATATGTTCAGGCTTGTAACGCTAAATTTTCAAATTTTATTGTCGTATTTTTTTAATGAAATAAAACAATGGCAGTAAAAATACCTAAACACCGGTGCATTCCTATTTATGCGAACGATAGGTGACATAATAATACCACTGGAAATAATGCTCTAGATTAACACGTCTATCATTGTATGTGATACAAATAAGTGTATATTATTTTAATTGATGGTGGTTTAGCGCAGAATATATTGTCCTTTTGGAAAGAACGGTCATAGATAAGGTGAGAGACGTATCAGCAGTCGTGTCATCTAGAACTCTAGAACAATCTTATTGATTGGTTAAACCAGTGTTTCTCAACTTTTATAGTGTGACAAACAACCCCCTCCCACTATCTATATGAAAATTAAATTTTTTAGCTACCTCTAAATATATATTTTATATATATTTGTAGATTACTATAAACAAATACTTATAATATGATTACGATACTTATGGAATTTAAAACACATATATTGAATTTTTTTAAATGTTAATACACCGTGTTTATTTGTTAACTATAAAATAATAATTAGGATTTGGATGATATATTTATTTATTATTGAGATTGTTGTTTGTATTAAATTAAATTATATGTTGGTAACCCAAAGTTGAGAAACACTGTAGCTCGACGACACTTTTTATTACTGCACTGCAGATGACAATACTATTTTCCACGCTGTAGTTTATTATTATTTATCGTTATCTTTGGAGCCCCTTTTTAAACATGCTCGAGTGTTTATATTTTTGTCCAATATGAAAAGTTATGATGCTTTTTAATAATCCAATAGGTTGGTTCCATTACAGATGAAGAATACCATAAAAAGAAAGCAATGAGCTGAACCGGACACGACAATTTGGTGGGATCTAATTCCATAATATGAGCTTATTTCTTGTCAAAATAATCTTTGACTGATTATAAATAATATAATACGAGTATAATAATCTTAAATAAAATATTATGAACCAAAAAACCACTGCGATAAAAAAGTTGATGTTTTGTAATAAACTAATAACAAAAACGTTTCAGAAATATTGACTAAACTAACTATACTCATTTTTTTTCTAAAAATCTACTGAGGCAATAAATTATCATAAGAAACATCCAATCTAACTATGAATATTATATTCGATAATTTGACGATTATAACTTGGAATAAACGATGATCCCTTATATTATAATATGAATTGTACCATGAAAATCAGTAGTCCTGTTTTTGTTTAAAATAACAATTCTATAATAGTCACGAATCACGATGAGTTTATGATGTGAGCTATTCAATGACAAACGGTTTACGAGTTGTCACAGCTGTAATTAAATCACCACCGGTTGTTTAATAAAAATAAATATATAGTCGTGTATTGCAGCAACATTTTTGGTTTGTATCATAATGGTTCAAAAAAAATAATAATTTTAACAACAACAGTGTATAGATATACCGCTACTCTGAGGTAGTTTTTATTTTTTATAAAATCATTACAACAACCAGAATTCAAATAGAATTTGGTATTTTGTTGACATCACTCCACGCCTGAAGTCTTCAATAAGGATATAGTAAAATTCATAATATTTTATTCTGGTAAAGTTGTTTTTAAAATTACCCTCTGGCCACTACGCACTGCTGTTCACTATTATTTCTCCCTATACGTTTTTGTCTATCACTATACAACGACGAAAATATCTAAGAAAAATGGGTTAACAACTAGGAATTTGACATATTTTGTATACATTTTCCATAATTATTTGCAGTTGGATTTTATTTATATTTTAGAAGTTTTTTGACGAAAAATTACTATGAAAAAAAGAGCATCTTTTGACCCATTCGTAAAATAGTTGAGGGATCGATGACTAAAGATATAAACCCAGATTTTGCATATTATTGTTTTAAATTACTAATCATAAAATATGTATATTTATTTTTAGAAATAGTTATGCTCCCTCCCTATCGTAGGCAATTTTATATTTTAATAATGAAGCAATTTATGAATAATTTATAATTTGAGAAAATAACAAATTTAAAAAGGTCATAACTTGTTTAAATATTAAAATATAAAAAGCTTGAATTTTGGGATTAAGAATATGTATATCTTTATACATGGCATTAGGTCTAAAAGAGGACAATTACTCTAATATTAAAAATAACCGAGTAAAAATGGATTATAATTATGATCGTGAATAACGTAAAAAATACATCCAAGTATGGCATACTTTAAAAAAAGTTATGGTTCAAACAATTTAACAACATATTAAAACAAGAAAATACGAATATATTATATAGCCTACATCAATTAAAATTTATCAATTTAATTTATAATTAATAATTGTAATGTATATATATATATATACATATTATATGGATTTAATTGTATTAATATTTATGTATAAAGAAATAGTTTAGTAATAGTTAAATTAACTATAAAAACTATGAAAATGTTCATTAATTTTTACGACCGTCATCTTTACTTATATTTTCAAAATAGTAATTAATATTAGTATTCTAGAAAATTTGTTTGCGCTTGACGTTTATACAGTTCTTACTTTAGTATTATTATATTTTATAATGTTTATGTTTCAAACATACTTTTGATATAAATAATAACACCGTATTAAAATATTATCTATATATTTAATATAGGTACATATGATACATAATCACATAAATAATAAAAAGTGAAATTATGTTTAAAAAAAAAACTTTTATTTTAATTTTTAAATAATTCTGTTCATTTTATTTATTTTATTCATTTATTGTTGTAAGATTTGACTGATCTGAATCGAATGGTTGTGCTATTTATTTTATAAAATATTTGTGCTATGTTAGAATGAGGTATATACAATGTTTTCCCTAGATAACGCTTTTGTGATTATTATAAATACTCAAAAAGGTTCTTTCATTGCATTAGTTTTAGTCGGCTCTGTTAAATTTTTAAATTGGTTGTTATTAGAATTTACCATTAAATTAATACAACACAATATGCAAACGACTGATTTTAACCAAGTATAAGATCTTTTGCATAAACAAAGTTCAACTAGGAATCGTATTTTTAAATTTATATGATGATCAATTGTTTAATATCAAATAAAAAATAGTACACATTAATATAATCCTTATAATTTATTGCTGTTAAAGTTTTGCCTGACATTAAAAATTACGTACTAATTTATAGGCTATATTTTACATTACTAATACATACAAATAAACTGAAATTTAACTTTTTAACTTGATAGTAAATACCTATATATTTGATTTAATTTAATATAATTATAAGTAGTTAGTATGATATAACATTTTTTTTCAAAAGTTAAGGAATTTAATTTTTATAATTTTGCGGTCTATTTTATTAATGATAGTCTTAATCTCTCCAGGGAGCGAGTTTCTGAAATTTATTTTCATATACTCTCACAGAAAATACGTGTTCAACTATTAATTTACGGTTCGATGTACAAAACTTTCCGCTGAATATCCAATACAAAAATGTTATGTTTGATAGATCGACGGCGGTTTGTTGTATTTTTTTATTTTTTTAAAACCTCCATGGACGACGTGCGTCCCTTAGGCTTAAAATAATAATATATTATTATCATTATAATATTCTGGCCAACTCATCGGCGGTGATTGTTTTAGGGTAGAGGTATCAAAAGGGGGATTTTTTTTTTTACTCATTTGATATCATGGCTTGTTTCCGGTATGATTGATAACAGCCAGTGCGCCGCTGCGATGAGTTGTTCCGGTGGCCATACAAGCCCCGCCGCAGGTCGAGAAACAGAGGATGAAGGAAGTGACTAAAAGGTCCGAAGACTAATCGTTTCTAAATATAAAGAGCGGTGTGTGTGTGTGTGTGTGTATATATATATATACATTTTTTTTCATCCCCTCGCGGACGATATCCGCTCAATGGCAGCAGCGACATCAGTGGTGGTATACAACGAACAGGATAACAATCTGTTTCTGTCCAAGAACGCCACTTTATACTCTCCCTCTTCCCGCGCAACGTTGCACGCGTGTGGATGTGCACATTCGTTTCTCTTTTAAGTTGAAACAACAACTCTAATACGACCGCGACACGATAACAATATATTCGGATAGGAAATCGTAATTAACTAAAAGTCCGTCTACAGTTTGTATGATTAAAACGGACGAATAGCTATATTACCGATTGCGAAAACTGATGTTTGTTTGCCCTCCTCAACTACGTAATACTAGTATTTCCTTGAATCCGTTGTTAACAAAGACAATTATTTTCTAACGAATTGTTGACAATAATTCGAAAGCGATTCGAACGAATATATTGAGATGGTTACAAGAATCGGCCAAGGTTTATTGTGGTACGAAATAAAATATTACACACAGCCTTATTAGGAATTTAATATCAGTTTTTTTCGTACTACGCGCCTAATGAATTTTCGACATCGTTTCGGGTTGAAATATTATTATTATTATAGACAATAATAGATGGTGATATTATAACAATATTAATTTGTATAATAGATTATCTATACAATATTTTACTCTAGTTATACCGTAATTAATATTATTACGTTTGTGTGAATAATAATGTTTTACATATAATTATAACATTATAACAGAAATATGAGGTCGATCAACTTGTACCACACGGAGAACAATAATGTACCCAACATTTTACAAATGCTTTGTTTGCTATTATTACCATGTATACCTATCGACCAAGCCTACCCAAATTCCTTCACTGTTCCATTGATTTTTTAATATTTAATTAGCTAATATATGTATTAAGTATTTATAATCGTAATACATTGACCTTATCGTAATTAAAAAAAAATAATAACAAATAGTTAATTATATACTTATATGGTTATGTAACAATAAATTACGTTACAATTATATTAACTATAATAATATATATCATTTAAGTATTTAAATATTCATAAATTGATATTTTATAAATCTTTAGTAAAACAAATACATACCTATATTTATAATTGAATTTACCTAATGTAATAAATTATTCTTGTATATTTAAATATTATGTAAAAATATAACAGAGTATGACAACTGTAGTTGTTCGTTTTTCATTAAATTATATAACATAGAGATTAGAATACAATTAAGTAAAGTCACTGTATGAACTTATCATAAATACATTAATTTAATAAAATAATTTAAATATTTATTAATATTTTAACGTTTGTAATAATCACCGTGCCAAATATTTGTTTGTAGGTGAATAACAAACAACTGACAACTGTAGCACTTACAGACCATTATAAATTAAGATGGTTTGCATAAGTTTATGCACCTACACAGTATGTGCATATACTTGCGTGGTTACGGTATATACAGTAACCACAGAATGTAATATTAAATTTAAAAAAATACATTTTCACCCATTTATTAGGTACCGAAAACACCAGGTGTAGGCGCCTATGATACACTCTACTAGAAGGCCGTAGAGATAAAAGTGATCAATGATAGTCATAACCGCCAATGTAAATTATCGATATAAATAAATATACATCCAGCGGCACCTACCTCTGGACGTTTTACTCTAACTTATTTTCCTGAGTTTTTGCATTTATTTACTCAGAATTTTTATATCATAATATTTTGTGATTTATGAGCCTACGGTTATACGTATATTATTCATTTGCACAATAATAATATTATCAACCACACGAATACAGTGAATAAAATAGCTTCATTTGTAATATTTTAAATTTAACATTACAGCAAATGTTTGAAAATCTAAAATGTATTGCAAACGAGTACCACGACTTCTTCACCTTCCCATAAATAGTAATAACATTCATAACTATCTAGAAACGTAAAAACGCGTGCACCAATAAAAATAGATATAAAAAAATCGAATGAAATTTTCCACATTTGTCTGGATTATAATATATATTTATTGACTTGAACAATGAAAATTAACCGGACGTTTTTACACCACTAAGTTTTTGGTTGTGAATTGTTTTCTTATTCAAACTTTCACGGCATTAAAATTTGATGTTTACTTTGAAAACTTATAAAGTCGGTAGGCGATCAGTATTGCGGTTGGCAGATGACGCTTTGACATTTGATATAGGTAACCCATCAGAGCTTTTCTCTAAGTTTTCGAAAACTTTTATCTCACTAAAATACCGTTGCTCAAATTAATGGTATAAATCACATAGTCTCCGCTTAAACTAGTATATTATAATGTAAGTATTCAGTGGTCTTAATTTAATTCACAATTTACAATAATAGTTGTTTTAGGGTTAAGCATATTATGTCTCAGATGCATTGGAAATTTCAATTAAAATAAAATAAAAAGTTATTGTACATGTGACTGTTTCAAGACTTGATTTATTGTAACTATTTTATAAAAATTATAAGAGTTTAAAATAAATGTTTTGTATAAATTTATCATATTTTTTATTTATTAACAAATTTAGTCCAAAAACATCTTTTGCTATTTTTATATTATATCTACAGAATACAACATTCGTTATGAACTATGAAGCAAAATAATTTTAACACATATTTATAATATAGTCTCGTATATACCATAATAGGTATCATATATTTTTAGATTTTACCATTGCATAATAATCATTTACATTAATTATAAAAATATTTATACTTTCAAAACTTTTAGTTGGATTATTATTGCCTGTAAATGATGATTGATAAAGAATAAGTATGTAAATGGTTTATATATTTTTTTTCATAACTCATACGAATTACGTATAAACAAAAATAACTGGTGATAATAATCCAAGTGCAGATTCGTTGGCGGTTGTTGTGGTTAGGAGTTAATAAACTTTACTACTGGTTTACGTACCTGCCAGGAGTTAAGCAAAAATCCTAAATGATTTATCATGTATTCACATATTATCTGTGTATTGTATATAATCAGTCTTAGTTATTACTTTTTTTCTCGCGAGTTTCAATTTTTATATTGTTTATTTACTAGTTGTTTTTTCATCAATTATTATTTTGTGTGTTATCATTATTAACAATGAACATTTATTAAAAATACACGCTTATTTTATTTATAAACATGTAGTACAATTTTAGCAGAAATGTAGATTCAAATTCAATTTGTTTACTTTATACCTATTTATTGCATTATTTTATGCTTATACTTATAGTAATTATTTATTAATATTATATTAGCTTAAAAAATATATAATATTAATTAAAGACTGAAAGCTATTAATTTTATAATCAATATTTTTGAAATACCACAAAAATTGAATATTTATTATTGATAAGTACATATTTTATATTCAAAGTTTTGTTTTTCTTCTTTTCGTTATAAAATTAAATATGTAAAAAAATCGTGTAAAGTAATTTTGATCTAAAAGACTAAAAGTAGTTCTTAGTACAATTCTTTTTAAAAATATAATGAATTATATTAAATGAAAAATTGTCTAGTGCATATATTGTTACAATAAAATTTAAAAAAATTTATGAAATTAATTAGTTTTTAAAATATGTGTTTGTTTGTTTGTTTATTTTGACCAAGTAACTGGAAAACTAGATCATTTATAAACCAAAAATTAACTAGTGACAGCATAATATAATATATTGTTTTATGTAATCTTCATGACAAGACTAATGAAATTATTGTCAAATAGATAGAAAACAAATTTTGTACATATGATAGTTGGTCAAAATGTATGAAACAAAATAGTTCTGTTTTATTTATTAATCTAATGAGTAATAACTTACCAGTTACCATCCTGCGTTTTTATCAATTTACTCAATCAAATGTATTTTAGAAATATATCAATTAGTGTTAATTGTTAACAAAACGCTAAATTTATGGGCATAGGACGTTTGCGCATTGTTATTGTTAAAAAAGGTATAGTGTTTTCCTATCGCTATTGTTATTAATAACCTTTTTATAGACTGATTGCACATCGCAAATTATGTTTATAATATCAATAATTTCAAAACTAATTACTTACTAACTATTTACAAAAATAATGGTCAATATTCATACTCAAAAGAAATAACATAATTATTATTCACATTTACAAAAAAAAAAAATATATATTTATATAAAATTAAATAATCATCTAGATTCACTAGAATCGTTATAAATTGTGTATACAAAAGTATTAAATATAAGTATTATCTAAATATTTTTGAACCTGTACTTCATTACTTTTATTACTATTGTTAGTTATTAGTATTATCTCACCTATTCCTATAACCTTTCTATTGTTAAAATTTGAAATGCACAAACGACCAACTAAATTTCTGGGTACACACGAATTGCGTACCAAAACAGGTAGTCGAACCTTTTTGAACGAATTGCGTCCTGAACGCAATTCGTGTTATTTTTTCATTTACAGTTAATTATTGTAAGTGGTTCCTAAAATGATATTGTCATAATAAAGATATGCCAGGTTATATAAAAAAAATTGAAATTTAATTATAAAAATATAACATACTTAGCATTGTTGACATAATAAGTTCATTTTCAACGATAATTATCAATGAATTAAATTTAATATTAAACAGTGAATATGATCAGACCACTTCGAAATAATGTACGTATTGAATTCTGGTGTCACTAATTTTATTTGTTATATCTGAATTCACCTAATCACTGTGGTGTTAACATGATACATAATGCTGTATACTATATTATCTTATAATATAGTGTCTTGGTTGTAATCCATATTTACTTATCGATTGGGAAGGCCGTATAGTCCCTAATATTTTTACCGAAAATATCTATTAGGTCGGAGCTATTGTTTTACACGGCGTATTCCGCCGCGTTGTTCGTCGAACTAAAAATGCATTAGTTTATTTTTAATTCGATAGAAAACGTCGCGGAATACGCTACGTTCGAAACGCGGCGAATACGCCTAAAAGTACAAACCACTAAAAACAAGTTTTCATATAATAATATTATATAAATAATTAATATTTAATCATTATTATTGTTATTATTATTTTGTTAAAAATTTAAAAATATCAAAATTAAAAATAAATTTGAAAACCACTGAAAATCTAAAAAAAAATGTCAAGTGATAAGGTAATACGAATTGCGTCCGGGATGCATTTCGTTCAAAAAGTTTCGTCTTCCTTGTTTGGTACGCAATTTGTGTGCACCGAAATTTCTTACCTCTCAGGTAAGAGTTAGTACCTCATACTAATAATGCTCAAATGACAATCTCCGAAATTTATAACCCTTCTTAATTGTGGAAATTAAACTAATTCAATATTGTGTTAACTATAAACTATACCTACCTATGTTTTAAAATTGATTAAATGGATTAATAAAATATTTTTATTTGTATACCTATGTCTTAGTTACAATTTGGCTGTATCACGTGCATCCGTAATCACGCTGAAAATTTATTTCAATCTATTTGTAAAGTTTAATTCTAATATTTAGCATATAGTATGGTAAACATAAGTATTAATATACAAATATATGTATACAAAAAGTCATTATAAAGGAACTTTAAACTCGGGGTGTTAATAGAATATTCAAAAGAAAAACTATAGACAAATGCTGCAAAAATTAACATACCTACATATTTGTAGAAATTTGTCTGTATTAGTCACACTGAAGAATTATTTGATTAATTTTAATATATAGTTTAATTCTAATATTTAGCATAATATGGTAAACATGGTCATTAATATGCAGATGTACTTACACAAAAAAAATTTATTACGAAGGTTCTTTCAATGTGGGATGTTAAAAGAATATTCAAACGATAAACCATCGAATTTGCCTCAACAATAAAATTCATAAATTAATTTGTTTGAAGAAATAATAATATTAATAATATAATATAAGTAGGTGCAAACTTATGCAATTTAAATATAATATAAGTGGAGGGAAGTTATTGTAATGCAATCAATGTAGCTGAGTTTTAATATATAAATAATAGTTTTTAAATATGATTTTTTTTTCACTTAGACTAATGCTATAAATTATTGTATAGATGAAATAGTTTGTCTAATTTAAGATTATTTCAAATAACTTTTGAACTAGACTTGGCGCCATCGAATTCGAAAATAAAAGCGAACGAATAATAGTATTCTTTTCGGAAAAAAAGAAACATTCAACATTCAACCTTCAAAATTCATAAATATTTAGTCTATTAGTCATTGTCAGTTGGTTGGCCTACAGTGATCGGTTATGAGAATTTGCGATTTGTCTAAAGTACCACGGAACCCCGTAGAAATAGGTACTAAATATCAATTATGTTTTGTTCTTTGAACGTCTTACTCAAATTTAATATAAACGCAAAATTTAAAAAATGTAACATTCTTATTAATCTTTTATTGTTTTTTATTCTAAAGTGCATGTCTTTGGATTATATTTTATTGAAACATTGTAAATTTATTTCTTCCAGATTGTACATTTTTTTTATGTTTGGTACTAGTTAAACATTGAAATAATAATATATTGTGTACATATAGTTAACATATGTTTAATCGATATACTATTATTACATTTTATATCTACCTACAACTTAAATAATTTATAATGATAAAATAATACCAACGATGTGGTGTATGTTATAATAACTTTGGTTAATCATATTTACTTGAGAAACTAAAGTAACTCCACACAAAGCGCGTGTTATAATGTAAGATTTTAATTAAAATAATTGTTAATCTTCACTAAACAATACATTTCTTATATTTGTTTGATCATTTGTATTAATTATGCAATTTAAAATAAATAATGCATATTATTCCGATAATAATATATTTTTGTACGATCATTAAATATTATTAATTATTATGGGAACTTAAATATTATATAACCTGTTTGATAAATTATCTAGATCCGTTCTTATTTACAAAATAATAATAAATGTGATAAGATGAATTTTTAGAACTAAATAGTATTTATTTTATAATATATTATAAAATCAATGTAAATAGGAACATTTTCTAATAAAAGTTATTATAATTAATAATAAAATTTTTTTTTGAGCTTCAGCTATCAAAATTGATGGCCTACAATGTTGTCAATGTTTTTAACAGGAAGATATAAATTGCCATAAGAGAGACTTGATATGATAATGTTATTACTTAATATGTATAGTTGAAAAACTATAATAGTATTAACAAGCCGGTGTAATTTTACCATTATTCAAATAAAGAAAGCCAAATAATTTTTTAGAAATAATTTTATATCAATCTTGAGATAAATAATAATATAAGATTAGGTATTTAATGCATGGACATTTACAGGCTATATATTACAGAGCTGAATAATAATAATAATTATTATAAGATGTATGTAGAGATCAAAATTTTTTTTTTTAGATAAGAAGGTTATGACACAACTGTATTTTAGCTAAATTTTTGCAATTCCCTGAAATAGTCACGGATGATAGTTGGATGACAGTGGGGTAATTTTATTAAAATTGAACTGTCTTAAAACTAATATAAGTTTATAAATATATTATGTTTATATTAGTGAAGGAAGACTTTACTTTTATTGTTTTTAGAAGGTGATATAACTAATTTCAGTAGAATATTTATGATCCAAAGTTAAAAAGTTAATGTATTGAATAAGTGTCTTTCCTTATTAAAATAAATACTAAAAGTCAAATCTACTTACCACTAAAATGTTAATTCAAGATTCCGTTAAACATTTAAATATCTACTTAAATTTATAGATTATTTTGTGAATTGATTGTCATGACAATTTTTTTTGTCTTGACATTTTAAGCTAGTATTTTATTAAAATAATAATAATAAAAAAATATGTATAACTAAATTGTTTATGAACATACTTTATAGATACTTGTTACATATTGATGGTTACATAACAATATTGCTTATACGATTAATTACGAATACGTCTAAAATATATTTTTGTGATATTTGAAGCATGTTTAATAAAAATAAAATTATTTTATGTAAGAACTAGCTGCCCGTGTAATTCGATTTCGGTGTGTAGAAACCGCCTTCGGTGCCTTCGAGGTGGTCGAGCGAAAATCGTTTCACCGAAAATTCTGTAGGGAATGGTAATCAGTCACTAAAAAATGTGATAAAGTCGATTTCCATGTTTGTGAGTTATAAGTTATTCTATAGCTTATGAGGTATCAGTTATAACTCAGTGTAAAAGTTTGTTTCGATGCTTGCCCAGTGCTTTTTTAAATTAAAAAAGAATAAATGCATATCGAAAATTGGTAATCACGTGTCTAGCTATCAGTTCTCAAATGGTGAGAATCGATATCTGGATGGGTAATCTATCTAGTCAAATGTTACTACTTAAGTTAAGTTATCAGATAGGTCGGGGAAAAATATTTCAAAGCAATTAAGCTTCACAGGTAGGCAAAGCGTCTGCGTCGGATCCGGACAATGATTAACATGAATTCATACGTAAAATATAATAATATATTAATAAAAATAAAAATAATAATAGATATTGTCTTGAAAATGACATAGCGGTAAGGATAACCGGTCGGTGGGTAGAGCTAAAAAAATCTAAATCTAAATCTATGGTAATTCACTGTAAAAATAGTTGATTTAACTGTTAATGATGTTCATAAAAAATTAATTTGAATTTCCGATGTACATTTTTTATTTTAATATAGGTTGAAAAATGTATACAGAATATTGTATTAAATTGAGAAGGTATAAATCAAAAATTTGTGATATGCATATCCAATAACAAAATAATTTTTAATTTTTGAGATGTGACGAATTTCGTTAAAATTCTAACTTTAAATTGTTGATGTTTTTCAATTGGGAACCTTTATTGGGAAAATTAGACCATTTATTAGGAACTTTGTATAAATAAGTTTTCAATCATGCTTTACCGTTCATAACTTATTATTAGAATTTATAAAAATATCAGCTAAAATAAAAAAATAAAATAAAAATTTCAAATGTTTATAAGAGTCAAAATATTTAAAAAACCATAATTGAAACACCTGGTGAAAATTTATAGTTTTTACGGTTATTCGTTTATAAATTATAATTAAATAAAGAAAACAATTTTCCCGAAAACTTGTTTAGTGTAAAAATTCCCCTTTTTCTTAATTTTGTAATGTTTTTTTCTGATAATTAAAGAAAATACTGGAACATTTTTACTTTTGACCCCTTAAAGTACCAATTGGATTTAATTTGATACCTAGAAACCATATCTAAGTTTGCTTCAATCAGCATTTAAAATAAACTAAACTAAGCTACTGTTAATTTAAAAATATAAACTCATTTGAGTAACTAAGCAAAGTAACAAATCTTTAGGGAAATAAGTTGAATTAAAAATTACCTTTACTTTAAAATATTCATTAACCACACTCATATACATATTTTAGTCTTAGTATTAAATAATAAATTAATAACAAATACGACCCACTTGTATATATAAGTATTTTAATTTATTTACATATTCTGTGGGATCTGGAAGTAGTTGTAAACATCTGATATTAGTCACATCGTTTTGGTTTTAAACGTCATTTGGGGAAAATAAAAAATGATGTACCAAAAATACATAATTGTATTCACAATAATCACGATAAGAAAAATATATATTGTTACAATTATTGTGGTCAGATATCCCACCATCCAGATGGCTTTCAGCATTTTATTTTATTATAGAATTGCAAGAAAGCAAATTAATGCAATAATACATTACCTACAGGCTATAATAAACATTAATTTATCATTGAGTTATTGTTATTTATGTAATTAATATCGAATGAACAACCTCAGACAAGAGACTGTGGTTGTATGTACTATATAGCGAGTTTCAGTGGTTGTTTATGGGTGTGTAACTGGCATTATTCCTTGGAAATGTAGTATCTAATATTTATAGACAATATACCATACAAATCGCGAGTGTGTATCGTTTAGGCAGTATCCTGAATGTCTTGTTATGTGATAATGATATTCACATAAAAATACGTAATTTTTGTCGAAAAATAAATTTAAATAATGAACCAATACATTACATAATATACATTATATTACATTATATATACATGTATCTTTATGTACATTTTAAAATATATGTTTATAAATAATTTTAATTTTAGCAAAATAATTAAGTTAAGCTTAAATTATTTATTTATAATTATATATATAAAATTTTGGTTTTTTACAGTTAATTTTTGTCATAGCTTTTTATCTCTATCGGGAATAAATTAGATCCTTTTTAATTGCACATAAATGTGTTTTATATTAGATACCATCCATAACAATTAAAAAAAAAATAATAATAAAGTAGATAATTATTATTTTTACTAATTATTTAATTTATGCGGAAGGAATATAATGTATTATAAAAAACTGTTTTGTATAAATAGAAAGTTATACACAAAATAACTACATAAGATAATAATACGGCGCATGCATATGCAATTCAATAATAAAGTAAAAATTAATTTGCTATTCTGTCCCAAACATTGAAAACGCTGGAAAATTGAACATAACGCTTACATTTTTATTGTACACGTGAAATTGTATTATATTATTTTGATATTATTTTTAGAATTTTATTAAACTTATTAGTTATTAGCCTTACATATTACGTAATTACGTAGGTTGGTAGGTGCCAATTTCACTTAAGATTTTATCTCAACCAGAAAACATAAGACTAAAAATGAATACTGTAATCACAATACTTACTTTGTTGGCTACACTCCATTGAGGAACACGATGAAAAGATTTATAGATAGAAAAAAATTCTACAAGTGTTAACTTAAAGTTGAGTTTTTAAATTATTAGTCATGAGCTGAGATTATTAATAATATTACTATCTACGCTTTTACAGCTCCTAACAATGTTTAAATTATAGCCTTTTTCAAAAAATCTTAAGCACAATAGACGACTTAGAAGCTATGGCTAAACGTCAAATGCACTTACTTACTTAGTTACTCAAGTACATAAACAGTACAATTTTGTAACCGATTAACAAAGATGATTTAACATAAAGATTTCTCAGCAGGATCTAATGTCAGTATACAATATAAGAGTCACTATTTGCATATGTAATATTATTTTAGTTGACAAATTACATGTTTTAAGTTTTTAGCTAAGTTATTCATCAATATAATTAATTATTTATAAAATACCCATTGAACTGATTATGAGCATACCGTGGACCATAGTAGAAATAATGCCTATGTATTTTATTTTGTCGTAGTAAATAAAAGAGGAGGAGTTATCACCTATTCGATTTAACTTTAAACTACTAGTAAATTTTACTTAGACAGAAATTAGGCGAATAAATAAAATATGATATGAAAAAACTATATTAATAATATTATATTATTTATATAAAAAACTCTATTTCAAAAAGAGAGTATTTTTATCATTTAATATATCTTGTATTTTCATTAAATTCAGTTTAATAAAATTCAATTACAACTATTGACGAACAGATTTTACTGGGTGCTTATTATTGTATTTAAATTACTTAATTAAAAATGAAAATTAATGTTTGATAAACTAACAGATAATAATAAAAAATTAACAGGATGTATACATTTTATTAGTCAATATGTAACATCTGTACGTATTTTATTTTTCGAATCAAAATCGTTTGCAATGAATTTTAAAATGATACTTTATTATTTATAATCACACAAAAATACAAAATATAGTGAAATTAAAATTGTAAATAAAGATTGAAAAATGTATTATGCACTCAAAATTATATTTTATAAAAATTACATTATAATATAATGTAATACTAAATGTTTTTCAATAATTAAAAATAATTTTAAATAGTGTCTCTGATCTGAATGAAAAACATATTTTAAATTAAAATATCTACGTGACTGAGTTAAAGATAATCTTAAGATAGCATTAACTTTGTATAAAATATATTTTTTGAAAATAGTAAAACATCAAACATTTCTTTTCTTGTTTCATTAAAAAAGAGTAAAGAAATTTTTGTTTTTTATATTTATTATTTATGTTTGTAATATCTTAGCTGACTTATGTAGTAATTTAAATTTATTTATTCTCTCTATAATAGTATCTTAAATCTGTATGTCTTACAATACTAAAAATAATTATACATTAATTAGTATAATACTATAATATTGCTATTATTTTTATTTTTATAAAATGTTTTTCTATTGCATTAAACGCCCATCGCTACCTATGTATGTTTACCTACTTAATCAGTATAGTTATATTAAAATAAAATGACTCATACTAGTTATACTTACTTAACTATATATACAGAATCCTTTACTTTTTATTAAATAAAAAATTAACTATTAATCATAAAAACAAATTAATTCTATACAAAATAATACTAATGTCTATATGGTCTTATAGTATACAAATTTGGAAAGCTGCCAAGTCATGCAGCTTACAAGAAATCCAAACATCCTATCAACTTCATTTCACATGATAACGGATGTACTTTTCTACGTTTCCTATCATATTTTACATTTCAACCTACACATATCACCATATTTAAAAATACATCCATCTTCTATAAAAGATTCCGATATCAGTCAGCAAACTACCCAAACTCTCTGATTAGAGATCTCAACTCAAATAATATCCTCGGAAATCTACTTATATGATTAACTCACCAATGATGCAGAGACCTGGTTACATCAAATTAATCCTTAAAATATACTATCAAATAAAAAGTCTCTTTGCTGAGTGGTTTCTTTTTATTTTTAACAAAATATTTACAAGTTGTATAGGTTCTATAAAATAAAAATATAATCTGTTCTCCAATTTAGGTACCTATAAAAAATATTATTGAACTACTTATTTATTAAATAAATATAACGTAACATACACTGAAGAATGATTTATTCTTTCATATATTAAAGCTCATTAATATAAATCATTCCAACAAATCTTTCTAACAAACGCATAAACTCGTATACATAATCAGTTCAATATAGATGATTTATTTGATTAGTTTTACGAAGAATTTGTGACCAAAATGAATCATTTATTCTGTATACAGTTTTTACTTATTGTAAACTTATATACAGGTTGTTAAAAAGCCTTTGTTGATGAATTAAAGGAATTTCTGTTATAACGCATTTCGTAAGTCCAAAAATATAATTTATATGTTTTCTAGAAGTTCGTATTGTTAATTTTCTCATAACATGTACTCAACATAAACGGTAGCTAATGTCTTAAGGCATAGATATATGTGTATTAATATACAACTGTCCATGTGTTTCATTTAAAACAATTGTTCTACTCAAAGTGCTTGGAATTTGAAGGTTTGAATTTTCAGTATTGTTAGTACTTAAGGTATTTAATAATTCTAAAAATAAATTTAATAAAATCTGAAAGTTTCAATAAAAACATATTATAATATAGGTAATATATTAGATATAGTTGAATTCAGTCAATAGCTTTACACATAGTTATAACTAATAAATCACGTTTACAATAAAATCGTCTTATAATATATACGAAAATATCGAAGTATAAATAAAAATGAAAATCATACGAATAAAAGAAATCACGTAAAACTTTGAGTGTTTTTTTTTTTTTTTTAGTTTTTCTCCGAAATAGAAAATGTCTTCATCGTGCGTGATAAATGTGCATTTAGTTTTTTACGTTTGGTTGTAGGTATGTCGTATGATTATAAGGCTGTGGACAGTACTTTATGACCTTTGCAGGTCGAAAACATACTTTAAAAGGTATACAATGCTATATTTGAATTCACTCGCTGAATAATTTTTGAAATTATTGATTTAAATTTGTGTTGAAAAATAAACAAAATCATTGATTAATATGTTGAAAAAACACACAAAATACCCGAATAATTATTGTAGACATTTAAGCTGTAAAATGTGAAATTTAAACTATGCTTTTATTTTTTTCAGAACATTTTTTAAAAACAACGAGTTTTCTCATATTTATTATATGGTTTAACAATTAAGTGTCTATGAATTAAACTCAAGGAATGTTAAAGTTATTCTTGTTTTTTAAGTAGTAGAGACAATCAAAAAATTAAAATTAAATAACATTAGAATTTATGACACAACAGTTACCAGTTACTAAGGAAATCTTGGTAATTTTTAGTAAACTTAATATTGCGTGAAATCAAATATAGTTATCTATCATAAGAATATATTACATTTAAAACTATAATACAATAATAGATTTTACGTAGGTTAAGTAAAGCGAGACAACATTAATCAAAACTTTCTTTTAGTATCTCTTGTAGTTTTTTCTATTCGTATGTTCGCAAAAATAAATAGTTATATCTACACTATTCAGATTATAATTATTTTTGTATTTGTAACATATATAAATTATATTTATCGTGCGTCGATGGGATCATTTAGATATTGTGATAAACGGGCTTATCCTTGCAACCTTCTTAGTTAGCCAAATAGCCACACACTACCCCAGATAAAACGTTATTATTGTTATTGTGATTGTTAATGATTATCTTATACTATTATTATACAAACTTCATCACTGTTATATTATCATTACACTATTATATTATTATTTTATCGTAGCTATTAAATATTAATGTATTTCGTGTTAAAATAGTAAAAATTGTATAATATATGTTAATATCCATAGATATAAAAAAAAAACAGGATAGTCACTTATTACGTATTATTATTATATATTAATAAAAAAATAAGAGGAGAAATAAAATGATAAATTAAAATCTGGAAATAGCATACATATTGTAAATATTAACTTACACGTTTAACATTATGTGGGTAAAGTGGATAATATTAACGATAGTAAATAGGTATATAATTTTTATTGGTATTTAGTATTGTACACAATTCAATAATGTCTATAGTGTTGGAGAAATGTTGTGTACATGAATATACAAGAATTGATAGTATAATATATATGATTACGCAGTCAACCATTTTTATATGATAAAAAACTATTTATAAGATTGAATAACATATAAAGTTATAGACAACAAAGCTTAATTACTTGACAAACTGTATGAGATTACGTAACAACAAATAAAGATAGACACCATATAAAACAAAAATAAAAAACTGATGAGTAAAAATTAATCTAGACATTAGATTTCGCAAAAAAAAAAACTTAAAAGTAGTTCAAACTTCAAGTGTTATAACTGAAATTTATAAACATTACAAATGTATGCAATGTTTTCGTTTATTTGACAATTATATTAAAATTGTATCTTGGTTTTAGTTTACCTTATTTCATGGGCAAATCGGCGTCGGCGTATTTTGCTTTGTGAACAAATCCGACTGAAATGGACAATCCAACTGTAGTAGACTGGATTTAGTACTAGGTATATATTTGAACATGGTTAAAACTACTTTTTAAACTTTTCTGATATCTCTGAACCATCACTGAAATGTTTGTCAAAGTCGGCTGAGTATTTCTTAAGTCTATAAGTTATAAACATAAGAATATTGTCTTTTGTTGTACATTTAAATAAAAAGCAAAAAATTAAATATTATTTTATTTATAAAAAAATTGTATAGCAAAGTTTGAATATTAAGCTATAGTCTATAAAAATTTTAAATTTTAAGCGTAGAAATAAATGTATTTATTTTACAGTGGTGTATTATCTTAATTTTAATTTTTTGTATCTTTTCTGGTAAAAAAAATTCTATGAACTTAAAAATATGTTTCTTATAGAAAGTTAGATCTAGTTGGTACTTCATCCTATAGGTCAACATTTTAAATTTTCAGTAAATTTTAAAATAATAGGTAAAAACTAAACTAAAGTCCTATCCTAATGGATATTAATTATATTTAGATATATATATAATAATTTAGTTTTACTTGTAGCTTAAACAATATATTTAATATTTTAGTTATTTTTCTGTGATTTGTATTATATTTTGTTATGCTATATTTAGGGTTGTGGTCAACTAAATAGTTTAATTTAAAATATTATAAGTATTATATGTCTTACCTAATCTTCGTTGTACAAGCTTGTATATGTTTGCTTCTACAAAGGTGACTCGACGGTGTTCAATGTGTTTATAATTTTCGCTAAAATCCAAAAGGGCTTAAAAGTGTATCGTTCAGAGCATACAGTAAATGCTTACTCTGTCTACTAGAATAATTAACTGTGTCGGTAGTATATCTAAGACTAAAGATATATTATTATGTGTTATATATTATTTAAAATAATATACGAATACCATCATGACTTATACATCAAACAGTACCTATATAATTGTACCTTTAATTACTTATTATTTATTTATTTCTAATGAAACACATGACAAACATTCTATAAAATATTAAATCACAACAGTCATAATAACATAAAAATAGAATAAAATGTAAGATGTAATGTTCACGTGATTGTATAAACAATCATTACTATAATAATTCAAATGTTTAAAATTTTAAAGTTTTAATGAATATAGAATATTATACTGACACCTGTATATTTGAGAAATGCCTTTAAAACTAGCTGGTGCGTACGTTTCTTACTGTACAAAAATTGGGTTCACTTTTATTATCTCAATGACTAAAATTCTAGATCCTATGACGTATTGACAAATTTAATTTGTGCTGTTTTAAAATATTTACCATCTAGTTTTTTCATGATCCTCCATGATTTTTATCTGAATAGTTAAAATTCCATAGTTTCTATTGTTCAGTAACATAATTTTTGTTTTTAAACTTCTATTCATTAACTCCAATCATATTAGTAAGGAATTAACGTCAATAACTAGTCATTTATGACAATTCCTAATGAAAGAAGGCATTGATGATAACATTAAAAATTAAGTTGAAAATCGAATAATATATTATATTATTTATTAGCTATTTATTATAAATCATATTAATCTTAAATTCTTAAAGCCCTCTTTTTGGATTTGAAGATTTTTTATGGCAATCAGAACATAGACTTAAATAAACCATTATTGTTTCCTTTATCACATTCGCGTATTTTAATTTAAGTTCAGCCATCATTCGGTCTCGGCCTCCGTGACCGATTGCTGTATGTGTAGAATGAATTATATCAAACAACTCTTCATTTTTTACATAATAACGCACACCTTCTGACGCATTGGTTATAGTTTTAATAAGACGATCTTTACCGTTGATAATAAGAATATCGTACTTACGAACATTCCTATAGTCTTTCGTACACTTTTTTACTCCAGCCGTAGATAGTGTAATTTTAGATTTTTTTATTTCTTCGATTCGTTCACAATATTCTTCATTATTCAAAAAAAAGTTGTTGTCGTTACGTTTCGATTCAATTAATAATAGAATTGCGTTATCAAATTTTATGCGCATTTCATTTAAATCCATTTTTAAGGAGATTGTTGAAAAAAAGAACTATGTTATTACACGTTACTATTCACTACTTCAATGCACAAACAGTACTGTACAGTGTACAGTCACTTTCGGGATGTGACCATAACGATACCAGCTACGATAGTTCTGTATAGTCAATTTTATTATAAGTTATAAGCAATAAAAACGATAGCATAAAACAGGATTTACCATATTATATACTATAATAACTAATAAGTAATAATATAGATAGCTATCCATAGATAACTATGTTCCATAATCAGATCGATCACCGATAAAGCGCGGTGTCGATATTTTTTTCGATTAGGATTTATAACATTGCCTAATATAATAGGGAAATGTTGATAAAACTACGAAATATCCAACATTGCCTAACCTTTCCAGCCATTGTCAACAATGACTAGGATATACCGACAATTCCTGAATTTTCATCTATTCCGGTAACATATATATATTAATTGTATATATACTTATGTATTTTAGAATCTGAATGGAGCAATGCATGTATTGATTTCTTACAATGACGCGCTTTTTTTTAACATCAGTAAACACATTTTAAAGCAACAACAATACTTTGATTTTCAAAAATGGGACAAAAAAAATGCTTAATTGTTTGTAGTTAGAAATGTATAAAAACTTTTATATGTATATCTAAGTTTTGATAATTTTATATGAAATTTCTCACTGAAATCATAAATCTAATAAATATATAAAGGGCGTTATTTTTATACACATTTAAGTTCAAATTTGGACGAAATTACTTATTTAAACAATAAATAATGATGTTAATTATTTTGTTATAATTTTATAACATTATTCATGGAAATTCAAAACTTTATATATTATGTTATTATGAATTTTACTATATGCAATCACATTTTTGATTTATTTTAAGATATTATCTATTTATAGATATTATTATAAATCTATTTTCATTATTTTACTATTTTACGGTATTTACAGAAATATGTTGTTAAATTTCGATTTATGTATGTTTATATACTAATTATTATGGTATAATAATTTATTTATTATAATAGTTAAATACTAATAAGTAATACTATAATAAACTCAATAAATATATTTTTACATAATAAATGAAAAAAAAATTATTTTAATAGCTATATAGAAAAATATATCACGAAATAAACCTAATGATATAGGCTGACAGATCTATTCCACTTAGAATCGTTTTTCGTTTACAATGATATATGGTTGAATTCAAATTTAACACACCTATAATAGTGACCCACTCGACACCTAATGTACAGCTAAACAGTACCCACTTGTCTACCTTTTATTTTTTTAAATATCAGTTTGCAAATATCATTAGCATAACTTAAAAATAAATTGTTTGGTAAACATTTATAATATATATTTATATAATGCCATTTAATAAATAAGTACAATAAAATATGTATATTTTTTTACATAATATTGTTATAAGTTATTTTAAATTTTAAAACATATTTATTTTATATACTTTTGGTTTTACATATATAAAAAAAAGATGAAATAAAAATTACAGTTAAAATATGGTATACTGTTTTATTTTCTGAACACAATTTTCAAAAGTAACATATTAATTATATATAGCGTGATATACCCGAATGGAAAAAAATCAACAATAAAATATGTATACAATATCATTTTACATTGACTTATATGATATCGATGAATCATATTTTTTGTATTACTACGGGTTCAAGCCTTTTTTTTATAACATACGTAAACGATATTAATACAATGATAACATCAATAGGAGTTTGATACAAGTAGGTAGATATTCACAATAAATATAGAATTAAAAACGAGTTTTTCGAAACCCAGAATATTTTAACATTAACGTATAATATTGAATCTGAAAATTCAATATACCCACCCACATGTATAATACAATATTTAACATTTATAAGATGATATAACACACAAACACATATAATAGCGTATAAATTCATATTACATTTAGTATATACACAGAAATTGGTATACATATACGTATATACAAATTTATAATAATACATGATAATATTAGGCGATCTCACGATCGCAGACATGCGTGGGGTTTCAATTGTGTGGATATGAAAAGCTGAAACCACTTCGTCATTGCTGGGGTACGTTTTGGTTTTGAGTTCAGGTTGCATGCGGGATATGATTAAAATCCGAGCGACGTTTACTTTACGTATAGGTATTCGGCAATGTTTGTCCGCGTTTCAGTAGGACTCATAATGCTTTCAATTATCTGACAGTCTTTGAATTTTATTTTGAAAAAAGAATGCGAATATACACACTTATATATATATTAAGTATGTGAATATGGGATTCGAATTTCAGTTGTATCGTAAAGTGTATGAAAACAGTGAGGTTGCTTGTGATATAAGAAAAACAAGTTATGTAATAAAAATGCGATGTTGCATACTAATATCAATAATATTGGCTATATTATAAAAGAAACTCAAACATTTTTTTTCTGACTGACTGATGTCACTGGCAATGACAGATTATTTGCTTGTATTTAGCTGTTTAATATCGATCGAATAAATATTCACTTACATACACCGTTATACTATTGATGTGATACTATTGACATTTAATACAATTATAAAATCATATTATACATTATACAGACGTTATTGTATGTAGTCCACGAATCGTAAAGTAATATGCAAGGCTGGGCATGAATAAAAAGTCAAAGTTATTTTATTTTTAATTAGTTTATAAATATTATAATATAACAAGTCACTTTTCTTTTAAAGTATTTTCTAGCTTATTGAATTAAAATTGTTTTCCATGATACATAACACCAATCAGTATATTAATCGAGTCACATATCAAGTTAACTGTTTCCTAATATCAAACCCAAAAGATTTAAAATTTAAAGTTTTGTACAAATTATTGTTAATATAAAAAAAAATTATAATAATCTTAAGTACTATTTACAATTTGTATATGTATTTTTATATTTATTGTAAATATATAAATTAAAAAAATTTCCATTGTTTCACTTAAGCTATATAATTTTAAATCTCTCAATAAGAACCTTCCCAGATAACTACGTTTGGCGTTTAAATAGACCTTGACGTCGCGATGTCTTATAAAATAAAACTAAATAAGAAAAAAAATAATACAAACTTATTTTGGTTAGGTCTTTTATCTCTTTCTAATGTGTTTCTATTAATGGTACTTTTAATACATAAATACATTTGTTTTCGTGTTTTTAATTTCATCAAACGTACTTGTTATGATTTGTCATGGATTGTAAAATACTCGGTTAAAAAAAAAAAAAATTAAACGATTTGTAACCAAGTTATTATTTTTTCTATTCGATTGGCAATTTTTACTAGTTAAAAATAAAATAATATAATTTTTAACTTTATACATAACCTACTTTTCTACAATATCAACTCTACTTGACAAGTTTAAAACAAAAAAATGGTAACTTGCCCAACCTCGGTAATGTGTATGTAGGTACCGCGCGTCGTCTCTTGTGTAATTGCAATGGCCAGCGATCATCCCGACTGGCGTGTAATGATCTTAATGCGGCACGATTAAATAGATGACGTTCAACGAGCAACGAAGTTTTGGCGAAAAAGGACACCGATCCACTTGAAATAATTTATCAAATCACCCGTCACTCGTATTTCGTGTCGTCTAGTATCATTGCGATAGCACAACCGAGCACGTATTAAGCGATATATTTTATAGTCAAACACGTTTTTTTCCATAATTGATTTTAAAACGTATTATACGCGATGATATTGCACTGTAATGACGTCCATCTGTCCGCGTCCAACACGAAATACTATGTTATACATATCAGTTCTCGTCCCGTCATTCTCGTCCAAATTGTCTTCTTCTGATCGTCGTCGTCGTCGCGATCATCGTCATCCTGTTCACATTATTTCTACTGCTCATCCGATGCAATGATGCCAACATAATGTATAAATAGTGTTATAAATAATACACACACACACACACACACATAAATTGTTGGGGAATCTACGACACGACTACGACAAAGTGAAACGCCGTGGATGCTTAGATTTGGTGTACGTTTACGGTGGTCGTGGTGGTAGTGGTCGAGTGTTCCCACATCAGACCGCTGTTGGTAGGCGTCTTCAAGCACAGTTCCCTGTCGTCAGATGTACCGTTACCGGCGTTATCACATCCGCCGACGCTGATGGACACCGCACCGTGCTGGCGGTCCAGACGGTCACCGTCACGGTGATGGTTATGATGGTGGTGATGGTGGTGGTGATAGTGACGTCCTCGGTGAGACCGCCTGAAGTGGTCAGTGGACGACGAAGAACCGGTTACGCCGGCGCCCAACTGTCTACACTCGAACGCCGTGGCTCCGTTGCACGTGGCCTCGCTGTCGTCCATTGCAGCGATGACACAGGCGCCGCCGCCTGGCCCTCCCCGGCCGTCAGCGGCGAAGTGCCAGCCGCACATCCACACGCCCCTCGGGAAGAACAGCTTGAAGAACAGCCGCTTGAACTTCTCGCCGAATATCACGTAGATGACGAAGTTGACGGACGAGTTGATGGTCACCAGCAGGTTGCTGACCTTGACCAGGTGATCGACGGTGATGCCGTAGAACGCCTCTACCACGTTCGATATGAGCGCCCACACGTTGCACAGCAGAAACACGACCACCACGCACAGCAACATGGTGGCCAGTCCGATCTCCTTCTTCTGCAACCGCGACAGCCGCTGCCGCTCTCGGTTAGCCCTCCTCACCTGCAACACCCGCGGCGTGCACAACACCACAGCCGCCGGTAAATACGTTAATATTCGATTATTAATACTCTTTGGTTGGTGGGTCGCGCAGCGATGATTAACCAACGTTTTGTGGGAAGTGGACCTCATGTATATAAGGGGGTCTTTCGAGAGATTTTCCAAAAAAAATATTACGAGTGTATAATATTATGCGTTCTAAGCAAAATGTATTTTTATCCTAGCAAAGTTTATGTGCGATCCAGTTGAAATTAAGTTATTCTCCTTACGATAAAGTCAGCTGCATTACACCCTGAACATTTGTTTATGGGATTTCTATTTTTTAAATTTCACATTCATTTTATAGTGTTACATTACACAATTTTTTTTGATTGATTATTGAATATGAATTTTTACGAAATAAATTCTTAGAGTTTTGAACTTTCTGATGTTTTACTTGAAGAATATACCTTATATATGTTTAGTTCGCCTATCTATTTTTTTTAGATATTTGATAAAAAGATTTAAAACCAGTTAGGTTAGTATTCAATAATCGTTTATTTGCTTTTAAAATAAAGTCGTATTTTTGTTTTACACATTCGAATTTGTCTTAAGTATATTTATACCTAAATGACAATAATATGATACCTATCGAGTATCGAGTGTAAGATGACATAGCAAAGTTAGAAATATATCATAAGTGGGTGCTAATTCAAATAATAGGTAATAACTGAAAAAATTACAAAAAAATATTACACACTTACAGTGTTTAATAGAAACTACAAAAAAAAAACTAGAAAAATTCTAATATTTCTACTAGTCTATTGCTCATAGATATTATTATAAATAAGTTAGGATCAGGTAAAGATTTCGCTACATTTAAACTTACGAAGGATCTGTTAAAAAATCGAGGACATTCAACATTCAAAAAAAAAAAATCAATTGTATAATCAACGGTGAAATAAATAACGCGATGAAGACGAGGAACTGTCAGTTGAAGATTTGTTTCATTACAAATACGCACAAATTGTATTTTGGGACGTGGAATGATTTTTTTCCAATAATTAGAAATGTATGCTATAAGATAATTTTAAAAGTTTTTGACTCGAAAACATGAAATACTAATATGTATTTCCTCGTGCACTCGTCATATAATAATAATTTAATTTAAATAGTATAATACTTTTAAATATAGTGTCATAAAAATAATGTTATTCTGGATTTTTTTTAATACATTTTTTCATACATATACTTAAATTGTCTTTTATTTTATTATTTTTAATTTGTAAAAAACAAATTTCGCATATTTTTAATGATGTATCTATAGATATGCAGATATTTAATGAATTTTTAATGCATACAAATTCAGTCCTTAATAATAAGTATAATAACCAAATTACAAATTTATTTCCTTTTAAAAACGTGTAAAAAAGGTTGCAGTGTCTTGATGAATAGTCTTGACATATTTTAGTTATAGTGATTCAATATCCCGCAACATAAAATATCTACACAGAATTTTTTTTTCAATTTCCCACAATATTAAAGGATTTTTTCACAATTTTCACTATATTGAATATGTTATTTAATATAAACCACTATTTTGATAAAGTTATTCTTTTATAGATATTAGACAACTTTGCAATACGTACATATATGGTACGTATCAGTATAATATATTATGATGACCGAATTCACAACATATCATAATATCAATATAATCAATATGTTATGTTGAATTTTCACCAAAACTATCCTAATCTAACCGCGAGTGAATTTTCATTATTTCGTTTTGAGTATCACTTCAACTACTATATTTAAACGGAAAAAAAATAACTAAGTAAATAATAATATAATGTTTAGTAAAAATAATGTATATGTACTCTTACAAAATATATAGTATACCTGTAACATAAAAATAAAACGACTGATTCGGAGTTTATGGGAACATTTAAAGTGGGTTTTTTATGTAGTGGAAAATTGTTTAATCTTTTAAGAGAATCATTTTGTTTAAATCGACGGATTTTGAGGATAAAACATTTGAAGTTATTTGAAAATATGAACACTATACGAGTTTATGAATCATTCCGATTAAATACACTCGTACTAATATAATTATTACATTTTCACGCGAGTTAACCACATGAATACAGCACAAACTTAATTAATACGTACAGTGTACACATGTAAAATATTTGATTTCGACGTTATTAATACTGCTGTCATGTGTGCGTAACTACAATATGTAAGTAAAATGTACAGCATCTAAGTAGAAAACAACATTTCATATTCAATACGTAATATTATGTGTATTATAGGTGTATAATACTCTATATGTATATATTAATTTGATATTAAATTAATCTCATAATAATAAATTCAGTTTTTTTATGATTGCTTACTATGAAAAACAATCGTATCGATCAAATATGTATTTATTTATTTGTCTATATTATAACATGCTGTGTTCAGAATATTATGCTATTATGCATAACCAGAGATTGGATGCTGTTATGTTGCTGCGTTTCGACTACAATCGTTTTAGCAATGGATGTTAGGCAAATATTAATATGTTGCTATAATAAAATTGAGAAAACAATTTGAATTACATTAAAAAACCTTTTCTGGTAGTAGTATATATGTATGTAAAGTGTTTATATATTTTTAAATATTGATGTTTTCAAGTTTTTTTATATATTTTATCTTATAAAAATAAAACAATCGACATGTTTTAATAATAAAATATTAAAGAAAAAACCTATATGGGTCTATATGTGATATAAATAATACATAATAAAACTAAATTATTTGAATGTTAATTGTATTAATTCGATATTTTAATTTTAAATACAAAACACGTATTGAAATATGATTTAAATTGAAGTGCGGGGTTACAACCATTTTGGTTGTTTGCTATGTATTATATTATACGCGTTAGCTTAAACTAGGTATTAAGATACAGCGATGGTAGATAATATAATAATTGAATACAATTTACATACATTTTCTCACCCACGTTATTGCGTAGATGGCATATGTCAGAAATCAGTGATTTAATTTTGAAAATACAAACAGGCTCTGTAGGTTGTAGGTTTATGGTTTATTAGGATCGGAACCAAAATATGTCAATTTTATTATTTAATTATCCTTATATTTTTGTTATACATAATAGGTTGTGTTATTAATGTTCTATCGTTTATGCTCAGAAAAAAATGTTTAGGGACATTGTTTAAAAAGTTATCCTTATCAAGATCTATAGAGTTTTAAATAAATACAATTTACTCATTTTTGTTCACTATCAATTTAAATAGAACTTTTCAGTTTCAAGCCTTAACTTTTTTTAAATTAATACATAACCTTTATTGCTGAACGGTTTGGCTGAGCCGTAATTTCATATCATAGTACCAAGTGTGTTTTAGAAGAGCCATTTAGATTTTCCATTGAGTGTTCAATGAGAATTGAAAATGGACTAAAATTCTAAGAAAATGTGGTCTCGAATTCAGTGAGAATATGATAAAGTGAAACGTTAATCAAGTATTAGATCCAGCTATTTAGTATTTAATCATATTATTTTTGTTTAAAATTTTCAGTGTTGAGAAAGATAAATTTAATTAAGAAAATAAAGTTCTAAAAACAGATATATTGTAAAACAATATTAAAAAAATTTCGCTGAAAATCTCAACAGAAATTGATGAGACTAGATTTTGTTTCTATATTCATTTTTGCTTAGAAAAAGTCCAAATTATAAAGCCTAACACAAAACAATTTCGTTAGTTTTTATATTTAATAATCGTTAAAAATCATTAATTTTGCAAAAAGATAATTACATAACAGTTTAATATTTAAATTTGTTCCCATGAACAATTGTATTTGTTAAAATAACGCTTTATGTTTGTTTATTGGTGATTTGTTTTACACGAATATTTTTAAATATTTTAAAATTTATTTTAAATATCATTCAAGAATATAAGGGTTTTTCTTGAATTCTGTTTCCATTGGTTGATATCGTGTGGTTTTATATTTGTTTCAGTTTATTATAGTGAAAGCAACCTGGTAAGATTTAGTGCGGAACTTATAAGATTCAGATAAGACGCGTAACTTTTGTCTCACATCACCAATATTGTTAACCACTTCAAAGTAACCGGCGTCTAAGAAATATTTAATATTGTACAATAATACCAACTAGCATTAATATAATAACTTATATAATTTCTGAATCTTTATAACGCGTTGTAGCCGATAAACCACACTCCGTCTGTTTTCGTTGCGGAAACAACAGAGGCTTTGATTATTTACCAAAACTATTATCGCCATAACAAACGCAATAACGCAATATCCCTTCTTTGTCAGCTCTAAATACATCCATTGTGTGCCATAATTCACGCTTGAGAATGAATTGTTTCAACGTGCTTTGATAACTTAGAGATAGTGTAGGTAAACTATTAAGTACAAAATTCGGTAGCAATATGAGTAATCCGATCATGGGCTTAAACAGAC
Source organism: Rhopalosiphum nymphaeae (assembly GCA_036289425.1). Lineage (NCBI taxonomy): Eukaryota > Metazoa > Arthropoda > Insecta > Hemiptera > Aphididae > Rhopalosiphum > Rhopalosiphum nymphaeae. The sequence goes on along the minus strand of JAZAQC010000012.1, from coordinate 2,894,260 downwards.
TGCGCGCTAATAATTTGCGCTGAAAACACTGTTCAATGCTCAAAAATCGATGTCATATAGCTATAATCTCCATAACTATCGCGTGACCACGATAATTATAATTGTATTATAATATAATATACGGATCATGATGGTTATTTACGTACGAACTGATGTTGTAAAAACGGGTTTCATTAAACGGAAATTGGCGGGTCCATGGTGATCTTGGGTTATTTCGCGGTCCATTGTGCAATAAATTAAAATCGTATTGTTTTCGTTAACGGAAAAACGTTTCGTATTATGTATCTTATACTACCGCTATACGTTTGGTGATCCTAAACATGGATTATTTACGTTAAATTTAATCTTTGGTAACTTAATTTCCTAATCACCTATACCTATACTAAATTCATGAAATAACTGCCGTTGATTATTTCAAATATAGGCAGAGAAAAAACCAAATTTTGAAGTTATTAGACTCATGTGGTTAAGTGTACATTGATTTTACTCTAGGTAAATTGGATTGGATAGAATTTCGTTATCATAAAAACTTAGAAAACGTGGGGTTGAATATAAAGAATTGAATCGTTTTTAAGTATATATTTGTAATTATATACTTTACATAATATGTATTTAAAATAAATAAATAAATAAAACATTAAAAATTATAAAGAATTATCATAAGCTAGAATCGTAATCAAATCTATGCGTTTGGGTTAGGTTTCTGTACAGATGCTCTAGTCTAAGTAATAACATTTGAGTTAGACATGTCTGACGTATAGCGTAGATGCGTTACAATTTGTCAGATCGCGGTGTTATGAATTCGCACGTAACATTAGAATAATTAAGAATTATTTTAATACTTATTACATACGAGTATACCTAGTAAAAATCTACGATTTGTATACGTATGAGAAATTATGGTGTAACCGTATTATAGAATTCCATTAAAATATTGTATAATACGTGATTGTTTTTGAATTAAAAACGCGACACAATGAATGTTTTACTCGGTACGACACACGAGCCATTTGTAAAATATTATTATACAATATATTGTAATAGTAGTAGGTACCATACGTGTGTGTACATTTCGGCATCACGTGTCAGCCATATGATTCGAGTACATTAAGACGTCATGTACTCATGTGCCAAGTGCAGCTTATTGTATACCATATACACATTTACGGTTTACAATATTTTATACGTCAGTTCTCTAAGAACACCGATCCGAGAGCGAACACTACGTAATTTACAACCAGCGCGTATATAATAATAATAATATTATACACTTAAAAACCTAAAATATGATTCAAATACGGGATTATAAAGGCAGCAAAAGGAGCCCTTTAACAAACTATGCACATGGTAACAGAATTGAACGCGTCGCTTAAATGTTGTACAATTTAACATGTCAAGTGCGCATTATTATTAAATCCTGTTAAAATACTTCATTAGATCGTTTGCATACGAATTCGAATTCTATTGGCTCGTCGGCTGGACACAAGCACATCGGTTTCATTAACTCATCAAGTTCAAAACAAATTGTTATTCTTTATCGTACAGGCATTATAGAGTTACAATAATTTAATAAGTTACAACTAATAATAACATGTGCTGTACTGTTATCTATTATTATATACGTCATACAACCAATCAACACACCTGCGCATTAAACTAAAGGTTTGACAATTTTCACGAAAATTAAATGGATTTGATGTAGGGTTGTTTATTATATTTATCTAGCACGGATGAAACGAAACAGCGTGATGCACATAATTTTTTCAGCTACCGCAATTTGTTTGAATGGACACCGTTTGTTTCAACTACACGTAAAGTGTGATAGCAAAAACTAATTGTCCGAAATAATTCACTGGACTAAAAGAGTACGGTTTAAATGTAGGTATAATAAATAGCTAGTGGCGTTCGTATTTACTTGACATGATACAGTGGCCTTTTAAGTCGGACTTCACAGCATTAAGTCGTATTTTATTATGATCTTGTATTATGACTAGCATTATTTTTTAACGATTTCTGTATACTTGAGTCATGTTGTCACGAGTCATGTTTTAATGTAATCAAAATGTTCAAAGGAATATATGTACCAACATTTTAGTTGTATCATTTTATAATAATATTAAAAAAGGTTTTTTCACTAATTTTATGCATACTCAACTAAATAATATAAAAATGTGAAAAACTATGTCTATGTATTTTTGATATTTTCTAGAAAGAATAATTTATGAGAACATTTTTATTCTATTTTCAAATATTTTTATATACAAATAATAACTTTATAATTCAAAAATTGAAAATAAACTAAAAAGATCAATAATTTTAAGTTTTATGAATAGCAAAAAAACCCTAAATATTTTTAAAATTATTTTATGTCTAGTAAATGCTAATATAAACAATAAAGGTTTAAATATTTGGTGAAATTGCCGATCCTTTAATGTTATTAATTTTCGTAGTTTTTTGCGTGTATTTTGAGTATAACTTTTTAATTTTTATCCTCTATATTACCAACTGGATCAAATTTTCTATCAAGTACTACATAGAAATTTAAAACTTTCAAACTTGCATAGATAAAATTATTTTTAAATGATGCATTTGAATTAAAATCGTATTTATTACATTTAAGATACGTATTTTGACTTAAAAATAGTATAATCAAATAATATTATTTAGATATAATATACTATTTTGCTTTATTAAATTTTTCTTTTCGAATAAATCACGAAATATTCTTATATAGAGATAGAAGTTATTATACTGTGTCCGCTAAAAATAATTTTTCTCGTATAATGATTAATCATTGAATCTAAATTCTACACATTCATGCAGTGTCTTATTCAATGATGAGTTAAGAAAACTAATTTATAGCACTACTTCATATTTCTATTTCCTAGGTCATCTTTTATTAATTACATGTCAACTTCGTGAAACTGTATATAATTATTCTAAGCCATTTTGGTAAAATAAATTAAATTGAATTTATTTTTAAATATTTATAAGTTATAACATATTTCTATTTATCTATGTTTATTGAAATTATTTTCTTTAGTTGTATTTTAACAGTAACAAAAAAATATGTCTAAGTTTAGCACGAATAGTCAGAAGTCACACACACACACACGCATACACACACACACACACACACACACACACACACACACATATATTTGAATTGGGACTCTAAAGGATATATAGTATTGTATGGTTACACAACATTAGAAAATTGACAAAAATGCTTTCAAATATAGTAAAAAATAATGTTTATTTTAGAGCACGAAAATATAGTTTTTTAACGTCTAAATTGCGGCTGAATCAGTCCTCTATGGCGCCTAAAATGACGCTTTACCATAACATTTTCATTTTTATAATCTGAAAAATGGTTTTAACTTAATAAGATTTTAACTGAATATGATGGTGACAAAATACAGAATTATAAATTTATGCATTTGATAAAACTGATGATGAAATTATCTTTTGAATCATAATGGTAAATGTGTGCATTGATTATGCTCATAGTATTTTTGGTTTGAATTGAATTCTGTTCATTAAATATTTATTTTAGAATTTTAAGAGACTGTGGAATTAAATATAAAATAAAAGAGAGATGAATTGTTTTCAATTATATTTAATACAATAAAATAAAACAGAAATATCATATTGTAAAAAATATTTTTTTGAATCTATAATTGGGTGGAAGAATAATCCATCATAATTTTAAAACTCATAGTTTATTTTAAGAAAATTTTAGTATAAATTAAGCAGAGTTAGTAAAATTATAACAACGTATGTAATAAATTGGAAAACTTGATTAAATAATTTTTGCGAGAGTTATGCTTAAATATATTTATAATAATAATGTTCGTATTTAATTAATTAATTTTATTTTCTATACATATTATAATTTTATACGAGCTTTAGTCTTGTATATTTATTTTTATGAAATTATGCTTACACAAATGTAATTTAAAAAATGTACAATTGAATTAGAAGCTTTAGTTTGTTGAAAAAATATCCACATATTATATTACGTGTAGTAATAATAATAATATAATTTATCTACATCTTACATGTATTTACTAGATCATACATAATATATAATATATTACAATCCATTTAAATGCTTATAAATTCAATATATTTTAAGTTTATTAAAATTATATATAATATAATTTAAATTTTAAATTAATTATTTAAGTATAATATTTAAAGTTATGATAAGCGGAGTAGTGGAACAACATTTTTCAACGAAACTCTAAGCCATTCTATTCTAATTATCAACACTTTTAAAAATACATCTAATTGACTGATTATTCAAAATTTAATTTTTATGTATCAATATACTTACAAAATTATTCAAATATGAAATCTGAAATCATAAAAGTAAAAATTTAAAAGTGATTTAAATAAATAATTAAAACTGACTTTTAGAAATAATGAGAATACACTCTCCATTATATTGCCTTGTATATGCAGTACACGTCATATTAATTTTATTATTATATGGTATCAGTTGTTTTTTATTAAAGAGTAAAATATATTATATAAAATGTTCATATATATGTATATATTTACATAGTATTTATACCCAATGCTTAAGCTATCTGAGAATTAAAATTAAGACCCGTAATATATGTTCTTCTATCTTTGATGCATACAAATTACGGTAATATAGTTGATTAATGTCAGGTTACAAAAAATGCAGTCGACTAACAGAAAGTGCATTTTATTGCAATATTTTATTATGTAAACAATCTCCAATCCTTTGGTGTTGTACTTGATGATATTGACTGCAGGAGACGAATATTTTTTATTATTCCTGGAAACTTATCAGAAATCGAATTGATATTTTTTGTCAAACCATTCAAACCGCAACGATTGATCTGTCTGGATTACTAGAAAAATAGTTGTAAAAGGAATAAAATGTATACGAATATATTATTTTCAAAATCAATGAAAAATAAAAATAAAATATTGTTGCTATTTTTAGATGGAATGAAGGACATCGCGGATTTCACTAGGTAATGGGAAACGACAAATATATTTTTATTCGGTCTGAAATCATAAACATTTTCTATATTTTCACATTTTATATTATTTAAATACACGTGCGTAATATTAAACATATACATCACAACTGCTTGTTTATCAATACACAATAATTTCTGATTTATGAATGTATGTCTTATTAAGAATTCTGGAAAAATTTGATTTGATTGAATACAATAATATATTTATAGTAAATGTTATATTTATAAACACATTTACACAATAAAATAAGTGATTGACAATTACTAAAAATTAAATGTACCTACTGGTACAGTAGGATCCAGAATTGTGGTTAACTCAGTTACAGATTATAACTGTGAAAATAATAATCTTATTTAGTTACATGCAAATTATTATAATATAAGTGTTTTTATGTATGTAACTCGACACTATGTAGTTGCATATTTCTCGATTAAGGTAGTTTTATGTGTGTAAAATTGCCTATTAAAAACGCCGTCAAACGTAGGATAAAAAATGATGTAAGAAAAGAACTGATTTTTTTTTTATCCATTTGTCTTTTTGTTTTCAATGTATTCAAAGACATGTACCCGAAAAAATGTTTTTATAGATAATATAAATTTAGTTTATTTTTTCCTTCAATGAAAAAAGGGTACTACTATAACCGTTTGTCCGGAAAATCAGTATTTCAAAAGAACATTTAAAACTGGGTAACCTACGTGTCATTCATTTTAAAATAATCGCTGCAACCATAAAACTTTAAACCTTGGAAGGTATTTATAATATCAAATAAATCCAACAATCCAATATAATTCTTATTAAATTAAATGTTAATTAAAATTAATCTGGGTCTTATGATAATATGAAACGAAACCAATATTTTTAAGAAATTTTTATCGGCGAATTAAGTAAAACACATTGTAATTAAATTATATACAAGCCTGTGAACTATGAAAACTGGCTGAAGAATAAGAAAACAATTTTAATAATATAAAAAACCAGCAAAATTTACATATAATATATTTAAGAAAACAGAAAAAAAAACATTTATAATTATAAATAATTATTTATTTTTTCTAAACATTCATTTCAACATTTCAATTTGAACGTAATGCTAGAAAGCTCACAAAATATTTAAAATTAATAAGTAAATACAAAAGGAACCGTTGAAACCTAATTAAAAAATATTCTTTTTATTTTAAGTGTATAGCCTATCTACTTTAAAGATGGATAAAAATAATAATAAATAAAACTGAAAAGATCATCAACTAATTATACAAACTATTGTATAGGCCACGTGGAAAATTAAGATTTTAAACCATTTGTGTTGTTATTCTGGTATTATTGCGAAGCTAGAGTTCAGTATTATTTAATTATTTAGTTTTATTTTAATTAAAAAATATATTGAATCAATTGGAATCTAATATTAAAATATTATTTTTTCTCCTATTTATAAATAATAAACATTACGATACGAATAAATAGTTTTATGAAAAATGTATTGTTGCAGTAATAATTATTGTTTTTTGTTAGATAAATCCAATTATATTATACGAAAATATCGAATATTATGTTTAATATAATCGTGTTAACAATAATTTTTTATTAAAAGATTTCCATTCAATAAAGAATTTTTAGATAATATTTATTTTGAAAAATGTAAAGTATAAGTGTACAAAAAAAAAAAAAAAATGAAAAATGAATTAAAATATGTATTTTTCTGGTTACATTGAAAAACATTTTATTCAATTAATGTTTGTCCACGTTTGTTAATAATATTCATATAAAGATTTTCATGAATCGAAGTGGGTATTTTTCATGAAAAAAAAAATAATAAAAAAAATAATTCATACTGAAATATTAAAAGTTTTTAAAGATCGATTATATCTGTATTGTAATTAAATATATTCAATATAATAATATAACATAATTTATATTTTATAACGATGATAAGTTTCATTAATACTATGATTCAAATAAGTTATTTTTAAACAAATATTTCATAATTTCTTATAGTTTCATTCATAAATTTATCTTTATTTTCACAGATAATAATATGGTCTTATGTACTTCGTGTAGTGTGAATAATCCATCTTTAAGCACTGTACAGAATCCAAAGATTAGTATCTACAATAATTTATTGAATAACAGTTAAATCCATTGCGATAATACTTGTTTTGTTGCATAAATTATTTTAAATATATACTAAATACGTATCGTATAAGATTAGTAACTGAAAAATGATAATTTGATTTAAATTAGTGATAAAATACATTTTATACAATTTTAATTTTTTTATTTGAGTTCCTTAAACTATGATCTAAAATAATAATTTCGATGGAATAACACTAGTTAATGAATTATTAAATTTATAGTATGTATTGTTATGAATAAAAAATAATATACCATTTTTTACGCATAATAGAGTAAAATGATAAAATAATTTTCGGATAGTGTCATAATATCATTAATGACGTTCCAATAACACTTTGTACCTTAAAGTTATTCAATTACTTCCGAGCAAAATAGCTAAACTTTCGGGTTGAAATCTCAAACGAAAACTCCTTAAATAGCTCAATGGTAACGTACCCTTAGTAAATTGTATCATTTAACTTAAACACCTAAGTACTGAAATGAATTTGCTTTGGAATCTATATCATCTAAATAGCTATAAAAATTAAACGAATTATTACCGGGCTTGTAACTAAAATTAAGTACGCATTGTTTTAATTTTAGTTAAAATTAAAAATTAAACCAAATGCATGTAAAAAATAAAGTATTAAAATCTAAAACATGCAAAGATTCAGACTATAATTATATATTAAAACATACGACATTAAATATTAGAAACATTAAAATTTAAGACATTACACGATAATATATTGGCAATATTTAAAAATACGTACGTATTTATTTATTATTTTAAAATAAAAATAGTTTTATTAAAAACAATATTATCTGCCAAACATATATTATAACAAACCTAATATTAACTATTTAAATAAACATAATACCTATCGAATACATTTATATTGTTGATATTGTTACTCATATATCATATAAATTATAAATATTCGATATATCTATTTCTCTACTTGTCCTGTTCCACCTGTCAAACTTATTTAGCCATTTCGTTTAAATTGATTATCTACAAGATATTAATATTTATTAAATATTCTAGTGCTTATAACCAAAAACATATAACAGTGAGTAAACAATAGATATGCTTAAAAATTAAACACAATAAAATACACAAAGAAACTAAGCATAATATTCTCTTTGTTAACTACAGTAATATTATGTACATACTATTTGATATATAGTGTGATATATTATTATACTGGTAGTGGATGTTTCCTTCCGAGTATATTAAAGAGTTTCATTACTACCCTGTATCAGTTATATAACTTCATCGTCTTTTAACTTACTATATTTCAAAATAATTCTGATATTAGTGGTTCTTTTTTTTTATTTCAAAAGCATATGATAAATTACACGGACTTATTATAGTGCCTTATTGAATATTCAATATTTTGCTTTAATTATTGAATGTATTTTACATAAAAGCGTATTCATGGAAATGTCACTATTTTTTATTTCAAACTATTTATACAAGGTTTATATTTTACCTCAGTGTCGTGGTTTTTAATTTATAAATACTTAAATTAACACTTTGTTGCCCGCAACACATTTCAAAACTTAAGTAAGTTATTTTAAATAATATAACATAAATCATAAAAATTGTTTTGCAACTTTATTTAAAACCATAGAATACTCTACAATGTAAATAATTTAATAATTTAAAATACATTTTATATTATTTGCAGTATTCGGTTAAGTTCAACTTTAGTTTGAATTTCTTGTGTTGGAATTTTAAAAATACAAATAATAGTCGTATTATTAGATTGCGAATTATTCGTTTCTACTTTTTATAATAATTTATTCTGTTATGATCATTAACTTGATAAAAATGTATTAAAATAATTGAATTTAATAGTGTGAATTGACTTTTAAATTTAAAAATCTAGTCACGTAAATATGATTAGCATAAACCATTAATAAACTAATAGAACTGGATGGGTTTTCGGTAAGTAATATACTGTCCAATAATTTATTAATTTCACTTACATCGACTTAATCAAAAACAATATAAAACTGCGTAATATTTAAATTAAAAAAGCACCCAATACAATTTAATATAATAGTTTTTGTAATCGATTGAAATAACATTGGTAGAAGCGTACACATTTTCACCAATGAGCATTAAATATATTTGAATCCACTTGTTGAAAGAAGAAGTTTATTTTTATTTTATTTAACAATAAATTATTGTATAATATTTATAATATTTTCAAATACACGGGCCGTACTATAATCTTGATTTAATGCGACAAAAAGCCACGCGCTCATATACAGATGACGTAAAATCACAAGAGCGCTTAACCCATTGGAGAGTAACTTGTCATAGCCATACGCAGTGAATCACATGATTCATGATCTGTAACTTCAACCTCACCCATTGAACAAACTTTAGTAACATTAATAGAACTTAGTACAAAACGTATATGATAGTATTGTCCTCAAACTATCGAAAAAACCTAATCTAAAGTGTGCGCTATAGTTATTCGATTTTTAATGGTATCAGTTGGATGAGAACAGTTCTGTGAGGATCAATTTATTTTGTTCGACGCATAATTTAAAAACAAAAAAAAAAAGGTGCTAGTGGTAAACCTTTTTTCATTCGAAGTCAATGGTAGTTGCTTTTTTGGTGATTGAAACGAGTACCTACATAACGAGTTTTTATTTTCTAGTTAGCAGATATGTATTTATTTTATAGTATCACAAAATTTAAAGTTTAAGTACCTATGTTTAAGTACTTACAACATTTTCACTACTCGATAGAACCGTATTACACTCAACACATTTTTAATATTATTTCAATATTTTAATAAATTCAATATAATATAAATATATCAATTTCATTTATAATATAAATATATGTATTTAGTTTTTAATGTACTTAAAAAAAAATATTAAATTCAATTTTGAAACATGTCTACTATGTTTTTACTATAATGATATTATGTACGAGTATGTTTGTGAGAATAAAATTGTACCTACTGAAGTTTGCAATTCACTCAATGTTTGATCAATTTTAAATTGCTCATACCAATTAAGTCAATTAACGTTTTTATGTAACACCTAAATATACAATCAGGTAGGTTTCTCCATACTTTAAAATACATTTAATTTCTAAATTTTTTTGAGAGAAATAAAAATAGAATAAACATTTTATAGTGAAACCATTTTAAATGGATTTCAAATACTATAATATATTCTTTGAGATTTAAAAATGTTAATAGCGACGATTTGATTTAAAAACGTTTCGGGTAAATTGTTTATATGACCTTATGGCTTCTTCAATATTGCTTAGAGTAATCTTACACAGGGAAATTTCGGGTATCAATCATGTGAATAAAGAATATAAAAATTTTCAGAAATGTAAGTTAAATTATTTTTCAAAAAATAAAAGTCCATAAAATGAATAGTTATTTAAATAACATAAAATATTTTAGTTATAGTCAATAATCAATAGAAAATCGGGATAAATCAAAAATTACTAAAATATATATCTACAATGAAATTCGTTCTCCACTATTCATTAATATTTCAAAATTTATAATTACAAACGTGAATTTACCAATATTCTTCTATTACAATACGCGTGTATTTGTTTATAGTGAAATTAAAAATACAAATAAAATAATATTAACTATGTTAGATTGTTGGGACTAGAGTCTGTATGTTATTTTTCTAATATAATTTTTTTATCCAATTACCAAAATTGAAAATACCCCAAAATATGAAATATCCCATCATTAAAATATCTAATTATTCGACGAATTTTCTACTAAATGTTTGTATTTGGTTTAAAATAATAGCAGGGAATAATTCTTGACAAAAACTTTTTTTTGAAAACAATGACTACTTTGTATGTTTTTTTTATAATACTGCTCTTTAAATCTATCATTAAATTTATTTGACTGTTGGTTCGTTTCTGATAATAATAGATTTATTTAATATTCTGTGATACTTTTTTTATCTTCTATCGTTTTCTAACTGTCTTACTTCTTCTTTTTTTATTTTCAGTAATTTTTCTCTCATTATTTATTAATTGATTAAAGTATTTCATCCTCAATTATCTACAATAATAATCGTTGTATTTTATTTCCAATATATATTATATTAACTAAGGGTTTTAACGAATTGTTAAATCTATTTAATTTATATAATAAACATAATAGCTTATTCAGTAATAACGTAAGTATTATTCATAATGTTTTAATTATAAACTATAATAATAATTAATAACTGTTGTGATATACCTATACAAAAGTTATAACAGACGCTACATTTAATTTATCCATAATTTTATATTTTGACAGTTTGAAGAAGTTCTTTTTTCAAACAAATAATAAAAAAAATAATAAAACATTTGAGCAGGTATTGATTTTATAAATAATTTATTAAATATCTTAACAGCTTAATCATTCTCAATTTCATGTTTTTTTAATTTTTAATTTTTAAATTTTAATTCATTTATTATTTTAAATACTGTAAATACCAACTATAGGTTTTCTCATTGATGATTATTTATAATTGATGCTCATTGTCACTAAGCATGAACAATTTTAGATTAAATAAAAATAAAAACTCAACGTTTTTTGAATTACAAATTGTCAAATTATTCGTAAGTTTGTCTACAAATGCTTATCAGCAACCAAAGAATTTACAAATCACACTATTAGTTACCGTTTTATAGTATATGCAATTAAATTAAATATGTTTGACCTGAAAAAACTTACTATATTAGGTGTTTTTTTATATATGTTATAAAGAAAACACTGTGAAAATAAAAAATTCAGTATCTATTACAAATGGGATGCATAAAATATTATAAAAATATAATATAACTGTAACTATGTGTAAGATAACAAATAAAACTCATAAATCTATTTTTTGGTTTATGCTGCTTGTTCATAGAGTATAAAATAAATGTAAAGGTACACCTATTAATCTGTTGTTATTATTGAAAAGACGTCTCGCTTATTAAACTTTTAAGTTGGAACACTTATCGTGTTTTGTAATATATATCTATTATAACATAATATGCAGTAAAATAGCGTTCAATCAGTAGTGTACTATCTGAAAGTGAGATATGATTGATATTAGTGGTCTGATTTGTTTTATGATATAATAGCTGCCTTTAATAATAATCAACAGTATCAAATATATATTTTATAATATAAAGACCATATATATCGTTTAGTAATTATATACTTACAATTGAAAAAATCAACCGCGAATAATATTTCTTTACAGACGCTTATATATTTTACAATAAATTATATTTTTGAATATTGTTGTGTGATAATTGATAATATTTAAACGATTGGTGAAAACAAAAAATAATAATAGAACTACCGAATTTGTTAAAAGTTTTTGTTGCACGTTGATATAATATTTACACATAGTAAGTGAAGCAAAATATTTTAATGATGACGAATTCTTTTTTACTCATCTTGAAAATATAAGGAAGAAAAAGGTCATTAATAATATTTTAACTTAATCGATAGTTTTGTATTTGCTCATATCGAAATAAAATTAATAAATGTTTAAAAAAAAAAAATTAAATTTCGTCATCTGATAAGACCTCGCGAGAAAAAAAAACCCCATATCCCCAGTTATTGTCTCGACTTTTTGGGATTTTGGTTAAAATGTAAGCATCACTCATTTTTGTTATAACACCATTATTTAGTGCTTAATTAATGTATTTTCTATTTATTTAATTTCCAGTAAATGGCAATTGCTTTCCAGTATTTATTTACAAATAACTCAATAATTATTTATATTATTTGAATTTAGTATAGGTACCTACACGAATTTCACGGAAATGCCTACATAAAATATGGTTTTTTTCGGAAGTTAGCAGAAAACACCGCTGTAATAAAATAAGGAAAATCCAATGTCGCGCGGGGACTAGTACTGCAAAAATGGAGCCACCGGACAGTGGGATAGTCGTAATTAAGCACACGATGTTGGTATATTACGGTGAGTTTACGCGCGTTGATCGGACCCCGCGATATCGCCGCTGCAGTCGGCAAATCGATTACGTGTCGCTGCGTCGAACTCACCTGGCGGTATATGGCGGCGTTGAGCACGGCCAGCGATCCGAACGGTATGAAGTACATGATGAGCAGGTACATCCAGTGTATGTAAATGGATATGTAGTCGCGGTCGTTGCGCAGGTCGCTGGGGTACACCTGGTACACGTACTGGTTGGAACCGGTGTGCATGCACTTCTGGACGGTCACCTCCAGGAACCGAGTGACGTTGTAGAGGACGGCGAACGCGATGGTGGCCACCACGTAGGCCCGGGCCCGGCCGTACGTGCACAGGGACCGGGCGCGGAGCGGGTGGCACACGGCCACGAACCGTTCCAGGGTGACGGTGAGCGTCAGGTACACGGACACGGTCTGCGATATCATCGCTATGGGGTAGACGACGGGCGCGATCAGCGGGTACACCTTGAAATAGTAGTTGAACAGGTGTCCGGTGGCCGGGTAGACCACGGGCAGCCCGAACAGCAGCATGGACGTGACGATCAGCACCGTGTCGCACCGGGCCAGGCCGATCAGCAGGTAGTTGATGGACGACTTCATCTGCGGCCGGGACAGGATCACCATCGATATGACGTTGCCCAGTATGCCGAACACGCCGATCACGTTCAGCAGCACTCCGTAGGTGACGAACTCGAACAGCAGGCTGTAGTCGTCCTCGTCCGTGCCCTCGAACAGGGGACAGAGCACTAGGACGGTTGTCTCGTCGTGTGTGGACCAGTTACCGTCGCCGCCGCCGGTCCAATCGGGGAAAGGCGACGACGACCGATTGCCGACCGTCCTCCCGCCGTGGTCGTCGGCCGACGAGGAGTTCATCGCGTCCGTGACCGCCGTACGAGCACTTGCCGTCCGACGTCGGAACGCAGCATCGGTGTCTTACGTCTGCGGAACAACAGATAATACAATTTTATAAATATTGTTATTTTATCACCGAAGTCGTTGTGGTCTGGGCACAAGTGTCGTATACTTCTGGGAGGAGTAGGAGGGGTGTTTCGCTTAAAATCGGGTGTCTGGGTTTTTGTTTTATCTTATCGTCCGAACCACAAAGGAAATGATCAAATCACCATTAAATAATTAGTAAAAAATAAAACATATTTTATTTTCATATTTATTGTTGATGGAGAAAAAAATTTAAATAGTTCATTGATGTGCAGTGAAAAGAGGCGTTGTTTCCGTTTACAACCCACCCCCGTGGTTGAGACTTTCAGACCATTGTTTAATTCCTTGGTATGAAACTATGAATCCGAGTCCTCAAATACACGACGAAGAAATATGATTTATAACTTTAAACGGCAGGGTGTCGTCAAGGTCAAAATTATATAATGCGATTTTAAACTACATACATGTCTATTTAAAATCACTTAACCTTGTTTTCGTAAGGCAATACTTGAAAATATTGCTCTAGATTTTTGAATCATCACACATCTAGAGTTTCAATGGTAAATGAGCAGGCGAATAGGACTTTTTCAGTATACATGTCTATTTATATATATATTATAAGTTCATAATCATCAAAATCTCTTGTATTATTCATGATAATGCATAATTATTCAGTAAATGTGTACTTAACATGTCTAGTTATGCATTCACCGTATACATGTCTGAATGCAAGAAACTGATTTATTTTTCGGTTTTATTTCAAATATTGTAAATTCTCTGTCTTTATTGGTAGACATAAATTTAACTGTTTCCGCCGAAAATACAAAAACGAAGAAAGAACGTTTAATTTTGTAAATAATAATCATCATACAATTTCATATAAAATGCTTCTACTATTCAACTACTCAGTGTTCAAATTTTGAAAAATAAGTCTGAGCTCATATCTAACAATTTAAAAACTAAGTTCTAAATGCACAATTACTTAAATAATAATAATAAAAATACATAATTTATTCAATATACTAAATAGATAACAAAATTAATAATTATTGTTTCGTTATATAATTGACATAAATTGGAGCACTGCTACTATTCATTTCTTTCATCCCTCTAAAAGACTACTTCATTTGATTGTTAATGTTGTAAATTTTAATTTATCACGTTTCACTTTTAATTTCCATTATTTTCTTTCGTCAAGATATAATTTATTTATTTAATTTTTATGTTTTTTTGTTGAAGAAAAATTTAAATGGAACTATTATATTTTAATCTACTATTGTACAGGCCCCGTATCATAGCGTAGCATATAACTAATAATACGATAATAATAATGTTACATCATAATTCATAATATATGATATGTGCGCCCTGGTCACCAAAAATACTTCGTACGCTCCAACACACCGATTGATCTATGTGTACTACTTGTATATTTTTAAATAGCACTCAACAAGACAAAACCGAGCAAAACCTGTGAGTGCTAGTGTGTACACTTAACTACTAAAACGGATAGGTAATTAGAAAAAAGTAACTCAGTGGTTATAGTAAAATGTATATAATATGATAAATAATAAATAATTACGGCTCTTTTGGCCCAACAGAATAAAATATATATATTATAATAAATTTTCGGTTCGATACAACCAATAATAAATATAAATAAAATAATAATATAAAAAACTCACAATTTGTGGGTGCGCGACTGGCTAGCTAGCCACCTGTCCTATATAATAAGCAACCTGTCCTATATAATAATTGCATACACAAACACTGAAATAATAATAAACGAATTAGCGATTTGCGCCTATAAAATATAATAATTAAAAATGTTTCGATTAGTGACAATAAAACAATATGATGGAAAATGAGACGATTAACGTCAATAACGCGAATTATAATATTAATACGGCGATTCGCGATAATAATAATAGATAATACAACCAAAATAAAACGGCGAGTATAACAATGATAAAAAGCAGTAATCACTGGCTATTCATGACACTAAATAAATGTATAATAAAAAAGGGATTAGCGCACTTTTTGAATATAATAATATAATTCGAAACGGCCTAACTCACACGACGTATGGAGAAAGACAATCTTACGGCGGCCGTGTTATTTCGCGCATCGGTGGTCCGGCGGCGTAGACAAGATAAGGCGTCGTTGCATAATATTATATATTATAATTAACATGATGTATAAACAAGATAAAATAATGATCGGCCGGCGTGTGATAACTGATAATAATATAATATAATAACTACCTATTATTCATTCCGCCGCGGAAACAACTGTAAATTACTTGTATAGAATGTATTTAAAAGTTTTCATAAATCTATACCAATCAAGGTTAGGTTTTAAAATAATTAAACAAATTACTATTTATTATTAATAATTAATATATTTTAAAAATTAAGAACTAAAATAAATATATTAACTAGTGTTAGATTAAACAAAACTGCATCAGTACAAATGTATTGCATAAACTCGAACTAGACTAAATACATTATTATTAAGTTTTATTCTGTATAAAGTTTTTTCCCGTTTAATCGTGTTATATTTATCAAAATTAAATATCCCTATTTTATGTTTAATTAAAAAAAAAATTGATTATTTTAAATAATAAGTTTAAACGATAAAATTGTTTTAATATAAATAGCAATATTATATATAATATTTAATTATATACCAGGAAACAAGACTTTTACGTACATTAAAAAATATGTAAATATGTATATAAGTGTACTTACATAGCTTATATGTCTTATAATAAGTCATTGTTATTTTGGACTTTAATTATACCTACATTTAATTTCAACATAAATGTTTGTTGTATACTTGTTTTATGATAAAAAAAAGTAATTTTTAACAAAATATTTAATCTTTCTATGATGACAACAATTACTGTATACTTGTCACTATCAAAATAGTTATAAAAAAACTTTACATGTAAATATACTTAGATAGCTACCTAGGTGGGTATACCTAATTTATATTTAAAAGAAAAAATATTTATAACTTTAATAAATTATAAGCTTGGTTATAAGAATTATTATTTAAATAACTAATAGTACTTCTAAGCGTACACAACAGATATTTTTGTATTAAACAAGTGGGTTTTCACGTAGGTATAGAAATACTTATTATGTGAACAATATATTAATTAAAGGTACTCTATATAACACGAACAAAATGTTTTAAATAAATTATATGTATGTATAAAAGTAAAAAAGATAAATCTGTTAGGAAATAATTAAATATTTTTTTTTAGTTTTGATTTAGAATTGATTATTTCTACAGTTCGAACATTTTTCTTTTTATAAGAGGTAGTTATTCCATTTGGAATTTTTCAGATTTATTCATTCAATGGTAGTCTTTTATAATATTGAATTCATATTTGCAACCAATGTATTTAAGTGCTTTTTATGACCGCTTCTATCTGTTTTTGATTTATTATTATAACGTTTAGACGATGATATTACCTACTTAAATTATACATTTCATAAGTGTCTCGATGCTATTTTTTACCACTCAAAATGAAATCGTTCATCTCCAAAATGTTTCATGTTGAAAACGATATGTTATATGTTACGCTTTATCGACAATTTAATGTATTTTTCTTCTGTATAGTATTATAATATATTATATGTTATGTATATAATATATTATTATAAATAAAAAATACCGTAAAATCTGGTTCGATATCTATACATCATAACATAGAGGTGATTCAGAGGTGTCAACATATATTTCATATCTTGGCGACTGATAATTTATAGCAGCTGGCTGATTCTGTCGAAAACAGAAGCTAATTTTTCACACAATAAAATGTCGAATGGTCGAGTTTATTTGGTGTTTTACAATCCAATGTATTATTTAAGAGATGACTAGAAGATGTATTTATATTCGTACTTACGGGAAGTGCATTTCATAGCGAGTTAAACCAAACCAAACATTATAGTCGACAAAAAAATAAATAGAAAGTTATTAGAACAAAAACATAAATATTTGCGAATTTATTTTGTTAATCATCCAATTCTTTGGATTTTGGTGAGAGGAACCCCAATTTAATTGTTACAACATTATCCAACCAGACTATATTTTTATGTTATAACGAAAACATGGCGAATGCATTTCCGTTCACCTGTGTTTACACGTTTTTTAATATACAAGCCCGTCCTAAACTTTAAAATTAATCATATAGATTTTAGAAATCTCCGATACCGTTTCCGTTACGTTTAACTGAAATATCGTTTAATGTACGGTCGAAGTCGGCAATAATAACACACTGTAGAACGGGAATATCTAACCAGAATAATTATAAATAATTAAAAATCACAATAATTATTATACGTACTGCTCAAACTGATTAAACCAACACTATTCGCCATACACTCAAACTTTCAAAATATAGTTAAAATTTCTCAATAAATAGATAAATGCAATTTGTTAACTATTTAAATGTTATATTATATGTAATTAAAAATGTATATTTATTAATTACCTATAATACTATCTGTACTGTCGTATTATATTGAAGATTAACAATATTGTAGTATAAAAACAAAATATCATGTAAATCCTTAACGTATGCCTTTAAGAATTGTAACTGGGTTTGCCCTTTTAAAATATACAAATAAATAAATAAATATCAAATTATATTACACATTATCTTCATAAAAAAAGTTAAGAAACCGTTTTTCTAAACAAATGTTTTAAATACTTCAGTACTTTTATCCAAATCAATTTATTTCTATTTCTCTGTGGTTATAGAATAATAAAACAAAAAATGTTTTTAATTTATAAATTATATTTTATGATGATTTAATTATAATATTATATAATACCCTAAGTCAGTATTAAATAATAAATAAATACATACCATAGTTGAAATAAATTTATTAGTTTTTCGTTTATAATATATTATTATGTATACCTACGTATTAAATGATTAATTTTAGTATATAAGTCTATAAAATCCAAATATTTTATTAAAAGGATTTACAGTAGGTACCAGTATGGTATTGAAACAAATATTATATTTTAATTACAAAATAATAAAAATATTAAAGTTTGTTTGATAATGTTTATACTATATTTAAACGGAAATAGGACAACTTGTTATTTTGTATGATAACATTGAAATATTATTCTTTAGTATCTAACTATCTAAATTTAGAAGATTTTAATCTAAAAAAAGTAATTTAATTACTTTTAACGACCAAAATACAGTATTACGTGTGCTTATCAAATATTTAATAGCTTAAGGTTTTTGTTTTATTTAATGTGATTTTAAAGTATAAGATAAGATATTCAATAGAATTAGCACTATAAGATAAATGTATATACATTTTAAATAACATAAAATTGATATATTTAGTAGTGTTAAACAAAAATTTAACTAGTGGTGTACAAAAAAAAAGGTTTATTATGAATTTACAACTATAAATTTAATACAAAAAAATAATCACAATCATCACAGTAATGTTGAATGTTTGATTGAACATTCAAAATTTATATATATATATATATATATATATATATATATATAATACTTATGTAACTAATAAACTGTATTACATTACATTATACTAGTATAACTATAAATAATAACAAAAATATATGAATATGTATTCGAAACAAAAATAGACTTTTTAGGCGTAATAACTCGAATTACGAAATAAAAATAAATTACTATTATTACATTAATTTTTATAAAGAAATGTTCCAATACTTATTTCAAAATAAAACAAAGAAAAATAGTCATTTGTATTTAGAAGTAAATTATAAAGGTTTAATGGGCGTTCTATAGCTTGAACGATTTATGATTGCAGTTCCAAGAAATTTTCATCTTGGTTGGTTTTAGAGGAAAAACTATTTTGGTTAAAAAAAAAAATAAAATGCAGAAACCATATTATACGATATAATATAATTTAATACTATAAGTTTTAAATTATACAAATTATTATTAATGTTGGTTGATTAATATGTAATATGTTTCAATAAATATACAATCGTTTTTCTTATATAATGATATATTATTGTATTAAAAATTCAATACAACTGTCAAAATAACCCACTCGACACTTACTGTACAGTAGAGCGATATCCACTAATTCTCTACTTTTTGATTATAAATAATTATTAATAACGATTTTGTTATTAAAAAAATTACATTGATGTTATAATTTATAATGATGAAAAATGTGTTTTATTCACAAATCAATAGAGAGATAAATAAAATAATTCAGACTTTTTAATTTTGTTAAGTGTTTGAGAAAATGTTCCATTATTAAAAAATTATTAAAACAGATTAATAACTGTTAATTCCTTATGATTATAATTTATAATCAAAAGTGAATCAAGGTTTACTGTAAATCAACAATATTTTTCGAAAATAATATTTACGAGACGTGTATTAGAATGGTGTTTTTTTATATATTTAATGTTTTATTAAAATTGAGAAAACATGAATAATTTATTGCTTATTGAAAGTATATAAAGAGAATATATTTTTATTTATTTTATTAAACTATAATGTATAATAGTAATTACAGTTCAAGTAATTATTATTATACTTTGGTAAATCAATCTTTACATTTTTACATTTTACAAATTCTATACTCACAGATTAATTCACCTTGGTGAGAAGTAAGATGTGAGATGTCACTAATATTTGTATATTATTTAAATATACATATTTAGTTAATTAGTGTCCCTATAATAAATTTGATTGTAAAAACATACATAAATA
Source organism: Rhopalosiphum nymphaeae (assembly GCA_036289425.1). NCBI lineage: Eukaryota > Metazoa > Arthropoda > Insecta > Hemiptera > Aphididae > Rhopalosiphum > Rhopalosiphum nymphaeae. Next base: position 2,873,449 of record JAZAQC010000012.1, on the reverse strand, counting down.
CATTTATTTAAAGAAAAAATGACAACAGTAATAATGCAATAGTATAGCATTTAAATAGTAGACCACTAAATAATTATTATTTTTATAATACAAACGGATTAATAATTCTAAACAAATAAATAAGGTTTTTGATAGTTCTAAGCACATTTAAATACATTTAATTAATTTCTTGATAAAGATTTTAATAAAAAATCAATTTTAAATATAGATTTTACAAATTTAAATAATCAAAAAATTATAAAATACTTTAAATATTATAATTTACAATACATTTATGACACAAATTGCATTTAGTAAAATATTATATTTTTTTAGTTTTTATAATACTATATTATTAATTTATATTAAAAAATAGAAAAAAGAATAATTGTTTATATTCGATTTATTTGTCAAATAATGTAATCACTATTACAATTACTACCAAACACTGAGTAGAAAAAATAGGTGGTCAACAATATTACCAACATGTCACCAAGTGTTAGGAAAACAGTCAAGAACAGAAACAACTAATTGAGTTTTGGTTTACTTAATCTGATTGCATAATATTTTAATGATATTTATACAGCTTGAAAAATTAAAATAAACATACATATTTTAGAGTCTTGAATTAAATAAATTTAGATTAAATACAACAATAATATAGAAATGTATTATATTTAATTATTTTTTAAAGTAAAACATTTTTTTCAATTTAAATCGATTGATTTTGCTATAATTATTTTTAAATATTAAGCAACTAATATTAGTTTCGTATATAAATTATTTTAATACAAAATACAAACTATACATAATTCCTTTTTCACGTTGTATTTTTCTTCTATTAGTATATATATTTTTTAATTTAAAAAAAAACATTTCAGAAAATATTTTACCTTAAAAGATTCGTCAAACCATTTTTGTGATATGAATCCATGTAATTGTGCAATGATGTGTTCGCAACAACGGTTTTTTTTTTTTGTAAATATACAATTTAATTTTAGGTTTTAATTGTTATGTTTATAATTGGATTTTGTTTTAAATTTTTTGATTCACTCATACAACATAGGTGTGTAATTATGAAAAACTGCAAACAATTCTAATGGAAATATTATAATTTATAAGTAACCTTAAAAACTTTATATAATAAAATACTTAATTCAGAGATTACCTGTCTGGACACAACTAACGAGTTTACACATTCAACTAGCCTTTTAATTTTTTTTTTTTTTTGGGTTGTCATTTACACCAGTTTTTGTACATTTTTTCTAATGTCTCAGTAAACATTTTTTTTTATGCGTTTTAATAGTAAAATTATAATAATATGACATAATGAAAAGGAAAATTAGTTACACTAATTATACCTTTTTGATCTATTTTTCGATATACCATTAATTATTTACTATATTTGTGCTGATTTGTTTCGTATGTTTAAATAAGTTTCAACACTTATACTTTTATCATATTAATCAATTATATTTAAAATAAATAATAAAGTATAACTTTTGATTTTCAATATAATTTATTCAATTCAAAATAACATATTTACGATGTTTACTTAGCCAATATTATGAATTTCTATTCCATCACTACATAAAAACCTCATTCGTAATCTATCACCCCCGCATACACATGCTTATTGTATAAAATCAATTCATACAAGAGTATATCCATCATTTCAAGAATTAAAATACATTTCAACGAAGTTTTGAAACGTTGACATCAATCGTTTCTGAAGACTTAGAATATATAAAGTGACATTCAAACAACGTGTATAAAATAAGAGCTTTTGTTAAAAAGTAACTGAATGTTTTCGAATGTATAATATTAGTTTCTTGAACCGAATGAATTTATAACTCATATTCAAATACTAAATATTTTGAATGTTAAGAATCTTCTAAAAATATGTATGATATACTGGGTATTTCGCTTACAATAAGTCTAAAACTTGAATGGAAATTTAATTATGTAAATACGCATTAGATTAAACTAGAATAATTCGAGAAAAAATATTTATATTTAACTCCGTGCAGTAGATTTTATTTTAATCGATCTTATTTGTTAATACCACAAGTTGAATTTTTTATTACAAAATATTTATACTAACAAAATGAGATTAACTTAAAAATCAAATTTACTGTTGATCATAAATTCAATAGCAATTGCTCTATGTTGAATAATTTAAAAAAAATAGTTAACTTCCCTATCTTGGTAAATATAATCTGAGAATTATAAAAGAAAAACTCGTCAATTATACTAAGTTTTAGATAATTTAAATTTTTTGTATATAATGATTCACAAAACATACAGTTAAATAAACAAAAATAAAAATCAATTATCAATCTTCAAGTTGTTCCTAATTTTATATTATATGTTTGTATTAAAATTATTTATTACATTCAGTATGGTTAAATATTTTTATAGTTCAAAATAAACTCATTTTAAAACAAAAATTACCAATTGTAAAGCGCCGATTTGCGCCAAAATATATTATAATGCTTATAACATTGAAATTATCATAGATAAGAATTTAATTTTTCTTATACGGGAAATGTATACAGCTTAAAGCTACATAGCATCTAATATAATATCTATATGTGTCTGTATATTTTCCTATGGCACATTAAATAATTTAAACAGATAAGAGCATGTATTATACCTATTTATTAATTTATCACGTCCAAAACATACAGTAAGAGACTGTCCATTATAGTTATAGGGTTTCAGAATTACTCACGTTACAATAATTATGTTAAGACAAGGTTGTAGGTATTATTAAAATTGTATATTATAAAATATCTACTGAATGTTTAAAAGTTTCGATTTCAACTCATGCATAGAATACAATTTTCATTTTGTCCATAGAAGATTCCGTATGATGATATTTTAATAATATTGAAATAATAGAAACAAAAAAAATATGTTATTAATTAACTAGATAATTAATTAAATCGATTTTAACATAAACATTCAAATAAAGAAATGAAAAACTTTTAAATTTAATAAATTTTTGATTGCACAGCAATATATAGTATTAGTAACCTGTTGACAAATTAATTAAATAAATCAAAATTTATAAATTAAAATAAATTTATTAACTGAAATAGACATCGTGCTATAATCCAACACATAATTTATGATCTCATAAAGTCAGTATAGGTACTCATATACGCAGAATTGATCGTTGCTTTTTCTATCTATACCTACAACTATTATGTTTTTTATATTCTATATAATATTGTTGAAAATAAAATCAATACTTACACAACATACACCTTCCAATTTATCATAACGCCATATCCGGTCAAATTAAAAAACAATAACAGTTGTTTTATTTAAAATATATAGTTTTAAATGTATATATAATATATATATAATATAAATATTATAAGTAATTATGTAAGTACCAAAAACTCAGTTTTCGTATTATCATGCGTAATATTTTATTGGAGTCCAAAAGAAAACGTTCATTAAACATGATAAAATATTATTCAAGTTTGCTAAATCGTATTAATCGTGAAATATATTATTATATCATAGTTATACTTTAAATTGGTGCTACAGTTTATCGTTAAGGTTTTTTTTCCGACGTCTTTTGCACTACTATAATTTATGCATGCATTTGTGTCGTATCGGATCTCACATAACGTTCAATATGAATATAGTTATGAAAACGATATTTTATACATCTGACTACGAGTACAACTGTAGCCATGTGTTCCGTATCCGATGTATACCTACTATTTATATGAAGTCGATGGATAAAGTGTTTGTGGAATTGCAAGTTAACACGTAACAATTACATCCATTATATTATGTATTCATAGATTATCGTGCCGAGGAGCGTTATAAACAAAGTAGGTATTCAAAATAATAAAAAAAATTTAATTTAATTTAACGAAAAGATAAGTTAAACATTTCATAGTAAGTTAACAGTTAAATATAATACCAATTCGTACGACTTTTAAGTCCAATTGCTCAACCAAACATAAACCGATATATTATGAATTCGTATGGAATATCGATAAATAAAATACTACTTAAACCTTACTTAATATAGTTAATTTAAACAATGATAATATCAATAACAAGTAGGTCAAAAATATATGAATATTTTGCCCAATAAATAGTTACTTGTTTTATGAACATTTTAGTCCATATTATACAGCATTATTTGTTTGATTTTCATTTGTTTAAATAGACGAATCTGGCTGTCTTCAGATATTATCAAAAAATAATGAGAAGTACCTATTGCATGATTAAATTGTTCAATAAAGTAATTGAAGTACATTTACTTACATAAAAATATATATTTTCAGTCAAATAATAAATAAAACCGAATATTTTGAGTGTTGGCTGTACTTTAACAAATTACACCCAAACTTTCTCAAAATAATGTAGTATTTTATTTAAATTGATTATTTTCGCCTTCACTTCAATAGAGAATGACTTAATATTTTGTTTAACATTTGGCATGGTGAACACATTTAACACAGCCTTGTTCTGACATAACAATACAATAATAATAAATTATATTTTTGAAATATGTATATTGATTTGATATTAAACTAAAATACGTAGTAACGTTAAAAACATTACCGATTCAGATTAAGACATGTTTAATATAATAATATATTTATTTTTAATTTAAAAACTGCGTATAGCTGTACAGGTATTATTTTAATAACTATACAATACTCAAATAATTCACATTTTAACAATAAAGTGTATTATTTTGAGTTAGACAAGTTTTTATTCTTGGTTTTTGTGCTGGAAGTTGAAACATCGAAGCAAAATTTGTTCGATAAATTCTAACTATAAGTATATATTTTTTTTTATTAAATATATCTTCACATACCCAGCAAAAAATAGTTTTTGAACTTTAAAAATAGGAACCTATCCTTTTAATGTTACAAATACATGAAATCAATCAATTAGAGTATACATTAAGTTGCGTGTGTAGATACATACATATTATTTTAAGGTATAGACTTAAATGTAAAAACTATTAAAAAGTGATCATATAATTTTTATCTATTTACCTTTTAATACCACAGTTGAATTTCATAGTAAAATGGATATTTTGTATTATGTGCTTAAATCACGTAACGAATATATTCTAGTAAAGCATTTAATATAAAAAAGAGAATTGAAAAAAAAAATGATTTATCATATAACGAATCTTGCAATTTGAAGAAATATACTAGGTATTGTACAGTTGCCAGCGTAATTATCACCAGCGAAACACTAATTTGTTTTGGCGTGACGGTTTTATTTTTTTCTTCTTAGTCTACGTAAATAAAATAGAATGTTTCGACGTATATATATACTATTAAAGTCCTACGGGGGGTATCCGGGTGAAACGGAAATTAGAGTAATTTAATCTACGATGGGGGTGAAGGTTTTCGGGGCTTAATCGTCACATAAGATTTAACCCCACGTCCAAAAAACAACTCCTTTGGCACCCCCGCCCACCTGTTTTTGTCAACCCCCAGCTACGGATGTTAATCTTAATTGCAAAGAAGAATTTTGTTGTTTTACTTTTACTGTCGGTTTCGGTTGTATACACTCGGTCGCTTTCTTCCCGTTAACCGTATCCGTGGTAAGCCAACGCTTTCATTTGAACTTTTCATGCAAGTAAGGCCAAAATGATAAGTAGTAGTGGAACCCCCTGGAGCGAGAGAGCTGTGGAAAGGCTTTCTAATGACTTTTTTCCCCTTAAAACTACGCATAAAATAATGGTGACGTGTAATTATATACGTTCAAAGCATAATATTGAAATGGATGATTGAAACGGTTAAATGTGTTATCATAACAATTCTTTTATTTTAATTTATTTTTTTTTTGTCATGATTATCATGTATGGAAATAATATTAGATAAACGCCTTGATATTGGAACCCTAAAATTGACTCGTTTTTATACGTTATTTAATAATGTATCTAAAATTTTAGTAGATTTTTAATAATAAGTTACGTTATATTATTAGTTATTCATTAAGACAATATTTCTTGGAAAAATTAGTAAAGATACAAATTCTTATCTTTTCGATTTTTTTCTCTTATTAACACAAAAATAAATAAACAATTCTATAATATTATGTAATAATACAATAATATGTCTAACATATTTTAAAATGTAATTTAAAATAAAAATTATCATAGTTAGATTATTGACATATAATATATTTATGAATATAAAGTAATATAAATTTAATATTCACAGTCTCACAAACAATTCTCAAAAATAAAATAGTTTTGTGTAAAGATGTGTACCGCTTAACTATAAATAACTATTTCCATTATGTTTATTTGGATTTAAAATAACTATTTTGAACTTGTAAAACAAATACATAATATGTTAAATATTTATATATTTGGTATAGAAGTCTGTAAAAAAAAAATAAACTTATAATGTTAAGCTGCATGTTCTTGCATAATTTATTAAGTCGTTACTAAGATGATAATTTCATTGAATAAACAAAATTAAATGTCTACGCTATGCAAAATAATAAATATGGTTCGCTTTCATTAATAATACTCTGATTTAAATACACGTTTTTGAGTTTCACGTGTTGCGTGTATAGATTATTTGTTTATTAACATTATGGGGAAATGAGAAAACCAATATTTTTCTGTATCATTTCTAGTGTAGAAGTAAAATATCAAGTTAAAACTCTAAAATTCGTATTATTAATAATTATTTAACATTATAGACTATCTATAGATATCTATAGATATTTTGTATATAATTATTTTATAAATATATTATTAATTTTACACATAGCACATTTTATTTAAATGCCTAAATATACAATAACTAATATATAGAAATTAATTTACTACATACAATTTTTTTTTCGTGATTCACTATAAATACTTATTTTTTACTTTTTTTATAATATGATGATGAATTTAATAATAATATAATTTTTATCGATGAGGAGACAGTTAAATTATAAATATTTTAATGATTATTTTTATAGCATAATTACATTAATTTATTTAAAAATAAATTAAATTTAGTATAGTTATTATTTTTAATTGTACAAAATTCTCTATATTTATAAATTAGTAAACGTGATTATAGTAGATGATGATATTATTGCGATAACATAATATTTAAAGCTACTATATTAAGCTACTCTGTTACCATTCACAGATTATTTTGGACTCAATAAATTATACTGACATATTGCGTGCTAATTATTGTAAAAATCATTATAAGTTACACCACAAAAACTACTTGCAATTCATTTGTCTTCACTTTGATATTAGAATTAATTTTAATTAAACATAAAAGAACTCTTTTATATATGATAACGTTTAAATGCGTAGTTATCTATGTAGTAACAATAGGTTTTTAAACTCTAATTTATAAACACAAAACAATATTAAGACATAACTTTTAGACTATTTTTAATAACACTCATATTTTTGACTAGTAATTTACTATGACATTTATTAAATTTTATTGAATAAATAGATAATATAGTAATTTATATGTACAATATCTCGTACCTCGTCTCACACTGGGCGAAGCTTCATAATTTATGTAACATTTAATTTAAAAATTAAATGACATGCACCGTACATTTCCACAAAACGATTTCTTATTGTATAATTTTTGGAAAAGTTTATTTACAAAATAATTTTTCCTAATTCAATGTGCCCTAGAAAATAGTACACCTATTCGCAATTTTTGTTTTAATTTAAAATGGTTTTGGTAAAAATAATTGCTTAACAATGAATAGTGTAGACTTTTTAACGTAGATAACTCTTGATGAAATGTATGCACGTTAGCTTAAATAATTTATTTTTGCTCTATAATTGTAAACCTTATTTTTATATCACACAATAAATCACTTGGTTTTTTTTTTTTTTTTTAATTATTTACGCAAAAGTTCTACCACTTGTTTGAAAAAAAAAAAAATAATAAACTTTTGAAAATCTCATACATTACTCCGGAAAGTAATTGATTGTGCGTAAAAACATAATACATTGTCTCTCTTGTAACAATGCTGAACATGCATTTAATTCTAAAACAATTATTTCCGAAATTGTTTAACGAATCCGTTATTAATTATAATTTACTAAATAATTTATTAATTTCGAAGGTAATATGTTTCAAAAAAAATTAAATATAAAAAAAATGCATACTAAGATTTTAGAAACCACTTTTTGTCACTTTGTTTTTGTATTAAATCGAATATTTTTGATTTTAATATTCGTCACATTATTTTCTTATAAGTGGTATCTTATAATATTACTGTAAAAAGAATGTCCTTTTTCGTACTGTAGAATTATGCAGAATGTTTATCAAATAAGTATCTGGAGTAAAATATTTTTCTTTCAATAAGTCTTCCTCACATCATTTAAGGACTCCGTAGTAAAACTTATTGTGTACATGGGTGTATTTTGAATTTGAATATTAAATATTTCATATGAATTTCGTGTTGGCTTACAAAAAAAAAAAAAAAAAGAATGCAAACATAATAAGTATATTATGCATTTTTGTATTATATTATAACTTTTAAAAATGAAAAATCATTCTTCCGGTTGTATTTTTATGGGCTTGCGCAGTAGGACATATATTATACTCATATTTTGTATAGCTATATGACATTTATTAGAAAAATATCTTTTTCTATCTATTTATTTATTTATTATTGTAGGGATGGAAATCGAAAATATTTTCTTTCTTCTTTTTCAATTTTGGTTTAAAAAACCTGTATTTATTTTTCTGATTTTTATATTGGTTTCTAAGATCGATATTTTATTTTTATAATTTGCCTATGTTTAGTATGTTAAATTAAACAATGTAAAATTATCAAGTTTTTAAGTAATTAATTGATAATATACCAAATAATGTTCAGTAATAATAATAATAATAATTATTATTATTATTATTATTCTAACAAAAAACGAAAGTAACTACATTCAAGTTTAACTTATTAAGTATATTAGCACTTTAATTGTTCTACAATAGAAGAATAACGCTACACTATTTAAATGTGTTTATATTTATAAAAATATTTACTAACTTTTTTTTATACTACGAATAGCTAATATTTTTTATATATTTATATGTATACATACATTAATAATATGATATAATATTATACTTTTTTCGTATTAAACCGACAGCTTTTTTGAATACTGAATTATAAAATTGTACAAATAATACACTTAATTTTAGATTTATTTAAATTTTTAGTAGGTATGAAAATTAAATTTAATGTAATTATTTATTTTCCATAAAAAATCGTAAAATAAATATTTAATTTACTGGTTAAATTTAAAGACAAATAAAATGTATCAATAGTCAATTATTATGTAGTACATATAGATTAAAAAATAATTAAGTAATATAGTATTATTCTAGTCTTAATTGAGTCTTAATTAATTTTAAATAGTATAAAAAGAATATACAATAGTTACATCTATTTTTAACAACCAACTTTTATGAACTAAATAATTAAAATTTGTATTTTAGGTCATTAAAAATAAATATGTATATTTGTTCATAGACAATCTATCAAAAAATGATAGGAGAAATTATGAGTCGGATAATGTGATTGAGTAAATAATAATATAATGAATTAAAAATTAATTTAATTATTTTTGTTTATTTAAAATATAAATTATAGTTAATAATAATAATAATCATGATAATAAAAAAAAATACATAATATCCAATAATAAATGAATCTAAACATTGTATAATATATTATTCCGTCGTTAAATTGAATGAACAATTTTCATTGACTTAGTTCTAGAATTTATAATAGTATCTGATATCCCTTGTCAACTTTTATACAGTTGACGTCACAAGATATACCGTTTACACTTGGAACAACATCATCGTTCACTGAATATAATCAATTCCAACGTTTTTCTTTTCTTTTTCTTTTTCACTTGATGCGTAGTATACACTATATATATTATAGTATGTGATATATAAATTTATTTTTTTTCGGCAGAATCTATTATGGGATGTTATATTTAATAAAAAAAGGTTTGCCAAGAAATATTCCGATATGCCAAACTCCCAATCAAGTGCCATTTTAATCTGTACGGGATAATTAAACTTTTTTAATAAAATATCACTAATCTGAAGGGGGGAACGCTCAACGGCGAATAAACATCATTAATCAACCCGGGGCCAGTGACCGTTTCGCTTGATTTGCAAAACCTTTGGCGGCTATTCCTTTTTTTTAAATTTTATTTATTATTATACTTAAAATATAGCTTTATGCGTATTCGTAACATTACGTTAAGACCAACGCATATTTTTCCGGTTTTTTTCAAGTTGTGTATTCATTTTGGATAATAAAATTAGCGGTTGGTATATTCATTTTATTTTATTTTTTGAATATCTCTGTTAATCTAAATTATTGTCACCGCTGAAGTGATGATAATTTCCATCAATATACCACTTCATACTTTCCACCTAAACACTAAAAGTAGACTATCGGATTTTTGTAACTTATCGCTTCTTCTGTTTGTGTACGCTTGGTACACAACGCACGCCCGCTGCTGGACCAGACCGTCGAGATGCGTCCCGAGACGGTCATTTTGAAGGGTTTTCAATTTAACATACGACCCAGTCATGTGAAACACAAAAGAAATCAAAATACGGTAACTACGTTGGCCGAGGAGATGTCTCCGACCCCAATCTAAAACCGTCCGCCGATCGGACAGTTACAAATAACGTGTATAAGTTTTATTTTCATTCCGCGGCGCCTGCCATAAACCGGACGTACCGCTATATTACAGTAAGATTGCTGCCGCGGTGTGTACAGAGGGATTCATCTAGCATGTTCGTCTAAATGCATTTGTATATACTCCGGTTTTTGGAATTTTCAAGTATACTAAAATATCACATTTTCAGACACCATGGATAATATGTTTCATAACAATCGACTTATAAAATAATATGGTGGCTTAAACTGTGATACATAAATAGTAAAAAATAGATTTAATATTTAACGTTATAATATTACTTTAAGTAATACTCGAATCATTAAATTTACTTACTTAAAATTCACTATAAAATTATGATAGATTTAAAATTTTTTAATATCCCATAAACCTTAGGATTTTACATTAAAATGAAAAACTAAATTGTAAGAGGACAATATCTATCCCAAATAGAACGATAAATGCAAATATTATATAACATTATTTTTAAGTATGTTTAAAAATTTCTAAATTCTCATTCAAATAAATACATACAAGTTCAACGAGCTTGGTTAGTGAATCACCATGTATAATAATACATCTACGACCACGTCCGCTCTATATTAAATAACACACCGTATTTAATGAAGACTGTGTTTGTGCTATACGCCCACCCCTCTCGCCATAGTTTGACTGCAGCTGGATGTATTCGGTCATTATAAAAGACTGGATGAGGAAAAATAATAGATTGATAAAAACCACGATTTATTGTAGGTACGATTAACGATTAATACATGCAGTGTTTGGATGTGACAGCGTTAACGGCTTATAGTTTAGTACAGTGTTTATACCTATAGTTTCAACGGTGGTTAATGTGATGAAAAAAAAACACTATATTATTCAAAGTCAATTTTGCGCATCACACTGGAAATCGATAAAATCATTAAAACAGCCGTGCGTGTTTGATGGTTAGTGTGTTAGAATAAAACGTGAATAATATGATACTGGTATCCTTCAGTACGTACAGACAATGTGACGAGGAAACCAATTAATAGAAAACAAAAATTAATTGTTCGAGTTATTGATAAAATAACAAAGATTATAAAGGAGTTTTATAACTCCTCAATCATGAAGGAACAACCCAAATAAGGACTTAGAAAGAAATTTTAGATTTAAACTTTATACCTAATATTATACAACATAATTTATCAAGGTTTGTTAATTCTTATATAAAAAATATAACATTCAATTTTAATCGTTTGATATTATTATTTAACTTTTCACTTTCATAAAGTTTTGTAATTCACGATTATTTACAGAAATAACATACAATAATCGAAAAAGTAAAAACAAAATTAAAAAACCATAATACAATTAACATTTAAATTGATTGAATGTAAACCCATATTTAGAGTATTATATAATATATTATAATAATTTAATTCATTTTAAATTAATTTTATATTTAATATTAGTCTAATAATTGTACTAAACAGACTTTAATATTACAAGTTATAATCACTCATAATTTGTAAATAATTAATACTAATAACTAAATACTTTTTTTTCTTTGTATAAATTAGCTATTAATTATTCTTATCAATATAGGTATTACACAAAAAAAGTAAACTTTAGAAGTCCTTGAATATATAAATAATAAAAATAAAGCATGTAATCTTTGCGTGCTACGTTGATACGTGTAATGTGGGTAAAGTTTTTAATCATAGATAAACTACAATAATGGTGATAGGTACAACTATTAAATGAAAATAATGAAATAGTCAATAAATTACGTTTTGATATTATATAGACATTTTTCAATTACACATCTAAAATATATTTATATAATATTGGACAATAGTTATCTTTATAAAAAATGATTAATAATGTAATTCGTCCACAGTTAGATTCCTGTTTAGATATCATAGCAAATAAAACTTAAGTTTTTAAACATAATATATTAAATATTTGTGAAAATAATCGACGGAATATTCTTTAAATATCACTTACCATGTGAAATTTAATATAAATTAATTTTATCTATAGTAGGTATGTCACTTGAAAAATTTTGACATTTACAAAGTGTTATTGGTGAATTATGGTAGTGGTAATCTAAATATTTCATAAAATGAACAATATTAATTTTAAATTATACTGAGCTGTAAAATATTAGTTCATCGTACTTTGTGATAAAATTGATATAATTTATTATCTTACTCAAAAACGTATGTCATACTTATATACTATATATCAGTTATGTTTATATACATTTTATACTAAATGAAAAATACTATAAATTAACTATACGATAAAAAATAAAATTCAATATGCAAAGGAAATTTAATATTTTTCTATGAATTATCTACAGACCAACAAATTCCAATATAACAATAGTTCATATTGAATTAAAAAAAGTGGTGAGCCCTTATGCATACTTCCATAATACAATTGCAAAATAAAGTGCACTAAAGTTTAAAATTTTATAAAACTGTATTTTTTTTTGTGATAAATAGATTCTCTTAAACCAAAAATTATTAATAATATGTAGAATTATTATCATGTTTTTAGATAATAATTTATATAAAAATATGTGATCTATCTAATATAATATAGTGATTTTTCAAAGATTAAATTATACATACAGTAGAAGCTCTATTAAACAAATTTTAGGGTTTATTAAAAAAAAAAAAATCGTTAAAAAGAAATAATATTTTTCATTAATTTTTAGTATTCAAAATGTAGGTATACGAATAATATATAGTATGTGAATTGTAAAATATCGATAGATCAATTAAAATACAAAAAATATATTTAAATTACACTAAGTACATAAACAATAATTTATTTTATTCTTTATCGGATGAAGAACACAGTAATATTTATTCAATTATTTTATTGTAATTTATTCTATAAGCAACAGAAAGATGAATTTAAATTTCAGAGTAACCTCAAAATCCATGATAGTCAAAATTCTTTTAGATTATGGTGGATAAATAATGAAGAATCATAATCCGCATTTTGTGTTATTTTTAAACAAAATATTACATATTACATACATTTCATTATTAAAAATGTCTTCCAATTCTTATTTTTAAAACCACTCACATACAGTTCAATCTCATAACAAAATGAAAATCGAAATTAATTTTTTTTAAATTTTAGAGTGATATTATTTATGAAAAATGTTGATGGATAGTTTAGCATTAGAAATATAATTATTATTGTAATAACACAAACCAATTAATGTTATAAAAGTATATTTTCTTAACATTATGTATCTACACTATGAATATTAAAATAATATTAAACACATCAAATTGACATAAATGAAATTTAAAAAAGAAAAACAATTCTTCTGTAAATAATAATCAGAAAATGATGTTTGAATATTTAAGTAAGATATAACATAATATAATAATAATAATAATAATAATAATATTATAATAACATAATATTTATTTGGTTGAATATAATTAAATTCAGTTAAATAAGAGGTCCTAAAAAGTATCGAACTAGTATATTATTATATTAGAAAAAGATATTTACATTTTAAAGTTTTTTTTTCTTTTCAATATTATAAATTTTAATATCGATTAATTTTATTTAAAAACTGCCGAAAAAATTTTTGGCTAAACTCATAAGATTGACGCCAAAAAGAATTATTATTTCAACGAAGCAGCACGACCAATTTAAAATTGTAAATGCCTACGTAGTCAAACGGTAATAATGTTGTATAATTCAAATAAAAACCTAGGGATCAGTTGTGAAATATGTTTAAATTCTCTGTTCATTCTTTAGAGAACTTATCACTAATCCTTAAACACCTGTTGCTGGTGAGCTGGTGGACAAGGGTGATAAAATGCCCGACGAGGCGAAAAAAAGATTTATATGGCTCAGCAGAGGTCAGTTGTTGGAGTCGAACGTCAGTGATGCGACTACTAGACCATAATCGGAGGATTATAAAATCCATTGACAGTGTTTACGGCTGAACCAAATTATACGGTCGACTTGGTTTAATAACTTTTTTTTCATTTCCAACTTCAAAAAAGTAAAAACATACCATTACAAGTTATTTTCTTCTTAAATAGTATATATAGTTTTGTAAGAGATACTATATGTATGTTTTGTATAGAACAAAATATTATAATGATTACAATTTGAAAATGTAATTCAAATGAAAAATGATAAAAACAAAACAAAATTGTTACAAAAATAAAATTTAACAAAACATAAATCAAAAGGAAAGATTTTGTTTATCGAAAAATAAATCTAAATGGAATAATTTAGATCCATAAATTTATGTTAACGTATCATAAAAATATTAATTTTTTTCTATTTATATTAATTTTGTGAAAATATAATTTCACGGAACTATATTTTTACTTTAGCAAACAACCCAGTTATTAAATCATCTATTATAGTAATTATAGGACATTGAAAATTAAATAGTATTATATTAGTTACAGAGTATAGTAAATATAAATTGAACGTTAAGCCCTGACCCTCATAGCCACATTTTTCATATTATGGCACCTATTGCTCTGTAGAATTTTCGCTAAACGTTAACTGTAAAAAAACCCGAAATGTTTTAATTCCAAAACAACACAAAACAATTTTTTTCATGTACGGATGGGTTGATACAAATACATTCATTAAGAAAGTATTTTTAAAAGCGAAAGAATTTAACGATTTGAAAGAGAACAAAAGCTTAATATTTAAAATACATTTTAAATGCTTTTGAAAAAAAAAGTATTTACAAGCAAGTATAAATACTCGGCATGTATATACTTAAAAGATATATTTTTTTAAATTTTAATTATTTAATTGTACGAGAATAGCCAGTATGTATTTATTTTGTAATAAGTCATGCTATTAATGTTTTACTATTAATTTAAAATTGTAATGACACATTTAAATATCATAAAAATATGTAATAACCACTTCATTTTATACTGAAAAATGAAAATAATTAAAATTATTATGTTATATTTCAATTTTGATATAGTTTAATATTAATTAAATAACAAACGGTTGTTAATGAAATATAATATAATTTGATTTTCAACATAAATAAAATTATATACTGACCATTTTGAAATGTTGTTAATTTTAAAAGTTTTTTTATAAAAGCATTATATTTAAAAACAATAATATGCCCAACACATATTATGTATTTTCAATGTTTTCTAAATAATTAAATTAATTTAAAATTATAAACACTGTATAAATATTTTAACGTGTTTACTTAAATATTTTAAAAGACTGTTATATAGTCTAACTGTGAAATTTAATAAAAGTAAGAGCACAAATATTAATTGATATTTGAACATATTATTACATATTATTTAGGTTTTGATTGGAGACTATTTGTTTCCATACCTGAGCATAATGGCTGGAATAATTTGGATAAATATTTTCACATTAAATCAGATTTAAATAAATAATTCTCATAATTGTAATTATTCTATACTCTTGTTATTTAAGCAAAGTAATTTAAGTTATCGTGTGCTAAATGCAAGTATCTGAAATACAATTTAAAGATGCAAAATAAATAAAATTACATTTTAAAATACAAATATTTAACGATCTTGTAAATAATTGTGTGGTTTGTGTTACATTATCGTTTAAAAATCGTTAGGTTAGTCAAATATTTTTTTTTCCTAACTAAAAAAAAGTATATGATTAATGTTCGATATTGTTATTATTATAAAAATGATTAGTTGTGTTTAATCTTTGGGGTTTCAACGTAACAATGTTAAAACGACCAGCATATTTCAACAAACCGATTATGATTAATGTTTGTCAAAAACAGATATATTGCTTACTGACCTGAATACTAGATATTTGACACTAATTTTTTTTCAACAATTTTTATGCAATTAGTTTTATTTATTTGTTTAAATCTTACAGGAAAAACCAGATTTTAATAATGTTAAAATATAAATAATGCAAATTTTACTGATAAATATACATACTATGAAGTATAATTTACTTTTATTTCATTTTCAAACCAACAATGCAATTCATAAATCATGTAAAAATTATACCTTTAATATTTATGCCTAATATAATAATAATTTATGATTTATGTTATAAAATAGTTTTTTTTTTTCATAAATTATATTATATTAAAATTATCATATGTTCGATAATAACTACTAATAATTATTTGTAAACACTATAATGTTTATATAATAATATGTAATTAAGAAATAAATAATATTCATAATACAATGAATAATCTTTTATACTTATATGTTTATAATTTTTACAGTTTTATATAAAATATATATATATAAATATAATATTATGAGTAAATACGATTAATTTCTTGTCTGATATTATTAAAAATGTAAAAGTAATTTTAAATTGTAAGTAAAAGTGTATTATCTATTAGCAAAGTTACAAAAAAAAAGAAGGTAAAATGTACATTAAAATAGGGTTTTTATTAAATAATCACAACTTAGATCAAAGTGAATCAAAAATAATATGCTGTTGTATATTTAAAGTTTTAAATCCATTAATAAAATAATAATAAATTAATAACTGGGATATATTTTGGCATAAATAATGTTGGTTTTATTAGCCGATACAATTTTACACAAATTGAAATATCATAAATTACCATTTCACAGTAAATGTCCCACAAAAAAAAAGAGACATTTATCTAAATATATTGAAATTTGTAATAAACTGAATTATTTAATTATCTAGTATTAATAATTGTGTATACCAATTATTACAAGTCCAATCGAGAAAAAATGTACTAAGTACACTTATACACTTCGTTTAATAATGTAACTCCTACAATAGGTCGCTATGATAATAAGTAGTTTTAATTCATATAAAAATAAATATACTTGGACATTTAACTTTTCCATAAGTATGGTACTTAGTGTACTAAGCATACCATTTTATTATATATATAAATCAACGGTTAAAGGTCATAGTAGAGTACAGGTTATGATAAAGAAAAAACATTGGAGTACAAGGTAAAAGATAGATAAATATTTATAATATTTGTATTATCTATGTAGATTATATAAAATTGATACGACAATAGTGTTAGGAAATTTAATATAAAAAAGAATTATTGTCTATCCTTATTTGCTATAAATGTATTTTCGTAAATACAATAATTGTAGTATGCTGATAAATTTAATTTAAATTATTTGAAAACATCAAGCAGAGATATCTCTAATATCTTTAAATGTCAAAGAAATGGCAGGTACTTAAATCGATTTATAATTAACACTGATGAGTAGTACACAAACAATGAAACTATAAAGAAATAAAACTGTCTATATAGAGTTACGAGTATCATTAAACTTGTAAAAAAAAAAAGTTGAAAATTTTGAAATAAATATTGTTGTGAATAATTCCAGGATTATATGTATAAACTCGTATTGTAACACAGAGTGAACTATTCTGAGAAGACATTTAAACTAGGATCCCCTACAATCTAATAATTTAAAAAAAAAATCTGTTGATCAATTACGGATATAGGAAGTTAATTAAAAATAATGCATGGAAAGTTATTTCATCGACCTGTAAATTTACTTAATGCATTATGTGATGACGTTTTTACCATACCATAAATGTAATTAAATGTAATAGGTACCTACATGGTTTTAATTACATTATTTGGTTGAGCTGACACTAAATAAATGGGGTTAAAGGTTAAAGGATTATAATAGGTCAAATCCCTGTTAATTACGACTGGAAATTCGTTAAAAACGACAAAAAATGTATGATCTGATTATTAATATCACAGAGAATTACATTAAAAATTAACCAGGTGAAATATGATGTATTCATTAGTGAGTTAGATTCTGTTAACATAATATATAATGTAAATAGTGCGTTTGTGGTATATATTGCGAAGACCACTGACAAGATCACACATAATTCTACAGTCGATAGCACACCAGTGGATAAACTTGAGCACGTAATACCGCGGAACCTCATAGCAATTTAAGTATTCTATATGAATTTGTAGTACAGTCGGCTATTAGTATTGCCGCTGTACACAGCAAAAAGACCAACCGTGCAAAAAAGAGTAAGGATAATGTTTTTGACTTTTGACAATGTAATATTGTGAAATGTGGAAAAAAACTGTTAGCGAGATTCATGTCACCGACAAGAAACTATAAACACGTGTAAACATACACAACAAAAATATCGGGCAAAGGCGTTCATCATGATGACTTCAATCAAACATAACTAAAACCAAAACCAAGTAATTAAAACGCATAAAATAATATGACGTATACAGTATTTAAGTAAATAGTGCGCGGGAACTTGGGAACTGGACTTAACTCCGCGGTCGACCAAAATACGAATGAGCCGTTGTAATGAGAGACGTGCCTGTAGTCTTCTTATTACTACACTTCTATGGTGGAAATATGCCTGGTAACTCGCCGATGCTGGATTAGCTGTTAGTAAGTCAGTATGTCCAGTATGGTATCCTAGTAGGCTAGTACTTAGTCTGTCACGGCGTGCTGTTCGTCGATTGAATCGTTTCCCTCTTAGGAATCATCAACATTAAACATATCTTGGTCGTCCTTTATTGCTGTTCGATATTTTGTCTTGTTTCGGCTTGAATCTTATCTAGACGTATTAATACATTTCGATTTAGGTTCAACTGTCGTGTTTTCTGGAATATTGGTAAATATTTGTGAAATGTCTGGTACGGAATTTCTTTACAGTCACCTTATCGTGCGTGGTATCAAATTTAATTCGATTTTTCATAATATTTGAGCTCAATTTTCGTTGATTATATCATTCTATCTATTCGCCCTCTTTTATGTGCAGAAATAACGTATTTGAAATCGTAATTTTTTTATATCTTTATGTTATGTTCATTTACTTATCCTTATTATCTATGTAATCTTAAACATTATAACGTATAGTACTTAAACATATACATTATAAATATATATGTTAATAGTATACCTATATAAATATTTATTTGATTTGTCCATTTAACAATATCCAAACTGCGCATATTAGTAATAAATTAACAATCAAGATAGCATTAAACAAAACACTATTTTACTTAATAACCTAAGCTTTAATTCAACGAATGTAATAGTAATTTGTAGAGATACTAAACATGTTGCAAAAGCTAATATCTGTCTAATAAAAATTTACCACGGAAATAATCATGATATAATATGTTTGCATATAGAATTTGCTTTTACTCTAATACTACACATAGTACCATTTGTATATCTTCAAAGTTTATCCATTTGCAACAAAATTTCCAAAGTACTCTAATCAAATAAGAAATGGACATTAAGAAATATTAAAATAAAAATTTGATATAAGGTATTTATAAAAAACATAATTTTTTTAAAATTAATTCAAATTTTAAACGATATTATATTCTTAAAAATAAGAATAACATCAAAAAATTTAATATCATAATAATTGTAATTCAATTATGTGTGGTGTTAAATTAAAATTGTAATTATTTTTTTCTGTTTACAGCTTAAAAATTTAAAATAATGGATTATTATGTCTTTATAAATAATGTTTAAGGTATTCCTCTAAAATTTTAATTTAGTAAAAAATATATTGTTAATTTTACTTATTTTAAGTTTGACACAGATGGTACTAGATTAAAGATTAACTGCACAGAGGTATAGTTTGAAATGTAGTTTTCTCGAAGCTACCGAATAAATTCATTTTTAATAGAAACACACACAACATGTGTTAGGTACAGTATTCAATCAATCCCTTCTCAAACACAATTTAATTTTGTTTTAAGTCAACTCATTTTTTTTTCGTATATATTTATATACTGTACATTAAAAATCTGTCATATTTTAAATCACTCACACAGTGACTTGTAAAACATATTTTGATACGGAACCACTCACTTAATCATAATAAAAATCAGTATTGTTTACATTTGTTGATAATTTTCATCAAGTGGAGGGTTTTTTTTAATACGTAAAGCATAATATACTGTTAGTATACAGTAGTGCAATACTAATAGAACAGCATAGTTAATGATTACTATAAAACTCAATTTCACTAAAAATTGAGTTATGAAAAACAAATATGATCAATAGTGTTATATATTTAGTTATTACTTATATATTATCAGAGTCAGGAAGTTTGCAATAATTTTTTGGGGTAACGTTATGCGTTTAAATTATGCTAAGGAAATTTGCATTTACGGTGATAAAATTTATTTTTATTATTTTTAGAGTCAGTCGTTTTTTTTTCTTCACATAATGGAATAACTGGTATAAAATTTTAATAGATCTTATTATAATGGTGCTTTGGTGAAACGTTTAGCTAAGAATATTGCCATACGATGTAAATATCATCAGAATGAGAACAAAAAGTTTAACTTTACGATAAATAATATTTTATTAATTAACTGTAGAAACAACCAATCGATGTCTTTCGATCAAATTGTTATCATATGTGAATTTTATTGGATTTTAAAATAAGTAGAAAAGATTAGGGGTATCTATTGCTTACGAGAAAAAATTGCTTTTAAGGATATTTTTATTAAAATTTATTTAAACGTCATAGAAGCGTATTCTCTACGTTTTACTTATTCAGTTACCTAGTTAATGTTTGTTTATGATACCACAAATGAAAGAAGATACAACTGCTTTGAAATTCTTACTATCGCTTTTTTTAGGTCAGTAAACTTTGTAAGTAAGTCAACGTCAACGGGTATCTTATGGAACGCTAAGTAAATAATAATTCAATCTCGTATTTTTACTTTCTAACAAAAAACTGTAATACTACTTGTTTAGGTATGCAAACAAGATCAATCAATACTCTGTTCTTAAATGCGTAGGTAAAATATTTACATGAAGCATTTAAAATATGCATTAATCCAATAAATTTTTGTTTATGAACATTTTATAGAAATCTAAAATTTTATAATTTAATGCTAAGTTTAAATTTATCAATTCGTATTTATTCTTAAATGATAAAATTAAAATTTTTTAAATCTGATTTTTAGAAACTTAATATTTTATAATTTTTATAAATTAATATAAAATTAGAAAATATTTTAACAAATAATTTTGTATCATAAATTGTAATTTACAATATGATTTGATTCTTTCGTTTATAAATAGTAATTAAATGTCGTTCAACTCATATATTTCATTTTTTTTTCCTCATCGCAGTCATCAATCAAACCGTTTAAACGCACAATTCCAGTGACCATCGTTAACAAAAGCTATTGTAATATTTTATTTTATGATTTCAAAACTATCGCATCCTGACATAATATTTTATTTCGTTGTTCTTAAAAACACAGTGAAATAGTAGTGTTGTGATGCGTCCTTATACTAAACGATACGGCCGTAGTGGACGATAAAGTGTGTGTTTGAGAATATTATATTTAGCTATGTAGACATTTAATCATTTAATGTATTGCGTTTTGGTTCTGTGGTTGTCCAGTCATGAATCAAGCTTTCTTATACACTAGAATGTCATCAATAAGCCTATGGTTTAAGCAAAAACTCAGACTCGTTCTTTCTTTGAGCAACATCCCTCATTTATTTCTTCATTCTCCTCTGAACCCAATTCCTAGACACCTAATTCAGAGCTATCGAGACTCAAATTTACTGAAAACACGCCCGTGTTTTATGGTCTGTAAATCAACATTTTCAAACTCCATTCAACAGTTTTATACGATACAACCCTCTTCTTCCAAAAAAGCTACCAATGATGACGTATCTGGACATCAGATAAATGAGGGTTATTGTTACTCAAAGCCATAGGTATTAATAGCAATTTTTCTTACACTTAAACGTACTTATAATAACAGCAACTACTACACATTACCCCGCACATTTTTTAATAATTCAAATCTTTTGATAATTGATTGGAGATTTAAAATTATATTAATCTGAGAAGACATTATTTTATAAATCAATTAAGAACAATTTTAAATGTACACCGATGATAAATATATAATTTAGAAATACTCGCAGAGTCACAGCAAACAAACTCGAAACATTAAATTTGTTATATTTTGTATAACATGTAAAATAAATTACATTACATTTCATACAATATATAGTATATTTTGGCTACAGCCTACAATAGCGTATAATTAAATAAATATATAAAATACCTATTGCATATTATAATAATATATTTTTTATTATTTAGCACGTCTTAAAAATATCACATTAAATTGATTTATCTCAAGAATATTATTGTTTTATATACGGAGTCTAAAAATTATAGTCTAAAGTTTTATTATACTTCTAAGTTTTCAACGGTATTTTGGAAAAGTGTCTAAATAAAATAAATGTTACATCTTACATGTTTTATAAATATATAGCCATTTATAAAAAGTTTTTTGGACAAATTTGCTGACTCAACGATCAAATTCAATGAGTGACGTTTTTACTGTTCATTCGCAGAGAAACCCCATATTATACCTGTACAATACTGAACACGTTTTGAACTTGGAATTTTAAATTGAATTAAAATATTATATTAAATTTTGTAATACTATCTAAGAGGTTCATAACAATATATAATAGCTATTGTCGTTGAAAGTAAACAAATAATTTTGAAAATATAAAATTAATAAATATTAATGTTATCATGTTAGGTGTCTATTATGATTTATATATTAAGTAATGTATTTAATATATTATGTTATATATACACTTATGAATCGTAACACTAAACCAATATCTCTGATGAAATAATATTTTACACATATTATACCTATGTACATCAAGATGTACGGAAATGTTATTTAACAACATGGAAGTTATATCTATCTCTTCATGTCAACAGCACAATGAGATTCGGTTACTAACAAAACACGATTTATCAACCATATTGTGTAACAACCAACAATACTCAGGAGGATGAACAGTTTACGGTTGCTGTCTTTTTTATTAGGTGTATAGGTCATGAAAATCCACCTGGTATTCTGTTAAATTAATTTTTATGACTTTTGTTTAAGATCGTTATTTTTTATGATCTTTGTAAATAATCCCCATTTAAGTTATTGGATTCAGATTTCAGATTCAATATATTCTAAAAATAGTAAATTTTATACTTTCTTATTATAATCAAACTTTATAGATACTATTAAGCTGAGAAAATAGTATTTTTATTTCATATATGGTTTTTACATTTTCGTAATGAAAATATAGTAAACGATTGCATCTACAAAATAAATTTTATGTATTTTAAAAGTATGCAATTGATAATTATAATCAATTAAAAACATTGTTAAAATATACTTATTTTAGATTTAATCAAAATATACTATACAATAAAATTACTTTTCAATTTTTTTGTATTTACGACTATTGTGAAGGATACATTACTATATCAAACATTTCTTTCGGGCACGCTTTACTACGATGACCGCCATGCACGTGAAAGTTCCGTTGGAACTCGGAAGGATATGTTACACAACTAATTAAGTATTATTATGTTAGTCAAAGATAAATTTATGTATAGCTAACGTGTTTAGTTATAACATAAATGTTAAATAATCGGTGTTCCTGAGGCGGAATCTAAATAATCCAATGTTATAAAAGCGGAAATGATACGAACTCTACAAGTTTTTGAAGGAAATTTTGGAAATTTTGTATAGAGTGTAGTTGTACTCTAACATCATGCTGACATGAACTAAATATTAAACAATTAATTTACTCTCGTTGAATATTATACATAGGTACTGTATAATATTGTATGTTTAAATTTTTCTTATTGTTTAATTGAAGTTATAACAGTTAAATTTTCATAAAAGCAACCGGTGTACATTATAATCCAAATAATCAAGATAACTTATAAGAATATTTTACAGGAAAAAAAATATAATAAATTATACTAATTTTATTTTTATATTTATTAATTTTAAAAATTGAATAATAATAGTTTCTAATTATTATAATAAACATTTTAATGTTTACAATAGTATTGATACTGTTACGGCTTAAATTAGGCAATATAAAAACGAATAATTTTTTCAACTATACTTTAAGGTAATAAATAATATTTTTATAAGCAAAATAAAAAAAAACTTACAATTATTAACTACTACTTGAATTCAATATTAAATATAATATATAATTTATTATCTTATCTTAAAAGTGTGTTAAATGATTACATTTACGTGGGTTCCCCATATTGATAGTATTAAAAATGAAATATAAGACGTAACAAAGAAATATAACTATACAAGTCTCCAACAAAAAGTAACAATTGATAAATTAAGTTTAACATCACATATACTTTACATTATAAATATAAAAGCTAAAAAACCGGAAGCATAGCATGACCAATTAAAATAACTGATCTCTATCAATCAAACGCACGAATGTCAAAACCAACATTAAAAAATAAAAATATACTGTAAACTAAAAGGGGAAGTTATTACTACACAAGCAATATTATGACACACATATCAAACTCACTCCTACCTTATAAGCAAAGAACCAGCTCTCGGTTGTGACGTTAGTATACAAATAAAACCCTACAATAAAATACACAGTAATCAATTTTCTTGTACACACTGAAAAACGTAGAATCCAAAATAATCCATCTTCTCTCAGATAAGCACTCTATGACGATAATTCTTGAACAAACTATATACTTATTAATTTTCATATAATGAGCTAAATCCGAATAATGTTAACAAGTGTAAAACATTTAATTCGACTTAAGCTACTATAATTTAAATTAACTTTTAAGCGAGCGTAGACTAATTACCATCAATGTTAAAACCATAAAAAGATAAAAAAATAAATAAATAAATACATATTATTTGCAAATACAGTTACAGTTTGTTTACATCGTTATTTATTCTCCTATTTATATTGTTTAAATAATAAATATTACATTAATTTATTTATTGTTGTAGCTCACGTACAATTTAATTCCCACGTTGTTATAAGATCGTTGTATTAATTAATATATTTGATAATTAAGTATAAATAAACCTCTGTTTTGCAAAGCTAACAAAATAAATGCTAAATTATTAATCAATGTCAATATTATTCCTAAATATTTTATCACATTTTATGCTTCTTTAGGTTTTAATATTATGATATAGTGTATACATTGGGTATAGTAAAATAAAATGCATACACATTTAACTATGCCATACCTAAATATTGTTATTTGTCTTATACTATTACGAATGAAAAAATAAATATTACATGATATATATTACAATGCACATGGCATTATTTGTTTATTAATCATTATTTAATTGGGGCAGATATAATATAACGTTTTATAAAATATTAATTTAACTGATCTAAATCTTCAAATGTGAATAATTGTTTATTATTTCACCTAGTTTATTATTTATATAACGTGCATTACGAGTCATTTATTTATAATATTTAGACACGCATAAAAAAGAAAAATATTTAAAAATAATATATACTATACGGCTAGCTTATTTTATAAAGTATAATCATCATAAATAGTTTTAAATACTGAGTACCTATTATAGTTTTGTAACTTGGATAAAAAAATAATATAATGTTTCATGACTTCGGTTTTATTTCTTTAAGCATTTTTATCTGTTTTTCTTATCGTTCTAACTTTAAGTTCCACGTAACTGTACGTAGCAACATATACATGATATAATTATAAAAAAAAATCTGATTTAAGCCAAGATTAAAATCAAATTGATCATGATTTATTTCGTGCTTAAATATTAAGACAAAATAACGATTAATGATTTATTTTTTTGTAAATAAAAAATAATTAATCGGCTGTTGTTGATATTTAATATCGGTAAATTCATAATTTAGATATAATAAACTATAATCAAACCACATGTATCATAAAAATATATTGTATACAATTTATTTTTTGATGGGAAACACTGTGAAAATAATATTAAAAACAAAAATGTACAGCTATAAAATTCTGCACCTTACACGATTAACTTGTACAAGTAATACAATTATAATATAAAAAATAATCAAATGAATAATATTTTCAGATTTTTTTTAACTATATATTAATTTTTAAAACAATTTTAGTTTGAATTTGCTTTGTATGATTTTGTTTTATTTAATTTTAAAATTAGAAAACAATACACGTACCTATACAGCGTGTATATCCATAGCAATTTTATTAAAACGGTTAAAAAAACAACAATAAATTAACGCGATAAAAAAATAGGTTCGTTAGCTTTTATATAACTGAATTACATTTATTGACATGAAATATAATTAGAAAATAATATATACAAATATTATACAAGTTAAAACTTGATTATAAAAGTACACGACAAAATGTAAAAATATATTAATTTTCAGTAACAAATTCGAATTATATATTATATTATTGCGTCTTATTATTTTGTAACAGCACGCAAATTAGATATTTTACCTAAGTGTACATCTAAAAGCTTTTAAATGCGTTCTATATTATTATTGACTGCTGAACAAACCTACTGATAATTATGCATAGTAAAATATTTTCATACACACTTCTTGCACATTTGCATGTATTATACATATTTATAGAAAGATAATATAACTAATAATTGTCAATTTGATATTAGAATTTATTACAATGTATCGAGATAAGTTTATTAAATCTGCGTGCGAGAATTATTTTAAATAACTGATAAACTAATTATATTTAAACCCAGTAAATATTAAATACTACCATATCGGAAATAAACAACATATATTATATACGTATACGATATACAAACGGTTTTCTATAATTCGATTGGCACCGTTAAGTCTTAAAATCCTCTCGCAGTGAGTTGTATGTGAGTTTTGCACTGTAGGTTCAAATAGTGGTATGAGGTTAAAACATTGTTATTCTGTTATGTTTCTTAGAATAGCATTTACATAGGTTTAATTAAGAAATACCACGTTGCAAAATTATACTTATAACTTTACATACTCGTAATTCATATATACCACAAGGTACCAATTTATAGTTATGCTGCTTCTGAAATATCGCAGAGAATAGGTGCTATTCATAGTATTCATACACGCATATTATTGTGTATATGTATATATATATATATATATATAGTATATACATTGGCGCCATTGTCATCTGAAATACCTATTACAAAATACTATATTTAATAGTATACCTACCACCCACCCCGGTTCACTTGAGATTCATTAACTCCCTTTAAACATCTAATTATAAGCAAATTTTCGAATCTATCTTGGTATGTGATAATTTAAAGACTGGATTTTACCAATTTTAGGCGTCTAGATTCTAGACCCACCCACTTACTTAAATTACCTATGACATTTGTCATAGTTAAACCATAAGGTCAACGCACCTGAATACAAATTACCCCAGAACGATTATTTTAACATTATCTTAAAACGTTTTTTTGTTCTTACTTGAATCACATAAACAGTAAAAAATATAACGTAAAACATTCTATATAGATTTACAAATTTAAATGTATGTAACATCTAAGATTTTCAACAATTAATATTTTTCAGCTCGCAAAACAGAGCAGACATAACAGAGTGTTTACTATTAAAATAATTGCCAGTATTTATTTATTATTAGCCTATAAGCCTTTATTGTAAGTAACATGAAATAAATTGTGTAATATGTATTTTATTGGAAATGACTAATATTATAATAAAATGTATCGATAATGTCATTCGATGTCTCATTAAAAATTAATTAATTAATCATTTGAATAACAAACTAAATAAAATATGAGTGATGTGAAGTATATTTGACTATTATTATTTCAAAAAAAAAAAAAAAAACAATTGTATTAATTTTTATTTTTTATTTGCTAATCAAACAATATTCATACAAACTAGATAAATCAGTATTCGTCAGATAATATAAAAATATGTTTATAAGTATTTTATTTCATTTTTTCTATTTGCTTATTAAGCATTATCATAATAATATTATAATTTATGATGAAGTTTTTATACATTTTATTTTATACTATCTCAAAAACAACATATTGTATCAATATGTTATTGTGACTTATGCGTATTTTTATTATTGAAAAGTCTGTATAAAAATAATAAAAAACTCAAAGTCAAACTTTAAGTACATTAAAATTGTTTTTCTTAACAGTACCTGTATTATTTTCTTTTTACAATTTGAATAAACCATAGAGTTAAAATTACTTTGGAAATAAAATATCCTACTAAAAAATTTTTATTATTTAGTTTAAAGCACTTTTATTAATTGTGTGTAACCCATATTTATATATATTTTAGGGTTCGCCATACTTTACTAATTAAATAAAATATTGTTGATCGAATATCAGTAAACAGGTTTATAATTTATATTTTAAATTATAGTTAATATATTTTATATTTAGAAGAAGAAAACTCATAAAAATGTGAATACAAATAAGTTCATTTATATATTTATATAATATTTACATGATTTGTTTTTACACATCATTGATATTTAAATAAAAACAAAATTTAAAATTTACAGTTGTCGCCTATCAGTTAAATTAAATTAAAATGTTGGTATGTTTTTTTTAAGAAATGTATGATAGTTTAATTCTTTGTTGATCTAATCCAATGCTTATATTTAATAATTTGAAATACTTAATAAAATGAATTTATATTGTCACTTTTAATTTACTGTATACAGTATTGATGATATAAAATATTTTATATACTAAATATGATAGTATTCGTCAGAAATAAGTTTTATGGTCTTTAACTATTTGTTAGGTTTAATAAATGTATTAGTATAAATATTTAGTATATTGTGAATTTTGTATTTGTTATATTTTTATATCAGTTAAATTTCTTCATTTGTGTAATTATGAGTTGTAATTAATGTTTGTATCGAATAGATTAAATATAAAACTTTTTTTTTTATAAACCATACTTATTATACTAAATTATTCTATAAGTGATAAATGTACTGTAAACAATAATTACATTCAATAAGTAAACATTACTATGATGTGCTAAACTACTCTGCTAATATTATAGTCGTAAAAAGTTAAGTATATTTTATTATTTTACAAAATAATAATATATTTGGTTATTTAATATACTGCAGTAGAGATATTCATTTTAATAATATTATTATTGTTATTATTATTTTTCTTTTTTTTAGTTATTATAGCAAACAAGAATTCAAATAAATGTTTAAATTATCAACTGTTATAATTTAAATGTTGTAGTGTAATATTTAGATGGCGGTAAAGTATGTTTAATAATATTAAAGTCGGAAAACAACGTCAAGTGCTTGTATAAATCTAATGAGATGTGAAATTATGAAAAAATTTACATATTTCACCACTAAAGTTATGATAAGAACAGAATCGAGTGTTATTAAAACTCCTAATTTAATGACGTAAACGATAAGAAGATTTTTTCCGGAGCCAAAGTCTAGAAAATAATAAAATAATAAAATTATGATCTTACTTTTATTGAATACCAAGTCATAGTATAATATATAGACTATAGAATAAAAAGTTCATTAATAAATTAGATACTCGATTGTATACTCTACGATGATGAACGAAATAAAGAATGTCGGTCGTTTAAATCAATTTATATCAACATAATTATTTTAATGTATAAAACTTAACTTCAATAAGGTGGTCACAAAAAAAAAAAAAATATCAATATCAACCATATCATATGAGTTTAAGGTTGTAAGTGTCGTCCATAATAACTTATAGTAGTGTATGCTAAAGTATCGGAGAGTTGATTTTCAGTTATTTCTATCTCACGTGGCGAAAACTCAATTAAACTATTATATCCAAAAGTTAGTTGATGGAACTTAGCTATTACTATTATATTAGTCTGAATACGTTGTCACGTTAGGAAGCCATTTATTCAAATGCATACGTATAACGATTTTTGGTAAGCAATTTATACTACAAACATATCCCGCCAACCATCGTTCTGTGTATTCAAGATTTATGTTAATTAATTGATACGCACGTGTGACTTAAACAGTGCCCATAGCATTATACAGTCATATAATATAATATGTAATATGTAATACAATCGAAGTACGCAATACTATTATGTTGTATTTAATGTTGTAGATTTAAAAATATTTATTTTACCTAGTGATGAAAACATCTTTCATTTGTTTTTAAATAACATTAAACTTCTAATTTTTCAAAAACTGTGAAACAAATGCAAAATACAAAGATTATTGTTGTTTATTTATATTTTGAAAGGATTTTATTTGACATGAAAAAAGTTTAAATTACATGGGCTGTTATATTTTACGCATGTATACATTATATTTGGTATTATAAAATTGGATTAATATCGATAAAATAAATTGGATTTATATTTAAGTGCTAATTCTGTAAACTGCGATTAAAGTGCTAGAAAAGTATTTTACAACTGAAAGAAAGTATCAAATATTTTCATTATTATTAACTTGTATAGGAATAGGAAAGCATGATTGATTGTGAAAACATATTAAACGGCGAGGAAATGTACAGTTTCTTTTGTACAGCTAATGTTTTCAACAATTTTTAAAAATATGATTAATTTTCAACACTCCAAAATCATGTTTTGTTAATAAGCATAATACTTTTATTGTGGATTATTATTTATGTATACAAATGTATATTTCACTCTTATATATTCAACAAACTTAAAAATTAAAACTTAAGATGTTCAAAGGCCAAACTCAGTATATTTTCACGTTATTTAATTTAAAAAAAAAATGTATAAATTAATACGATTCAATCATTATAATTTAATTATTTAATCATATTTCAATATTAATATATCGTAATTCATCGTTTAAAAATATAAAATATGTGTATTTTATTGTTTTAGTACTAATTGAGAAGTCAAATAAATCAAAATGCCTTTTTATTATTTTAAATATAAAAATTATATATATATATAAGTAAAATTTAAATACTAATTAATATATTAACTAAATTAAGTTGCTCAACTATAAATAAGAAGGTATCAAATATTGTTTCATTTTTGATTTATTCTCTTTATCATACTAAAATGCCATAGACATAAAATATCTCTAATTTAAATAAAAATAAAAATAATATATACTATTTGAGAATATGAGATTATAATTTATATGGATTATTTCAAGCTTCATTCCAGGTAAAATTGATTTTATTATTAATCTACAACCTACTAAATATTATATATATATATATATTTTTAATATATTTATTTTTTTAATACAATAATAGATTATTAGTTAATGTACCATAACACATAATTATTAATAATTTATTGCATAAACCTAGAACTTAATATTTAGTACAATTATATAAAATACAATAAATGAAATCAATCGAGAACTTAGAAATGATCTAAATACTTGCAACAGTAACAAATTAATATTTAGGAATCTAGTTTTGAGGTTCCTAGTAAGGAAGTGTACGCATTTACGTAGTATAGTCGTTATAACACAGTTATAAATAGTTTTTTAGTTAATTATATTAATTAGGTACTTTGAATGTATCAACTAAGAATGTATATTATTAAAATCTAAATATATTAAAAAAATTGCAAATTTATCTTATGGGTTAAACATAATTAATATTTTTATTTTGACCAAGATCAAGTATTTATTAAAAAATATTATATACCAAAATTAAATCATAGAAAACCGTCAAAATTTTTAAATCAATAATATTTATTAATACATATTTTGATGGACTGCCAATTATATAGTTAATTATGTTTAGAAAAAAACAATTTAGATTAAATGAAATAACTTTTCAAAAAATTACTGACACAGTCAAAAACTATTGTTATGTTGCCAATATATAAGTTTTCAGACATTTCTTGCTTTAATTTTTATTCTTTTTGCACTACAGTCATTAGCTTGAATTTCTTAGTAATAATTTTTATGACATTATTTTAAAATGTCTTTATTCATCGTTATTAAAATTAATAATTACTTTTTGTTTTTTTAGTAGAATGATTATAGCGGTATTAATTGAAATATATTATACTAGGTTAAATATATACAAAACTTACAAATTATATTGATACACTTTCATATAACACTAGTAAACTATTAAAAATTACAAAGTTTAGTAGCTCCTTGCAAGTCATTTTTTTTGTTCGCAATTCTTACAATTTATGTATTTTCAAGTGTACTTTTTATTTATATAGCTTTATTGCGTATTATATTGCTGTTATTTTTTAATTGATCATTGGTATAAATATAAAATGTGTATTTCTAAATAATAATTTATAATATAATTAAATAGAAATTTATGTGTGTATGTGTGTATTACTCATCATTAAAACTTTATAATTATGTTTTAAAGAATAAATTAACCATGTTAAAAAAATTAAAAATATATTTAAATTTAATTTAATTTTGATGAATGTTGATAAAATGGCAACTGAACAATTATTGAAAATTACGCAACTAATCTTTTAGAATAATGAACAAAGTTTTATAACACTCTTAAAATGGTTTAATGATGATTAGAATTTAATCTTAAAGTATCAAAATTCTTAGGTACTTTATTAATTATAAGTTTATGCGAGTAAACAATGTGATAACTAATAACTATATACTTAGATATTATTTATAATAATGTATTGCATGAACAAAATAACTAAATGCAAATTAATTTGTATAATTTGTTTTTCAAAATAATTTAATAATGTCCTTTACCTTGAACTTTAACTAAAAAAATGAGTGTAATTTTGAACTTTTAAAGGTATAAATAATTGATTTCAATTAACTATTTTTATACCTTTTTATCTCTTTTTATTTTAATAAAAATTCTAGAAGTTTTCAAGAAGGTGGTTTATTTTACTTTGTAACTTTTGGCAATTTTAGAAATTAAAAAAATAAAAATCATGTAATAAAAGTAGTATAAATAAGATTTTCCCTAATTCGATAAGAAATATATCATAAATGCGTGTACGTACAGTGGTGTTCACAGAAGACTAACTACTTATAGAATAATTTAAAACTTGATGATTGAAGACTATTTGTATACATATAGCGTTTTTTTAGTGAATGAAAATTGCGTTGTAGTGCAGTAACTCATTGTCGTTTCCAAAAAATGTATACTATAATAATAATAATATACTATATATAATAATATAATATATAATACTATCTACATTGACCACGTTTACAGTTACGAAAAAAATCTATTTCAACTTTAAAAATATTCACAAAAATATTAAAGTAGAAAACCGATTAATATTATTATTGAATGATATTTTTAAAACATTTTCAAAAGACTTTAGAAAAGTAATATTTAAATAATTTATAAATATTTAAGATACAAATATTCTACAAATACATCAAAATTGCTGCTTATAGTTTTTTTAAATAGATAGGTAGATACATATAATTTAAATGCACAAGTTTAATTATTTCATTGATAATAAATTAATAATGATTATAGGTTTATATCATTTTTAGTAGGTATAATTAACTTCAATAAATATTATTTTTTGGCTAATCAAGTGCTTATTATTCAAGTACATTACTACCCTTCTTGATATCAACTTATAAGTTATAACACTCCCTTTTTTATTGTATTAAATTAACTTGTATCATTAACAATAATATCACATACAATGTTATACAAATAATAAATACTTGATACATTTATTCTACAGTAATATAAAATATAGTGAAATTAGTAAATGGTTGGCATACATGAAATTTTGTTAAATTCTAATTTGACATCTATAATC
The DNA here is from genome assembly GCA_036289425.1 of Rhopalosiphum nymphaeae. Taxonomy (NCBI): domain Eukaryota; kingdom Metazoa; phylum Arthropoda; class Insecta; order Hemiptera; family Aphididae; genus Rhopalosiphum; species Rhopalosiphum nymphaeae. The sequence goes on along the minus strand of JAZAQC010000012.1, from coordinate 2,839,141 downwards.
TAACATAAACATGTAAAAAGTACATTCAATTTTTTTTTTGGAAAGTTAAATTTTTTAGGTGGCCTGAATTCCCCGATATTTATTTCCAGAGCTGGGCATATATTAAATACACCTTAATATCTTTTAATATCTATTTAACCCTTCCCTTCCTCTCAAATTAACTAATTTCTGACTACACCACTAAGGTACATATGATATTTATGATATTTTTTTGCATATACTATTTTAAATTTAAATTTAACTTTAAAATGTATAGAACGCAATTGAACAAAAATGCTTATAAATAATTTTTTAATAACTTCAAACATTTACGAACTGTATTTATAAACAAATATTTATATAAATAACTTGGTATATACCGTTATTACTAATGTTTGCTTTGTCTTTTATTTATAACATCAATTTGAAATTGAAAAATACGAAATGTTTTGAAAAGTATAAATTATTTTTATATTAATTAGACAAGTGTTTAAATTATTATTTTCTGTATAAATTTTACTTCTTTATAATCTTTATAAAAAAAAAAAAACGCAATAGATTGGGATAATGCTTTCATCTAAGTATCTTTACTTAAGCTATGTTTTATAAACTCTTTTAATAATTTTACATTTATGAATTAAACTCAATTGATATTTTACGAAATCATACGTGTCTTGCATGCCGTTTTGTACTATTTTATGTATTGGTGTTCTTAATTTATTGTTGTATTTGAATTATAAAGTTTGATTGAACATATTATCTCAAGGTTAGTGTTCTAAACTTATAACAAAAAATACATCCATTTATTATTTTATGTTTTACATAAATTGACACAAAAATGCTTCACAAAATATTTTAGAACCAACTTTTTTTTTCAATCATGGGAAATAATAAATTTATTTTATTTTAAATGTTATAATAATACAAAATTACCACTTATCTATATTTAATACATATCTAATTTTTATATTTTTAATAAAATATGTTTAAAAATCATGATTAATTTTATAATGTGATGTAACACGATAAACAAACGATTTTAAATAAATTCTCGTAAGTATTATATCAAACTATTGGCTAGCTCACCAATAAGCCTCGTGTTAAAACCGTCTCTAGATAATAGAACCACTATTCACTATTCGAAAAGTTTATCGATGTAGTTATCAAGTCTACATGATATAGTTTCTCTAGAATGATGGTGGAAGATATAGAGTTTGAATTTGAGCGTATTATAAATAAATTTTCGAATCTTGGAGGAAACAGAATCATCCAGCCGACGGGGTCATAATGTACACGTATTACCCATATAATAAATCGGAATATGTGTGTGTGTGTGTGTGAGCAGTATATAAAATAATATATCAGATATCGTGTTAAATGGTCAACTATTTCGGTCACGTACATATGCGACATAATTTTATTTTTCAAGTGAACAGCGGTTATTTTATTTGCACCCTAGAGAGTAAGTTCATAATAATATTATTATAAGGCCGTCTGTATGTGTGCTGCGGAGAAACAGACTTGTCTGTGCGTTTCGTAGCATAGGCGTTGCCTTTCAATTTAAATTGTTCATATATATATATATATATATATATAAACTGTCGTAGATAAGATAATTCAATGGACGGTAATCGATCTGTTTTGGAATGATGGAAAAAAATATATAAATTGCAGACAGTGTAGGTGTTGCTACTGATGCACACGAGCCACCAAGATATTTTAACGCATATCAAATTGTACATTTTTTCTGATTACTTCTGAAATGTCGTGCATTTATATCGATTATTATTAATGTATATGATCGTGAAATATATCGACAAGAATACCAATATTAGTACCTATATGCCCTACACTATTTCGATGAATTGTCTATACAATATAACAATATTCTAGTAAAAGTGACGATCATCTTTTAATATTGTTATCCGTTTAAGCCACAACTACTCACGTTATTACCATAATAATATTTATAAATACTTATAGAATATTTATATTTTCAAGGTATTCGTTGAAAAATTATTATTCGTCTGATTCGATTATCAGGAGCAGCTAAAAAATGATGTCACATGTCAGTACGCCAGTACATGTCACCTACAGAAATCACACATTATAAAAAAAAATTAAATTTTTAATCTAAAATTAAATTAAGCAAATTAATTAATTATTTGTAAAATATAGAAAATTAATGTTGTTTTTAGACAATCTATAATTGATGAAATAGGTGTGTACAATGTGCATATTATAATACATGTATATTTTTTACTTGATCCACACTAAAAAAATAATTTTGTTTCGGTGACTGACATATTTTCGAAATTTTGTTACATTATTTTATATTAATTGATTATAATATTATATATAACGAAAAAACCGTATGAGGATTTAAATTGTTAATAACAATTATATCTAATATTAGAATAACTACATATTAGGTACATTTAAAGTAAGTGTAATTGATTTGCGCCACCGTAAGAAATAGCAAAACATAACAATTAGTTTTCGTAAGCCCAGACCCAACTGCATTCCGTTTAATTAAAGGTATATTAATTATGTTTAATGTCATCGACACGCGAAGGAACCTCGCACATTGTATTACGTACACTAAATCTATAATTTACTGTCTTCTGTTGCTCCAAATGTTTGTCTCCTTGTAACATCATTCAAAAATCTAAGAACGCTTTACATATTGGTTTTATTTTTATATTAAAAATAATATATACCCACTTATATACAACTAATATATAATTAAATAAAATATTGTATTTTTATTTGAAACGAATTAAAAAAATATATGGAAAAACTCTTTATTTATTGCTTATTAAACTCTTTTATTTTCGTAAATATATTATAGAGAATGGCTAAAATTTAACCAATTATTAGTGTATGATTTCAACGAGTGTCGAAACCATATTAGGGAACTATTGAGAAAACAGATATTATTTAAGTGTAATGGGTAGAATGACCGGGAAATTAAAACTATATAGTATAATATTGTAACTGTGCATCATATTTGCGTATAGTTTGAATTTAACAATATCGAAATTTACGCATGACAAATTTATAGCTAATAATAGTATTAGAAAACTCTGCTGAGTAGTACAAATGTTCAATAACACTTATCTATTTGATAATAAAACAATTGAGCCAATCATCGAGTGCTGTTTGCTCAAGTCATAATTTATAAAGAAAGTTGCCATCGTTTATACGCTAACAAACATATATTATTTTATACAAATAACATTCAGCTATTTTTGTTTTGTATAAATGCAAGAATGTTGTGTAAAAATGATGCGTTTTAAATTAATTTCATAGAGATATATAATTTTGATTTCTAAAAGAAGGCAAATTATTATTTTTTCTAATTATCTAATAACAATAGTTATATTTTAGGTTACTTTCAATATTTTATACTAACTGTTATTTAAATACAATAATAAAAGTAAATAGATTATTTTTAGTGGATATAAAATAAAAAATATGTCTTAATAAACATTAAATATATTTTAATCAAATAATATATGGGTAGAATTATAATTATTCTGTTCATATATAATATTATTAATAGGTTTTGTAATTTATAAGAATTTAACATTGGAAAAATGTATCATCTTTAAAAAGTATTTAGGCCTTTTCTTGTATTCATATTTATGTATAATATATTATACTAAATTATCAAGAAGACCTGTTAAAGGATTTTGTATAATAGAATGTTTGACTTTATTGTAAAGACATATATAATGTATAATTTATATTTTGCTATATATATAGTAATATTTACATATACTATTGAAGCATAAATTTATTATGTGTAAAGTTGTTGTTGTAGAAGTTACTAGAACACAAACACGTAGGTGTAGGTAAAACCAAGTCAGAGTATTATTAATTATTACTATATCACCATTATTTTTTTCATGAAACTAAGACAGATTATTACTTATATTCGTACTAAAAATAATTTAACAGTGTCATTTCTAATACAATTTCATTATCTAACATTATTATATAACATATATTTATTCAAAATAAAAATGTTAATGAATATTTAATGCATTAGATTTAAAGTTTATGACTAATAAAAAAGACATAAGGCTAAGTTTTTAAAAAATATATTTATTTTAAATCGTTCATATATTATATTTATAGGTTCTAAATAAAGTTTTCTTAATTACCATTTGTAATTAATAATTAACAACAATTAATCAAGTATTGGTTGTGTATCAAAATTAAAACTAATTTTAAAGGCGTTATCAGTTTTGTATTTAAGTTAAAAATAATCAAATAAGTTATGAGAACATAATTTTATTATCATTGTACGAGTCCACTATAAAGTTTAATTAATAATTAAGTAATACAATTAAATTAATAAACTTAAAATATATTTGCATTGACACATAACATATTATATATTTATATATTCATTATTTAGAACACAATGTATGTTTATAAAACATGTGCGAGTTATAATTAATTATGTCTTATAATTATTATAATTTTTGAATTTGATAATTTTCTAATACGTAATTAGAATTTTTAGGTCGTACAAACTATAAAATTAAATTATATATTGTAAAAACACAGAATACATTATTATTTAAACAATTAAATATTTAGGTGAAATAGTTTAAATGTAATCACAAAATATGCGTCTAATGATTTGTAATATGTAAATATTCTACGCACGAAATGTAATAAAAACTCACTGTGTATTGAAGAAATCATAAATGCATAACTATTGTGTATACCATATACACATATCATATTGTTAAAACGCTTATGCGCTTAGTTAAGGAATACCAAAAACGTTAAGAATTCTAAGTGCTTTAACTTTCAGTACTTTATATAAAATGTGTTTTGTCATTGTGCGTGTCATAAATAAATTACTGCATTATTATAAATAATAAAGGGATTTGAGAAGATTAATATCTTCTTTCTGTCATAAAATTACCAATAAAAATATATGAGCATAATATATACAAACGTTTTTGATAACGAAATAAAATATAATTCATTATCGTATAATATAAACCATAGTACATCATATACTTCATAGAGGTACGCATATATATTTACACTAATATAGGTATGGATTTGTGTATTAATGTGAATATTACATAAAACAATAATGATCGCAAACAAAACGCGTTGTCTTTTGTATATGCACAGGCCGCAGAGTAATCAAATTAATCTTTTAAGCCATTTTCTCCGTTTTACTACGCTAGCTGAGTGTTTAAAACGTTAAAAATATATACTACAGTAAAAAAAAAAAGTGGAATAATGAGAAGAAAAATGTATTTAATCGTGAATTTAATCTAATATCGAGGAAAGCCGTAAAAAAATCCCACTACAATAAGTTGCATTAATGTTAAACGGTTAATGCAATAATGAATAAACTACCTGAGATACTATACTGATATGAGTACTATGATTATATTTTTATACATTTATTACGTAATGTCTAAATGATAATTATTTTTGCTCAATAACACGGGTAGACTCGATTGTTATTGTAGTGCATTAACAACATTTTGAATTCAATTATCGAAAAAGATACCAGAGTTGTACAATATAATATTCGTATACCGCAACGAGGTTATTGGATTTTTGAGTGAAAAGTTCATGTTATTTGACACAAGATTTCACTCATAAAATAAATAAGAGCTCAGCACAGAAATCGTGTGTATACATAATGATAATAATTATAGGTAATCAACGAGTGAATGGATTTTAAGCTCTTCTCGGATTTTCACGGAAACACCATTGTTACAGTTATAAAGCTATCTATCAAAAGTTTATGTTATTGTTTCACCCTTGTTCTCGTGCTCCAGCGGATCTGTAGGAGCATTACAAGGTACTAATTTTATTGCGATATGGATTGTTCAGTGAGGACATTCAAGAGTGTAATGATAAATCAGCGATGTTCTATATCGCATAAGTAGCACAATACGAGTAAATCAATTTTTTAAAATTTTTTTTTTTTTACATAGTTCATTATGCCTTTATTTTTATTTAAATCATTTAATCGAAACTTAATCGATTTTTTTTATTTGACAATCCATCCGATAATCATATTTAATTTATTATCCTTTAATAAACAGAAAAAATATATTAATATAGTGTGAATATATTATTTTGTGTTATTAGCATTATGAACAATTTTAATTTTTATAATACAACATTACGTCGATAATATAAAATAAATATAAATTGGGAACTTACTTAGATTTAATATAGTCAAAATTGTTGTGATGAATAATAAAAAATACATATTTATTGATTGTGTTTTTAGATCAAAGTCATAAAAATATATTTATCCGATTTAGAACTCAAAATTATAAGCTTAAACTATATTACCAACAGTTTTAATTGTACATACCCATTTCAAGACAGTACGCGATTAATTGTTGTTTTCAAACGGGCATATTGCATAGGTACTATCAGGGTATTTTTTTTTTTTTTGTATATACAACATTATGTATTTCAAAGTTTTTATTTATTAAAAGTAAATTGTTTTTTTTTTTTTTTTTTATTATTTCTATGTGAGAAGAAAATTGCCAATTGATCGACCGTCTTAAAACTACATGCCATTGACCATTGTGCGTGGTGTATAATATACCACTGATGTATCACTTACAATATTCAGCGCGCACGTGTGCTGGCTATGAGGTAGAAATGTATTACGCTAACACGCGTTGGACATTGGTGTAATGGCGTGTAATTAGAGTCATGGATACCGTTTGTGAAGTTTAATGACGAAGTTCAGCGATAACACCAAGTTTCACACATCGACCGTGAGATAATAATGTACGTAATATGGCAATACTTGTTACATATACCGAGATACAGGAGTACGGTGGAAATACTTACATGTATGTCTGCGTTATTAGATGGCCTTTACCGCTAAACCGTCCCGTTTATAAGAATTTTTTGTTTTCGAGGATTAAGCGTATACGTCACGGGAATAAAAGAAGTGCAATACCCTGTTTGTTGATTTTTTTTTTCTTCCACAATGTGGCCTCAGTTAATGCTGAATACTATTGAACGTTATTTTGTAGAGTATTTTATTTCCTACCGTACTGCGTGGAATAATAGAAACGTTATTTAGTGTTAACTGACACATACGCTGCACTTCCATTCTACAACGATTTCTCTCTTTCTGGTTGATCTCCATTGTGTAAGTGCAACTTGTGTTGAATTTATATTTTCCAAGAATTTTATTATCAGCAGAATTGTCTAGATTTTAAAATAGATTTATCAAATTACTTTGTATTTTTTGTATTGAGGGACTAAATTGTGTACATCAACCTTTTTATACGATATTACATGGACCGTCAATGTTATTAGTGCTATAATGCTACGTCTTATTAGGAAATGATAACGGTAAACGGTAATATTTATAATTATATAATCATATTATGTTTCGATTATGTGTTTTAAAATTTAAAATAATATACACATTCAATTAGAATACTAAACTCATTCAAATACAATTTGAAGTAAGGACAATTTAAAACGATTAATTAAAATGTAATAATCTTTCATGTTAGTTAAGTCATTGATAATTTATAATAGGTACAATTATAATTTTTATTTTAGTTTCTGAATAAGTGATAAATGTTTTGGTTTAAAAACGAAACAACGATATGTGTATGTTTATTTTTTCTTTTTGTATTTAATATTTTTATTTATGAGTCTAACATCACGTTTTATAACAGCAAAAAACTTAGCTTTTAAGAATTGTCTCTTAGCAAAATTAAAATATTCCAAGTACTCTTTCCAAGCTTTCAAAATATTCGAAGAAGATATATACATGAATTATAGTTTTACAAAACCAGTTTTTAACAATTCTGATTTATTTTTTCATTGCCATACAAAAATTAAAATTCGTAGATATTTTAAATGTTTATAAAATATTTATAATAATTATAAGCATTATTTTTAAACATCGTGTAATTTTAAAAATACCATAGGTATTTTAGTGCTTTTGAAATGTTCAGATTTTATGATTTTCTTTAATTCATGTATGATAATATTTTTTTTTCAAAATTTAAAAGGTTTACAATTTAATATAACGTCCTTCAATTTTTTTTCCGGTGGCAACTAAAAAAATATTGAAAATTAATTTTTCAGGAATTCTTTTATATGCGTTTTAAATTCAAATTTTGATCAAAATTACAATAACTTTCAAATTATAGACATTTACAACATTTTCTATTTTATTAGTCTGCTATTTATATTTTAGCTTGAAAATTTAAAAAAGGTTCCATACAATTTGGTTATCCATAAATCTTAAAATATCGAAAATAGATACAATATACACATAGTTTTGTATATATACTGTATTAATTTCACGAACTGTAATCGACGACTGACTTGTGCGCATGGACGTGGTATTACTAGATAATAAGCGTACATTATGATTGATTTGATGGAGGCAACAAATGAGTGTTGGCTGACAGCTGCCGTCCAATGAAGACTGGTCGCCGTCGAAAACAGTTATTGAATAAAATATAAACAGATTACTATAAAGTTAAATAATTGATAAAATTGGATATTTAAACGATCATTTAAAAAAAATGTAGTTGTTTATATAGAATTCAACGATATATTAATCGTAGAAACTAGAAACGTATTGTGAGTACGTATAATATTTTTCCATGGACTATAATTATAAGTAAGTTATAAAAATAACATGTAAAATATTATTATATCTGATTTTTTGGTGGAAATTTGTTGATTTTATACTATATTACTAATAGAAAAATAAATTATATTTATATAAACATATTTAGATGTATAACCTGACTTCATACAGAAAAAAATGAACAAACATAAGATAAAATACTATATTATATAGGCGTATCTCAATTTTCGTATTCCTCAGTTAACGGAAAAATTGACATCTATCATCTCTGTGAATGAATTTATACCAAAATAGGAAATTAGTTCGCGGTGAATTTGACATAGCAATTGGTATATTTTTTAAAGTTGTTTAAACTGCTCTCCAAACTTTCGTGAAATATCTAAAAACAATTTTTTCAAAATCGTTCAAATATGTTTTCTGTCTATAAGCTACAGACAGAAGATAACCTTTTGTTTTAAATTTAAATAAATTAAATATTATTTTGTTTTTTAAATTCAATAGCAATGTATGGACAATTGGATATTTAATATATAACAATTTGCTTAAAGTTTGATTTCTGTTGTCAATAGCAACCTATAATATAAATTAAAATATTATTCGATTTTAGTCATACAAAACGAGATTCATATGTGATACCTATACACTCTATAGCAACGTACAGGGCACTAAAACACCACTCTAATGAGTCTCAATTTATCTATTAACATAAATTTTATCGAAATAATTTCAAATATATATAAAATCTGTAGCTTTATACTATTAATTACCTATTGTTTATAACACATTCTGTTCGGGTCACTCTTTCTTGGTGAATAGATTGTAATTTTTATGTGATAAAATTATTGAAGCTATTTTATTAGTGGAACTAAAAGCCTACTAAATACATTGGTAATATTTTTTATATCGTTACTGTGATAAACAACACTTTATTTTTTTGAGCTAATTAGGTTACTTATTCGTAGCATAAAAGATAGCATTTCTTATCTGTAATAGCTACACAGTTAGTATCGATAATCCAAAATGCCCGTGTTGTTTTTTTCGTGAATAGACATTCGATTCTGTGCAATCAATAACAATTTTATTTTTGATCAAGCAAGTCTATACATGCTTTATATGTCTTATGGAAACTGGAAACTTGTTATAAAATTATATAACCTCGGAATGCATATCCCGTGGAATGGTTATAGCTAACATCAAACGTGTAACATTTATAGCGTTCTATCTAATGCCTAGTGATCTGGCTAACTTTTTTATATAGTTCATGTATTATTACTTATATAATATAGTATATTGACCAAAGGTACCGATATAGTATATGAACATATAAAATAAAATCAGGTCAATATGTTATATTTCTGATAAATAGATATGAACAGCAAGGTTTATAATGTACAGACGTACAGCCATGGAGTGCCGTTAACACTCAGGAAATAGAAGTTGGCATACTATTTCCGTTTAAAACCATTTTTCGTTTGCAATGATCCGTTATTGAGTTCAAATTTAACACGCCCATTATAGTGACCATTTCAATGAATAGTTACACTCTAAATCTGTTATACAACAAAGTAAGTTCCCCGATTTTTAGATTCTGAGCGGATTGATGAACGTATTGATTTTATATTTTTTGTATGTCATTACTCAGCATCTTTAGGGGAACGAAAATTCGATAAACAATCATTTATTGAGTAAAAATTCTTGAAATTTATTACAAAATCCACATAAGTTATTCTAATGTTTGGATGAAAATATTAAAAATACATAAGCACATTTTTTTTTATATATTTATTTGAAGTTCGAATTCGGACAAAATTCATATTTCAGCAATAAATAACAGAGTTCATTATTTTGTTATAATTTCAAAATTTTACTCATAGGCACTTAACCTTTATATAAATTATTATATTTTATATACATAATGATATTTTTAAATACAATGTTTACATTAAAAATTAATTCAACCTATTTTATTATTAATAATAAAATACAAAAAAACGAAAATGGTTATTGATACTAAGGCTGTTAATTTATAGAAAAGTGCATTTTTTTTTTTTGCAAATGTAACGTAGCCTTCTAAGTACAAAATTTAAATCGTTTAATAACAAATTCATTTATGAAACTTTTATTTTGTAATTTTTAATGTTTTTAATAGTTTAAGTAATTTTTACGTAATAACTTATTACTTTATTTTGATTAGTTATTTATATTTGTGCATTATTTGATACAATTTTAATTCTTTCAAATTAATGGTTCCCAATCTCTTCTATTCTACGTCCTTATTGGAAATTTTTAAAAATCTCTCCTATAAAATGAAAAAAATGTTTCATCTTTTTTATATTAATAAACTATACAATATTCTTATTTATTCATGTTAATTGTTATAAAATATAAAAACTTATAATTTTTATCGATATCCGATAACTGGTCGTTATGAAATTTTCATTTTTCCTCTGCATTGCAAAATAAAAATAGTTAAATAAATAAAAATGTTACTTCGTGATGACAGCTTACGTCTCCTTAGAAATGCAGTGTACACGCACCCCAGATTGGGAAACACTGTTTTAAATAGAGTACAAATATAAATATATATTAGTTGTTGATATGACTTTTATTATTGAAATTTATTGGATTTAATATCACTGAAATTATATTGTTTAAGTATATGAAGCAGATTCGTGAATATTGATAAGCTATATACAATATAGTATCAACGTATTGCCAAATATAAAAGCAAAGTAAAAATGTCAATAAAACACATAGTAGTTCTATTCTGTCTAACTAAATGCGTCGTAATTATGTTGCGTTGAATGTGATACGTGATCACCTGGGACTTTTTTTTCTCAACATTGTATCTATCTTTTCAACCCAAGCTTCACTTACATAGGTATTAAAAATTATATTGGAATAAAAAAATATATTCACCTAATGTTGAATTTTTTACTTAATATAATATCGGTTCTTACTTCATTAATAATCATAGTATAGCAATGAACATAGTATATATAATATATATGGGTATTGTATAGGTACTAGGACACTAGGTGGTAATAAAAATATTTAAAAAATTGACATTTTTTAACTTTAAAATAATCATATTATTATGATAGAATTGTTCTTTGGAACGAAATTTATTTAAATTAAATCTGTTCAGTAAACTCACTGTTTAATTACTTTCGAATTTCCATAAAAAAATAGTGATTTTAGTTATTGTTTTTGAAATTAATCAAAAATATATTTACTGAAAACACTAAATTAAAACTATCAAAAACATCATATTAAACTACAAAAAACTTGTATAGAAGTACCCATAAAAAGTATTGGTATTCTTTTATAAAGTATTCTTAAATATATCGTTTCTAATTATATCGTTAGTAATAATTACTCATTAAATGGCCACAAGCATAACATTATAACAGATTTCACGTCCACGTGTTATCATTGTTTACTATAAAATGTCACTCACGTGGTTTTGGGGGGAAAAGATGACAGCTATTTTATATTATTCAAACGGTGTCATGATAATCAGGTTATCTTGTTTAGGTACACGCATTTAAACAACAATATTAAGATTACAAAAAACATCGATTATTTTATTTTATTAGCTGTTGGTAAACTCAATTCCAATACTTTCAACTCGTGGACAGTGGCTGTGTGAAAAAAATTGAAACTTGTTTCAATGGAAATTCTTTTGGGGAGTAAATCGGAAAACCGTCAAGTCAACAGTCTTGTTGGATTGTATAAAATTAGTTATCTGCAAGTAAAGTCGATACCTTGCTAATATCTTTGCAATGTCACGCTTGTCGGGTACTAATTTGTATGCAAAAAATAAAGTCAAACATATAATTGAGTGTCAAGCTATCAGTCAATTGTGTAAATCGATACTTGGCTGGGCGATCTATCTATAGCGAATTGGTTATGCGGTGGTTGTTTCACGTATTGTGTTGTTATATGTATAAATAAGATTAAAGTCAAAAACCATGTTTGAGTGTCTAGATTTGGCATGATAATAATATCATGTATTAATGTTATCATAATTTATAACTTATAAGTCAATAAATTTACCAACAGCGTGAATAAGTTTGTTGTTTGTAAAATAAAACGAATCTAAATATTTTTGAAAATTCCATTAAGTGTAGTGAATAATAATAAAGTGTTGATTAAAAAGTTTTAAGACCATATAATTAATATTTTTGAATTACAATAACATTTTTAAAATCTAATATAAATTCTAAAATAGTTATTTTGTATTTAAATATAAATTTCGTTCAAATTTGAATTTAAAATAGCTATAAAAAATTGTAATTATTTATTCTATTAGAATTTTTGGTTTCAGTATTTAATATGTATGAAGTACCTCGAAAATTCATTAAAATTATAACTACAAACGCTAATAAATTAGTTTAGTGGATTTAAACTAAACTTTTTTTTTTATTTCTATTGATAAAAACTCTAGAAAAACCTTTTTTATTGATATTAAAAAAACATTTTCAATAGGAGTTGAAATATTTTGAAATTTATACTAAGTATGGAAAATTCAAATAATAACATTTTGTGAAAATTATAATTTTTAACTAATCATTTTTAATGTACAGCCAGATAAATAGATCAATTTTATGGAACTTGTTTCTTATAAAATTTCCCATTTTTTCCTTCATTATTTGTTTGTTTTTCTTGACGATTATGAATATTACTAATTTCATTAAAAAGTAACTACGTACAATTTGTTACCAGAAACCAGACACGAAGGCAGGAAAAAATTTCGGGGGGTGTTTTGAAAAAAATATACATAAATATCATATTATTCATTTGTAGATCAGGTAATTTATTTTTTGTTCCTAATATTTTGGAGGGGGTTTAAACACTCAAAACCCCCTCTGCGTTCGCACCTGCCAGAAACCAAAGATCATAAGAATTTACCATTCCAAAACTTTATAACGGAGACAAAAAAAAACACACATCATTATAAAATCAATAAATTTATTGCACCACTTAGACGATTAAAAAAATGTATTAATATATTTATTATTATTTAATTGATTTCGTTTATTATTAAGCATTATGTGCTTATAAGAATAAACCTTATTGATAATTTAATTTTGTGGTAAGTTTTTCTACTTTGGATTGTACTGCAACGCACACTTTGATTAATATCGTATATTAATGTAACCAATAGAAAATATTTATTATATGAATACATTTGCTATTAATACAAAATTGATGGTATAAAATAAAATAGGTATATGTGTTGTCACTTAAGGAAAACTCTACGCTACTTCCCTTTTACTAACAAAAAAAAAAAAAAAATAGTCGAAAGATATTCAATTGGCTTTGCTGAACAATACTTACAAAATGAGTAACTTAATAAATTATTATTATATGTTTATATATACGGTGGGAAAGTGTGTATTGCTCTGATGTATAGTAACTATTAAGTGTCAAGTGGATAGAATTTAAAATAATATATGTATATATACACAATTATGCATATATGCATACAACATTTTTTCATTGTAATATTTGATTATTTGATTATTGTTTGTCTTTATTTTTATAAAAATCTATTAAACACACATATTCCAACAGAGGAAGAGAAGTAAAAATTTTCAAATATTTATTAAAAGATCACTGCTATGTATAAAATAGAAGAATTTAGTGCGTTTAAATTCCAGTACAAAATTCCAAGTCAAGTTTTGGGTTCTACGACGAACGTACTATGGTTGTTCGTTGTATTATTTAAGTACTGTATTAAAATTAAACATATTTTTATCTTTAACTAATCATTTAATTTAAGTGTGTTTTTACGGAATATTTTTCCAGAGCATCTTAATAGATAATTTAAAATGTATTGTATTTTATTATAAAATATGTATTCAGCCTAAAAAAATTAAATAAATAATTTCGAGTTCGAATGTACATTGAACATAGCATAACATATATCAGTGCATAATTTTAATTTTACATACATTTATTATTTAGACTTATTTACTTTTATATTTATTAAAATTAACTTTTAATGGTATTCGTCGTATTAAAAATGTTCTCATGTTTCCAATGAATATGTGAATACTTTCTTGTTTAATGATTGATAGATAAATTAATAATATATTGAATTTGAGTTCAACGTTAACTATATATTTTCACATTCCTATAATTTTGAAAATTATTGAATATTATTTACTAAATTAAAAGTCTATATTACACGGATACATTTAATAATATATCATATATAATCTTAAATTTAACATTTACAACTTTTACTATTTTATATGGTCAATAAACAATTAAAGCTTAAATAAAATAATATTTTACTAACTTAATACTAAAAATGTTTTATAGTAATGTTGATTTAAAATTTATATGATTATGAAATACTCAATGTATGCATTATAATTAGTTCATATTTATTTTTTTTTTAATTTTAATAAATATTTGGTAAAAATTATGAAAAGTAGAGAATCCAAGTTATAATTTTATAAATAAAAATAAACTTTATAGCATAAGCTTCCAATAATAATAAATTAATAAGCCATAAATCAAAACCCATTTCATTAGATTGTTCGGGTCAGATTTTAACGAAGTATGTGGTCAATATTTGATCAATATTAGTGGCATTGATGAATGAATACATTATTAATTCAATTTGAAACGTGAATTACACTGATAATTGATAACTAAATTATTCTAAACTATGAATGCATAATACAATGTTACAACACTTTTAATATAAATTCATATTTTCTTAAAGAATTAATATTATGAGAACAATTAAAAAAAAAAATTAACGAGCGCTAATTATATTTTTGGATGAATTTAACTTAGCCCATTTTTTTCTTCCTTTTTTTTTATATATTCAGAATTTAAGCGATGCAATAGAAATCTTTTTGTGTGCTATTTAATTTGATGTAACCTTTATGTCTACTTGTAAATTATAAGCATTTGTTTTTTTTAATTGAATTACCACCAATATAATAAAAAGTTAATTTTGTAAGATAGCTTAATTTTTATCATTAAATTTTTTTGGACTGAAGCAGAAATTAATAAAATTATTCAAACTGTAACATGATAAAAGAATTAAATATTTAAAAATCAAGGAAGTTTTCACATTTTATCCTTACACCTGAATAAGTAGTTTAAATATTGAGCATATGTAATTTACACTAAAACCACCAACAACAAAAAATTATATGTATACATATCATTTGCGTTACACCTAAAAATTAATTTTGGTAATTTGTGCCACTTTTCAAGATTGTAATTTTTGCCATATAAAACTAAACAAAAGACAATGTGCAATCTGTGCCATTTTTCAACTTATTAAAATTGTAATTTGCACCACTTTAAAATTATTAAAAATACGTTCTTTATGTATATTAAATAAGTAAAATTTGCAATTCTTTCATTATTTTTGGTGATGGTAGCACCACTTTTCTTCGAGTGTTATAAATATTTTGTCGAAGTAGTTATGATAGTTTGTAAATTTTCAACAAGTTTTGTTTATTTTACTTGGTTTAGTCTTTAGTATACAGATTTTTCATAGCTTTACTCTTGACTCTTATATCTGTTTGAATACATTTTTCTGTCCTAACTTGGTTGATAATATTTATTATATTAATTAACAATTTAAACACTATTTCAACAATAATATCTTCTAAAGATGTATACATGCAAGTTCTGACAGTAAAACGTCATCGTATTGAACAATTTTTAGATTCATTAACTTTTCGATACATCAAAATTGAATATCTTATCTCTACTAATTATAAGTATAACATGACAATATTGGTATGGGTACACGTCGATAATAATATAATAAAACTGATGAATTATTAATAAATTTATCAGCTGATAAATTCCAAAAATTTAAGTTGAAATTATGACGCAGATTACATTTTCTATTTCGTTTCTACCGTAGCATAAATTACCAAAATTAATTTTTTGATGTGGCGCAAAATACAAAAATACTTGTTATATTTTTACGCAAATTACAAGTTATACAATTCACACAAAATACTATTTTCCAATATCCTAAAAGTAATTATTTACGGGGCATATATAATAAAGAAAAGAATAGATGTGAAAACATAATAATACAAACCGTAACAAGTGTATAAATATTTAAGAAGAAAAATGTATAACGACTTAAGTTGTTATATTAGGTATTTACTTTTATTCATATTAAAATATTGTACTAATATAAATGTAGTAGAAATGAATTTTCGAAATAATTACAGACGTAAGTGTTAGAAAATAAAGTTAATATATGTATCAGGTTCATGTACAATAAATATACAGTGGACGCCGCTTATAAGAATCACTGATATAAGGTTCAGCTTTTATTAAACTCAAAATACTCAGTAACGGTCAGGACATATTCAAATACATTATAAACAATTTGGTTATGGTAGTTAATAAGAAATTTTTGTTAAAATGTATCAATAAATTGGTTTGCAATATATGTACGAGCAGTATATTTCCTATGTATTTGAACATAATTCGAAACAAACCAAAATTACAATGTTAATTGTTTTTTTGATTTTTTTAATTTTATTAATAATATAATTTTATTTTTTAATTTATTTACTAATAAATAAATACAAAACTAATATGTAAAATAGCTTAATAAATAGCTATATGTAATGTATTATATCAAAGTAGGTAAATTAAAATAAAAGCAAAATATGTAGTAAATCAAAATTCATAAAAATGTAATTAAAATGCTTATTTCCTTTTCCCACTTTGCCTATACAATTCATTCGGTTATAAGACTCACTTTGTGTTGGTCCCAAAGCGAGTCTTATAAGCGACGTCCACTGTATATTGTAATAATTAATAAGAATATCATGACCTGCAGAAGGGCCAAACGTAGATAGAATCATGGGTTGTCTTTAGTGTGAATAGTATACTACGTCTTTAAAGTTGAGTAAAAACAACTTTTCATAAAGTCGTAGTTTACGTTTTAGAGTTCATAATTGTTCAGAGGGGAATAATAAAATTTAAAATTCCTAGCAAAGAAACGGGTTTTTATTCCTCTTGAAAAGTTGGAATATCTGAAATTGATCATGATTGTTCTTGGCCGATTTAATTTAGTATGTGTGTATTGTGTAGATATTGTTAAATTACGCGGTGATATTATTATTGACTGAATGCTAAATTAATATATTTTCATTCCATTATACTGATCGATTTGATATCACGATCATTTAAATATTAAAAATGAATTTAAATCGATTGAATAATAAATATGCTTACTTCGTATCCTACAAGCACTTTTTTCCATTTTTATTTATTCGAAAAAGCGTAGGTAGTTCACAGTTAAACAAATAAAAATCTATACAAAATTTTTATATTTTTATCATTGTATATTTCATGTTCTAATTTATTTAAATTTCGTTCATAGGATCTGCAGAATACTGGAAAAGGAAGCCAAGCATTTTTTTTCAAAATCGTTATCGCGTAATAAGACTAATCAGTACTTTAAAATAAAAATAGGGGTTTTCTGCATGAATTGGTCCATTTACAGTGGCCTTAAGAAGATGTCTCACCCGTATTTGTTGTCACGTACCGTAACGTAGCAAATTTACGTTCAACCGTTCTTATTTATTAGAGCTTTGTTAGCTTTAATATCAGAGTAAATTTACTTATTATTAAACTTAAAGGTAACAAAATATTATTCAGTACTTCTGTAGTTCGTTAAAAATTTAATTTCAATATTTTAATTTTGAAATGAGTTGTAAGCATGTACAATTTTATAATTAGTTTTAAAATACTCATAACTCATTCCAAAAATGAAATATCAAAAAAAAAAAACACATTCAACAGACCACAGAATATGCTGCTGCATATAAGTTTGACAATAAATTAATACACTCTAGTATTTAAACTAATGTACTATATACCTAAATGAGAACTGCTGTGCGTAATTTTACTATGTTCCGCCCTTGTACGACGGGTACAACATATGTGGGTGAGGCGTAAAGACGAAGTCTCAACACCCGTATTTGTTATCATCGTCTTACGTTTCGTTAGTTTTCGTTTTAATATTACTGTGAATATCAAACTTAAAGACTCGTATATATTATATAATAACTAGATAGCAAACTCTGTTATCTTTGAAGTTGGCCGCTATTTGCAGGTAGTTGCAGGTAGAGAAAAAACGATAGTATTATGCTTTACCGATATCTATAGTGTAATATATTATATTTATGATAATAGACATCGGTATATAGATGTAATAATCGATAAAACTTAAATAATCTTAAAAATATTGATTTTTCACTGCCGTTTTAACCCCTCACTAGCATATGGCTTTTAGCAAATATTTTTTCTTAACAAAGTATAGCAGTTTGTTATCAAAGTTATTATATTTAATTTTGTTTAAAGGTTACAACATTTTTGAATAAAGGATTTTAATATTTGATAGAGGTTACAAGAGGCCACTAGAAAATTAAATTTCATTCTAGTGTAACAATTAACGGGAATTATTTTATGATGGATAGAGATTTTGTATGTTAAGTATTTGTAAGACGGGGACTTCAAATTTGGATCCAAACAAATATCTAAAATTGATTTTTTTTTTTTATAAATTATTGTATTATTTTCGGTATACATAGTAACTTATTGTTGGAATAACAGCCGCAAGAGGATCACACAAAAAGTTTAGCGTGTTGTAAGTGTCATCTGCAATCTCAAAAAAAAAAAAAAACACATGTAAATAATTTTTAATCTTACTAACGAGGCTTAATTTCCATGAAAAAGTATGATAACAATCATTACTATTATAATAATTGCACTTTAATTCGCATCTCATACATCATTGGGTCTGGCACCCTTTGCTTGGACATTGCAGTTGGCAGGCAATTTGTTTACAAACATTATTTCAATAAAATATATTTAATCCACGTGGAAACAGCCGGGTTTGAAAATAATTTATTTTGAATCTCATTTCCTCTCTCTCATATGCACAAACACATGTCATATTATTATATTTTCTCTCAGTGCCCTGTATAAAATAATTCAACCAAAATTACATTATTGTTCAGAGTTAATCGATTATTAATCAAGATTGATATGCACTCAGAGGGTATATATATATTAAGTTTTTATATTGAAAACAGCATGTTATTTATCAGTTAACAATATATAGAAAATAACTATCACTAAGAGTATTTTATTTCACATGTGGTACATTTTGCAGTGCAAACTTGCACATAGAAAAAAATTGAAGCAAAACAATTTTTCGGTTAATTTATAATATTATATAGTATTATTGATTAATAGTATTGTGTTTTTATGTTATGTTTTACTTTAAACGTATTAGGTACTTATTTTTTTCTTTGATAGATTTAAAAAATTATATTTATTCATATTCTATTTTTTTTCATTACAAGTACTACTTTAAAAATTTTAAATAATAGGTACATTGTATTCATTGTTGACGCTAAAAGGTACCACTAAATATTTTAGTTGAATGATCTTGTTATTAATTGGGGTTTTCGCTGAATGAAAGAGAACACTAAAATACACATTTTCAGATAAATTTCAAATTTTTAACCTTTTCGAAATGCATGCGCGACACAACCTACTTTTTGTAATAACACCAATTTTTTTTTACAGGTTTGGATAAAATATTTTTTTTAAACAATTTGTACTTAAAATGTTTTTTTATAATTACAAAATTGGAAAATTCATAGTCTGTTGAATTTTTGTTATTTACGAATAATCTGTTTTTGAAGAAATGTTAAGTATATTAAACTTACACTCTAAACTCAAAATAATATTTTCGATATTTTAAATATCTGTTTTTAGACAGATGTGAGTGTAAAACATAAATAAACAATTATTTGTTCTTATAATGTACTGTTCTTTTTTTCCATTTATAATAGATATCTACATCCGAAATAAAAGAGCTAAATAAGAAGAAAATAAAAATGATTATAAAAATGTACACTACGAATGTAAAATTAGTATTCATTTACTTGTAATTTGTTGCTTTACATAGTTTTGTCTAATAAAAGTTGTTCAACATGTTGATGTTACAGATGTTCTAAATGTTTTAAAAATGCTCTTGATGTGTGGCAGCATTTATGTGGTCTTCCCCAAAAAATATTACATGACACTTGTATTTTGCTTTTAAATCTTCGACATTTAAAATCGTAGTGTTTACGTTTTTTTATAACTATGTTCATTACTCTCATATTTAGCTATCTTATGTCTAATGTAGATATCTATTATAATTGGAAAAAAAGAACAGTACATTATAAAAATAAATAATTGTATTTAGGTCTTATACTCTTATCTGTCAAAAACAGATATTAAAATATCAAAATTATTATTTTGATTTTTGAGTGTAAGCTTAACATACTTAAAATGTTTTCAAAAACAGATTGTTCGTAAATAATACAAATTCAGCTGACTATAACTTTGCCAATTTTATAATTAGAAAAAACATTATACGTAAAAATTGTTTTAAAAAAAATACTCTATCCAAACATGTAAAAAAGTTGGTGTTGACATTAAAAAAAGTAAGTTGTGTCACGCATGCATATCGAAAGGGTTAAAATTTTGAAATTTATCTGAAAATGTGTATTTTAATGTTCTCATTAATTCGATAAAAACCTCATTTCAATACAAGATCATCCAACCGAAATATTTAGTGGTATATTTTAGTGTGAGCACACTATGTATAACATTTGATGCCTATTTAAAATTTCATTATATTATCTTTATAATTATTTTTTTTTAATTCGATTTAAATAAATACAATTATATACATCTGGTCAGAGGAATTCAATTAAAATGTTAAATTATGTTTACTTGAATCGTTTTAGTACTCTATAAATAGCTAATACTTCATGTCTCTTCGGATTAAGTCTAAATTATGTTTATACCTATATAATCTTTATAATTTACTAAGTTTATCGAATATAATGAATATTTTATAACTCTATTATAATACTTAATTTTTTTAGATTTTAAGTAACTAAGTAAATATTAAAACAAGAAGTTGTGTTCCTAAAAGATTTATTAGTAAACGAAATGATATAATATGTACCTACATTAAATAAAATATCAATTTGAGTAAACTTGTACAAATTATGTTCAAATTAAAACCTTGTAATTTAATATTATTTACCTTTAAACTTATAAATTGAATTAGTAAAAACTTTTAGGAAAAGTAGCTTTCAATATTTGTCAGTCATCACAGTAATGGATCTGTTGATTCGAATTCAATGGTAAATCAATGCATACGAAAAACGGTCCTTGCAAATACCGTCCATCATAGCTTTAAAAATATCTTATTAAATATATTTATATTGACAGTAGTAAGCTATTTTTCTATAAATAGAACGGTAGCTTGAACTAATTGTTGCAATCATGAACATTATATATTATATTATCGTTCTTAATTCATTAAAGTCATATCTAACGTTCCGTTCCGTAGAACGGTATAAACAAATTATTTACTATTTTAGTGTATATTAAGATTACACAAATATTAAGCGTCTAACAAGTTTATTTAGACGAAAGTGTAGTATGTTCCTACTACGTCCTATTTGCATAAAATTGGAATAATAGTATAATACTATTATCGGAATATTACAATGTTATATTATTTTAAACTTTAATAAATATTCAGTGTTAACACATCGTCAATACTTTTCACTAGATAATAAATAAAGTTTTATATACCTATATGGAACTATATTGTAAATTAAGATGACACGATTTATTATTTTTTAAATGAAACTGAGAAATGTTTAGCTATAACTACAATAATTGTACATAACTCACCGATATTCTAGTTTTTAAAGATCGTGTAATAATTTAGCTATTAAATGTACAGTGCATCGCACTGATATCATTGATATATTTCAAGTCGGAAATCATATTTTAAATACAAAAAAAAAAATTATTCACTGTTATAATTTATTGTAAAGAATATTATAATCTATTCTCGAGCGTAAAAGTTTTATATTTAGAATTACTTTAAAACAGATAATATGAATTTGAAAAAAAAAATAATTACAAATACTTATAATACATTTTTAAAATAAAAATATAAAAATAAACTCTTCACCCAAGAACAGTTTATTTAATTTTTTCTATTTCTTCTTCTTTCTATAAAAAAAATAAAAAAAATAGAAAATAAGTTAATGGACCCTAATATTAACTAAGAATTAATTGTATAATCTAAATCCTATATGTAGATTTTCTTTATTACGCGTGTATAAATACGGCTATGGTATTCTCTTAAAATAAAGTAAGAGATAAATAAATCATTGCATTATTAATATTTCTACAAACGTCTGAACAATTTATTTAATTTATAATAAATATATATATATATATATATATATATTATACATAGTTATGACTGATTATATAAATATATAATATTTGTAACCTTTTATTAACAAATTTAAATATTAAATATTAAAATATTAAATAATAAATATATTATGTATATTAATACATTTTTACTTGCTTTTGCATTCGTAAAATGGTTGAATATATTTTTTCTACATTTAGCTTTTATTCCCTAACAATTTTGACATCTTTTTTTTGTAGGTAGATTAACAATTTAAATAATTGATAATTGGAATTTTATGAGATAGAGTATAATGTAGGTGGTTTATAGCTATTGGATAAATTAAAAATAAATACGCCATTATTTTATATAATAGCCGACATTATTTCATTGAATATTTTAACAAAATTAAATTCTATAGAATGGATTTCAGAACTTATTCATTATATATTATAAGAATTAGAGTGTATGAAAAGTTGCGTACTTAGAATGTATAAAAATCACTAATTAGAATTATATGTATTCATAATATATTTTAACTTAAAAAAAAATGCGTAGGTATTATTTTTAACTTTATATTCAATTTTGTTGTAAGATTTAAATATACGAGATACAATTGATTTTGATTTAGCAGTTTATCAATACACTATTTTCTCTTTTTTTCGTTATGCTTAACAGAAAATGTATTTTAGATTCTGACTTCTGAGCGGAAGGATAAATATATTGATTTTATAACGATATGAGTTTTTTTATTGGTATGTCACATGTGTACATGACTTATAATAGAAATAATGCTTTGTTCTTAATATTTAAAGATAGTTTCTGTTAGAAAGAAGGAATTTGTCGGTAATTTTTAATGGCCAAAATTGACAATTCACAAATTTCAAATATACTTAAAAAATTAAAATATTAATGTAAGTATATGCCTACTACATTTTTAAAAATATTTTAAGTTCTTTTTTTAGATTATTTTCAATTAATGTAATATTAAATGTACTTTTGAGTAAAAACCGTTAGCATTTTAACAAAAGTTTCTAATAAATTTAAATTTCAGAAAATAAAAAAATATCAAACTACATAGCTATAAATTGTTTTAATATACATTCAAAATCAAATTTTCAAAAAATCATTAAAATTATGAAAATGTGAATATTATTTTGTAGTTTTAAATTTTTTATATTAAAAATTAACGCATAAAGTTGAATAAAAGGTTCCTCGTAAGTTATTCTTACAAGAACCTAAACATTTTAAAACTATAAATATATTTTTTTTAACTTGGTGATATTAGATATGTATAGCAATGTTAATTATTTTGTGATAATTAAAAAAATAACATTCTTAGGAACTTGATTTTTTTTGTTAATGCCTAGATATTATTATTTACTATACACAAAACAAATTTTCACAATTTATTTTCTTGAATATTTAGACCAATAATTTCAAGCTATTACCTATTTACTATTACTTATAGATATTACTTATTACCTATTTTTATTTATCTTATACTACAAACTTATTTATACTGTTATATGGTATTAGTAGATTTTGACTCAATTATGCAAACAATGCTATATGATATAAATATATATATTAGAGTAACTAATAATATAATAAATACTATTTTCTTGACAAAAACTAATTCAAATTTTAGGTACCATATTACTAATTATAAAATAAATGTCTATTATTACAATATAAATAAAGCATAAATTATCTGTGTAGTAATATAGGTTGACAGATTGTCTTCACTCAGAATCTTTTTTCGTGTGTGATAATTCATCATTGAATTAAAATTTAACACATTCACTTAAGTGCTTCCTGAATGACGAGGTACACTCGCACCTACTATACATCAGAGCTGTTTCTCATACTTTTCCATTTTATAAAATATGTATATAATGTAATTTTATTGTATCATATCTAAAATGATCCAATTAATTTTTTTTTTTTGAGGATAAATATTTTTATTTTTGGATTGTATTTATTATGTTTATAAATTCAGTTATGTAAAATCAAAGATAAGTGTGATTTTTATACTGACTAGGTACATATATATTGTGTAAATAAAAAAAAATACATGAATTATGATCAAACATATTTGGAATATGTTTTATTTAATATGAGCAGACATTTCAATTAAATACAAATAAAAATAAAGTAATAAAATTATTTTAGTAATTTAAAAAAAAAATGTTATTATTATACGACGATAATACCAACGTGCGATCAGACAAACCTCAAACAAATGCATATAAATATTGAAGTATCAATGACAAAAAAAATGTACCTACCTATGTATATTTTTATCAAACAGTCCTTTATTGTATATATTAATAAAAATTTCAACTTCTGTTAGAATAAAATAATATGACTTAGTTCAAAATAAATTTTGTTCCGTATAAGTGTATCTGATGGGTTAAAAAATGATTATTTAAAAACTGACTTATACATTTTGTGTTTTTAGTTAAATCTAGTATAATCTACATACATATTAGTTTTTTAATAACACTAAGAATAAAACATGCACAAATATAAATTTCAAATATTGTTAGTAAATAATTTTCCTTTGGTTATTTTGTTTATTTATTATTATATTTTTTTTTAATAAGCTTATTTAAGAATATGATAATATATATGTACTAAAATGTTCAGCAGCTGTTTTTCAAATTTATGTTGGAGTACAAAAAAAAAATAATTATAATGTCAAATTTACATTTAAAAATTGAACCTACCTATATATATATATTTATTTTTTATGTGTATATTTTTTGTATATTTTTTTTATTGTGATTGTTTTATGTGTATTAAACTCTTTAAAAAAAAAAAAATAAATTTATTGATAAAAATATATCGAATTTAAACGTTATATAATACTACCGATTCTACAATAGCATTATATTCTTAGCCGATATATCATGCAATGTACATTTAAAGGTATTTGTATGAAAATTATTTTAAATTAATATTTGGAACCATATTTTGTTGATCATCCGGACGATGATTTAAACCATGGCATTTTTAACTAAATATAAATGTGTAAGTTATATTTCTAGAATTTATTGTTAAGTAAAATCCATTTGAACTAAAAATTTATTATGAAACACACTTTTGTTATTGTTTTTATTGAAATTTATATTTTTTTGTTTTTAATACAATATATTTGACAAAAATTATTATTTCTTTTAAAGTTAATCAAATTACATTGATACTTAATTTTATAGTTTCTAAAAAAAAAATTAAACACACATGGGTAATTTATTTTATTTATAATAAGCACTTAGTTATGTTAAATTAATCGCATGTTCAAAATGATATATGAATGTGTCGTCATAGAAAATTAACGAGCCAATTACACTGAAATATATTCATTTGATTTTCAATTTTTTCTTTTTGGTTCAAATATTATGTTTCAAACTTCTAAACTATTTTCTTACGATGCAGTATATAGTAAACAATAAACTCAGTGATGTTATCATCAATTTTTTTGAGGGTATACTCAGCACAATTTTAATAATTCCAATGGAAAACTTTAGGGTGTTAATAAAAGAGGTTTCCATGTATCATCATATGACTTTATTTACAAAATAATAATAATTTCGCGATAAAAATAGATTTAGTCTTTTCAGTTTAACATCGTCACCATAACATTGAATGTATATATTTTATAGTTATTTTTTCCGGTATTACCTGTTAATTATAAAGCGAATCTATTCAACTAAAAACAACATAATATGTCATTATAGTGTACATATTTCACCAGCGGAAAATAATTTATATACCTACTTTAAAAATATATTTTATTTTATTTTTGATAAAAAATTTAATTCCTTACTACAGAAACAATAACTATTTCTTTCTCTAATTTATTAAGAATTAAGAGTATACGCAGTATACCCATGATTTTATAAAAAAAAAATCTTAACAATACACTACGTAATTATACTACATTTTTGTATTTTTTATATGTATACAATTCTGTAAATTTATCACGGAATGAACCTAGGTATATTGTAACGAATAAATAATAAAAGCATTAAACAATTTTATACATAGATTTTAAGAACGTACATACGAGTAATTATTACGATATCGTTTAACAATTTTTATTTTTATTTTTATCAATAAATATGTAGACAATTGAACTATCTTGATTTTTAAATATATTATTAAAAAAATATTCACTAAAATATAATATCAGCATTGTATTACCATAATTTGTTGATGTGATTATAAATATTTTAGTGATAATATCCAATTTTAAGTGCCATAAATGTTCTGATGCTCGTTAGTTGTAAAGACATTTGATAAACATTATTATCAACGACTTTTCATCTCATCCACGTGTTATCATTTCTATCTATGCAAGTACGTAATACTTTATGAGAAAACCGTTCTCAGTTTTATAGAAGGAGGAGCTACAAACACATTTACATTACATTAAACGAGTGTGGATAGTAACAACCAAGGTGCATTATAATTGATTAATATTAACGAGTATAGTCATAAAAGAGGTAAAATATATTCCCTTAATTTTGAGAACGGCTTTTATGAATAGTATACAGCTAAACTAAAAAATGGTTTTTGAGATAAAAACCACCAATTTACAGTAGTACACTGTTGTTTCTCCGCATAATTACAAGTTCAATGGTATTTCGGCGAGAGTACGTTGATTAGTATTTACGATAACATTGACCTTTTACATAAGACAATTTTTCAAAATAATTTGAATTTATTATTATGACAAGTAATAGTGAACTAATTAATATAGATAATTTAATATTGTGTTATAATTTTGTATTTACATATTAATAAGCATGGTTAAAAAAAAATAGATTTTTGACATTATACTGATATTCAGATAATCAGATATCATTTACCAAAATATATATTATTGTTATTTATTGTGATGTTTAACCTATCACCTAACAATATAGTCCTAACTAAAAGGTTAGCTTAAAATGCAGTATAATATACCTATAACCCATTATGTGTAATATAAATATTTAAATATTTAGTCAAATAAATATAGACAATGCACCTAAATACTAGTGGCGCATCTAGGATTTCATTTTAGGGGGAGGGAGGAATACTTATCATATTATTTTTCATTATATTCATTACATATTATTTTGTAAACACAATATTTAGAATTTGATTTTAGGCCTTAAATACATAATATAACTGTCAAAGAGGGGCCCGGCCTAAGTCTCGGGTCTTCCCCTTGAATCCACCACTGTTTTGTACTATATACACGTATTATGTACTTTACATATTTTAATAGTATTTAAAATAGATTATTATGGTAAATAAATCTCTTCCAAAGAAATTGTTTGTTTTAGAATGGTAACATTATTTTTTCTATTATTTTATTACTTAATTAACACTATTTTATTTATCTTAGATGTTATTTTGTACAAATATTAGCCCGAGAAACAGATTGTATAAAAATATATATATATATAATTATAATTATAATTAAAAATTCAGAAATGAAGTAAAATTCGTCTGTTCAACATTCCACTTAAAATTAAAATTATTATTGATATACAACTAATTTGAACTGCGTGGGGCATTAACTTTTGGGTTCAAATAAAATATTGAAAATGTATTAAGCTTTATTTAAATTTTTCTAATCAATACATTTTTGACTTATAATTATTAAAACCTTTTAGAATGTCAGCCATAGAACGCTTTACTGCGACATAAATATTCAAACTCTATTCACATTGACTCCACGCTATTAGGTAGCTATACAAATTACTTAGTACGCATACACTCAAAACCACTCTAATTCACTATTAATCAATACTGTAATACTGTTTTGGATTATCTGTCACATATCGCGAAAGAAAATTATAAAGCTATATCCTCAATATTTAATTCAAATAACTATTAACCCAACCAAACTATATCTGAAATTGTTTCAATAGAATGTCCTCATTTATCGTGCTATCAACCTCGAGTATCTTTATTTTCTATGTTATCGTATATTATCTTATAGATATATTATGAATTCTCTATTTTAATGAACTGGTAAACAAGATAAACTGAATACATCAATGATTACATTAGAATATTTATCAAAAAATCAAACTAATCAAAGTCGTTGTTTGGATTTAACGACAATGGATTTTGAAAATTATGTTTAAAGTACAATAATATGAAACTCGCATAATATTACATAAATATAATGCACAAACCTGCTATTAACAATTTGGTGAATTCGACTTGTTAAAACTATTTATTCAGCATGCTATTTGTGAAACTAAAACAAAAAAAAAACAAAAGAAATAGTGATTAATAAACTTGATTACACATAATAAATAAATATCAATTATTATGATATATATATATTATACTAATGGAACTAAGCATTTGTAATTATCTGTTTAATACAATTAATCTAAGTTCGACTATTTTAGAATTCAGTATTTTAAATTTATTTAATATTGTATTTATTCCAAAGTATTTATAATTTAATATTTGTAAAAAATTACTATTATATTTTTAGTTATAAACATTAATAATGCATATTCGGAGATCATTTCCGCGAGCAAAATCAACTTATCATAATATTAAGGTCAAATTATTTTCAATATTGAATAAAAATAATTTCAAAAGTATTAGATTTTTGTTATTTTCTATGATGCGCATATTTTTCATACTGGTTATTGTTATTAAAATATACCAATATTTTCTCGCTGACTAAATATTATTTATTTTATTGGAAAATACTATTTTAAACATAAATCTAACTCATAAAGTATCAACACATTTAAACATATTATATAACATTAATATTTTACTTGAACTGTATTTACACTTATTTTGATGAAACACGGGTAATCACCCCCACCCCTCAAAAAAAAAAAACCCGTATTATAGTCTACCTATAGATACATATTCTTATAACTTATAAGTAGGGATGAGAAGTTATAGAAGGAAAAATTATCAAAATATGCACAAAAAAAAACGAAAATATGCATAAAATTTTTAATTATAAATTAAATAAAATAAAAAAAATAAAAATATGTAACAGATTTATAGCTCACCTATAGCTATAAATAGAAGGCATAGACAAAAATATGCAAGTTCTATAACTTCTCATCTCTAATTATTAATATTTATTATTAATTATATATAATGAGCAACCCTTTTTATATAAGAGTACACCGGCACAAATGTATTATGGAGGATTTGGACTATTCCTAAAATATTTAATCACCCCTCCCAAGATGAGGTTCCACATACGTGCCTGCTAAAAAATATAAGTATATTTCAATTAAATTGTACCTAATATTTAATAATTTTATAGTAGTATTTATAGTTTTAAACATTGTATAGTAAGTTATAATTGAGCAATACAGTTAATTTTTAAAATATTTAAAGATTACCTAACTTAAATTAATGTTGTTTTTATTTTATTTTAAGTTTATTTTTATACCAAAACCTATTGAATTGAAATAATTGTCGTTACAGGTTGCAATATAATGTGATTGAACAGTTAGGTATATTATATAAAAAAAAATAATAATAATAATAATAATAATAATGAACTAGAAAAGTCGTTTTTAATGAAAACAATCACGCCACATACATAAATATAAAGTTTAGTTATAAAAAATCTATCTTTTTAATTTTAGTATTAAAAATTTCAACTATAAAACTATATTAAAGTATACTTAAACTTACTGTAGATTTGTTTAGTGGCTTACTTGTATTTATGTATACAATATACATACAAAAAATGAAAATGCTCAATGACAACGATGATGAAGTATATTATTATGAATAGTCGGATTTAAGGCAATGCCCTTAAGACATATTCTTATTGGCGGAGAGAGAGAGATAAGAAAAGATGACACTCAAGATTTTATTCTCCTTTGACATTTTTGACTAAACATATTTCACAGATCCCATTTACCGTCCATATATTATACATATTGTTACCACAATTCTACGCCTATAGTGAACACTAACAACGTCTATCTCATTTTCATTTATTTAACAAATAGGTAGATTGTGAAAAGCTATTATTTATAACGTTGACAATAAACATATAAGTCTTCACTGATTTAATACTCAAGTATTTCCTTACGAAAAATTTGATCAATATTATTCAGAAATAATGTAGTATATGATATTACATACTTATAAAGGAATTTATCCCAATTTTAAGAATCAAATTTATTTTTTTATTTAAATTTTAACATATTGCATTTTTAGGTCTTTTATTTGAAATAAAAACAACAACTTTATTTATTATATCATTTAACAATGTATATTAACTCAAAATATAAAAATTCACATATCAATAAATGTCAAAGGGGTCGGTTTTCTACTGGTTTTAATCAGTTTTCAAAAATTCTTGGAATTGTAGTATAATAATGTACTGTTACATATATTTCATAAATAAAATTGTATATTTCGTTAATAATATTAAGTAAACTTGTATCTTTTTTATCTGTCCTTTAAATTGTATGGTTCACTCATTATTGATACAATAACTTCTGGGTCCTCTCTAGGAATACGGTAATTGATTTCGTAATCGGACAAGAATCATACATCCATAAATTATTAACAGAATATTACAAATTCAATTATAAACATGATCCATTTAACTACGTTTCTGCCATCTGACCGCTATCTAACCGTTATCGTGTGCTCACCCGCGGGAGCTAACGTCTCCGTTCAGGCGGTGGATAACTTGGATAGTTAGAAACGAATAAGGTGTACGTGCGCACGATAATTATTATTTTAACGTTTACACTATAATAAGTATCGAAAGACGTAGACAATATCGAGTCATGTAAACAAAATACGGATTCAGCTACCTATTATTATTATAATAGTACACGAAAACCACTCGATAACGGTCGGTTACATAGGTGTACCCTCAGCCTTAATGAAAATCTATGGAAACTTTTAAAGACTAACTCAATTTGAGAATAACGATATTTTATCGTCCGGAAACAGCTTTCAAAGTACTGTTGTATATCTTAATGTTTATTACAAACAATAAATCAGCACTCAATATTATTATCTATTATAATTTAATAGCAAAAGCACGTCGAACTATTATAATATATATTATACATCGTGTATATTGTACCTATAGCACCTACCTACGCTGAAGCGTGTGGCAATAAGTTTCTGAAGGATTTATTGGTTATAAGGTTAAGTTATTATATTGTCTTGTGTTATTATAATATCAAACGCTTTTTATTTATAACTGATTTTTATCATCGAATAAATGTACGGACACGCACGTAATTCGATGACGACGTTTTAATTTTATCGCGCGGTTTAAACTGCTATTGAAAAATTGAAAACTTCGAAGTATTCGCGTACCTACTCTAACAATATATACATATATATGTATACAGCATAATGGATATTTTGAACGGCTTT
Organism: Rhopalosiphum nymphaeae; assembly: GCA_036289425.1. Lineage (NCBI taxonomy): Eukaryota > Metazoa > Arthropoda > Insecta > Hemiptera > Aphididae > Rhopalosiphum > Rhopalosiphum nymphaeae. The sequence goes on along the minus strand of JAZAQC010000012.1, from coordinate 2,806,805 downwards.
CAATTCTTAAACGTTTATACAGAGTAAAAAAAATACACTGTTTTTTCAATGCAAATTGGTTTTTATTCAGACACCTATTTGTATTGAACACACGGGGCGAGCTATCAAATCAAATGGATAAGAACTAATTGGCTTAGGGATTCTCGGCGTTGGCGGCGGTGGGTAATGCGATGAGAAAATAAATTTCCTCCGCTCCTTCACTTTGACGGTGGGTCGTGGAACGGGACGAAGACGACGATGTGGCATAGATAACATTGAGTAGATTTTTTTTTTTTATTATTATTATTCATTCCGCTCGTTTTGCCCGCAGTTTGTTGAACCGACGGCAACGGCGGCCAATGGGGGGTGCGACGGCGCTGCACAGTGCACACGCTGTAATCCTCACCGGTTCATTATTACGACGGTGAATTTAAATTAAAAATATATTATAGAGATCCTGGATGCCCATTACTAAGTACACTCGGTCGAAAATCTTTCACACTCTATGCATTTATAATAATATAATTTTGATGTAGGCCCTTTGTTGACCGTAAAGAGATTTACGCCAGTAGATTTCGGTTACGGTGCGGCACGGCACGTATACATAACACCAAAGCCGATAGATTTATACTATATCGATTACTTCATTAAGGCATATTTGGCGTGCTATGCGTGTTTACATCCGGTGAATGGTTAACGGATATCGGCTAACCGTTTTCAGGATGGTGCGTTTTTGTTGGTTGGAAACTATTGCCAAATGGAAATTCGGAGAGGGTGTATGCGCCATATATACAGCTATAGTGGGTCCGTATAATACAACAGTATGTACAGTTGTTAAACTTATGGCGTTTTTCGTTTTCTTTTCTCTTTTTCGCGAATTTTGCAGGTAAAATATTATTATTATGCCAACAAAAATAACGCACCACACATATTATATTTTTATAACACACCTACTGTTAACTGTATCATAGTCGTATTCACTTTATCGATAACAATAATCCTAATACTTTAATGTCATTGGGCACACCGTCTTATTTTTTCAGTGTAAGAATGAAATAAAATTCTAGTCAGATTCATGGCGGGTACTTTATTTTATTAAACACGTTGTGTTAACATAATTCCATTTACTGAGTCTCATAAAAATAAATAAATAACGGAGAATAAACTATACATTTTACAAAAACATTATTATGTGAAAAAAATGAAAACTTTTAATTAACACAATTGTTCAATTTAAGATTTAAATTCGTTACTTCATTTTATTTTCAGTTCACTGCTAATTAAATGATATTTGTTATAAGTTCTAAAATATTTTCTTGCTACATTTATAGCTTTTAAGTTTTGTATGAAATACTAGAATTTACAAACTTAAATAGTTCCCAGCTGATCTTTAATCTTTATCTTTATTTATTTCAATCATTTAATTGAAATCTATTTTTAAATAGTATATAGAAAATAAGTACACGCATAAATGTTTGAACATTAGGTAAAAGTATTTTTTATTTTTCATAGTTACTTATGCGTTACATAAAAAATATATACATGTTTTTAAAAACTTAAAACATTTTTTATTTAATTTCTCTTATCGTTTATTTACTGCAAATGAACATAAATAATGAATATTATATTGGTTTACTTAAAGCTCTTCAAATAATTTATACTTGAACATTTTTGGAATCAGTAAGTATTATTGACTTACTTCTGGAAGAGCAAACATGTATCAACTGCAAAAAAATGTTTGTGATTCATATTATTACATTACCTACGGATATTTGATAAGTATATAATTAATTAACCTATATAAAATCAAAGAAATTACTGTGACGAATACAGTAAAAATAAACATGGTTGATCTTATGCCTTAAAACAAACAAATTAAATAATTATTTTTTAATGTGAAATGATATACAAAATATATTACATACTAAAAAATATACGTACCTAAATTTATTTACATGATATAAAAACGTAATACCCATTTAATAAGTAAATAGCAATGAGAATATAACATCATCATACATTGTCAAGTATACTAAATATAATGTTATTTAACAATGTATATTACATTTAAAGATGAATTCCGTCACGAGAAAAAAATGGCAACGACGAATAAAATTCGATTATTTCATCTAAAATTAACTAGTATTTAAAATATTTTTCTTACATATAATTTTAGTAATGGAAAATTTTGATTTTGTCCAAGTTATTGATTAATAAATATAATATTTCATATTATTGTTGTTGTATTTATTATTGAAGATGACTTAGGTAATTATTTATGGCTTTATTTTACATCACGTTCACATACAAATTTAAGTGTATACTCAATATAGTTTATATTAAGTGCTAAATATCTATGCAGCCTGGGAAAAAATTGTAACACCACATATTTAAATTATTATATATATACATATTTAAAACAAATAATTGAGATTGGAAGAATTGTATGTAACTTTAAAAACATTGTAAAGTTATTCTTACTGCAAGAAAATTATATTTCGTACAAATAATTTGCATGATATTTTGTTATGGTGTTATAATTATAAGCGTTAACTATTATATATTATATTTTATAAATAGTAAAACATTGTAGAAATACTTTGTGTATTGACACAATTATATTAATAAATAAAAAAAAAAAAAAATTATAAGCGTGAGTGAAAAATCGCGAGGTTCGGTAGAAGCGCTATTCAAAACGATTTGTACGTGCATTTATTAGAATGATGTACTAATTGTTAAATTATTTTGAATAAAAATATTTAACAATGTTTTAAATATTAAATTGACTAATTCACTATTTTACGTTTAGCATAAATGTGTGTTAGATGTAACGTATTTTAAAGCATATAACACGCTATACATCATTAATACGTTTATGGTATTTCTTAGAGTATATTTTGAATGTTAAGTTTAATTAATTTTGTCTTTAGCTTACTATTAGCACCATTGCATAATAAATAACTTAAGTTTTTTAATTTTTTTATTAATTTTAATATTTATAGATATTTTAAAAATTTTAAATAGAAACAATAATAATCAAATTAAATGTATATTCAAAACCACAAATATTTAAAATTCATTTTTATGAATAATTTAATTAAAATTAAAATATAAAATTGTTTATCATAGAAATATAAATAATATAGAACTTAAAATACTATATTATTATAAAATGTTTTATTATATTGTATTTAATTATAATTTATAATTCGAGATTTCAGTTCACATTGTTAGCCTATAGGTAGTAAAAAAAAATCCTATTATATTTGAAAAACGTAGAAGATTATCTTGTTGCACATTTAAAATGTGTTACTGAGCTGCATCACTTTCATATAAATACAATTTAAAGTAAATTTTACTTTTTAATAGTTTTATAAATATAAGCAGGTATTTGTCTTATTTCAATTTAGGGTTTCTAGGCAAATGCCATGGTTTTTTTTTTTTTTTTATTGAAATCTCTATAAATCTACTTTACGTGGTTTTTCAAATAAATGTTAACAGCTAAAAATCTCGTTTCCGTTAAAATGAAAAAACAAATCATTTTGTTTCAAGTACACGCGCGAACGATGTCACGTAACTCGTGATATATATTCTGGAACCTGATGATTTAAAGGCCGTTAAAAGTAAAGATCTAGTGCGCAGTTATATTATATACCTAGTTATTATGTTTAAAATTTAAAACGACTAGCATTTGAGCTCTGATACAGATAAAATAGGATTTAGTAATATAATGTCTGGCTAATGATAATTTATTGTTTAGTTATTTCAATGAATATATGTACATAAACATAATATATCTACATTATTCGATTGGAATTCAATAGAGTCAATGACTCAATGAAACGGTTCCTACATACTTACGCTTATCACAGGAAAAATGAGTGCTGATGATACACACACACTTACCAAAACATTATACAATCAAAATCGTACACCATTAACAAAATATCATTCGGTATTATTTTTATCACCATAATTTTTTTTTATAAATAATGAATTACGATTTTAGTTTAGTTATTTTTTTGTAATTTAAATATAATATTATTCGTGGGATTAATACTTTAAAATCTATATTAAATTTTATAAGTTAATAACACGCTTAAAATATTTGTATAAATTTTTACATATTGATTTTTTAACACAAACTTATTTAAATTATTATATCGTTCTATAGTAATTTGGTATCAATTCAAAAAGTAACAACAATTATAAATTATATGAATATTTACCAATATAATAATTAATAACTAAATATATATACTATGTATAAGTATAATAATATTAATAATATTGTAAATGCAATTTTTTCGACAAAAATTATATCTAGCCTACATTATTACTAATATTATAAAAAATATAACTATTATAGCAATATAAAAAATGTATAAAGGGAAAATAAATTTAGCAATGTAGGCTGATATTGACACTTCTCTGTAAAGAGTTACTTTTCTTTGTTAATGATTTATCATTCAATTCAAATTTAATAAATACATTATAGTAGTCTATTCAATTACGATGAGGTACACTTGACACCTACAATACAGCAGAGCGGTACTTACTTGCCCACTTTGTTATGTTTGTCTCATCTGCTTTGTTTCTTATTAATACAATTAATTATAAAATGTGTTAACCTTATAAGAACACGATACATAATAATTACACTGGCGCAATTTATAAATTAACTTAATCAACCAAGAGTATACACTTATATAGCTCATAATACAATAACGCTTGTTTATTTGCTTTTGTAAAAATATACACGGCACGAACATATTATTTCAATAATATTTTATTGGCCATTCATCGTTCTCTATAAAAAAAATATAAGATACAGTTGCGAAATAAAAATAAAAATCCCTGACGCGTGATTTGACAATATTATAATACAAACACAATAACTTACGCGATAAAATGAATATTATTTTTTAAATTATATTACTGATTAAGTTCTATCATTCGAAAACAAAAACAATATTCACGTACAAAATCAATCGTTCACGACATTTGGCGTTTATGCTATTGCAGGTGAACTCGCCAATTATTAAACCAATAACGCAATTAAATATTACGTTTGTCTAAAATGTAAGAGCCCGGGGTGCCAAACTTCGATTTTAAATTAACCGAATCAACGGAACTGCGGAATGCTTACTGTTATTTGTCTTGGAATTTAAGTTTTAAGATGGCTTTTTATTTTCATCTTATGTTTAAGGGATAATTTATACTCTCTATTATACGATAACTTTGATTAACAAATAAAATAACTGAAAAATTCGTATAGGTACATAAAATTGTAATAACTTTACATGATATACAATCATTTTATGTTTTTGAATAATCGTTTTTTCCAATTAACGGATATATATATATATATATATATATATGTGTGTGTGTAGTTGTTTCTCTTATTCCTCGTTTTTACACTCAAAACACATTTATGCATACAATTTTATTATTATATTAAATAATTTAATCTTCTATCTATAAAACATTTATTATAATTTTTCATGTATAAAACATGTTATTCGTTATTAACTATGATACGTTTGTCAAAACACTTGTAAGTAATACTTTGTAAAAACCACATTGCTTGGTTTAAGTACAGTTTTTACAATATATTTTTTTTGTTTTTTTATTTATATTAAGACCCTCAACGACATAGGCCATTAGGTTGGAATATATTTTACACTATATTATTATCATACAAAGTAAAAGAACATTTTTATTTTTTATTAATTTTGAATGACTTTATACATGCACGTGCTTACAAGATAGTATTAGACCCAGGAAAAATTCATTAAATTAAAATATTTTAAACATTTTATCGTCGTTAATGCGGTGAAATAATCAAGATAAACAACCAAGTTCTTCTTATAACCTCCATATATTAACTAAAGTAATAAATCAAATAATAATAATAAATTCGAAACTATTAAACAAATTTTAAATAATTTCCATTTATGCTCAAATTTATGTTTACGGAATAAACTATGAATCCAAATAATAAATTTGGAAGTTGTTTTCTAGGAAAATAAATATAATTTCAAATTAATGTTGAATGTTGTATGAATATAGCCAATATTGGTTTGAGATAACCAATACATATATATTTGAAAAAATTATCAAATCAATAATATGGTATTTAATTCTCAACTTTATAATGATTATTAATAGCAATTTTAAAATAGATTTTTCCATTATTTATAGTGAGGAATATTTTGAAATTTTCAGTTTTAAATACTCGATATCAAGACATTTATAATGTCAACATTCACTCAGACAATTCATGGACAGATAGACCTATCGGGAAATCGGGATTTTCCGGTAGGCCACCATCAATATTATACTCAGAGGTCCCAATTCAGAAAAAAAAAAAAATACAAAAATTAATTTTATAATACTATTATATAATACCGGCTGGTGGCTGCGTATTTGTAATTTTTGTGAACTTCATTAAAGTTGAACAACCATAAAAATAATTAATAAGTTTATAGGAAGTATATTAATATAATTAATTTTTCGATTATTTTTTATAGTGATAACTACGTATGGGTGTATGACGTATCTACGTTTATATATATATATTGTAACGTAATAAATTCGACTTGATATTCTATTTTTAAACAATATTATCAACGCGAATGTCTGAAATATCATTTTCTTTTCATTTATTATAAACATTAATAATAAACAGTATGTAATAAGTATGATAATATTATCGTTTAATCGATTTATTCTTACTCTTATGTTCTATGGTGTAAACTATAATTAATTTTATCAAGTGTAATTTTTATTTCCATTTCGGCTTTCCTATTGTAACTGACTGTGGCTTATTGGTTTTTGCTTATTGTATTTTAATTTATTAAATAATATTTTACAATACGATAATGTCTAAACGAAAATTTAAGTGGGGCTTCAAAAAGAAAAAGAATAGATCAAGTTTATTTATTAAATGTGCCAACGACAAAACGCAAAAAAAGATAAATTTTTTTTAGCAAAAAGTACCGGTAAGTAATAATATCTTTACTGTAATACTGTGTTATATGGTTATTGGTCATATTATTCACTTTTAAATTAGGAACCTTATACCTATAAGTATTAACTCCTCGGAAATGTATACACTTTTATTTCATTTTGTAGTTATACACAATATACATATTGTGTTATAGTTGTTATATAATATTTTAGTAGATACAAAATATATTTAATATAAGCCAATAAACCTAATAGTACCTATTTATTTATATGTAATATGCATATTTTTATTCTTTGGTAAAAACTAATAAAAAGCTACATAGTTTAGTAGTTTAGGTATATAAAAATATTTTTATTTTATACTTTATTTTAGTTTTTATGCCATAAGTGCATGCATAATATTTAATACATTCTTAGTACATATAATTTTCTGCCTAACTGCACTAATCAATAATAATAACTGACTTTGAGAACAATATATATTTTAATATTTATATTAGGTATCCAATATCATGTCTAATACTATTATAATATTCCATAGATTTATAATTTTAAATATATTTTGTTTTTAATTGTTTAATTTGTTTAAACCAGTTTTAAATGTGTACAGGTAAATTATTTTTTTTGTATTTCTGTGGTATTTTTTTTACGTGTTAACCGGTGATGATGATATTAATATAAATCATAAGACAAGGTTGTGGTGGTTTTAATTTTAATAGAGTATAATTAGAGTATCTAGATGTATTAATTTAATGCAGTATTTTCAAACATTAATGATAATTTGATTTTACAACTATTAGGTGTTCTTGATATAAATAATCAGAATAAAGTAGAAAGTTTATCTCTAAAAGAATAAAACAGTGAAGAAGTAAATGATTTAAGTAGCTGCAATAACAATAACCAGAAGCAACACTCGATGAATATGGTAAGAATACAACATTGTTCAATAGTACTTACTCATGCACAAAAACTTATAATAGTTTCATTTTATAACTATTAGATGTTTTTGATATAAATTATTTAATTTAACATTTTATAACATATTATTTTTATAATAAAAAAACTAAATATATACAAATGACAACTAAGTTACTAGCTACAAAATAATAATAAGTTATGATTATTATAAACAAAATAACTAAAATTGGAATATAATTTAAATTGATTTCACAACAAATTTTGATCTTATATTTACTACCACAAAAACAGAAATCATAATAAAGTAAAATGTTTGTTACCATTAAATTCAGAGTTATAATTTGACATGTGTTTCAAATATGACCACTAACATTTTATTTATTTTTTTTAGCTTATTCTGGTTTGAATTTGTTTACAAGACCTACAGCTAATTTTGCAAATTACTGGTTATTTCATCCCAATCAACCAAATATTGGTGTACCATTTGCATATAAAAAAAAATTATTATCGGATTGATGGAGGAAATTGTAAATGGGTGTCATATAGATCTATGATAAATCTTTATTTTGTTGTACTTGCCTTTGTTGTAGAGATGGATTTGGACCATACTCATCAAAAGGTTTTATTGACTATAAGCATGTGTATACTTGAATAAATGAACATGAAAATTCAAAAACACATAGATTAAATGTAGATGCTCATGTCATGAAAAAACAATTTTCATAAGTGGATTCACCATTAACTTATGGTCATAGTTCAATAAGAAAGAAAGAAATAGAAAACAGAAGACAAGTCTTATTTCGTATAATTGATTTAATTAATTTAATCAGAAAACATGGACTCAGTTATTGAAGTAAAACTAATGAAGCAATTTATACTCTTGATAATCCATCTTAGACCACAGTAATTTCTTGGAAATGATTTTACTAGTGGGCAAGTATGATCCAGTACTCAGAGCTCATTTAGATAAAGCAGTAAAAAATAGCACAAAATGTCATAATTCTGGTTCCAAACAAAGATGTGTGGCACATAAGTGTTTTATATAAAATCACAGTCAATTATATTATTGAGATAATAAGTGAAATAATAAAATCATCAATTTCTGAAGAGATAATTAAAGCTGGAATGTACTCTGTACAACTTAATACTACTCAAGATGTCTCTTTTATTTACCAATGTTCAATTATTATAAGATATGTACACAGTACATCTGTGAAAGAACGATTAATTGACATGATAAAATGCAGGTCAAGTAAAGGGATAGACTTTGTTGGTTTAGTCTTAAAAGTTTTTCATAGCCTGAACATAAAACCAAATGATTGTGTAGGCAATGCAATTGATGGAGCTGCAAATATGCAGGGCCAATACAATGGGTTTTCTGAAAAATTAAGTGATATAGCAGCTAAACAAATACATGTATGATGCTATACACGTGTATTGAATTTAGTAATAGGCGATATTAATCTTAAAGTATTACAATCTATTACTTTATTTGGAATCTTAAATGGTTGTGCAGTCTTCATACGAGAATCACACTCATATGGATGTTTGGACAATTATAAATTCCAGAAAAAGAGTTTGTACTATTGGTGAAAATAGATGGTGGTCAAAGGATGCTTCTTTGACCAAAATTTTTGGTAATTTTAATAATCCTAAGTCTGGAATTTTTATGAATCTTATATTAACATTAACTGAGATTGAAACAAATTCAAGTATCAAATCTGAAGTTCATTTTAAAGCAAGTGGATTAAAGGCAGGTTTAATTAAGTATGAAACAATTATAACAGCATAAATGTGCCTTAGAATATTTTTAAAAAACTATGCCACTTTCTAAATATCTACAAAGCAAAGGGATCAATATAATGACAGTATATCAAATGGTAACACAAACTTTACAGGACTTAAGAAAGTGTGCACGTGAATTTTCTGACTAAAGGTCTAAAGATGCAGCTGATAAGTTTGTACAACATATTAATAAAATGTTTCAAAAAATAAAAAAAAACTAAGCAATTTCACGATTATGAGGCAGATGATGACTCTATAAGAGACCCATTGCATTCATATGAAGTTAATATTTACAATCAAGTACTGGATACTGTCATTGAGAGCATTTCTTCAAGATTTGAAAAACATGGTCAGTTATGTGTAGATTTTGCATGCCTTGACCCTAATAATTTCTAACCACATGTTATAATTCCAAAAAACACTCTTATTGGTATGTTTGATAAGATTTCCAATTATTATCCTGGAATTATATATGAAGTGAATTTCTGAAATGAATACATGGACTTTATATCAAAATGAAAAGAAATTATTAATTGTGTATATATTGAACTACAAGACTATGATGAAAATATTGATGGTAATAACAAAAATATTTAATATTTATAAATGTATTAATGTACTTACCTATAAAATTTATATTAATACTATAATTTTAACTGTGGTTTTTTTAAATGTTCAAATGATGATAAACTTTTAGTACCATGCAGTTATAATCCAAATACAAATGAAAAATATTGTATAGTTTGTTGCTTTGATGTGCTTCTGAAGTACAACTTATACACAAATGCATATCCTAGTCTATTTGTTGCATATAAATTAATGCTGACATTATCCGTGACACAAATTGGATGTGAAAAGAGTTTTTCTAAGTTAACATTTATAAAAAACTACTTGAGAAATACATTGAGCCAAGACGTTTTAGAACATTTTATGCTGATGAATGTGGGAAAAGATTTACTAAATAGTATTTATTCAAATGATGTGATCAATAAATTAGCTGTTAGGAATAGTACATTTAAAAATTTGTTATCATTTTAATAATCATATTTTTTTTTTAACAATTGATTGAGTAGTAAGCGAAACAAGCATTTTATTTATATATAATATATGTATATAGGCCCTAGTTGTATGAGGCCCCAATAAATATTTCCCGGTAAAAAAAGTACCTATCCACCCATGGGCCACTCAACAGTAAATACAATTTTTATTTTTACTTTTTTTTCAACAGCTATATCATCTACAGACATTTCAGTTTAATAACAATAATATTGTCTTATTTTATAATCCGTGGAACATATATGTATTACACAATGTCACAAGATTTAAGTCAGAGATTATTGTTTTCCAAATACTGATTATCAAAATGAAATCTAACAAATATAATCTATAAAATTATTTTTTATATTATATTTAACTGATAATATTATACTGTTGATTATTTAATGTGTTGAAATATATTCATTTTAAATGAAACATTTCTAAATGTTTGCATATTAGTATATTACAATATTACGCTGTAACATAAAAGATAATTGGATAAAAATACAAGAGTTATATTTTTTTTCCCAAAATATACATTGACCATTTATACAGTACATCATCAATAATTGTGATATGTAGATGGCTTTTTTAGTGCAAAAATAAAAATATTATATTCTTATGTATTTAAAGAGGTAATTATACAGAACAATTCTAGATCTAGAATTATATTTATAGATTATTTTTAACTTAATTTAAAACAAAAATGATAACTTTTGGGTAAACCATATCATTTGTTTTACCTTGATACATGGTTTATAAATTAGGTAAATTCTTAGATTCCTTTGATAAAGTTCTACTCGATATTGATTTTTAGAAAAACATTATGAATACTACAATTGAAATTATTCAGAACGTTTTTGATAGAAATAATCCAATCTTGTCTTATAAATCAGGCCTTAGTTTATATTTTAGTGATTATTTTTTAAATAATTCATCAATTTTTATGATATTTTGGTTTTGAATTTTAAAGTTTAAATTAATATTATTACATAATATATTTCATTATAGAATTATAACAACTATAAGGAAAAATAGGGTCTTGATATTTTACAGGATATTATTTTTAAGAAAATATGTTATCTAGGATGAAACAAATATGTGTATTAATAGTTTCTCTTCGAACAATTATTACAGTTTTCTACCATTCACAAATAATTAAAATAAATATAAACATATCCAATTTAAAGCATAAAATTATTTTTGATTATGATAAAATTTAATTTGATTCAAAATAAATTTTAGAAATTATAAATGCGATTGATATTTAAAAATATATATTTTTTTAAATAATAGACCATCAAATTAAAATAAATGAATACCTATTTAAATTAAACACGAAAAGAACATTAAAAATCAATAGTTTTTTTAAAATAAAATATGGATGATTACAAGTATTATTCACGTGCAGTAATATTAAACGACTGATTCACTTCGTATACGTAGAATCTCGTGCAATTATTACAATCGAGATGCGAACTGGTGATATCATTTTCCAATTTATTGAGCTCAATAATTTCTGTTTCAATAAAATTCTGTTTTTGATGTGACTAATAAAATTGTATAATTAATACTTTTTTTTGAATTGCACCATATACCGCATCGTATTAGTATTATATAAAGCGTTCATTTACGTTATTGTCTATTTCCATAATAGGGTCATGTGATCACGTGTAAATTAAAATTTAAAACACATTTTTTACACATTGTGGTTTACTTGTTAGAGCTTAACTAAATTAGATATTGATTGTTTGTATAATAATTGTAACCATATATTTAAACATTATTATTATTCATTACTATTAATCATTATATCTGTCTAGGAAAAATTAGCACTCTTGAATAAATCAGATATGGCACTAAATGAAACAGACCAAACGATTACTAGATTTCTTACAAGCAGACCAAAATGAACGATAATAAATAAATAACAAATACGACGAAAAGTAAGCTCAATGACAAATAACAAACAGACAGGCGGTCTCCTATTACGGACAGATACCACCACCAAAATATCTGTAACCTAAGATATGTTTTCTAAACAACTGTGAACCACTAGGTGTTTCATCTCTAGAGACGAATACGATGAAAGCTAAGAGAATGTTCTCTAAGAGTTTCCAAAAAAATAAAGACATCTACTGAAAAAAAACACCCATACGTTCTACGGAAGACACTAAACAAAATATAAGTAAATGGTGCAAGAATCAAAATAAACTTGGTGAAATATGATATACACATAACACAATCAATAAAAAGAATTATAAGATGTTGCTATAAAGATGGAGTTTAAATAGTTCTTTACCCAAAATTAGAAGATATAAAACTAAGTGTCATTAATTAAATTGAATTCTTATCATAGATTCGAATTTTCAAATAAATCAATTTAAGTATGTAAGTAATAGAATGATTATTACCTATGAGACTTGGCAAAATAGAACAATACCAATAATTCGTTGAGCTAAAATAATAATTGTATAGACATAAAATATTTTGACCTGAATTTTGATACTATAATAACATACATTAATCTAAATATTATATGATGTAAAAAACATTTTTTTTTTTTTTAAATAACAATTAGTGATAATTAGTTTTAGTAAGTATTTCTTCTGTGAATTTTTTTTTTTGTCGCTTCATAATAAAATATTTATATTTTAACGACCTTGTTAAACAAATTAAATAGGGTTAACACGAACCATTTATTTTATAAGATAACTTATTACGAAAAATGGAATATCATTCACTAAAATAAAAGCAAAAAATGATCTTAACACTTTTATTTTTTAACAAATAGGTTTAACATTAAAAAATAACTGTTTTCTTGGGATTAATGTGTTAGATTAATTATTTAGTTTGTAAGCTGTAAAAAAAAAATAGAATTAATTAACAAAATGTGTATCTTTTAAAATAAATTGTTTATTTATAATATTATGATTATACTGAGTTACTGAGTAAATAACATTTCATGAATTAAATGGTTTCAAAATTATTTGTATTTTAATTTTATGTGTTTATTTTTAATTAAACTTGTCTTTCAGTTGCCTAGTATACTATTATATTGAAAAATGGGTAATTTAAGACATAAATAAATATATATCGTATATTATTATACTATGTTAAAAGCGTGCAACTATTATTAACCAACTTGTAATATTTTTAATTTAACAAAAAAAAGTTATTATTCTGTAAGATTATTATTTTTATTGTTGGGAAAATTAAACTACACAATCTAAAAAACATAATAATATCCAATAAACGTATGTGATGAAATCAAAGTTGACTTAAAGTTATAACGTTAACTGGGGAATATATGTTTTGTGTTATTAGTCTCGTAAAAGTTCAGAGTACTAAATATTTTAAAAAGAATTGTCGGTCATAATTTCTTTTGACTTGAGTATTACAATAGTTTTGGATTGAAGAGCGGTTGCAACAATATAATTTACTGATAATTACTTCTGCGGATATGATAATTTATTTGGTGGGTAGTTTTCTGATATAATATAAATGGTATTTGTAATATAACTAAAAGTTTCGGTTTAAAAAGTTTGAATTTTCACTATTTTTTGGGGAATTCCAAAATGTGGTATCTACTATGCAGCCATAATGATCTGAAAAAAAGTTTGTAAGCATTTAGTTTAGGATGAATAGTAAGTCTTGAAGACTTAGATAATATACGTAGATTGTGAAATAAGCATTTTCTATAGGTAAACGTAGTAATCTTCTTGTGTATACAAGTAAGTCGCTTATCAAATATTAAATATTCGGCTTTGGTGAAACTTGGAACTTTGATAACATTAAAAATTACGTAAGAGAAGGTTATCTGGATTAAGAATAATTGTATGTGTATATATTGTGTCTCATTAACTGTAAAATGCTACTTAGTATACCATTAGAAAGTGTTCAACAACAATAACTGGATCATTGTGTGGGTCAATATTGCCTTATCGTTCACATAATCTACGACGATGATGTTATAAAGATTTGGTTGGGTTGAGCATAATATGAATAAGAGAAGCCAAAATTGTTTCAAGACTGACAAAAGTTTAAAACCAGGTAATATGATGAGATTAGAATATGTTGGGTTATGTTTAACCTAATCCCGAATTGGGTTTAATTAATTTTGGAAGTTTCATCAGCGTAGCATTCGTGTATTTAAATATTTGATATTTTTTCTTTTATATTGTATCATGTAATGTATACTTAAAACTATCCGAGCTGGTTGTTTATTAATGGATTATTATAAAGTATTATTTAAGAAATTTATAGTTATATGGAACGGCGTTATACACTAAGTATTAAGCCGTGATGAAAAATAAAATCAAACATTCTTAACAACCAAAAATGACATACGAGCAACACGACTGTCAGATTTTGGTCATTTGTTTTTTTATTTCAAATAAAAAATGTTCATGTTACATTAAACTCTGATTTTTAAATTAATTTTAAATAATTTTAGAAAAATATATTTTCCAACACTAAAATAATATGAGACATATATCTTGTCGGTTATTAAAACTTAGATAAAGTATTTGAAATTAGGGGCAAATTTAACCGATATTAATTATTTATCTTTCAAATAAAAAATAAAATTATTAAAATCTAACTATTTTACGAGATGAAAGAGTTAGTTTTATTTATTTTCTCTTGTAATAAGTTAATAATTGTTATTGCTATTGTTTGGATTGAAGATTATTAAATGTTTTTCTAACTGATTATTATGTTAATTTATATACTGTGAAATGTATCAAGTATAGATGATCACTCATCAAATACGATTAACAGTATATATTCTATAGTTTGATTATTTGTTATTTAAATTAAAAAGAATATAATTCTATTACATTTAATATAAAAATTGAAATTATATTGTTAAACGATAGTTAAGTTCATAAAATAGTATTATATACATAAATTCTATATTATTTTAATTTATTATAAACGTTGTAAATTATATAGTGAGTAGTGGATATAATAATATAATTACCGATTTGAAAATATGTTGGTGTCTAAAAAATGTTGAATGCCAAAAAGAAATCGTGAATACTCATACATTTCCATACCTAAATTTAGATCCTTCATTCAGTTTTCTTAATTATTCGAATATTGAATAGTTTCGCATAGATAAAATATTATGTCGAATGATAACATTAATTTAATTACGAATACAAGAACACAATATAATCGTTTGAATACAGACGAATAATAATCGGCGAATAACGAAACCCAATAATGGTCATAAACTTACGATTTTATCAAAAACTCAAAAGACTAATGTCTAGGTCAGTGTTTCTCAGTCTTTGTATTATGGCGACACGCTATTAAAATTGATCATACTTTGTGTACACTTTGTTTCATTTAAGTAGCACAATTTAGTACTTCCCGAAACACGTTTGGACTTATCCGACAACACACCGGTTGAGAAACACTGGTCTAGGTAATGCATTTTATGAACAAATCAACAAAAATTAAAATACATTACAACATTTGACTAAACAAATATTAATCCACTGTTGGGATTAACGAGGCTATCAAGTATCGATAATATCGTATAAAAAGTTTGAAACAATCAACAAATCAGGTGTAAATTCCGAAAATAACAAAATATTCATTGGGGTAATGATATGAGTAAAAAAATTAACTGAGAACGCACAATTATCTAACAATGACCACGTGAATGGAATAAGAAAGGAATATATTTAAACTTTAGTAACTTTCTTCAAATTAGCTGAACAATAGAGAACTCCACAATTGTTGCACAATAAATATAAAAGTTTGGAACTCTAGTGATTCATCGTATGCCGGAAGAAATTATTAATATGAGTTTATTCAAATTTTAAAATTGGTGTATATTTAGTTGCCAGTGATTATATTTTAAAGGAGCATTTACCTTACGAAATCAAATAAAAAATCGTAATAATATCGTTTTTATCGGTGGCAATGACAGCGTTGAACAATATAAAATCATAATATATTTAATAGAGAGAAAATAATTAAAAAGAAATAAATCTTCGTGAAATCAATTTTATGTTTCAATTAATTGTTCACTTATGTCTTTAATGCTAATCAGTCATCACATAATGGTAAAAGTATATTATTCGATTTAAATAATTATATTTATGAACTAATGTGAACGTAAATTAATTTCGTATAACATTATTTTAACAAGAAGTTTTTACAAAGATAATATACAGTGGTTACGTATTTGCACAATGATCAATGGACGAGCTATTAAAATACATAAGAATACGACCTATTTAAGTAATCAACGGTTATCTATCAAGGCATACAAATATTAAATGGGTAAAAAATGTATATTAAATTGTTGAAATCAGCGGTAACTTTATTAGTTTGCCTTTAACTAATAAAATATAGCGTCATATTTTTTTAAGTATCAAGATGTACTTTTCGACGTATAGCTTTAAATTGCTGTTTTATCGCTATAATACCTGTTTGTAATCGTATAATGTCCACAAGTTAAGTTTCACGTGCTTTTTTTTGTTTTTAGTCTTAGGAGATTTTATTTTATTTATTATAAAAAAAAAAATACGGCAATATTTTGTCTAGCTGCGAGCTGTGAAGATCTAGCGAGGAGATTTTGTGCGCCAGAAAGATTTTTTTCTAGATCTACGTTGTTATACGAATATATATATATTATTATATAATACACCACTATAAAACAAACCACGCAATCACGGTAAGCGTCGTATTCGTAGACAGTGCAGTGATGATATGATAATGTGATGTCATTTCTCGGCAGCGAAAGGACACTATATTAAAAAGAATAAAAATAATAAGTCTGCTGTGGTGTGGGTAAAAGAAGAGTTTAAATAATATCGTTTTAACGACCACTATTTTGGTGACGTCGACGCCGCCCTTCGATACGGTCCTACACCCGCGAGTGGCTTATTTTTTTTTTTCGTTCGTCTACTAAATGTATTTCTCGACACGAAAAAAAATAAAACACGTGGCGGTAGTGGATACAACGGAAGCTCTTCCACCGGTGTAAAGTGTAAGTCTTCGTATGGGTGTGTGTTTGTGTGTTTCTCTTTCTTTCTATGTCACTGTCTCCTCCTTTTCTCATTCTCTACCTCATCGTTTCTTCTAATATCGTTCTAACCACCACTCTCGCGTGGACGCTATTTTATGACAAACGCTCACTAGCTAGTTTTGTCGATAGCATGAAAGTGGCGGGGAAATTTTACCGGCGACGACGTTGTACAAGAACCATTTCCATTCATCACTCAATTCATCACATGTCCGCGACACACTTAGCCACTTGATTATTGTCTCTGAAAATCCATGGTCACCATCAGTATAATGCCAAATTGTTTGTTTTTTTTTTACACAGTCGTCGCGCCACTCCTATCGATCGCAGACGGGAGTTTTTTTATATTATTTTTCATTTTTTTTTTCTTTTGACCAAATCTCTGAGCTGTTGTTGTGAATAAGTCATTCGACGACCGTGCACAAACGCCAGTATATCATTAAATATCATTTTGAGAATGAGACGTCATATTATGGCGTTCAATAATACGGCAGATAAGCAATATTTGTAGGTTGGTTTTAATATTATATATCAAAGGCCGTGTTGTTTATCTAACCAGTGCAAGGTGCTAGCTCAGACGATATTACATACTTTTGCCAAATTCGGGTACGCGTACGCGATGTTGCGATGCATCCCGAAATATGCATAATCATTTAATATTTGGTTCGATATTATAGGTATACAATCGATATTTTTGCACAACAGAAAACGGCATTATTATCAATGCGATCTCAAAGCGGATTTTTCATTTTGAATTCGTTATGTGTTTTTGTTTTAATAACCGTGCGTGGCTTATTTATAGTAATTACACATATGTTTGAGTGTTATAATCGATGATTTATATTTAAATTATCACAATTACATTTTCAGAACGATGATATTATACTTTTTTACATTTAGATTTAACGCGATAATATCGTATATTATTTCTTATATGAAATCGTTATCTGCAGATTTACAAATTACAAGGATATAATATTTATCCATCGTCGCGGTCGTAACAATAGAAGCGTTACAAGTAGTACATTAGTCATAATTATTATTGAGGATACTTAAGTGACGTTCATCTAGAAGGGCGTGTGTAATTAATTATGTTATTCATAAATGCATAAAGGTATCTGTTATGCTGACCGCTAAACAATGATACTAGGACGTCGAGATACACCGTGAATCATTTAAATTGCACGTTTAACGTAGGTAGCATATAGTACCACGGTTCGTTTTATCGCGATTGTTACGGTCAGCGTAAAGCAACAAAGTTTCAATCCGAGTAGGTTTATTTCTGGTCAAGTGTCGAGTCAAAGTTAAACCATGTAGTTGTGCGTAGGTTGATATGTAACGGGTGGGTGGTGGTGAGAAGGGGGGAAAGGGTTGATCTTCGTGGATTTTTGGTATGGCATAGTCGTATAATGCGGTGTAGCCTTGGTCACCTATATAAGCTAGATCTACCGGAAATGAGAACGAGACAGACGAAATAAATAAATAAATAAATAAATAATACAGAAAAACACGCTGTTTCGAAAAATCCGCCGTCACGAGGTCGCACGTCTGCGACTTGACTACCCGGATCAACACGACCATACAAGTTAGTGGTATTTGATGTATCTTACGCATTACACAGATACACAATATTATGTCGCATCTGATTTGTTTTTCTAAAAATAATTTTGACCGTCTGCAGACGGCGATATGTATGACATGACATAATCGTACTGCTATTTGCTATGTAATGAACACTGACTGCTGACCAACGGACTTCTAGTGTCGATTATCGTTCCATTCGATACGCGTCATAATATTATTAATTTATAATGTTTATGACGTGCCGTGGTATTTAGTCTGTTGTTTGTTATTAAAATATCGCGTCTTGTCAAGGGACACGGTGGTTGATCCTACGTTCACGTGGCATGACGTGTTAAAAGTTATCCCTTAACGCTTTTGGGCCGGCTTGAGAAGACATTCTTTCCCTCCCTCTCACCAATCAACATTTTAAGCCCTTTTAATTACCCCGAAATTCAATATCAATTATTTAGTTCATGTTTAAATTTAATCAAATCATGCGAGGAGCAATCCGCTTTGAAAAGAAAATTACGTTATAGCTGACATAATATCCGATAATTATAGTATAATATACATTAGGTATCTACTTAAATATAAATTATATATAATATATAAATACTATTTATAAGGAAATCCGTACAATATAATAACATTTCGGTTCGTGTTGAATGGTACGGAGTACAAATTGCAATTATTATTTATAATATCGTTTATTAGGATTAACTACGAAAAATATAAATGTATATATTTTGGTATTGGCGATTGTTTATTATTATTTCAAACGCATTTTGACATCACGTGTAACCTAATATTATATTTTTCAAATTACTCGACTATTGACATTTTTCAAAAAACTCAATGTGTTATATTTCAACAATTTTTTAGATTTCGTTTTCGATGTTGGAAAAAAAATGTTCTCTAGAGAATTTATACGTATATATAGCATATGAAAAATACGTATGGCGATTTCTGGCAAAATAAACTTTTGTGCGATTGCCAAAGCTATTTGTTTTCGAATTAACTATAAAATTGCAATAATAATAATAATAATAATAATAAAAAAAATAAGCTTTTGTATAGAATGAATAATATGGTGACATTTGTTAGAAGAATAATACCTTAAATTACTTAAGCACAATTGTATATAGTACTATTCAATGGTTTTTAATTTGTGAGTATGAAAGTATAATAAATTAAATGTAAGATCGTGACCAAAAAATGTTTGTATGAAATGAATATAATTTTGATATATAATTATAGCATATTTTAATATTAATAAAACAAATTGTAATACCAAAACGGTCATTAGGTAGGTAAAAAGAATAAATACAAATGAGAAAAATACTTTTTTTCTATGTATATATTATTTACTAATAAATTCTATTAGTTAACTTATTTTACCACTTTGTATTACAGTCATCAATTTAAATTTATTTAATTGGGTTTTTAATAGCTGAATTATGGCTGAGCTTTTATATTAAAACACTACTATTACAAAGAATATTCTGTTTTTTTTTTTGTCAATAACTTTTAATTAAAATTTAATTCTTTAATCGTTTTCTTTAATCAACCGACAAATTAATAAGACAAACGTCAAAATCGAAAACATAATTATTACGAAGTAATATTATTCTGTTTAAACTGTTATTTAATTTTTTAATCTACTAAAAGTCTTATATTTTTAATTTCGACTCAGTTTGTAAAAATATAACAATTAATTTTAAGGCTCAATTATTATAAATCCTAAGATAATATTAGTATTATACAATCGCCCAGGTGCACAAAATAAAACCCACTTTCTTAGTTATAAATTATTAATTTAAAAAAAGGATAATTTGATTGTTTTTGAAGAACACGTAATCGCTGTGGACAGCGTATTCAAGTATTTTTAAGTACCTATATTAAGTTACAAACGAATTTTCTCTGATAAATTGTATTATTTATTTAGTATTTAGGTTAATCAAAATTTCAGAGATGTATTCATTTCATTATTTACGTTTATGTGTATTTTTCGAGGGAAAAAAATTCTTGCGACTGTAGTAATACAAATCTAAACTGTATTGTTGTGTCACTTCTGTATGAAAAATAACGTATAAAAAAATATTAATAATTAATATTCATATAATATACACCATTATATCGGACTTATCAAATATTGATAATTCTCTGTGCTATCTAATATAATTAGATTAAAATTGTTTGTGAGATTTAATGATTTATCTCAGCTTAATATAAATCATTAATGTAATATGTACCCACCTCAATGTCCCTCGATTATTTTTTTTTTTATATACAAAATATGTTACAACGGGTTGGGATACGCTTTTGAAATATTAGAGTTCGTCTCCGAGCCACCCGCTAACAATATTTTATTCCTGGCGTGAATGATACAAAAACGCTTGTGCACAATATTATATACCAACGTTAAAACGTATCATCATCATGATACGATTGATTACTTACCAAATATTTCAACATGTTACACGCGATAAGACGTAAATTTTACAGTATACGTGTCATATCGGAATATGCATTTTTGTCATAAGAAATAACTAATAATTTATCGTCGGCGGTCATTATTAATTGTAATGACATAATATTAATCATTAAAGAATCAAATATTACGTGCGTTTAATTACGGTGACAGTTTTATGATCCTTAATTACTGCTGTTATTTCAGCGTTTTCCAATAATACGTCCGTCAATTGTCCGAATTGCTGAATGGTATTAATTAGCTAGCCGAATGAATATGAAGAATGTCCTGTTCCAATATAAAAGGATATACAACCTTAATACAACCTTATCACGATATTATTATATGGTTTTTGAACTCTCGTGTTTTGGATTCCAGAAGTAGCGCGGGGTGAGAAAACTAAGAAATTACGTAATTTGATTTTTTTTTTTTATAGCAATTAAATGTAAAATATGTACGTCGAGTACTTTGTGATGACTCTGCAATCTGAACTTAACACTAGAATTATTCAAGTATTTGGAAATTGCAAATTTTTCATTATTTTCCGAACCTTAACAGCAAATACCACGCCACTGAAAATCGTTTATACAATGCGCTACCCGTTTTTAAATGTAATTCGAGGTACTTACATAATGCTGCAGACAATATAAGGGCTGACGCAGTTTAGTATAGGTACACAAACATTCTTACTAGGTACACGCCGTTTTTTGTTTTTTTTTTTTTCCAACACCACATTATTTGAACGGTTACTTTGATCATCGTTGTTTTTTTCTTTTATTTTGTTGAAAGCTGCACTTAAGTGCTTCGTATATTTAAGAAAAATATAATAAAATTTTCAATTGAAATCGATTTTGATTATAGTGAAAATAATAATATACATAATTTTTTTAATTCCACGACAATTATTGGCTATATTATACAATATACTCATCAATTATTATTACAGTTATATAAAATCGGCATGGTAATTTAAGTTAGATATAGTTCGTATGAAATGTTAAGTATACATTTTATTCACTGTCGAAAAGTGATGATTACTTTATAAACAAAGTTCTTAAGAATATGTTGTGTTTTATACGTTACGAATGGCGGCTAGAGAACAAAAACTTCAACGATTTATTATCATACGTTGGTAAACTATTCATTATATTAATCACTTGATGACAGTAACAGTTACATTGTATTATTATTATTATTATTTAACACATTGTTAAGACGACATTAGAAGTCGACAGCATCCGTTTAAGGCGTACGCCATTGTCAAATGAGATCATAATAATTATTCAAAATTATGATTATGACCAATAGGATATTTTATAATAGTTAATATTTACATATTAACGCATTCAAGCATCACAGATTCGCGTAGATAAGCGATGTTTGTTTTATCACCAAATTGTTACCTACCGTAAAAAACTTTAAACGCTGAAAAATACCAAATAATCGTATTTTTGTTTGAGTACAGAATTGGGAAAAATAATTATCTATGTATCTTCCTATTATATTAGTATACATATGTTAAGCTATTCCGTGAATACCGATAGCTCCTGGTGAAAATTAAACAGCTTTATATCTATGGCTTCGGAATATATGATAAAGAGCATCACAATGCCCGTATAATATGCTATAGTATATACACTTATAATATTTACTCAAAGTATTATGTTTTATTCAGATGAATACATTCCCCTATCCTAATTCCAAATAACGAAGCTGTGTGAACCGCCGAACACATTTTTTTTCTCCTTTTTCATAGAAAATATTTTATTATTATACTGTTGCGATTACAATACATGGGATAGAATTCCAAATTTAAAATTAATCTTTAAAAATGTCGTGAAAAAATTTCAGAATGTTTTATGAGAATGTGTACAATGGATTATACGAACTTGACTAGTGTAGCAGAGTTATTGGGTGCGGTATGATATTTGTACCTCTATATTGTAAACGTTGACCAATCAATGTAAATAATAAATGGAATTATTCATATTGGATAGATGCAGTACGTAAATATTAACGATACAATTTTTAAATAAAAAGAAATAATTACTTACAACTATATTGTTTGCATGTATTTGTGGATTTAGGTGTATGTTCAAATGCCATCAGACAATAGTTTATAATATGTATAATGCATTACGAGTAAAAAGTCGCGAGTTGTTTTTTTATTATAATAGCTTTATTGTATAATTATTTTTACTTGAATTCATTATAATAAAGGAATTTCGCATAATTTATAATCTGGTAATTGTATATGAAAGAAACAAATTATAATTCTTAGTGTTATAAAAATAAATTAAAACGTTATCTAATTTACTATTCATATTCAATATTAATATGCCTAAATAGTATACTCTTTTAAGTTGACATATTATTTTGTAGAAAATCATTAGCCCCTACATAAGTTGAATGATATTACGTTAAAACCGCATTACACATAACTTAATTTCAATTATATTTTATTTAAGTATTATTAGCAGGTTCAAAAATGAATTTCAATCTCAAACAAAATTATAAAAGCTTTAACTTATTAATAGTGATACGATAAAGACTAAATGATTCAATAAATTTAAGTCAAATAAAAGGTTTTTCTGAGAAAATGTGTAAATGCAATATCTTATTAAAAATTTTGTGCCGTTTTTAAATTATGTTTTTGAGATACAATATAGAAATATGAAATTGTATACTACATACATAGGAACCTATTAAGTTACAACTTAATTTTTGATAATGTGCCTATTTTTATTTAATCATTTAAAATTAAAATAATTAATTATGTAAACCAACTGACAACAACATTTTGACTTCTAAAAAATATTATTTTTATAATAAAATTTTTCTCGTGAATTTATGGTTTCTTAAAAAAGTTTTACGCAAACACCTGACTTTGTAAAAGTTACAATGTAACAGCGTAAAATATCAAAGCTTTGTATCACAATATCTCCGTGTTTTCTATAATCGGGATTTATTTTGGTACAAAGTTTTTTTTTTTTTTAATTGATCTTTATTTCGCATCGAAAACTTGCGGTCATTAGTGTTACACGAATTAATATAATAATAGTGTTGTTCAGAGTTTATTCTTCACGCGAATACGATAAAATATTCTTTAAGATTTCGAAGTAAACGTTAACCTATAAACATTAAAGTTGAACATAGATTCCATTATGTATACTATGAAACCGTTACTAATATCAGCTACAGTGTTTTATTATTATATTGTATTATACTTACAAAAAAAAATTCTTGCGTAACTTGATAAAAAATAAAAAACAAACAAACAAAAACTTTAGAACGATCGCGGAAACTTGTGAAATAGACAAACGTAGGCAAATCGTATTTGACACTTCTATATAACGTCAAATTGGACCACGACGTTTTTCGATCGTTATGGAGTTCTTTTAGTTTTAATTTTTATTCTTACTAAACTCCGTTTATCGTGTTCTAGGATCGTCTGTCGTTCGTTTGTCGGAAATAATTTCGCCCGGAACTCGTAAACGGATCAGGTCCGTACGCCACAAAAAAAAAAACAACAAACGAAATAAATAGATGACAACAAGAACGACGAAAAATCAAAATCAAATGTAAAAAAAAAAAAAAACCCCGTGAACTCGAACTCGACGGATTACAACCGTGACGTTGCGCGACGATGTACAAATGCCGTTTTAAAAAGTCGGAGACGGCGGCATTTCGGACCCGCATGCGGAACGCATGCGCTCACCCGATATTATTATTATTATTATTACTATTATCATCATCGTCGTTGTATACCACATCGGCAACCGCCAGCGCGATCGTCTGCGTTCCCCGCAACCCCTTATTTGTCGCGCCCGGAACTGGACCACCGAGTTGGACGGGGCACGACTATATTATTATCATATATAGGCTGGCTGCGGCGACAGTGAAACATTTCTCAGAAATTCGCGCACACAAACGATCGGAATATTTCACAAATCGCACGTACATATCGGGCTAACTTTATATCATTATAATAATATTACCCACGCGCGATTTATATTATGCAAATTTCACTCGGATAGGACTGCGGCGATGTTGTCCTGCACGCGCAAACGAAACCTTTCTCCGCGCTGAATATCACTCGCGATTTATCGTAAACGATATTTATTTTTTGCAAACACGCACTACGGTTTTTGACAACCATCCCGACATTGTCATCGCGGGATTCGCGTCGTATACACAATATATATCATTATACGACGAAATAGGTTATCCGATTATAACCGTCTCCGGTTCCAAATATTTCACTAACACCATTACAGTGCAGGTACACTAAATTATAGTCATGAGAACCAGAATGGAATGGGTGTCCGGATAGAAATTAAGTATGTGAACTCATTCCCGATAAAAATTACATAATATCATCTCAAAATTGTTCGTGAAAAAGGGAAATATTATTACAATTATGATCTGATAATAACTGTCAATATCAGGAATTCAGGACGAACTACATATAATAATACTGTTGTAAATCGTTTATTGGAAAAATGAATTCAATATTTTTTTTTACCCACCTAAATATATTTTAATTAATTTAAAAATGGATCCAATTTGAAGAATATCCAAAACAAAGAAATACAATTTAAGTAAAGAAAACCAATTGAAAAAAAAGAAGTTAATTGGCGAAAAAAATAAATCGAATGACTAACGAGTTTTGAGTTAAAATTTCGAAAAAAACCGTTTTTCGTAAATGTATTATTAATACATTGATTTATCATAATAATTGTTTATTTTAATTAATATGAACTTGCTGGTTTAAATTTATATTAAATACCTATTTTATTATATAAGTATTAATACACTTGTTTATAACTATACTTTTAGACTGACTGTGTTATAATACATAAACGCTTTAACTATACCTAAGACGTGTCATAAAGTTTAGACACTATCAAGTAAGTGGAAATTGAGAAACAAATTGTTATCGCTTGTGCTGAAGTCAAAAAAATTAATTTTAACATAGTAAGTTGTATTATTAATGTGAAAGTCCTTCATCGAGATCGATTCAAATGTTGCCAAGCATATCATCCGAGAGTGAATTCCATAATAATTGGAAACCAATCCGCCACGAGCATTGTAACTGCAACAATATTTAAAAAGTATTTTAAATAGTTATGTCTTATTGCATAGCATGTTTTTTGTTTCGATGCCTCGTTCATATAATCAAATTAATTCACTGTTTTTATCTTGAATTCAAATCGACGAAGTTTACTATCTTCACTTTAACTAACGATTGCGTGTAATTTAATAAGGTTCTCTAGAGGTATTACATATTATTACAAACTTGACCAATGTTTGTTATCAGCAATATTATAAACGTCTGTCGTCCAATGTAATGAGAAATTTGCGACCAACATGGCGATATTCATTGTAGTATTTGAGATGTTCAAACGAATCACGCGTAGTGATTCTGCCCGAAGTAATATAATATAGCGCTAAACTTTGTAAGTACTCAACACTCGTCTTACATACCATTATTATATGCTTCTGTTATTCATTTGTGATGTTATAATATTATTGTGTATATTACTATATCGTTTTATGTTTTGTGGAGTGTTTCCTTTCAGTGATTGCAAATGTTTGCTATCTGCTTGATCTATACGAAAATTGCAGTGGCACACCGTGATATACTGGGATTTTATTTTTATGTAAAAAATATATTTATAAAACTTTTATTTTCAATATTTGAAGATGTAAATGAGATTTTATAACTGTTATTTGTATATTTTTTTACAACCGAGTAGGTATTGAATTTATTTTACATACAATCACGGAGTATATGAAAACAGATAGATTACTCCGCGAGAACAGTGGGAATAAAAATCCAGGTGCGATTAAATAAATGTAGCTGCGTTCATCTAAATTATTATTCAGATATTATTTAATCGATATTATTGTATGTACTTCCGTTTAATAAAAATATTGTAAATAGTAATCAACATGCAAAACTAGATCTATTTTGTCATCGTGATTGGTTAACGACATGTGAAACTGTGAAATGCGATAGTTTACACACGATTTTAACACAGATACTGTATTACTGTGCTTTTGATTTTACTTTATAAACTTAAATTTATATTTAAAATTTTTTTAGTATGAAGTATTAATCACAGACTATATTACATTATATAGGTGCTATTAAAGTAACCTGTATACATTTGTTGGTACTATAAACACGATGATGATATCACACTTTACGTAATACGAATATTTATTTCATTATTGTGGCACTTTTCATGTTCAAGAACAATCAACTTAAGTATATATTAAATTATAAAAATGACATAATATAATAGATAATCTATTGGTAATTATAGGTAGATTCTCTCAGTAACTACACGGAAACAAGCTTGGACAAGTTAATGATTTTTTTAGCCGAGTTAAATCATGTTGATAGAAAAACATTTAAAAATTTAAAGTTAATAGTTAATATATTTTTTTAATACAAATAAATATAGTCTATAGAAGTAATAATGAATTACAAAGTATGTCATTTTATGGTTTGTTGACGACAATTCGAAAATATTTTATAATTTGTTCTTCCGAGAATTGTACTTTTAATTTATTAGTGTTTATTGTTATAAACACGATTTTTTTTTTAAATATATGAAGTTCATTAGTTATTGTTTACTTAAATGTAAGAAAAAATAACTTTTTAATGTTATTTATCGTAATTTCTCGTCAAAAATATTTTAATATACAAGCTACTTAAAGATTTTTAGTATACCTAAACAGATTATATTTTGATATCAAAAATATCACATTTGATTAAGTATTAATTTAATAGTATATTCTAATTACTATTAAACATAATATTAATAAAGTTTATACCTATTAAATTGTCTTTCTTTTTTGTCTTTTTAAATCAATAAATGTGTGTGAATTTATTGTTCTGTAACAATTTTATCTACATAATTTGCTTATACATTTAGAAATATTAGATCCTTAATTCATAGAAAAAATATTAAAACATGAGTTTTTCAACTTAATTATTCATAAGATTTTTTTCTTTTGAATCCTTTATTCTACATAAATTTGTTTTAAGTTTATTGCATTTATTACTACAATCGTGTTATCCTAATATTTTTAATTTTATATTATTTAAACACCATTAACGGATCGATCAGATTCGTTGACTCCTTAATAGTTATATGAATTATGTAGGTATTAAATCTCAATCCGTTTCATATATTTTTCTTTTCACTCAGTGCAATAAAAAAGTATCATTATTACACAGACGAGCTATAGTAATTCTAAGAAATATTGAAAAAGGAGGATTTTAAAATTGAGTCCTATAATTCATGATCTTTCTCTGATAACTTTTAAAATGACAAAAACCAATGAAATATTTACTCGATTAATAGTCTGGATAACTTGTTCCCAATACAAGTGTTATCGTTATTTGTATCCGTTTGGTCCAAAATAGTACTCCCTCGATTTATTTATTTATTTTTCTACCAATAATAACGAATTGACATGAAATATAAGACGTATACGCATATCATATGTATATTATATGTATGCTATTAGGTACATAATATTCTAACATAAGTTATTTGATTGGAATAAACATTATGTAAAAGTGTAATAAAAAGTTCACGAATATTATACTGTAATATAAGAACAGTAGAACGTGTCTTTTTGTGTTTTTTACTCCCCTGGAGTACAATTATACATTAATAGCACATGGTGTACATAATATACAGGGTGGGCCACCTAGTTTTCAGTTTTTCTGAGTTAGCTAAATACGAAATCGTTAGTGAAAACAGGATTACACAATGTACATATTTTTTACCACATCGTTTTGCATTTAAATAACATTACTATTATCTATATAATGTGAATGTCAGGAGTTTACTTACAAGTTAATATAAATGAATGCATTAAAAAAAAAAGCGTCTTTAAGCGAATTTCAAACGATTTTTTAATAGGCTGTGCAAAACACGTATAACTTTGAAGGATCTAGTTTTTAAAAGTGTCACCTAGGCATTTGAAAGACACAAAAAACAAAATATACGTATTAACCGTAAATATTTTTGGAAAACATATATTATTGTATTATATGTTCACATAAAGAGAAATAATACTTTCATGTTCATTCGCTGAAAATTATGTTCGCTTTTATTTGTACGGTAAACGTTTTTCGATCAGAACCTACAACCGGAAAGCGATTATTTTGAATCTACTGTCATAACTTCCGTACCGATTTTTCACCCGTAAAACGCACATTTAACGTGTTTTCAATGTGATAGCCGAAGCCGAGTGTAACATAGATTTGATACAAAACTTCCGCAAGTTCTTGTAAAACTTTGTTCACGATTTGTTCCTCACATTGGTTCCATAATAACGGATACAATGATTAGTTGATAATATAAAATAAAACGAAAGTATCAAATGCAAAACCATCTTATCATCTTCACACTTAAAAAGTATATAAACACCGATAACAAGGTTTCACTTTTTAAATGAATCCACAAAATCTTTAAAAACTATAAATACTTAATAATTATTATTTTTCTAATTACTCATTATTTATCTAAATTATTGTAGCATAATAAATTAATTATGCGCTGATAATTATTAATAATAATATTTACAATTAATTATCCGGTGAAAATAATTTAATTTTTTGTACATGAACATTAATCACGATGAAATGTAATGTTCAAACATTATTTTCAAGAAAATTACTGTTTTTTTTTTTTTCATAAATGTAAATGTTTTATAACAATTACTATAATCCTATTGGCCATATTTTACAACTTTCCATGGTTATATGCAAATACTTATTCAATATATGATTTCATAACTATATTTTTCCTTTTTTTTGTTCATGCTTGCAACGATTTTTTAAATATGATAAGATTAATATTGAATCATTGAAATTAATGACGGCCTATAGAATTGTTTTGTTAACCATCGTCGAATTAATATTTATGAATTTTATTTTGAATCAGGTTTATAATGCTCTCCTAAAACGAAACGATATAATTATACCATAACTATAATACTTTCAAGCTCTGTATCAGAGTTGTTTATGTTTTCAACAGAGCAATCATAGTCAGTGGATCGAGTGAGAATCATGCGAATCAACGGCGTGATTAAACGCGTTAAAAATAATATGTACTAACACAAAAAATAAAACACTTCAGTGGAAAAACATAAGTAAATAATAACTATAAAGAAAAAAAAATTGTTATAAAACGATTAAACATCATAGTATCCCGGAAAGCTTAAACATTAAATTATTTAAATTTCATACGAAATAAAGGATTTGAATAATAAATTATAATCTGTATACAATTAATTGAAAACTGTTCTCATATTTAACTGAGCACGCGTGATGTGATTTTACCGTGCCGCTGATGAGACGAAACATTGGAATGCGAATTCCACGAAACTAAAAGCAGAAGCGTTCATTAATAACCAATAACACAATACGTATGTGTATTATTAAAGGCGTACACAGTGTGTCCCATTAATGTTCCAAATAAGTGGCTTCGGAAATATAAACAATTTAACGTTATGCGCCGCCTACCATTTTATGAATTTTTTGAATTCCCGCGCAGTACTCTACAAGCTTTTTATTTTCTTTCATATTATTATTATTATTATTATTATTATTATTCCAACGAACGAACGAACAACCATAATATAAAATATTATCACAATGCGCAAAAGTTGTCCTATAATGCTATCACGACAGATACTCAAAAGCTTAATACGTGTGTAATGCATTATTAGGCACTCTTCGCGACTCTCACCTAAGGTAATTTATTGGGCGCATTATTGTAGTTAATAGTTACCAATTCATTTGTAATCTCGTCAACGACAGAATCGGATCATAGTGATTTTATTTAAAAACAATATTTTAATATTTATTTATTTATTTTTATTTTTGAAGTATGTAATTGATAATAATAATTAAATACCGTATGGGAATGAAGACAATAAAATATAAAATAGAGCGAAACTGAGAAATTTTAAATGTTAAATAAATTTTGTATTTAGGTACGTAAATTATAAAACATATAATTGTTAATAATTTTAATATTTAATAGCACGTCTTACTACTCATAATCAAAATATAATATATTTTTCTAGCAAACTGGAAAAATTGTCTTAATTATAATTTTTTTAAATTATGTCATTAAATGGTACTTTTTTTAAAGTGAGAGTAAGATTTCATAACTTATTTTATTATTCAAAACTATAATGTATTAAATTTTTAATCAAATAAGTTGTAAAGCTCAGGTGAATAATTCATAAAGAGCGCTTATACATAGTTTAAGAAAGAAACACAGTAAGTAACTAATTTTTAATTTTTTAACATAGATTAAGTCTTTAATAGTTTAATACTGTTTAAGTCTTTGATGTCATGATATAACATAAATATAAATTGTGCGATAGTCAACCGATAGTCGTAATATAATAAAGAAAATCTTACAGTAATAAAAAAGTAAATATTAAAACGTCTAAAACCTAAGAGATAAATAATATTAACGGTTAATTTTTTTTTAAAGTTGTTTCCAATTGTTTTGAGATACTTCAAGTAAAATTCATTAAAAATAAACATGTAATGAGTAATTTACGTTTATTAATTTTTATTGTTTTAAAAAATATTAAGGATAAATTGGATACTTTCAAACTTTGTATGTATTAACATTTAGATTGGAGGATAAATGTGCAGTTATTTAAATGAGATGATGTTGTTTCTGAAGTTACTTATGTGCATACATATATCTAACTAAGTAAAACTATTTGATACAAAATTATTAATTAAATTGTGTTATTATTAATTTCCAATGTGTAGATACTTGAAATATAGCTCTTTTTTATTCATCTTAATTTGGTATGGGTGTTATAAATAAATAATAAAAAGAGATATTATTAACCTATTCAACCGTTACTATGGTTTTATTATTTTATAAAAAAAAATATAATTAAGATAAAAATTAAGTAACGAAATATTAATTTTTTGTACATCGTTATGGCAGTAAAATAATAAAGATATTTAATGGCAATCATTCATCTTGTTTGTTTAGGTTTAATCCATATGATTATAAAATTTAAAAGTAGAGGTCAAGAACTTAAAAAAACACAAAAAATAATTTTAAATTTTGAACTAAAAAAAACAATTAAAATAAATATTCCTTTGTGTTAAATATAAAAATAATAATAGGTAAAAATATTCAAAAAAATGTTAATTTTAAAAATTGACACCTATAAAAAAATTAATTTGATTCAATACTAGTTCATTAGTAAGTTTATTTAATTTTTCAGTATTTATTAGTTTTAAGTCAATACCTACATACTACTATGTAGTACATAAAAATAAAAATAATCGTAATTATTTATAAAAAAAAATATTTAATAAATCTAATTCTTTTATGTGATAAAATAAAATAAATATAAAACTTAATGAAATATATTTTGTTTCTTTTAAATTAAAAATAAATAAATTGCAATTGCATTAATATTACTATCTATAAATAATATCATACAAATTATTATTGACATACATTAAGGACATTAATATACTTAAATGTAATTATAAACAGTGTGGTTATTAATACTAAGTATATTTTAAAATCTAATAATTTTTAATATCTTAAATCTTGAATTCAAAAGCATCAAATCACTTATACAAAAGTAAAGCTCTTGAATTGAAAACTGTTTAAATATATATATATATATATATATATATCCTAAAGAGGTACCTCAACCATTGTAACATTTAACAAATGACTTCTTTTGAAATTCTGCATAAATACATTTAATTTACCATTAACTACAATCTTAATTTATCAGATAGATCATTTAACATTAAGCTTGTTTTTGGAGATCTGATTTGAAAAAATACAAAAAGGGTTTATGGGAAAATGATAATTAAATTATTATCTTACAATATTTAATTCACCGATGTTATTTTTTTTACACTAGTTATTAAAAAATTAAAATAAAAAACTATAAGTAAAATATAAGTAAAATATATCAATGGCTTATTTAATGTTCAAAACAAATTCAAATAATTTAAAGAATGATTTACGTTTAAAAATAATTAATTTAATAATAATTTTAAAATATTGAATTATGTCGGTGATGCTGTTTTGTGTTACTAAATGTATTTTTTTTAAGTACAACATTTTGTTGGTTCTTATCTTAAATCTATTTTATATTAAAATTTTAATAAAATAAATTATTTATAATAATCACTCATTAAAAGTAACAAACATAAAAAAAAAAATATATATCTAAAAAATTCACAATCTTTAGTAGTTTTATAAGTAGTATTAATAGTATAGTATACATTATAAATATTGCATGATGGTTAATCAACGTAAAATTTAAAGTCACCTAACACGATCGTCATTCCATAATAAGTCTGATGAATTTGACAAAAAAAGTTACTTTCCCTTATTTGTCATCTCGTTTACCTTACTTTTTAAACACGAAACAACAAGATATTATAAATTACATAATATATATTATATATATATATATATATATATATATATATGTAAATCAGTACAGTTCTTAGTATTAAATATTACTCAGATTTAAGTGTATTCGTGAATCAAATTGTATTGGTTCAGAATTTTTTTATATTTTTTAACATAAGCCTCGTTATTTGTTTAAATAATATAAAATAATATAGGGTATACACTAATTTGTTCAGTTATAGCATTAAGGTTTCTATTTTTATTTTAGTTTTTGTACAATACATTAATATTTTAATACTTAGTATATTATATAAGTTATATTTATTTTTATCATACTATAAAATATCTTTAAGCAGTAAATGTGGCATAAATTTGGGAATTATTTTAATGTGGGTGTCGAAAATACTTAAGTCCCAATAGAAGCAATACAAATGTAATATATCCATTTATAAGAAACTCACACAAAAAAGTATTGATAAAATCCATTTTTTGAAAAATTTTAAGTGATAATTTATTAACAATAAAATAGTTTCTTGAAGTCTTGAACTTGTTAAATTAGTTGTAACATGTAAGTCATAACCCGTTGTTAAAGAAAAATCACAGTAGTTATATGAGTGTTTTTGAAATGAATGATTTCAGTAGTATAAGCGTACCACTGTTGTAGCCTAATGACAACTTTTTGAAAATTTTTCCTGCCTTCGAAATCTGGTTTTATTCTTATTATTTTTAGAATATTATCTTAAATGTTAAATTACATGCTCGAATTGCATTTTTTACTAAATTCTCACACGAATCGAGATATGACATCGTTTTTTAATTTATCGTGCATTTTTCACATTCAAGTCGCCGACTAAACAAAAGCTGTATGACACATCGATTTGTACGAGAACTCTGCAAGATAAACGATGGTGACATTTATTTTATCATTTAACACACATGATTGATTAATATAAAGTTTTACATTGTAAAATAATCATAACCAAATAGCAAATATATTTTATTTTTAAAATCAATTTTTACCTACAAAAGTCTTTCAATGTGGCCGCCGTTAATTCGATGCACCATATATAACCATATATATATTCAACGTTAATGCACTACATTATAAATAATTTGAATAAAAAATAAATTTAAAATGTTGTTCAATGACAAGTGTTGGATTAATCTTTAGTATATTTGATTATTTAAAAACTTGTTAAAAATCTTTAATTTTATTATTATTTCATTATTTTTATTAGTTGAAAATGTAAAATAATGTTTTAATTAATTATGTGTGTTAAAATATAATTATATTTTGTCATAATTTATCTTGAAGCATTCTTATACGAATCAATGTGATACACCAATTTATTTTTAGCCGACGATTCGAGCGGGTAAAACGCGTGACAAGCTAAAAAACGTTGTCTTATTTCAATTAGTACGAGAATTTTGAACAAACACTTTTAAAGTATTTATTTTTACATTTAAGATAATATTCTAAAAATTATTTTAATAAGCTTAGATTTTTAAAATAGACTTAAAATTCACCCACTATTAAAGTATAACAAAATGTAAGATGTAACTCCCTTCATACTTCCTGGAAATCCACAACGAAAACTCAAAAGAATATGGTGTTTTAACCATTTAAATTAAAAATATCTCTCCTCTATTACTCAAAGTTAAATGTTTTAATGGGTGGTTTCTTATGCAAGTAATTCATGTTATGTATAGCTTCTTGTTTTATGTGTTTATTGTGCATTAATTTCCATAGATTGTGTGTATTCTATTGTTAAATAAATAAAAAAAACAGTTATATAGTAAAAGTATAATTAAATGCAATAAAGTTATGAAAATTAAAATTATTCACAAAAAAAAATTAGGTAAGGAGATCAAAATGAGTACCTATCAACAATCTCGATGCATGTACTTTTAGTATATTAATTTCTAATAATAATTGCATAGTATGTTTAGGAGTATATGGTCACTCATTTTATTTGTTCTCTCAATATTGTGTTAGTTCTAAATTTATTCAATAAAAATATGAATATTAAAATCATATGAGTTATAGATAGGTAGTTTATTTTATAACAATGTGTTCAGTGAATACTAAGTATATTTTACTTTGAATAGCATAATATTATTCGTTGTATTATGCAATAATATAGAAATCAACTAAATTTTAAAAATACAAAAAAAGCCTGTTAATGAATTTATTCAATATTATAATATTTTAACCCTAACGACGAAAATTTGTCTCACGAAAAATACGATAATTATTCGTCTTATTATTATAAGACATAGTTTTTGAACTCCGTTAATGATTGACCATCCCTATGATATAGCTCGTAAAAGTAAATAGCTCAAGTTATATGATTTAATTTAAATTATATTATTGTACTATTGTACTGTATGAACAAAAGTCGTAGACCATGGAAAGTTCAGGGTTCATAGTCACTTTTGTTCATTATTGAAATTACGATGATATAAATAATTTATAATAATATTGCTTGTTCGAGTAGTTTTTTTTTTTGTTTTTATTTTATTATTGTTAATTTCATTGTTCTTAGAAGTATAATTGAATATTATTTTTCTAGTCTTTAAAATAAAATTAGTTGATGTTACATTAATAATAAGATAATTATTGTTTGATGTTAAAATAATAAATTGTTGAGTCAAAAGGGTTTATTTGATTAACCCATTTAATCAATTATACCCAACTTAAATAACAGTTATGATTAAATTATTATTCTAAGTCCATACAATTATATGTTCTTGCTTCTCCTAGCAGAAGCAAAGTATGAATGGATAACATTTGAAATAACATGAGAAAAAATCATAAACTATGATGAATATGTTAAAGATTTTAATAAAAAATTTTCCGATCAGGTAATATTTTTAATAATTAGTGTGATAATATAGTATGCCGTATAAAAATGCTAGTTTGTGGTAATTTTTATACGGTATATAGTATACGATTTATCTATTTCTTGTAACTTATATTGACTTTTCTAACAGGCAAAATGTGCTAATTTAACAAAAGACGATTTAAATTCATTTGATTCGTAAACTATTAAATGGACTTGTAAAATATGTTCCAAAGGTAAAAGGCAGGGTATGCATTTATATTGCAAAACTAAGGTAATTTAACAATGCTTGGTATAATAATATTGCTATAAAGTATAAATGATAGTCTTACCTCTCGTAAATTTGATATAATTTAGCATTTCAACAATTTAGACAACAAAAAATTTAGTTTAATATCTGAATATATTTCACTAACTAAATATAATTATATTTTACACTCAAAAATTACGTATCCTGGACAGAAATGCATAATTAATGAAATTATTATAGACCGTATTCTCGGAACTACGATTGAAAATATAATGTAAACCATTACACTTGTAAGAGGTTAATTAAATATAAAAATAGATGATGTCACGATGAATGAATGTTACGAAATCAAAAATTATCTTGATTAAAACAACTAAAATTGATTAGTTGTTAAATGGTTTTGGCATACTGTCTTTTTATAATTTAGAGCAGGGAAGAGAAATATATTCAAAAAATACTAAGGACTAAACTCAACGCGCTTGATATTTGTACGTAAAATTTCGATAATAGAAAAATTATTTATTCAAACAAACGAGGGATTGAAAAAAATAAAAATAAATAACCAGAAATGTGCATAGTTCTCAAAGAGAAACTCTGTGAAATGTTGAAACATCAAGTGTAGATAAATAACTGTTTAAAGTGAAGATTTTGTTCAAACAAAATACGGAAACGGTTTTAAACTAACCAATTTTATTACAGTCAGTATCTCAAACATACGCTTGTGTTATAATAAATTAAAAATGATTCGACTACAAAATAGTTAGATATATAAATTAACAGTAATTTAAAATGTACAGGGCATATTAATTCGTTAGTAAAAATAAGAAAGTTTCCTTGTGTTTTTAAACAACTAAAATATTATACTCTGTAGAATAATCAAATTAAAATTGTATATAATACATTGACGGAATCCTCACTGACAAATTACATATCCGCATGGGATGTAGCAATCAATATAACTCTTAAACATTTTCAAATGTCTTAAAATAATATTTTGAGATTAATATTAAATAAAATCTGTTTTTACCATGCTAAGAACCTGAATGACGAATTGAATGTTTCACATGATAAAAAAAACTTTTCTATAAAACAGAATTATATGAGCTGTGCGCAAGCTGTCGCTTCCATGGTAAAGAATAACCAAGCAAAACCATTATGGCACAATTTTAACATCATAATAATACGAGTATTATATACGTATATATATATTTATACATTATATACCTAACCCATAAGGTCCATAAATTCTCCACCCAAACTACTTTTACATACATTGGTCCAAGTATTTTGAATAGCTTCTCTAAAGAATAACGTTATTTAGATTACAATATATTTGAAATTAATTTAACTACTTGATTTATTCAACAAACTTTAGCCTATATTACTCTAATGTTATAATATACTACATTTAAATTTACATCATACAATAATATAATATTTTTATTTATTTGCGCATAATATATATTATATTTATTTAGTTTGGTGGTTTCCTGTAACACTGGTAATTTTTAAATTATATATTATATAAACTCGTTTGTTAATAATTGTAATAGTTAGCACTTCACAGACTCCCACAAGAACTTGACCAGTGAAGCCATTATCTTTGTATAGTACGATTGCATCGCCTAATAAGTTAATATTATACTAACTATTAATATTATAATAATTATTATATAACATATATATATATGATTTATTTTTAACAAAAATTAGTTTAACCTACTTACCGTATAGATACTAATAGTAATAAAAATGTATACAATAATTATAAAATATACTTTGAAGAATAATTATTTAGGTGACTGACTGACTATCTTCACTCAGAATCGTTTATTATATACAATTATCTATCGTTGAATTAAGATATAACACAATACAGTGGCTAACGCAATGAAAACATAACACTCGATACTTTTTATATAGTATAGAACAACCTAAACTTTTTTTTAATTGTGTATTATTCCATTATTATTAGTTTGTTCAATATTTTTACATGGACTACGATGAATTTTTGTAGTAATAGGTCATGGAACATTATCAATGTGTTCAGACAGTTTTTTTTTTTTTTTTAGGTGTATTGAGTTATGCATTTTATGCTGCGGTGTTGGATCGTATGTGTAATGAAAAGCACCAGTAAGACCCTGTCCCGGAAGACATAAGTTAGTATAGTCACGAACCGGCTAATGCTTGGGTGATCGTATTAACTCTTTTTTGTTTTGATTATCTGTACAAGAGTTAATTAATATTTACTATAACATCAAGTCTTAAACAACTTATATATTTAGAGAAATAATCGTTGTAGTTTTCTATACATTTTCAAGAAAAAAATATGAAACATTCTCGAAATACTGTAAATGTATATTAAAACATTTAAAATACACGTTCTTTGAAATAGTACTTATAAATTTAGTTTGTTTAACAATAGAAATAGATTAATTAATAAATTTTAATTCTATTGAGTCATTGATATTTATACTGTATTTAAGTATATACTTAAATCTCCTTCACTCGTCAATATTTCTTGGGAACTTTGTTTGTTATAATAATAATATTAATAAACGAATAACAATAACAATATAATATTGACTAATTTTTTATATTAATTTCATACATCATACATTTAATAACAAATTTAATTTACTTCTGTTATAAAAAATAGATGTTTATTATCCATAATACACACACGTATTATTTAAATATTATATAAATTATAAAATAATAATAATAATAATAATAATAATAATATAATTATAATTATTATTATTTTAAATTAGAAAGCCATTTCATTATAAAAGAATACATTTTATTTTTTCCTTTAGAGTAAGGTGGACTATCGTTGGTTAAAAAGTTGTATATTCCTTTAATCCTAAAAAAATAAACATAAATGGCAAAATAAAAATAAGTTATATAAAAAAATATTAATAATCATAATTTATTAGGTTTTAACAAATAGTTGTGTTCTATTTATGCTAAAATAATGATGAAAATAATACCAGTTTCATACTCAAACGTGATAATAATAAAAGGTACACGACATATATTTCACTTATTATATTCCATAGAGTACAATTCATTTTAAGGTTTTTTGATATAAATATAATGTATAAGATATATATATATATAACATTAAATAATATTAAAAAGTGATCAGTGAAATATTGGAAATTAATATACTATATAATAAATTCAAATCAATTAATTGACATAAATAGAATATTCATATTATTATCATTTTTAATCTGTAATGAAGATAACTAATCAGCTTTTAACATGTGTTATTGTTGTTTAATAATTATTTATGCCAATTATAAAATATATTTATCAGGTGTATCAGTTTTAAATATTTATTATCAGTTCATTGAGCTAATGTGCTTAAACCAAATACTGAATACCATTAGAGTAGGCGTGATACTAATACTATCGCCGGATATTGCGTAGGTAGTTCGAAATCAATACTTACTCAGGGTCAAGATATTCTCCAACCAATACTTTTTTTCCCGAAAAAGTACTAAAATGTCCCAATAATGACAGCTGGTTTAAAGAGCTCGAAGTCGTCGCATAAAATCCAGACATGGTCGTTCCATGGTAAATCGACTCAGCGTAATATTTATATGCTTTATCGTGACTACAAAAGTACCAATACTCTGACGAAAGCAAATTTTTACAAAACATTATTAAACATTACTATTATTATTATAATGTTGTTTTTAATCATAATTCAATTAAATTATTTACAAGGAAGTAGATGCCATATCAACTTCATTTCATGTATACCAGATTATTTTAATCGAACCAGTGTAAAATATAATAACCTTGTTTTGTTTTCCTTATGTCAAACAACATTTTAAATCCATTTTCACGACTAATTGATTGTATATCATCCTAGTAAATTGATCTAACAATTTGTTCTCTTTATTATTATTGTTTTTTGCTTTGATTTACTTATTAATAGATCCCTCTTAATCATATCATTATTCAGATTATGATTTTATGGACGTGAATACTTATATCAAGTAGTGCATATTTTATACCTACACGCATATGATATATTTTACATTCTAATCACATTCTTCTTGAAATTACTTGAAATTATTATACTTCAATAAATCCCCAATTTGCATATTTTAAGGCTTCTGTAGTAATTATTAAAATTCACTATAACTTAAATATATTATAACTCTTTCAAATTTTTGTATCTTAAAACTATAGCAAAGTCATACATTATAAATAATTCAGAAACCTTGGTAAATTAAAATTTAAAATATCTCATTGATTCGACATCTCACATATTTTATATTATATTTATCTAGTTTTCAGGTAAATATTTTATTTCTTTGGATCCAGTGTGTATTGGAAACATATTGAAGGATATATTTTAAAGGTATCCAATAGTCATACATTTTTATAAAATGTTGTTATGTAATACTACTTATTTGCTCATTCGAATTGAACTTTACTTATTAGTTATTACATAACAAATAATTAAATTATAAAAATGTCCAAACAAAAAAAAAATGATTTGTCTTTGACTAATAATATTAAATAAAACGATTTATGGTCGGAATACTCACTATTTTTATCACATCCCGGCTGTGTGATGGCACCATTGGCGTAAAAATCAACTGTTCCAATCGGCAACATTTGTCCGAGAGCACCACAATTCGTATGTATGACATCTACTACGGTCGCACTGTGCATGTCCAAATTGTTCCACATGTATTCAAAATAAGGTAAAGCTGGATCAAGGCCTATTCGTCAAATTAATCCTGTGACGATCGGTTTTATAACTTATCAGTTTTCGTAACCGTAATCCGTATACCAGTACATTTTATTATTAATATTATATATTAAGTATATTAAACTATAGGTAAGGTATTTACACACAATATGACTCTCCAATCATGCCCATTTAGTAAGTTAAGCATTTATTTAAATTGTGAATTTTTAATTTAAAAATATTATTTTTAGTATCATATTCTGAGATACTTAAACTTTATAAATTGAATATAAGTTAACAACTATAAACTGTTTATTTGTATTTCGATTAGATACATTAATATTATCAAAAATAAATATCTGATTTTCAGTTTACAGAAAGTAAATTCAATTTTAAATAAAACAAATAAGCGGTTTGTATCAACATAGGATCAGACCCAGATTTATACAAGACAAGTGTCAATAATGCACCATCGTGTACTAACTTATACATCTCTCATAAAATGAAATATTCTCACCACTTTCAGACCAATGACCACTCTGATTGGATATAATATAATAATATAAATATATTTATACAAACATGTTTTTTAAACAAATCATACATTTTTTCAATTAATCAAATTTACAATACGTATTATCAGTTCAGGATACTTCTCTAATGGCATATTAATTAAACAAATTAAGTAGATATTGGAAAGTATAGGCATTGAATATGTTTAAAAATTCATATATAAATAAATGCATTTTAAAAAATAGGATCTAAGTGAGTATACTCGATGGGCCACACTGTATATATTATGCAAATCTTGAATTTTGTGATAAATGAGCACGGTCGGTATTTTACGAATAATGATTTTTGTTTATACCTGTAGCCCTGTTCAGAATTTTTCCCTTCGCCTTCAACAGTTTCCCCACGAGACCAGCGACTTGACCTCCCAGGCTGAATCCAATGGCGTGTACGTACTCAAATTGGTCGTATTCGTCGAGGATCTTGACCAAAAGTTGTGTTATACATTTGGCGATAATTGGCAAGTTTTGAACAGCGACGTCGTAACATTTCAACGAAGTCGCGATAGGGTGATAATCAATCGTGATTATGTTATACTCTGCCTGTGAGAAATAAGCTAAAACACGTTTTCAGATTTTTAGATTAATCGTCGAATGCATTTCAGTCACTACTTGTCAAAAGTTCGTACGGTTAACTTAAAATGTCGTTGGTAGATTATATAATATAGTGATGCCAAAAAATGTCTCAATTTTCAATAGTATGGTGGACTTGTCCCGTGATCAAAAACTTACCGTTTCTCATTAATGTGTTAAAATCGTCGTCTCGCGATCCTTTGATTCCATGTATTAGTATTTTTAGATCAAAAGTCGTTGTGAACTGGATGTTTTCGATTGAATCTTCCGAAAGCTCAACAGGATTAGCTTTAATTTTACTTTGAACATAAAATAAATAAATATATACGTGTGTGTATATTGTATATGTGCACGAGCGAGCGCGCGCACGTGTGTTTAAAAAGATCGATAAACTTACGTACTTTGTATACAAATATGATTTAATATACTCATTAGGACAATTATCAGTCGCATGAATACATATATTTGTATTACTATTATCATTGGCTCCGCACGTGACGATAACGAACAATACAGTTAAACCTGAAAAAACTGTTTATTTTTTTCGTGAATTTTTATTTTATTTGTTTATTTTAAATTGGCGAATCATTAATACTAGATACCTATTCAATCTATATAAAATTAAAAATATCGTGATGAAATATAGGAACTCGAAGTAATTGTTACCTTGAAAAAAAAAAATTGTAACGATATAAAAATATTATAATATTGTAACTCATTATTGTTTATACCACCTTAAAAAAACAAATAAATAAAACAATATTTACCTAACCATTGTAATACTTAAATGTAATATAATTACACTATATATATTGGACAGCCAGCTGTTGATAGCTTGGAACTTTCGGTGATTTTAGCAGTAAATGGTTAGTCCTATGAAAACCCCCTGGTAATTCGAATATAAACATTGCATTTAGATAGACTCAGTAGTCTGAAGTAGCTTTGAAGAAAGCAAGTTCATAATTGGAAAAACAACGTAACTTTTCGTTTCAGACAGTGACCGGTACTGAGGTTTCTAAACCAACGTTTCTCTCGAAAAAATATTAACCAAGCTAAACTAAGTTTAAAGCACTAGAAAAAATATTACAGATTTAATATATATATATATATATATTAACTTTATTCATTATTGCGTATCATACATTAAGTAATTTAATTATATTAAATTTATATAATTTTAGTTAGATTATATATTATTATTATTATTATTATTGTTTATTATTGATAATTATTATATTACACGTCATCACATACATACATTATACATTTAATTTTTTCATAACTACCAATTATTCGAATTTTTGTTTACTTTGGATAATTTAAACCTCTTAGCAATATTAAAACATTAAGCAATTCAAAGATTTTCATATTTTTCTCTAAATTCAAACTATCGATTGTCGACTACTACACATAATGTTTATGAATACTGATTATCGTTATAATATATCAGTAAAAGTTAATATTATAATACTATTATCATGATTACCTTGTTCCA
Organism: Rhopalosiphum nymphaeae; assembly: GCA_036289425.1. Classification (NCBI taxonomy): domain Eukaryota; kingdom Metazoa; phylum Arthropoda; class Insecta; order Hemiptera; family Aphididae; genus Rhopalosiphum; species Rhopalosiphum nymphaeae. Next base: position 2,762,130 of record JAZAQC010000012.1, on the reverse strand, counting down.
AACCTGACATAATTAATCGGCTGCTAAAAAAAATATGGACACCAGCAAATATTTGTAACTAAAGTTAAAGTATATTCGTAAAAATAATTATCCCTTTAGAAAAAAAAAAACGAAACAACGTGATATTTACTTTTAGTATGACGTACAATAAATGGTAACTGATAGGTTTGGTGATGTGTATCATAATGATGCTCGTCAACACGTAGTGTATGCACGTACATCTATTTAACTATTTAAATTTCACACGTGATCCAACATACAATTTTTATAATATTTAGTGGTTTAAAACAACGATTTAAGATGTAACATATCAAGTATACCTACTTATGGCAATTGTGTAATTTATTATTCAAAATACAGAGTTTAGGAATTTTTAAAAGTAGGTATTGAAAGGCAAAATTTTCAAATATTAAGTTTTTTTTTAACATTAATCATTAAAGAAACTCCCTATGCTATGGTACAGTATATTATTTTTCTTTTGAATGAGAATTTCTTTTCTATAGGAAATTATTCAGCAGATCAATATTCAAATAAAAAGTTTCTGAATTATTAATTTTCAGTACTTTGGAGTTTGGATACGAGTTTAATGGTATTATATAAACTAATATGATATTTATGTATATATAGTATTATTTAGTTTCGTAATTATCATGTTTATATAATTTTCAAATCACCACAGTCCCCATATATTCTACACGTATCAGTTATCTATTATAATAAAATTATTGGCTATCATCATTAATATCTTAATAAATCAGGAACTACTCAATATAATTTTGGATTAATTTAAATTTAAATCAATAATTTTAATAAATCATCTGCTTCATAATTTACAGTAAGAAAAGACGATAGTTATTTGAAAAAAAAGACATTTTTATCTACAAAAGAGATTTTAAAACATTCTTTAAATGGAAAAAAAATCTAAGGATTTGAAAATATGACCCTAAATTATACTTGAAAACTTTAAAAAACGATGATTTTAATAAATTAATTATTTAAGAAAAAAATTAGGGTATGTTAAAATCTCTATAACAGGTAGTATAATAGGATACGCCTACAATTAGTGTTAAACAATGCAATTACATAATATTATATTATATTAATATATTTTTATTCATTTAAAATTTAAAATAATTTAAGATTTTAATAATTTATAATTTTATTAGTTAAGCTCTTTATTTCCAGAACAGAGTTTTAACGTATTTGTTATACATCAAACAAGTTAAAATAATTTATTTGTAACATATGTTGTACAATTATTAGAACTTTAACTTATACAATACATAGTATTTATTTATAAGATAATAGTGATGAGTAAATAAGAAATTAAAAACCTCACATTTTATATTTGTTATGTACAATTTAATATAAAATCTGTCTCAATTCACATTTGAACTATATTCTTTTATATTAAAAATACAATTTCTCATATACGTACTATTTTATATTTTTTCACAAACAATATTGAAACCAATATTAATACTTGAGGTCGTTTTTTGTCATAATATGATAATTGTTTTCATTGAGAATTATTTTTATACAATAAGTAGCTTTACTTTTATAATATTTATAATTCGTTCAATCCTACAATAATAAGGTATATTATTATGATTAATTTGAATCCTTACATTGCAGTATTTATTTAAATTGGTACAAAAATAAAGAAAAATCTTATATATATATATATCATACCTGTCTTTAAGAAAAAAAAATAATAATAAATAATTGTTTTGTAATAGTTTAAGTTTTGCTTGTACAGTATAGTAAATTACAATAATAAATTTAAGTAAGAAGAAATCAAACTAATAATTTGCCTAATCTATACGCCGTGAAACGACAATACATCGTTCTAGTGTAATACAATAATTATTATAATACCTATTGGTAGCCGTATATTTTGTCAGTTAAAAAATACAGATAAAAATTAGTTTCTACGTGTAAATATTTATTTTATCAATGCAAAAACATCATAGGAACGTCGTGTCATTAAAATAATGTGACAGGCAAACGATACTAACTCGTTGTATGCAACGTTGAACCCTTTTTTGTCTTAATAACAATGCGATTTAATATTTGTTCGCAACTACAATATACATATATGTATTTATTTAATTTCAAATTACAATATAATTGAAATAATGTAGGTATAGCAATATCAAACAATTGCACGGCGTTGCGTGCAACTGCGCAAGACAATAACATTTCGGAAATTATTGTTTTAATGATGAATATGATGAATGATTAGGACGATGCGCCAATATAATTATATTATTAATTTTTCATGCGTCTAAGATTAACAACGTTTTCACGAAAATAATCATAATCAGAATCTATTATAAAAACATTTGTCAATACTTAAAAAAAAAATAAAGTTAACTATGTGTTGGTAACTGTGTGCTTAAGAAGTATCGAAATTTTAAATATTGTCATAAAAAATTGTACGTAGAAAATAAGAAACCATATTTAAAATATATTTCTAATTCTTAAGAGCTTATCGATCCATTTTCATTAAAACGACAAACGCGTACACAACACAATCTAAACCTATTCAAAATATTCTAATAATGATACAATTTTTTTTTTTTTTTAGAAATTACGTGTTGGTATTATATTACTCTAGTGTATTGGCTGCTCTGAAAAGTATTATATAATTACTATATTATTAATATAATATAACTAGTCACGGACTCAAATGCAAATTGCATTTTTTTTTTACAGAATAATCCAAAACATTCATTCCAACCACACCATTCGCTCCAATAAAAATTTTATTTTAAATTTATTTTTAAACTTTTTAAGTATTTTTTTTTTTTATATTTACAATGGTTAACCATTTTATCAACATTTATCATCAGCTAAATCATTTATAAAAGAAAAAAGAAAATTTGGTATTTATTTTGCTTTGATATATTATTTGTATTACATATTTTCTTACCAATGTACCAAATCAGTTCAGTGGTTGTACAAAAATAGACAAACGAGATTTTTGTCTGCAAGCATATAATATACATAAGAATATAGGTCGTGTTTTAACTACAAATTGTCAAATTTTAAAAATTAAAATAACAAAAATATGTTTTTGTTTAATAATTTTTATTTAACATTATGTCAAATTTGAAAGATATTTTTTAGGAATTATACAATTTTTTAAATATTATTTGTGAATCAAAACTTATTTTTCTTATTTTTTAGGACATTAAAATGTATACCCTAATTATAATTTCTACAATAACCATCACATGTTACTGAGTTACTTTTTATGCAATTATTTACTAACATAAGACTAACACAGTAATAATAAATGAAAAGAATGAGAACCGTTAAATCGTAATATTACTAGGCTTAGATCATTCACACTACTTTCTATTAATGCAATCTCAAAATTTAGGCTCAAAATATTTTTTTTCAAGATCTTTTATCTATAGTAATGTTATTTTTAGCAAACTGTATCAGATAAAAGTCGTGCAAATTTAATATTAAGTACTTATTGATGACTGATATACCTTCTAAACTTCAATGCATTTTTACAGGAAAATAAATGTTTATCCATTACAGTATATCATAAATTGCTTAATTTGGCTATTTTAAAAAAAGACAGTGTCAACTATTCAACCTTAAAACTTAAAATGTATTCTGTTCATTGTCAAAAACCTTCATTTCAAAATAAAATTTTTCAAATCTTCCGTACATAAAATTACAATTTGTGAATATATCTTGATGTAATTCGATATTTTATTTAAAACGATGAATCAATTGGCATGTTGTTCGTTTTAGAATGCCTTTAAATGAGAATCACAATGTATTTTATTTTATTTTAGATTTATATTTATATTTATAGTTAAGCATTCAGAATTATAATTCTATTATAAAGCTAAAATATAAAAAGAATAAGCAACTTAAAAATAAAACAAAAATGGTTTTAAAGTCTCACAAGTGAAACAAATTTTAATGTTAAAAATAAATTAACAACATTTTTAATTATGAATTAACATGTTTAAGAAAATATTTATTTACTAGTTAATTTAAAAGTTAGGACGTCTTGGAAGTTTTTATACGATAATTATAAATTATTTAAAAATATTATTTTGTATAGGATTTTCTTAAAAATATTAAAAGTAGGTTTAATTTTATCTTACAAAACATTTTTGGCACATTTATAACAATAATTATCGTCATAAATCAACAACTAAAATGTTTTACTATATAATTTCATTTCTCTGCAAAATTTTTAATTTTATGTTAAGTTTGTTATATTTTAAGGTTTTTTTTAGAAATCGAATTACAGTTTTTATAATTTTTTCTGTTTACTTTTAGGTAAATAGAAAGTATATTGTTAATTAACTAGCATAACCCTTAAAAATTTCTCATATATCGCTCAAAAACAGAATACTAACCCTTCAATTTTTTAAGTAAATTTATAAAATAAAAAGTGATTACATACATTTTAAAATAAATGTATGTAACGCATGCAGACAGTTTGTCATAATTTAAAAAAGAAATGAAGAATAATTCATCAAAAACAATTAATATCAATGCATTTCATTTTTATTTTATGAAACCAAACAAAAAAATATGACATAATGTATAACACGTTTTCAATAATAATAATAAAAAAAAAAAATACTTGTTTTAAAGTGTTGGCAAAATAATTTATATTATACCATGTTCAAGATAAACAAGTCTATATCCTCATTCAAAAAAAAAAATTAACCCGTTCATTGTTAACATTGTATGGCATAAGTGTAAACTGTTATATTGAATGAAAAAACAGCACTTCTTGTTTTACTTTGAAAATGGATTAGTTAGATAATTTAATTTATAATAATATTTATAATACAAAGATAGAGTCAGGGATAGAGTATTGGGACTCTCAGCCAACACCTGTGTAGAAACTACTCAAAGAAATCAAAATTGAAATTAATTTTGAGCCATTTAAACAACCTTAACACCAACTAATTTTTTTTAGAGCATATTCAAGGTTGTTTGTTTATAAGTCAATAAATAATAATAATAATATAATAATTTATATATTAAATTATTAATGTTAATTTATACATTCATATTTTTTTTTTTTACAAGAAATTAATTTATTAAAAAATAAAAATGATCTGATTATTTCATATAGATTTCCTGCTATACGGAATTATTTTCTTGCCAATTTGGATAGTGGACGACAATGTGTTTTAATGTAATTTTGTACATTGCATGATGGGGATAATAGAGGTTCATTCATTCACCATATGGTATCTGAGAGATATTCGTATAATAAATTCTGATTTTATCTAGTTTTACTTCTTATTTAATTGTTTTAAACTAATAAGATTTAGTCAGAGTTCAACTGTTCTATTCTTTTTTTTTTTTAATCTATTTTCCGAGACATAGTGCCACACATTGATCTGTGGACTAATTTAGTGTTGTATTAGTATTTAGTATCAATCTATATTTGTGTGTACCTGTATTAACTAGTGATGAACAATTTATTGTTTCACCAACAATTGATGTTATTTATTAAGTTGTCAGTTTCATAATTATAGGTACCTTTTGTGCTGCAAGTCCCCATTGTCTATTTGAGACGTATTACCTTATTGGATTTATGAATGACGTTGCTGATATTTAAAGGCAAAAAACAGCTAGTACACTACTATTAACATTATTTATACAACAAAATTAATTTGAACGGATGTCAATTATTGTTTTATCTGTTATAATGGCTATTTAAAATCCTTTAAGAAGGGCTACAAATGCGACCATGTAGATGATACTATGGTTGTTTAATTTAAACTGCTGGATTATAAGCCTGTTTATGACTAAACGGTCATGTAATATATATAATTTTATCGATTCGATACCGTAATCACACGTCCAGGTCTGTGGCGAAACGATGGGAGTAGCAATAGAACGATCGCCCATGCCCTCTTTGAGCACCGCTGTTTTACGTAATTATAATATTTTATAATTGTTTATTAAATGGTTGCAATAATTCATAATACAAGTATTCGATTTAAAAAGTTGTTTGCCTTTTGTAGGAAAACATTTTGGCATTGTATCGTATAAATCTATTATTACACTCATTTTCATTGTATTATCCCAAGAAGAAAATTAAAAAGTATCGTGTTTTATTTTCAAAATCTAAATATTTTTTGTTTTTGTGATAAACATTTGTATTTATATTACGGATTAAATATATTGAGTTTATTTTTATTTTACATACATTATGTAATACATAATAATTACAATATTATAATTGTATGATGTATAATTAGAGGCACTAAAAAATCTCAAGCCTTGTGTCCCGGGAACCAAGCTACCTTTCTATCCCCCACTTAATCTGAACTTGATCATCAGGCGCTGCAGTTCTTGAACTTGATAATTAAACCTACAGCTAACCAAGTCATAACTATACATACAAATATATTTTAAATTATTATTTATTTTTGTTAGTCAATAATGCCTAAAATTAAATTGTTTTTCTGAACATCTAAACAATTTACCTAACCAATTTGGAAATAATTAAAACAAACATAATATTTAATCTAACTATTAAACTATAATTATTATAATTCTATTGTAGATTTTTCACTTAACCTAATCTATGAGATAAACAATTATAACGTATAAGCAATTTAAAAAATACCATAGTCGTCCTTCCATTATAAAATAAATTTATGCTAAGGTATAAACATAATGTTTATACTTTTAAATGTATACATTTCAAGGATTTTAAGTTTAATAATTTTTTTTATTTTTTTTTTATTTTGTTTGGTTTACAACAAAACAACTTTATGTTTTAAATGTCGGCACTCTAAAGTCCTAAGTCCCGGGTCAAGTGCTCTTAAAGTTAAAATCCGGTCAAATCTGGTCAAATCGGGTCTTGAAGGCTATATAGTGGAATTCAACTAGCCGTCGAAACTAAAATAATAAAAGTAAATGCCAAACAATACTCAATATTATATGTATATATAGGTACTTGTGAAGGTAATAAAAATAAGTGTCAATCAATACTCAATAGTCGAGTACTAAAAATATTACATCAGGATAACATATAAGTATACATAGGTTCACAACAGAAAAGCTATACACACCAATAAAAGATAATTAAAAAAATAAATACTTAAACCGAATAAAGTGATCAAATATGGTCTTACGAACAGCATTTCTTATATTATTATTATTATTATTATTATTATCATTACCAAATTTGATAGCATTTTACCCATAATTTTGTGGAGCAACAGTTCTCAGTCTATGTACCATAGTGACAAATAATACTGATGTACAATGTTTTACAATTAAAAATCATTGTAACTTAAATGTTAACTTCAATTTGAATTTTTTTTTCTGTTAATCATTAATATGCTTATAATAATAGTAATAATTTAATATAAACTATATAATTATCTGATTATCAAAAAAGATTTTAGGAATTTTTTTACAAATATTTTTAACTCTAATATGTATATTTTAAGCCAATGAGCCCCACGTGTACAAATCATGTAAATATAAATAACATTATACACACCACATCAGGATTTTATTATCCTCAATAATTTTAGAATCTCCCTTGTAAATATAATATCTTATATTATAGTTACCGGTAGTAAATATATAATAGTATATACTTAAGTCACATATATTCAAACGTACATTTTTATGGTAAATATATCCTAGTATATATATTTTACATTTTTCAAAGAATATAGTCGAATATGATTTATCAGTCAGTATGTCACTCTGAAACTATGATAAAAAAATCGAATGACATTTTTGAATTTTTATTATTTTCTTAAATAATAATATGATTGTTGAAGTCGGAGTTAGTTCAAAATCACATGCTGCACTGCTGAATTGTCGGTTTTTAATCCAATTCTAAAACAGAACTTGCGCTTTGATATTCATATTTATATAATAATTCTGATTTCCAAGCTTGTTTAACAACAAATAATATGTAAATTTTGCACTGTTTATGGCATTGCCATGAGCACCTGACTTCATATTAAATTTTATACTTTCGCGTATACAGTAATTTCCCAGGTTGGATTACACGAAAATACGGTGTACGATGACAAAAAAAAATTAAATAAATAATAACTGTCTCGGACGTTTTGATTTATGTATAATATATGAGAGCACCGAGTGCAAAACACAAAAACGAAAACATTCACAAAAATTGATAAATTGCTTGTGTTTATGTAACGGCGGATGTTAATCTAATGTAAAAAATATAAAATACCAACAAACTTCATATTTTATTGTTTCAATCGCGATATTAAAATGAGCTTTTCACGCGCGCGCGCGCACACACACACACACACACTTTGTCACTGCACAGGAGCTTATATCATAATAATGACCGTTTTGTTGAAGTAGTGACCTTCTACGACGGAGACATTCAATTTATTGTTATTAATAATATATGCTAATAGCAATTAAATACAAGTATTGTCGTGTGTGTTATGCTTTAATATTATAATGCTTTATGGTGTAATGATATTATTACGTCATGTGCATAGTGTATACATATTATTATCAAAGATGGACCAATTAACTAATTATTTTAACTTGTTAAGTTAATTCAATATAGACATATAAAAGTTAAGTTTTAAGTCAAACGTTGAATTGAAATGAGAATATTTGATTTAGATAAAAATCCGTTACGTAATTCTTTTAACCGTATATTTATTATCCATGTTAAAGTGCAAAAAGTAAATTGTATACAAGTAAGCTATAAAAAAATAAAAAAGTATAGAATAAATAAAATATATAAAATAAATTAACAGAAAGAAATATCATAGTGATAGACTTTACTAATTGAAATCAGTAACTATTATTTTTATCATTTTTGGTAAATTAATTTTGTTAAGAGATCACGTGGCACCAATTTCTCTTTAGATGTCGAACCTAGTTATCAAGTAGTATTGCTAGATTTTAAATTAATGTGTTCGAGTAAGATTACAATAATTATTATTGTCTATAGACATTTTTATAAAATTAGATTTATTTACGTTATTTTGATCTCAGTTAAAATCCAACAATAGTGCATTTAATATTTCGAACGTCTTAAATTTAGAATTTACAGTTCATAATAAAATAATTATAAGCTATAAAATTATAAATGTTTTTAATGGTTATTTATTTTATTTTTTATTAAAATAATAATTTGTGTATAAAAATATAGTATTTTAAATCCACGGGGTTCATAAAAAATACATAATGTGACTATAAAATGTATTCATTTTATACTTTATATCCTAAAACAACAAATTTTAATTTTAAGAAGTTAAAAGAGACTTTCAAAAATAAATAAATTGTTAATATTTTATTTTATTTAATTTTAGGTACTTAACGTTTTAACTTTTTAATTCGATTGCATCTAGCAATAATATTTTAAATTATTATATTTTCGTAAAAATACGAGTACGTGTTATTGTTTGTGTTGTAATGTATATCAATCGTTTTCTCTATTTTTACAACCAGTTACATGTTCACAACATTTAAAATCGATATGAATTATTTAAAAAAGCATTATCAGACACGATTATTATGTGCGCGTTAACATCACGTCAATATTATTATTGCTGCTCGTGTATAATTTTCACCGTAGCCATTGGTAAGACGTTTTGTGCGGGGGCATCTGTCATACCAATTCGTTCTGTATAAATGTAAAAAAGAAAATAAAACAAATGTAATTTCAATATTATTAACTTTTTATGTAAACGAGAACTACAGTTGTGAAATAGCATATCGATCGTACTTTTAAAATGTCAAATAACTGTCAAAATGTCTACCAGTAATTTGTACTTTGGCTGCAGACTTTAATTCGGTACTTATTATACTTCGACATAGTTTTAGTCACACTTTGATGTATAAGAATTATAAACACTTTTGTATTATAATATTATAATCGATTGCAATATTTCGATAAAACAATACATTTTAGTATTTATACACAATAAAATCAACAATGTATTATGTTAAATTAATAATATCCCATTATAATTTATTCTAACGTCTTAAATGCTTTTTTTGTTTTTAATTTAGTCTAGACAATTCTTATCATTCGTCACATATCGTTATTTGTCTATAATAAAATAACTCTGTGTAATATAATGACCACTGGAAATGATATTCAACGCTGTGAATATATTTTAAACTATCAGTCATAAACCAATATAATTAGGTGTATTTGTACATTACTTTTTTCCAAAAGCGTTGTATATCTGCATACTCAACTGGTGAAAATTTTGCTTTGCTAAGTACCTACATACCTACGTGAATACAAAAACTCGATAAAATCCACCCGGACAAGTCTCAAAACTGCCATCCATAAGTACCTTAGGTTCACTTCTATGGACTATAAGTATCCATTTAAGTTCACTTTGTGATAAAACTTTAATACAATTTTGGAATGCAAATATCTTTTGAAAGGTCTTTATTATTCTATTATCTTTTTTAGACCCGTTTCATATTTTACCATTCAACTATTCATAAAAACGTAACGTTTAAGTTGGGATTTGTTTAAAATATTATTTTGATTTTATTTCTTATATAAATATATAATATTATTCAAGTAATATATAATTTTCACAGTAAATTTGTTTTTAAAACTGAACTATTTTATTTTAAAGTTTCATAGATTATATCTATTATATACAGTAATAAAACACAAACTAAAAACAAAAATATCCTCCAATTTACTTTATCTTAAATTTTATGATGCTCAAGTAAAACGTCTACAATTTCATAAATATACACAGTACAAAAATATCATACTTTTGTGGTACCATTAAACTTTTATGAGCAATTTATTTCTAAATTCTCAAATGACTTCACACATTTTGCTTCTTTAGTAGGAGCATAACTTATCTCTATATTATTTAATACTTTATGTCAAGAAAAAAATATGTTTTATGAATATAATATGATAAAACGTTTAACTTATCCGTATTTTTAGTATGGGCATTATTAATTTATATATTTGTTGATAAATAAAAATTGATTGGTTTTGAAACTTGGAACATAAATCATTTAAATTATATTTCAACGTAAACTTGAACTCAAAAATGACGAAAAAATACGAATAACTTATGAATCTGAGTTAGTTTAGATTTACAAATTTTCTTTGATCTAGACTGTTCAGATAGTGAATTCTAAAACTTAGTATAACTTTAAGTATAGCATCTAAAAATGTCATGATGAACTATGTTTTTTTTGGAGGCATGATAAATTGTATTTTTACCTACCCTAGCTTTTACAAATACAGTAGCCGCCGCTTATTGGACTCACGGTTAATTGACTCATTCGCCTATTAGACTCAAAACGGCTAGTCCCAATTTGCACATATACTAACACACAGCAAAAAATTCGTCTATTCAACTCACACACCGGTTATTAGGGTCATTTTAAAATCAGATAAATAAAGAAAATATGTACATACATTGAAAAAACGTGTTATAAATAAGTCGGTACCGGTACATATTTTACTTTTATCGCGGAGATAAAACGGCCAAAAGAGAATGTGGCTGGTGATAGCGACGAAGAGGAACCTGATGAATAACCACCATCAACTAAACAAATGCTTGAAGCGCTTCAAATTTTACGTAGAGGGATACAGCAAAGAGGCGATTTTGATATATTTGAGCAACATAAATCTTATGAAGATATGATTATGAAGTTGGTTGAAGAAGGGAAAATCCAATCAACGTTAGTTGGATTTTTATCAAAAAATTAATTTATTTTATTAATTATGTACATATTTTATTAATTTTATTTTATTTAATTATTTTATTTTTAATTGCGTATAGCTAGATTTTTATTTTTATACATATATATTGAATCTCAATACATATTTTTAAGTAAATACGTTTTTAAATTTAAGCATTTTCAAAATTTTTTTGAGTCATTCCCTTTATTAACTCATACGGTTAATCGACTCAAATTGTCGGTTCCCAAAGTGAGTCCAATAAGCGGCGGCTACTGTATAAACAATTATTTTTTCTATTAAAAACTTGATCCTTGTTGTTTTAATTGTTTCAAAATGTTTATCCTAACTTAACTGATTATTTAGAATCTAAAAAATATAAGGTTTTTGACATAACCTATTTTTTGTTCAATTTTTTTTAACTACCAGAACTGAAATACAAAATTCCTAATGCGCATTTTATTACTAGAATAGTAATCCTTGGATGATATATTTATAATTTTATAAATCGTACTTTTATACTATAATATTATTCAATTTACATCAATAATATCAAATTTTAATATATAAGTATATTGATAATTTAATTCTTAGTGCCCTATTTGAAATAGTGTGGCATTAGCAAAAATGCTAGAACTAGTATCTGTAATAAAATTTTTTTAGCAAATTCCCAATTTTTCAAACAAAGCAGCGAACAATATGAATGTGTTCGAAGTTAAATGTGATTTTATAATATCTAAATTATTTTATTTTATTTGTACTTAATTTATAGTATAATAGTATAATGATATTTTTATTGCATCATACTCGTAAATTATTTACCTAATATTAAGATCACTCACCACCTGAACTAGAATATCTAAAAATAGTTTAAGTTATAATTGAAAAATATTATATCTAATATTTTTTTTAGTATTAATATACTATTTTGTATATAATATATTAAGTAAAATTAATAATAATTCGCATGTTATTATCTATATAATACCTATATTGTTATAGTATAAATACTATTATATTATGCATTATTCAATGTTTTTTTTTATTAGTGATATAAAACAAATTATTATTTTTGAGTTTTGAACGAAAAGTTTTATTGAATATAATTCATTATTCTTATTTTGGATAATATTTTTGTTCTGTTGGTTGTATGTTATCTTAAATAGATTGTTTAGAATACAAAAAACAAATTCTTCAAAATCAAAAAATGTATTTAATTTATTTTTATAATAAAAATAAGTAAATAATCTAATAATTTTAGTCATGTTTTATGTGTTGTAGGAGTTATTCTATTATGAAACAAGATATATTTTACTTCACAAGCAACTTTGTTTATTGATGAATTTTTGCAGTTTATGTATGTACCGTATTCAAAAATGTGTACCGAAAATATCTTCTATATTAGATTAGATTGTTCATTTAAAGGTACATTAAATAAATAATGGATCTAGTTACACTAACTAGTTTTTTTAAAAACTACAATATATTAATTTTGATATACATTTTAAAAGCGTATATATTTTATTATTAACTATATTTTTAATTAGCATTGGTTTATGTTTAATGTTTATTCTATGAGAATTTATAATATTACATAATATTTTAACATCATTTTATACTCTTCAATGTTCAAACAAACACATTTCTGATATTTATACAGTTTATTTGTGTTCACTACCAATAGCAATTATTTTTGTTATTTATTTAGGGTATCAAAACTGGTGTGTTTAAAAATTAGCATCACACCTCCGTAAATAATCAGATTTTGAAAAAAAAATACTACTTGAAATATGAAGACTTTATGCAGATTGGATTGGATTTCTGTTTAAAAAAATGTCTGTATTGCAATAATTGTAAATACATCATATATTTTCATATATTTTGAAAAAACATTTTTCTGGTGCTAATTAAATCAATTTAAATATTAGATCAATTTAAAACTATTGATGTGAAGCCACTTATGGCATTTGGAACTTATGACTTGTATATTACCTGCCTTGTGATACCATACGGCTTAATAATTATTGTATGTTACCCAATTTACGTCACTAATAATCAGCGTATTCGAATTAAATACTAAAAAAATCAAATATAATGTACTCCATATGAATAACTAGATAATATTAAAAATTTTACGAGTTTCTAAAAAAAAAAAAATATGATTATATTAAATTTAAAAACTTATAAAAAAATAAATAAATAAAAATTACTGGATTTTTGATATTTTTCAACTATTGCAAAAAACAATTTATGATTAATTACTTGTATTTAATTTTTAAGATAAATAAAGTTTGTTCTCAATATTAATTTAAAAAAATAATTTAATCTCTAATGCGTGCAATTTACATCCATAATGTATGGGTATTTACGATAGCAAATATTTTCAGTCAACAATAATTTTAAGAAATCAGAAACAAATTTAAAAACTCTAAAAAATTACATAAAAAAATATATTTTTAACTATCATTAATACAAAATTATTATCAACATAATAAACTGTAATATTATAATACAGTATATAATAACTTAAAAACAAATTGTTGCATACTATTTTTAAAAACATACTAAAAAAATATAATATTTATAGCAAGCATTGAACCATAGTAATACATTTATATACAATTTGTCAAACGATACACAGAAAAAAAAATCGTAGCTATTATTAAAATACAGCAATATTTTTTTTTTTATCTCATTTGCCATATATATATATAAATAATCTCAACCCATAACCAAATTTCCATCATAGATAAAATATTCTCGACCATGCTGCAGAAACCTGTCTAAAAAATTGAAATATTAGTAGGTAGTTATGAATTATGACGTTATATAAGTTATATAATATAACTATGCAGAAACGATCCATAAATAGCATGACGTCTTCATTGGCACCATTGGAGGAAGATTCGCTTGAGAAAGCTTACCCCCGAAATGAGAACTACAGCTTAACGTATGTTTCTTATTCCTATGGGAAGCGTTTCGATCATATAATGATATATATATATATATATATCCATATGGATGACATAATGTGTATACGATGTAATATATATATATATTACATATGTACAAATATCCAAAATAAAACTAAATTTATAGATAGTACGCTATATCCTTATCCGTCTATTGTCAATAAAAGTTGAACAGGAATTTTAAACCGTGTTGAAACCTGCAGTGTGCGTATTGCGGTGTTTGGGATCGTCCAAGTTTGTAAAAAAATGAACAATTTTTATAATGCAATTATTCATTTCCAAATTTTTTATACTTTATAAAGCTGGAGACGGTTGTGACTGGTGAACTACGTACAATATAGAAATAGATTAAAACAGAATTTAAATTATAATGCCAAGCGTTAAATAAATCAACAGATTTAGTTCTATAGACAGGTATGGTATATTGGTATACCTCCAGGTATTATATCACGAAAACGACCTTCAATAATTCAAAATAACGTACTAATAACTAATTATTACAGTGAACTACATCATTTTTTTTTTTCGATAAAATTGTTACGTATGGTAAACGTGTAGATATTATACAAAAAAACTGGTGTTTTATTTAAACAAAAACTAGTAAGAAATGAAAGGTTAGTGAAAGACTAAGTTTCTGGTTGATACAGGTAAAACATGCGTCTAAAATGAAACATAACCAATAGTTTTATTAATAAAGTTTAAAATCCCTAATCAAAATATAAAATGAATACTAATATACATGGCGAAAACAATATACCTATCTTATTAATTAATGAAACGTGATACACATAATAGTTACTATTATTCAATAACATATAAGTAGGTATGTTAAGTATAATGTACATGATAGAATTATTTTTATTTATACCATATTAGGAACAATGTTTCATTTAAATGATTTAATTATCAAGTTAATATCATAGGAAAACTAAAATCAATGATAAAATATATAACAGGTAAAGCATTTTTAGTCTTTAACATATCTTTTAATTATCTACACATCAAACAAATTAAAAATACCACTCTCTCACTTACTGATTAGTTATCAACTACTCAAAAACAAAATAAAATGTATGAAATCCGATAATGGGTATAGTGGTTAATCTATTACTTGAAATCTGCAATAAGAAAGGATTTTAAGAAATTCGTATTTATAAAGATGGACCCATACAAGATTTTTTTTCGACAAACAGAATTTATATGTTTGTTTGTTTAGATAGGGTTGCTATTTATTACAAATAATTAAAATTAAATAGTTATTATCAACGGGTATAACTTTAGCCCTATATTTTAAATTTGGCCATAACCACCCAAATTCTTATGTTAAGAATATGACGTGTTGTTTAAGAAGGGATAAATCTACGGGCATTTAATTTGTAACAGTCAAAATTAAATAATTTAAGAAGAATATAATGCAATCGAAATGTGTCGTGACAGATTCCATAAGTTCACATTAACGTATCCAGATTTAATCAAATTATTTGGGGCCAAGTCAAATAAACCAATTTATAAACGCTACCTATTTGTTTATTGTACTTACCTCTCTAGTGACAGATTACAGATCCCCTATTTTTCTCCTTATAAATTGTTTTGTCCCAATGTGAAATTACTCCTCTAATACCATTCATCGATAATAATATTATTATGGTACCTGAAACAGAGTTATTTTATTTTAATAAATATTGTATTTTCAACGGAATTTGTTGAACTGGAACAAAATAATGACAATGACTCTAAAAAAAAAAAACAATAATAAATAAATACAAGAGAAAATATTTCACTGTTTAATATGTTTTGATTATCTCATCATTGAGTGTTTTGATATTTATATACATAAATCCTTTAGTAAAATATATAATATATTTTTATTTTTAACTGCAAAAATCAAACATAGTAAACTTTGTGGAGAATCAGATTATTTAAAGATTAAAATACATAAGAAAAATAATATAATATTATGTGATGTCCAATTTCAAACTTGAGTTAAGTACGTACTAAGTAAGTTTTATACCAATAAGTTAGCCTAAGCCGTATATTAGTAATACGTATTTAATCATATTAATATATTTCAAGTTCACTAAAGATAAATTTGCTTAAATTCGAGTATTTAGTTACGCAACGTCATACATCATGATAATACAATACATAATAATAAAATATTATAGTTTTTTACTTATGAAATAATATCTAAACATTATTATATAAATGTAGAAATCATAGAATCACTACTTATTAAGTTCATACATTTCGTACAAATTAACTGCATATAATAATCAATCGTCACGGTTCTCCTATTTATTAATACAATCGACAACGACATCGGTAACCTTTTATTTTTAACAAAAGTCGCGATGGTTATACTATTCGATGACCAATTTGAATATAGGTAAATAGATAATACAATATTACATATGTGCATACTAATATTATAGGAACTAAGAGTGAATTTCCTATATAATTATTTCGGTAAAATAGTTTTTATAGGTACCTACACTAATCAAGGTCACAATCATAGAATACCACGTGGGTCATTACGAGTCAATTTGAATTTATTAAAATTATCAGGGAAAAACAAATAATAATATCGACTTATTAACGAACACGGTGGGTATACGCGATTTATCTTTGTGTAATCGACTAAATTTTAGTGATTTCCTATTACTATTTTTCGTTTTAGTTTTATGATACCATTAAGGTTAATTAGCTATATTAATATCTATCAGCCGGATTTCAAAGGTTTGACCATGTTAACAATACATTATATACGATGTGCAATATGTGCATAATTGCACGAATTGTCCGTCGGTTTGATATTTATATCCGATGATGACCGCTATGGTTATCGTATGGTAGCCACCTTAAACCGATACCGAAACACCGAGTGCGCGTAGATATGTACGTATAATATATAGTGAGAGAGATAGATAGGTGACTACACGCACGAGACGATGCTAATCATTAAGAATATCATTATAAAAACATTTGATCACGTGAATCGCATTAATGGTTTATACTATTTTATTCTTAGGTTTTCGTGATAGTATGCTAGTTTTTGACGGTCAGTCACGAATTTTAAACTATTACCATGGTTACAGATACAAAAATTGAATACAATATTAGTATGATATTCATACGAAACTGATTTTCTATTTATATTGTTTAATAGGTGCATTACCAAGTGGTCGTGATATTGTCATACCGAACAGGTACCTAAACTACATAATCTACTATTATAATATTATTATAAATTTTTTTATCTACGTTTGGTGGACTGGTTTGATGTGATGTAGTCATGCAAATTCGACTACAAACTTAACTTGATCAGGCTACTATTAACATATATTTATACTATTAACGTATTTTAGAACCATGCATATAAAATTATACATTCAGAAATCAGGAAGTGTTATATGCATCAATAGTGTAAATTAGTTTCCACAGTGTATTTCCACTATATAATATTAACATTAATATATATATGTAACGTATAAAATATAAGTATTATTTCTTTCCAATGGATTATTAAATTAGTATTTTTTGAATTTGTTTATTAAGGGTATTTATACTGCTTGTTAAAATAATTATATTTGTAATCTAACACTGACTTAAAATTGACTTATAGTTTGATGCATAGAAAAAATTGTTGCACAAAAAAGTTAGGTTCTTACAACCTACGTCTTCTCGATGAACACAATTTTTCCCATAATTGTAAATGTTTATTTATCACACTGATCAAATTAATTCCTTTCACAATAAATTGTAATTTCTAATGCAGTCTATGTACAATATTTTGATAACATTGCACAGATATATTATAAATTATAATATTCATACTCCTCTAGTACGTTTTTAGAATACAATACCTGCAAGTATATCTTCTTACTTTTTATACGTCGACAAATCGGTTGATATAATAATGCATTCATTAATAACGAATTCCTAGAAATTATGAAATGGCCAAAGTGTGTATATTAGATGTTAAGATTAAAATTATGCTAATAATCCTTTAGCTTCATGTTGGCCTCGGTGGCTGCCTCGCTTCAAGTTTTTTTTTTTTATAATATATAACATACTATAGTTAATGTACCTTTTTTGTTTTATTAAAAACGCATAATATTATATTTAAAATCTTTAGGCACACAGTAACAATAAGCAATTTGGCTAGTATACATGGTTATATAAACAGATAAATATCACTAAGAGAGGATATTCAGTAATAATAAATTCCATTACAATGTATTGAATAATTTATAGTTTTGTCTGTTTTGATAAACTTCTACCTGACAAATGTTTTTGTTAATTTAATATGTAAAATTCTGATAATTGGATTTTTAAGTTCACATAAATACTATATTTTCAAACCCTTAGTTGTTTATGTTATCATTTAAGAAGTAAATTAGTGAATTTAGATGAAAATTTATTTTTCAAAATAAATTATTCCACCCTGTTTTACTGTCAATTGTTAACTACATGTTTTCTAAAAAATATATTAAAGCATTCAGATTTTGAGTTATTAAGCTTAAGGAATTAAGAACAATAGATACTTAAAGTTTAATGACTTTGAAAATAATCTTTAAAATTTTGATTTAAATGCACAGAAATTTTCAATAAATAGAATGGTTCACTAATAAAAAAGAAAACTTTAAATCATTACAGGATACTACTCAAATTACAAAAAGAATCCAAATACTTGAAAATATAACCTACATAACCTACCTAGGTACTAATAAATTCAAAAATCTAAATTTCAGAAAATAAATTTACTAATAATGGTAAGACCCTAATTAATATTGGTTACCCCATCATCAAGTAAATAATTGTGTGTACGGTAATACATATATGTTAAATTTGAATTCAACGATGAATTGTTGTATTTGAAAAATGATTCAAAGTGGATACAATTTGTCAGCCTGTATACTTTCTATGGTTATTTTGTTATGTGTTTAAAATGGTTTTGTTTCTTTTATTAAAATGAAAGAAAAGCTTCAACATCTAAGATTATTAATCTTGTGTAGGTACTACATTGTATAAACATAAAATTTAAAGGGTACAAGTTTTTACATTTGTATACATATTAATACTAGGATTGTCAAAGATTGTTTACAATATTAATTTTTGTTAAGATTTTTACGGAGTAGTATTTTTTAGAGTTTCTTCTAATTTCTATTGTTATGAGCAATTTATTTTTCTATGGGTATTATGGTGATAGTTTAAACTGATTTTTGTCAAAAACATAACACTCATAATATTTTATAATAATAATTATTAGGTATATAATTTCATAAAATGTTACTAACTATTACTATTTTTTACTTTTAACCAACCAAAGTATATATACTAGATTCAACTTTCTACCAGAAAACAAGTTAAAGATTGAAAAATATAAAGTTTTTTTAGACACAAAAATAAAAATAATAACTCGTATCATATGTAATAAAACCAATATACACAACAATTCACTCGATATTTAAAAATGGTAGTGAACCATCGTGCTCGGTGAATCTCCTAGTGTGTATTAATTATAAACAAATTAATTTAAAATATATTTTACGTCTGTAATATTATTCCAATAATAATGTTATATTACGCTTTGCAATTATACCACAATAATATATTATAATTTATAACGCACGCCATAAATCATAATACTTTATATGACTTTATTATTATGTTATATATGCTCACAGCAATATCGAATAGAGTATTATATAAATATTCACTCGATGACTTCATTACAATAATAATAATGAAGTGAAGGTGATTATATGCCCGTTATGCAGCGTTATATATATATATATATATCGATTTCGAACAAATCAAACAATTCCAGTATAGTGCTACCTTTAAGAGTCTTATTTACAGCTTCTCTAAAAATAAACAATTTTTCAAAGTTTTATTTTTTCTGAATGATTTTCCAATGGGATGACTTGCACATGTACACACAAGGTTACTATTTGGACTGTGAAATGTCAAATTTTCTGTAAATAACAAGAATTATTACATGGATAGTTCCCAATTCTGCTCACATTATACTATTTTGACGCATGTGGACGAAGATGCTGTAAGGAATTGTATCGTCAAGGAAAAACGTTTAAACTAATTAGAAATGTCTGAGATAAAGACTTTAACAGTTTACTATAACATACAGATTAGAATTAATTATGTGTATTTTTACTTTTTTAAAAGAACTATGAATATTCAAATCACTTTTGTGGTTATGTTTTAATCTTTACTATATACAGCTATGTAAATAAACATAATAAAATTGTTTTTATTTACATGCATGTTATGTATTATTTGATTAAATTTGTGTTAACGTCTGATTTTGACAGTTAAAACTGATTATTTGAAAAGTATGAATGATTTTAACATATTTGAAATTCTTGTAAAAACACATATTTTTAGTCATTATCTTTTTTTGAGTTTTCTTATTTTAGAATAATAAATATTTGTATTTTTAATATCATAAACTGAATAAAAATGATGTGTATATAATTTTTAATTTTATACTAAAATAATCAAATATTGAACGAGTATTTAAGTTTTTAAAATTTGAGGAGTGGAATGATACAAAGGATACCTACCCTATAAAATATTGGTCCACTTTTCAGTTCATCTAAACTACGAGTACATAATATGCTTATGATTTATGATTATGACTAATATATTATTTGTTTAAAACTTAAAAAAAAAAAACTTTAACTTTATAGTTTTCTAAAACGTCCAAATTCTGAAAAAAAATATTTCAATATATTTTTATAATAGTTGTTAATACATAGTATAATAAAAAAAAAAGACTATTATTACATATCATATAATGTTATTTAGTCCACAGTTATAATATTATTCAAAACATTATGGTTTTAAGTCGATTATAATAATATAATATTTAGTACATGTTTTAAAAATACATATTAATTATATAATATACAAAAATACAAAAATTATTATAATCTATTGATTATAATGTATATTACCATTGAATATACATGCTCATCGGAAATCCGGTGATAGTAAAATAAATATTATATAATTAAAATCATTGGAATTATGCAAAAAACCTTCGAATTATCTGTGTATAATACATCGTAGGTTATTTTCATTTCAAATTATGTTTAGAATGGTTCTAATTATTGGTGTAGATATTCACAAACAGAATATTAAAGTTATATTTACATGTTAACACATTATTCGAACTTGACTAGTTATTTTTTCATACCGTAGGTATAAACTAACGACATTTTTTTTAATGATTACTATTAAAATATGAACCATATGAATAAAATTGGGTAAGGTACACGCAATAGAGGACGTTAATATCATAGTAAAGTAGGAAAAAGACCGTAGAAAAGTGATTTCATAAACTAATTCTTAAAAACACTTGTTTTTATACCTAATAAATAAACATTAGAACATTATTAATACAACATTAAAAATAAAATATTTAAATGTATTTTGTATTGTAACATTTACTTATATCTAATTATAATGAACAAAAAAAATGTTTACTTATGATAATATTCTATATTTTAAATACTGACGTCTCAAATAGTTATATTGATATATTTTTTATAGTTTACCAAGTAAGATCAAGTTAATTTGAAGCCAATATTTAGGTATAAGTATTTTTGATCTATGATCAATAAAATGTTCATATCCGTTTATAGGCAAATTTACTGCTGATATAACTCTGAAGATCTTTTAGTGAATTCTTTATTGAAATTAGGAGATAAACAGCAATAAAAACATTTACATTTTACTTATTAACATATTAATAAAATATTTTAGTTTTTTGAACATTTTTAAAACTAATTCTCTGTTTCTCGTCATAGTAGTTATAATTTGTTAAAATATAGTTTACAAAAAAATATAATTAAATGAAATGTGGACAGGATAATGACGCTTGCCAAGTATTAATCACTAGTATCAGTCGGCTTGACGTGCATTATAATAGTGATGCGTTTTTTTTTTGAATTTTTAATTCGTATAATGTGAAACCAACACGTTAAAGACATGAATACAGCTATGTTTAAAATGTTTTTAAAATAAATTTCTAATTCCTTTTATCATTCAAGGTACAATAAAAAAAAAAAATATCTGATCAATTTTATTAAATTTGCATTTATTTACATTTTTTGAACCCAGTAGTATGTTTTTGGTATCAATGCTTATAACAAATACAAATTAACAATATTGATAAAATACAATAATACTTATTTAAATTATGTAAAATAATTAAACAATCTATAACAGTTTAATGTAATTAGATACTTATTAAGTCACTTAATGTATTTATTACAAGTTATCATTACAGATACTGTTTTTATTTTTATTTTCTTATGTAAATGTTTACATAAGTTTCATATTTAATAATATGGTTACATACGTGTTTGATCAATATAACTATAATTTTATGAATTTCTGAGAGTTAAATTACCTGTTTTATTTTAGCATTGTTAAGTAGTATATTGTATTATGTTATTGATTTGCTATAGTTAATATATACTATAATTGTAAGCTTTGATACCATACTGATTCTATTTTATTGTTATATTACAATAAAATTACTTATTTATGTGGTAATAACTATTATACATTTTATTAAATATAAAACTATTAATATATTAATTTATTAACCGACTCTATCTATAGTTTTAATTTAGTTGAGAAATAAATTAAAGATTAACAGTTTAGGTAGGTATTTAATAATTGTGCAACCTCGAAGCCTATAAATCTATCATCAATATAATTTCCATCTTTATATTATAATTTAGATTTTAATATTTAATATAATATAATTTAATATATATTTTTTATATAATTTTTAACTCGAAATTTTTTAACATAAATTTGTTTATTTTTTATACTTTATTTAGATATTTTAAACTTATTTTTTTCAATACAGTCTATAATTCTAGAAAACTCTAAAACTGATAATATACTCGTATTAATATAGATTATATAATAATATAATTGATTTATGTAATATATGTGTACATATTACTTATATATATATATATATATATATATATATATATATAAATAAATAATCATAGTAAGATGATTAAATTAATTCAATATACGAGTTCAGCCTTTAGGCAATAATTTTCCCAATCATGTTCGTATTTACTTCATTGAAAAATTAAAAAAAAAATTCAATACTTAATTAAATAAGAATAATAATATATTATATATTAAAATAATTTGTAGTGTAAAAATATGGAATAAAAAAAAAATCATGGACTACTAGAAATTTAATATTTAATTACAAATTACATAATTAGAATGTTAATATAATTTAAAATTTAATTACTATTCAGTTATTTTATAGCTAATATTTATATTTTATTTTTTACCCAAAATAATATTATCTTTTCAGTTTATTAGTATTATTTTATAAACAAAAAATTAATATTAGCCTATAAACCGTTTTATAGGATAAAAAAAGTAGAAAAAAATAATACTAAAACACATAATATCATTTAGACAATGTAATACAATAATACTACGAGTATATTATGTATAATATAATTAGTAAATCATTTTCAAAAATAGGCTTAACAATATTAATTATTATTATAGTTCAGTAAATTATAAAACGTCGTATGTAGAGTATGTATTACCCTCAATTACATATTTTTAACTGAACGCTAATCCTATCACAACACCAAAACCAATTTAAATCTTTCAGACTCTCAACAAAATACTGAATAATCATCATCCTCAATCAATTTCCACCACTAACATATTCATAGTCACCAACCAACAGCAAAACCAAATTTAAAAACGTTTTTTCTCCTTCTTTGTATACAAATAATAAATATATATTAATATCGTATTATAATATAATGTTCACCACTTGGGCACATTTGTATGCCGAGAATCTTAAATAATAGTAATATGAAAAAAAAATGCATCGACTATATTTGATGCAAACGAATAAAGTCCGATTTTATTAAATTGTACTGTCCGTACAAAAATGAATTATTATTTATTACCAATTAATTAAAATAAATAATAAATACTGCGTCCAGTATAATAAATTTTACCATTATAATTTTGTATTATCATAGTCGGTAATGGTTTTATTACGTCACACCCCAATACAGCGCAATAAAATAATATATAATAAAAACGTGTATTACTATAATAATATAACCATACCTATAATAGTATATCGCAGACGATGTCGACTATACCTAAACAATATTTTAACCACAGATAGGTGCATCGGGTCTGGAATCACTGGCCCGACAGTGCGTATATCGGATCGGTTTGTTCGAGTGCTATTGGTTATAATGATTAAGTGTATTCAACCCGCTCACGTGATATTATTGGTACGTGCGGTATAAAAACTCAAGGATATACGTATTGTCGTAGTCGCCGTCGTCATTCTGGTCGTAGAAAAAAAAATTAATAAATTATAAACATTTCCAGACCTTTATGTCGTAATTAAGACCCGGCCAGGCAAGCCACCATCGCTGGTCAAACACAGTGAAAACTGCTCACGTCATAACTAGTTATAATGTATGTTGTTACGTGCCGCTAACTGGGGGGGGGGGTACGTAGTAGATTTTCCGCGATTGGGAGGGGACGGAACCCGCTTGTCGAACCCGCGTCGTTGCGTTGTGTATATATATATGTGTACATGTGCCTTGTCGGACACTGTTCGATTACACGTTGTTAACGATACGGCGACGGTGACGACGACTACGACGACGGTGACCACCGAAGAGTACTCCTGCAATCATACATATCATCAGTTACAGATATATAAAATCAATAACAATCTCGTCACCGACTCGCAGATCTCGTCCGAAACCGTATCGCGGAGACCTGTGTCAAAGGTAGTCTAAGTATAAACAATTAGCTGAAATTCAGATCGCAGTAACAGAAATGGCCACAAAAACCTTATTGTTACCCACACCGGACAAGTTGAAGGAAATTTACCAGGACCTGGGTACGACCGAAGAAAAAGTTAACGCTGACGTTCTGACCATCATGGAATGGATGCGTAAACAGCCACATCTCCCTAACCCCGACGGTAATAATTTATGATATATTATTTTTTCACAACTATACGTTTATATGATAAAAATTAATGAAATCGTGAAAAAATAAATAGCAATAACTCAAAAGAATTTAACATTTTAGACATTTTTTTTTGCATATAATAATCAGTAGAGAATTATTTTATGAATACCTATAAAATAACAAGTATATCATAAGATTTTCGATTTTCAAAAATATTTTTGATCCCATTAAAATATAATTAAATTTCTATTTTTTAATAAGATGCATTTAGGTACATATAATATATAACATTATAATATTGAAAACTAAATATTTATTGATACCTTTTAATTGGCAATAATTTAATTTAGAACTCTTCGTAACGCGTTTTAATAAAAAACAAATTTCCTGAAATATATTTTTTAATTATCACTGAAACAATTTCACATGATCAATTCGAAGTAAACAATTACCAATAGTTCTTTTTTTTGTGGTTAAATAGAATGTATTATAAAAATAATGTATATTATTTATTTTTAGTTGACGAACGAAGAATTCGTTTGTTTTTAATTCTGTGCAAAAATAGTTTGGAGAGAACCAAAGAGTCTTTGGATCAATATTATACATTAAAGTCAATGGTTCCAGAATTTTTCGGTAACAGAGATCCTACTGCGGAACCACTCTTAAGATCGATGAAAACATCGTAAGTTATAGATACGTATTATACATACATTATTAACTATGGGACCTAATAACTATAATTTATTAAGACAATAAGTTAATTTCATAAATTACCCACTTCTAATTACACATGAAATGTCATGCTCACTACATATAATGACCGAGTAATTGTATTTACTGTTAGGATTGTAAGAGTATATTAAAATATGCTATTTTTAATTTTATTATGACACGTTATCGATTTTAAAATTTATATTATTACTAGACAAATATTAAATGGTAGATAATAATCATTATGAACTGTCAAAATATTTTAACGAATTTTAGCATCAATGTATGCTATATTTGACAGTTTAAAATAGATTGTAGCTTACTATTCCATACATATATTTATAAATACAAACATTAAGTAACTATGTTTTTAAATTAGCAGTAATAGTAGATATAATGATAGATGACATAAAACCGTTGCTTGTAGAAACACAATGGAAAAATATATGATGACTTAAAAAAGTTTGAAATGTAATTTAGTGTAGATACCAAAAATAATAAATATTGAAAACAATTTTTTTTTCAACGTTTAGGCTTTTCATTCCTTTGCCAAAACTGACGCCAGAAGGCTACAGGATCTCATTAAGTCGTATCAGATGCCCAGAAATCGATAATTTCGAATTTGCAGACTACGTCAAGGTCAACTTTATGTCCATCGATATTAGGCTGTCTAAATTAGATATGTTCAAAAAGGAAATATTCGTCTTCGACTTAAAAGATATCACTATGGCTCATCTGACCGCTATGTTACCTCAGATGAAGAAATTCGTTTACTGTGCAACAGTGAGTATATAATTATTAATAAAATTATACACTATTAAGCTGTGTTATGGATTTAAAAAAACATCACATGCGCCACAGAAATATTTACGATGGGCGGACGGCTGGTAGCAAATGGAAAAATAATTGCTAAACAACGCGTAAAGATAATGGTTTTGTTTTTGAATATTTTTAACTGAGTTCTATAATTATGGTTACTAAATCGTATTTGGGTTGGATACACAATAATAATTAGAACATTTGCGCCACAGAATTGCATTGACTTAGCCTACGTATTGAACAAATACCTATCTTTTCGATTTAATAAATATATAAACTGACCATAAACGTCATCTAAACCCACGAGTCCACAAGAACCTGCTCCGTGCGTCATACGTGTACTATAAGTAACAGGTATGATCGCATAATATAATTTTATGAAAAATGTGGTATTACAATATTATTTCATAAAAAAAATGCGATTTATCGTCGTAGGTACATTCTTCGAATAATATTTTCGTAGGCATATGCGCGAACAGCATAAACTTGTCGGAATTCCACGACTGCAAGTATCCACTTCTTTTTGTGGTAAATGTATGGATCGAAACACGAAACTAGTTGGATCGGTTTTGCTACGTCCTTAACGATATTCACGGTATACCGGAAACTATTTGATTTCATTGTCAAGGTTGCGTTCCTCCTGTTAAAAGAGAATAATCTTAATTCAAGACAAAGTATTGCTTTAAATAATAATAATAGTTGTTTGGTGGCTTATTCCATAACACATAGCTTTACCGGTTTTCAATAATAATATTTTTTTTTTATACGATTAACGTCGGTATTCGTAAACATAATACAATATTATCACTGCAAGCTCCTCTCCCCAATATAATATTTTACCCTTCTAATAATTATGACGCGCTGGGATATATATTATTAAGGTTTTAGTTTTTCTTATTATTTTTTTCTACTAGAAAAACCAATATCCGTAACGTCATAATGACACACGCAATACTATAATAATAATGATAATAATAATAGTTAATTAGTTTATTCAACTCAATTTAAGAAGGATACATGAATACAAATTAATTATAAGATAATACACAGCTCAATTATTCTACTCAGGTAGATTTTTCGGATATCAGTTGTTATAATTTTTAATTAATATTATCAATATATTAATCTCACGGAACTGATGACGTACTTTTGCAAAACCAGTTGAAAAGTGGTCAACGACATGTTTGTTATTACGTACCGGAATTGGTTAGAGCGTTTTTATTTTGCTTGAACTTGGTTTTAATGCTAACATAACGTATTTAGTTTATGATTTTTAATTTGTAACAACTATTCATTGACCAAATACGGTAAGTGTTAAACGTAGTTATATGCCTTAATAACAGCATATAAAGCAACAATTGATTCGAATAATGGTCATTAATACCCAATTAGTCACGTGGACAAAAAACCAATTGAAGTTTTTTGAATCAAAAAACTACGCTTATTATGATATTATATTATTATTTTATATTATTGCGTGTATAGTTTCTCGCAAATATTTTAGGTAATATTATTATTGTGTAAGCACACTGGGCTGCAGTTAAGACAAAATTGGCGGTATAATATACAGAACACGCGATTTACTTGTCATGATGCTAACCGTTTGTAATGCACGACTAAGTTTTAAAATGCGTTTGTAACCGTGTTTCAGACGGCCTATCCGTTACGGATTCAAGAAATTCACATACTTAACATGCCAAGCTACGCTCAAACGATGGTCAACATGGTTTTGGGTGTTTTGAAAAAGAAAATTGCCAACAGAGTGAGTTAAACTTAGCGTTAGACGTCCGCGACGTATTTCTAAGCGAAAACCTAACAATAATGACGATTATGAGTAACGTTCTTTTTTTGTCCCGCTCGTCGTTATAGATTAAAATCCACAACGGAATTGAAGACCTGAAGAAGCACATTGGTTCGGACATCCTTCCACTGGACTATGGTGGTTCATTCCCAAAAACTAGCGAAGAATTAATCGGTGAGTCTCCCTTCTCTACATCTTTAGATAATAACGGTTTTTACTATAAACAATAGATCCAATAATAGTTTTCGTTTTATTTTAATTTCTAATCGATTTTTGGATCTTTCTATAATGGTACATAGGTGGATATAAGTATGAGATGATCTTTAGTTGGAGTATATCACGGAAAATTTAAATAAATAATCAGGATACTATATATTTATTGATTATTAAATAACTTTGAATATTTTCAACTTTTTATTTATTTAATAAATATAATAATACAATACATGTAGTTTACTATAGGTGTTATACGTGAAATGTTATACATTTTTTTTTTGTAGTGATCACCATTAAATGATTACTAAAATGGGGGCCCCTGAGCTTCAATCCATTTGCCTCCCCTTTTTTCATCTAGCTATAGATAACATAATATTAGTATACAACATTATTATAATGTTAATGATTTTCATTTACGTTTATTGTTATAGTTGTATGTGCATCTTAACGATATTACTGACTAAACGTCACCAAACCGATTTCCACGAACTTATAACAATGATAAAATAAGAACGCGTACCTCACCACATAATCTTTAAAAATATTACTATTTATTTTAATTACTTTTTTTTTTTTTCGTGGTTGCGTTTTAACATTACTGCCGTAGTTCCCATGGTATTTTGCACACGAAAACGGTGTTGCTGCGTAATATACAATGTTATATAGTCGGTTGATGCGTTTTATCGCATTGCAATTGAGTGTCGGTTAAGAAGATGGTATTAAAGCAGCCGCGCGTATATTATTATATACCGACCTATATCTTCGTATTAGGATTTCACTACGGCACAGAATATTGATGTCTCGTCGTTAAATTAAATAGGTATTGATCGTTCGCCCGAAATAACAACAATAATAATATTATTAATTATTATTACTATTGTAATGAACAATAATAATTAGAACAGTAAAGTGTTGTTTTCGTGACCACGTGACGAAACAAATTAAACTTTAACGATCCGCAATTATTGTAAATAATAATAATAATAACAACAGTACTACATGTGTCGTATTATTATGCCGTTTTATATTTTACACGCAGACGATCATCGGTGACACCGTCGCACGCATATACGTCGATTATAACATGCTGTTCATTCCCGCTGATGAGTATAGTAAAAATATTGCACGATGAGTCGGTGAAATACTGATGTGAACGTTTACGTTTTGGTTGTAGATGTCTACTCGTTTTTGACGGATTGTCGGTTTCACCTTAGGAGCTTGTTGTCAATTTTCTAAGTTATCCACAATTCTATAAAATTTAAAAATCAAGTGCGATTTAATTGTGATCTTAATTATAATTACTTTCCAATGATCAACTGCCCGATATCTATTTAGGTTAGGGGAGCAGTGTATTTTATATGTATTAACAAAAATTACTTCACAGGAAAATCTTTGGGCCTCGTAAAATTTTCAGATTTCGATAACTATTTTTTTACCTGAAAGAAGTTCAGACTTTCTACAACTCGCATTCAACTTTTTTTTAAATATATAATAATTACGGTTTGAGATTTTGATGTTGAAAATCAAAGTTATGAATGCAGGCTATAGAATATTCACTATTTTGACAAAAAAAAAAAAAATAATGATAATAATAACCAAATTGATTGATTCTATTGTTATTGAGTGTATTTTTGAAAACAAAATTGCTATCATCAAGTCAATAATAATATATCGATGCACGTGTTTTTAACACAATAATTATGTATATCGCTTCATTGGAATGACGTAGGTAATAACACGATTGTTGTTGCTTTGTGAACGAATAAAGGTAAATAATGGAAATGACTATCGTGTAGTTAACAAGATACACTAAGAGATATTTTTTTCTGTGCATTATATAATCGTGTTTGTTGTTTATTTGCCACAATAATAATAATATACTCGTTTCTTAACTAAAAACCGGATTTCAATACACTGACGGTGTGACGGTGACTACTAACCAGATCAACCTGTAGTCTGTAGATGGTAAAGAGTCA
Source organism: Rhopalosiphum nymphaeae (assembly GCA_036289425.1). Lineage (NCBI taxonomy): Eukaryota > Metazoa > Arthropoda > Insecta > Hemiptera > Aphididae > Rhopalosiphum > Rhopalosiphum nymphaeae. The sequence continues at coordinate 2,730,903 of JAZAQC010000012.1, read as the reverse complement.
TATTATTATTATTGTTAATTCTTTGTTCTCCATGAGTCATAACAATTTAAATACTCGTCGTTTATTTTTACCTTTTTAACGTGTTTGAATATCTGTTTTCATTTTATCATTAATGAGCTCCGAAACGAACGAATAAAATTTTTCAACGATCATTTCAACGCCGGTTGGTAATTTTCCAGTTGTTTTGAGATAGCTAATCGTTATGTTATTCTAAACGCATTTTGCTGTGTACACTTCAATGTACAAAAGTATTCGTGAACAATTTTTAAATTTTAGTTTTTATATTCATTTTACGTCGTACAATATCTAGTTATAAAGTTTATTTCGTCTGACTGTCCGTGTGTTCGTTGGTATTGATTGATCAGTCATTCGTTTCCCATTGGATTGTAATTTTAGGATTAGTTTATTTTTAGTATTCCTTATCGCGAAAATAATAATATCATGTCCTCGAAAATAGTATATTTTATCCACCGTTTAAAAAGCGTAGAGAACATAAAATAGTATGAAACGCGGTGTTGGGGCGGAAGCATTTTTTTTCTTAATCCAATTGATTAGATATATTTTGTGTTTACTACTTTGTCGAATACCAAAACATTCCACAACGCTCAAATATATACTTAACAACGTGTGTATCATAATGATTAGTACCTATTTAATAATTATTATGCTATACAGTGTTTACAGTGTAAGCGTACAGGAAATCTTTTTATTAATACCACAGTGCCAATTATTGAAATGTATTGTAACAACAAATAATGTTATGATATTAAGTACTATAACGTTATAGTAATCGCGTGATAATAGATAGGTACTATCCGATAATGTTACTGAATTATTTTTATCAAAGTAAATCTGATAAATTATACGATATGGAAAATACCTCGCAAATCGTTAAGATCAAGGTTCGTTTGTAAATTTCACGACGCAAAACGATAATAATAATAATAGTAGGTATATGCACCTACTCGTGAATTAACATAATTTACACTCGCGCGTGTCCATAGTTTATTCCGCGTTCTCTTCAAAAAATCAAAACCAAAAAACCGACCGTGTGATCCGCATACTAATTATTACTATAATAATAACTTTATATTATCTATGGCGAGGCCGCCGGCCGAATAAACAAAAATATAAGGTCGTCCAATTGTGCGCGCTAGACCGATGCACGCCATAATATTATTGCCACCTTATCACTTATACGGGATTTATAATAATTCAGATGGGCGTGATGATGTTATTATGGAAATATCTGTAATGGGTATTTGATTAAATATTAACTAATGCCTAAAACACTATCTCGTCAACAATGTATTATCATTAAATCGAACTCGCGGTTGGATGGTGCAGAAGAGGGATGTAATGTGCAATGTAACACTGTAGTATTGTACGTTTGGGTTTGTAGTGACAAAAGGATAGGCCAATGCCGGAGCAAACGGTGTCCACTCGTCCAACCAAAACAATAAAAGATAAAAAAAATAAAATGGCGATTTATCCGGTAAATGAGAGGAAAAAAATGTCAGATAATTTGAAATTTGTGTAATACATTCTACTACTAATACCAGTGATTCTCAATGTTTTACGACCCCCAGATGAAATGTTCAATTTTTTCATGATATCATAAAATATTTTTCTCATACACGCGCATAGATTATCATCATATATTCGCAACACCCAAGATCAGAATCACTGTTTTATAGAAAATTGGTTCATATGTTATACAAATTATACATTTTTTTTCTGTGTATCTAGTATGATTGTAACTGAAATTATCGATTAAAATGTACATACTTTTTTTTCGACAACAACGGGGGTTACAGAGGAGGGAGAGAGGGGTCATAAAATAACGAAGATTATGTGACTGCAATAGACTTTTTCTGCGTTCAATTTCTAATGTTCAATAAAAATTTTTTAATTATTTAAATCTTACAGGAAATTATTACTATTACAATAATTAAAGTTTACATTTATTGTATTTCATGCAACCAGTATTACGGATGACGGTTCAAATGTAATATAAATCATAATACCTACAATATGTCGTGCTTTATTTTGCGCGAAGTGGTAGAAGTTTCCTTAGGATTTAAATCCAATAAAACGCCAGTGATACGCGGTGAACGAAAGAGTATTTACGATTTTTATGCCCACGTGACGCCATATAATATAATATACGCTTCCTATATACATTATTATTTGTTTCGCTGCCTGTGTGTAAACTTTTTACGGTCACATCTAGAATAACGCGTGTTGCAGTTTGTAAGCTTCGGAATTCGGATACCTGTTTGTTAAAACAATAATATTGTATTGCATCCACAATGATAATATTATTTTACTCGTTTTGATGTAACCTAACAACAATATCATTTGTGTATAGGTACTGGCAGCTAAATAAATATATATTGTACACAATTATATACATATACATAGCGTTCGAGTTTTTTAACCACGCGCCGTTATTATGAAACGTGTCGTTTTTACGCGATTCGTGCGCATGGCATTATTACAGTTCGTTTATTTAGTTTTCAGAATATGTCCGAACGGCACGTGGATCCGATCGAGAAAATAATAATTTAACTAGAATCATAAACGTATAATAATGCAATAACATGTTTCTCAAACGAGTAATCGTGGTATCTCAAATGAATTCGAAAATAATAATTTTATATTGGTCATCAAACAAAAACAAAACATAACATAACAAAAAACAACAACATTTTGTGTTGATATTATTTAAAAAACATTTCAATATTTTTCGATGGAAATATATTTTTAGTAGTTTAAAAATAGTAACTATATTGGCAACAATTGATATTTAACGTCTTATATATGCATTATATCAAATTCTAGTATAACATTCTAAACCAATTTTATTATCATAAATATAATATATGTGTGTGTATTTTTTTAATTACAGTTGACTGGCAGGAAGAACTGATGAAACACAGGGATTGGTACCTGTCTCAAAATTCAGTCGTTTGTGATGAAAACAAAAGAACAAAGAAACCCTGTGTTAAGGTGAACATGCTGGCTGGAGTTGAAGGCTCATTTAGAAAGCTCGAAGTAGACTAACATTTGTGTGTTTCATATTTTGTAGAAATACTGTGTTTTTTTTTTAGTTAGTGAATTGATTTATTTTTTATTTTATTTTTAAGTTAATCCGACATAGACTCAATAGGTTATTTATACAGTGTTTAGTTTTGGTCGGTGATAATAACTTGCGTTTTTTTATGTAATTTATGCATAGTGGTGTAAGTCAATCTTTCATTATATTTTAAATAGTAATTGTACAATTGTATGTGAAAAAAAAAATTATAGTTTATACTATTCTTAACTTCTTTTGAGTTCATTTTTATTATATGCTCAACCATTATGCAGTTATAAGTATTTATAGCTTTTTGCTGTACGATTTCCGCAGGTTTATATGAATACAAATGGTTCAACACGTAAGCACCAACCTAAAACCCTGTACAATATATTACATAATTTTAAATAAATAAAAACAAAAAAAACAACCCAACAACTAAACGTGTGTTTGAGAAATACATTTATTAAAATTACTGTGAAAACTTATATTTGTTTGAAATTGTCGTATACATCATGATAATTTTCGGCCTAACTCCAAAGACGTTCGTAGAATGTTAATAATAATTATTATTATATATTATACTTATATTATTTATTTTTATCATAATGACTACATCGGTGCTTGAATTGTAGTGAAATGGGAAGAATTCTTCTATTATTTAAAAAAAAATATATTTTAAGAATACCCTAGTTACTAATACTTTTTATTAGAACCGAAGAATGATACATTCCTTTTTACAAAATATTTTTTAACAAACATTTTTTTTGTCATTTTTATTTTTTTAAATGCAAGATATTACATAATAACTAAAATTTCTCGTGTGTTGTAGCAAGTTATTTGTTTGAAGGTTAATGGATCTTCCCCGCCTCCCCCCTAAAAATGATGACAAATTCAATCATTTTACGAGACATAAATTTTTCACGAGTCCGTGTTTTCACCTTTGTTTATTTTTCCAATTTGAGGACTGTTACGTCTTGGAACAATTATTATCATTTTCCATTCATTCGATTATATACAGTTAACCTAATGTATGTATACATTATTTATACTTATAGAAAATGTTTACATAATTTTATCGAGTTTTCAATTCCCTTAAAAAAAAACTGTTATTTTTAACAAACTAAATGTTTTTAATATGAAGTTTATTTTTATATCATCGAAATTGTAACGTTTCAGCGAAATATTAAATAATATTTTATTTTTATTGAGATAATAACGCAGACAAGAATGAACATAAAAAATTATAACGCGTCGTACGCGTATATAAATAAATACAATACACAATCTAAAATCAATCACAGATTACTAACTGCAAAATTATTCAATGGGTTATGACATAATGATATTAAATCGACGTCTAGAGAGGGGCGAATACATTTTTGGATGAAACAGCCGATTTTAAGTTATTCTTATGATTATTATTGTTCACGATATTATGGTTTGATATCATCATGTGTTAAAATTTTGAAATTACTATAATAATCTATTATGACTTATAATAAAATACCACTGTACTTGACAACGTCGTTAATCCGTCTCCACATTGAATTTCCAATATCAATACATTTTAATATTTCAATTATAATTTCGGATTTATAATCCTTCATTGTGAATTTCAATATCCCATTTTCGACTAAAACCTGAAACTGCGTGAGGTATTAATAATATATTCCATTTTATACTATATTATATATACTATTCAAATATCAATAATATAACGTTTCTTAGATAATTGTTTAATATTTTAATTAAAGATTAATTTGTTTATTCTAAGACCTATTACTACGAAATATGCTCTGATTTTTAACGAGTGTAAAATTGGAGATTAAAGACTATGTCTCGTGAACTGAGGATTTTTTGTTTTTCATTGTAAAAATCACATAATAATTTTTATAATTAATACCTACATTATCTCGAAACAATGTGCACTCAGTTATCTATATAAAAATATGTAACAAATCTTTTCCCACATTATATATTTACAACTGTAAATAGTTACAAATTCCGTATTTAAATCATAAATACAATAATCACCTATAGTCCTATAGGATTTAAAGTGTAACTAGCTTAATAGTTAATTGACAATAGATTAGTTACCAAGACTTTACGTGTTTATTATTGTCATCATATTGTAACTTATTATATTATATTGATTTTAAAATAACGAATAGATGTTAATTATTCAGATACACGTCACTTGATCGTAAACAATTTACCGCAAATTATTGATCTCAAATGTATCGTTTTCTATATAGATTTCTAAAAAAGTAAAATAAAAATATCTTTAGTTAAGTGTATAATATAATAATAATTTAAATACTAAAAATTAATTTTACAATTGAAATTTATATGTGTAGAGTGCTTCGAGAAAAACTTTCAGTATTATTATTGATATAATTGGTGCATAAAATTGTTTTATTTTAGATGTTCTATCTCGGTAAATTCTCTGCATATTATAATAATTTTCTTTTTTTTCTGTTCTATCAAATTAAAAAGTAATGCTAGTAATTTTAGAATTCGTAATGAAAACTCAAAGTAATTTCAATAGCTGTTTTGCAGTGCCGATAATTTTAGGAAAAAGTCTTATTTCATTATAATATAGGTACTAATATAAATTATAGGTAATTTACGATAAATTGTAGTGTGGTTAATTATTTACGATCAATTGATGGGATACCAAATTATTCAATTTTAATATAAAAACTTCTACCGGTGATAAGACATTTCAAACGTCGAGGTTTTTAAAATCTTAATCAAATAAACGAAGAAGTTTAACAAACTTAGTGATCACATGAATTAGTAATTATATTATACATTAAATAATTATTTTAGATTTGGAATAAGAAATAATATTACGTACTACCTACCCTTATCTAAATATTTAATCGTATCAAGAACAGTATTAATCATAAATTAGAGTTTCCAACACTTGAAATGATTAAGCTTATAGAAAAGAGGATAACCAATTAACAGACACGAGAATTAAAAAAGAATTTGTGTAACTAATTACTTAAAACGATATGGTAATTTTTTTTTTTATTTTACCTCAATTAAAATACTATTCAACATTTTTTTTAATATTGTACCTACTTGATTATGGTCCGTGATTAATGAACTCGGTGAACATTTTCAAAACTGAATGACCAATTGTTTGCTGTTGCCTTGAAACATATATTAATATAGTTAAGTTAATATTATATACAGTGATTTGTCTGAATATGTGGAGGTGTGTATAATAGCTACAAAAACATATGTTTTTCAATAATTATTTTATAAATAATACATTATAACATATAATGCTTATATATGTGTTATAATTTCCAAGGCTATACTGTTTAATTTATTTTTAATTAATTAAATATTTTAAAAAAAAGATAGAATTCAAATAAAATAATGTTGTTAAATTAAGTATTACATTTTAGTTCATAACATATTTTAGTAATAAATATTTTTACAAAAAAAAAAGACAAAATAAATTAAACAATTAAATTTTATATTTTAAAACACTTTTTAAATATATTTTTTCTTTTGTATACTGTTTCATTTCTATTTCTCTCAGTTTATATAAACTGTATCAATTAATCTAATGTTGTTGTGTAGATAAAAAAAAAATGAATAAATAAAATACCTAGTGGACGTCAAATCATTTTCGTCAATATGGGTAATATGATAATGTAGCCATATTATTTTAATATAATATCGAAATCAATGACAATGGATTTGGAAGATATGGAAACTGTGGTGATTTTATTAGTTAGTGATTAATTATAATCTATCAACATTTATCATTTAAAAAAAAAAATAATAAATTTAATAAATATTATATCATCCAACATTAAATATATTTTATATTTTCGTAAAACCGTATTATTGACTGTATTATCCTTAATATGAACATTTTAACATCTGATAAACTATAGTTGTTCAAATATTGATTTAGGTGGTACAATTAACTAAAAAAAAAAGTTCTAATGAAAACAACAAAAGCTTGTCTTTCTACATAACACTCGTTAAGTAGTGTAAAAGTCTTAAATTATGGTGTTTAATTATATTTTTAAATCACAGAAATCAAAATTTGAATAAAATATGTATTATTGAAAGAGTAACACTGTAATAAATAAAATATTAAAATTCATAATCAAAAATTATAATTATTATAATCTTTTAAAAAATAAGCCTATTTAAATGATGGGCTAGTAAATAACAATTTCTTATAAGTTACTTAAGTATCAATCCCTGAATAGCGTTAGTCAACATGATCTAATGCACAGTATTATGCATGGTGTCATATATTTAATTTTAATATTTACTATTTTATCTTCATTTTTTCGAAAAAAGTTTTTACATTATTCTAGCGTACTTCGTGAACTTAAAAAATTACTAAAAATGTATTGAATTAATATTAAATTTATATAATACATTTTATGCGAGTTATCTAATATCATGGTTCTTTGTGATATACATGATACATCCAATAATTCAAGCTTTACTCACAAATTACAATGTAATTCTTGTACTAGTTATTATTTCCAAAGAACAAAAAAATCAATACCACATCGTATTCGTAGCGATATTGTTAAATTTTAATGTAGGCATATTTGTATAAATGTGCAATATTAATTAATCTATTAATATGAATAATGTTATAATAACTATGTTATTGTAAATTTATATTTAGCCGGTTTACTATAAAGTTGTATAATTACTTTTTCTCAAAAGCTATACTTACTCCGATAGTAGGTACAATACCGAGATCTAGCGGAAAAGTATACAATTGTGCGAATAACGTTATAAGGCGACTTGAAACGAAAAATTGGTAATATTATTGATATTATTAACGTACTATTGTTCTACGTAAAAGAAAAAAATTATAACAAAATATAACACCTAATAACTTTTAATATTCACATTTGTAATAATACAATTGTTTATATCCTTGAAATACTGAATTTAATTTATTTAAATAAATAATAATATCTATAGTAATTTAATAGTGTTGATGTAGCAGTAGGTGCAGATATCGTATATCCCCTTGTATTCCAAATTTAATTTATTACAAGTACCTACCAACAAAATAATTATATCAACCATAGTAGATAAATATTATATTATTGTAAAACTACAGTATATATACATATAATGTATGGGTTTTTAATATTATTCATTTATCATTGGATATTTGTACCGGAATCATAATTAAACGATTGTATTTGATGCTCTATGTTGATTAAAAACCTAAGATATTAAGTTTTTAATATTTTGATAATAATAATAAATAGATACAGTTTAAAATATATTTCAACACTGGAATAAACATGGTTATATATTTTGTAAGTAACAATTTAATAATTAAAAAAAAGAAAAACGTAACAAAATAAATATATATATATTAATATTTATGATAATAGATAAGTTAGATAACCGCCAATTAATTCCGTTGATATAAATATTTTTCCTTTGATCACACATGGCACACATGTGTCTATAATAATTAAAACACTTCGTAACACGTTCTACGGCCTTGGGTAAAACTACCGCTTTTTTCTAATAGACTTTCATTGGAAACTTTTTATGCAACTGATACCTGTTAACCAATGTTACCGGTTAAATTTAGAATAAATTATACAACAGAATAAACTTTAAATTTTAAAGGATAATAATGCGATATGTATAGATTTAAATTGTTTAAAACTAAGATTATAAGGCAAGTGATTATTATGTTACTATTCCATATGGCTGATAGTAGAAAAAAAGAGATTAAGGTCAAAAATTCTGATTTCAAATTTATTGGATACTAATTGTAAATAAGAAGTCAATATTATTATTATTATTATTCAAAATAATATAAAATAATATACCTATTAAACCTATATTCTACAATAAATTAAATATTGTACACTAAAAGCTTGAATAACTAATTTTTGCATTGATCGGTCACAACAATCACATATTTTACACAAATTTGAAATTATATAAAGAAGCAGCATTGCTGTTATATATTATAATAAATTATTCCTTTGGTATAATATTATGTAGATATTAAGTTTTCCGCTAGAGAGCAATATTTCCTAACACTGAATATCATGTATTATGTAATTACGTAGTTTGGATAATATAATATAAGTTATATGTGATATAATATTAATAGATAAAATAAAATATTATTGTTATGATAAACAATATAATACAGAAACTACAATAAAAAATATAGAAAAAACAATTTTCAATAAAATAATTGTTGCAAAATTGAACTTACTTCTAAATGTTGCAAATTTACTTTTGAAAAATTGATAACATGTTTTCTTAGTATAAAATATGTATTTTTACAACATATAATATTGTATATTATATAACTTATTGATAAATATAATAACAGAGTTATTCCGAGTTATGGAATAATAATATTAATAAAAATATTAATGTTTCAATCATTTTTATTTTTTGCTATTCAAATTTATTTAAATTTATTCAAATTGAAGTAATAGTACCTATTATTATTATAGTTGTATATAAAAATAAATAAATTACCAATATATGTATATAAAATTATAATTATTTAAATTTTGTATAAAGTAATTGTTAAATATTGTAATAGATAGTTTTTCAAGTAAGAATATTAAAATAATACTTAAGTGACGTCATAGTTAAAATAAAACTAAATACAATGAATTTAAATCTGTCTTCCAATACAATATTGTAAATTGTAATTTTTATAATCACCACCAATAGCACACGTATTTTATGTTAGCTTCAATTTATATATAATTTTAGTATAAAAATATGAAGTATAATTAATAATTATGTATTATTTTTTATTCAAATTTTGAAAGTCAAGAATTTAGAATTATCCATGTAAAAATTTTGCCCTGATTATTAAGGGCAATATTACTTTTTAGATTAATAAAATATGAAAAGTCTAAAAATAATACAAAATATTTTTAATATTTTTCTATGGTTTGTAAAAAAACTTTTATAATGTATAAAAGTAATTACTTATAATACCTATACAGCAGTGTTTCCCAACCTGGGCGGCGCGTCCCCCTGGGGGATGTGTAAGCATTGCTGGGGAGGCGCAAGCAGTTATTACGAAGAACAATTTTATTTATTAAATTATTTTTGTTTTATAATGTATGGAAAAAATGAAAAATGAATAAAAAAAATGTGATCATTTTTTTCAATTTATAAGATGGACGTGCGTAATTTTTGAAAACCTATAAAGTGGGCGTAGGATAGTAGAAGTTGGGAACTACTACTATACAGAAACATAGACGGTTGCATCTACTCGTTCAAAGTATTTAAACAAAATTCAAATCAATCTTCGCAAACCAAGCTTTACTGATTTAGTAAGAACATATATTATATCAAATGGTTTAAATAATTTTAATACCAACAATTGTTTACATGCTAATTAAAACGTGCTAAAATATTGTGAAAGGTAAGTAAATTTTCACGACACAGGCAACCCTTAGAAGGTCACTGTACAGTAATTTAATTGGAAACCAGTAGTTAGTTCAAAGTCATTATATATTATTATTTATACTTAAAATCAAAACCGTTTAAACGTTGTTCGTGATACATTATTATTAATTATGTTTCAAAACATCGTTATTCAGCATAACCTTTAGAAAAACAATTGTAATACAATAATATTTAATATGTTCGTTAAAAATGTAATTTTCATATTTTAGTTGCTATAATAAATGTTATACTATCATATCAATTTGATGTTATACAGATAATATAATAAGTGTTTAATAAAAAAAAAATCATAATTTATGTAAACATACAAGTAATTAACTTAATAAGAACTAAACAAATAAAATAAATAAGGTATATTAAAATATTTAACTATTTTTTGATTATATAATATTATATTAAACTTTATACTTAGTTATAGATAATAAGAAGCTTATACGATATAACAGCAAAATTATCATAATAATTTGTTTGTTATTAACCTTGGTATATGTGAAATAATTATAATTCTCAAACCTAATTTATACAATTTTTTTTTTATATATTTTACCAATTCAAACCATAAGCATAAAATAAAATACCGACCAACCAAATATATATTTGCAATCAGTACAAAAACTATTTAAATTAATAAGTAATTTTCACTTTTTCCACAAGTGAATTTCAAACGAAAAAACTTCACTTATATTTTAAGATTTATAAGTGTAGAATTCAATATAACATGTACTAGCATATGCAGTACTAATATTAATAGTTATGATGTTGATATTGCGTTTAATAATTACTTATTGATATCGAATTTAAATAATTTAATTATATTTTGTGTTAATTATTTTTACATGACACGGTACGTAAAAGTAACATTATAATTGACACCGTACAAACATTTAGGAATTTTAAAGTCGTAAGAAGTATATACTGAAATATATTATTATACCATTTTAATGATATCTTTAATTTGCGTGTCGTTCTAACATATTTTAACAAACGGATAAAAATAAATTGATAGAGTTTGTGAATGATAAATTTTTATTTTTCAAATTTATAATAGGTTATAACTATATAAGAGTAATGAAGAGCATTATAGAATAGCATTGATCTTAGAATGCTTAGAAACTATATTATCAACTTTGGATTGCCAGTGATTAAACCGGAACTTTGTTTGAGTTGTCGATAGTAGTTTGTAACAAGAGTATATTTTTTCTGTGATCAGTAAAAGTTACAAATGTAATTTTCCTACATCCCTGAGGTACCACTTCAGCTAAAGTTTGATATTTCGCTTCAAGTATTGTGGTTAGTGTTTTTTTTTTTTTTTTTTTTTTTCATAAGAATGTTAGTTTATTGCTCAAGTATGACAACGTTCAATCGTGACAAGAAATGTTCTAAACTATTCGGACTACAATAAAGTTGTTATATTCTTTAGGCAAATTTAATTTCTGTTATTCAATTTAAGTGAGTACAGTTATTTTTTATTTACTTAGAATGTGTTAATTTTATTTTGGAGTTATATATTTTATACAATTTTTCATTTAGCTGAATTGAAAGAAATCAGTATTCATTTTACATTAGTTTATTTATATCACAAAAAAAATAATATTTAAAATTACAAGACGTTTACAATGGTACAATCGTTATCATTACCATAACCAATTGAGGTATATACTATGAAACTTACCACCTAATTACCCTCGCATTTTTATGTAGAGACCTTTGATTTTATTATATAATTTTTTTTTTTTTTAATATTATATAAGATTGAAGAATAATATCATGGTTTTCTAAGAAAGTTATAAGCATTCAATATATAAATAATTCTCAATGAATACATTGTTCAATTTTCTGTAACATTACCTGCTGACGTCTTAAAAGTGTAGCTCCTGGCCAAATTACGGAGTTTCTATAAAAATCAAAGATTTCAAATTATACTTTGAAATCGTTCTGAGCGGCTGTTTGTATAATAGTATATGATAAAAATAATGTTCAATGGCATATCTGAATTTCACATATGATTTGGAAATAAACGACGATTACAAACGATGCTTCACCGGTAACGTGAATAATAAACCACGTCTTGTTATTAATGTAGGCGCCATAAACGACGTTTGTTCCTTGAGCTCCTTCATTCGCTTTTGGTACCGGCTTCAGTAATGTGTTGGTAATATATTATTTATTTCGATTTCGTACGTTTGATAAACACTTTCTGCAAATTATTCTGTTTGTTTTTTACCTGAAGAAGCATAATGCACTGTTGAATAGGCAACAACATAATAGAGATTGGTAGGTGTATACTTACAAAGTTACAACATTTTTACATTCTTAATATCAAATGTTGACATTAAAATATGCATGTTCAAATGTATTTAAAAGCTTTTCGAAGGATCTAAATGAGACAATATGAGGATATGTGAATTAATCAAAATTTTTTTTTTCTATATTCATATCGCGCCGTTGCCCGTTAATATTATAGTAGATTAAAAAAAAATAAAGATTTTATTCTAAAGAAACCGTTTTGATTTCTCGTTATTCTACTAGATACTAGAATAAAATATACAACTTTGGTGCGATATCTATGTGATATTCTTTTTTTAACGTTAGTGTTATACACTCAACGGTAGATGGCGTTGTACATACTAAATTTTGTTATTTTAAATTTAAAATACAGTACCTATTATATTATATTATATTATATTATATTTTTAATTTTTTTCATCGTTAAATTTGAGTTGGGCATTTAAAGAATACCGATAGACAAAAATATTATTTCCTACAAGTACACACCTCTTTATTGCGTCATCTCTGAGTCCTATTAAAATTCTTGACCATTGTGACCAATTATCACCATTGTCACTAATCAGATATTTGTGATTTTCGATACATTCGTTTTCGTTGACTAGATTTTTATCAAATATCAATACAATATGATACTGTATACTTCTCCAGTAAAATATCTGGATTTATATTAAATACATACTATTTCAATTTTTCAGTTATGTTAGGTTGTAAATAGGCTAGAAAAATATTAATTTTAATTTCAATTATTTTTTTTAATATTTGATTAAAGATTTTTGATTGATTTTATGTTTTTCATTCGGGGATTTATTCATTTATTATTATATAACCTATGTAAATAAACAATTTTTGAGGTTAATATGATACTACAAACGAGCACATCACGTGTGAAGGTTGTCCTTCCCTTTGAAAAATCAGTATGGTATAATAAAATAAAATTAATACAAAAGATGATTGACTATTTGTAGCCTAAATGTGGCTATACGTATCATATTAAAAAAAATGTAAAAGATAAAAAAAAAAACAAATTAAGAACAATAATGTCTAATAGCCAGTAGATCCTTTTACTGGTGATCCATGTAATAGCGAGTTGTGTAATGCGTGTACTCTAATTTAGTGCAGTGTAGTTACAATAATAATATATCGTTGACCGTTCAATGCATTATGAGATAAATTTTTCGTATTTATATTCACTAATTTTTTTTTTTTTTAATAATTTATTGTTTTTGATACTTATAACCAAGTGTTTATTATTAATATATGATTCTATACTATTATTTTATTAATACATATATGTAGGCAGCTCAATTAACAATATAATATATATAAATTACAAAGAATTAAAATATGACAATTTTATAATGCCCTATTTATACATTAGCATAAAATGACGAACAAAACCATTTTTAGATTATAAGTTAAAGAAAATAATTGAACTAAAGAATACATTCAGTAACCTATTGGTTTTTTCACGTATCATCTATTGTTTTCCGTTGCCATTTTCTATATCCGTCCAAAGTTCTTATAAGTTTATAAACACGTTTTATTATTGTTTTTATTATTATTGCTATTACGACTGTACAAGACTCGTAACCATATTGGCGTTTTCCAATATTGCTTTCGCGACGGCAATTGGCAATTTTATCGGCTGACGGATGAGACCCGTTTATTAGATTTGCACATTGTTCGGGAAAAAAAGATTGCGATAATTAAACGCACAGCAAAGTTTCCATCATTATAACCGAAAATGTGAGATGAGGCCAAATGACGTTAGGCTTTAGAAAATATCGCGTAGACTCTTTTGTTGTTTTTTAGGTTTTCACTTTAACGAAAAATAAAAATAAAAATATTTCTCAGCTCATCAAACGATTATTATTACAATATTTACGACTTTTAATAGTATTTAACAGTGGTTAGCTGGAAAAAAATCGACGGCCTGTAATCAGATATCGTTAACACAGCGCTGCAACTACAATACCACGTACAAATTATATTATGAAGTCATGTAACGATATTATATTATACATACCGCATAATAATTTTTAAGTATAATACATACCGAAACTATTCGCTGGCGTTGGATTTTTGCGAGGGAGAAAAAATCCCACTTTAGTCGACCCGTATTAAACCGGCTCCCTTGGTCCAGGCATGATGTGACGGGTGAATTAAAACTGATAGAATATCACAGCATGTGGAGGACCGGGCTTTTTGTGTTAGCCTTTCAAAGTAATTGCCATCGCCACGCCGAGTTTCATTTCACTGTTGCTGGTCTCACTACCCGCACCACCAAATCTAAACCCAAAAATTTGACCCACTATCTCGAATCTGTCGTCGCAGTACTCGTATTAAAATTCAAGTGCCGTGCGGGGCCTTTTAGCAGTCTGTGAATCATTGCAGTCAAAGGTCGAGACCAGACGAAAAGTATATTATAATGTAATAATATCATACAGAACTGATATTATTATAATAATTGTACATCTTTCTGTATACTTATAAAACAGCGTGCATATTATGTATAATGTCCTTGACAAAATATTCTTTATTCCTTTGCGGAGACACAACGCTCATATACGATTTCATATATGGTATTCGCAGTGATTTCCTATGACGTATTGGGCCACCATTCAAGCTGTGGAATTTTGACAATAGACACATAGTATTTGTGGAGTTATTTATATATAATTCATTGTGATCTTTTATACCGTTTATATTATTTAAGAATCTGTCATTTTTTAAAAAATACCTAGAGTTCCTGCAAAACGCCAAAAATGAGCAAAAAAATATGTAATGCATATGATGCAAACTTATTATTAATAGTAATTTACTATTATACTAGGTATTCTATAGAATGACGAAATTCTACTAATATAAGTGACAAGTGTATATTATGATATAATATATTAATTATTAGATTATAAATTACTAACATGGTTGAGTAAAAACTTTAACAGACAAAACTTGCAGGAGTTATAATTTTAGTTCAAGTACTTTGTGTAAACAAAGGACGGACTGAGATGCTCGATATTTGCTTTTGTTATAGAAGTAAATATATTATAGTACATAACTATTAAGTAATTCATATATAAATATATTATTATTTGTTATCAGTTTAATATTATTTCAAACAACAGTTTATGGATATTATCGTTTAGAAACTAGACCGAATATGGCTTTTAAAGGTTTTTTACTCAATATGCCAAACGAATTTAGTAATGACTGACAGAAATCGAATGGTAAATCTATTTATACTTTACGATATTAGCAACCCAACAGTATGCTGAAACTAGATAAGGTTTTGGATCTTAGATAAGGCTAATGAAATTAAAAATGTCAAGTCAAAACATTTTAAGTAGTTCAAAATTTCTCACATTATTTGTATGCTGAAATAAATAATTGAAATACATAATTTAAAATAAATTAAAATGATCATTATGAATTATAATCAAACGATATTGAAAAATTCAAATTTTAGCCAACCTAGTATTTATATCTATAAAAATCCTAGGAATTTTATAGATTGTCTAGACATAAATTAAAATGTGTTTCGTGCCAACTGATCGTTGTATTTCTACGTAAATATGATGATTACAGATGCTCTGTAAACGACTTGATTATTGTTTTTATGTGTTAATTTAGATTCCTTTCGATATCAATAACTATTATTTTATAATTTTTATAGATATAGAGCATACGTAACAAATGCAATAAATTTCCATTTAGTAAAAGGTATTCTATATCGTATGCATAGGATTTCTATAAAATCCTACAATACAATAGTCTGTATAACTGGTGGTCGTATAGCTGTATACACGCACGTATCAAGTCTTTAAAAAGTCACTAAATAATTCTCGAAATCTTATAAACGTACTACATTGTCCATATCATTAATAGTTCGTAAAAATTTGCAACCTCCACTATTACCATCACGTAGTACCGCTCCAAAATGATCGCGATTTCCTGTTTCGTAATATATTCAAAACATTTAGGTATAGTCCTGTATTGACTATATTATTTCAGCATTATATGTACATTATCGCTGAATGTGTTAGATCACGATCAATCCGTCAGCCGTACAGACCGTACAGTATTACTGTGTAATGGAATGGAACACTTTAAATTCAAAAACTGGCATGGTCAAGAGCCACCGATCGAACTCTTGCAATGGCGGCGCAGGAAGGTTTATCGGACTCAGCGGCGCCATGGGCTATGCGACGGATGTTCTCGATGAGTGCCAGCGGCAGATTGATTAATGCCGACGACGTCAATTACACCGAGTCCAGTGGTGGTGGATAAATCAACCGACGCCCACTCGAATCAGGACGACTAGCTTTTATCTCGAATAATGGACGTTCGCGGGAATCCTCGAATCCGCGTCCCACATCCGCCCGACACTCTCCGGCTGATTATATTATTATTATTATTATTATTATTATAGGTGTTATGGGCCATAATCATAGTCATTATTATTATTATATTGTTTTCATTACTTTACTATTGCAAACGGTTGGCTGAAGCGACCATAATTCGATACGTTTCAAATGCATAATCACTGTTAGCTTGGTAGATATACCTAAATTGTGTCGCTTTTAACTCGTGTTCAATCGTGGAGAATTTAATACATAGTTGGATCATTTGCATTGAGCGATATTAAAAAAAAATAAAAACTTTACGATACTTCTAAAGTGATAGTAATGGACGAAACGTTTTAGATTTTGCATGGTCAGACCGATAATTCATTTTTCTTAAAATCTAGTTTTGGTTAAATATTCCCGTTTTCCGTATGTTTTATAATTAAAAGTAATAAGCATTGTTTACTTTAAAGTTACTAAATTAATCTAATTTGCTTTCAGAAACCATCTCAAAGTTAAAGATTGGATCATTTTTATTTCCCCTAAAGGCGTTGATAGACACATAAAAACCAATAATTAAAAAAAAAAAACACACATACACATTACAGTAAAAGTAATATCGCTCTGCGGCTTCGAATTTAAACACGTATTAAGAAATACCGCGAAAAAATCAACGCGATGAAGCATAGTGAAAATACCAAAACAAAAAAAATCTCCAACATGTATAATATGTCGGTTTTTATGAAATTAAAAATGGTATCTATTTTATATGTAATATTATATAATGTACACGACTATTGTTAATATTTTATAATAGCTTGTCAGTTGTATGACTTGGTCCAAAATTGTAAAGTTATGAATTTATATGATGGGTATGATTTACTTTTGTTATAGTATAAAAATCTTTATTTTTTCTGTTTGGGGATATGATTATTTTTCTCGAGAAACTATACGTTCATGGCTTAAAAAAAGTTTCATTCAAGGATTAGCGTATAATAAACTGTGTTTTTCCTCGTATTAATATGAAAAACAATTACGACAGACTATTATTATTATTATTATTATTTTTTTTTTTTTTGCCGTTGTAAAGAATACATACGAATCGTATTGTATCATACGTGCGTTCATATATTATAATATTTTAGAAACTACCTTATAATACTTTTTTAAGGCATAATATAATATAATATAAACACAAAAAATCTAATCTGGGTCAATTATTTGATACGGAGTTTTATGCGTCGCTAATGAAATGTTAATGATTTCCGCCAAAATCGTATATTTACGTATATTATACGGACTGGGAAAACGTAATTTCCCGTTTTCCAGTATAACTTGTGAAAACATAATATGTAATCATACATGTTAAATTTCAAATTGTGAAGTAAGTATCCATATATATATATATATTATTGTTGAATATTAAGCAAACAATATAAAAGCATACATTTATTTTATAATAATACAATACATTGATAACGCTTAATATGCAAATATTACAACTGTTCGTATCGATTTAATGTCGTGTTTGATTTTTCCTACAGTGCAATATTAGTTGCATTTGGTTGCATTTGATTATGCGTAGTCAGAATACATTCCGCATAACATTAGCAACTGACAGACAGAGTCATGTGATATATAATAGTACCAAGTCTTTCATTTTTTTTTTTTTTAATACATTTTTTTTTCGATGATCTAAGAAGAAATCTTATTCGGAAGCTAACGACCGATGTTCATGATATCGGACTATATAAAAGTTATATAGATTAAAATGAAGAGATTATTGCACTTATATCTAAATAAATATTGTTACCAACGATTCTACCATGGGTTCAGATATTAAGTTGTTTAGAAGAGTGATTCATTTATTCCGATCAGATGAAACAGATGAAATAAAACAGTTGTTTATTGATTAAAATCACAAGTTCAAATGCAATTGTACAATATGAGTGTAGCTTGAAAATTCATGGAACTCAACGGCTATACCTAATGATATGATGTGTTTAATATTGTAAATGGTGATATATTTTTATTCAACTAAACCTTATATCAGCGGTGGCCAACCTGCACATGGTACGCATGCCTTTTATGGCACATTTGACGTTTTTAATGGCATGCTGGTATTAGATAAAATAACATAATATATTATAATTATATTATTGTAAAGTAAATAATAAGTACTTATTTTATGGCACATTCTTAATTTTGTATTTTTTATTTGACACGAAATAGAAAATGGTTGGTAACCCTTGCCTGATATTATAATTTTAAAATAACAAAATAATATTTTCGTTCAATGTGCTTTTTTATATTCTAAGAAAGTGTAAAATATTAATTAGTTGCAGTTAACCGATGTAATACGCGTAAATGTATGGTGTGTCTTATAATTTAAAGCACTCTGGCCCCCATTGGTCCAAGACATGAGGTGTATCGTGCGTTTCGGTTATATTAATTAATAATATTTCCGAGTTCCAATGTCAACATCTAAAAAATACATCTACTCAAATGGCTATAATAATACAGCCTATAACCTTTTTCGTTTCTCTTGTAACATTACTCCCGACAAAGTGTTCTTTTGTTTTGTTAAACCACCGTCTACCGTTGAGTATTAACGGTAATATAATGATACCCATAAAATATATAGGTACGCTCGAACACATTCCTATGTATATAAACGACTCAATAAATATTTTCAACCTAGTTTCTGTCATTAGGTATACATCTCGATAAATTATGTGAAAAATAAAATAAAACAACCATGTTAATATTTTATTTATAGTTTAAATTATTCATCTACCTTCATAAAATTGTATTAAATATAATATTATATTGCACTCGGGTAGTCGTAAACATCCTGAATTTATTTTCATAATAATATTATACAAAAATAAACCTCAAAAATATTAACACAACTTTTTTAATAATCAATTACAATATTATTCATGTACATCTATTAAAATTCAAAACTTTTCAAATTAATTTAAAAGTACAAATGCCTACGTTTATTCAAAATAATTTAAAAAATAACTTATATTCGTTTTATGGGGTAACATTGAAATATATAAAGTACAGTTTAAATGTTTTTAATTATATTTATAAACGAATAAACATAATATGTTTACTTAATTTATAATATTATATAGAAGGAGTTTTGTAATTTTAAATAAAAAAAATCCTTTGATATCTAGAACAAAGTGATATTTATTTAGTTTATAAATAACGTTTTTAAATTTATGAAACTTTAAAAACTCAACATCAATATTTTAAAAATACATTAAAAGGATTGATATAAATTTTTAAAACCATTTAATGTGGTTTATAGCTTAAATAGAATAAATGATTTTTACAAATCATATAAAATCAAAGTCAATTGATGTAATATTATAATTATTCTTGTTTTTTTAAACTCATATAAAATATTTATATAATTATTTCGTACTTACACTAATTATTACAGTATTACATGTGTATATGGTAGTTTTTTTCACGAAATTATAATTTTCATGATATTATTATCTTATTTGAATTAGTGATAACCATAATCTGTCTCAGATAAAAATTAATAACTATAGACTTCCTCAAGATGACCGATCTCATAAAGTCATAACAAGTATATATATATAGTATATATATCAACTCATCAAAGATATATGACCACAGCATGATAATTAAATTATTGTATCATAATCGTATCATAGAAATGTTCACAGCAGTGGCAAATCCAGAGAGGGCCTAGCGGCTTTGCCCCCCCCCCCCAGACCTCTTCGATATTATTTTTACTTACAACAAATATTTTAAATTATGTGATAATTTAATAATTATGATTACATAATATCTATTTTGGAAACCATTGGGAATGTTATTGCTGTTATTGGAATGAAAACAGATAAAATAAACAATATAAATATCATTATAATGTATATATGGCTCTGAAGTAAGTTTTTTAGGAGGCCCGCACTTAAAATTCATCTCTGGATCCGCCACTGGTTCACAGTAATGGTTTTAAACTTTAAACTATCGTATGCTAATAAATAAATGCATTTGGAGCCTTAATCTAATAATAATAATAAAATAATAATAATAGAATCCACAATTTTGGTTCAAATTTTCACAAAAAATATTACATTTTACTATTCCATTTCACTAGAACACATATAGTTAGAACACTGTTAATGTTTAATAATAACGCTGTGACAGGAAAGACAACTACACGTGTTTTAATGATACTTCGGTGTTACGCGGAAATAGATGACGAATTATTTACTTTCAGAACCTTTGTTTAGTGTATCAATTTACACTGAGAAATCAACCGTACAGTGGCAGGGACGGAGCTGGCGAAGACGGAGCATCCGAGTTAATATTTAGATCAAGTATACTGCAGGGCGTTACAAACTTTATCCACAATTATGGCGTATTTAAACAACCGACAAACAATACAAATACAAATAAACCTTTTCAGAACATTAAGAACTAAATTATATTATTGTACAATCGTTCATAATATTATAATATAATATTGTAGTATATAGTTACTAGCCTATGCACTATGAAATTAAACGCAACCTGTCCAAAACTACTGATTGTGTTATAAATAATATATTCGTATCCATATACCACAATTATTACGTATTACAATAATCGTAGTTATTCTTTGCGTCGAATCGAAATCGAGTTAGAAGTTTCTACATGTATCTGTAACCTGCATGACATTTCAACGAATATTAATGATATTTTCAAACGTTTAATTTGGGCATAACGATCGCTTTGTGCTTTGTACATAACGACCGTGACCTATAACCTGTTTTTCCCCGTAACGTTGTACCCGAATGTTTACTGTATTATGTGTTTTGTACTCGCACGATGTACGAAATAGGTTTACATTTTTGGCCTACGACGATACTGTATAATATCACGTCAGATACATTTTGAATTATATTTCTGTGGTGGACGACTAACGGTAACGGGGAAAATTCCAAAAACCTTATTCATTATTTAAAGAAAAATGGGGTTGATCGTTTTTGACGAATCGCGCTGTAGTTGGACTGCACCACGGCAGCGTGAACGATCTTAGGAAACTAAAAATACTAGTGGACTCCGCCGGTTGTGGATATTATTATATCCAATATAATACGTACGTAGAAGACAACCGCGAAATAAAAACGGACACACAACCCAACAACGCATCGGCAATAATAGCGCCAGTCAGATATTTATTTGCCGGCCGCACGACTGACAAAACGGGTGACGGGCAGTGACGGCAACAATAACAGCGGCCGGTTATTCACTGCGTGCGAAAACTGTGGTCGTAAATTTGATTAGCGCTCATTAAAATGACGAGTTTTCGGAAAATCTCTGCGAGCACTGCGGTGTAGCAGTCATTACAACAATGATTATGCACCGCCGCCGTCCGCCGATGGCCGACCTGGTACAGACCACCTGCAACACACCACTACGCGTACGCACCGCACACGGCAGTCGCGGTGCGTCGTACAATCGCAAAACAATAATGTATCGGACTCGGCAGGATATTTACGTACGCGGCGCTTACACAATAATGTACAATGTTTTACCGTCGGTCGGCCGGGCCCGGGACGCGTACACGGTGAGCCGCGCCCGCCGCATTCGCCCGTCGGCGATAGACATTTTGGCAATTTCGCGAACCACAGGGCGCACCCGGTCGGCATTAAATTACTGTTATTATTATTGTTCGCGCGTATCGCGTGCGCATAACGTTACCCACACGCGCACAATATATTACTGTTGTTATTACAAACGAATATGTTTTATGTCGTCGTGTATATTATACGACGCGGATTTACCAATGTTTATCAACGCCGTATTATTGTTATATTGTATTATTGTTGTTATAATAATAAAATACGCGCGAGCGAAACACGGCGTGTGCGCGGGCACCGCATTACGGAATCGGATTTCCGTAAATTAACATCTGTTCATTTGTCTGGCTCGTCGCCCGACGCCGACGCCGCCGCCGGTACACCACTCGAACGGGCGTAATAGGTCCTGTTGAGAGTACGTGTAGAGGACGTAGGTATACCTACACACGTGGTATACCGTATAATATTAAAATGTTATTCAGATACTACTCGATGCCGTCGAGTGGGTGCCATACAGACACTTATTTCCATGTCTTGATCAACGCAGATTTTTTTTTCCTTTTTTTTTTTTTTCGCTGTACAAAACTCGTTAACCATTAGGTGTTATACGTTCGATGATGATTTTAATTTTTACAATTTTCAATAACGACATGGTCGTTTTTATGCGACGAAATCAGATTCGTTTATATATACGTTTGTTTCTTTTTCAATGATTCTCACATGTTATATTACTCTTAAATATTAAAATATAACATTGACGTTTATAAACGAGTGGATTAGTTATAACGAAAGTTATTGAAAAACAAATGATATTAAAAACATAAGACTATATCAAATTGAAAAAAAAAACAATATACAAGATACTATTATTATTTATTATAATATGAATAATACTTGATTGTGATGATATTGTTATTGATTTTTAATATTATAATCGATTTAAAACTGCAAACTGGGTTGACAATTTTGTGTAAGACATTTTTATTTTTGAAACTGTATTAATAATAATAAAGGTATTAAAACTACGAATAAAAGTATTTTAATTTAATTAAACTTATAAGATAAGAAAATCAATGTATTATTATTTAAAGATAACAATATAAAGTTGTTTTTTTGGGAGGGAATGGGATTCAGGGATTAAACGATTCATACAATTTTTGTATAATAAGCTTAAATGAAGTTAATTAAGTTTACCTTAGTGTTTTGAGGGATAAAACCACTCATTGATCACAATCCTGGTGCGTAATTATACAGTTCACTTAGATGGTTTGATATCGAGACGCAATTTACTTTTTAGTCTTTTAGGAGAATCATTGACAGACATTGATTTTTTAAATTTGTCGTTAGAATATTTAGGTGTTTGGAGTTTTTCAAATACGACTAGTTTAGTAGAAATTTTCTAATACTTTATTCATTTTTTTACCTAGAAATAGAGTTTGATTTGAAATATGAAGTAGGGCGTCTATTATAAAACAAAATACTAGGTATGATTTTTATTAAAATATATTATGTTGAGTTATAATTTATAATGAGATCAGAATATTAAAATATTTTTAAATATAACTCAAAAATAAAAATCGTGTTTGAAAGTCATATTAGTGTAACTAGATAATATGTCTTCATTCTTCATTAATTTTCTTTTTCTTTTTTGATACCAATTTTCGATGTGAAAAATGTAATGTCGTAGGTGATCAGTTCTAGATAGTGGTAAATAGATTTTCATGAACTGTAAGGATCACTTTATGATCGACATCGTTGGCGATAAAATTATAAGAAGAAGTGCATTATTTTAATAAATAATTGATGTACACGAATATATAAATAGGTAAAAGTTTGTAAATGAAAAATGGTAGGTGTTATTAAGTGGCAGGAGGATAAAAAAACATTTTCATAATTCAAGAAAGGCGTGTGTAAAAATCGACCAAGATTTATTAGTAACGTTTGCAAAATGTTACAGTCGAATAATATCACGCAAGCTGACTGTTGTTTTTCTAATTTCAATGAACCCTATGTATAATATTCGAACGTCACAAGTCCTACAAATAATAACAATATTATGCGTTTGCCACACGATATCCACAAATGGAGTTATACGGTGCCGGTTAAAACAGCTCCAGGCAATTATTCAAAGCTCGTCTGCGTATTTCGCGAGCATAATATATAATAATATCACGTGCTTCTACCTGCAATATGCAGCTCGGCATTATAATAATATTCAGTAATCTTACTTATATATACCTACGTTGTATGTATATATATATATATTATAATATGTATGTATACACATTACACACAATATAAAATACAAATTCCACTGTTGTGCGCAGAAACGGTCGGGTCATTTAAATAAAACATTTATTCGCTGAGTATAATACAAACACCAATATCAAATCTGGTAGAAATCTCAAGAACAGTAATATCTGCACACACACAAAAAAAAAAATCGAAGGCACTTGGCTTCGCTGTGAATTACCATTGTGTAACGCGTGCGTTATCGGCACGCAGGTACACCAGTTATTATATTATATTTCAAATCATTCCGCATATGTATAGACATGTTGTCAAGAGCCCGCCTCTCTCCGAATGGTATTATTTTGCATAATGTAATAACGTCTGCGTGAGATTTCGTATCAACCCATCTACAGTGGTCTTTCAAAAAGTTTTAGACACTTAAGTGCAAACGATTAAAACAAAAAAAAAATAATAACTCTTAAACCACGATGGATGAAGAAAAATATGTATGACTAAATTAATATATTATAAGTTATTATTATCTTACTATTCAGCCACGCATACTTGTAAACTATAAATATTTTTTTTTATGTTTCATACAAAAATGTCATGATAATATTAAAGTTAATGGAGATAATTAGAAGGAATATATAGTTTTGAATTGCATTGGAATCGGTAGTTTAGGCCACTACTCGCTAAGAAGCTGATATTGACATGTTCCTTTAGAGGAAACGCGACCGAATGGAGATTGAACAATGCATGCAGTATATTATTACAGTTGTTTATTTTTTGTTGTTTTTGTAACTAATTTATGTAAGTCTCTTTATCTGTAGGCGTACGAATTCATAATAACGTATTACGTGGTACGATACAATATACCTATAATAATGTATTATGTGGGTGTATGAGAAATACATATGATTCGTTTTTGTTTTGTGACAAAACGAAATTACGTTATTTTATTTTTTTTTTTTTACATATCGAGGCACCGGAACAGCGCTTGATGCGGATTTTCGATAGAAATCCAGAGAGATGTATATTTTTTTTATCCAATTTTTGAACGGTAAACATATACATTATACGTATACATATATGTTTCGGTTAGTATGTATGTAAAGCGCTGCAAAAGTGCGTATACTCGATGATACCTAAAAATACGGCGGGTGTGTTTTACGATACGCATAATATGTATAGTATGTATACCAAATAAATGTATATAATGTGCATATATACATATACATATTTGACAGGATGTTTAAGTGAAAACGATTTTCGGAATGTGTTTCACCAATCAACCGTTCGATAGAAAAAGAAAATCCCATTTTTTTTTTATCGTATATCCACCAAATTCTGTCGAAAAGATAATAATATGAGTAGATATATAATAAATATTTACTTTTCTGCTTGTGCTCTGTCAAACACTGTACTCGCTGTATTATATTATGTATGCGTGCATATTATTGCATATTAAATTATAATATGATGATATTGGCGCGTGTATACCATATGTAGTCAGGTTTACATAAAATCTAAATTTTATTTTATAATTTTATTTTGCACAAAAATGTACATGGAATATATTTTTGATATTTTCAAAATATTTGACTAACGTTGAATTCAATTTTAAATTTTATTAACTAGGTATCAAAAATTGAAAAATGTATGCATTTTAAACGATATAATTATATTCAATTTTGTGAAACTATATTGGATTCCAAACTTATAAAAATAGTTGTGTTTGTGTTTTAAAATTTAGGAACAACTAATGAGGAATCTTGTATTATATTTTCGAGATTTTCAGCCAAAGAGAAAATATTTTCAACAAAGAAAAACTAAAAACCATCGAAAATTCTAAAATTGTCAAATGTACATAAATAGCTTAAAATCAGTCAAAATATTTTGAAAATTTGATTGTATATAAAATAATAGTGGAATGTGACGAGGTCCACTCTGTAGGTAATATTGGTAGTATTTAGACGGATGATACACAATATTCATTAATAAAATGGGTTAAATATGAACATACTAATACATTAAATAGAAAAGGTTAAAATAAATTATATTTATAAATATATTGTATCATATACAATTTGTTACATATTATCAATTATTTAGAACAAAAATTCCCATGTGACTTTTAATAATAGGAATTATGAATAGAATACGAAATAACAATTGAATGATAACAACTGGTTAGTTCCAAACCTGCAGATACCTTGTTATTGTGATTTCTACACGACCTCTTCTCATTTAAATTAGATCCCATAAGGTTGGTTAGTAGATATTATTTACCATGGAATTGTGGTGGCAGATAAAATAATGTAGATGACAGTTTTTAGTAACGTTTGATAACAAACCATGACAACATCAAATAT
Source organism: Rhopalosiphum nymphaeae (assembly GCA_036289425.1). Lineage (NCBI taxonomy): Eukaryota > Metazoa > Arthropoda > Insecta > Hemiptera > Aphididae > Rhopalosiphum > Rhopalosiphum nymphaeae. Next base: position 2,703,485 of record JAZAQC010000012.1, on the reverse strand, counting down.
TTCAAGTTGTTAACTTTTATATTTAAAAACTATAATAAAAATAATAAAAAAATATTTAAATATCAAATGTTGACTAAATTTGATCAAAAAAACAATAAATTGCGATAATTAATGAACTGTGAAATATGGGATTATTAATGTCATTACGCTTTTTGACTACATTCCTACTTAAAAATAAATTGGTCATCATTCATTATAAAATGTTAAAAATAAAAAATTCATTTTAAAAATCAATGTATTCACCACTCCGCTGTCAACGAAATGAAAAGTGAAACTTATTTGTCTATCCACAGATTACGTTTAAGGAAATGGCTATGCGTTTCGGGTCGTGACTTTGTGAGTTTCGCCTATTGATTTGGCAGTATAATAGAATAACTATTGAACTTTTTTAAAATGTACTTTTACGCTTCATCGAACGAGGTGTGCAGCGTAGAATAGTATAATACTATGCTGTGTGCACAATCTTGTGCCATGTGTCAGTGATGTTTCCATGTTACAAACTTAGAACATACCAAATTCGTATTCAGCATTTCCAATTTTAAGTATAAATCTTCAATAACAGAGTGAATAGAGATAATAGATCTACTATCAACCTTATGAATACAAATATTATCTGTGTTTTAAAATGAGCTTTTAAAATATTTCAATGTTTTTAATCAAGCTATGACTGTTAAGGGTATTTAAATTAAAAATATTACAATTTTAAAATGCTCAGAACTAGCTTTATTAATTAAAATATTGCAAAAATCTATGTAAAAATACAAATAATGTTCTTACATCTAATTTTAATATTAGGTGAATTCATTATATTGTTAAAAGTTACTACGAAAAATTGGAACTGATGTATACAAATTTGTCACGTCGTACGTTTGTAAGACAGAAACCAACATAATAATATATTAGTATACGAATGTGGTCACCTCTCAATACAGTTTATTATACATAAAAATCGTCTATTTTTTAATGCCGTCGCGCTGAATGGTCGATAAATTAAAGTGTATAATAGTCAGAGTTAAAAATCCTTTTGTCGAGCACTTCAAACACATTAACTTTTTTAACTTGTTGTCGAATAACCGTACGTGGATTTCTTATCGACTCCCCGTAAACATATCCATGTTATATTAATAATCCATTCATATATAATAAACGTGTGTGTGTTTGTATAATATTATATGGGTACTATCGAGGAACGGTTTTTAATCAAATATTTAAAACGTAATCAACTCTGACCCCGTGCAGTAAGTATACATGCTTAACTAGTACTGCTCGGTGGCCTGACATATACTTGTTTCACGAATAATTCATTTGGTCACATTATCCCGTTTTTACACCACGGAACGCGAACAACGTTAAAGACGGTGCCTACCTACCGCTGTCTCCGGATTTACGGTGCGATTATTTTTTACTTCCCGAGTTTTCTCGTTCAAACCACGTGCTTTTTTTTTAAAAGCACTTCCCGCATTTATTATACAGCTTCCGGGTTATTATTTTAATAGGTAGGCCGTGGAAACAAATATTACGTAGGAACTAACAAGTTGCAATTCATTGCTATGAAAATAGGTAGCAATAATCCAAAAATACGATTGCACATAAGTCGTCTTTTCCCGTTTACCCCACGACATTGCGTCTACATCAAACAAAATGTTTTTTTTAGCACAATACACTATAATAATTTATCGCTAGAACTTATAATTCTAAATCACTATAGTAAATTTTCATGATTAAAATTTAAAAAAAAAAAAAAATTATTTTATGTACATCAAAAATATTATACATTTAAGAAAATGTTATTTTTTAACTTCATTATTATTTTTCAGTCTTCTTGACTACCTATTATTTAAACAAAAGATAAATAATTATAAAGTAAATATAAACTAGACTATACTTCCAAATTACTGCTATATAGAGTGTATAAAAAACCTAAATACATATATAATAATATGCACATATTAAAAAATGTATTTGTTACTACAGTTATTTACTTTTATAATATGTATGTACAATTTAAAATTTAAAATTTGTGTATATTATAAACATGTACATATGTATGCATACTAAAACTAAGAATATTGACAATTTTTTAAAGTTTGGTAAGATAACTTACTATAAACTGTTATAAATAGTTTGGGCAAAAACCGTGCACATGTATAATATTCTTTATTATTTTGACTTATAATTTGACTGTTACGTAGAGGTGACCGTCAACAGAAATTTTGCTATGTTATTAATAGTTTAATATTTGACTTGAACCATGACATAAAGGAAATAAAAACATAATTATTCAATATATTATTTTAAATATTATGAAACATTTTTGATTTTTGTTATCTGTAGAAATATAGAAATATTAGTATTAAATATTGTATCATAATATTATGTTATTTCAGTAAATTTCTTGCACAATATTTTTTGATAAAGAAAATAACAAAAAAAATAGATTAGAAATTTGGAATCATGTCTATTAAAAAAAAAAAAAGCCCCTTAAATTTAATTGTATTTAATTAAAATATACATTATTATTCTCTCTATAAGCTATGGGTGCTCGTGATAATAATTACAATAATAAATATTATATTTGTATATATGCTTTTATTTGAGGACGTTATGCGAAGTTTTCATATCGGTATGAGTATTAAGCGAAAATGCTTCTCTTTTTATTTTTTTACAAAATGCATTATTTATTAATCGGCTGCACGTGGTAAACATAATATTTACATTATAATATATATTATAATAAATATAAAAATGAACAAGTACACGCGTATTATATAGTCCGCGTGTTGCTATATTATATACGTATCATTATTATTATACGCCCGGCGGAGTGGTGTTTACCTTAAGCCCCAGCGTTTTCCATAACGCGGTGGTAGTACACGCAGATTGTTCCGGCAGATATGAATAATTAAGTGATAATCACCGTATCTCGACGTTTCAATCTGACGATGCGCCGACCGCCGCCGTTAAACGTGAGCAATTTTTCTATTTATTTCTCTTCCCCTCCCCTCATATCTGTTTGTCCTCTTAGCCGCGTCGAAATGAGATGGCTGATGCGTTGTTTTTCCACCCCGTCTCGTTTCCCGGCCTTTGTATCTTCTTGCCATGGTTGAAATGCAATTTTAAACGCGAGCAATATTCAGCTATATACAATATATATATATAAGTGTATATACGTACAATATTTACAGTACTACCATTTTATTATTATACATACAAGGTGATCCATTCAAGTGTCTACTGCACTATGCGTTATATCGAAAAATTTAAACATTTTTGAAAACTTTTTTTTTTTACACAACTGAATCTTGTGACGATACAACCTCAAAAAATTATGTTACTTGAAACATTGTTATCGTTATCATTTCGAAAGTTTCTACTTTTTTGAATGACTTCATACATTTTTAATTTCATTTTCCGTAAAAAAATGGTTTTCAGAGTATGTATTTCGAAGTATACAGTTTGAATTTCAAACTAGTATAAAATTAACAATAAATATTCAAAGTTTAAAAAAATGGCACAGAGTTATCCCACATAATATTGATACATTATAACGCCCATCTAAACTTTAAATACTTATAACAAATTAACTGGAAATTTGATTTAATAATATAATATATTAATAACATATTCTGAACAATATTATGCTTCGGTACATGAAATGTTTAATGTACATATTATATTTTTTTATGGAAAAAATATAAATTCATATTGCTTTTTAATTATATAAAAATAATATTTTTAGAATGATTCGAAATAATGAGCGTAGGCACTTAAATGGATCACTTTGTATAAATTATATATATACATTTGTGTGTATTATATAAGTTAATATTAACGACATTTTACGTCGTAGGATTGAAAAATAAATAGAAATAATTGGTTTCAGAGACCTCTTACTCGTAAATATAAAATTAAACGCATAACATGCCGACGGTGCTAGTTTCGTTTTTTTCAATACATTCAACCGAATGACACTTAAATAGTAAATCTATATTTCGGGAAAATACTGTATATTTATATATAAGTTATAAGAGATGTTGACATGTTTTACTGATACAATAAAGTATCAAAAACTGTTTTAGTTTGGAGCGTAAAATATTAATAATTGATATGCTTCGTGATGTTGTACGTGATTTAAAATATAGATATCGTAATTAGTAACAGTTCCCTTCAATTATCTAATATTTATATTTGTTCTCGCCATTCATATTCTGCGTATTTCAATCTATGGTGTTGGTGTACATATCTTATAAATGCAACGCAGTATAGCCTTTTTTTATATTGTCACCTATGACGTATTGACGTATGGGTCCATATAATATGTATATTATGTCATGAATAATATACTATTGAGTATTGAGTAATACATGAGCTACCGAACACAGTCGATCATACTCGGTAAAACGGTCGTTTCTTTACGCCTTGAATAAGCAGCCTCATCAATTTCATATTGTGATATTAGATAATGGCTGTGCGCCAATGAAATTATATTGAATATTAAATCACGAGACACGGTAGCATTCAAATAGAGCCGGACCACGACCAGAATGTGCATCAACCAATCACAAACTACTCTGTGTAATATGAGTATAGTGAGTATCTGCGTGCCGATAGATATACTGGTTATTATTTATTAAGAAATCGTAACCAGGTTACAAAATTATTATTTTAATAAATATAAAAATGTTAATAAATGTTCGTACTGTTGTTTTTCAGTCGGATTTAATTCAGATTATTTTAAAAATTAATGAGAATTATTGACTTTTGACTACCGCTCCCCCCAAAATATTATTATAAACTAGATCTAATTTTTTACCAGAAACAAACCTTAAAGTTATAAATCGAAGCATTTTTCTACAGTAAATATTTCCTCCAGACATAATAAATTAATAAAAAACACATCGTTATAAAATCACTTTACTCTGACTCTAATAGAAATAAATCAACGTTAGAATAAAAGTATACATTGTTTTATCTTTTTAAATTTAACAAAATATTAAAATATTAATTTAGTTATCCTTATAAAATATAATACTTTTACAACAGTCAACGATTTATGTGTGTGTAGCTATTTTTTCAGCAAAAATATTATCGATAAACGACAGTAATCGCTTTATATGTGTGTACAGGATTATATTATTTCCACTTATGAGAAATTACTTCCGATGATAAATTCTACGAAACGGATAGGTACCTATAACAATCAAAAATTAACTTGATTGGGCCATTATATTTGATTAATTTTTTTTTTATCTCTTGCTCTCTCTCAAATAAAAAAAAAAATCTATCAAGGGGTTAGACGACAGTTGCGATTACGCATATTAATTGCTTTGATGGCTAATTATTTTATGCATATATGTAGAATATATTATGTCATACACACACACACACACACACACACACACACACACACACACATTGTTTCCGATCATTCGTTACAACCGAGAATAACACGTGAAAAGTAATAATTTATTATTCAAAAAGCCATTTTTTTTTAAACTTAGATTCATTATATATGCTTTTTCAAATCCCGTGAATTGCTGAAAGGCTTTTTAATGTTTGTCACGTGGGTATCTGTAAATTCATTACCACTACTGTCACTGTGTCGATCGTGTTTACCTCCTACCGTCCATGGGCGAATGATGACCGGCGGTGAAATGTGGTTTTTAGTGTCCTGGTCTAGAGTCGGAATATGAATCGAATTGAACCAACGTTCTCGGGAAATCGTTATGACCACCCTCGGCAACATTCGTGTGAGCCCTACTATTCCATTTAACCAAAGGAAACACAAACCATCAACCAACAGCCACATTCGAACTTCTGACTTTAACGTCGTTGTTCAGGAGGCAAAATAAAAATCACCATTCATAATTCTTAATTAAACTATAGTCGATGGACGCTTAATGTTGCATAATGTTTTTTTATAACAATTTTTGAATATAGTAAATATTATCGACTATCGTCATAAAAATCTGAATATTTTCATGTCGAATATTGTGGGTTGATTGATATTATGATAATAGTCAGCATACTTTTGGCATCGAACCATGGTTATGAACAATTGATAATATTTAAAAATACATTTAAGATACATGAAAAGGTGTAACATAATATGATATGGTTTATAAGCTATATGGAATTGCGTTAGAACGGTTGAGAAAAAAAAACATTATCATTATACCTATAATATGATCATTTTTACTTAAATAGTAATATATTTTATGAATGTTGGCAATGTATATTTATTGAGTAAAAAACAGATTTGTACACATTTTATGGTTAAATATTCGGGCAAAAAAGTATAAAATTATAAATCTAATTATATTGACAATTTATAATAAGTGGAAATAATATTATATACTATTCGTTTTTAAACAGCGAAAATTAAGTGTAGACGTATAGTTATCAGTTTATCACAATATCGGAACAATATTAACCGAATGTTTTGATAACTCCGTGTTTTCGAGATATTTATTGGACGGATTAATAACAAAACCCCCGGACTCCGGAATAAGCGACGGAAAATAATAATACGATGATTGATATTTACCAAACTTATTATAGGTATGGCTAAAATATGTATATATTATATACATATTAATATTAGTATATATATAGGTACCCGCCTTTATATATTTTTTAATTATTTATTTATTTTTTTTCTCACACTAGTATAATTTATTATTTTTATATTAATGTACTGCAGTCACTGCTTAATTTTTTTCTATTTTATTATTTTTTTTTCTCGGTAGTATTTAACATTTTATTTATAGTAATTTTATATATGATAATATTATTAAAATAATATTATGGTATAGACTTGCCTTGCAAGTTATAGTACCATCATATTTAATGTTACGTATTGTTAATATTTCATTGAACAACTATATAACGCGGGAAATCCATATACCTATTTTTTTTGATACAAAATATTATTTTATTAAAATCAATTCTGACGATTGTTTTTGATTTATGTATCGAATTTTTTAGTTTGCTATATAGTTTCGAAACAGTAATGTAGTATACTCAATAGTATAGATACAATCGTATAGAACAGCTTTGTAACGCCCACTTTTTTTATGGAAAAATATAAAAACCATTTAAAAATACAAACATTATCGTATAGCCACTAATTGTATTTTAACGCTAGTTATGTATTTTTGTATATTGAAAAAGCACCAACGTTTTGCATATCGGTATAAATAATTATCGATAATCCTAAATACAGATTTACCTTCTCTTCAGTATTTCCGAAAAATTATTTTAGATGAATAATTTATCTTATTAAAAAAAAAAAAAACAATTGTACCTATTAAACAAATTGTTTTAAACATTTGTAAATAATAATTATGATATCCCATTTTTATGGATTTTATGGCCATATTACCCGTAAATGACTTGGGTTTTTTTTATAGGTGTTTGGTTACACATGGTTAAATTTTATAAATCGGTTTAACTAACATGAGTATACTGCTTACTGTATAATTAATTATTAATCAAAATGTAAGTTATTGATAACAGATCAATGATTATGCTTGGTTAGTTGATTATCTATTATTTCATTTACTGTATTGTTTATCATTAATTGACATACGAGTGTGATAATTAAAATTTCACTTATTGGTATCCGGTTGTTCCAATATAATGTGGACGAATCTTAAACATTGGTAGTTAAGCCTTAAAATATTAATAATTTTACTGTTAGACTTGTTGGAGTAACATGAATCTAGTTAATTAAATCCTATACGGATACACGTTACTATAAGCCTAAGTCATTCTCACTTGTGTTATTTTTTACGGTAATACGTATATTTTAAAATTGTAAGACTTAGAAAACACATACATACTTGATATATTAGAGTGATATTATGTCATAATAAAATTATTATTTTTAATACGATAAATTGATTATTATTATATTATTATAACATATACCGACAAAAAGTTATGAATAGTGTGGTATTCGTAGTATACCTAGATAATTTCAAAGCGAAAAACAACCTCGTGGATTACCCTTCTCATACCAAAAAGTCGTACCATGTGGTGGGTGTATGAATAAGGATTTATCCACTATCGTATGGAATTATAGTAACAAGATATCGCGAGCAAAATAATTTCTGTCAACAAGTTAAATATATATTATGTAATATGTGATAGAATCTTGTCATGTGAATTATATATACATGAGGTAGTTATATAAAAAGTTATATTACCACATTTAATGTACATACAAATGGTTATATTAATGTCTGGACATGTAAATACTAGAAAATAATCGTCGATAAAAATATAATATTTATTTTGGAATTTAAAATGTTTATTGGTTAAATTAGATTCAGAGATTATTATATTCTAGATTTATACAAATATTTTAAATTATAACAGTTAAAAATTGAAAATTCAATACAACATTTCTTTTTTTTATACCTACATAGCTTATACTGGTACCAACAGATATAATATAAACTAATTTTGTTTTTATATAAAAATTTAAAATTAAAGTTTTGATGAAATTAGGAATTTTAACAAAGAATAATAAAGATTTTACTTTAGCTACCAAAAAGTTAAACGATCATCGTTTTCCGTCATATACAATCATTTATCATAAAATTAAAATTAAAAACATAAATTACAGTAACCAATTCAAATAACGAGGTACTCTCCATATACTTATTATACAACAGATCGTTTACCCACTTGACGGCTTTTTATGTTTGTTATTTTTGAATACTAACAATAATAATATATACGTGATACGCCCATAACGTATTATTATATTATGTAACTGTTCGTTTTAACCGGACGTTATTATTGTGGGGTTAACAGCGTTGTTCACGCATCGCAATAATATATTATACAGACGGTAAGACTACGGAATATCGTACGCGTGAAGTACGTTTTATACGATATTTAATATTATACTTAACGGTGGTGGTTAAACGACGCAGAACACGCCGTTTCATCGGGACCATTTGTGCTACATATACAGGGTGATTTTTGTTTTGCTTTTTAGACACTCGTTTCGTCCGTCAATACATAAAGATCTGTTCAAAGCAGTTTATTTAAGAATATTCTTCGTCATTATAATAAATTGATTGGTTTTTTATTTCTTCAATGCGGGACTTTTATTTAAAATTGATTAATTCTCCCAAAAAATATATAAATATCCAAACCTAATCCAATACGACTTTATTTTGTAGAAATGGATTTTCTTTAAATTAAATTTTTTTACTGAGAAAGACTGGTCTTTACTGAAAATAATTTGTTTGAAGGCACAAAATTACAAGTACATTATAAAAAAGCGATAATAAGCAGGCAATTCAATGATGCTTTTTAACTCTTCACAAAAAGTCTTTATTATTTTATACTTTATGTATAGGATCAATGTTCAATAGGTCGGTGTTTAACATAAATAATAATTTGCTTAGTATACAACTCAAAAACATTATAGTTGTAAAAAAATCTAAAAAAGTATAAAAGAAAAATTTAATAAAAAAAAACAAAATAATATTTAAACAATTTAACGATTTTTCAAAAACGTATTAATAATACCCAACTATTATGGAAAGTAGAAAAAACTCCTATCAAAAACTACGTCAAATGAATACCATTTGTATTCGTTTCGAAAATCTACCTAAAAAATATAATGTAACGTCGAACAATTCCTAACACCCTGTATCATTACAATAATATCATATTATATAGTATTTTCGAAGCGGCACTAGCCAAATCGTATTCATCGTGTAATTTATCGTCTCGAAAAACGCTTTAAAATAGTGTTTTCCAAATGTTTTCGTGTTCGCGCGGCTACGCGGGAGCTCACGCGCACTGCAGAGGATGCCATAACACACACAGGTATGTGTATATGTGTATTGTGGTGTACACTCTTCTTACTGAAATATTGCGACGTATTATTGCCGACCGAGGCCATTTGGAAAGCATTCCGTCGGGCTCGTAAAAACGGTACAACGCCGATAAGACGGGTGGACACGCGTCCGGGTCATGTCGAAACGCGTGCACACGGACACGCAGTATGTCTTCAGTTCAGATAGCTGGCGACGAACATTTTATTATTTTTTTTTTTTTATGTTTTATGTCGCTTGTTTTTGATACCTCAGTAACGCGTGTGGGGAATTAGATTTTCTCGCTCGCGTGGCTGATTTTATATTATGTTTCGTCGTACTTCCAGTGTAATGATTTTTTTTTTTTTTTTTAATACTTCAAAAATGAATAACTTTAATTATATATTATCATTCGAACTCAATATTTATGATCTTTATAACAGAATATTTAAAATATTTCGAATAATTTTAAACTATTATATTTACAATAATATGAATCAATTTAATTCTTATTTGATATTAATTATTATATTACCTAATATATGTTATTAATAGTAAAATTATATAAATATATATTAATTGCTATTTTGATATAATTAACATTATTTGATATTATGACTTACTGTATTATTACTTAATAAGCATTTATAATAGTAATACAAAAAAATAAATTATAAAACATTCTAAGAAATTGCTATCGTCTCAATTAAGTTTTTGTATTCAAAGTTTGAATTCAGATTCAACATACCATTACACTCATTATAGTGTTCTACCCAATGCCTAGGTGAACTTGTATAATCATAAAATAGAACGAATTCTTCAATTTTTCAGAACTTGTTAAGTTCTAGACTTCTTAAAATAAAAATAAATCAACATTCAAATGAAAAATTAATTTTAATAAGTTTTCGAGTTAAGGAATGATAACAAACTACAGTATAGTATATAGTACTGTATTTAAAACTTTGTAACAATTTTCGAATTTTTTGACCAAACAAAAATATTTTTGATTTTAGCTTAAAGAAAAAAGAATAAATTAAAATTTATTCAAATTTCAAAGGTTTATAATGCTCAAAAAAAGTCTAAATATTTGGATAGTTACAACATATTATATAGCATGATTATATATATATATATATATATATATATATTATATATGGAAAATATTTGTTAAGAGAATAATATCAATAGTACGATAATTTTGAATTTCAACCAAATAAGATAATCAATCAGTTGTCAAAAACTTATTTTGAGTAAATATTCTTGTTTTTCCCAATAATTAAGAAATAAACTGATTTTTTTTTACTTTAACTTCTTTTCCTACCAAAAAAGGTAGATTAGGTTAATCGTTTCACTCATAATTTTATAATTCACTTGAATTTATAATTACTAGATAGTTTTTTTCTTTTCATCTAAAAAAAATATATTTTGATTTTCTAGAAGTTACGAATAGTGCAGTGGTTAATATTATTTTTAGATGTTATACGATTTAAGGGCAACCGTTATTGACGCCATTTATGAGACGCTTTTAGCGACCGCTCGATAGTCGATAATGCCACCTTTTTTCTCTTTCGTTATTAACGCTTTATGTGTATGCTTGACCAATTATGTATACAACAATAATATTCTATTTCAAATTATACATAATAATATACAGCAGTTAATCACCATTGTTCGCAGCTAACACTTTCGCACGTTTGCGCTTTCGAAAACGTCTCCGACAAAGTCAAATCCATGTCTGCATAATAAAAAACAACCAAAGTACTATTAATTGTACTGTTCCGTGTTGTTAAACCCACTGTTGTCATTATATTCGTATCGTTAATATTGTCATTGGTTATCATTGTGTTCGTGTTATAATCGTTGCCATATATTATTAAACTCGTTAAATCGGACTTCTTATAGCCCATTTACAAACAATTACACAACATAATAATTATTTAGTGTTGTTATATTAGAATGGTATGTAAGTCACGTTGATAGCCTATTACTGTCGCTTATTCGCCGATTAAGATTGCAGAATTACCAGACGATTAGCTCGCGAATCTGATGGCTGAAACGAATAGAAAAACAAATTCAACAGGAATATAACTTGAGACAAAAGCATTATAAGTGTTATAATATTACCTATATTATTTACTATATTACGCATTTCTGCAATCAGCGGCTTCACGTAATTTTTTAATAATATTATTCCCAATTTTAATTATCAAGGTAAATATATGAAAGAGTATATTTTTACGACTTTGTTTTGTTATAAGATGAGTTTACTCTTGAGACATATTCATAATTTTAATTATCAAATATAGACAATCCAATATACTACGACTGTCAACACCATAGTATTTAAATTCCAGAATTTTGTGTCAATTCAATAAAATGATATTGACTATCATCCCCAAATTTAAAACTATTATCAACAGATTTATCTAAATTTCATTTAAAGATTAAGAAGAATTGGTTTTCATTAAAATAAAAAATTTCAAATAATTTTAATGTATATACATGGCATTATGAATATTTGGTAAACAATTTCAAGCGCCTACGGGTATATTTTTAAAGTATAAAATAAATTAATTAATATTGTCGAGTACTGGTTGTATGTACTGACTAAATTAAATGCTTTGCCTACCAAAAAACACCATTGAAATAAAAAATTGGAGAAATTTTATTTCCCAAAAATGTGATGATAGATACAAAAAAACATACATCATTATAAAATCAATACATTCATAAAGTACTCAGAATCTAATGTTACATTAAACTTCTGTTAAATATAAAAATGGCTTATAAAATATATATATTTACAATAAGTAAAGTTTTTCATTTTTTTTTTTTAAGTACCTAGTCAGTAACAATTAATAAAAAATACAATTCGAAGATCATTCAATATATTATTATAATTGATTTAAAAATATATTATAGTATCACAAATTATAATATGTACATAATATTATTGTATATATTATGTATATGAGTAAATTAATTAATTGCATGTAAATTATAAATACTACAAGTATTTCGACTATTTTAGACCAACAACCGTAACTTATCTAATTCATATTTTATTTGTTCAAAAGGTAATACCGTGTGTTCCAGTTTCATCGAATGATTTTTAAAATAACATTTAGAATAAGTATTCGTGACATTAATCGATCTAGACTGATCGTTTTTCCGATGAATATTGATGTATGACTTTGTAGAAGAAGTACGCAGAGAAAAGATGTGTTTGAATTCGATTTAGATGCGTATACTATATACACACTTATTTGACATCATCATAATACGTGTGTCGAGCAAACGTTTTAACATTTATGAAGCAATACGCGACGCACGATTTGACTTGACGAAAAAGAAGACGTTTGTCTCCTTTATTTCGTGTCATCCACTAGTCGAATGCTCGATTTATTCTGTCATGAAAAGATATGCGGGTTTGTTAGTATTATTGTTAGATTGTATGTTTTTTTTTATACAGGATGAATCACCAGGCATAATCATCCTCTATTTTCTCCTTCATTAATGCAGTTATTTAAAATTTTATATTTGAAATTATCAAATACCCTTAAGTATTTAAGTATATTTCAACATTTTGAAGATCAGAATTCGAATAAAAACAATCTAATCTAAATTAAATATTTACAAACAGATTATATGAATTAATACACCATTAAATTAAGTTTTACATTTATACTACTTGGGAAATATGAAATATATTTCAATCACTTTTAAAAAATGAATCGATAACATTTAATATGTTATTATTATGTTACAATATCATTTTACACCTATGATATATTTTTTAAATTAACATAAACAACTTTACATACTTCATATTTATTTTGCTGATATAAAGTACTTGGTATATTAATTATGCATGAACGTATTATTATAAATGTGCTAAAAAAAAATTATATTAAAAAAGTAAATCCTCCGCGATTGTAAAATCACAAGGTTGAAACTAGGAATTTATTACAGCCATAAATCTAGTTAGATTCCAGTACGGTAATGTTCGACGTATTTTTCTAGGAAATCCTACCCTCATTCTATCAGAGGTCAGGTTTCATCTAAAGTCTTGACTTTTGAAAACGATTACGGGATTGGTGGTGGCGGAGGACAAGTTTAGGCTGGGCATACCATTAAATCACTGATTTGTATGTGTGTGTCGGGAATATTTCAGCGATAAATTTTCCGAACCGAAAAAAAAACTGTAAAAAGTGTCAATGAATTAATATCGAATATATTTAAAGATAGAAATCAGTTAAAAATAATTGTTTTTTTCTGTCGATAAATTGTTAATTTTAATAGGTTAAATATTATATTGTTTATAGTATTATTATAATAATATGAACTAATCAAAAATTAGTTAAAATAACTTAAAATTAATAGAATAAAATTATTGTACTGTACACTAATATTTTAGATATTAATAAATAGACCAACTATACTTATTTTAAAACGGATCATTATTTCAATCTTATAATAATAATAATAATAATCAATAACAAATAATATTAGTGGTTTAGTTCGGTTATAGTTGAAGTTAGGTATCTAAATGACAAGGATTAAATATAAGTATTGTATTTCAATGATTAATTAGTTAGAATGCACTTTGACTATGTTTAATAATTATTATTCGCTCATAACTTTTTGACAATACGTACATTTTCCATTCATATAAAATAACTCGAGACAAAAATATTATATTTAGATATTTTTAATTGTTGTTAAAATGACCTATATAAAGTAAAAATATGTATTGTAACAATTAATTTGGTACAAATAACAAGGATAATGTTAACATTAATATATTTTAATACTTATAGACTGTAGTAAATATCAACAACATATTAAAATAAATTTACTTCAGAAAAGTGAAAATTCTCATATTCGAATATTAATATTGTCGTAAATGTAAATGACACTGTACACTTTTTTTTTTCAATATAATTAATTTAAACTCGATAGCAATATCCAGTTTTTAGGTATTTGATGAAACATGAGATTTTAAAAAAAATTAATTACCTAAACATAAAATATTAAATATTCGAATGTAAAAATCACCCTATGGCCTACGTTACATCAATTTTTGAAAATGTTGATAAGCCATTATATTGATTAATGTAAATTATATTTCTTAGTATTCTAAAAAGTTGTATTTACGTAAAATAATAAATTCAACGATATCTAATAACTTAAATTTTAAACTTGTAATAACATTTTAAATATATTTTCGTATTTAATACGATTCATAAATCTAAATAGTCCATAAACAGGTACGCTTAAAATTGTTTTTAAATAAATCACATAGACTAACTGTTATTACAATGAAAAAAAAAATAATGAAAAATTAAACAGAACAAGAATTTGCTATTTCTTAAATAACTTGTACGCACACAACAGAATTACAAAAATGTCGGAATTCATTACACAGAATATTACATTTTTTTTTCATTTCTACGAGTTTAAACAAATTCAAACGTTATATAGTATAATATTATATGCATGTTTAATGTAATAATATTTATATTCGCATGATACGTAACATAATTTCTTTTAATATATTCAGATTTGAACGTGCATCGTTAGCATATTTTTTTCAATTGTTTTTATTTTACATATTTAATAGATTATATAATGAGTTATAAATAAATTTAGATATTATTCACTGATCAAAATAAATTTTTTTTCCAAAAATTAGCAATTTAACTAAACGCCATATCAAAAATGTTCAAATAGAAACAAAAACCCAAACACAAACAAGAATACGGTTGCGAAAGTAATTTTCTAAATACGACTGATCAAAGTTTTCGGACGTATTTATCCTTCATATATATATAGCATTGAAGCCTCGTCCGGTGGCCCGTTGTTCAGAGTTTTTAATATAACTTGATAGTGATTTTAACACTTTGCCGTTCGAGTGTCCCTCGGCCTGTACAAATATTACCAAGTCCATCTCTCTCTCTCTCTCTCTCTTTGTGACAACGATGAAAAATACGCACCGATATTAAAGCTTTTCCTTCTACAATAGAGAAACACTCGAACCGACGTCGTGTATGTGTGTGGGAAAATACGATTTTTCCCCTCCTATATAACTTTTCACTCAAACCCACTGGACCGTTGTCATCGTTAAATAACAATTCGTCATTTTTAGCCTGCCATTGGTGTAGAATTTATTATGGTCAAATATTGATTATCAGAAAATTGATGACTTTAAAACTGAAAAAAATAATAAAAAAAATAAAAGATATAAAATTAAATTTGAAATAATATGATAACAACTAACTTATAATTTCTCTAACTAAGTAAAATGAAACAAATACTTATAATATTGTATCTAATATTGTATTTTATGGAAACAATTGACACAATTATATTTTTCCACAACAAGCAATTGAACGTTAAATTATATAATATAGTACGTATTTATGTCATATATAAATGTAGTATATTTCATAAGTTAATTGATCAAAGTATGTTCAATCCTAAAAAAATGTAGGACAATAAAATGATAACGTATTTTTGAAGATGAAAATAGTGATGAATGCATAACGTGTATATTTTGAAATTTGATCTTCTTAATGAGTTTCTAAGGTTTTAATTAGAAACAGCTCTTTATAATAACATGTTTGTTTTGAAATAAAAATCTAAAATATTGTATCAAAGATATTTGTAAAAAATAAAATTTCCGTTTTTTGGTTGCTGTATCTATATTTTACATAATTTATGTAATATAATATTATATGCAATGTGTTAAATGTTTTGTTTACGATTCAAATATTTCAGATTTTAATGTATGGAAATCCTTTAAGTCTTATAGTATATAAACAAAAATTAAGAAATAAACCAAACTTAACAAATTAAAAAAAATGCATCATGTATTTAATTTTACAATGATGACGTATGTGTTTTATCAATTTTCTTTTGATCATCACTTTTGGAACAGTATGTATATTTAAATTTTCTATCCAAAATGATGATTTTATAGTAGAAAATTTAGTTTAATTTGTATTTGAAAATAATAATAAAAAAAATCACAGTAATATCATAAATATTTATTAAAATCAAAAAAATAATATCACTAATTTTTGATAAATTTATTTTATGATTATTATTATTTATTTTTTTTTTCAAAATTAAATATATTTCTATACTTAAAATTTTATAAGTAATGTTTATTTGAATATATTCTAGACATTTTATGATCTCAAATTTTTATAACATTAATTTAAAATATCAAAAATACAAAAAAAAAAAAATTAATAACAATTTGAAATTAAATGTTTACAAAATTATTTATTTACGAAACTAACGATCTTAGTAACTTTGTTGAAATTCAATGAATATTAATTGCAGGGGTCATGAAACCTTTTGCATTTACGTATATCGTAATTGCATATTATACAAAATTAAATATTCAAAACATTTATACTAATCATGTAGTGGTAGTATTACTAATAGAAATACAAATCACTCATTTTAATATAAATAATTCTAATAATTCGAAAATATTATCCTTAAAATAAAGAGACTGATACACATCTCATAACTATTGTTAAAATACAACAGATTTTATATAGATATATGTGTATGATTTATTTTGTACATTTCTCTTTAAGCAAAGCTTAAGTTATCATAACATTTTAAAAATTAATACATTTAAAGTTCTCAAACAATAAAAATACATACATTTTCATTATATAATAAATAAAAGAAAATTAAACTTAGAATTAAAATTTGCTTATCGAACATTTTAAAATAAAATTATTGTTTAATAGACAATTAGATTAATTTATTTACATTATAAAAAAATTATATTGTTAATACTATAAATATTTATGCTAGCTACACATAGGTTATCGCCAAAGTTATCATTTTTTTCTTTAAAAAATATTTAATAATTATTCTTATTTTTAGTTATACTGTTAGCTTTTTCATTATTGTACTTTTTAGTATGAAATACTACTCACATTACAGCCATAGATTTTATTATATAGACCAATTTTAATGTTTACTAATATCTAAATTATTGTCTTATTATTGTTATATTATTATTTTTCAGTGATGAACAATTTTTAATTTATAACTTAGATTTAGTTTTTTTTTACCTCTAATCGGTTCTTCAAGTAATGTCTTCGGATCGTTATAGCATCAACGAACAGCTGACGTTCATTTTAAAATAGCTATAACTCTTATAAGAACAATTCAAACATATAGCGAAAATAGTGGGTCATACAAAGATAATTCAAACATTGTATAAATACGCATTATACGCGTTGGTGTTACAGTGTAACAGCTTTACCAAAATCGTATTGCCGTTATGCTTACAGGCTTTGTACCTTTGTCATTGTACAACTAATTAAAAATGTAATTTTCATAGACACGTTTGTGTGTCGCGTTAATGGCCGTCGGTCGATTTTCTTCAGAATGTTACCTGAACTGGAATTCTAGAAACTTTATCGTTAATTAGAAACTAACTTTTACATTAAATATATATATATATATATATATATACTATTATACGTACAACTGTATAGGACGAAAAGTGGATAAAACGCTTAACCTCCTTGTCCGTATATTATATGTATATACATTTTAAAAAACAACGTTTATAAAAAAAAGCGGTTTAGCGACTCGGCAACAGAGAAATAGAGAGAGAGAGAGAGAGAGACCAATGAGGGTTACCGGTTAAGTATTTTTTTCTTTTTAAAGCGCTCTGTTAATTTTATACTCAGAGACTGTATAAGATAAGCCCCAGGATAATAAGACAGATAAACAAGCTCGAAAAAGTCTTTATACGCGTGGTGGCCGTATGACAATCTAAATAATGAATGATTCCCGCTATACCACAGCAGAGCAGCAGCAACGGCACTTGCCGATCTGAGAGTGAAAAAAATAAAAATAAACGACACGAAAAAAAGTGAAACTAATGCCAGTTTTAAAACAAACTAATTTTTTCTCGGCCTTTTGGCGTCACGGTTGAAAATGTGCCCACTACTCCTATGAGTGGAAGAACGAGACGACGAGAAAAACTCGGCCATAATTATCACTTAATTATTCATATCGCTGGCTATGATCTTTTACTCTAGATTAACAACGTTTTTTTTTTTTTCATCAGCCCTTGTTGACTTCCTCTCGTCGTTAAAAACTTTCTTCTCCGGTCTTGAATGTATATGTATTGCTTTTTCGCCTACCAGCCGTCACCCTAAACGACCTATCATGTGTGAGTGCAGGTTTGTGTTTGAGCTTTGTGAACCAAAAAGGTTACACTTTTAAGCGCACACACAGTATATTAGTGTACCATGCCATGTGCCACTAAGTGTCTTGACAATAAGTGTATATGGTTTCAGTTTTATCAAACTGGCGAGATATTGATAATATATAATAAAAGTGCTGATCAATTATCATCACTTCGTATTGTTGGTTACGTTTTATATAATCACACGTGATCATAATATTATGGTGAGTATGGACTGGAAATATTCGTATGAGTAAATCATCATAATATATCTGTAGGCACATATGTAAGCATAAAAAATATTGACAATAATAATAAAAATAACAGTTTATAATTCACTTGAGGACTACAGTACTACACTCTTTGCTAACTACGATTGATTTTTCAAACATCTTAGGGTGTTTTATCAAAATTACTTTTTATATAATATATTATACTCATTACTGCTTTTATTATTATTATTATTATTTTTTTTTTTTTTGAAATAATAATTATAATAATTATAAAACACTTTTTTAAAGTTATCCTTAATTTATTATTTTATTTGTATTATCTTTATAAGTAATAAGTATTTTAAATTATTATATGTTTACAAATATATCATAAATCAAAATTAATATAAATTAATTTTAGATAATAAATGTAATGGTTATATTAATTAATTTTAAGTTACAAATACAAAATTGAAACAAATTCAACAATTTCAGCTTGAAACAATAGTCTTACAGTTTATCGCCAACTATTCGAGTATACATAAATACTAAATAGGTTATACAGATTTGAAATTTCAATGTTAATTTAGTAATATGTATAGTTTATTAGTTATTATTATTCACCAACCGGCTAAAACCTTCCATTATTAAAATAGATTATTTAACTCAAATTTTATGCTAAAATATGGAAAAATAAATTCAAACATTTTAATTTATACACTGCAAAACGTATAGGGTTTTAATTAAAATAATTGTTCTAATTCAACAATAAAAATATGAATTTACATAATAAAATATTATGAGTTATAATGTGCTTTGGATATAATGTATTTATTCAATCTAGATGGACTATTCTTTTATTTTTAGCTGTATTTTCTATTTTTTTAAATTTGGAATTGAAATACACCTCCCGAAAAGGTAAAATTGCGTGTGATTCTTCTGATTGAATAGCGTGAATCACCAAACATGGTCGCTCTATTTTTTTATTTAATAATAATATTTATCTAATCTTTTAAATGCAAAATTTAAAGAATATAGTTTTTAATTCGTATGATTTATTTTACTACTTCTGGAATGTCTTGTGGTATTACAATCTTTTATTTTTTTAAATAAGAACCTTACATTCTTACTGTGAATTATTTAATGTATAATTTAAAAAAAAAATTAATATAGCAAATTCAAAATGTCGACGATTTATTTATTAGATACCTATTTAAATGTTTCTCTTAAGAATACATATATCCTTAAAAACGGTTTTAAATATCGTGAATGTTTAAAGACGAATATAAATTAATAAAATTGTCAAATAACCATACCTTATAATCGTTCAAACTCATCGTCGTGAACCTACTATCCTTAGTACATAAAGTCAAATAACTCCAAAGCTACTAGAAAAATGTTTGGATATTGGTACATCAAAATTTTCAAGAAAAATACTTGTTAAATAATAATTTACAATAGAAAAGTGAAAGTTCATTTGAAAGTTTGTGTTTCTATACAGGATATTCCTTAATATATACAACAAATATTAAAACTTTGAAAATATGTTTTATAAGTACATTTATAATAGTTCCAAAAGCAGATATTGAATAATTGCGTTACTAAAGAAACAAGAATATAATGTGTATGCTTGGTGAATCATCCTATACGCAATCTGTTAAAATTGTTAATGATTGTTGTCGATTTTGAAGCAAATGAGCAATCGTACTGTTTCGTCGCACTTGACAACATCAATCCAAGTATTATCTTCATGTGACGATTATCCTGGTCTTGCATGTACGCTCCCGGAAATCACGCACAACGCCACCGTCGTCAATAATAATTATATAGTATCGATATACGTTTTACGTCATACCATTATGTCTGTGCTCTCGGAATTATTTGACGTTAATATACATTACTATTACTATAATATATAGGCGCTTTTGGATGAAATGTATTTCGACTAAAGTACGAAATACGTGACAGCTAAAATGTTTTCCATCGATTTAGTTACATATTAGGTACGTTGTATTGGGTTGTAAACACGTTTCTAAAAATTGCCAAATTTTATAGCTCTCTGAATTTTGTAGAAGTAAAACAATTAGCTGGTTGATCTTAAGAAAAGAAATATTTAATAAATTACCATACTGTATTAGTACATTACTTGCTATGGGATAAAGCCAGGATAGTGCTAATTTGTTTTAAGATTTCACTGAAACTCAAAATAAAAAAAATGTTACACACAAAATTATGTTGTTTTTGTTGACGTCAATGGACAAAATAAAAAGTACATAATATTATTTGCTACGTAATAACACTATAACGAAACAAACAAATAAAAAAATAAATACTTTTCTGTTCTACTGTTTTTATTTTAGAGAACGGTCACACAGGTATAATATGTTATGTTTTATTTACTAAGGACGTCGGATGTCTGCAGTCGAGTCTGTACGACTAGAGAAAACATTATGGATCATCCTGTTGTATATCTAAATAATATTTTAATATTGTTAAAGGACAAAACTAATCTCGTGTTAATAGGACATTGTACTCACGTATGTTGTTTCTGTTTTTAACATAGTAAATATACGTACGTATATAATTCTTACTACAACTTATATTTTATAGTTAATAATAGAATAAGTTTTCTTATTATCAAATTTGTAGAGTAAAATACAAACAGTGCCCCAAATAAGAGTTTTTTCTTTTTCATACTTATTTATTTTAAAATTAATTAAATGTATTTAAAAATTTCGTTTTAAAATTAATATTTATGAAAATTATTCTTTGCTTGTCCTAGCTTATGATATTTTCTATAAATTCAATGATAGGTACGTTATTTATTAATACATTCAGTGACGTGACCACTGACAACGAGTGATGCCGTGTGGTGTAGCAGCCGGCGGTGTACAATTGAATCAATGCAGTTTCAATGCTATGAGTCTGTGAACTGTCTATAAACGGTGTCTAATGCCTAATTCGCCACCTAACCTAATCGCAACACCCAGTCTTGACATTAAATGTTGTGAATAAAACGGTCGGCAAGCGATTTCACTCGACTGGCGACCGGCGTCGTTATCTTTAAAACCCAAAAACCCATCCAAGGAACTATTTAATTATTTATTAATTTAAACGAGTTAAAGCCCAATAATATTATTTATAGATTATTTGGTTTGCTTTAATTATTATAAAAAACACGAATTTATAATTATTTATTTATTATTATATATTTTTCATTCTAATTGTTTATCATCAGTAGCTTTTATGTATATTTAGTATGGGGAAATTCAGTGTCAAAGTCTCCTCAAACCGGTTGCAACTGATGATAGTCTGTGTTCTATGCAAGCGTAACACATCGACGCGTGTGATTTTTTTCACCACTATATCGTCGTCATCCGTCGACTGATAAAATATGTACATTTATCACAGAAGTAAACGAATCGACAAAAAAAAAATTTGAGCACCGCATAATTAACTGACACGTCGATTCCCGTGAGTTTGTTTTAAGTTATTATTATTCGTACAGTAGTATCTGCATTCTGTACCGTCACAAACGCAAGCGGAAAAAGAGTAGAGGATTTATATTTTATAATGCATTTTGCAACTGCCGCGGTAACACCACCCCATCTCGGTAACAATAATAAATTATTATTAATATTATATTGAATAGTCTAAACGCATCTCTCGATCGTCAGAGTAAAACATTCGATTGTAATATTTTTTTAGACACACATTATTATACACAAACAATATATGTTTTTTTAAATCCCTAGACCCTGTATGGTAATATATTTAAGTGTCTACGGTATTTTTATTTTTTTACATGACTAGATAAAAACGGTGTTTTTGAAAAATAAATTAAACGTGTCCTACAAATATATTTGTTGTTTTATTTTAATAAATTTTTATTTATTTTAAATGAAATCCACAAATTTATATTTAATATTTCAAAACAGAATATTTTTTGAGTACGTATTTAAGTGTATAAAAATAACATTTTGGACGAGTAATTAATTATATTAATATAATATTAATTAACTAACGTTAATGACGAGCGGAATAGAATACCAATGATTTGAGATACATTTGTTTTTATTCTTGTAACTGATAAGTTCTTTTGCATAATAAGTTAGAATTTTAATTTTGATTTATTACCCATCTTATATTTTAATAAGTCATTTTTATTTTTTGTATTTTTGGATCTTTGTACTCGTATATAACAAATTATTAATATTGTATATAAAATAATTCTACACATATAATAATAAAAAACTGTTTTTACGAAAAAATAAATTTGCCACTACTTTTGAATCATTGTCAATTTTATAACGAATTAAATGTATTACTATAAAAGGTTTGTTTGAATTATGTTCTACCCTAGTAATTAAAAGCCAAAAAAGTAGTAATTTTATGATATTTGCTTTTATTCAGGACATATTACATGGTTGCTTAAATAATGTTCCTACTTATTTTTTCATTAGCTTAGTAGTCGATTTGCAGACAATTTTAAAATGTAAAAATTCAGTTAATCCATCTGGTTTGTTATTTAATAAAATAAACATTTTAACACATTGTTAAGTTATATTTGGTTCAACTTTATTGTGTACAAGAAAATGTCTAAGTTATTGCGATTCGCACGTTTTTAGTATTTAAATTATAAACCCATTTTTGAATTAAATTACAATGAATTATACTGATTTATTTTTCAGACAATGCATTATAGCAAGTTATTTATGGAATATTTAAGTGACGGGATAAAATATATTATAAGTAAATAGTAATTTATTGTTATAAGTATATTTTAACGACATGCTCCGTCAAAACAGTAGATAATAATATAAAATATTCTAAAACTGTCAATAGGCTAAAATATCTCAGTTATTTTTTTAATACCAGCATATTAGTATTGGTCAGACGATGTAAACAAAATATCAAATGAGACTAGGAAAGTCTGTTTGAATAAATATGAGGACATCGATTTTCAATTATTGATGACAGTGATTTTTTTCACGTACATTTCAAATACTTTTTTTTTAATGAAAATGAATAATAGTTACTGATAACACAAAATATTAAAATAAAAATGTAATAATTTAATCACTGAAAATAAAAGTCTAATAGAAGCACTCTGACGGTCATTTATAAGATCATCACTCATCAACTCACTATTAATCGGTTATTTAAAACGACATTTTGGGCTTACAGTGGAGACATTTACTTGAGCAGAAATCCCTATACTTGTCTATGTAGAACTGTCAAATAAAATGTCTACATGTATGAAGTATTAGTGATACTTTGATAATTGATGCAAGTGAACTCAAGAAAATCAATAAAATGTATCTTTAATTAGCTCACTGTACCATAAATAATTAAGTAATGTGTGACGGATTTAATACAGATTAACTGTAGGTATTTCTAAAACTAGATATGAAGACTAAATAGGATAATACAAGACACCGTATGCAATTAAATTAGTTGCTTGTGTTGGCTTTCTGTACATGTAACGAATTTTAAACAAATTGGATTTTCACACGTCAGAGAATAATAGCGTGACAACATGGGTTACCAATAGCATGCGTATCCAAAATCGGGTACTAACACGTATGAAGTGTACATGTAATTTATTGTTCCTGATTCAGTTTTGAAACAATAAGCTAGTACAATTCAATTAAAAAGTTGTCTTTGCTCTTAAATTTTCTGATCATGCTTTGTAGGAAACCTGTATGTTGCATTACCTACGTCTGTTTAATGTATTGTAACTACAAGAATATTATAAGGTACCAAATTGTAATCATATTATATACTTATCCTCGTTCACCATACAAATAATGAGTTTACAAATTAAAAAGTCAAATTTTGATATAATTATAATCTGATAAAAAAAATAAAAATACTTAAAAGGATAATATATTTTAAAATCCACATTGAGTTATTGGTACATATATAGGAAATAACGCATTTACAAGTAGAGTCTGAAGTTTAATTTTGAAATTAATCTCCACTTTTTGTGAACGGTTAGCAACCATCTACAAATACTTAATGATATTATTTTAAACAATATTACGTAATATTGTAGGTTATGTGTTGCAATTATACACAGTTTACAAAACTATAGAATAGAAGTAATAGAAGATAGATCACGATCAAAAATGAAAAGTAAATATACGATACAGATATCTAATCGAATATCTAGGTACATAAACACGCAGAAGAATTTGTGTCACAATATTTCAGTTCAAATTTCCAACAGACTATTGAAATGTATAATTATGATTTAGGTATATTTTTTGATTATTTTAAAACTAAAATAAACAGTTTTTAGAAGTGAATACGTATGTCTACCCAGTTTGAAGTACATGTTATTACATGTAAACATGTGATTGAAATGTGAACTTATAGCGCTAGTAGCAGTTAGCCAATTTAAATAAGTTGATTTTTCTTACTTACAATGTTTAATTAATGATATGTTTATTTTTTAACTAAAGAAAAAAAAATATTGAACAATCTACATAAACAAATATAATAGATATGACTATTTTATGATGTAAAATTTAACCAAATAGTATTATTATTATTAGTATTGTACTATTGGTAAATTTCATATTTCCATCATCCCGTTAGACTAGTGTGTAGGTACCTGATAAAAAAAATTGAGTTTTTAATAATTGTACACATAGCAATATAAGAATAAAAATGTGTTAAACGTTGAATTTACCATGTATTATATGTAGAACCTGCAGATATATATTCACGAAAGAAAGGCTTTAAAAGGGCTATGGGAACTTTTTTATTTAGTCGTATATTCGTTTATAATTTATTGTAACCAATATTGTAATCTTATTATAAAAGGTGTTTGTATTAATCTCGTCTTCGTCACCAAAAAGTCATACTATAAAAATGTATATTGAAAATATGTTGTGAACGATGTAATCATGATTTTTGATAATGAAATATTTATGAATATAATGACAATAAAATAAAATAAATATATAATATCACAGCTACGATAATTTTACGTTCATCTAGAAATCTAGGATAACTTGGGTTTAGATAGGAATACAGTATTGTAATTTTATATGGACATTTATGTACAAGTTAAGTTTATGTATTTAAAAATTCGACAGTTTTCGATTTAATATTATTAATACATGCCATTCAATATTTCCAATTATTATTATTTTTTATTATACCTGTTTTAAAATAATAATTAGTTATTACATTTGGTACAATACAGTATAAAAATAATTTATATATATATATATATACATATTATTTTTTAATTTATATTTATTATTAATTATTTATTGTATTAATAATACTAATAACTGATTATTAAATGCATGCCATGAAAAATATGTATATTTAACTCGTCATGTTAAAAATTGCTTTAAAAATCAAGTAATTTATGTCTCATTATATAACTTAGTTAAAAATAATTTAACTTTAATTTTTGACTCGTTAATGTTCACCCTAGTATTTTATTAGCCACAAGATTATCCTGCACAACACAGAATTGGCCATAGGCCATGACAAATTATATAATGCCAGTGGATTTACCCAGTTTTAAACTCCGTTTAATTTAATCTACATACATTTTTAACACATTAATTTGGGGATTTTTTTGACCAAATATAAAATATAGCACTAAAATTATAATATCCAACTATAAGAATATTAATAACTGTTTTATTTTCTTAAACTTGGATGTGGATTGCTTACACACACACACACACACACACATAAAAATACTTATTATTAATTTAGATATATAGATCGATGTATGAAAGTTTATCAAACATATGATGAAATCTGTGACCTTGGTATATTATACATCTGAGACCCACCTGGTGATGAGTTGAACTGCATGTAGGTATCTATGATCACGATTTACTGCGCTGACTTCACCACCAATCCATATTACTAATGAGAAAATCTGAAAAACTATTTTATTTTCAAATGAACTTGCACAACGATACACAAAATAAATATAATATAAAATATTTACGACCATAATAAATTTCATAAAAATCGTACTTTTTCTTAAATATTTAGTATTGCCTCTTTCAGACACTCATACGTTGTATAAATTCAGTCTTGCGAGTATTATGCAGTCAACGTAAACCACGGTCAAGAGAACTTTTGGTGTCAATTTTACAATAAATATTTAAAACAACATGTTTTTTTAAGGAAATGTTGGACGTGCCGTTATCGGTCCTCCCGAGGACTCTCATAAAATACACCCGAGTCAATCACTTCGATTCGCTGTGGAGCTTGGACGTGCGTATTGTTTCGACGTGATTCTCTAACGTCTTAGTAATAAAAAAATCTTATTTACTAACCCATGGCGGACCACGTCGAGCAGTCTACTCTGAGGAAAAATACTGTATGCGATAAAAAATCAAATTTGAAAAATAAAACGAATTGTTAACGATAAATATTTTATAGTCGATTGAAAAGTATAAAATATAACACGATGGACGTCGTACGCTTACGAGCACCTATGGCCCGACAACATAATTGCATTGTTAATTTTAATTATTTATTTTATTCCCCTCTGCCACGAACATAAATACATTTTTAGAAAAACAAATTATATAAGTTAAATCAATGTTTACATTTTTCTATGTAATCTTATCAAATAGGTACATTATAAATTAGATCAGTTAATCAGAAAAAAGTTACATTTTATATTGAGGACAATATTAGGACATTTGAAACAAGGTAAATTATAAGATTTGATTTCAAGGATATTATTGGCATTAAAAAATTTAACTAAAAACAAATTTATGATGTAATTTTTAATGAAAAAATGAATAATATACGATTTTTAAAATAAAAGTAATTTGTTTATTCGTTATCCAAGTACAATTTTGAGACGTACCAACTAGAAAAATACACCAATAGTCGATGACAAAAAATGATGTTGACAATGCGGTCACGCTTACATCACTAAGTACGTATAAATAGTTCTGAAAATAGATATTGGTTGAACAATTAATATTGTTGGACGTGAGCACATAATACCGACCGAAAGCCCCGAAATGTATATTTCTATCAGTATTTACCTTCAAAGAAGACGATGCGACGCACTGCGACTGAATCCCCGAAACCTTACAGCGGATTAAGTACCAGACAATAAATATCAATGAAAGTTCACGTAAAGTTATATACACGAAGGATTCACTACAATAGCAAATTCTTATTTTACAATACCTTCGCTTTTGTTTTATATTAAATGATCGTTATTGCATATTACAATGTAATTTATTATCGTAATTTTAAATGAAAACTTGTTTACTTAAATTAATCTGCTTTATTTCACGATATTTTAACACGTATATCCCAATAATAACCGTAATTGCGTCAACGGTTTAAAAATATGAAAATTGACGAATAGAATTACAACTCGACTACTAAAATAATAATACATCAATTCGATTTCATCGTCACAGTAAATATAATCGATTAAGTAGTATAGTGTTGGTCAGTGGATTATATTTGCAGTTATCTTTATCCGTCTATCGTTACTGCTGTAAATACCAACTACATGTCTACATGCTTTGGATTCAAGAACTCAAAAAGTTTTATTATCTCCATTTTACATAATATTTCATATAATCGCATGACCAATCATATGTATTATCAATAACAGAGCGGACGACGAGTGTGCGCCAAACGAACTCGAGTAAAGACTATATACCAAGGGGGATTGTGTATAATCCACGAATTATGAGACGACGATAAATTCTATGGGCGCGTGAGTTAAACGTCGCAAAACCTAACGCACATTATGCGTGTGTAATATGATATAATGTTATTAGGGTTCAGAAATGTGTTTTAGAGGCATTAATGTGAGGTCCATCCCCTACGTATGTACAAGAATGTTGATTAAATTGCGAGCGTGTGCCGATTTCCTTCATCTCAATCGGTACAGCAGCAGCCGAAGCCCGTCTGCCAGAATCGAACGCGTCGTTTGAAATTATGTCGTAAACTATTCGGGGGACAGAAATTAAGGCGAAGCGTAGCGAGTATGTTTTTTTTGCGCATTCTGCACGTTTTTCGTCACTCGCAATCAACCCCTTTACGGGCCGATTACATTAACGCGTGAAGTTTTCATTATTATTATTTTCGTTTTTATTTTTTATTATTTTATTTTATTATTATTATTTTTTTTTTTCGGTTGGTTCGTTCAGAAATACGTGGAGAGAATATTCACAAACGTAGCTTACGAAAAGACACCTCAGTATAGCAACACGCGAATAAAAAAAAATAAACAATACACATATACACATAATACGTGCACACATACATTCGCGTTCATGTGACATGTAAATCAAAGTACGGTTCCGATGGTTTGTCGTGCGCTGTGTATACACGGACGTTGGTTTACGAATACGAAATCGGACTTGAGGGACGTTATTCAATGCTGATTTGTTCGGCTGGGGGTGGAAAAAATCAAATGATTTCACCCGTGAGAATACTAACAGTAAAAAAAAAAAAAAATAAATAAAATAAAATAAATAAATAATAATAATAAAGAAAAAAATGTGCCGTGAAAATCGATCGTTTATATTTTTTTTTCTTCTCTTATTTCTTTTCATTATTCCTACGACAGACATTATATTACACAAACCGCTTCCATCGCGTGTTCCATTGCCGTTTCATTAAAATAAATGATTGCGCACACAAATATTATTGTGTTTACGCGTTGATTTTGTTCCGACTCTCGCGTTTGATTCGTCGTCGGTTGATAAACTCGGGGGCTGCGCCGTTAATACTGCGCTACCTCTGTTCGAACAAAATATACACTAAGGAACTAAGGGTTCGACATCATTTAATATCGTTACACGGTGCAGTCATTATCTTACACAGTAATCATTTACAACCAAAAAATAAAGAGAAAAAAGCCACATTGTACCGAGTATTGTCCCGTATTTTAATGAAATAGTTTTAAAACCGTATTATTATGTGCGCGAGAATAATTTCAGAAAACGTCAGTGAATAGATTCGACACTGTTCTTTACAAAATAATTTATGATAAATAGTATGTTCGCACTTAGACGAACAAAAAAGTTATTACGAAATTCTGGAAAAAGAGCAATTTACAATTATAATTATTTGCAAAATGGTTTTAATTTATTCGAAAAATCCAAGATACTGAAACAGGAACAGTAATTTCGAGTTTCCAATTCAAATAGAATTTAAAAAAAATAATAATAATAATTTACAGTATATAACAATAATGTATAGTAGGAATAATCAAATTTAATTTGTAAAAAAAAAACATGTGTTTACGAGTTTTAAATTTTATAAAACTGTTAAACATAATGATTTTGTCTACACTTTTACATATTATAAAATGTTTTATAAGCAGTTTTAATATTAATATAAAGGTCATATTTAATAGATAATAATATTGATTTCTAATAATTAAAAACATTTAAACAATTTAAGAATTCACAGTTGTGTAAGAATTTGTTTAATGTATTTAGTAATACAGTGGATCGTTGTGTCAGTTTAGAAATGAAAAAAATTAATGAGAATTTTTTTATTTTTGACGAAAATATCGATCTTAAGAAACGAAAAAAAAATTAACGGTTCGTTTATTTTTACAAGGGAAAAATATATTTTGCGAGATTGTATTTACTTTTAGCAATTTAAAATACTCGAGTGCAGTAGTATAAGTACACCCGACTACCGTAATCATTTTACGTTTTTTCTCTTCATCCTGACGGCAGATATTGTATTTACTATTTTATATAAATGAAAAATGTGTACTGCGTTTAAAAAGGGCAGCGGCTGTTAATGTTGTCACGGGTAAGAACGTCGCAGAATCCGGTAGACATCCGGTTTAATTGAATTACCTTGGGTTGTGGATGTATATTCTATTACGTGTATCAAACAGAATACCTACCTACTTATTGTTTTTTATTCGTCGTTATACGAAAAATCAGACGAAGAAATTCACAAATCGCTACAAAGTCGTATTTTCGAAAAAGTAATTAAAATTCGTTTAGGACAATTTTTTCCATTAATTATGAACATTTTCATATGTATAATATTGTTAACATAATTACTAATTATATAATAGTTATAATAGCAATAACAGATTACAAACATATTATAATTGTTGAAATAAAAAGGTAAGTGTATTGTTGTCAATTTAAGAACGTTTATATAATATCTTAAATAAAATAGATTTAAATCGCTTTTCGGTCGAAAACGAAGTCGGACTTTCAGACCGGTCGTCAATATTATGCGGATGACCGATGTCGACACGGTGATTATATGTGCATCATTACTGCAGTCGGCAGTACCTATATCGATGTAATTGTAATTTATTTTCGATTTGTCACCATAACGGATCGAAAATACTTAACGCGATCGGTCTATACGGGTTTAATATTGCGATGTCGACAATTAAATAGGCGGGCGATGTCACCCAGTCGGTTCGTGTTCCACGGCAATATCGGTCACTTAAATCCCCCGGCGGTTTCTGGAAACACGCGACGGCGGCCACAGCTTTACCCGCGCGCGTTACCGATAGCCCTTCACGTACACAAAAGTGGTTAATAGCATCACGTCAGTCGTCAAGTCGATAGCCACAACAATCATTATAACACTGTCTATTAATGCACTGTCGCGT
Organism: Rhopalosiphum nymphaeae; assembly: GCA_036289425.1. Classification (NCBI taxonomy): domain Eukaryota; kingdom Metazoa; phylum Arthropoda; class Insecta; order Hemiptera; family Aphididae; genus Rhopalosiphum; species Rhopalosiphum nymphaeae. Next base: position 2,671,574 of record JAZAQC010000012.1, on the reverse strand, counting down.
CGGGCATAATAATATTATTTTGGTCACGTTATGACGTGTCAATGTTGCGATACGATTACACCGGTGTGGTTTCGGTCGTCCGCAACGCCGGAACGTATTACGTGGCCGAATCCAAAGTCGAAAGCCGTAATTAATTAATTAACTTATTCGAATTTCGCGGAAGTCACCCGGTCACCTGTGTGATATGTGCGCACCTACACGCGTGCACCGGTGGCGGGCGGTAATACGTAATGCCTGCATACGTGGGCATATAATTCGACGCACGACGTCCAGAGTATCCCTCATCATTCCGTGATACCTACGCGAAATGTGAACTACTACGTCATATTTCTTGTACGACCTGGAATCGATGTACGTTTATTCATATTTAGTGTTCGAATCGAACAAACTGGCCTACTGTAGGTACTGTGCGTTTAATGAAACCGATTTCATTCTGAAGTTCTAGTCACCTGTGTTTATTCTGCACTGATATGGCGATTTCAATTATTTTTCAGTCTTTCCTATCGTTAATTGTTGTACAATATAGAAAAAAGAGTGTACCTGTTTCGCATGCCAACATCGACAACCATTAAACGGTTAGATATTACATAGTAGTTTTGGATGTGGTTGAAATTATATTTACTAAAAACAGTAATCAAATAAGTTATTATTATTAGCGCAAAATATTCTAAGTATGCCTATAAAAATTTCAATGAGTGACATGAAAGTGTTCGCTCCGAATATGTATGTAAATTGAAGTTTGAACTGTCCTGTTCTCAGACCCTTATGTCCTGTTTATATGTCCGAGTGTCTCTCACTGAGAGATCTATGATGACCTTCTATGCGGTTATGACGCTAGTATGTACTGAAACTCAATTCTCACGAAATGTATTATTCTGGAAATTGTCATTAACATACATTACTCGTGTCTGATGTCTATCAGTTACATAGATCATAGTATTATATATTATGTATACTTCAATATAACCTATATCATGGTTAATGTATTTATTTACTATTAGTGAAATAAAGCTGAAAATAATATATATATTTTTTTTTTTTTTTTAGTTTTTAATATAATTTTTCATTACACAAAGTATTTTTACAAATTAATTTTAGTAAGTTTTTAAAATAATATGATATACCTGAACGTAATATGGTCATAAATATAATTGATATTTATTGTCTTGTGATAATTTATGTGTACACTCCAATAGCTATCCATTATTCCCAAGAGATACCGGAAAACTACATTAAAAAAAATATATATGTATAGAATAATCGAAGTGTAATTAATATCGAAGATGTTTGTTTGGGTTCTCAAGTTTTTTACCGTACAAAACACGAATGAAAATAATCTCTACACACCATGTTACATATAAAATAATATAGGAAGTCGTGTAAATACTGTTGGAAAATATCTCTTTCGAGAACGTTGTATGAGAGACGTTATTAATTCCAATGATTCAATAACGTGTAATCAGATTACACATTTCTATTATTAAGGGTTGAAAATGCAGTTATTATTTCATGTAGGACGAAGAGAGTATTAAAAAAAAAACTAAATTAAAAACCAGTATAAATTAAAAAAAACCGGCAAACTATTATAATCAGTTAAATATGAATTAGAACAATAATAAAGCAATAAAAGTCTCAAACGACTAGATTTTAATTCACTCTGTGAACTGCCAAAATAAATAAAAATGTTAAGCACGATAAATAAATAAATAATAATTAGCACGCATTTTTCATCTTGTATAATCACAGTGCAGCTGCCCTATGCCGACAGTAGGATATTATTATAAACTGTAGTATACCTGACAAAGGGATTAAACGTTGCTATCTCGTGACCCGAAACAAAGTACGATGATACTACTATTATTACTGTTATATACACATTTCGGACATAATACGAACCGTAACGCGAATTCCGAGAAAGCGAGTGAAATATGTGTGACTTTGATCGAGGATGCTATGGACGCAAAAACCGGGCGCAGATTGGACGGAAAGAAGACTGGTAATATTATTTTCCACTGCTTTGGCGGCTGCGTTCCGGGATCGGATTAAATGCCAGTACACTTCAATTAACTTCATCATAATATAATTTAATATTGAAAACAAAGACAAATTAATTTTCCTTAAGGTATTTGTGTGTGTGTGTGTGTGTGTGTGTGTGTGTGTGTGTATGTGTGCGTTTTTTTTATTAAAATTCAATGATCACTAGGTGTACCATATTATTATGTTTCATTTTCTATAAGAACATATTTTTTCCTAAAAGCATACCAGTTTAAAAAACCATAATATTATCCGTCCAGGTTATCGTCATTATACGTATTTCTTAATATTGCGATCAATCAATCCAAGGTATCTATTAAACAGAATGAGTAAAATATAAAAGAATATGTATTATATATATGTTTGATAATAGTGATATTAATATAAAGTAATATTAACTGTTTTTTTTTCAATTAAGTGTGAATGTGTTTGTTGGTCACGATCCATTATTTTACAGACTGGATTTAAAATTTTAACAAAAGGACCGAACTCTAACCGAACCAACAGTTAATTTTGGACAAGGATCAGACTGTCACGCCGGTTCAATCTGAAAATAAAATTGGACCTTATATTTATGAACCGATCTGGTTCGGTGTGTATTAGTGTGTACCAGAATGGATTGCATAATTCGATAAAGCAAATGATCCGATAAAAATAATCACGGACAAAAATATAATATTATAATGAAAAATCTCAGTAGTCCCATATCATAATGTATTCCCCGGACCGATGGTTGTTTATTAATACCGCAATAAGCAATATAAATATAATATCATAAATTATTTTTATAAATCGATAACAATAACGGTGTGTTTGTGGTGTATGTATTTACTATTCAGTACGTACCGCACTACACAAACACGTAAAACTAGGAATTTACGTTATTATTAATTATTTTTGGATCATATAATTATAATTTAAAGATAAACTAATAATGCTATACCAGTAGTATAATCACTCATACAATCTCACTATAGGACGCTTTGTTATCAAAAGAATATACACCGGGTGGCGACCGGTTTCCGCCCGGCTCACGTAAATCTCAAGCAACTGCATGGTAGTGACCGCGTTGGAAGGAGAAAAAAGTGCACAGTACTGGTGTATTCTCTTTTGAAACGGAGTATAATATGAATTTACATAACATAACCATTTTATATTGTATTATTGTATAGTATTAAATATAATATAATTAATTGTAATGCTGTTTTATATTTTGATTTCCGTGATAAAGAGCAACGTAAGCCACGCGATATTTACCTATTATTATTCAGTAGATATAAATAATATAAATATTTACAAAACTTCCCATAGTGTGTTTTGCGTTTTATTTTTATGCTATATGCATAAAAATAATTTTATTAGATTACAAGGATCTTGACCGAACCTATAGTATTTTTCTGCTGAAATCGGACCGAATTGAAAATAATAAATTTGAATCTGGACTAGACCAAATTATTCCCAAATACAATTGAACTAGACTACACCGATTATTTCAATTATTTTTATATTAGGACCACACCAGATCGGACTGATAGAAACTAAACCATGTAGAACATTATATTGTGTGTGTGTGTGTGTGTGTAAGTGATCTACAGCTAAGTCTATTGCACTCAATTGAGATTTGATACTTAGGTAATCCCATCCCCGAGGATGAGTATTTCAAAGGAAATTTTTTAAATTTTGCATTTTAAAATATGGGTTTTCACAGGGATTTGTTGTCTTATGAATAACTAATATTATTTTGTTTCTATAAGGTTGCTATAATTGATCACAGAAAATAAAATGCTTATTATATATTTTATATTATTGAATACATTTTCTATTTCCCTTGTCATATACTCTGCATTCTGTTCACACGGCGTGTTTGACTGTGAGAGAAATATCACAGTATGAGAAAATAGAATGGTTTTCTCTCTTTATTAACTAAACAAATATTATACCTATAACTAGGAATATAATATTATATCCTAAGAAATTATAAGTAATAAACTAGTGCATACACATTAATCGACAGCAGTGGCAATAGTTGCGTAGGAAGAAAAATATCGTTAAGGAACTGCTACCATATTTAAAAAAAAATTGGTGGACGCAGACCGGATGTTTTCTAAAGACATTTTATAGACGAACGGGTAAACAAGAGATAAAGTGTTTCCGACGGGTGTTTGCCATGAGTCTCGGCGATAATAATATGATATTTAACGGTGTGATAAAATATAGCAACAACCGAGCCGGACCAAACCACTTAACGTGTGTGTTCGGCGGCGCTAATGTTTCGCAGCTATATATTATATAACAATAATATAGCAAATGCCCTTTTTCTCAAAAGAAAACGTATTTTGTTCGCTCCGTCTCATTCTCCCGAATCACCGCGAGTAACCCATACATATATATACATGTATATTGTGTACTAACGATCCACCGCGTGCGGATTTCGATGAACACACACGGCGGAGCGGCGTTTGCAACGGAGAAGGTTTTAACTTCTCCGTGCTGTGAGCATTATCGCGGTCTCGGCGAGTCCGGATGCAGGGACCATTGGCGGAAGGACTGTAGCTCGTACACGGTTGAACTATATCGTTTATGGTTCTTGTTTTGTTGCGCTGTTTACTTTTTGTCCACCGCCATCACGTCCGTCGTGATACTTCTGCACTCATCGTATATACGAAACTAGCCGATAGAACAACAACGAGATTCTAATATTTTTTTTTCTGCCGCTATACCGCTACAGCCCATATACGCATCTTCCGCTGCTCGTCGTCACCGCTCAGCCGAAGATTAAATATGATATTATCCTCGTCACAATAATATATCCTCCGCGCGAACGAACGGAGTTTCGACAAAGTTTCAACAGTTCTCCTCGACCTTTAACATTAATTCGGAATCACGTTGTCGACTACGTCTTGGGCGATCGCCTGTTATTATAGTGTATGTCGACACTCTCAGTGGCCGTAAAGTGTGTTTACACGACGTATAATTCGATCGTTTGTATCGTGACAAGTAGCCGTTTGAGATCCGAACGGCATTCCGACGGAAAAACATAACAGTTTACCTACCGACCGAGTGGCAACTGTAATACGAGGGCGGTGGTCACTCTGCCAAAGTGCGTATATTTATATACATTATACAGCTGTGTTAAACGAATGTTTTGACGGCAAACACTTTTCGACTACACTAAAATATAGTTCATGACTTTGTCCAGTTAAACTGTGCAGAATTAAAATAGAGACATACTCGTATTATCCAGAATTATGGTCATTTGAAAAATTAAAATACAGACAATAAAAAATATAAATAAATATTATTGCTGTAAGTAGCATTTTTAATATTTTTAAATTTCATTTGTATAGTAGAATTATATAATTATATACTTACTTTAAAAAGTATAATTCACTATATTCTTTTCACTTCTAAAATAATATTAAATTATATTTACGGGCTTATTTTAAATGCACTTGTGCATCATAAACATTTGAAGTATGGCTGTGATCGATTCAAATATTTAACACGTATTTGGATACATTTAACTTTAGGACAGTATTAAGTATTTTTTATTTTTATAATAACTACTTATATAAAAAAAAAACTTAAATTTTAATAGCAGGACTATAAGTTTGTGTTTTATTATTTGTTTTTGACGAACATTTTTATATAATGTATAGGTACTTACATTTTTGAAACGTTCCAGTTAATACTTACGTAAATAGACTTTTTGATTTAAAATTTATTGTATTCTGATTTCCGTTAGATTTTTTTTAATGATTTTAGTGGATAACTTTAACCAAGAACAAGTGCGATACTTGAAACTTCGAATAAATAAATAAATAAATTAAACGAATACGATATATTTTATTTAAACATTGTACGCATCTTTGTTTACAATCATCGAAACTATAATATTTAACTTTAACCAACGAATTGAATTACCTTTACTTTAAAATACACCTAAACCCTAGTACCCTAGTACATAGCTTACACATTTTATAACGAATAGATCCTGATACTACATTACTGCAATAAATTATTAATAATTAACATTTTATTAATTAACTGATTTATTTGTATTAAATATATTATTCATGTACAACTAATTCTTTGCTACTATAGAATATCATCAGTTTTGGACAAGAGATTATATTATTTATTAGGTAATAATGTATTTTAAATTATCTTGAATAAAATTGATTTTTTAAATCAGCCTGTCCAGTCATAATACGTTATGTAAGAATCTTATAAATTTAATATAAGATAGTAACGATGTGATATTTTGATTTTTTGAAAAAAAAACTATGTTTTAAACATATCCATTTATTGTTTGACTGACTATGATAATATAAGAAAAAAATACAATATAATTTAGAGTAATATGGGATCAAAAAATGTTTCCCGATAAAAAATAGATATTGTTTGAAGCGTATAGTTTCGTCACATGATATCTAAGATATCTCCTTTAGCATATCAGTTATCACAAACAAAAATTAGGTATACAATATAATATACTTTACAATTTAAAGCATATACATATAAATTATTTTATAATAACGCGTGTACTGCGGATTTTATAATAATATGTGACCAAATATTAGAATTATTAATTAATAACAAATCCACTACTGTTATTACCGTGTCAGCGATGTATATACGAGTATTAATTATGAACCTGTATCCAGTTGCAATTTATTGATAACGGTAACAATAGTACAATGTGACAAAATAAATGTACATGGAAAATATTTTACAATCGTTTAAAGTTAGAACTTTTACAAAATTGCATATTCCCTGTAAAATAACTATTTCTCCTTAATTGAATTTTTGTTATTTTATTAAAAGAATAACTGTAGATACTTGAAATTTTAACCAAATTTTTATATTTATTTATATATATATATATATATATATATATACAAATCGAGTACCAGCGGGTAATACTTTAAGATTAATGGACGAATTTCGTAAACTTAATGAACATAGTACTATAGTTTTGGAAGTGAAATATCAGCTTGAGAGGGTAATTTATTATTTTCTATGATTAGATCATGTTTTATATTATATATTAATAGCAAAACAGTATATCTTCGTGACTTCGTTATCAGTTGTATGTAGAAATAAAGAAATGCGAAGAAGAAAAACATTTGACTAACGATCTTAAAGTATTAAAATAGATACGTTTTACATCACAATAGACAATACTGTATAATCGAAGTCATAATAAATGGTTTTTTTCTTATTACGATTTCAGTTGTGTCAATACGAAAAACTTATTCTAACCAGAACGTTGACAAACTATTGTTGACTAAATTACATACATTGAAAAATAAATTGAATAAATTATTGGACGATGAACAGTCATTGATGGACAAGAAGTACGTTGAACTTAGGACCATTAATATTATATCAGACGTGAAAAGAGTTTTTAAAACGTGCTGAACACTATTGTACGGAACCTTAAAAAACAATTGTATTTCTTAGAAAATAATATATTATAATATAATTACATTTTTTCATGAAAAAAATACGTATGAAATATGCACAACGCATTCTCATTTATTTAGAAAACCCTATTCAAAAGTATGGCACGCTTAAGACAAAGATTTAAATCCTTGAAAGTACTATACATAAACAAATTCATATTTTATTATATACGAGCCATAAATATAATTTTTACTTAACAAATGTTTGTGTGATTACGTGTATTTAGGTAATTATGAACTCGTCGCCCTTCGTTAAAATATTCAAATAGATCACTCGTATCGGACGACATTACTAGTAGGGCTGCAAAACGTTGGACCTGCGTTTTGGTCATATTTCGACCACTCCGGACTCACCAAATCCTTGACCGATTCAATAGGGTTAGCTCAAATATTACCCTCGGTTTCAGTTGAACTTCCAGCTCCATCTGAACTCTAGGCTCCACCGTCACTGCTACCACCGACGAAGTCCAGTTCACTGACATTGGTCAATGCGTTACCAAAGTCGAACTCTTCTACCACACTTCAGTAAACATAGAAAATACTTATTATATACCTACGACGATAACTACGTAGATATTGAAATCTGTTGTTCTGAAGTCACTCAGAAAAAGGAAAATTAGAACACCGATCTCAGTTACTATCATAAATAAAAATTAAAATGAGACATAATAAAAATATATTTATAACATGTATACGTTTATAAAAATATAATTTTTTAGTTATTTAATATAATTTGATAAATATACAACTTGCTATAGAATTAATTTCAACAATACAAATAAATATAATAATTATATTTGATTGTATATAATATAAAGTAGCATTAAATAACACGCATAATTGATATAAAAGAATAACCTTGTGTTATCATTAATTTATTATTAGAATTTTCTATGTTATCGATTCCAAAACTTAAGTTATTACATTATGAATACTATAATGGCATTTCACTTTTAAACATTAATTAATAAAACATTTGTAGATAATTTCCAAAATATATTTTTTCTATAAATGTCGATAAAAATATATTTTCTAGGTTAAAATATTAAAAAAAAAAAAATATATAAAAATTCATTTGGGGAAGAAAGTGATTCTGAAGAAGATATATCAGTTATAAGTGATCATGATACGAATTCTGAAGAAGCAACTGATTCCGATATATATATATGAGACATGTGAAAATGATGATAATTTGTACATAGAAAAGGATGAAAAAACAAAGCGGTGTAAAATAAAACCACCTTTAAATGTATGAACACGCGCACATAATATTATAACTCATCTCGCTGGTTTGAAATAAATCTCAAACTGTTATTTTAAATTTATTTATTGATGATAATATTATTAGTATTATTACACGCTGTACAAATATTTAAATTGAATCAACCCGTAAATATTTTCAGCGAAATAGCTATAGAGTTACAAATGTTATAAAAATTAAAACTTTTATAAGACTATTTTACCTCATAGGATCCTTAAGATGATCTCATAAAAAATGTACATAACCTATGAGATAATATTACATTGTATAATAGTACTAAAATTTGTCAAAATTGAACATGGCTGCCATAAAAGTATTATGTAATTATAAAGCTAATCATATATATAATATAAAAATAAAATTTATCGAATTTTTACACGATTTAGTATGATAACTAGTAAAATCACAAATTTAATCAAGATCTACAATAGAAACGATTCCAGTTGAACTTAAAAATGTGCTAAACTTTTAGAGGGAGAAAACGTATTGATACAGAAACAGATAAACGAGATGGATACAGAGGACAGTATTATTAATTGAACTTAACGCATTTATAGATAATTAATATATGTAATATTATTGTATAATAGAATATTATACATTTTGAATATTTGTACTTAAAATCAATATTTTAGCGATGGTTGGCAATTATCCCCTATGCGCACAACCACTTAACAAACACTAATGGGTCTAACATAGTGTTAAAAAAAAAGTAAACCTTTTATCAGTCTTTAAAAAAATACATTAGTAAAATGTAGTTAACATGATTTAATTAGAAGTTAATAAGAATTTGTTAACATAATTTTATAAGAATTTCATACGCCAATTTTATCAGAATTTATTAACATCATTTTAAAGAAAATCATACAAAACAATGTCATAAGAACATTTTGAAATAATGTTAAGGGCTAATAACTTTTCAGGATATTATAAGGATAATATTATGTGAAAATAATTATAAAACTTTCTTACAAGTTAATTATTCTATTAAAAACATTCATACATTTTTTTGTTAACATTACATTTCTGTCTTAAATAGTAATTATAAATATTATTAAATACAATGTTTTCGTTGTAAATTAAATTAACCGGTTCTACGTAATTTTAATAGTAAAATAAATTAATTTAATAGCAATTTCAAAAAATATGATACAACACTGACACATTTTCTCTTCTTAGAATTGTTTTTCATTGTCAGTATAAGTATGTCATATAATTTAATTCAAATTTAACACATCTATTACAGTGACCCATACTCAACACCTTCTATATAGCAGAGCGATATCCATTTGTCCACCTTTTTTTATTTCGTAAGCAGATTTAAATTTGATTATGATTAAAGTTATTCTTTATTAGCTCTGTTAGCATTGCATAATATTATAATGAAATTATTCATCGTGAAATAGAAATGCGTTATCAGTGAATAATATGGCGTGTTATAAAATATATAGTAAAAATGAATTTAGGTACTTATTAAATCTGTCAAAATAAAATAATATCCAAGTAAAGCAGACAGAGCATTTACGTCTTCCATTACTAAATCTATTATTATTTATAAGTAGGTAGTAATTTATTTATAGTAGAACTACCTAAAGTAATTAATTACATTTATTCTTAAATTAGTTTTGTATGACTAAAGCCATGTCTTAAATCGCGAATAAAGACAAATGTTTTATATTTGTATGATAAAAAAAATGTACCTATATGTAAAATACTATAATAATTAAATTATAGAATCTTTGTTTTTCAATTTTTATTCCCATATAATATATAAATATATGTGTGTGTGTATAACTGCTTATAGAAAATATAAACAACTATTATTTCACAATAATACTAAAATGGAGTTATAGCGGCTAAGTTATAGCAAAAAACGAAGATCTACTCAAAACGGATTTATTTTGTTTAGGCCTCGCGGAATTTTGTAGCAACTGCAATAAATAACAATTTATTACATGGGTTTTATTGTAATTCCGAGTGTATCAACAACGAATGGTGTTCGCTCACATTACCATTTCGCAGGTATATTACTATGATAGTTTATAACGTGGGCTTATTGGGTCGCGTTTTGCGGGTCCCCAGTGCGGTTGTATTAATGAAGTGCGTACGTCGTGAAACGTGTCTTCGCATTGACAATAATACATCGATTCGTGAATAAAATCAGCCACCGCCGTCGGCGGAAAGAAACATGGCGCGCGCATGGAGCTGCAGCGGCGGTATTCGAAAAACAGTAATAACGGGTGGTAATATTATTCAAATACATTTTTTCCACGTCTGCCGGTATCTGTCGTTGTATTGCTAACACTCAATCAGAAAACCCCAAAAAAAAAAATAATAAATATAGATATATTATGTTTATGTTGTTGTGCGTATAATAATACGTAAGTATACGTATATTATTATTTATTATAGTATATATACACAATAATACATTGAAAAAAAAACTACGGTCGTTACGAGAAAATAATATAATAAAAACGTCTCGACTTGTTTATCATTTTTCTCTTCGCAATCGAATAAATAATTCCTTCCGAGAACCTTCATCACAACTACCTGTCTATCTATAACCATCATCCTGCACCGACCACTATCACTACCACCGCCATTACTATTGTCACAACCGTCTACGCACAAAAACCATAAATAACTAAAAGAAAATGAACGATTAAGTGACAACACTGTGTAACAAAAAAATAAAAATAAAATGAAATAAAATACAAAATGTTTGCTAATAGATTATTTCTGTGCATCGTTGGTTTTTTATTTTTGTCTGTGTTGGAAAAGTTTGTATTTATATATAGAAAGAACTGCCGATTCTTATCGTCATTTCAGAAAAAACAAAAACTATTCATCATCCCGGATATCGGTTTTAAATTTTCGTTTTTATAAACCAATAAAAATTCAATGCTAAGAGTTTCGTCTTTTTTTTACAGAGTGGTAAAAATCAGTGATAAGTAATCTATAATTTGATTCTCCTTTATATTTCAAATACATGACTGACCATGACACTGTAGTTTGATTGCTTCTGTTAACTGAATAACAATGGAAGTCGTTAGATACGACACGATTGCGTACTAAACTTTGACATATTTATATTACCTTATACAATTATTAAAACGACACAATCAAGTTTCTTAAGTTAAAAAAACAACGCAATAAAGTTTCAAAGTTAAAAATAAATTAACTAAAAGTCATCATTAATAAAATGTATAAATATTACCTAAACATTTTAATTTAATTGGTAATGCATTTGATTTAATGAATTGTAGATATTCATTTTTATTTTTATCAGTGGCGGCTCGTGCATATGTGCGATAGTGCGGTTGCACTCCCTACAGAAATGAACAATTTATAGTACAATAATATTTACAAAATAAATAGGTACATATTTTAGTATATAGTATATAATACATTAATAAATTAACAATTAAATATATTTTTAATTATTTTTAAAATTATTTTCATAGTTTATTATAATATCGTTACGAATTCGAGATGTTAATACGGATATATCGATAGTTACATACGCCTAGGCAACGTGGCAGCCATAGATGCTTATGGTGTGCGGTGAATTTTGTCGCTCAAATCGGACGGCAACGACATGTTTAATTTTTTGTATAATGTATTTTAGTTTTTTCATTTTTTTATCGCACTCCTGTGCTAACCTACTACGAGCCGCCACTGATTTTTATACGGAAATGTAGTTTATAATATCAGAAACAAATTTAATACATACGTTATCCTTGGTACATTGAACTATTTTTTAGATAAATACATTATAATATTTCATATTATATTTATGATGTATTTCAATAGAACCTTGTGACCGATTTAAATCAGATAGTCATATATTTATATGAGTTCGAAATTGATCATAATACTTCTAAGTTATTTCAACTTGGATTTTAATAATTAATATAATTCCAATATGTGTTGATGGAGGAGTACTATAAAATAAGCCATTATAAATTTAATAAAATCATACTATGTTACTGTATCATTTGTTGTTGAATCGTTCAAATGTAAATTGTTAGTTATATACAATTGTAACACTTTTATCTTAAATTAAACTTACCTATATGTGGCTATGTATTATTAATAGCTTTTACGTCCATAATAAGCCATATTATATATTATACATTAAAATTTTTGATAAACACGGATCCTTCAGTTTTACTTGGATACTAACTCATAAGTTTAACAAATCTATTTTAAACTTTTTTGAATGGTATAAGCAATAGTACAAAAAATGACATTAGCCCCTTATCCCAATTCATCTTCATTAGTTTATGGTGTCCATAATGATAATTAGTTTTATATCTAATAAACGAAATATTTTTAAATAAAGGTTGGATGTTTATATTATAATGCATTATCTTATGACTCTAAACTTGACTTTAAATTAAATTATATCAAAAAATAATTACCATTTAATTAAACCTTGTTTTTGAAGCTTTAGTAACTACATAAAAAATGATCAGTACATATTTTTATATTTTAGTATTTCAGATGAATATTATGATGAAAATGTAATTAGACAATTTCAGATTTTAAAAATAGTTACTTTACATTTATCAAATAAAACAAGACTAAAAGCAAATAAACTTTTTTTAATTATACGTACTTATAATATTATTATACAATTATATAAAGTATTTGTCTTCGTATTCAGATGTGTATCATCAACAAATTATAATATAAGTTTACACTGTGTCTTCTACTCTCTATTTTACTTCACCGTATTCTTCAAAATGAATTTCATTATTGTTATACAATAATTTTACTTTACAACCACTAAAATGTTGAAATGTTTTCTATCATCTACTCGTTACCCGTCTATACTATGATGACATCTATTCTATTTATTGATGTAGTCATAACTGAGCTTCCACTTAGCTTCACACTATATTAATATATTAACATTTGTCTTTGTTGTCGTGAGAACTACAATATTACGTTATTTAATGAATTTAACAAGGTCTCGCACTAGAATTAACTAAAAACTAAATAACAAATTCTGGTTTATCCGATTCCAAAATCATTTTTTTTATTTTACAATTGGCATATTATTTTCCATTTTATATGTATTTTGCATGATTAGCTTATAGTTGATGTTTAATTATAACAGAACTATTACCAGAAATAGTTTATTTTAAATTAATTTTAAGCAAATAATATAATTACCTACATATTATTTGATTTTGATTACACCAAATTGCCTAATATTATATTATTTCTTTACATTTCTATGTCTCCAATAAAATAAACAGATACTTATCTCATTTCAAATTTCCTTAGTTCTAGTATTTTCTTAAAAATATGTAATTATCTAAAATAAACGAATATAGTTTAGTCTAAAAAACGTTCGAATAATTGTGTTTGGAATTTATGTTTTTTTATAAAAATAATAATTATTTCCCTCTTATTTTTATTTTTTTTTTTTTTGGTAGCGGGTCAATTTGTCCGACTTAGCCTCCTATATATTTTTTTTCTGGACTATAAACTAAACACTTGACTTGTTACTACACAATCTAACTCGAATAATAACGATTTACTTTTATTAACACCTAAAATGTTGTTGAAAAATGTTAGTGTTTGAAGTTTTTGAAATACATCAAGTAGATAACCAAAATCCAAAATTCGAATAAACGATTTAGGCGTAGAGTATTATAATTTGCAAAACCTGGATATTTACTAATATTAAATTGTGAATATCTTAATATCAGTTCAAATAACTCAATTAGCTCAGTTCTAACTACAAATTTAGTTAATTTGATTTGTTTAGTTACTTTACGTTTACGATTTTTAAGCGCGACCTGTCGTTAAATTATTTTAATAATTATGCAATGATATTCGATTTATAGAAAATTACATGTGTTTGTATTTTTATAGCACAATTAATTCGATTAAATTTTCCATATTTTAAACAAAATCAAGTAAATACCACATGAGAACAAAATTATGATCGACACTACATATCAAAAATGTTTGTCATTTGCAACTCGACGGTCAACTAAAATAAAAGGCTAATAAAGTCTGTAGTAGTGATAAGTATTGTAAACTTTTATTACACGTCATAAAAATATTTTATATTGTGTACAGTTTTGTCTATACACTATAGACTATAAAATATGCAATCGTGATTTTCAAACATGGCAACGTTGCACAAAAATAACGTACACTTATGGAATCGTATTTTACCTAATTCCACCGCTTACACGTCTACCTGACCCATAGGTTAAATATTTTTCAATATTTTTATCCATTTGTACTACATTTTTGTATTTTATTTTTGCATTTATTAGTACTATTATAAATAAAATTACGTATACCTACTATTGTTTAGTTGTATCTTTACTATCGTAATTAATATTATCTATAAAGTAACATTTTTATTTAATGTACAAATGCGTGGTATAATTTTTGGTATAATTCGTGGTTACATTTTAGTTATGACAATCTATTTTCCAATGAACGGATAATCACTTAAACCAATCATCTTCTAAGTTGACTAATACATTTATATAGTTATACGATTTTATATCCAATTTTTTACTTACAAAAAACACCAACAAATAATTGTGAATGCTCCGAGGCTATGTATCCATTTCACCGCGAGTAGAATGCCTAAGCTAAGTCCAATTTACACTTGAATGATAAGTCAGGACTAATGTCTAGATATTTAAACTCAGCCAAAATATATTCAAAGGAAAGCTTCCTCGGATAGTTTCTACTAAAAATTATTTTAATTAGTGATGTATTGTTATTTGTTGTTGCCTCTACCTCTTCAATCATACAACAGAAGCTATAAAGTATAGTCTAAAAATAAAAATAAATAGTTACTGTCAATTTTAATTAAATCTTTGTAACCTTCTGATTTTAACCATATACATAAATATATTGTTATATCATTATTTATCTAGAATCAATGAATATTGCACTTTGGTAATATACTAATACATTATAGATATTAAAATAGTACAACGTAATGTCCAGGTTTCAAATAATGAAACCATTTCAAAAATGTATTGATAAAAGTAAATACATTTTTACAAATTATTTTCACACAATAAGAAACATTATTTTTTATTCTATTCTCAGATTAATTTTTTTTTATATTTTTTTATATATATAAGACGTACTTGTTTTTTGTAGTTTAATTATTTTAAAAGGTGAAATATCCACACTGTTGCTCTATAATATGAGAAATGCGTTCATATTTATATCGATCCTTATCATCATTCATCATTGAATGCACTATTTATTTGGATTTACATTATATCCACGCTAAATGGATAGAATATAGTCGTCAAACAATAGTATTATTGTTATTGTTACTGTTATTTTTATATTCAGAATTTCCGTACCGTGTATTTATATATATATATATATATAGATGTATATATTTATATTATTATGTACGTTTTATAGTGGTAGGAGTTGGAGTGGGATATCGTTGTTCAAACGGCAGTTGATTAATCGCTCCCAAAATACGTTGTACGTTTTTATTGTATTCTTTCGACTTAATAACGTCGTAAAACTATCAAAACTAAAACTTTTACGGCTTAAAATAATATATTTACGGATATTAAATAACACTATATACATGTTATATATTACAGCCGCCGTTGCTGGGTATTGTGTGTAAGTGTTTCGTTGAATAGGCGTCGTCGGCGTCGTCGGATAAGGAAGAGGAGGTCGCGGTGACGGTGGCGAAAAGAGGAAGAAAATGGCACGAAATGTCTACACCGTTTGGACGTGCTTTTGAAATATCGTACCCACTCCATGGTACCACACACAAAGCTCCAACCGTGCCAGAAAAGAATATTTAAATTCGTTTTATATAATATAACGCGCAAGTTTATTAAACACCCAAGTCAGATGCAATATACTCTCGAGTCATTTCTTTTAAATACATAAATAACTGGTGTAGTTATTATTAACATTTTTAAAGTAAAAAAAAAATATAAAAATACAAGCATCGAAAGCCTTAATAGTTTATTTTCAACTTATTTATCTGGTTATTGATATTTTTTAGTCACGCATACAACACATATGCGTTCAAAGTTCATAATTATACACACACTATTTGTTAAAAATATTAAAATATATTTTCTAATGGGTACATAAATACAAAAATATAATAATTAATACGTCTAAGTTTATACACACATATTTTTTTTATCGAATAGAGACAATAAAAAATATTCATTCAATTTAGAATATAATTATAAATGGATTGAAAAAAAAACTATGTACATGTTACGACGAATTTATGAAATTTTCGATTTCATGAAATCAGTAATTTTGTTGCCGAATACGGAAATCGGCAATTTGGCTACCGAATTCACAAAATCGGCAAACTTTGATTGCTGATTTCATGAATTAGGCAGACTTTTTCTGCCGATTGCATGATTCGGCAACACATTATTACAAATAGTGGCATATAAATAAACAATAATTGCACGCGTGCTGATCATCGGCATTACCATGCCGTAATCTGTTACCTACGATTATAGAAGCTATGATACGGGCTAGCGTTTTATCTTGGTTACTAAGGCCTTTTTATTGCTTTGATAAAATAATTTAATAACTACAAACATTACCTACATGTTTAACGTTTAATTCAGCAGTTTCACAAATTCGGCGTAACATACCTACACATACTGCAAAAAACGTATTTAAATACTTATAAAGTATAAACTATATACATACTGAACCATAGTAAATAAACAATAAAGATATATAGATATATAGATATGCGATATATATCAAACATAACATTAAGTTATGTTTGATACTGATGTACTGTATACTAAAAAAATATCTGTGTACGAAATACGAGATCGAAGCATGTAATAACAGCTTCATATATAATTTGATAAAAATCCGAAGTCACGCACCTACTGAATTTTGTGAATTTATAATAATAACTGTAACAATCATTAAAACTTTATAAATAGGTAATATTATTTTTAAAACAATATGATCTAATTTATTTTCTAACTTTCTATACAGCTGTACCTACACAAAATATTGTGAATATTTTGTGATTAAAAGAACGATTGATTGTCGATGTTTCATCATTTTATCATTACAATGTATTTAGTTTGAAAGCAATTCTTCTAAATATCATCAACACTTAAAAAAAATGATATTCGAAACGTAATTGAGATGAATTTATTAATAATATGTGAAATAAGATTTATCGAAAAACTCAAGTCATTGCGTGTGATTTATAAAAATCACGTTGTTCTTAAATTACATCGGAAAAAAACGTAAAAACAGAATATTATAACTTATTCTCATTTTTACTTAAAAAATTATATATATATCGGTCTCGTGACTTTCGTTCTGTATTATTTTTATTTTAATAATATAAATATAATTTTTACTCAGGGTTTAAAATAAGTTGTATAGTTTAAATCAGATTTTGTAATTCTTTTAGTCTTAAAACTTCTAAATAATAAGCTTTTATTTTTAGCATCAATAAAAAATATTAGTTGTAACAAAATATATAATTCACTGAAATAACTTTCGTAGAAATATTGAACTTACATTTTACGAGAAAAACTGTATTGAAATATATTATGATGGTAAATTGGTAAATATCATTAATAACGGACGTCATGAATACGTTTCTTATTCTCCAATTTACATAACCACCCACCAGCTTTATTTAATTTCTTCTCTTTTCTAACTCGAATTTAAAATAAAAAATAATATGATATTATAAAATTGAATTAAATTAAACAGTTAGTTTCAATACCTAAAGCTAAGAAAACACAACTATGAAACGATTGCATATAATAAATTAGATAACAAAACAAATCATACGCGTTGAGAAGAATCTGGTTTAGCAAAAATATACAATTTTAAAATGTCCATAAACTGCTTAGTGAAATAAATTCTTATAAACTGTACAATTTGAAATTTTATCACTTAGTAAGTCGAAAAAAACACATGTATATAATGTAAAAATAGATATATAAATAGTATTTATATTAAATAATTACATATTTTTTCATTGCATAAGCATATTATAAGATGATTGGTTTCACCTAAAAAGAACATACTTTAAAGATAATGTACGTGTACCTACGCATTTCTTAGTGATAATCTTTATTTTTTCTTCAATAAATTATAGTTGCTATAGTTGGTAACTAAAAAGTTGATTAATTATTTTGTAATAATATGTTGTATGACATGTACGTACTATATAGAAATGTATATTATTATGATACATTATAATAAAACATTCACGGAACTGCATGGTTTGATTGATTTGAAATTCGGATTTTCTTTGGTGATATTATGTCATTACTTCGTTACATCCTTGGAGGTTTGATTATTTTTAAACTACAAATTATAAATGAAAGAAATATTTGAAGTATCAAGATTACGAATGATTACAATTTTCAAAAAAAATCGTTAACGACAACGTGCATATGTGTTTTTTCACATCCAAATTGAATTAAAAATATATAAGAAGTTTTGAATTCCTAAACAAACTTCGTGTGTCTGAGCGCAGTTTAAAATTCCCAAGTATAAAATAAATGTATACAACCAATATTTGATTATACATGTAGTTCACGATGTGTGGTATTATAAAATGTCATCGGTAACTGTATATTTTATAAAAATGATTTCCAAATGAATTTTACATTAAAATGAAACAATATATTTTTATGCTTCCCAAGTTGATCCGTTGAAAGTAAAAACCTTAACATTAATTTGATTCACGTATACAATTTGATATTTCGAAGTGCGTATACTACCCTCTATAAAATATATATTTATGTCATAGGCGTATTGTATCTATTAATGATATCCGAGGGAGCTATTACAGCCTTGAAATTTTCTTTTTCTCTTTGTTGATATTTTATTCCCCTTGATGAAAATATATAGCACGTTTTCAATTATCACGTCCACATTACGGCAGTCAGATTATGGTACTGTTATACGTTGATGTCTTGCTAGAATCTAAAATAATAAACAATTAATACGTGGTCGATATATTTATGTTTAACTTAAACATCGATAAAGTCATAACCACAATATACATATATATTTATGTACCTATAAAAATGATATTATTAATTATAACTAAATTATTTTTCTTATTAAGTAATATCCATTGATAAGTCAAAAAATATAAATAAAATAAGTAAAGAAATATAATTAGACATTTAACACCATTAAGCTATTAGTTTTTAATTCTTGTATAATAAAAAAAATCAAACTATGCATCATGAATATATTTCGTATTAGTTTTAATAACAACTTAAGAGGAATTTTTATTATTATTAATAGGAATACTTGAGTATATTTTTCATTTGACCCTTATAAGGTAATTAGATTCACTTTCCTATTAGTAAAGTATTAAATTTGAAAATTGAAGCATTTTTGCTACTATAAAAAATGTCTTCAGACACAAAAACACAAATATCATTTTCAAGTCAACACTTCATCGCTCCGCTTAGAATCTAACATAATGATTTTATATAATAATATAATTTCATGTTTGCTTAAAAAATGTACTGAGATATTTTTAATCATTGTGTTGATAACATTTTAATTTGACACGGTTTAACTAAGCTGATACATAATATGATTATATAACATTTTACAATGATTAAGGTCCTAAACTAATCGTTATTATGTTAACGATCACTGATTTCATATTTTTTTTTTTGTTTAGAACTAAAATTATCTAATTTGTTTAAAGTTAACATATTTATATCATCGTATTACCATAATGATTAAGAAGTGGTACAGCCGGTACAGGGTTATCCCACAAAATCTTGGTTCATTATTCCACTGGACTATAAGCTTTAAATAATTATAATTAATATGCTACTTGTTAGAAATTTAATTTTTATATTTCGAAATACCCCACATAATATTTGTTTTTCGAAATATAAAATTAAACATGATTGTTATCAGTCTAAGAAGTAAATTCTTAAAACTATATCGATAAAAATATTAAAAAATATATTTTTTACGAAAATGTTGTTTTATAATGATTTAAAATCATGTAAAAGAAGTATTTTCATAAACGTTAGTGTCTTACGTTAAATAGCTCACCCCCATATTTATATTATAAATATATTTTTTTTAATATTCATACCTGACAGTAAAACTTAATATATGTCTCCTACATAATTGAAAACATTAATTAATAATTATTATTATAAATAAAATAATAATAAATACATTTCATAAACTAGTTAATATTTAATATGAATGGAAATTTATGGATGATTTTACACATTTATTTAGCCAGGTAATATGTATTACACGATATTCCACCATGAGTGGTTAAATTACGTAAGATTAATTTTTTAAACCATCGTGTTTACCAAAAACTTTTAATTTCCTTTTCAAGATAATTTTTTCTTTTTAAATTTTTCTTGCTATTAACAGTAAATTTTGTAAAGTACGGATAATGCGCGGGGAGAATATTTGAAATACGTTAAGATATCGTGGGAATCGCACATTTTTTTTTTATTGTTTCGAAGAAAAAGCGATGAGTAGGAAGGCAAACTTTAAAAGGTTCAACAATATTAAGATTTTAATTATAAAAAGTTTCAAGAAGGTGTTTTAAAGTTTACCAATAACTTTCAGAAACACCTGTAAAGTGTATAAAAGTTAATCCAAAGATTCTAAGATTAACATTTATGTAGAACAAAGGTGAAATTATCAATCGTGTGCCTATAAAATTTAAGTCATAAAAGGTACTATAATAATACTTTACACTGTTATAATCTATTTACTGTACTTCAGTTGAGTACGGTACGACCATTATGGAAAATAATGAGTTTTTTTTCATGATTAAGAACGAAAAAAATAATCGTTAAAAATAATTGGAAAAAAAAAATCTTTGCTCATTGACTGTTGCTGTTGTTAAAAAAGATAATATTTTATATTCATCATATTTTTCCAGTTATAATATACTATAAATATTGAGCCATTCAAGTATTTTTGGCCATATTGAGACACTATTATTAAATTATCAGAAAAATTATAGTTGTAAAATATTATGAACTGTTGATGTCATGAATTTGATTTTTCAAATGTGTATCTCGTAACTAGATATGGTTTATTGTAAACATTTTTGTTAGTTCTTGCAGTAAAAAGTTACTCGTTTTTCAAAGCATTTGTTTCGTTGAAATATTTACTAACAAAACTTGTTTTGGATTCCAAAATGTTGAATATAATTTAAAAAAAATATATGTATATTTTATACTAAATAATATACATTTATATTAGTACAATTAAAATTGAATTATGCTGAAATAAAAAGAATAATATTTTTTTAAATACACACAACTATACATTTGAATACATTATTTTTGTATAGAAAGTTAAATACATTAAATTGATAAATAACAAAAATAATGAAATTAAAATTAAAGTGTAAAGAGGACTCCTTGCAATAGAGTATTTCATCTTGACATATTAGCTATAATAATTTTAATAATAGTTTAATTGGATGTATAGCTGATATAATATAGTGATATATTTTTTTTACAAGTCATGACATAATTATATTTTTAGACTTCTTTAAATTCTATGTTTAGCTAACCTAGAAGTTCGTTCTAAACACAGCTAGTATAATATTTACTAAAACAGAAGAAAGAATTTTAAACTTAGTACTAAATTTATATAATATCAATATTATATTGATTTTTTTTTTAACATTGAACGAATATTATAATAATATACTAGGGAACTTTGCCGTTTATCGCTTTGCTCATTACTCACCAATAATTTCGGAGGTCAATATCAACTATTGGACTAACCTACTCTTGTAGCTTCATCCTTGTAACTATAGGGATGGCTCCTTTACATCTTATATTGTATTATCTGTAATTTAAAATAAAAATATGAGGAACTTAAAATGTTAATTTTTTAAAAATAATATCTCTATTATTATAGTTTTTAATTAATAACAATAACAACAATAATTTATTTATTTGTTGGTTGATATTAAAATTATATTACGTGGAAGATAAAATATATAATTTATTTTTAAATTAAAGTCTATCATAAAATCATTTTTTTTTAATTGTAAAAAATATATATGATTTCTTTATACTTGAAATAATTTCATGGTACTCCAGATTCAAATTATCGGCCCTATAGGGTGCTGTTGATCCCTGGTTGGAAAACTCTATAATAGAGAGATAACAATACCTATGCTCTCGGGAAATTTATCTTTCTAATATAAGGGAGTATTTTCATTGATAAAAAACTTCATAAGGTCGAATAGACAATTCATTATTTTATTATCTATGAACGCGGATGCGTATTGTTTTTGTTGTCTTATCGTCGAATCGTATGCGCGTCACATAGTAGTTCCGTATAGTTAAAACGACTTAACATACGCGTTATTCAAGTCGTAGCAATAAAACAAAAATCATTACTATGATAATAAAGTAGTGATTTATAATTCATATACGTTACTAAAAAAAAAAAAAACCTGAGTACAACCAAGACTATATCAACATAGTTATTTCTCCCCTTTTTTCGTTCAACTCGAGTTCATTGTTATTTTATAAACACGTTATGATTATAATATGGTTCATGTCCAATTTACATACCTAATTAGTTTTCTTTATTTTGGGCGCTTACCTACACAACAATAATAATAGGTATATAATTTTATGTAAGACATATAACCCAAAAACAACAACAAGCCGCGTACCTATAGTATCGTTGTTATTAAACATAAAACACAATCAGTTTGTACCGCTGAAATACGAATAAAGTAGAACCCAGCGGCGCGGTCAGTTCGTACCGACCCTCGCACCTCACGCCGACCCCACGGATACAAATGATAAATTAATTAAACTCGAATGCACAACAATATTAATATTATACATAGTACAACAATACAATGATTATATAAGACGACATCGCAATCCATCATCGCGTGTTACAACAATATCCAAAAAAAAAAAAAAATTGTTTGAAAAATCCTCAAGTTTACAGACAACAATTCGGAGTAATACCATCACCTTAGCGTACAAACATACACGGGGAACGTTGAAGATCGGAACGTACAGAATCAATTCGCATTGCAATTTTTCAAACTCTGAGCTGAAGTACGTGTAATTTACGAGTATAAACCACTAAAATTTACTCTCGATATAGAATTCAGCAACTTCACTTCTTAAGTGTATTAATTAGCGTACAGAAAACGCTGCATAGTTCGAGTTAAACTAGTATACAACTATATATTGCATTACATTAGGACAAGGGCAACTCGGTTAGATTTATGTGAATGCCTGGCCATTATTCTATAGATCGCAACGAAAAAGGCGACTATCAAGCCATACTAGCTTTTTCATCTCTTTCTTTGAAAATCATTTCACACATATATTTCTAAGACATATACATATTTTACGTAGCAAATGTATTGGCAAAACCACAAAACTAAACGACATAAAATCGTGAAGATTTCCTTGTCTATTTCCTTCAAATAAAAAACATCAAACGTTTCTCAACTGGATAAGAATAGTTCATAGTCGGATTATGTCATTAATTATCAGACAAAGTCAAATTTAATTTTGAAATATATCACTTAACTCATATGTCAGAAAATTTTTATTCTACTTCGATATATTATTATATCGATCGACGATTTTTATTAGGAAACACAAATTATGATTCCCCGAGGTCACGTCACCAGAATCTGTAGTTGTCATTCTAAGAATATACGTATGACAGCACGTCGACTTTTATCTTCGAATATGCCTGTTTTTATGTTCTGTGGCCCCTTAAAGTATCTTGTATTTTTCATCGGACGTACACTTCATCATAATAATATTATAATATGTACAAGCATCAAGCATATTGGCAACAGGTTACTGAAATTCATGATGGTACTATAATGTATAAATTAGTGCCTTGCATCTGAATTAATCTATGTCGGCTGAACCTACAATATCCTTAAAGCTTTAGAAAATCAAACATCTAAAAGACGTATAATCTAAATTGTTTGTTTTTCAAATGGTGGCACTGAATGGGTGAAATCTAAAAAAATGCAAGTTTTTTCTTGATATATTTTAAAAGAAAAAAATAATTAAAAACAAAAATATTTACACAAAATCAGTTTTTGACAAAATCGATTATGATATTTTGTTATAATTCAAAAACGAACATCTATAAAAACTTGAAATTATCACTAAATATTTAAGTTAGTATTAATGCGATATAATTTACAAATTATTTTGATTTTTTTTAAACTATTTATGGAAATTATATTTGACGATGTTATTTCTAGTATTTTTTTCTATAAATTTGAATTATAAAAGTGTTAACTAAGCTTGAAATTATTATACTTGGTTCCTCATAAATTGTTATTACTAAAATTAAAATAAAAAGTTCATCATAAATTTAAAGAATTGTTACAATAAGCGTATGAAGTTAAACTGTTGACAAAATTCGTCAAATTGAGGAAAATTTGCATATTATTTTGTCGTTAAAAATGTATGAATATGGTTTGAAAATGTAATTAAAAGTTCTTAGTAAGTTTGTTTTACAACAACCTAAAAATATCCAAAATACTAATTCATAATTTTTTTTTATAACTTTTCAAGTTCAAATTTTAACAATTAAACGAAAAACAACGACTTAAGTTATTTTGTTGTAATTAAAAATGTTATTAATAGCAATTCAAAACTTTTCAGTACTACGTATGTCGTATATTATTATTTACTATACACCATGAAGTTTTCAAAATATTTAGATTAACTTTGGGCTATTTATTTTGTATGAACAGTTTTATTCACATTACTCCGTGATTCATCGTTATTGACTAATAAGTTTATAACAGCTAGTAGTATTATATTATATTATAAAATTATAAAGTAAGTTAACCGTCTATCTAGGAAAATAAATTAATAATAACAATATTAATTTATTTTTTAATATCCTTAGAAAAATAGATTTTTGCTCAGAATAATTTTTCGTAGGTATGATATAATTTCATTATTCAATTCAAATAGATCCATTACATTGGCCTATAAAAGAACTATATACGCAATTATACTAGAATACTTCTAGACATCAGCTACTATAGCTATTCTACTTTTTCTTACCAATACGAAAAAAAAATGATTAACATAGTTTTTAAATTAAGTTTTTCCTGAACTAATTAACAATTAACACTACCCGTATCAACCGATATTAACCCGCATAATAACGGTTATTAACACCAACATCTTTGTACATAATATTATATTTTTTATTCCAGTTGTTGAACACCAGAATTCGTGTTTTTTTTCCGACGAAAGACCCAAAAAAATAATCATACCATACATCGTATATACACCTCTACGAGTGTTCACAGCAATAATAACAATAACGGTAATATAATGTCAATGATTGAAAATCGAAATCGGGGCACAGGTATAAGTAGGATATTGTAAAATATAATGTTACCTCGAATATGGCCTAGATGCACGTGCCTAACGTGATGTATTTCTCGCACAAGACTCATCTCTTAATATATTATTATTCAACATAGACACAGCACGGTTTGTACTTTATTTCGATACGCGTGTAATAGACCGAACGCTTTTTGCGCCACTTTCAAGATATATTATTTAGTTACCAGGATAACCGATGGAAAACAAATTTCAGACAGGGTATCCGAAGCGGCGTCATGTGTCGGAAGCAAAATAAAAACGAAAAAATAAACCATGGAACTTATCAGATGCAATACCTATATAATATACATAATAAGTGAAGTGCGTAATAATTACACTAGGTGGATTGTATTATGTTTGTGGTCTGGCCGACTTATAATATAGTTTATATAATATAATAAGATTATTGCGTATAGGACACGCAATGTGTTTCATGTCGTAGCCGATGTGTTTTCTCCGTCTTACTAACACGTATAATCGCGGAACGTTTTGCGTTCTGCTAGGTTAATTTAAATATTAGAACGAATTGACATATTCAATTTAAATGTTAGAATTATTTAAAGTTGGTCTACGTATTTAGAGCCCCGTGCAAACTTTTTATAATATTTTGTTTTCTTTTGGAAAATATTGTCAAATGATCATCATACTTATTTTTAAATTTAAATGTCGCAAAAAAAAAAACTACGTGGGAAACTATACATAACGTATTTACCTTTAAATTCTACAATAGATCAATTCATTCTAGCATGAAAAACTACACGGTGAAATCGATTCTACGGAACGTAAATTTGCCATGTCTTACGTCAATAGGACAGAGACTAGTATAAGACTTGCTAATAACGGTTTTCTTTGACGGACGCTACAAATACTACATTGTTTTATTTAAAATTAAATTAAAAACATTAGAAATACGTACAATTCAAAACTGTATGTATGTACATAATAAATTCATTAACCAATATATTATTTATTATTCCGTTATTCGATGTGAACCAACCAAAATACGTTTTAAACAAAATGTACTATCATTAACATAATTATATAATAAGGTATTTAATATTAAAGAATACGGATACTAAAAAATTAAGATTAAAATGATAGACTTTTAAATAGGGCGAGGCATAAACTAAGTTTTTTTTTTGCTTATAATATCATGATAGGCTTTTATTCATTATATGTATAATCATAAGACAGATAATTTAAATTTTTGGATACCTATAAAATATAACCACAACTATTTACTTGCTGTCCTTTGTACGCCGTTTTCGAACGTTAGTGTAAAACGATAGTTTTTAAAAATATACTTTATAATTAAAATTATTGAAATAGTATACTATTTAGTATTTAGTACCTATAGGTACCTATTGTGATTATGTACCTGTATAACATAGTTAATAAAATTGGTGATAACAAAGTTTCGTCGTGTAACCCAAAAACGGTTTTAAATTAATTAAAATGAGGAATGTGTGTTTTTTCATTATCTTTTGTATATTATTTTAATCATGAACAAATGAAACAATTTTGTTCTACTGTTTTCGTCCCAAACAACGTCACTCAGTATTTAAAATTGCTAAATTAAATCATTGAATGGCGTACCTTTTATGTATAATAACGTTGTTCAAAAACTCTGTGCATTATAATAAACTTTCGTGTATTTTTTTTTTATTTTGTTGATACTTTGAACGTAATAACTATTTTCTCTTAGTTTTCGAATAGATTTCAGTTTAGATACTCGTTATACACGCAAGTCACATGCGTACAGGATATTAAAATATCGAATTGATAACATTTTCCAGAGTTCTGCTCAGAGTAGATTGGTAGAAAATAATTGCTATCCGCTAAGTATAATATTATACATTATTATTGTATATGCGAACGTAACGATGACACGGAATAAAGTACGTCGCCGTTAGAACAACGAACTGGGTAATCGTTTTTGTGAGCATATGAAAAAGTTAAATTATGATTATAGCGGATAATAACGATGAGGTATATACCTGGAACACGTTTTCCTCAGAAATCTGTATGTATTCCGGCGATATTTTAAAGCGTTATTTGGCTTACGAAATGTTTGCAGCTAGTTATCTCGGTGAACCGCTGCCACGCAGGGCCGTAGAATACCGCACTAAGAAAAACAAGCTCGTTCAATCGGAGTAAAAAAAAAATTCCAAGTACTATGCTCATTTAAAAACAGCCAAAGTTCCTCTAAAGCGTTCCTGAAGCACGTCTGTAACGTTTTTCGTTTTGTGAAATCAGTTTTCGCGCGCACACCGATGTTATATGCTGCAAGGGAATATAACGGACGCCATTTTCAGGTCGAAAAACGACATGTCTCGTAACGAATCGGCGTGTGTGGAAACCGGAAAGTGCACGCGTGTGGGTTGGCATCAGATATATGCGTGTGGATAATTATAAAATCCTAAAACTAATCGTGCGGTGGCGATGCGTCGTGAGATCGCAAACGTTACCGCGAGCAGTCCCGAGGAAAATAAAATAACGCAAGTAGACAATATTATAATACAATAATATATCGAGTGTACCGGGGGGCGGAGGGGTTGTCGCAGGGGTGGGATTCGGGTAAGGCGAGGACGGTATACATATATCCAAGGGAGATGTAAGTATATAGGCATACTGCGGCGAGATGGAGGAGGGGGTGTGCTGGGCGCTGCCCGGGCATCCAGCAGCAGGTTTATTTGTGGCCATTGTCGTCGTGCTTGGTTCCAAAGTAAATCGTTGCGGTCGGAATACGAAATCGCTGTCGTCCGTCGTAGTAGTCGTCGTCACAGTAGCCCTCGCCGCCGCCGCCGCCGCCGCCGTCGTCGTCACCAGATCCTTTGGCCCACACGTCATTCCCGCTTCGCACGCACAAAAACGCACTAACATACACCACTCGTATATACATCACTGCGCTCAAGTCCGCACCCGTATATGTATATATTATATATAAGAACGCCGAAGGACTTACGTGTACGTACGCGCAGGAAACTCGACCCGGTACGACGGCGGGCGGGCGCGGGTGAGTGGTTTTTGGCTGTCCGTTGGACGAGGACTAGGATATCGGCGGTGGGGTGAGTGGCAAAAATAAAAACAACCTAGGTCCGCCCTCGTCAAGAACCCTGGTCCGCATTCGGGTCACGGACTCTGCGGGAGCGACGTGCGGTCCAAGGCGGGGTCGTAACACGGACACCGCCACCGCACGTGGCATTATTTCGAATGGTATATAATATATATATATATGGACCAAAGCAAAAAAACTACCAGAAGAAACACGAAAATTCGTGGGGTCAGCGGTTTTGGTTTGGTTTGAGTTTATTTTCCTTTTTTTTTTATTTATTTTTACCTTAGGAGGAGTGAGGACTCTTTTAGTCTCTTATAGTATAACGACGACACGATTCAGAAAACTTGGAATTCGACACGGTGAATAAGAAAAAAAATACGTGATATTGGTCCCGTTCCAATCAAATGTCAAATGTCGGGCAATGCCGAAGACAACATAATAATATGAAGAACTCAGACGAATTTGTCAATAAACACACAAAATATTTCAGCGATAATCGAAAGAACTGTGCCGAGTGGGCAGTTTTATAATACGTGATGCATGACGTACGTGTGGTAACGTGAAATAATCAATTTTGAAGCTTTAACACTACACGATATAGTTTCATAAAAAAAAAAGACAAAATAAATTATCGCAAAACTAATTGGTAAATATTACTCTTTGATTTTATAATCGTAAATATCGAATTTGTTGTTCGGGGCTGACTTCATAATATTCGAAGATTAATTAACTATGTTTATGCATAACATTATTTTAATCGTTCTTATACACTAATTTTCTATCAGAACCGGGATAGTACTTATTTTTTTTTAAGTACTTAAATTGATGAAAGCGTACAAAACACGTATTTTATTTACATTAATTAAAACGTTTCGACTAAAACGCATTAATCGCTATGAAGTTAGTAATAACATATTTATGAATATATAAATAATTTACATTTAATTTTAGAAGTGAAACTTTTCTTCGTGTTATTAAGATGTTGCATAAATATTTGAACACAATATAAATATTTAAACAAGTGATTAAATAATCAGGTAATAAATATAGTGTTCGGTTTATTTACATTGAAAACCGTACAAATACAATCCACTAACAGAAAAAAAATATAATAATTACAGAGGTATACCTAACCCTTAAAAGGCAACGTCATCATGTATACAGATATCAGAGACTGGATACAATTTTACGGTGTATTACTGAGCAAATAAAGAATTTGACTGCAGTAAAAAATATCAGTTATTATTAATTTAAAACAACGTTCTTCTACCGCAGTATTATAATGACTATAAAGTCGACAATACTGGTTGTATAAATTAGTATTATAAATATGAAAACCGTGAACTATATTAATATATTATAAATTATAATATAATAATGGATTTCCGCATTGAGATAATTTTCTATTTGAATTAATATTGTTCTTTCTTAAAAGCGATTTTTGAATGAAAATTATTTTAAAAATACTAATAAAAACGTATATATATACACTGTCGACAACAAAAATGTAATCTGTAAATATATTTAATTTAAATACCTATCAGGGAAAAGTTTACTGTACACTAGTTATATTCATATGTAGTTCGATCAATTTGAACCTTCATAAAATAATTAATATACATAATACTTCATTATTATTAAAACATAGTTTTAAATGCATTTAAAAATACATTAAAACCAAAATTTGTAATTATATTATTATTATGATTAAAAAAAAAGTTTTTAATTAAATATAAACGTAATTCATTTTTTCGTTTTAAAACCTATTATTACCATTGTTAACAACTGTTTTTAATTTAATCAAAAATAAAGTTAATTATAATTTAGGGTATACTTATAATTTTTATTTTATTACTATTATTGTAGGTAGAAGAAATTAAACAATTTATAACTATAGATCCTACAATATTATCATCTACCTTTATATTTTAAGTCTTAAGCGTTAATTAATCTCGTACAACCATACCAATTCTAGTTCGCTTGTTCAACAAACAATATCAAACTGTATGAAAGAAGAAAAAAATTACACATACTCACTAGACGGCGGTCCAGCGATACCGATTGTACGAAGGTGTTGTTTATGCGTCGAGAAGAAATAACTGGGTTGGTGAAAATGTTTGAAAAAGGATAGCGAAACGAAAAGAGAAAAAAAATGTAGATGATCAACCGTGTTTTAGCGTAATGTCGAACACGAGGTGCCATCAAGCACATCTGCTACGGGTCCGCCGTCACTTCCACCGCCGCTCTTCTTCGCTTTTCGCCACTGTTCGGTGTGTGCGCGCGGTGCTAATAATAATAATTTATCAGCTGCCACCGGAAACAATAACGGACGGCCGGGAAATCGTTATATGGGTTTTATTGGATTTTGGCCATACGCCCAATAACTCATTGAGACGGTCTCGCAACAAGCGTCATCCCGCCCTATCCCTATCCAGGCTACTGACGCATCGCCCACCTACGCCTACGACTTCTGGACCCACACCTATGATACTATTATCTCCTCGCGGTATGTCCTTTCGACCTTTCCTATCCCGAAAACACACGCGTTTACAAGCACTACTTGATAGATCTCCGCAGTGGTCGGAAAATCGTTGACATTTCGGACAAGAAGTATACGGACAGGACGTACGACCTATACGGTTTCTCAATTCCGTCCTGCCGTGACAACGACGATAGCCAATCATCCGAAGATCGATATTTTCGTTCGTAACATAAAAATAAAACTGAGTATTTTGAACCGAAGACTTTTGAAAACGGATACGGATTATGTTATGGTGTAGTGGCACCGTCGCGCGCCATATTCGTCACGGCACGAAAAAAAAATAATATAGTATACCTATTTCATTAACACACGTCTCCGTCGCATAGACTGCCGTTGTAGTGCATGCACTCCGGCCGTCACCGACTTCTCGACACCGCATCGATTTCGACGAGGTCAAATCATCAAATCATCGAGGTATACGGTTTCTGCACACTTTTTGTGCGAGGTTTTTTCCTTCTGTTTTAAATGATTTGATGATCAAAAACAAAAGCCAGCAAAACAAAAAACTATTATTTATTTGAAATCGAATATCTCGAACGGATGAATACCTACGGCTGTGCGTTATAGCAGCCACGGCGGATGTATAAGAAAATGTACTATTCCGTCAACGCAGGTGTCTAATAATGTTATATATTGCTGCAACGGTACGCGTAAATGGTATATTTTGGCTGAAAGCAAAAACACTTTAATTCAACATCATTACGTATTTAAAGACATGAGGTTTTACCGATACGGTGCTTGTATATTATACAAGTGCAAGGACCAGGCTCTAATATTTGTATAGTTTTTCGTTCAGAACTTCTCCAATCACAAATTGACACGTTATTGTTATTAAAATGTGTTGACACGCGGAATGGCGGAATATCGTAAAATGTTTTATCTATGATTATATTTTAAGTAAATAAAAATCAATAATATTAAAAAATGTAATTTTTCATAATTATAATGATTTAAAAAGTATTTTTTTTTTTTAAATTGTTTCCTCCGTTTTATTCATTTAATTTAAAATTTAAATATCTAATAACTGTTTCGTCTGTTGCCATCCAATACTTGATACAGACTTTAGCATAATTATAATACTATTTATTATACCTAGCAATATACATTATACCAAGTATAGTTTAATATTATATTATACTACATTTATTATTATAATTTAATCAATATATTGGTATAATATTATTATAAAAGTTTACATGCACATAAGATAAACAAAATAATTAAATACAAATTTTAGAGTTAAAAATGTACATGTTTAAAAATAAAACACAATATATTAATTCATAAACTAAAATACAGGGAATAACGATTAAAGATTTTGTGGGTTATAAACTGGAAATTTTGTGCGAGAGAAACAGAGATTTTTATATTAATAACTCACCAATATGACGTTTCTCTTCCAATTTTGTTCATGAAATATACAATCTAGAAAAAAAATTATATTAAATTTGTGATCCGTAATTAACTGTTGTGAACTTATCCTGGTTTAATTATTATTATACGAAGAATAGTGAACTGTAATCTATTGCCGTGGGCGATCCTTTTTAAAATGAAATTGACTGTAGCAGACAATAATAATTAAAAATCGCGTTACGTTAGCTCCTGCTATAGTATATAGTATATAAATACGTATTATTCTGTAATATATAAGTATTTCTTTTAAATTATATTTTGTGTAGACAAATGGTATACATTTTAAACTTTTTATCGAGAAATAAATTACAATTTTATAAATTGCTTGTAGGTTAGCTGTATACGCGTGTATCAACTTCAAAACAATAACAACAACTGTAACAACGTAGTTATTTAATTATAATAATATCTTGTAAAGCAAAAAAATAAAATGTTCCGTCAAGAAAGATTTATTATAATATTATACAACGTAGACTAAATAACATTATTATTACGAACGGTAGTGTTACATAGTATGCATTAGAATCTACTGAAAAAAAAAGAATGATTAAATCTATTGTAACCATGGTTACGTTATCCGTGGTATTCAATAAAACTGAGAAACGCATTCTGTTTTCTCATATATCCTAAGCTTAAACCTCCTGGTAAACATAAATTATATATATAGTTAGTGTATAAAATCCAACAAATAATAGTATAATAATCACAAATGTTTAGCAAGAATTTAATGTATATGCATTGTATATTAGCCTGTGATAGTATTACATGTTATATTCAACACTGTTTGTTATAAATTATAATATACAATTTAATTTATTATAATGTAAATGAGGATAGCTTAAATCTACTCATTATGCAGTTAATTATATCGAATATTATATTCAATGTAAATAAAATATATTTTATTAATATATTATTTAGTTTTGACAACCATGCTTTATTGTATGCACCGATGTCACTAATATTACCTATACAGTATATAGATTATAGGTATTGAATAGAATTCTTAGAAATTATATGCCATGTCAAAATTTAGTAAAGTAAGAAACTGATTTATTTTATCGACAAGGTTCATGGTGCATTAAGGATTACAAAAAACAGGCAGCGAATAGTGATTACTCGTTTTGCAATAGACTTTTGACATTTTGAACAAAAACTAACATTATTATTATTTTTATCATTTATATTATACTTTGTACAATAAAATTAAATTTTTCTGGCATTTTGTCTAATATCAATCAATAGTATTTAAACTTTAAAGTCTGCATTACCAGGGATGTAATATTCTAAAAATGTTTTGTTTCAATAAAATATTTCAAAAATATATAGTCATAATATTATGTTCATATCGTTTAATATTTTATTATGTATACCTAGTGCGATTGTTCTGATCAAATCATCAAAAAATATAAGAAAAATAAGGCCCAATATTTATATACATTGAGTGTGTATTTAAATGTTTATTAAAAATATAAACCTACTTGTGTTTCGTTGATAAAACAAATGAAGAAAAAAATTAAGATCTTATACAAAAAAGAAAAAAAAATCTCAAACGGTTACTAGGAAAAATTCACCCAATCTTTGGTAGGTATTGGAAATATTTTAACGATTTTATAAAACAATTGTTCACACATATTTAAGAACTCGTGTAAACATACGTGAACCGTGCGGTCAAATGTGAAGGCTCATTATATAAAATAATTGTATTATATCATCGTATACAATTACTATTATTTCTATAGATATAGTTTCCCTTCCCTACACGCGTATATAAGTGGTTGTAAATCATTTATCCGCTCTAAATCCTTCCCGATAGTTTTCCTCGCGTAGTTAGATAAAATACTATGGGAAATCTCATCCGATCGGCATATAAATCTTTCCGTACTGATTTCGAAGCATTATATC
Organism: Rhopalosiphum nymphaeae; assembly: GCA_036289425.1. Lineage (NCBI taxonomy): Eukaryota > Metazoa > Arthropoda > Insecta > Hemiptera > Aphididae > Rhopalosiphum > Rhopalosiphum nymphaeae. The sequence continues at coordinate 2,636,455 of JAZAQC010000012.1, read as the reverse complement.
TCTCCACCCTTGGAATCCACATGTGATGGATTTATCGGTTTAGCGGTGGTTTTAATAGGAATAACGAAGCGATATAATAGCTGACTGCGCAATAATTTCCGTCGATTTACATTCCAATACGATAATATCAAATCTATTTTGCGTGCACCACAAACTGAAAGTCTTAATTGCGTCTATAACGATTCAATTAAACATTTATAAAATAATTGACTGATGAATACTATATTAATTGTGTCTACAATTATTTTTTGATTGAACGTTAATCATTTGTGTACAATTTTTTACATATTTTTTAGCATAAAATAATAAAAACGCGGTTTGGTTTAACGCACTTTAATAATGACCATATACAAAATTATGGACGCAAATAATTTAGTCTATAATATAAGTACTTTTATCATTACTGTCTGCACTATGAATGGAAAGATAAAAATAATATATTATATATTATACTATAGTTTAATATGTAATATATAGTAATACAAATAATAATAATAGCATGACCCACATATAATACCATAATTACAATAATTTAAATTTAATTTCTTTAACTTTATTTATTATCATCAACGCTGAATAAATCTGTATTATATAACTTAAATTGTATTATAATAATCATTATATTCTGATTAAAAAAAAAACAGTTTCCAATTAAATCTACATGGATTTATTTTGGAGAGATTATTATTTGTTTTCTGACATTTGTTACCAATTTACCGAATAGTGTTATAATTATTAAATCATTATTATTACGTAATTTTTACCACTATTATTATTTTTTTTTTTTTTTTTGGTCTTTTTCATAAGTATGAGTTATTGTTAAACATTTTTAACATCAAAGAATATAAAGTCACTCGATTACAAAATAGAAAAATATTAATATAATTTTAAGAAACTATAAGAAAATATGTCAATATGTTCTTTTGTAAGTAATTGTATTGCACAATTCATACGATTTTATTGTATATTTGTCTAAAACCCTAAGTAAGACCATAGCGTACTGACAGTCATCCCACTTGGGATTAAACCTTCACTATTGGCGACAATCATTTATACACACGATTTTAAGAAATTAACTAACGAAAACCCGACATCGCTAAATAATTGAATCGACTAACGAAATTTTAGTTGGCTGACAAACTGCAACGAATAATACGTTATACAATTCTCGCAGTTATTGCACAAACTTAATTTATCATAAAAACTAGTTTAATTTTCGTTGACGGTTTTTGAATGACAATATACAGGAAAGTTGTATTATTAATTTTTTTTTTAATTTAAAAGATGACGTATAGACCATAGACTGGTGTGCACGGTAAACTATACTCTCGGAAAAAATTCTTCGAATAAAACATATAATATTTTATGTTGGGTAGATATTAAAAATCGTGTACTAGTGTTAATTATAGATGATAAATATATAATATTACACTATCCACTATAAATAAAACATACAAAACCGTTAGTCTCCGTGTCTTTTCATTTTATCAAAAATATGAAAATATTACAATAACCTAAAGAATAAAATATAAAAGTGCATGGCTCGATGACGTTAAGATAATAATAGATAAAAAACATAGCTACATGAATCCTTCAATAATTATTATTCAATTCATTGTCTGCAATACCGAAATAGCGATCTGTTTTCTCCGTGATATGACCGCAGTAGACAACGACAAAGTATAGGGACAGTGCATACTGTCCTCGAGTATGGCACGAGAAAAAGTACTTTTGGTGCAGCTTGCAGTCCGATTCATTGATTCTATCATTTGACGATTTTCGTGGACCATTTTGCGTCGTTTAGATTTTGTGGGGTGTCTTATACGGCCCGCCAGATGCGTATTAGAATCGGTCGAACAGTTAGTAGTTCGACGAGAAAAGCGGGCTACTAGTAAATAATAACAGTCATATGGTCATGGTGTGAAAGTTAAAAATTTACGCTGACTCGTTTCTGCAATAGAATTCGTTGGAGATCCCATAAAACAAAGCTGTAGCAGTCCAAGGCGAGTTAACGACGATAATGTAAAGCTGTACCAATTGCCACGTCATCATATTATATCGTAACAGTGGAACTCATTTTGATTGTGTTTACGCCGATCTAACATTTAACGGCACTGTGCAGTTCATCCTTATTAAAATACACGAAAGTCTTCGTTGCTAAGATCAAATAAATCTCAAATTGCGCACTGGAATTTCTGTATAATTTCTAATGTTATAGTTTGTATACATCAAAAAAAAAAAAAAAATTAAATTTATATCTAAATATCGATTTTGGTAGTTGGTTGTATTACTTGGTGTTAAAGGTGGCATAACACATTATTATATATACTTTATTTTCTTATAATGAAGAATATATTGAACATTTACCAGAGATATAGAGGAATGGACGTTTATGTGAATATTAAATCTTTTTACACATAGTACCATATTTATTGAATATTGTGTTGAGTAGCATTGTCTTACGTATTTCTTTGATTTTATTTTATAATTTTTCTGTTAGACAATATTAAATTTAAAATACGACGTGTAAATATTTGAAATTATTGTCTTCTTAAAATTTAGTAATAGCTGTTTAAATTCTAATAACATTGTATTCCAAAATTGCGAATTTGCTGAGTTAAACTTTGATTTACTGCCTTAGATATACATATATATTATGATACATTTTAATATTGTATATTATTATAAGGTTGCAAAGTACCCATAATCAAAATATTTATAAATAAAATACCTAAATTTAAACATACAAAATAACATTAATACATTAATACATTTTTTTTGCTTTAATATATTAACAAAAAACGTTTAGTGTTTAATAAATAAAATATTTTTAATACCAATAAACACTTATCCTAAAAATAGGTCATACTACTAATAAGTGTCAATTTAGTTGAGGTTATGGGTTATTTGATGGTCAATTTTTCGGCTCTCTGTGACCCACTAGTTGCCGACCCATCACACACGTGAGTCCTAAGGGTTATTAATGTGCGTATAGGACGCGCAACAGTAAACGGGTGTATGTGCACTACGTTGTAAGCAACACGAAACGACACTCGTGGATAACCGATATCACTAACTTTTCAGCACAAACACACAATAGGCAGTTTGAATCGTCACTCCGGAGACAGCGGAAAGCCACATTATACACACACATAAACACATAATGTATATATGTATATTATACAGTATTATACAACTTTAACAATAATTCGTAATTACACTTGGTGAAAATCAGTGTCCGCGAAGTTTTCTCCTCTGACATGTTGAATTAATAACCCGGAGTGTACGGGAATATATAAGTTTGTGTCGAAAAAAACTTTAGCAATTTGTAGTAAAATTCTGAGTATAAATAATGATGCAAAAACGGTGAGTACTCTCGCTTTATTTTGTCATTAGTATACACCCATCCCCGACACCGCTCATCGCCAGAAATCGATTATAAACTTGTTTTTTTTAGACTTTAGTGGTACTACACGTCATGTGTACAATACGAGTCTATGAACCCGAATATTACTATTACTATAATACTATAGTATACTGTATTATATTATACACTACTACGTACCATACAAATAATACTATACTCGAAAGCGCATATAATAATGTAGAGAAAATATGGTTTTCATGATTCATTGAATATTACACCGAACGTTATTACTTATTTCGTGCAATATACGTAAATATGTATATAAATAAATAACCCACATAATAATTTATATACAAGACCATATCGTTATATGCGTATAAATATATATATACATATAGTGTACGTGGTACGAATAAAATAAATGAAACTTATGTATTTTCAACGCGAAGATGGTTGGCGCAAAGCGGCTTGGCCATATACTCGAAAGTTTTTGATTAAAATTTAAGTAACTCGGCTGTACTTAATAAATGAACCCGTAATGGGTTGCCGGTGGAATGTTGTTGCTTTAGATGCGGGTTGTGGATCGTGAGGTGGGGAGGGTCGAGATAAAAACTGTAAATCGTGTAAAATGAGTTCGCTGCGGACGAGGGTCCCGTACGGAGGTATAGAGTATACATACTACAGGAACAAAGGAAGAGAAAAAAAAACGGTGGTGCGAAGAAGGAAAACAGAAACGCTGTGTTGTTTACGATGTATTTCGGTCAGTTAAAACTGTTAACGGGGTCGGCCGAAGGATGGTAAAAAAAAAAACATTAAAAATTCCCGTCGTCTTACGTAGAGCCTCAGAGCACCGCGAACCCCTTAAAAATTGTAATAATGATGCATAATAATAATATCTATGACGCACAGCTATTGCTAACTCCATCCGCTATATTATTACGATATAGCGACCGCTATTAGTGTGGGCGGTCGGTTTTACTCCGACGTAATCACACATTATCTGAATATTTAGGATTTTAAAGATTAGAATAATATATTTGAAAATATTGTATATACGTACATAGCATATACTACCAACCGACGGAAAATTCCGTTAGAAATGGATCACAATTCCTCATCTGCTGTTATTGTTTTGTCAGATTTAACAACCCTATACTCCTACACTATTTGTATAATTTTATACATTCCAATTGCTTATCATTGTTGTAATATACGTTATAGACAAAGTGAACAAAAATTGTTTTCTGTAAAAAAAAAATAAATATATATATTATATTAAAAACGGCCATCAGACATATATAATAATATTTTACCTAATACGACGTAAAACGTATTAACGGGTTAGGGGAAATACATGGATGCAGTGAAAACATAGTAATTGTTTTAATTTTCAGCTTGTAAACACAACTACGCTGTGTAGATAAAAGCGTACACGAAAGTAGTCTTAAATACGCGTCATCGCCGTTATGCCGTTATTTATTATGCAATATTACATTCGTGTGTTGACTGACAGGAGGCATGATTATTTAAATATCGGTGTTCATTTTTGTTTTTTTTTTTGTTTTTAAATTATTATTAACGAGGCGAAACGCGAGCGTTGATGGACAGGCACGCGGCATCGTTTATAATTTTTTTATTGAATTTATATTTTAAGTGATAAAAATTATTTCGCACGAAACTAAAAGTTTGTACATACATAAATACATATAAACATAAACATCACGTACCTGCCACAGAGCGCCGAACACAAACTTTCAGAACGTATCCGTGTGAACGTGAAACTATACATTTATTATTTTTTATATTTTATCCCAAACGATGTACTACTCGGTGATTATAATATTTGGGGTTATTAAAATAATGATATTCGTTTTAAATCTCAAAACAAATTGTTTATGTAATATGCAATGATTATTTCTTTAATCATAATTATTATGACTTCGGGAAAGAGAATATAAATAACTACATTATGATATAAAATTATCAAATATCAAGTTCAACATAAAATATATTCTTAAATATCACATAGAAAATGCAATGGTATTAAGAGTATATAAAAATAAATGAAAACAGACAATCATTTAATATTTTTTTGTAAAATGTGTTCTAAATTTAAATTGAATGTGAACGCAACGACAACTATACCTATATACAGGAATATATTTACAACATATTGACCGAAAATCGTGTAATGTTTAAATATTATATACTTATACACTTATTGATTTATATTATTATGATCTGAAAATTGTATAGAGAAGGCATGTTATAAGAATTCCATGTGATAGAGTTCTTCATACAATATAATAACAATACGATATTTTTGACAGTTGTATTTCTGAAATTAAATTTGTTATTTTAAGAAAAAAATATATACTTAGGAAATGTGGTGATTTACACAAGTATATACGATGACCATATTATTGTTCATACATTATTTTAAATTACTAAATAGATTATCTGAATTTATTCTTATCTGTTCATTTTATTTATTTATTAATTTGTTGTTGTATGAAATGAACATTATGTTAAATAATCTATAATACAATTATTGAAGAGTTTAAATATAATACATTCAAATTGGATACACGATAAAATGTTCCTACATATCGTTAAAAATAGTGTTGGTATTTTTTTTTAGAAATAACCCATTGAAAAATAGTGTATATACTTCAGGGACGTTCATTTTTAAACAACCTGGATACCAATTCATCATCCACAATATTTAATATTGGAATTATTTTTAGAATATACCATTGTTACAAATTGTAATATTATAACTTGTAGCATAAAATATAAAAAAATCAGCTTAGTAGAAATTATTCACTTTAAATGTAGTTTTTTACGAAGTTTAAATTAAATAATATTTTTGAATTGTAACTATTATTTATTTATTTTAACTTTCAAATTAAAATATAACTTAAACCAGACTGTGAGAATTTAAAAATACCTAACAATTTTTTTATTATGTTAACACACATTTTAAAATTCAGTTGTTGTAGGCTATAATAACTAATTCTAAAATTTTTAGGTTAGATATTTAAATATAGTATAACCATGTTGAACAAGGAAGGGATTATTAATGATAAAATTAGTGTTATAACTACTTAGTATACAAAAACTTATTAACAAATTGTTTCAGTTCATTTAATAAACAATCTAATAGGTTTACCTTTGCACGCTAAATATTGATTAAAGACCATTTCCATTTCAGAAAAGTTTATTTACAAGTACGGGCGCCTATTTAATTATAAAATGCGGGATTATTTAAATCCTTTATTTTTGTTATTATTAATCTGAAAGAGATCACTCATCTCGGATAAACAATATTCAAATTGAATAAATTTAATTTTAAAAACAATTTATACATATATATAAAATCAAAGCAGACTGAAAACCAATATTTTGTGTTATTAATAATGTTTCACGTTTAACAAAATATCAATAATGATAATAATTTTGTTTGAAAACAATACATAAACGAATGTTGCAGATAATAGTTATCGAAACAAAAATAGATTTAAAAATATCACAATATAGATACTATGCATTTTTTCTGTATTTACTTAGAAGTTTTAAAACAGAAACGTTCTGATTGTTGTTTTTTCAATACTATTGTGTAGGTGAGGTTTCAATAATTTACAGAAAAAATTGATAAATCGTTATTTATTATATGACATAGCAGATTCTGTCTTAAATATTAAATTTGAGTGTCAGCAGATTATTTTTTTTTTTAAGTGTAATCTGTTTTTACGAGGATTTATAATATAATTGTTATTTTTGGGTAACCCAGTAAACCCAAAGTTGGCACAGTTTTGCAGTACCGCGTTATCCTCAAGTTTAATTTATTTATGATCAAACATCAAATTCTCGTGTGTAATATAATATTTTGGCGACTTTCCATCGGCGTGTAGACGAACGCTGTGTATTATAATATTATCTACTATATTATTATTGACCCTAATATTAATGTTAAACTTAAATCGAATTACCTTCAGTAAGTTGTACGCGAAAAGATTGACAACAACACTTTAATTATTAATACATTATCTTAAAGAAGCGTAGCTATTAAAGAAATATAATATTATGAACAATATAAATCAAATCGAGATGGTAAAAAATAAAATTATATTCGTGCTAAGGGCTTAATATTAGAAATTACATCATAGAAATTGCTCTATTACCATAATATTAAAATTCGTCAAAGAGAATCATAATACATTTTTTAAAACCATAATCAGTTTGCCTCGTTTATATATATTTTGTAAATCAATAATGTTTCCATTAATATACGCATGATATATCATAGACCTATACTATAGGTACTCGTTAAGTTGTAACTTGTTGTACGTGTTTCGGATGATAACACCAGAAAACGTCCATAATATTTACAAAATCTTAGATTTTTTTATATTATTCAAGAATTGAACTGTTGTGTACCCTTTTTTCCTGTACATTTTTTAAATACATAACTGTTTAATGATAAATTAATTTTACCTAAATCGTAATTTGAGTGAATGGTTATCGAGCCATTAAACTTTGTATACTAATGATAATTATTAGGTCCATGATCATTTGAAAACAATAGTCGTTATTATTAATCTGTTAACATTTTAAAATTTATAAAAATTATTTGATAATGATGATTTACCAAATACAAGAAATAAATACATGTAGAATACAATGTTTACCTCATGTAATTGTAAATTAACATGATTCAAAAATTATTTATAAACAAGAATGATATTTCTATTTATCATAATTCCTGCAAAATGCATTTTCCCAAAATCCGCTAATAAGAAACAATATTAAATATTAAAAATGTTATTATTTTGCTTAAAACCTATGTTATATATCTAGATAACCTAATTAATATAAACTAGTTCAAATTTCGATTTAAATATATTCACATTTTAAACAAAAATCATCGGCTTAAAAATGTGCAGAAAATATTATGCATACATTGCTGATAGGACACATCAATAGCATACAATTTATGAATTTGAAAATATGGTTAATTAAATAAGTATAAGTATACTAAAAAATTCCAGAAATCAGAATTTGAAGTAAAAATAGATGAACATGTTTAGTGTTGTCTTTACATTTTTTTTTTTTTTTTTGATACCTCGAGATCGCCTCGTCAATCGTATGTGTGACAGAGCTATTTATTTATTTCATACGAAGTAAACTCCATTTACAAAAAACAATTTATAGCAGCTAAACGTATGTTACACATCAGTATACTAAATTAAAATTAAAACAGCGTTACAATTTTTAATATATAAATAATAATAAGCATTTCAAAAAATATTTAAAAATAATTTGACCTATTGGTGTAATAATCAATAACATTGAATAGCCTATTCTTAAATAAATATTAAAAATTTACAACCATATCGATAGAACATATTATAGAATTTAGAGACAAATAATTTCAAATAATTAATAATTCAAAGTAATTCATCAGTTAGTATAAATATTAAATATAATGATTATAAGTTTAATGCCGAGCTTATATAGCTTATTTAACAATAAAATAAATCTAAATTAATACTATTTCTCGCTATCATTAAGGTAATAGGTGGAGAAGAAAATGAGCATTTGGCTTTACATTTTTAATAAAATATAGGTCTTTATTTCTTGAGTTTTTATAATTTATTTTAAAATTTATTTTTCTAGTAATTCAGGGCATTATACTTTATTATGTATTAATTTATATAGGAATATTATATTGAAGTAATTTCTTCTGGTTTTAAGAGTTGAAATATTGAAAAAACCTAATACACCGTCATAAGACGAATGAGAAGATCTCTGGACACTATATTTATAAGAAATGAAACGAAGAAAAGTGTTTTGTATTGATTCTAGGTATTGTATAGGAGTAATGTTAATAGGAGACCAAATAAATGAAGCATATTCCAGATTAGAACGCACCAAAGAATTATAAACGTTTATTAGAGTATGTGTGCTATTAAATTCAGAACAGCTACGTTTTAAAAACCTTAATTTTGCTATTGATTTATTTCTTATTTTATCAATATGATAATTACAATTTAATTTCACATCAAAATAAATGCCTAAATCATTAATAATAAATATACGTTTGATAGCAGAATTAAATAAAGTATAATCATATAGTATATTTGTTTTATTATAAGAAAATGAAATTATTGCATATTTATTAATATTTATTTACATGTAATTTTGAATACACTAATTTTAAAAACAATTTAAATCAGATTGTAACAGCATAGTGTCTAATTCAGAATTTATAGTTTTTAAAATTTTTGCGTCATCAGAAAATAGTAGTAAATTCAAATTTTATATTGCCAAAGATATGCCATTTATAAAAATAATAAATAAAGTAGGTGATAGATGTCGCCTTGAGGGACACCTGAAATGACTGCAATTGGATCTGAATACAAGTTGCTATATTTTACAATTTGAAATCTATTTTTTTTAAAACAATTAAACCAAGATAATAGAGGGTTATTGCAAATGTAGGTGCAATTAGTAGGTTATGGTTTACTTTGTCGAAAGCCTTTTTCAAAATCAGTATACAACACATCAGTTTGAGCGTTAGAGGAAAAGGAATCAAAAATGTGTCGTTTGAAAGTTGCTAGGTTAGTTACAGTTGATCGTTTAGTTCTGAAGCCATGTTTCATTTCAGTCATTTAGTAGCTACTTTTCAACACATACATAATATAATAATATTATTGTATGGTCCCAATCGAGACAGTATAATATTAATACAAAGATAATACTCACCGGGCAAAATGGTTAATAAATGATATGACCGTGGTGTTGGTAAACTTAATGGACCTGTATCCGGCTTACGATTAAAATTCCCGGATCTCGGAAGATTACTGACATTAGACACCGTTCGCGTTCGCGGCCTTGGTCACTAGTGTCACCGTGTGCATAATCGATTACCTATGGTAATAATATATTAATAATATATAAGTGAATACGAATGACATACTATATTGAAATATGCGAAAGGTTGTTTGATCATATCATCCCGTTATGAATTTATATCGTATGTAGTTGCATACATCGTATGCATAGATATTGTATTATATTTTTTCGTGTGATAATAATATTATATATGTTATAAAAACAGCGAGGTGTTTTACGATGAATTCACAGTCAAGTGATTTTTTTGTTTTAGAAATGGGTTGATGTCTTATAATAATACGAACCTACATTAGGGAATTCAGTGTTTTTCCATCAAAAAAATCTCATCACATGATTACTGTCTAGTACACAATAGTTATTATACGCATAGTATAAAATATGTACTGTCCTTGTGTTCTTGAGTATAATATAATATTATTATCATAGCTTTTGACGCGAAACAACAGTTTGTTTTGATTTAAGTTTTAATCACCCACACAAGTGGAAAAATGCTATATGTATAATATAACAATAATATGACGAAATAAATTATATTTATATTGAATAATTATATTATACATAATATTATATTGTAATAATAGTATAAGTACCCTTAAAAAAATATATGTATTTATAAGAATAAAAAATAACATATTTTTCCTCAAGCCAAGTACATGGAGTTTTGGTTAAACTAAATGTACAATTAATTTAGATGACCATATTTTTAAAATGATCCAACTTTATTGTTTTTTTAGTCATTATATGTTTATAATAATTTTATCAAAGCAGCCGGTTATACTAATGTTGTTTTAATCGTCATACCATTATTATTTTTTACATGTGGCAGCTTTATATTATTTTAAATCTATTATTGTTATTGCGTTAGTTGTCTTTGGAATAAAATCTGAATATTTAATTACAGTCTGTAATACCAATGAAATACGGTACTCCACGGGCGCAACTAGACGGAGGTTGAGCATCCACTGAGCATAGTCCCTTTAGAATTGTATTAGCCCCTTCGATTAACTTAATTAAGAATGTATTTTTACTATTTATTTGATATAATGCGACAATAATTTTGGCTGTCGACTAGCATGACACAAGATCGATTTTTAAGTATATTACAGTTTAATATTGAAAATCATTAATTTAACAATTCAATTAAAAACTGAAGATAATTTAATACATTTAGATTTAACATACATAATAACTTTTTATTAATCATTTATTTAAATATTTGATTATTAATATAATTTAAAAAACGCGAATGAGAGAATAAAGTAATTTATATTGTAAATTATAAAATTGTAACACCCCTAAAATGTAAGGTCTAGTTGCGTCCATATTGTACACCCGAGTATTAAATCTCGGTCTCTGTGTTATGCTGTCGTTTTACCAGCATGTCTGTCTTGTCGATATTTTTCGTTGCGTTTTAGTGCACGTTTGCAAAATTAAAAAAAAAAAATTAAAGCGCAGCATTTTGAATATTTTAAATTGAAATAAATAGTAATATTACGAATAATAGATTGTGTGCTTTGAAATTGTATTTTATTCAAATTATTATGAACGAATAAAAAAAAATTTGAATTAAAGTATTTTGATTTAAAACTGATTTCATTAAACGCAGTAAAATAAAAAAAACATTATGATATATTTAGTATTTTTAAATTAATTGCTATCTCGTCAATTCATTGCGTAGTTAAAGATCAAAAGTTAGAATAAATCAGATATATTCTTCAATTATACAAAAAAGTTTTGTATAAAATTTATCTTATACATAAAAGTTTCCATGACAACAACAACAAAAAAAAAATAAATAATAATCATTATTTAAAAACATGTTTTATATTTCATGTATCTTATTTTTAAATATTTAAATAATATATATATTATTAAATTCCAAGATGCAAAGGAGATGACCTTTGGGTCACAAGCCTGGAGCGAGGATGGTCACAGCCCACTAGTATATGTATAATATATATATATATATTAATATTAAATATTAAAAATGTAATAATTATTTACGTGGATACAGCAATAAATATGTCAAAAGACAACAGTAAAGATTACTGCCATAGCGAATATTCCTTGACTTTTTTTTATTGTTTAACGTTCAACAATCTACAGAAAGGTACATTGCCTTTGTCTGAATGTTAGCTATGTGACAACTTTTTCACTTCATAATTTACGTGTGAATTCTAGAAAAAAAATTAATTTAATATATTATTCATGGTATCATGAACAAATGTCCGCGCGCATCGCTGAAATTCTGTTATTGTATAATGTATAGGTATATAGTATATAGTTAGATTTAGTTTTTAATTAATTTATTATTCTCTGATAGTTTTATACGTTGATTCCTTAATAATAAAATATGCATGATTATATTATAATATATAATCTTCTTAAGAGATGTTTTGAATTAAATAATGACTTATAACAATTAATAAATGTTTAATTATTTTTAATAAAATGCGTATAAATGGAACAAGTCGCAAAACGATAAAAACAATTTTAGCCAATCCGGAATTTAAAATGATAATAATAATTAAATGTTTATTTTCGTACAAATACAACGGATTTAATCATAATGTAATTTATAGTTATGATAAATGTGTCCTGATCGTGACTATTTATTCAATTAAAACTGTTAAATACGAAATGCATTCAAAAAAGTCATAGTAATATATTATATTATATTCTATTTGATATTTTTAAACGTTAAATTATAAAATAATCTTGTCATATGAATCGTATTATCATTGTACAGTGTTCTCATATTTATTTAAATAATCCTATTTTAAAATTATCAAGGTAATAAAATAGCATGTCAAATAATGCACAAATTATGACGAATATGTGCAATTTATGCCAAAAAATTGTTCAATATAATGTGTCAAGTAAATTACAGTACCTATAATTCAAGTTTCATCTAAAAATAAAACGATTCGAATAGTCAGCGAAATGGTAGAAAACTAATGTTTGAAATGTACCACTACAGTTACTATACCACACGTCAAAATATATAATTGAAACTAATAAAAGTTATAACATTTATAATGTATTTGATATTGATCTATACTTTATTTATTTCTATTTTAAGTTTTAAAAATTGGTCTGATATCTGAAATGCGTTACAATACAAATATAATATGTTCACGAAGACAATAATATAACGGTTATTAATAAAGCGGAATGATTATTTAAACTGTATCTACATTTGGAATGAAAGGTTAAAAAAATAATTAATTTTCAAAAAATTACTCGAATGTGATACACGTTACGATGATATCACGTATATAATATTTACCTACTCTGGGACGGTAAGAATTAAAATAGACACGATTTGTATTTCATCAGTACGCTATTAAAATCGTAGCGATAATACGCGTAGGCTTAAGGTCTTAATATAATACATGGCATACAGTATAAGTACATAATATGAACAGTGCTGGTAATATATATATATATATATATAATAGTAAATATAGAAGTATAAATTGTAGTGGTAGTGTTCATACGAGTTGTAGTGGTAGTAGTTATAGGAGCAACAGCGGGAAAGTGGTAAAGGAGATGGATGATATATATTATCATGTGTACATTGTATGTACAGGGTGTTTTTGCATTTTTTGAACAAGTTAAAATCCATCTCATATATATTATTACTTGTTTTGGTTGACATTTAATTTATGTGCAATAAAAAAAAAAAAATGTTAATTTAATGAAAAACGGATTCCCCTATAACATACATTTAATCCTCCATAATTTATGTTACACGTTTTTCGATATATTTTCCCACGACGGGTGTGTGACAACATCGTGTACAATATTATATTTAAAATTAAATGAGATGCACCTCGAATGACGCGCCATTAAAAATTCAGATTTTGCAAAAGGTTGTGAAATAAGTTTTTGATTTCACTTACCAGCATGATAACCGTTCTCAAAGTTTGTACAATAAACCATTGGAACATCCTGTATTATACATCCTGTGTTTATATATATATACTCCTATATTTATATATATATATATTATACATATAAGACTTGGAAGCCCCACGCACGTGCTTAATGCACCGTAATCCCTAGGAATGGGATTTCGGGCTGCTCCACGGACACCTCTCGACGATCGTTATTATTACTAAGCCAGCAGAAACGGAGAGAATTGATTTCTCGCAGACTCTCCGAAGACAATCGGTGATTTTTTATTGCCACACGGTTCATCGGCGGCGCGTGGTTCGTTCGAATTTCGACAAATACGCGGGCGAAGAACAGTTACCGCGGGCAATAAAATCAACTGAACGTACGCGGTCGTGTGCGAGTGTAAGTGTGCGTGTGTGTGTGAGTGCGTGTGTGCTTATACATGTGCTCAGAATATACGGGATATGAACACACACACGAATACTACTCAGAAACTCAGCCGAAAGGGGCTTTGAACCGATCAACGTCGACGGCTTAGAAGTAAAATGTGCCAGTTTTATCATCTGACAACAGACTTTTGTTGTTTAAACAGCCGAGCAAATATAAATTAACTGCGACGTTAAGGTATTGAAAGTGCAAAAGTCAGTGTTGCAATGACAAGAGGAGATTCGTTATTATTAATAATTATTTGTTCAGCGTACCTGACCGTTTTATGTATTTTATTGTGTTCGATTCATCTTAGTCTAACACAAAGAAGATTGGAGAATATTAATGTGTACAAGATTTCTCCGTATAACTATAATGGTTCTTATAATGAATAACAAAATGCTAAACTTTTTTTTTTAAACCTACCGATTTTGTAGGGTATTTCTTGGTCAAATTAACTTGGTGAATATTTAGTTTTTTTCACATCAGCCAATATTTCTTGAATAACTGAAATAAGGACTATAAATGGTCGTCAGTATGTTTAGTTACAAAAAAATGTTAACCAGTGTTCGGGGTTGAATTTGGTTATTATTTCGACTGCATATAACTACCATCGACAGAGGTTGGCATATTATTGAATATTTATAAGAAATAAAAAATGTAAAAATCTTTAAGCTCTACATATTTTTATGTTATTTATTTCTACTTCTGAAAACATTTTACAAAGATAAATATTAAAGATAACAATTAAACTATAGAAGTATAACTATTATTTATAATAGAATAAAAAAAAAAAATAGTGAATAGTAAAATGACTAGTAAGAATATGTATATTATCAAATTAAAAAAAAAACGTTGAGTTTAAGGTTAGATAAGTTCACGACTTCAGATTTAATGTATAATTATAAAGAGGGTGAGCAATGTTCAAAACATAACCAGCAAATGAAAGAAAAAAAGTTCAAACCTTTTCAATTGTTTGAATATTTTTTTGAGTATAAGAGGATTATGCAACAAACACACACACACACACACACACATATATATATTATATAATTATTTATTTTAATTATATTATATATAATTTTCATTATGCAGAAGTTACACGTTGTAATTTACACACACAAATTATTACACAATGTACCTATATAACCATTATAGTCATACTTAGTTTAACGGGGTCCTCGGTGTGTATCAGAAATTAAAGTTTTCGCATTGGAGGTTAAAATTTCCCGACGACAATAAATATTCCAAATGACCACACGCGGCCGTGCCGCGCCGTTGGTCTTAAATAAAGGGTCCCATAGTAAAGTGGTGATTTTCAAAAGCATAATTAATGGCCGTAAGTCACATTGGTCTCTTTCAATGTGTGTAGAAACTGCGACCATTTATCAGCGGAAAAGTTATAATTACTTTTGTGCGCGTGAACGACACACACACTTCTACGACTCTGCCAGTGCTGCGTGTTTCATGTCACATTCGGCACGGACAAAATATCTAACTATTGTGTCCAGCCGCATGTGGAGCAACAGGTGGTGTGGAGGTGCGGTGTTAAAGAGCGAATTCAATTTTTAAAATTTTGTTGAGCATATTTTATTTTAAATAAATCATGATGTAAAGTAAATAACATGCATTATATTATTATATAGCATAGTATGCTTAACGCAGTACGGCCATAATCTTAAATTAAATCTCTAAACATTGTCCAGCTCCTTAATTGTGTTGCACTTACTTACTTGAAGATTAAAAATGTTGAAATACGAAAACTGTTAGAATCTTTACTTTTTCTCACACAATAGTATTTATATATATCTAGATTTTATAAAGTTTTAAAATTAAATTTCAATGTGTATACCTTATTTTAAAAATAATATTTATATATACAATTCAATATCTAATATTGTTTCGCTCAATATTTAACACAACATAATGTAATAGTGGTGTATTGTTTTTGTGTAGTAAATTTAATATTTATACATTTAGAAACAATGATAATAAATAAACGATTTAAATCAATTTCTTAATAAAAATTAAAACATATTAAAATAACTTTTAATGAACAATTATTAAAAAATTGTACTTTACTTACTACCTATTATCGAACAATTAACACTTTATTTTAAATTACATTTAAATATCAAGAATAATATTGTTTATCTGAATTTTTCGAAAGTTAAACACTTACGAATTAAAACTGAGGTACTTGTTATATTCAATTATCTGAAATGGTTTGGAATACCTATAGTGAATTCATTATATCGGATATTGTTTTCCATTATAATTTTACTTATAATGAAGACAATTTAAAATTTATTGTAACTTTAATAACTAAAAATAACATTGTATTGTTTATAATTTAATTCTATTTAATATAATATTGCAATGCATTTAAAGTGGCCCAATATCACTGTGCATATCATTTGATTGTATTTTATATTATTAGTTATTAGAGTATTACGTTTATCGGACAGACGATAAAAACGAAAAAACTTCGAAACACTACCAGTATCTAGAATACATTTTTTCGTCCCATAACCTATGTGTTGTCCAGGCGAGATGGTGATGTAAGTTTTTGGACTAGGGCATGAAATAAAAAAAAAAAACTTATATTTATCGCGACCATTTAACGTTTATGCGACGTGTACTATACACGCGTGTATGCGCGAGATAGGTTTATGTGCGTTTCACGAATAGGAAAATAATAATAATAATAATATTAATAAAAAAATCAAAATATAACAAAATAGACGAGCGTATAGCGATAACGCAACGACAATAACGGAACGAATTCGACCCGAGAGGGTCTCCGCCTACCATAGGTTTTATTACGTTCATCTCGAGAGGGGGTTTGGGGAGAAGACTCACGAATTTTACTCGAAACCAAAAACCAGTGGAGAGGGGGGGGGGCGGTTGATATTCGGTTGAGCCCGATGATTGATACGGCGACCTTTTCTGAAACAATAGCCCATAGGTTTTCCGCCACCAATGCGTCTTTTCCACCGCCAACACAATGATTGAAAAATTGTTTGTCGTCTGTTGTAGGTTATATTGTATTTTATTTTTCCGTAAAACTTTGCAGTTGTCTATGAAAAGACAAAATAAAAATTAACTGATTCTTAATTATTATTTAGTTAATAATATGTTTACATTAGAATATTATGTGGTTTTTCACATCAATAGCATAATACAATTTAATGGGGTTTTAAGATACAATAAAAAACAACAATAAAACGCATATAATGGTATAATAATATACGATTACAGTTGCATTATATTACACCGTTATGTTATACATATTAGGTGTACCTAAGTAAAGTTCGCAATATAGCACACAAACGACTACAATGGTAAACACAATTCAAAGACAATTTAAAGCCAGTGCATATGCGCTTTAAATTTTTTTCCGGCCACCCGGCCACAAATAATTATAATACCGAAGCTATGCATGATTGAGTTGATATTTTTTTTTAGATATGAGATCCCTAGAAAACACAATAGACGAGAGAAATAATATTGTTTACGAAAACTCTCCCCCCCCCCCCCCGGCGACACGATATTAACGCCAACTTTGATCGAATTATTTTTTCTCTATCATCGTAGCCTTAAAAGTTAATGTCCCAATATGCTGACGACAATGCGTGACAGTTACATATTAAAACAATAATTTAGAATACGGTCGTAAAACTTTGAACGGTTCAGTCGTGCCGTTTTTATAGCCATAAAAAAAAAAAAGATTGTAGTGATAGTCTGCTGTATACATACTGTAACAGTGTTACATGAGGATATAGCCCAGCTTGGGATCGATTCAGTGTGGAATAAAATTATATTACTTGTAGTTTTGTCGCGTGAAACGTAGACTGAGAAATTTGGGTCAGTTAACTGGATATAATTTATGCACTGGAAATGCAATATATTAAAATAGATGTTATGTATTGTTAGCTTAAATTACACGCATTATCCCGACGATAATGACTGAGATATAATGAAAGTAATAACCATTATAATCCATCATCCCCTACCGATTTTCTTCGTCCAATCAAATCGCGTGTTACAAATCCTCGATTCATTTCAATCAACGACTGCACCGCGAGTTTTCTGTGAAATAATAACGGTGAACCAAAGTCAAAAATCACCAGGAAAATTTCATAATTTTAACAATTGCATGTAAAACACGGTTATCGGACAACGGTACAATAATTATTATATTGTGGGTTTAGTCGACGTTTGTACGTAATATTAATACTGTAATTAAATCCGAGTTTTGGCCCGTGTTAATTAAACATTGTTAATAAGCACCGCAAAAGGACCGGGCATCCGTGTATTCTTATTCATATAAGAATTCAACATTATGGTGTGCGCACTCCCCTGTGTCTGAATCTACGACGACCGACGTCGTTATAGTGTTTCCCTATTTTGGGCGATAACTATCGTACGATGTGATGTACATAGAAGACGGACAGAGATGCGTTGAAATGTTTGAGAAGACATCGGGCGATTCACGCACAATTTGTTTTATCCGTCTTAAAAACGTACGACGACACGGCGAGTTTGCATTTCGTTAGAATTTATTTCGTGTTGTTTGTTTTAACATAACGGTAAGCTGACATATATTATAAAATTTAAAAGCAAGCTTATCTCATATTGATATTTTATAGTTTAGTTTTAAAGTGATTCGTGTGAATGTTAAACAATTTCAGTATATTTTAGTAATACACTTTAAACATAATTATCATTATATTTAATTTTTGTATTACATCGCATCAATCGATCGGGTATGGAATTTTACTGTGAAATTGACGGCTTAAAAATGTCGAGAATATAGATATGCATACCCGTTTTTTAAGTGTAAATTATTGACAAAATCTTTCTATTTTATCAAATAGTCATATTTGGACTGTGTTTCGTCGCATACGATATGATAATTTAGTGTATATTTATAACGTCTATAACGTTTTATAAATCAAATTTTCTTTTGTATAATAACAAATAATTATTTCAAGTCTGTCAACACAGTTTTTTAAACAATACAGTAATAAATTAATTCATACCAGTCATACCCTAAGTCCCAACATATTTATAGCTTTCCATAAATACCATACAATTCAAAAATCTATCAATGTTTTAGACACTTTACTTTGAATATCTTGAATGTGCATTTCTAACGTGCTATGCAATTTATTGTTATCTCAACCATTCCAAAATAATAATTACTGAAGTAAATATTACTATTAAAACAGTACTATAACATTGCATTACTCTCAGTAGAAAAGGTATGTATTATATTTAATTAAAATTTGTAACTGCTACTGTAGTTATTGTTGTTTGTGTCTGTGAAATTTAATTTCTTTTGAAAAAAAGTCCATTTATAATTGAATGGATTTGCTTGCTGTTTTAATGGTTATTAAAATATTATTACTTTTGTTACAATTTGTATTACTTTGATGTGTAGCTTGTATCGATTTTATTGAAAAATAAAAATAACGAAAAATACTTTATGTAAAGCTCTTTTTCTAAATTAAATGTTTACTAATTGCTATTGTTTAAAACAACAGTTCAAAGGAATTATTATTATTATTTCATATTATTTCCTCTGTTGACAAACGTGAATTTTTTTGGTTCAATTTGCATTGGTTTCGCACGCACATATTTGGATTTCGTTTTAATACTCGATATTTATTAAAAGACAATTTATTATTTTCATTGTTATTACCTTTCGACGGCATTAAATAAATATTATCACTTAGTATTTAATTCACTATTTTTAGTTTCCGTTGTTAGTGGAAAAAGTTGAATTATATTTAATAATAAATATTTCGAATTTTAGATGCATTGTTTCGTATTTGTTTGAATTTATTATATTATAAAGCAATAAAGCTATAATTTTTATATTCGATCAAAAAAACACCCAATACTTTTTGATCGTTACATTTTAAACAAAAATCAAGTCGATTTTTAAAAGAGTCACATTAGTATATTTATTAAAACTTTATTATAAAAAATATTGTGGTTAAGTGACAGTGTACATTAACGTATAAACAAACAATAAAGTACCGTATACAATTATTGCAATACACTAAAACGACAAGGAATTCGACAAAAAAAAAAAATAAATAAAATACAATTTCAAGTGGCTTTTTATTTTTATTTTCAAACAAAATTAAAGATTATTACATCAGTGTAATACAAAATTCTTTAATAAATGACACATTTTAAGTAAAATTAATTTTATATTTTTAACGTTTTTTTTTTTTTTGGCGGTTGTTATGTCAGGGCTTGAAACCGATTGAAATAATTTCGGCTTCGGTTTCGGTTTGGTATACCAAATTCTACATTTTTAAAAACGGATTTCCAAATAAAGACTTGAAATTATAATTTAATGAAAAATAAAAATAAAATATGAATAGACACATGCGGGTCGTCGTTCGTTAAATAGGTAATCAAATGATGTAATGACTAATAAATAACTACCAATTAAATAATATAATAATAACAAATACTATATATGAGTTGTATGGCAATATGGGACAACTAATATCAAAAATCGCGACACATTGAAATGAACGATCAAGGATTGTAAGATACGTAATATAGGCATATAGCGTATTCCGGTATTTTCAGGGTGGTATATTGTCTAAAATATCATCGTTGATTGTCAGTAATGTAATTTATAGTATTTGCTAGTAACTATAATTTATATAGATTAATATTCATTACTATTAATAAAACAAATAATAATTTTGCAAATAATGAAATGGTTATCGAAATTTTAATTACCACCATACGGGCATATTAATGGAATTTGGATATTTAAAATTTTATAAAAACGTAAATTAAAAAAAAAAAAATGAAAATAACGGTTTCCAATTTTTTATTATTACGGTTTAGAACTTAATACCAGTTTTTGTTTTTTACGGTTTTAGTTATGACTTAAAATATTTTTCAGTTTCGGTTTAAATTATAATAGAAATATCAAATTTTTTCCGGTTTCAGTTTTGATTACGATTTCAGTTTCGGTTTTAAAACTGATTATACCAGTTTATGATAACGGTTTTAAGCACTATATCAAGGATGATAAGTCTCTACACTAAGATACTGTATGACTGATGGGGATTATAGGTTTATAGACAATGGTTCGCAAGAATAAAAGGAAATTTCAAGTATTTTGACCATTGTCTTCAATGTTTACAATGGATTTTTGTCAAATCCTCTCAGATTCTCCAGGATTAATGGAATCTACATAAAGATCATTCATGTTTAATGGAAATTTTTGGTATTTGAACCTGATAATCTCGGATTAATGGGATTTCCAAGTATTTCGACATTGTTTTCATTGATTCCAAAGGATTTTTGGCAATTACTCTTTGATTCTCCAGGATTATTGGAGTCTAAAATAAGATATTCTATGTTTAATAGGAACTATTAGTATATGGACCATGATATTTCCGTATAATTTGGATTTTCAAGTATTTTGACCATTGTATTCAATGGTTCCAATAGATATTTGTCTTTTCCTTTTTGATTCTAAAGAATGAATGGAATCTACATTAAGATTCTCCATGTATAATGGGAATGATTAATATACACTTGGATTAATAGCATTTTCATGTATTTTGACTATATTTTTCAAAGATTCCAATGGATTTTTGGCGAATGCTCTCAGATTTTCCAAGATTAATGTAATCTACATTAAGATTCTCCATGATTAATGGGAATTTTTGGTTTTATGACCATCATACTCTTGGATTAATGGGATTATCAAGGATTTTGAACTTTATATTTTAGATTCCAATGTATTCTTGGCTTTTCCACTTTGATTCTCAAGGATGAATGTAATCTATATTAAGTTCCCCCAAATTTAATGGGAATTGTTATTTTATGGACTCTTATAATTTCAGATAAATGGGATTTTCAATTAATTTGACCATTGTATTCAATTGTTCAAATGGATTCTTGTCCATTCCTCTCAGATTTCTAAGAATGATTAGCTTCAACACCATCATGTTCTATGTTTAATGGGAATTATTATTTTATAGACTATAATACTTTCAGAGAAATGAAATTTTTAAGTATTTTGACCGTTTTTTTCAAAGATTCCAATGGATTTTTGGCAATTCCTCTCAGATTTTCCAAGATTGATGGATTCTACATTAAAATACTTCATGTTTAGTGTATATGATTAGTATATGGACCATGATACTCTTGGATAAATATGATTTTTAAGTATTTTGACAATTTTTTCAAAGATTCCAAACATTCTTTTCCATTCTTGTCTGATTCTCAAGGCTTGATGGAATTTATTCTTAGATTTACCGTTATTACTGGGAATTATACGTTTTTAGACCACTATACACTCGGATTTATGGGATTTTCTAATATGTAAACCATCATTCCCAAACATTCTAAAAGATTCTTGGCCATAACTGTCTGATTTTCATGGATTATTGCCCTCTACATCATTATACTTAATGATTATTGCTATTAAATACCGGTATCTTATTTTTTTTAGTTTCGGTTTTCAATTATAATACCGGTATCCAATTTTTTTTGGTTTCAGTTATGATTATGGTGTCTGTTTCGGTTTTAAAACGGTTTATACCGGTTTCTAAATACGGTTTTGATAACGGTTTTTATACCTTGCGCTATGGTATAGACTATATTTAGTAAAATATGTATTGTAACCTAGAAATTGTATGACCTATTTATTTTTTTATTTTACAATGTATTATTGGAGTATTGTGAATCATGATAAGTTATAACATTTTGTATGTAAATTTCCCCTGATGATAACCATTAAAAATATTTTTTCTTAGTATGTAGTTTTTATTATTATTTAGTTATTTAGTTGTTTTCTGCAAAACTTTTATCTACTCCACAAATCAATTTATAAAATATTTATGGTTTGACCAAATATTTTATATTAGATTTTGCAGTCCTTTAACACATATACTCACGTATAGTTTTAATATTGTAAATTTTTTAAGAGTAAAATTATTTTCTAATAATGTATGAGTTTGAAAATTATATAAAAATGCATAATGCTTTTTAAACACTGATATGACAATAAAATTGGTTCTAATATATATATTTTTAGCGTTTTTATATAAAAATGTATACATGAATAATTTCATTATCGTAACCGATACACCAATATTGCTATATATAAGTACAGTATAATGGTTATGTTGACTGTAATTGGGCACATAATTAGTTTAAATGTTTTGATATAGCTTTGAGAACATAAAAAGAGAATAGAGATAAAGTTATGTCGGACATTTGACACTGACATAACGCAAAACAGTTAGTAACAATAGCTTTTTATTGCAAGTTATTTGATAATATATTAAAATATGTACATTTGAAATAAATCAGAAACAAAAACCATCGATTTGACAAAAAGCAATTCTAAGTGGAGTTTTTTCATTTTAAATTTTAAACTATACTTTTGAAGATGTTATTTGTGTAGGTTGACAGTATATCTTTTTATAATTTATAAAAACTATTGAAAAAATCATAAAAATTACCACGTCAAAGCACCTACTATAAATATGATAGCATATAAAGTTGATAAATATAAGTACTTAATAAGTGTCAACTATAAAAAAAATAAATTAAATTAAAATGATTCTTAGAATAATTCATTTTTGATTAGTACGGAGTCAATACTTTTACCGGGACATTTATATAATTAATATACATTTTGATTTCTTCTGAAAATGTTGTACTTATTCAATCTTCGGCCAGGATTGCTCCTGGTGAGTGGTGACTGTATAATAAATATTACCTATTAGTCTACTGAGTCGGTATGCAAAACGGGAACGATGTGTGTACATCGCCACACACTAGCTTTCTGGTAGACCTCAAAATACGCTTAGTCTAACATCCGCTCATACTCGTACGTCCGTTGTATTAGAATTTGGATTATAGCACAGCATCCGGAGAACATGTGTCCGACAGTATGTTTTTAATACTAGTCATAGTATATATTATTAATTCTGTATACTATATTACATATTATTGTTATGTTTTGATATGGTAGTTAACATTATTGGTATATGTTGTACATTATAGTATGAATACATTTTTATTGAAATGTTAATTTATATTATTGTATAATATACGAGTATATTAATCTAATACATAATTATATTGTTATTGTGATCTTAAATATTGTGTACTTACTGTAAAATCTAATATGAACAATACATTTTAAAGTTAAATCAGGGTTAAAATTGAAATTAAATTTTTCGATTTTAATTTCGATTTCATTTATAAATATTTAGTTTTTACTGATTTTAATTGAAAATAATTTACAGATTCTATAATTTAACTCATATTTCCAATTTAAATGTATATTTGCATACCTATGAGCTATGTATACATAATCATCATCCGGGTGTTTTATACTCGTCGTTATGTTCTTTTTATTCCTATTACAGTCTATCGATGACAATTTTTATTAATTTTAAATGGATTCGTGCATAACAATTGTTATACAGTTTTAACGTTTCGATTTTATTTTATTCTTATACAAACGAAAGTTATAAAAACATTCGTTTTCACGTCACATATAATTATTATATCGTGTATATTCGACAAACGGTTTTAAACGTTTTCACCGATCGGACGGATTGCTCGCGTCGTTTCCGAAAAAGCGTCGAAGCAGTCGGCGGATTTCAATTCGGGGACACGAGTACTCGGGATAGAGCGGTGACACGATATTACAATATTATGATGTGTGTCGTGATCTCTATAAAGTGGTATAGAGGGCCGCTGCGTAAGTGCGACGACAAACAGGCAGGCTACTATATTATATAGTAGGCGGCGTAACCCTCCGCGCAATACCCGCGGTCCACGATCACCGTGCGTTTCTGCGATTTCGGGCGACGGCAGAACGTGCGACTCGCGTACCGTCTTTGCCGTACGGGCCGCGCGCGCGGTACACACGCGCGGAGCGGCGGACGAGGGTTATTTAGACGTGGACGAGGCGGGAGTCGCGGGACCGACGTCGGCAATTATCGCGCACATCGTACGGGCTTTACGTTAATCGCCCGCGGATCCGCTAACCGCACGGCCGTCGGCTTAATGAATTGTTAGTCGCTCGGCGGAGGCGGCGCGCGCGTTTGCGTACACTCTTAGCGCTGCCCACCGACCGACCGACAATCCGCCACCCACTCGCCTATTTACACTCGTCCACACGCCGTAGACGACTCGCTCGATCCCGACAACGGTTTACGCCGTTTACGTACAATCATATTATTATTATTATTATTATTATTATTAATAGCAGCAGCAGCAGCAGCACTAGTAGTAGTTGTAGTCGTAGTTGTAGTAGTAGTAGTATTATATACATCATATTGTTGTGTCACAGTCGCTAAGTACTTTTCATTGTTTAGCGATTCTACCTCACATTAATTGTCGCGTAATACGTCGCGATCGTCGTCGTGTTTGCGGCGAACGGCGGCGGCTGTTGGCGGGCGGGCTAGTAGTGATGGTTGTCGTGGAGTAACGGACGGTGTGGCGGAGACGGCGGCGGACGGGCGCTATCGTACGCGACGGGCGCGCGGGACCAGATATGGTCGGACGTACTCGGGTTGTGTGTCGTGAGATAAGATGCTGAGAGAACTCGGGTCGCGGGATTAGCGACGGTGTGCATTGTACGACGATAATATTATTATTATTATTATTATGACGACGACGGACAAAAGCGATAAACCGCCACTGTGCATCGTATTATTATTATTATTATTATTATTATTATATTATAACAGTGTCGTGCGGTCGGACTGTCGTCAGCGAACGATGTTCGTAAATAGATATTATTACTATACCAATACCGCAGGACGACATGCACGTGATATTATATTATATAGACGTCGTGCATGCAATAAAGGTACCAAACGCGATGACGACGTTTTCTTCGTTTTCCGCGTCAGATAATGATATTTTAGCGATTATCGCGCACGTTGATAACAAACTTTCTCGTCATAATGTTATCGCATTGTTGTGACAAACGGCCAGCCAATAATAATATCAGTTGGGTCCGACTACACTTATCGAATTTCGGTCTGGATAAAAGTAGATGATGTTCGTATTGCACTATTGCAACGCATTTTTGATCATTACGCTTACTAACGCACATCAGTTTACGGTTGGGAAAATAATTTATCAAAACACAAAAACATGCGTGCAAATAATTTAATATATTACGTGTATAATAAATTACCAAAATATGCGATTGTAAACTAAAATTAATATTTATAAATTCTCTTATGGAATAATCGAATCGGGCGTGATTCGAACATTTTGGATTAGGTAAGGGGTGCAAGGGGTGACAGCCCGTGTTATAAGCTTATTTATAATTATTGTTTTAAATTTCTTTTGGATTTTCCGTCCGAGCAAAAGCGGCACTTCGCGAATTGGTATTTTACATTTTGCAAAAGTTTTAACATCGACATATTATAATTGTATAGTAATAAGATAGTATTTGACTACTGACTTTTGCTCCTGTTTCAATTTTACCATCTGTTTCAAAAACTCAAAGGTCTTTGGTGGGAAACAGTTTAAAGTTTTTCCATCTCAGTTAAATACCAGCACATTGATTTCAACCACCACAAATTACAAAATCACGATGCTATAACATCTGTGGTTCTTCGACACCATTACATTGTTTAACAGACGAACAAAAATAGTTGTATACATTTTATAAATGCCGTTTACGTTATTTATTGTAATGTACCTATTGATGAAATATTCAGTGCGCAAATTATGTGTTATGAATATTCTTACCCGCCTGATACAAACAAGATCGTCTTATAAATATTAAAAAGTAAGGTCATGACTATTGCTTACAATGATCTATTCGTATACGTAGAAACATACATATTTTATTTATACATTAATAATATACGTATTATCGAGATAATGATGTCTAAACATATTGTATAACATATTTAATATTTATATTACAATAATTGTCATGAAAAAAACTCTAAAATTCTATTATCCGGACCAGCTTCGGGTTCATCCTCGACCTTTGACAAATAAACCATAATATCAGAAAAATGTATAACATGAATTTATTTACTCGTAATTACATTTTTAGACGACACTTTTAGGGGTTAGATGTATTTTAGGGATTTGTACAGATCGTATAACGATCATCCGGCCGCGAGCGATTTCAGTCTAATGGAACTATTGCGAAATGACATTCATAAAGTTGAAAACCGGGTAGAAGCAATCTGCTCTCGAGGTGAATTTGACAGGATTTTTTTTTTCGTGTTCGGATAACAATAACAATTATGGTCGCTACCACATTTTCGAAATAGTACAAAACAAAAAAGTTGAAGCATTTTTCATTTATTCATTTTTTCAGACATTAAAACAGTTCCGGTTGGTTTAATTTGGCGTTAGAAAAAAAAGTCCCATTTAGGGTGCCTCGTTTTTATTATATTATTATTTTATTTTATTTTTTGTTATTTGTAGTCCGTGCTCTTGTCGGAATTATTGTCTGTCCTCTATTCATATAAATAAAAGACCTTTTAAAAACTCGTTCCCGTTTTTGTGTTTAATCGTCACGCTGAACACGTATTCTGTTCTGGTGCGACCGACGTTGTGCAGGGCTAATTACTCGAATTATTATTAAGCCGTTTTCTTCTATTATGTAGTCTCTGTGTAACGGGTTAATTCCTATGCCTAAATTTCACGAACCACCGCTTCACCAAATACGCCTCAACTAACGTTATCCTCAGTTAATCCCAATTTCTAATGAACAAATGTATAATAAAACAAAGAGTGTTTATAGTTTGTTGTTTTTTCGTTCTTATACATATTATAAGCTTAAAACCTTATAAGCTATATCATCGAGTTAATCAAAACCAATATATTCAGCTATTCCAGGAATATCAAAATGTTTTGTATTTTAATCAAATCAATTTAATATTTTTATCGTCATTGTTACGACAATAAGAACAACATGTTTGGTAACATAATAATAATTATTTTATCACCTATTGTTATATTTGACGTATTCCGTTTATTTTAGATACAGAGCGTATAACGATGGTGATTTTGAAAAAAGTTACCTCAAAAAATAATAATAAAAATTAAAATAAAATAACGGAAACACTGGCGTATTTATACAACACAAGTTTGTCTAACCGAACTTCCGCCGACTAAATCGATATATTATTATTTTATTGTTATTCAAACGTGAACAATGGTATATACTGGAAGTTAACCTTAACATATTAATATTAACATGGTCCATACAGACCATACATGAGATAGTTTTCAAAATATGTTGGCACTTTTTTTTAACTATATTGCATTTAAAATAGATATTCTAATTTTTAGTTTTTTATTTATAAACGTTTATAGGAAAAATTCATCCGAGTAAAATATTTTTTAGATATAAAACGATATTTCTTATACATTTTTCTTGTAGAAAAATGTAGGTATATTATGCACTATTTTTCTTTTCTTGTTTTATATATTATTGTTGGGTACAATTATATAAATTCATAAACAAACAACAATAAATCATGAATAATAATATAATAGTTTAATATTTATTTTATACAACTTGAGATCTTTTGAGAAAAATTTAATTCATATAGTTAACTTAACAAAAAAAAAAAAATCATCTATGGTTAATATTATGTATAGATACATTATTAATTATCCTTGAAAATATTGGTTTAGTACTCACTGATTGTTTCTGTTGAGAATCGTTTTCATACTGTACAATTATTTATTATTTAATTCGAATTTAACTAGTTACGATGAAAAAGTACATTAAGAACTTACTATATGCATAACAGAGTGATTTTTTCAGTATTATTTTAATAGTTCACACTATCGTTATTTTATAGTATACTTTGTTCGTCTGACATAACAACAAATGGAATACCTTTCCTACTTTAATGATTACAACTGTATGGTCAAATACACTACTTAAATACACACAGTGAGACAGACATGAAAACACGTCAAGTTGGCGTGACGTGCAATGATTAGATTGTGGATTTTTTGTAAAAAATAATCAAAATATGTAAATATTTATGTCTTAATTTTTGCAAAAATATATAATAGTTAAAAAAAAACATTTTTAAAACTTTAATTATTCAAAAAAAAAGAATTCTAATTCAAAGTAAATCCACAAAATAATGGTGAAAAAAGTATTAAATAATATAGTTAGTATTGTCTGTAACGTATGATATACTACTTGTGTATTAACAATTATTATGTTGATCATAATTGTATGCCTTTAAACTAATTGTAACGATATATATAATGTTAGATTTAATTATATATATTTAAATATTTGAAATTTAGCTATTTTAAGATTACACATTACATATAATTTAGTATAACATTTTGACATTATAATCTAGTCAGTTTTAACATTTAGAATTAAAAAGACAAATTAAAAAAATGTCAATACACTGCTATATTAGCTTAATATAAAACTATAAGAATATCACAAACACAATACTATCTTCTACAAAATCACAAAAAAACATACTTTAATGCGTTCAGTCGCACACCCAATTTATCTTCTATTATTGTACATGTTTTTAGTTAAGTCATCTTTTATCAAATTAAAAATATTATTCATTGTATACTTTTTGTATTTTGTTAATTCCTAATCCACTCAACAATTCAAAAAGATTACTTCAGACCATACATCGATTTTTAACATATATATATCACGCATAGTCCTATATACACATTTATAAATATAAAAGCAAAAACACTTTTACTTGCTCCCCATATTAATATTTAATATAAATATGTAATATATAAGGTAATGAGTTGAGAATACCAATTTAAATACATACGTAAATTGTCATACAAATATTAAATTAGAAACTTTTTACTTCATTTTTAATTCATTACATATAATGAACAGACAAATTTTTCTACTCTGATTTACCCTAATTCTTGGTGACCAACTAAATGAGAGAGAAAAAACATAAAGTAGTAATAATAAAGTTTGAATCACAACACTTATACTTTTCATTTATATTATCAACCATAAATATTATTTTGTCGATAGGTTAATGTTATAAAAATATCATTAGCCAATAATAGATATCATTCAGGGATCCTACCATAATAGACAATAGTATCGATAGCAATAATAATTTATTAATAATATTAACATTATTGTAACACATTTTTATTTTTCCTCATACATATCACTGTATTTTATTGTTGTTTCATCTCGTCCAATGGTTTAATCTCTCTCTCTTTCTCTCTCATTCTCTCTCTGCCTCCCTCTTAAAGCGTTGTCCATCTGTAGGTTATAATCTTGGAAATATATTTGGTAAAATATAATATTAGACGATTCGCAACCGATTGGTATGGCATATAAATAGGGTAATGGGTAATGTGGCTGCATACAGACATAACAGTTGTCATAAAAACCGTAACTCATTATTTTTTATATCATTCATTATATT
Source organism: Rhopalosiphum nymphaeae (assembly GCA_036289425.1). Taxonomy (NCBI): domain Eukaryota; kingdom Metazoa; phylum Arthropoda; class Insecta; order Hemiptera; family Aphididae; genus Rhopalosiphum; species Rhopalosiphum nymphaeae. Next base: position 2,605,384 of record JAZAQC010000012.1, on the reverse strand, counting down.
ATACAATATATCTATATAATATGTATATGCATATTGTGTATAATGTAAATTATACATACATATCATAGTAACTACGTAGTACAAAACAATAGGTTTAAAAATTATTTTTGAATTTAAATTTTGACTATAACTCACAGTTGCCAACTTTTGTGAATACTGTATAGTTTTTATGATATGATATTCTACATCAATTTTTAAACGTGTACACACCATAATTTTTTGTATTCAACCCTTTATATTGTTGAGAGCTATTCATCAAATATTATAACGTACTAAACAAATATACCATAAAATGAAACATGGGTTAGGTATACAACGCCGTTTATTAATAATATTATTAATAGGGACATAATATGATATAATAATGTGACCAATCAAGCATAATATTGTATTATGAATTAATGTCGTTTCTCGAATTCATTTCTACAAGTAATTGTAGAAACTATGTTCTGTGTAAAAATGTTTAGTGCATTAATATTATATAGTTTTCGTGAAGTGCAAAAACCATATTGTTACCATTGTAGGAACGATTTCCTGAAAACATTTTAAACTTAAATTCTATTAAAAACTACATAAATATTTTCAACTAGGAGAAAACGTTATTAACAATACTCAATAAATATGGGTATAATACAATCTTCAGAAAAGTCATAAACAGTACGGTCTGACATAAGTTTAGTTAGTCGATTTTGGGTTTTTAGAATTGTTTTTGATTCAATTTAAATTTAGTATAAATTGAAATGTACCTATCAGTAGTTTTATATTAACGATGTTTATTATTAAATACTTTTTTAAAAAAAAAAAATTAAAAATCTATTATTAGGTCGACATGAAACAAAAACAATGTTCATAACTTCAGGAATTTAAATTAGTGCAATAATATATTATATTATATTTTGTTTAATACCTTCTATTGTATTGATAATGTGATTAATTTTTGTTAATACAAAGTTAGCTGTTGTTTTTTAAAACATTTAATATGAGTATTTTATTTCCATTCATCGACGTAGTTGAGAAATATATTAATATATCGTTTTATAGTAAGTTGATTTTCAGTGAATTTGAAATGTTCTGGATTTGTTGTTTTAAGTGCACTGTTTGTTAGATCTTTAGATCTTAGTAATTTATCATTGGTTTTCGTGAACCTAATGCTTATGAATATGATGTGAATATTCGTATAAATAATTTACGTTTTTGTATAAGCTATAATTTAATTTACAATAAAATACTTATTATAATAATTATAACTTATAGCCATATCACCAATATTCAAACTTTAAACTATATCACTTTTATAGTTTTATACAAAGGTACGGATACAAATATGATAATGATACACGCATGTTGCTCGATTGGAAATCTAACCTGAACTTGATCATTTTTATGATACATAAATAAAAACAAAAACGTACCTACATAATATAAAATTACATCATAATATTATGTATCGTATGAAGGAATAAGTTTTATCTAGTTTAAATAACAATAAGATCTGATGTTTTAGAAATATGGTTTCTATTAATACTCAAACGCAAGTACTTTTATAATTTTTTTCTTACTAAAAATTGTTTCTATAAAAACTATGGTTTAAAAAAAATAATATTAGCACATGCAATTTATTATATACAGTATATATTATAGAATTACGTATTATAATATTATTGTGGCGTTCATTATAACTTTTAAATTGTCTACTTAAGTACTTACGTAAATATGATGTCAACCTAAAAATATTTTTTTAATAGGAATATTATAATTTTTTTATTTTTTAATGTTAAGGCAGTCAAACTTACCTATCTCCTATAAAGGACTACCCGGGACTAGATATATCATCACATATATTATCTACCATAGCTAGCTAAAAATAAGCATACTATTACCACCAGCTCGTCATAAGCGCACGCAAGCACACATTATATAACCAATTTTATTTTTGTAAATTGTTTATTATGTAAGAAATACCAATATGCTTGTGTATTATCTTTTTTTCTTTTGTTAACTGTCATCATAAAATGTGATCTTTCTAGTTGACGAGACAATATTTTTGTATTTTATAATATTTTTATTATTTTATAATTGTGTAACACAAATCGCCACTTATTATTATGCTGAATGATCATAAATCATTACATAATATATTATACTTATATGGGCTAATAACCTCTTTAATTTATACACTTGTGAACGCGAATCGCCACTTTTTATTATATTGTGTGGGTGCCAGTCGTTGAAGAGTTTATTGTTTCATTTCAAAGTTTACACAGTCATTTTCATATTTTGTAAACCCATTATTATATTATTTCTATATAAAGCTCTGTGAATTGCTAATATTTATTTAGATATGGTAGCAGCTGGCCAGTCTGCACTCTGACAAATTGTAAGTTTCCTTTTATTTTTATTTTTATTTATTTAATATTATATATTATACTACTCTATTAGTTAAAATTATTATTACTATTGTTATTAAATTGAATCTCTAGATTTATATTGTTGGGCTAAAAGGGTCGTATCATTACTATTATTATCATGTTATACTGTTGAGCCAAAATGGCTATTTGTTTCTGCCATTTATACATTTTTTATACTGTTGGGCCAGCAGGTTAAATAAATAGCTATTGTGAATCAATCTTTTATATAATATTTGTGTTGCTGTGAATTATATTATACGGTATCATATGTTTTTGTTCTTTTTTACCAGCAGTTCACGTTATATTTATTAATCATTTACCTGTTGTATTTATTTAGTTTGATTTAGTTAATAAGGACACATACGCTCACACGTATACAAACATACGCATCCACCATCATTATGTTACTCGTTAGATTTTTACGGAGTTCTCAACTTCGCTAAATTAACTAAATTAACTCATATATGCATAGTGTAACGGATTCAGTCGGAATTGGTAAAGTATAGGGTTACTGACCAAACCCATGAATTATTATAATGTATTCTAGTCCATATCAAACACGTATAGTATTTTTGTATTAATATTGTAAAAATAAAAAAAATAATGATAAAATCTCGTGTATTACATTTTTATACTTCATGCCATTTAATAAATTATTAATTAAAAGTAAGCATTGCATTGATAAATATAAGTGTCCGTGGAAATTAGTTAGGTCACGTCATCCGGCATTCCGCTGCGTGAACGATTTGATCCCAATTCTTCCTCAACTACGCTTGGCTCTGTCCAACGGAGCTATTATAAGTCCTTTAATCATCGAGTCTATAATTTATTGTTTTAATAAAAGTATAGTGGTTTAACCTTTGTGTGTATATTTATTTTATTCGTGCTTTAGATATACATAATAATATTTAAAATATAATTTTACTTTATTACATTTTTCTGTGTACAATTCAAATATATGATTGATGATAGTCATTGACATTCTGGTCAATGGTTAGACAGTGTTCGATTACTTAATACATTAGTGTCTACTTAAAATTCCCGCTCATTATTCATAATTGCTTATTTGTTATGTCTATGGTAGGAAATAAATTTAATTTTAATTAAAGCAGTACTATTATAATGCATTGCAATACAACTATTAAATAATTAACATTTATGATTGAGTCTCGCTTAGAAAAAATGTGTACTACTTCATTATATTTTATATCAAAAGATTAATGTAATTTTTAAAACGACATCACTTCTCAGTAAATAATATTAAATATTATATGTGTATATATTCATTGTATATATCTTATTACCGATTTCCTCTACAAATTCAGCGAAATAACTATTTTAAGGTTAACTTGATTTAAAAGATAATAATACTTATTCACGGAGTATAAAGCTATAATAATATTGTTATTATTATTTTTTTTTTAATTTCCTTTAAGATACCTATAACATAATTAAATCAATAAAATATATTATAGACTTCATAGAAAATATTATATTTCACTATTTATTTATGTATATGTTTAATATATCGATATTTTATTTACGGAACGGATTTGAACGTCTGTTTAGTACAAATACAACTCTACTATGAATTATTTACATAGAAAATATTGTTTAAAATCCTGTATTTGTTTCTGTCATTTTCAATTCTTAACATACATTACCACATAGTATTAATTATGGGTAGTAATGAGTTAATAAGTTAAAAATAAATTGATTTTAATTTAAGTACTATATTTTTTAAATAATAACATTTTTTTCTTTTATGATTGAATAACTATAATTTATACATAGTAATATTATGTAAGGGTTGTTAGTTTTTTAACGTATTCGACATTTATAAAACTATGAAATACCTGAATAGGAAGTCCCATATTGAGACCACTAACTTAAAGAGGTTTTATCAAAGAAGATTTCCGCGAATTCCAATGTAATCTCCTTGTGGGATTTACTGTAAGAGTTCTTAGAGCGAGCTGTACTTATACAACAGATAGATTATCACGATAGTAGAACTTGTTATAGAATCTGATGTACAACAATATTGCTATTTCGGTAATCGCACTCAATTTGACGAAGGAATAAAGCGATACATTTGTGACGTACCTTCAAACGTATAAAATTCAAAATATTTTATAATGTCGACCGGAGCTCATAAGCACCGCACATGCAGTAAATAGTATAGTGTTATTTTGAAATAATTCCGAATATCTTAGTGAAAAGAAAATGATTGATGGCCTCAGTTGCATACATATTATATTCACTATATTTTACCCTCTGTATTCGGTTCGCGCGCCAACGACACGTAACTACTTATAACATGATAATAATTTATTAAACAATATGTATACGCGTAGTATCATGGTCGGGCCAACATTTTCACGACTCTGTAAACGTTAAAAACATCGGAAGCCTACCAAGTCTATGTCTGTTTTAATAATTCATTCGGTGGCGGCGTCGAGGTACATCAATTTGCCGGGCTAACGCAGAGACGGGTCGAGATGGATGTTTTTTCGGGCGGGGATGACGGGAGGAAGAGTGAAAGACGTCGTGAAATACATATTTCATCAGTTATCGTAGACCAGCCGTTTGCGGGCGTTCGAATCCTCTTAGGCGAGATCGGTAGTGCGAACGTCTTTTCGCTTAATTAATTTCGTTGGCCGAGCACCCCGAGAGTCCGATTAAATAATGGACTCCCGAGCGAATTGCCGCAGTATTTTCCGCGCGCAAAGCTCTCGTCCTTATCGGTGGCCGCACGACACCCGGTGGCATACCTATATACATATTATATATTGTATAATGCATAATGTACAGTCTTGGGGTGGAATGTGACGATGACGGGGGTGGTGTTGGGTGATCGGAGAAATTCAATTAAAATGTCTTACTGCTGTAATACGATATAAATAATAATATGTTAAATCGATGGTCGTACTACACTCATGGTGATTTGATTAGAGAAGAACAGTAATATGCACACGACTACAATGCAATTACTCCGTGGGATATGTATTGCAATGGTCAGAGTCAAGAGTTTCAACAAATTCGTATATTTTTCAATAATCATATAAAACGTAGTTATTGTTTATATAGAATATCATATAATATAAGCCGTTTTTCACCTTTGAAAAAAAATCTTTTATGGCTTACTCAATCTAATGCGTTTTCGTCATTCTGACATTATAACTACTATATGAAGAATCAGCTACACCAGCCTCATTTATATTATCATTGTATATTATATAAAAAAATTGTGTTTTCTATCCGCACGTCATTGGTGCTTAATCGCGTGCACACTTCAATGCGCGTTTTTACCACATGTTTATACTTAACGAATTCGGAACGTGCGTCTTCGGTGAATAAAGGATTTTTCACTGTCACTCAAGTACGCAACGTGCAATTTCACTCGGATAGTCGGACACTGTCTCACCCGGAGCCGGCACGGTTTGAGTGCCTCGGTAATTTATGCAAAACCCGACAAATTAAGGTCTGTTCGCCCATATTAAAACACTCAGAAGCGTAATTACTTGAAGAGAGATCGTCCGCTACTGCAGGGCAGTAATCAGTGTTTTTAACCTCCTCTGACCACCACCCTTTCCCAAAAACTCACGACTCCACAAGACGGCATGTGAATAATATATAAATAAGACTAGCGGCCGAATTTGGTTACCGCCTATCGAGTCTCGAATCTTATAAATTTAAACACACATACATTATATTAAATTTATACCTATTTAAGTTCATCGCAGCTGAAACTATTAAATATTAACATATTATTAAATTATTATGTAAATGGTGTCGACTATCCGGAGTATAAATGTTCACTGTAGTCTAGTAGTGTGTATGGTGATCGCAGCGCTTGATTTAATGGATAAGTTCTTTGACTTCTGGATGTTCTATTTGAACATATTATATATTTTGAAGGAGGGGGTTTAACGATTAAAATATAAAAATACACTTTATACTATATTGTTTATCAATTTAAGTTTAAAATATAAAAATAATATACTATGCTTAAATATTATGGGATCTAATTTAAATTAAAGAATTGAATTTGTTAAACCTGCTCCGAAATGATGCATTGAATTATTTTACTACGTAATAAAGAACATCACTTAATATATTTAATAAAATAAATAAATTATATAATAGAATAAATATGCTCTGGACTGTAAATTGAAATAAAATTTTTAAACATAGAATAAGTACTAGTTAAAAAATGTACGATAGTTCTTATTTTAACATTATATCTTAGCAAACGTTAAAAAAAAGTATTTAGTAATATTAAAAGCTACAAAAATGATGTTTTGTCACCTAATTAGAATACAATTACCGTAGTTGATACAACGGATGCTTAATCAAATAATTTCAGCGACAACGTATAATCATTATATTGTTATTATATTATTATTTTCATACTTGAGCAATTTATTGAGTCACGTATGGTATTATTAAACACAGTGTATATTATTATAGCTATAACTAATACAATATGCATATGCACTAATGCTGTAGTTATTATCATGAATTGTCTTTAAAAATTATAACTGTAGTAGTTAACTGATTAAAATTTCTCTCAATGGTTCAGCGGTCCATTAAACAATACTATTCCATGACGATTATGTCGATGATAATAACAATATAGTATTATAATAATAAAATAATATATATATTTTTTTAATGATTTTAACTACAATATACAACGGACGGGTAATATTTTTAGGACAACTATTATAATACTCTCTAAATTGTTCTAAACGCGATTTATCGTTATTATTTGTGTTGCAGTTTAACTGTTATAAGGATTATTCACATCATCGCTCCACATTAAAATGAATGCGATATTTTTTTTAACAATTTTTTCCTCGTTGATAATATTATATTCACATATGCCATACAGTTTTGATGATATTATATAGGTACGAATAAAATAATCCCCCACTAGTAGGTCTCAAGCATTAAAAGTTGCGTTGCGTAATACATTTTTTTTTTTATATTTCGATTGTTAACAATTACAAATGTATTTTTAAATTAAACTTTACGGATGTTTGCCTTAAAGAATTAAAAGATTAAAAATGGACAACAGGCCATTGTTTTACTTGACATTCACTACTATATAGGTGTATACAACAAACATATTACTCGTACAATATAGATAGGTACGTGTACATAATATGTATATAATTCTTTAATGAAGAGTTAACAAATTGAGAGCATCAAAATACATATTGCGGACCCGCTATGGGTGTAAAATAATAGTATACATAAAATAATAATAAAAAAAAAAAAAACAGTAAAACAGTACTGACTACAGATAGCTTAAAAACGATAAATGTTATTGTTTGAAATGTTAATACACGTTCGCCCTAAATAAAATAATATAGGTAAAAAAAATATACAGGACTATATCATAATGATTGTATTATTAATTTCAGGAACATTTCACTAGTGCATGCAATCGCTCATTTAGAGTGCTGTGAAAAGAAAAAAATATATTATATACATTACTATAGGTATAAGTATACAAAATGAAAAGTGAAAAAAAAATACAATATTATATAATATAATATCGTTGGTATATTTTATGGTTTGTAAAATTCGTGACATTATGAGCAGCGCAAAAAAAAAACCCACCAAATCTATGTTAAAATACGACGAAGTTGTAATAAAACCACGTATTACATTTGACGTACTAAAAATAAATTTGAAATAATTGAACTAATATTTATCGCTATAATAAACTATGTTTTTTACCCGTTTTCAATGCGTTTACGAACTCGAAACAAAATATGTGGATGCGAACAAAATATGTACACTCGTGATTTAAGAATATTACCGTAATATGGTTATTCTATATTTTGTTCGACGTAGTGGTGCAATATTGTATTGTAAATGGTGATTTTTTACAACACAATGTAGTCGTATTCGTAAGCAGAGATGTTTTAAAACATTCTTTTTATAACCTCGCGTAGGTAGATGAAACGTTAATTTTGATTAATGACAATGAATCGGAATAAATGCAAAAATTACTTCATTAACATTCGCATCGTAAAAAAAACCCCCCGAACAATTAATCGAATCGAAAGAAAGAGATAAACCTGAATAATAAGCTCGTTTAAAGTTAAATCGAAATTTGAGAGCGAGTGAGAAAATCAAAAACAAAAAAAAGACGAAATGTTATACGTTTATTATTACCAGCCAGAAAAAAAAGTTTAAATACTATGCGATTACAAGCAGAGTTTTAAAGATCATTTGAATATTATTATCAGAGTTTTTCATAATAATTGTGTTGTACGAATGCCGATAAAAAATTTGAATAAAAAATGAATCGTTTAAATTATGTAATAAACAGAATCGAAAGCGATTTAGCTATACAAACAACTGTCTGATTATTTTTGTTTGTCAATTAATTATTTTCATTTGGATTTGAGAAGATTATAAACGACTAATCTATTTTAATATTTAACAACGATCTAGAATTGGACGATCTGATAAAGAAAAAAATTAAGTAAGTCATAACCTGTAACGTTAAATGTAATTTAATATTAAATAAATCAAAATTGTTATGTTCCTTATTCGTAAATATTAAATCGATGTAGTTATTTAATATTACGACTTTAAATATAAAAATAGCATAACTATTACACCTACTTGCTATAAAAAATATTGTTTAGCACATAAAGGTTTGTTTATTTTACGTATTTGTCAGTTTTTATGTTTAAGAAATGAAACGATTTATAACATTTTAACTAGGTTTCACTCTGACGTTGAAACGAATCTGATATTTTTAAACACTCGACACGATGAATAAAAAATAATATTTAAAAATTTGTAGTAGATAACGAATGTATCTGAAAATCATAACTATTTGTTTTCATAAGATTTAAAATAATTATTATACTACTAATCACACTTACTTTAACTATATAATATTAAAAATAATAGTTATCCTATAATTTTTGTTTTTAAAAAAAAAGTAATAATAATAATACACCATTTAGAACAAAAATTTGGAATATTTAAATGTAAATACTCAAACATATATTATATTCCTTCATAAAACAATATAAACATATATGTATATGTGTATATCTATAGCTTAAAAACATATTATATTTTAGAAAACTTACTATTTTTTAATATTTAAAATTAAAGTTTATAAGTTAAAATATTTCAATATAATAAAATATCCATTGTACTGCCCCTTGTCAAAATTGACACTGCCGATCAACACTAAAAGTCGTAATGGAAAAAATACAGTTGCTATTTTTCATAACCATAGGTTACAGCATATACAAGAGTAGGTATAGTTTGAAATTATCAAATGTTTAGGTAACAATTGTATTGGTATTCATAGTAACCAATTGTTATTATGACTAACATTTTAATCACTGAATTAATTATTATAATCGATGAGACTAACAAAACAAAAAAATATACAAATTTTAAATGAAACGATATAATATTATAATAATTATTATATTAAGTTATTTTAACAAGGCACATTGTGTATGCAATTTTAATACAAGATGTTTTTCAAAAAATATGAATTTTAGCGTTAGAACTTATAAATATTATTATTATTATGTGACGTGGCGTAAATAAATGTTATTATAATTAATACGGTATAATTATTACATTATTCATAGTCAATGACAATATTATATTATATATATATATATATATATATATATATGTGATAATAATAGAAACATCAACCAGATTTTTATTTTAGTGAGTTATTTATAACCTACCAAATTTGATAGATATTTTTTTATTTTATTTTTTTCTATTGTTTTACAATACTAAAATACCAGATATTACCTATTTATTTTGTGACTCTTTTGTTCATTAATTGTTGATTGCAAATCTTCTCTTTTTTTATAACTGTACCAATATGATAATAACTACAGTGTATAATTGACATAACAATAAAAAAATTGAATTATTATTATTTTAAACCATAGGTTAATGTATTACCTATTAATAAAAGTATATTAAAATATATTGTAAACATAAAATTTCATTTTTAGTTTAAGTATTATATCTAACAAGAATACAAGACCATAATTTTTAACTTTTATGATAAACATAATATCATATAATACAAAACAAGCAATAGCTGACCTTACACAAACGGGATAACTAAAAATAAAAGAGATTATAATGAAGCAACTAAACAAATTAAATGATTAAAAACATAACAAAAGTCCCAGTTTGTACTCGAAGTTGCGATAAACAATTAACTGTGTGACTGGCTGCGTTCGTAGCATTCGTACGACGTACTTACCAAATGTACGATGAATAAAAATAAACAGTAATCTTCGAGTTACATTATTTTAATTTATAATTATTTAATATAATATTTTAAGAATTGTGGTAGTTATACCGATTATTTATATGTATTTAATACTTAAATTAGGTACAGTGTATGGTGTATTTATAAATAAATATCGAAGATAACCTTAAAATTGTACTCGATCATTTATTTTAATATCGTGCTCGAGGGTATTACTATTTAGCATTTATGAATACAAATTATGAATAATTTATTAACTTATCATAGATTTACTTTGAATTAGATAAATATAATAATGACATAACTTATAAAGAATTTCTGTACACTACATTGTATTACTGTAACATTAAAATATTAATGGGATTTTTTAACGAGTAGTTTTGAAAGAAATTTCAAATATAATATATATGATCATTGTAAATGTGATTAGTAATTTTAAAGTTTATCAAACATAATAAAAAACAGTCATTAATTTTAATTATTTTTTAATTTTAAGAGAAAAGAGTTGTAGAGACCAGGCAATAATTATACGCGCTTCAAAATAAATTTCTAAGATTCCTAGAGCTTTTTTCAGTAATTTGTTTATTATTGTTGTTTTGTTGCAAGCCCCGATTGTTCATCATCGATTATACAATAAAATACGTTAATTGACCACATGGTTAGTTACCCTGGATTTAGTTAGTTTATTAACCTAAGTTGCGTTCAACAATTCAATAATATTCAATTGAATTCGTTGCGAAAGGAAAGTTTTGTTCTCGCGAACACTTGACCACGCCTATGGAGATACACTTCCTCCTTATTTATTTCATAATATTAAGACCATTATACATGATTTATACCATATATAACGATAAGTTATCTTGATGATAATATAATAACAATCATTAATGAAAAATATAGTGTGAAATTACACGATGAACAGCATATAGCTTTAACAGAGTTCTCAAGAAAAATAATGCAATGTTAGAAGCATTGTCGATGTTTATTTCGCATATTAATATTATCACTGTAACTATATTTGAAAAAATAAAATAAAACCATTAGGTGAATTATTAAAAGAGATAACACGTTTCTCTAACCATTGTAGAATGTTTCATTTTATAGACGAATGGTAGACTCGCAATGGATGTGTCACAAGAATTATTAACTATAGTCTATTTTTTTTTAGTGTTTGTAATACGAGGAAAAGGCTAAAACAAATAATCGCAAATGTCTCCTTGGCAGACCATAAAATAATCGGTTATCGCAGATGTCACTGCATCACTTTGAGCTTGATACTCCGCGCTTGTAAACCGTATACTAACTTTCTATGAAATTCTAGATGGCGGTGGTGGCGGTGCATTCAAATAGTAAGTTGCATTACGTACGCTAGAATGTCTGACGTAAAATAATCTAAGAAGGTTGTACAAAAATATTATCACAGTAAGAATGGAATGGAAAAATAAAAAAAAAAAATGAAACACAAAAACGGTGACAGCTGAGGCGGTAACGTTTGTATACCAGCTTATATATAATATATATTATGCATAAATATATTATAATATACGCACGTGTACATCATATTAAGCTCGTTTTGTAATTTTTTACCTCGTTATGCGCTCGGGATAGCGTGAAGAGCAGTTTTTTCGCCGTCTAGCGTCGCCTTCGCCGTATGCAAATTCGCATCGACCTAATTGTAATAATATTATAATAATATTATCATAAAAAAAAATGTATAATATAATATATATACATATATATGTTTAATGTAAACCGATATCGTGTGCGGAGTCGGCGTCGGCACGGATTCCGATATAATCTAAACGGTAAATAAAATCCAACTATAATAATCGTTTTCGTATGCGTTACCAGAGAGGAAAAAAACAATATGAAATCGCAGGTTGCTACTGCTAATTACAGGTATGCACCGTCACGTACAACGGCGTTTTATATTACAGTAGATAATCTGTTTGGGCCGTATTTTTACGGGTGTCGTATTATTATTATTATTATTATTATACTCACGAGTGGATACGTATATTATGTTACTCGTATATATATATACATATATATATATATATATATATATAATATTTAGGAGATAGGTATATTGCGTACACATTAACACCTTAACCCGGCGCGTCGACGTAAATTACGCGCCACCCCAAAATTATGATTAATCGTAAAATAATTTCCATCACGTTCACTCGAAAACCGCGATTTTATGTCCTACTCGCTAAACATAATATTATATTATACTTTTGTCGTCTCGTACAAACGAGTAAGGAGCCTACGCACTTTGTGCTATTGCTTACTCGTTACGAGCGTACGGCGCACGTATTTCATGCATAATCAAATACACACGACGAATGAAATATGATAGTGTCGTCTATAAGACTAAAATGAAAAATGTATTATGCTTACACTGACATAATAATGTATACCAAAACGTAAGACAGCGCATTTCAATATGTAAAACCAGAGAATTCAGCAGGAAATATTATTATATTTTACCGGATATTCGACCGTATTATAATATATTAAGGTATTTATTGTGTTTCTGAAACGATTGTGACGATACGCTATTTACGGGAGTACGCGAACCGCCTATAAAGACGTTCGATAAACACGCACTATACCTAAAATAACTATAATACTTAGGACACTCTCGGGCGAAGATTCATTGAAAGTAATAACGGTTCGTTCGCTAAACTGATTTCAACATATTTCGCGTTTCGCAGTAGCTGCGCCAGCCCAGTTTTCGTGCGATTATAATTATAACGTTATTAATGACAATATTTAGGGTAGATACGCGCATTACTTCTCGTACCTATCGATGTGTATCGCCTGCGTGGCGTAATTATTATTATATCTGTCGTTCGATCAATCGAGGCGAGACGAGGTGGGGCGGACGAAGGACCTGTACAATAATAACAACTATAATATTATACGAGCAATCTCAACCCGATATAATATATATATATTGGAAATGGCAATATAATAATTTGTTCGGCGGATGAAACTTGAAATCCGTTGTATATACCCCGTGCGGGAGCTTAGAAGGCAGCGCTCGGCGTTCCGAAATCCAAAACGAGGTTTTAACAATTAATTTGCGGCAAAGTTATTATATTTATACGTATATTATAACAACGGCAAAATAATAAATAAAACCGGAAACGGCTGTGCCACGTGCCCGTCGTCCGCGGTCTCCGCCGACGTGTCGGATAACGCGCGGGAAAACCGAGACTTCGCAACTATATTAAAATCGCGAGCGCCTCCGAACCACCTTATTCCGCAACCGTGTGTTAATCTCTACGAGAAACAATAATTTTACGATATTACACTACTCGCCGCGCGTGCAACATTGCGGGATGTAATATATTGTGTTTGAATTTCTCGCGTCGATATGCTATTGCGCAGACAAGTACACACAATTATATTATACGCACGCACGCCGTATAAAGGCGCGGAATCTATAGTGAAGATTTAGCTTAGCGAGACCATTCGTTTGAAACACACCTATGTTCTATGTGTAATAATATAACAATTCATTTCTCATTTACATTTCGGAATGATAAACGAATCGCATACCGTTAAATCTCTATTTTTTTTTTTATTTTCTTTTGAGCACATCTATTATTTAATATCATGCAGTTTATTCAATGAAGATTGCGATCAAAAACAGTTATGTTACTTTCAATTCAGTTATAACTATAAGGTTATAATAAAACCATTACATTTTAGAAGTGTATTTGCGCGATCTCTGGGCTATCCCTGTATCTCTAGATCCCCACACACGCTATAATATTGTCTATATTATATAGTATTTTAAGTGAGCATGTGACAATTTGAATATCAGCATGAAGTATCGATACATCAAATTTATTTTAAACTAACTATATATTTATGAAATTTGACACCTTACATATATGTACGAGTACATAATATTATGAAATCAAATTAGTATTTAAAAATAATAATTCAACATTTTTAATAATTGTAATTCAATATCCAGAAACTATTTTTGGAAGATAAAAAAAAAAATAATATTGATAAATAATTATAAAATATTACATATAATACATTTTTAACTAGAAATATTTTAGTTTTAACTGTGGTAACTGATCTCTGGACTATTTGACATACAGCAGCTGTTATAGTCGTATATTCACACCTAAGACCTTTGTCAGACTAAAACTACTATTTATTTGTGATAAGAATACTAAATACAATTATCATTAGATAATATACATATGTATAGTTCTATAAATTTTCTACATTTTACAGTTAAAAAAAAAAAGTTTAGTATTCAAAAGATTGTAAAGAGGTGAACTTTCAACTCTTCACTAAGTTAACTTCTTTTGTACAAAACTATTTAAATGAAATATTGTATATTATATAAATTAAAAAAATATCAAAATATAATAATATTAATAATTTTAATATAAAAACAAAATTTAATTAATATGCATATTTTGGGTATAAATCCACGGCTTTATTAACCTGACTATTTCAGTTCACTCAGAACAAGTTGATGATTTCAACAAATTCCGCTAACTGTCTATAGTTTCTTAAGATAATTCGCTCGAGGCTCGAAAATACTCAACCGTATACTATAGAAACGTACTTTGTCTGTGGTTTTACTTTTTTTTTCTCATTTATTTTATATATTTTGAAATGTGGATGTGATGCGATCGTTATTTCAACGTTTCAGCCAAATGGTTTATGACATGACATGTTGACAATATTCAATCAATTTCAACCACTCCACAATACCTGTTGGAAATCTCCAATAAATTTACGAGTACGGATGAGATGTCCTACTGTGTTTTAAAAAAAATATAATCTCATAGAAATAATTTCCAGAGTATGACTTTTTATTTATGTATTAAAATTTTTTCAATGAAAGTATGAAATATACATTTTGTTAAAAGATAACGGTATAATATACAACTATATGGTGTAGATAATAAAATAATGATCATACTTAAAAGAAAAAATTGTTATAAATGTATAATGTTAATGAATATTTAAACATATTTAAGACATTTACAACTCATAAGCCTATAAATCTATTTGTTTTGTTTTATTTAAAACATACATTTTTTTTCAGCCTTGATTTTAATTAGGAAGAATATTATATTTTAGTATCACAATAATAGTATTTTCGTAATTGAATACGATTGTTGTCAACAATTTGTTGCTCTTAAATCGGTAGACTTCAAAAGACGCCCATAATAGAAATTGAATAGAAAACATGACCTACATTTTGAAAAAAAAAATGAATTTGACTCTTCTGCGGCAACTGAAGCATAGATATTATATGCTCGAATTTGCGCACGAGTTCGTTTGATACCGCCTACCAAATTATTGTATTGTCTGCTGAAATATAAAGTATATATATATTTTCACCAATTAGGTCCTCGACTAGGAATTATTCAGCACTAAAACAGTTCTTTTGCGATAGTGATAATAATTACATTTATTAAAATTACAATAATACCAGTATGCATTTATTGTGTGTTATATTGGATTGACTTAAGTATACGTTAATTTAATAAAATAATGACACCTAATATGTATAATTTAATCATTAACTAGACTTGTCCTATATTAATCGCTAATTTTAAAAAAGCACATCATTAACCACGTAATGCAGCTGTATGTATTAAGGGACGATACATCTTGTACTCGAGAGATTGTGGTAATAAATTACAACGAACAACATTGTTGATCGGTAGTAATCTATTCGTGGAGAAGATGGAATGACTATATAATATTTTAAATTAATTAAACAATTTAAATATTGGTTGAAAGTTGAAATATGTATTTATTGACATTTGCTTAAAATACGAGACTATAAAATTTGTTTGAATTTAAAAACCAAATGAACAAGCCACGTAGCTTAATTAAAGTCCATTTATCATAGTATTATCAGTTTGCGGGTTTGACGAGTATACTATTTCTCAAGTATATTATTTAATTTAAAGACATCAAGTGATTTGTAGTTGTGTGCAGACCTGAACGCTGATGTACGACGCACAATTTGTGCGGTCGTTTATAAATTCGACAAACCTCGATGTAAGAAAAATACAAAACTTTTTTTTTTTTAATTTTTATATTGATTATGGCAATTTGCAACACTCCTTCACCAAATGCAATATACAGGTATGGTATATATTGCTTGTTAAATTATATCAGCGATAGAACGCCCATACTGTCTCACGAGCTTGTGTGTGTACATATAAAAGTGCTCAAGGGAGAGGCAGTGGTAACAGCTGCTTAGCCTGCAAGGTGTTCTGCCCCAGAGATTTTCAATCAAAGTATTTAATATTTTTAAAAAATATATTTACTTGAACAAAATACTAAAATAACATCGTATATTATATTATATAATTTTATATTTTCTAATAAGACAGTTTTAGCGATGTTTACCGGTTTGTTTTGTGAAAATAATGGCTGCAAAACAGTGTCGAATATTACCTCAAACCACTTAAACACTCAAATCTAATAATGCAATTTAAACGTCAGAAAATTGCTATCGTAATTTTTTGTTATTTTTAAAAAGGACCTATTGGAAACTGTTATATTTTACAGTCACGTCCATAATTATGCGTGGAAATTCATTTCAAAGACCGCTGTCTCATTTTAAGATCACAGTCGGGGAAAAAATCAGGGGGGCCGATCCAACAGAGCCACAAAGCCCCGAACCACTGCAGTTTCGTCTCCCAATGTTGAGAAGACGTGCACACGCTTATGTGTGTACACATCGTATTAACGCTTTCGGCGGAAATAATTTATCACGAACGCTTGTGGAACGGCGTGGTTGCCCGGAAACTTTGTGAGAATAATTTCGTGTTTAAATCGTTTTAATACGTCGTCGACGCACGAACGATAATAATTAGCGTAATGATCTTGCGTACATCTGCGGATTCGCCGATCCCGCCCAGGACACATGCGTAATTTTTCTCGTCTACTAAACATCAGCCGTCGGGGTACACGAGAATATTATAATATACCGCCGCGATGATGTGTGCGCCTCGATCTATATCGCACATGTCTCGCTAGTACACATATCGTATCCATCACCGACGGGCCTCGCATTGTATATATTATTACGATTACGCGTTACACTATACGTGACACGAAATTGCGTTATATTACTGTTATACATAATAGTATATACTATATATACTATATATTTATGTATATATATAAATAGATGTGGTGAACTGTGAGAGACGAACACGATATTATATATATATATATGTGTGTGTGTATCAGAAAACAACCAACTGCGGGTAATTTATTCGAAATATTCCTTGCGCACAGAATGTATATAATAATATTTTATGCGAGCGGGCGCACCGAAGTAATTTCCAAGTCACACCAATTAACTATTAGGTCGCTGTAAGGCGGGCACGCGCCTTGTAAACGCCAAAGTTATTCATTATTCGCATTTTGACGATATCCATATTTGTTTAATAAACGTACCCATGATCCGCGTATTATTTATGCTAATTCCACCGATCTGCATTCTATACACATCTATGTAATACATTAATGTATAATATCGAAATCTCTCAACTTCGTCCAATTAGATTTTAACTGAAATATCACACCATAGAAATCCGCTTTAATAAAATATAATATCACTGCGGGGACCGGTGTAAATAAGACTTTTTTTCATTACGCGTGTACCCATCTAATATTATAACAAAAAAATTAGATGTTCAATTTAAATAAAGCCTCAATGCGTATTTAGTTGTTTGCGACGTTGCTTCATATAAGTCATTAGTTACGCAAATGCATAATATTATGGTAATAAACTCTAATTAATACAATTTTGATAAACAAATTATAACAAAATAATATATATTATAATATATTATAAGAGTGTCGCATGATCGTGAAGAAACATTTTGAAAGTAAATATACAAATACGAAGGATAATTCATTAGTGAAATTGTAAGCTGTTTCACGTTCAGCGGACGAGCATTATGTATTTCTAGAGTATTCAGACGGTATTTCCTTACGTCTTTCTTCCGTGACTTATATTGCGGCCGTATCATGCGGATGAGCGTATTCGTAATAAATAGTATTGATTTTCTTGAGAGTTTTTGAACACTTATAGAATGGTTTTCCGACACTATAATTTATTATACGAGGCATTTTACGTTAGCTGGAATGCATGTTTAATGTAAGCAAATAATTTCACTCGGTTGTGAAATCGAGCCAAAATAAAAAAAATAAAAATAATTAAACAGTTTAAAATGTATAGTTTATTCAACTCTGATGAGCTAATAAAAACCAAAACAATCATTCGTTAAGTCAAAAACATTTAAATCGTTTAAGTCTGCACTCGTATTGCTCAACTTGCTAACTTTATTTTTATCGTTCAGTCTCTGCAGTTTACGTCAATAAAACACAACGCGGTACCTATTTCGTCTATAATATATAGCTTGCGTCTATAGTAATAATATATAGTTATTGTGGCTCGATTGGTTTTTTAACCGGTAAAGACGTCTTTATTGTGTCCGTAAAGTGTGTCTGCGGCATCGCATATGGAAAGCCGTTAACCGATATAGTAGGTATATACGAAATCGACGATGAAAAAAATAAAATAAAACCGATTTTTATATTAGAATTGTTGTTATTATGCCATTGAGCGATCGGTGCGCAGTGTGTCAGTGGAATTCGATTGCACGTTTTTACGCGACTGGGCCCGTGAAACAGATCGTTCCGCAACCTAAACGATAAGCCTGCTGGAAATAACGAATTGTCATCACTTGACCGGACGCATTACACACATATATACCGTATACTACGCACGTCGGGCTTACACCATATTACGACTCGATTATTATTAGTGTTTTATTAGTGTCTTCGGTACAGTACCTATATAATACGTTTCCGAGATACCGATAACGAGCGCGGAGCATGTGAACTTACTACGCCAAATGCTTTAGCCACAAATTCCTTTGATTACCAGATGTATTAATGTATAATATATATATATATATATATATATATATATATATATATATTACCGTATCCGGTCGTTTAAGTCGCATTTTTTGACATTTCAACGAGGTGTATAAAAAAAAAAAAGACTTAAAAGAATCCTGTGGGGGTGACTTAGTGAGCACTAGATTCTATCTAATGATCCACAACCAATGTTCGCCGAAGTTTTCCGGAAAATATCATTAGTGGGAGAGGGAGAGAACAATAATATATACGGACACGAGATTTATAATATTGTTATAATGCAAAACGAATGATTAGTATGCATGATGAGTACGCATAAAGGATGGGATACTTGGAGGGGTGTCGTGCACTCGTCTCGTTTCCCTCGACAATCTAGGGACATTTAAATATTGTTTTAAATCCAAAAACTATAGTAATTACAGTAGCGTATCATCAAAAATTGTTGTATTCGAATTGCGCTGAAATTCTGGCCCAACAGCGGTTCACATTACGGACCATTAGTTTCTAAATCATAGTAAATGGGAATTTTGAAATACATTTTTCTATAAACAATTTTATCTGTTTTAATGTCAAATAAATTATTATGCGAAGATTTTAGATAAACTGTAACACAATCCCTTTCCATTCCTCTTCGTCGAAAGAAAAATAGCGCATGTCTAATAGCAGATGGTTACTGCTCTAATAATGACTTATTAGTTATTCTCGAAATTTATTTACGTTGATTAAATACACTTTAAAATCATAAGATGTACTTTATGCGCCCCCAATTTATTTGAAATAAATACATCTAGACTAGTGAGCATCTATATTTATATTTATATATTTATGTCAGCGCTTGCGATCTTTAATCTAATCTATATTCATTGTAATGTATTATTTATACATCAGTTTTGAATTCGATAATAGGACGGTCAAGTATTGTGCTTTGCAAATATTTGAATATAATTAAAACTGTTATGTAAAATCTTTACTCAATACGTCTTCCAAAACTTTAGTGGTGAATTTGATGAGCGAAATGATACGCGTTGGTAATATTTGACGTCGTTGCGGTACAGGTTCAGAGCTCAACTACCATACGATTGAAATATTATATATGTTAACCAAAGGTAGACGATTAAATATCGTTGCCATAGGTTTACAGTTAAAAAAGCAATCGTGTGCCGTCCTATAAAATTGTTTTATTTTTATTTTTTTTTACAAATATTTTAAATTTACATTTTCATTAAATTATATAATGATAACATTATCATTATTTCAGTGCTTTATTATTACCGTATTATAACGTCACCATAATATTGTGTTCCAGCATAAATTAATCGATTTAACTCAGTCAAATCATTTATGTTATGGATTAAATTAATTTAATATAAATGCGCGCTGTTTTTCAAACATCTGTTGAAATAAAAATTATTCATAATCATAGTAACCACCAATTGAAAATAAAATATCATTATTATTCACCACTGCATCAAATCCGCACGAATGATTAACTTGATGTTGTTACCGTTAATATTTTTGTTACACTACACAATAGTATTCATTGACGCAAACTCTCGTTAATACTGATTAAATTTTACAATTTGTGAATAACACTAATAATAGGTCCAAAATATTATACATTTATATTTTAAAACTCAAAAATTATACATTCAACCTGCATAGCATTCATATTTGTAAAATTTTAGTTTCTGGTCGGAGCGATGAATGTATTGATTTTAAAATCCGGTATGTGTGTGTGAGAGAGAAAGTGCTTTTTTTTTGTTTGTTATTACATTTTAGAGCAGTTAAAATAGTTCAATTATCAACATTAGTGATGGTTTTCGGTAGTAAATATGGATCTAGTTTGTTGAGGAATACCGAATATTTTTCAAAATAACCAGAAAAGATAAAAAAAAAAAACAAGAATTTTTATAAAAAACTAGTTATTGAACAAATCGCTTTTTTTTTGGTGTGACTTTAAAATGAATAATTTTCATCAGGTGTTCATATTATAATTGTATATACATGGCATAATTTTAAAACATTTCGTTCTGTTTAAAATTTTTTTTAACGTTAAAATAATGTTTTCTCTTATCCAAAAATACTGACAATTTCAAAAGACATTTCATTATATTCAGCCGTAAAATAATTTTTTCTCTTCATACGATTTTTGATATTTTGTCATAATTAAAAATCGAATTATTCTGCAAATATTTAAAATATTTACCAAATATATAAATGTATATGATTATTTTTTAAACATGATAATATTTTCTAAACATGTTGAATCTCTTTAAACTAATTAATATACATACGCAATTGAAATTGCTTAATTTTTTTTATGTTAATAACAATGTTTTTTCAATTGATCAAAGATCTTAAATATATTATTTAAGTTTCTCATAAGTTGTTAATTGTTAATATACTTGTCAACAATTATCAAAGATACTAAATTGTGACAATTATTTTTTTTATTTTTGTAGTCATTAAAAGTTAAAAATTTGATGAAATTACATATTTTTGTAATTTAATTTTAATTTTTTTTCTTATGATGATGATAATTAATTTTTAAAATTTAAAAATATTGTTAATAGAAACATATATTTATAAAAATTAAATCAACCTGCTGATATAACAACAGTAAAATAAATTACTTTAATATCAATATCAATAAACACATCATGAAATATAATTAGTGATGTCTATCAGCCGTCTCCGCTCAAAATCGTTTTTCGTACACAATGATATATATGATTTAATTCAAATTTAATACATCTATTACAGTGACCTACTCAACATATTCTATTAAACAGCAGGATGGAGACCCGCCTTTTTAAAATATAGTATATCGGTTGCCAAACTAGTTTGTGTATTTTTTTTTTTTTTTATTGCTTTCCATCAATCCAACGCTTGAATTTGAAAATAATTTACAATGAGAATCCGATCAAGCGTATACATGTATGCATACTACAACACTAGTATAAATAATATTTCTCGGTAATCGTGTGTAGAAATGGACATTAATATTGTCGAATTTATTATTTAAACGATAAAAAAATTCTAGAAACTAATAATATATATTTTTAACGAACATTTTGCGGAAAATTATTTTGATTCATACATGTATTGTGCATGTTTCGAGTATTTAAATAAAATCTGATTATAACCATTGGCATAGCGTCCGATAATTTGTGTATTGTTTTCCTGAGAGCTGTTTAAAAACTATCGACGAAATGAGAACAATGCAGTAAATGTAGCGGGAGGCCCTTCCAAACACGTTTCGAATACATTATAATAATAATAACAATACCATACTGTGTTAAGTTTATATCGCTTAGCACGTGAATAAGAATCAAGATAATTGCATTAAGAGCTTATTTGTTTTAAATGTAATTGTTAGATTCATATAATATATTGTAATCAAATGATATGTAAAAAAAACTTAAATTTGCTACCAACTAAACATTTTTTTTTTTTATTCTGAATCACATTCAAGTTATGCTTGTTAATAACGATCGTGTTAAGTTTATTTGACAAAGTAATAATATGTAAGCACGTACAGCGTAAGAACATATTTTATTTACACGTAGTATTATTCTAAATTATTTTTGTAAAACCATCGAATTTCGTAACCACTGGCGATTTGCTTAGTAATTAGTTGAACGAACGATCGAATTCTTTTCGTATTTTTTTTTTTTTTTTTTTGTTGAATCTTAAATTCTGGATTCAAAATTAGTTTAAGTAGAATTACGAATAGTCTTACGTGACAGAGCTAATCTTAAAAACTCTGTACACGGAAAAACTTTTAAAACTTCCAAATGTACAATCGTGCATTGATAGGCCTTAAATAGCTTTTTACGTGTCGAAAATGTAATTTTTGTGAACACTTTTCGTTTGCTTTTTAAAACGTTCAATTCAAATGCAAGCATATTGCTCCGTAAGCTAACTCGCTACCTATCTACTAGCAAAACACCTCGTATATTGTATTTTACAATATAGATTATACTTTCGTGCACCCCGTATTATACATATACAACGGTATTATATATTTTTATGGGGTGTTAAAATCGTATTCGATCACCCCGTGCTACAATCACCCCCCGATTGTTTCACAGCTGGCGTGTTCTGCCAGAGTTTTACACCCGATGACGTAAGAGAATGTAATTGCAAAATCTTTACCCCTCGCCGTTACACAGTCCACGTTATTCGGTCGGCCACGAACTACCCGCCACAGACGCCAGTCGACCGATGGTGTGATTTATCGGTGACAAAATTCTCACAGAGCTCGAACAACCTCGCACCCCTCCTTACTACACTCGCACTATCTATTCCCTCCTCACCCTTTCAACTATCCCCCTCGTCCCCCACCCCTCGCTATCTCTGTCTATTGCCGAAACAGACACGTATAATAATATATTTGTAATTATATAGGACGGTGTCACAAGCTTTGGTCCACACATTTCACAATTACAGCGCAAAAGGATTCCGACTGTCAGGTGTGCGCGCGTATATATTGTTTTAATAAACGTCGCCGGTGAGCTCGGACCAGGCGATCGGTGAAGGTGAGGCGTACCGTAAAATAGCAATATAATAATAATAATAATAATAATAATATAATAATAATTTAGAACATGTATATATTATATACATATACACGGATTATTGGCCGATGCCGACCGAATAAATTGGTGGCATCAGTTTTGATAAAGTTAATCACTTTTTGGATTCTGGGTCGTCCCCTCCCCGCACACACACATACGTCAAAGTCGCCCCGGCGTGACAGCGTTAATCAAACCGACGGGCGTGTATATACGGTGGCTGGCGGACGGCGGGTACGTGCACCACCGACGGCCGTATAGCCGAACGGCAGCGGCGGTGGGCGGGCGGACGGACGGGTGGTCCATTTGGACCGGAGGCTGCTGTGTGGGAAAACGTCGGCGACGGCGAGCAAAGTTTAAATTAAACCTTTAATCTTGATGATGCCCCGGGAACGGTCGTTTTTGTTGTTGCAGTGCGTCGCCCAACCTTGTCCACGGGGCGCGCGACGGTACACACATACGAACCCCGAACGAGTGTCTCCCCCACCCCAAACTCTCGGCGAATACGTGGGCGAGCGTGTGTGTGTGTGTGTGTGTGTGAGCCGAGTGAATTATATTTCTCTATTGTCGCGGACGGGAGAGGGTCGGCAAGGGTCGCGAGAAAAAAATTTCCCATATATATATATATAAACTAAACCTATACATATATATTATACGTATACATCCAGCACGCGCATGCGCAATATACGAGTGTGCGTGCACTTTGTGTGTAAGCGTGTGAGTATATGTGTACATTATAATATTGTAATTTAATGCTCGGCACCCACCACCGCCAGCAGAGGGTTGACGAACGGTTCAGCGACGGCAGGACACGCACGGTGAGGTCCCCGGCCGCCCGTTAAATATACTATGTACGTGCGTGTTGTGCGGCGGTGGTGGGTTAGAAACGCGGGGGAAGTAGAAAAAAAAATATATACATATATATGTGTGTGTGTGTGTGTGTGTGTGTGTACATTATAACAACCCGGGTGCGGCGTTCGGAGAAACCAACCGCGGGCCGTTTTTGACGAAACTCGCGAGATTATTGGATTTCGGCACTCGGTTGACCTTTTTTTTCTTCTTCTCTTCTTTTCATTCTCGAACACTCTGGCACACTACATATTTATATTCTATGTGTGTTAATAATGTGTATACCACATCTAGCCGATATTGTGTACCCGTACATACTATCCGCCGTATCAAAATTCAAGGGCATCTTTGGGGGGTGAGGGGTTATGTAATAACAGGGTTTACTTTGATATACCTATATTTTAGGCATCTTATCGGCCTGCCATAAAATGTACAAACAAGCGGTGAACAGTTAAAATATGAATGGAAAACTATAATGAGATTAATATAATATGTATGAAGGTAATGTATATTATTTATAGATGTAAATTATAGATTTATGAATGCCAAAGCTATTTCCAACTTTCCTATTTTTTTAAATGATTAAAATATTAAATATATCATCGTTCAATCCCATATATGTTCTATATGTATGCGATCAGGTAGAACAAATTGCACTTATTTTAGTTGAACTGCGTGTTTTCGACAAAATACAAAAATATCATATATTTTAAAGGGTTAAACTTTAGAAAAAACTCGGTTCCTTCGCAGTAATAGGTTTGGTACTGACAATGATTTTAATCATTGACGTGGTTTAAAATGATTTTTCTATATAATATATTAATGTTTTATAAATGTGACATGTTTTTTTTCTTAAAGTGTTTTTTAAACTTGTCAGTTATTTTGTTTACGTTTTATAAGAAACTGAATTCAAAAATTGTAACCTGTTAATATTTTTTTCAACATATTAAGTAATATAGTTTTCAGTTACGTTTACTTTTTTACGTTACTATACAGTTGAAGGTCTTGTGTCAATATCTATAATAAAATATAAATATCTATCTTTAATTGTGTTAAAACATCAATAAATATAAATATAAAGGATGATGAAAATAGTTAATTAAACTTTACATGGAAGGATTCGCATATTTTGTAGTTCTTTGACTACAAGTCGTATCCAAAGAATTATAATTATCTATAAGTAGTCAATAAATTCTTCAACATTGTGGTTCTTAGGATAGTTGTCATAAAATCATCTATATAATATTCAACAACTTCAATTTAATTTAAAAAACCTAAAACAAATTTATTACAAAGCTCTTATCCATCTTATGTTTGTATTTGTAATAAGTTGCAAGCTCCAAATTTTGTAATTTTCAATATCACGATTGCGGTAAATGGAAACTACAACCTGTCCTATTATATTTTACATAAAGAAGATATTTCAGAGAGTGTATTATGGGTTGTTTGTTCAAATTATTCTACAGATAAATTTGAAATAAATCATTGTACTTTTCTCTAATTATTTTTAAACATCCATATTTTTATACATGTCTATATTTGAAAGCAAATATTAAAAGTACATAACAATAATGAGGCTTAACGATAAAAAACAATTTTCTTGTTTAAATTATTGCACATATATAAAATAAAAAAACTCAAATTGTGCCATTGTTACATACCAAATATATACTAAATTGAATCTGTTTCTATACGCAATTCACGGGTTATGCCAACTCGTGCTCTGGACCGTCCGCTGTCGATTTCCGCTTGTAATATCAGCTATATTATTTAGCATATTATGACAAATTGACAATTTTTTGTTTCTACAAAATCCCAAAACACTAACTATAATCTGTGTACACAACCCTAATTGTCTGTTATATACTTTTCCAAAATCGTTTTTTTCTGAATATAAGATTCATGTAGTCATGTACACTATCATCACACTTCTCTATCCACTCAGACGACTTTACAAATTGTTTAACGTAACCTCCGAAATATTTGCGCACATTATAATAATAATAATTTACATACTACATGTGTAAATAGTATGTAAACACTATGAAAAAAGTTTAACATTTCCGTTATGGTCGTACCAAAGTTAAGTATGAAAAAATAACATTAACCATACCGTCTGGATAAATCGATTACGATTCTGTCTTTTCTTTCGCTTTGAAGCAATAACAACAATTGCATATCTCATTTTAATTTTAATTTTTTTTTACTGGTGTCTGTTTCCTGGTTCCGAGAGAAATTACTTCCGTGTATACTTAACACTATTTGAAATGACAAAAAGAAAACAGTTATCACTGCGTAATAAAATATTGTTGTAAAATAGTGTTTTTTTTTAATGTTACAATAAAAAGTATTCATTATTTTTTTTTTGTAATCAAATGTTGTTTATTAAAAAGGAAAATGTGCAATAATAAAAAAAAATGTAAGTTAAAAACTAAATGCAACGATAATGATAATATTTGAATTCAGAAACGTGTTCCAAGTTAATAGTCGAAGACAATATTAAATTACTTATCCAAAACTACAAAACGTTTACGTTTACAATAAACAATTACGGAAATACGAAAAATAAATATTAATTAAACTGAACATTCAAACAAATGTAATAATTTATCAGATAATTAGTAAAACGAATCTCGGATATTAACCTAATACAACAAATTAACTTATTCATTAAATGTAATGATCAATATCACTATTCATTTGATTACATACCTACAATTTATACTTTATATACATGTCTGAAACAGTATATGTAGGTACCCACACCATTTATAATAAATTATTATTACTTTTTCTAGAGTACATCAGTAATTGAACCCCATTTCGTCTGAAGTACTTTTGGTCAGGATTTAACCTATAAGCGTTGTAAGTGTATAGATATACGTTTTAGAGCTTGCATGTCTGGTGATTTTGTGTACCCAAAAAAACTGTTAAGTTGAAAGATTAAAATTAATACTTTGTAGTCATTTGTCTCAGTGTACACGATGAAAAAATTGAATTTGGTTTGGATAACCATCCGTCGGTTTATTTTACTATAAGTTTTAATAATTTTAATCTTAAAATTTCTTCACACCATCAATGGTTATTTGAGATAATATCTACAAGATTATTTTACATAAACCAACACTACCGGAATATTATATCGCTACTTGCTGTGCCTTTGTTTAAAGATTTAAATGTCTATTATTTCTTGTTGATATTAGTTTTGATCTAGAATTAACTACGTAATATATATTTTTTAAATCTTCTAACAAACCTATAAAATATTTTAATGGAATTTGAGTACTAAATCAACCTTGATTACTTTTTGGGTTCATATTATTTTTAAAATCTCTTCCATGATAATAAATTATAGTGATTGAACACCTAATAAATTTAAGTTCAACAAGATGGTCTACCTAGAACATGAGTACTATCCATCTATTCTCTAATCGTATTTGTTCGAAATGACATAGTAAAAGCTAATATTATTAAGAGTTTTACTTTTTCATCATTTTCTATTTTTACAGCTTGGATTCAATAATAAATAATTATATACTATAATTGTATACCAAAGACTATTATTCTTAAAATAAATATTTTGATAACTGCGAATATTTTTGTTCGAATTTTGCATTAGGTACGTTCAAATTAAAAAAAAAGAAAAATAGTTTTCATTTGAAAATACATAAGTTTGTATCGTTACAGGATACCCCTTATTAATACAAAAAAATATTAAGAATTTGAAATGACGGCCAAGAATCTAAATTTGAATAAATTCATTATTAAAATAAAATGAAGGTTGAGTATGCTTGGAGAATCGCCCTATATTATATTATTATATTAATAATAATAGTTATATACCACATACTCGTATAATATATACACTTATCTAACTAGTTATTACCCTAGTGGCTACCTACTTATCTATATGTAAGCTATCTGCAGTTGTCAGTTAGGAAAGACGAGTCGATCAACCAACGGAGAAGGATCCAATTTCGAGGTTTAAATCAAAAGGGGTCTCATATGTATAATAGTTGTCTCGTTTTACAACGCGCAAAGCAAAAAAAAAAAAAAGAAGTGACCTTTTTAAATCGATTTTCGCTTATCCTAACATTCTATACATATATACATGTACCTACCCTTGTGAGTTTTTTTGGTAGGATAAGTTTCGACCTTTGACGTCCTCAGGTAGGTTAGATATTTACGGTCAACGATGTAAGTGTAAGTTTGAGTTCCGCAAATCGTAATGAACGCAAAATGGACGATTACCTATAAAAGTATAATAAATTATACATATAAGAATTTATTACATAAGTTACCATCATATTATGTGATGTAGTAGAGATTACAACGTATATTACAGCATACGCGTATCAAATAGAATGTAATATTATGATGTATCAAACAGAAATCACCACCGCCATACTTATAATATTATGAAGTGGCTGTTATTTATATATTATGTATAATTTATTGTAACTTATGAGAAATAATAAATAATTTGTCATTTATAAATTTAACAAAATTCAATCCAATTACATAAGATCGTTTGTATTTTTTCATGTATTTAATACATACAAAAATAAATATATTATTTTACATATAACGACATAAAAATATAGTGATTACTAAAATCATAATATGATAGGTGTAATAATATTACAATTTATAAACCAATTTAAATCAACAATTCGAAATAATTTTCGGGGTGTTTAGTAATTGTTATATAACAATATCAATCGCAACAAGAACATAGCATAAGTTTTATAGAAATAATAGTACAATATATTTCTGTTTTAATATTTTACAATAACAGATATGGTATTTTGAAAACCTCGCCATACATCCATCCATATAAACTTATCTACTCGAATAAACTGTAGATATATCATACTATCTGCTGCAATAGGTATTCGAATCGTGTGAAATAAAATGGTCTGCGCGATGAACAAACTTTAGATTGGTTGTTATTAAAGTGTTCAAAGTCGAAGACGTATTTTGAACAAGAAACAAATGTACATTTTTATATTATTCTTTTTCTGTTGTAAGCACGCAAAAACCAGAGTTTGTGGTAGTACAAAGTATATTACAAATGATATAGTAATAATAATATATTATGTTCAGGTGAATTAATGGATTTATATTTTTTAGTCATCGGTGGCAGTTAATAACCATTTTTTTTTTATTGCTTAAATAACGAAAGATTATAAAAAATACCCATGAATTGTCGAATTTTATATGCTAATAATACTAAAAAAAAAATATTGTAACCTATATGGAATTTACATTTTGAGCACTAATTAACAAGCTTTTTCTACAATATAAACAGATACGAAATAAAATTGATCTAAAAAGCGGTTTAAGCCATTCGTGGTAAGTAAGAGGAATTTAGATGGTAGTCAAAAGGTATTTGCTATTTAGTCCGGTGTATTATATATTCAACATAATATGTTATAGTTATATACTTAAAACTGGGTTAATTAATGAAAAATTTAAGCTCCAATAATCAAATTTAAAATATGTATTATAAACATATAAACAACGAGCTCAATGTAACTAACAGTTCATTTTTTTTTAAATATTTACTATGATAAAATTTAAGTAATAACCATTATTTATTTAGTTTTTTTTTCAACGCAATTTTAGTAAGTATCGAATGGTATTGAATGTCTAATTCTAAGTAAATTATTTATTAGTGTCCATAAAAAAAAATAGAATAAGAAAAACTAAAAATAACTATAAATTATTCGTGAATTTAAACTTAAAATAATACTGTTCTTCCCGTGCGATAAGTCCACTAAATCTAACCACCGGCATCAAAATAAAAATGCACTCGGTGTTACATTACTTAAAAGGAATGCATTAAGTGCCAAAAATAATATTTGTTTCGTGAAAACCAACTCCACGATATGATTTTCAATAGCCTCAGCTATAAGCTTTCGTCGACGTCCAACACTGAGTATTACAATATATCAGTTTAAAATTATATTTTCAACTGTAATTACATCGTATAGACTATGTGTCAATGAAATTGCATTTCGTATGAAAATGACATGTCCTCTAAACCCGCGTAAGTACATAATAGCCTGTGTGTTTATAAACGGTTGTTCCATATTTTGTTAAAACATTGTTGTTACATATATTTTGTTTACCCTCTAATACTCGGTGTGCATTATAGTAATATTTATAATATTATTATCATCGTAGTCCGACGCTCCGTCGGCGGTAGCGGTACGGTGTTTTTTCGATTTTAATTTATTATCTCGTCTCGTTGGTTCGCGATATTACGTTCCGTCGGTTGGGAAAAGTAAAAAAGAACAAAAAACAAACAAAACAAAACGTTATTAATGAATAATGATTATTATCGCAGTATTTGATTAATAACGTACCCACCTACGTTTATTTTTTCATAATAAAACACACCGAATCCAAAATAAGTATAATAACTATACTTGTATTATTATTATGATTATGACGCCTGTACCGTATTATTACGTACATTTTTCACTAGAGTAAATACGTTATTATTGTAGTAATTTGTCGAAACTCAAAAGTATTGAGAAATGTAATATTTTTATCATTACATTTTATCAAAAACTAC
Organism: Rhopalosiphum nymphaeae; assembly: GCA_036289425.1. Taxonomy (NCBI): domain Eukaryota; kingdom Metazoa; phylum Arthropoda; class Insecta; order Hemiptera; family Aphididae; genus Rhopalosiphum; species Rhopalosiphum nymphaeae. The sequence continues at coordinate 2,573,707 of JAZAQC010000012.1, read as the reverse complement.
AGTATATTGTTTTTGTTTTCACGTCCACAAATGTAAATGTCATACATTTTCTATTATCAACTACCATGCAATACAATATAGATGAAAATCAAAATACAGTAACGTACTTACGTAATACACTAAAGAAAGTCAAACTTTTAAAAGATGTATCTATTTAAAAAGTTTTAAAATACATTAATAAGCTTGACATTTGTTTTCTGTACTAGATGACTTTTAAATTCTGAGTAGATTGATGAGTGTTTGTTTTACAATGATGCATGTTTGGGTTTTTATTTATTTTAAATGCTGATCTATAGGTAATCTATATATGGTACTTTAAGAGGTTACTTCCGACGAATTATTTAGTTTAAAAAGGTTTTAGTTATGACTAAACTTAAAAGTAAAAATATTTAATAATCATTTTCTAGGCATGAATTAAATTTTAAAATATTTTGGAAGTTTTTAAGCTATTTATAGGCATTTTTATTTAAAATTGTTTTAAATAAAATAATGTAATAACACATTATATCAATACATTTTATATAATAATATTCAGTATCAACGCGAAAATGTTGAGTCTAAAACATATAGTATATTTTACATTGTTTTACCACCACACCTTCGTTAATCCTTAAATCAAAATAAGAAGCTTTGCTTCACGCGCTCCCTTTGACTATTACAAATCTTTGAATAAGATAATATAGGTAACTAATGAATATGAACATAGTAACTTGGTAGCATATTATACGAGTATTATATTCACTTTAATATTTTTCATGATATTTGTATTAAGGTATTACGATTAGACACCAACCCACATATACATTCAGACATGAATCAATTGCTTGAAATAATCCTAAATCCCGTCGTCATTGATAATTTTACCTAAAAAATTAATCAGTTATCAATTAATTTTGATTATATAAAAATACAAAATAAAATAAAGTAATAACACATTTAATATAGTCAGTAAAGTATAATATAATGCTAAGTAAATATTCCTTAACAATATATTTTTAAATTCAATAGTCATGTTACCTAATGTACAAAGTTTATAAAAGAAAATAAACTAGCCATGTTAATCTAACAAAACTAATTAATCTTGGGTACAACTCATTATATATGTACCCAAAATGACACACGCATAGAACAATTATAATACATATTTATTATTTATATAATAAATAGGCATATTCTCATATTATATGCGCACTGGAAACAATTACAATGGATTTTTTTTTTTTAATTTTGAAAACTTTCAAATTGTTTAGTCTTTGTTACTTACCTTTGTATAATCATAACTAAGTATAAATATTATCATGATTGGTTCAGCAGTTGAAAAGTCTATAAGTTACAAACAGACAAATATTAATTTTTATATATGTATTATTGGTGAACTATTTTCATTTCAAAACATTATCTTTATATCTTCAAAAAATGTATTTAATATTAATGGTGATTGTACAAATGGTTTTGTGGAAAAGATAATGTTTCCTTTGAAACTTACATTCTTAAAAGTAATAAACCTAAAGAATGATAACAACGCATAAAGTAGTGAAAATATCATTTTTATTTTAAAAAATTAAAATTACGAGTTCTTATAATTTAAAATGAATATAAAAATAATATATGTTCTAGAAAAACTATTATATAAAAATATAATAAAATCCACCCTCGTATATACAGTAATTGTCACTGTAACGAAGTGGTGAAATAAGTATAACGATTCCTACTCCGTCGATCACACGATGTTGGCTGGACCATTTCCGATAATAATAATAATAATATAATGCATTTAAGCGTGGTCCTCGAGCAGCCGATCCTAGGGGGGTCGGGACGTTTGCATCCGCTCCCGCGGTGTCGCAAAAACATGGAAAATCTCGTCGTGGGGTGCAAAGCGACGCGTGTTCACCGCGCCCGTATTATATAGGCACGATACATTTTCGTAATGTTTTTATACACCTCCCCGACCCTACAACGGATATAAAAAAATAACATATTTTGACGGTGTTTTACTTCAAACTCACTGATGCTAACAGCATCGATGGCTATTGCAGTTATATGTGTATAGTATGAGCATAGCGTCAGTGGGTTCAAACAAAAACATCACCGACATTGTATAAGAACGTGTGAATTTGTACATATGTCATTTTGAGATTTTCGAATTTAAAACCACATATTACGGACATTTTTTTTCAGACTTTCGTTTTCAATGCAGAGATATATGATATAATATGGACGTTATATTTTAATTAGCACATATCCATAATAACGTGAACGAACCTCAACGAATTTAGTATAATATTATATATATTAATAGACGTGTTAGCTATTCTTAACCTTTTATGAGTGACAATGTTCTAATTCAAATATTCACTGTGTTTTCGTCACTTGTGTCCTTACATTTCCTAACATGTTTTGTTTTAGGTTTTATTAAATGCATAGGTAACTCTAATTAATTAATTGACAAGCAAAGGGGTCACGACTACTGGGTTCAAAGTGTCTATTATACTATACTTTTATAAATAGATAAAGTGTTCGATCGATCGTCAATTGAAAACTGCTGGTGCATAACACGTCAGTATTTTACGTTCATTTTAGTGTCTATTTTGGGGTATCGTAATATAGTATGGCTTGAATAGGAAAATATGAAAATATAACTAAATTTCAATGATCGCAATATTTGGGTAAAGGATCCCAAGTTAGGATCTGCTCATAAGACATAATCGTTATTAGAATATATTAGAATATCATTGTGCCAAATCTTTGCCATAACCGTATCGTAACAAAATCCCAACATTGGTCTGAAATAGGAACTGACTTAAACGTTACGACTATAACTTTTAACATTTCACGAATATCAGTCAAAAAATATTTTAATACAACCAATAACCTACTCAATGATTTGTAACCAAAAATTTTTGCTTTAGATTGATAATAATAATAATATTTTTCATAACATATAATAAGTATTGCTGTACCTATTCTTAAACGCCATCATGTAAACCTTGTTATAGAGCTTTTTAAATAGGTGTGTTTATCCGCTATTCAGTTTGTAATTATGATAAAACCTACATAAAATTATTAAAATAATATATATATAATATATAACTTAACCTATATTTTACATATTTTTTTTTTTTATAATACTTCCACGAGAACTTTATTATGCATTCGAAATTGACCGCGCGTGAAATTCTTCTTTAAAATGTTTGGCATTTGTACTCGATTTCTTATTCCCCACCAAAGTATTTTGTGAACATTTTTTGGTAAGTACCCGATATAGAATGATGAAATATAAAATTATTGAGTTTATTGACATTGATTTTAGTAACCTAACATTTTACCACTTTTTCAATTTTAGTCTTTCAGTAGATCAAATTATCTTGATGTTAATACTTAACATTGTAAGTCATACTAACCGTCTACTGTATAGTACTATAGTACATTAAAACTAAATGATTATGTATCAAAACATGTTATAAAAAATATGCATATGGTAAAAAAAAAAAAATAGCGATGTCTAGAGTGTAGATTTTCATTTATGTAATAACAAAACGAAAATAAAGCAATCAAAAAGTTTTCTTGTGGTCTCTATTGTCTACGATCTAGAGATTTTTCCGAATAAAATGTATAAATAATATATCGTTATCATAAATATCATATTATGATCACAATAAAATCAAATATGTGAACTTATCTCTACGATACAAGTATGTATTATAGTTATTGCAGGTTATAGTCACGGATTACTGAATTACACACACGTTAATCGCGTGTCACGTTCATTTGACGTACACATCGAAAACGATCGACCGAAACTTTTCCCCTGGGGTTATTCGTCGTTATAATTTTTGTTATTATTATTATTATTATTATTGTTATTGTAATAATTATATCGTTATTTTTTATAATTTTTATGATTATTATTATTATTTTTTTTTTACATGGGACCATTAAAAAGCAATAGACTAAATGAAAATGAACGTTTTTATGACGGCCACTTCACTCGTCTAAACTGTATAAGATTTACAATTTTGTATAAAATATATAATACCCTTACGCGTGTATATTGTATATGTACTAAATGATTCACTAAGAATAACCTTCCCCAATTTTCCATTGATTGGTGTGACTATTCAAATTCTGAATTTTCAAATTTTCAAATATATAAGCTTACTTATTTTATTTTTTTTAATAAGAATCACTTTTTTTTTTTAATTGTTAAACATATGATTTAATGATATAAATAATGTACCATTAGTTTATGGTATCATAATAGTACTACTACTAATAATAATAATATTAAAATTGTATTTCAATTTTCAACCTATTATGACCTAGTAAACACTACAGGTTCTCAATAACAAAATTTCAACCACTAACAATAATTTTTAAAATGTCATCCTACGTAATCTCCAATATATTTGTAATTAACTATGTATAGAAAAACAAGTGGATATTTTAAAACAAGTATAAAGATCGTATAACATAAATCAAGTTTTACGAATCGTGTATTTAATAATTACAATATAATTTTAACATTGAATTAGCTATTAAATTTTAAAATCAATAAAACAATAAGCATATCAACACTATACATAAAAAAACTACATATTATGAACAAAGAACTAAAACTCAATAACTTTAATGTTATTTAATTAAAGGAAAAAAAGATTTTTTTTAACATTTATTTTAAATAACTAATAATAACATAAGGTATCAATAAATATCCACTTTTTTCTAGAGCTCGTATAATTGTACATTTATATATTTTTTCTGGTCGATCATATAGTACGCTAAATAAGTAGACAACTTTATTCTTCGTGTAAGTGTGATTAAAAGTCCAATTTTATTCATAGCATATAATATGTTATGCATATTTTAACGTTTTACTGTTTTTTAAAGAATATTTTACAACTTTTAAATTCATAAATGGTATTTTTATGGCATATTGTATTAAAGTACTTTAGTAAAAACTATACGTAACCATAATTTCGATAAAATAAAAATAAAGATTTTAATAAAGATTACAAATTCAGTAAAAGCAAAAAAGATAAATTCTGAGTTTATCTACCCAATTATTATTTTCTGCATTTTACTATAAATTATTGTGTTTATTAGGGAATTAAAACTAGTTATATATAATGATAGACGAATAATGAAGATTCCTATTACTTGATTTATATACTAATTTTTTTTTAATATTTTTTTTATTAAACATATGGCATGATTTTTCGACACGCACTATTTGTTTTTATCTATGTCAGTATCATATTTGTGGGAAATTTCTAAATATTCATAACTTAACGATATAGTTATCGAGTACAAAGAGTAATGAAAAAAATAAAAATGATTACTAGTCTAAATTTCCATCTGTTCTTATTCCAGTCATATTATTTCAATTTTTTTGGTTTTTAGTTGCAAAATTTTTTAGACCTATTTAAAATCATTACCAATCCATTTAATATAAAATATAATTACACTCGATACAGTGAAGTATATACATTATACATGTAGTGTGTAGACGATAATTTTTAAAACGTTATTAACTATGAATGCAATTTATAAGCAATATTTTTCTTTTTTTTTTTTTTTTGATTTGAAGGTAAATCATAAATATGTGTGATTTCTTAATTTAACAATTAAAATTTTTAAATTATCTACACCAAAGTGATTGTCACTGGATAGTCCTTTTCTAATCATCGTAATGTAGATACTAAATGAATTAATTAATTTAATTGAATAGGCTTTTTGTACAACAGTATAGTGTGTATAAATCGTAGAATAATAATAAAAAAAAAAAAAAATTAAAAATGAACTTCTTTTGGCGTCTTCCGATTAAATTTAATACAAATTAGTGTTGTTATTTGAACTTTTTCTTTACAATAAAATATATTATTACTATTATCAATGTAATTTGGTGGTAAATTTTCAGATCATTATTGCAAAAATAAATTTGAAAAAGAAAAAAATGGATACAAAATATTGATTTTAAATCATATTTAAAACACATATCGGCATTTTCGCTTTATTTTATTCTAGTTTTATTAGCCTAGTCAAAACAGGCTATTTTTATAAAAAATAGATGTTAATACAACCACTGCACCTTTTTAAAATAACACACCCGTTACCTATTTTAATGACAATAGAACTGGGCGGAAAAACAATGTAATTCACCCATAAACATTTAGAAAACATCAGTTAATCATTGAAACGCGACTGTATAGTTACCGAATGTATTTGAATATTCACAGCAATATCACAATTATGGCGCTATGACGCTTCAGACGATACATTATAAATACTATAATACTATTATAATAACGTGTAGTGGCGATGTATTATACCACAAATCTTTGAAACGGAATGTTATTAAAACGATTGCGTTGTATACACCTCTGTCTGCCATTCTGTAAGAGACAGTTTGTTGGTTCTACAGACTTTATAATACGCTACTACACGCATTAGAATCGCGTAAATAAATGAATATAACTACTACGTTTCGAATTGTTATTAGGAATTCGTACAGGGGGTTTGCCGCCGTTCGTCGTACAGTCCCATATCGTAATCGCGACGGAGTCGGAAAAATAATTTAAAACGCTTAGCCGTTTAACGAGTTTCTTACATTCGAATAAAAAGTAACCTTTTAATGTTACGACGACGACCGACTGTTTTTATACAGGCACCCACGTTTTGCTCTCTTCCGTGTTTTAAATATTATTATTATTTTTATTATTATTATTATTATTATTATTATTATACACAATATTATATCGGTAGATATAATAATATTGCACATAAGTGGGCGAGCGAGGTGTAACGCGTTGCTCTAATTTGAAAAGGTAGATTTTTGTTTTTACCTTACGGGCACGCGTTTAAAACCCGACCCCGTTTCATATACACGAGCTACTTTTACAAAGTTCATTATATGGAACTTATAATATAATACGCACACATACACACCATACATATATATATATATATGTATACGTAATACGTATACACAATATAATGCACGTCGTATTAATGCTTTCGTTCGCGCGCGTTTACATGTAAATTCATCGTTAGCAAAGCGGAACCGTGTACCTACATATATATACGTACGTATGTGTGTGTGTGTGTGTGTGTGTACTTTTGTATCTGTGTATATTATATATGTGCGTCGTCGTGGGCACACTTGTGTGTGTGTCTGTGTGTCCGTACAATAATATTATAATAATATATTGTAGTGGCTGCGACGTCGCCGGAAACGGGACGCATTTTTAGGCGTTGCGGCGGAATAATAGAGACGCGCGCACGGTATACGCGTATAGTTTACGAAACGGAAATTCGAGGCATTCGAGGAGTCAGAGCTTTAAGTGTGCGTGCGTTTGTCATCAGAAAATATCGTGTGCCAGCGTTTTCCCCGCGAAAATTCAATAGAGCATGTACAAATGGGGTGGGGGGGACACCCGCCGCACCCGTATACGGCGGCGCGCTCGGTGTACACATAATATCGTACGCGCACGCACAACGAGTCGGGCGCTCCGCCGTCGTGTTTACAACGGAATGTCCAAGAAAAATCCACCCGAAACGCTGCTATACACAATCGTCGTCGACGATGTTTTTTAATAACATCGCGTGCCGACCGGAGAGAGTAATAGAATACTATATAATATAACGTGTGTGTGTGTGTGTGTGTGTGTGTGTGTGTGTGTGTGTGTGTGTGTGTGTGTGTGTGTGTGTGTGTGTGTCGTCGTCGTACTAGTACGACGACGACGACGGTCGGATGTCCCGGGGCGGGCGACGCCGATTCGTTTGTGCGACGACGAAACGATATATTAAAGCCACGTAACTATATAATATTATACCGGAGATTTTATATTTAGATGTAGAAATGAAGAGCAGAAAAAAAATTTTAATTTAAAATTTAAAACACAATTGCGAGGCCTGCGCGGCATAACGATAAGTACGGCGTAGTAACTACATTCGATCGAAGCGGACGTGCGTGCTAGCGGCGTACCGTTTACCGAGTACTAATTCGTCTATATATCGGTTTGTCTTTTTATTACCCGGTCGAAGCAACGACGCGCGCGTGCGCCCATTTACTATACTATTAGTCTTGTTTATTACAGATGACTTTTTCGTATCAAATGAATCGTCGTCTCGAGGCCAAGCAATTGCCGCTTCGTGGTAATAACTTAAAACCTAACCTAACCTAACCGACGTGTGATCGCGCCTTACTTGTTTACTGCGTCCTCAATTCACTTACTTACTGCGACTTGACTACCTTTTTATTCCTCCCATTTCTCTCGAGCGAAGTCATTATTGTCTGCACTGCTATTCCTATGACTAGCACCTGTGCCAATTGTCACCAATCCTACTTAAAAGCACCAAATATGCTACGTGTTACATTTTTTGGGAGTCTTTTATCCTGACTGTGGAACATTTTTCAGCTCTCTTCCCGTTCATCCGCTCAGAATACATTTAGGGGACGTAATGCTTGTGCAATCATCCCATATATTGCGGTTAAAAAAATAGATTCCAACAATTGTAGTCTAAAGTTTGTGGTTTTTGTGCTATTTTAAAATATAAAAATGCTACCATCTTATTACACGATATTTTGTAGAAGTTTTTTGATTCATCTTTTATCCATATTGAAAGGTAAGTTCTTCCATATCATTAAATAGCAGAACTGATGGTATCAGGTATATTCGATTTTTAACTCACAGTGTTACAAACAAAAATAGCCTTAATATTTCAAGTACGATTACTATGCTGTTGGTCCAACGTAAGTTATATGTATGTAACTATAATATTCAAAAACATCCGATAGCAGAATTGTAAGCACACTTCGATTGAGTTTAACTAATTTAAACATTAACAACCATTACAAGTTAGCATGAAGGTATTTCTATACGTGATCTCTGTTTCGAATTTAACGTTTGCCGTAGCTAACTAGATCTTTAGAACATTTACATTGTAAGCTGCGACGTTAATATTGGTTTAAATTTGATCGTACGCGGACGATATCGTGATATTCCACGTCCGCGACGAGAGTTAACCACAGTGACAAAATCACCGAAACACGTCTCCGATGTTATATAATATATTATTAGCTCTTACGATTATAAGCGATCGAGTCATCTTACCGATATAATACGATGTCTTGCATAATATACCTTTATTTTGCATTATACGAGTACAATAAACTTCGCGTGACACTCCGAATGACGTAGCTGTGTTTCGCGTGTGCCAACCAGACACTTTTGCGAACTTGGAATACTCGTATACAATAATAAATAAAATATTCGAGGATACCGCATACCGTGTCGCGTACGAAAATACAATACCATTGTGACATATGATGAGGACGGGGCCGTGGTCATGTTATGTGCCAATCGATGGACGTACTTCAAGTAATTTAAATAATAAATTTAATATTTCTCTTCAATTTAATATATCATGTTTTATGTAGAGCTATGTGTATATAATATATATATACATATCACGGCACGGCTTCACCCTCATTGAGTCAAAAACTCTAGACATGACACAATATTTTTAGCTTCCCCCTCCTTCCACCAATTTAATTTTCAGTCATTATTGTCAATTTATTTCTCACCCACACGAAATGCTTATTGTACGTAACAGGTCACGTGGAACAACAATAAATTAACACCGTAACTTTATGAATAACCTCCTAGGTTATGGACGTTATGGTAACGTATAGCAAAATCCACGGAAAAGTCCTACCTACATTGTAAAGAAAAAATAAACTTAATTTATATTTTATACATAAACAAGTGAAAATTCTTTGAGAAATATTAAAATAAATAAAAATACATTATATACCTATAATATGAACATTTACGAGTTCGTCTTGTCGCTATTTTCACAAATAACGGGAAGTTGAATTAAAACCACTATAATATATTATATATATATAATTGCATTACATAACTTTAATAATCGATTTTATGCAGCTCTTTAGATAATCGAAATACTTGAATATCAGAAATATTATTATCACGCGCCGACGGATTACAATAAAACAGTAATTAAACATTTTGATGTTACTAGCAAGACAGCAATAGCCGTAGTATACTGATTGTAAAATTATTAATACAAAATTTGACATTGCCAATCATATCTACCGTGGGCAGGAGTTTGTTACGAACTCTGTATTTAGAATTAAATATATAATCAAAATCATGTTTTCAAATCTGATCTACCTCAACAGATCCATAATGATTGATAATGTTTGATAATGGACGTCCGCTGAAGTTATCATTGCATGTAATAATTAAGGTTTTACATTTGTACGATATAAGAAAGTGTACAAAAGATTAAATAATAGTAGAATTATATTAGTTTTACTTTTTTTTTTTTTAATTAGCGGTATTAATAATATTAACAATAATTTGTGCCACCTAAAAACTAGTTTAATTCAATATATATCCAACGAAGAAGCTAACCTAAGTTACCTTACCCATTCAAAATACTTTATAAATAAAAACTATTATGTTTAATAAATTATTAACGCATGACATAGATAACCATTTGTGGTTCCAACAATTTAACATACGATATAATTTTTTGTTGAAAAAAGGGATCTCGTATTTAATTTTGCACACTGTCCCCGTGAACTGTTTGTGACGTTAGGATATTTACTACTCGTATTGTATAATAATATGCCACACTGCAAAAAAATTTGGTAAATGTCGACTACACCGACGCCATAAAAATGTACACACCGTATAACTATTAACCACCTATATGGTTATTCATGTTGTACGTCGCTAAGTGTTACAAATACATAAACTTAAATGTTTGTCAGTGTGTTTAAACATTCCAAACATGACACACATGTATATGTGTAATATATCAATCACGAAATTCACAAACTTTTTTCTCATCATTATAATATTATACTAGCAACAGATGTATATAACACTCGGCAAAATTTTTATATTAATATAATATTATCATATATTGTCATGTAATAAGTTAAAGATCATATAATGTATTTCCTACTGACGATACAGTAAAAAATATTATAATATTATGTTCGCGTACACACACATGCAAAACTCATTTGTTGTACATATTAACAATTGTCACAGCTCGTGTCATTACAACTGCAGCCGTGTGTAGTTTGACGAGCAGTATCGTCATACGACCAGCTTAACAATTTATGCGTTACTCGGTTTTTTGAGAGAAACGCACGAGCGAAATAATGGATATTTTCCACCATCGTTCCCGAACGGTATATAAAATAAAGTTAACTATACATACATTAAACACGATAGCACTACAGCACCAATGAAATTTGTTTTCGTCTCTCCCGAAGTCGTCCCAGCGGACGAGTAAAAACTATACGCGTTAGGTTAGACATTGTGGAATAACCTTTGTGTTTGGTCAGTTCTAGAAGCGGAATCGTATTTGTTATATCGCCATATGTATTTATAACGCATGAGTGAAAGTGTCTCTCATGAGTTTAACAAAAAACTAATACATGTTAATACAACTAACACTACACTTAAACACAACAGATCATACGGTTCGATTCACCAAGCAAGGCCATAATTTGTTTCCTTAATTAATTTATTTATTCGAATTCTAATATTCTATAATTATTTCAAATTCTTAAAATGTTTATACCATTATCCTGTGGCGATAAAAACTTCTTTTATTTATATTAGAGTCAATATTTTTACTATAAGCTTTGAAGAAGTTGATTTTTAAAATTAGTTTTATATAAACCAATGTGAAAATGCAAACGAGTGATTTCTGATATTTTATTAAAATGTATTTACGTAATGTAATACATAATACTTCATAAAAATAGTTAAACAAAAATGTGTAACATAAGTTATTCAAAAAGATGTCGTAAAGAATGTATCAGAGATGGTGATAGGGAAACATAGAAAAACAAAAAGCCGTTATTCCAAAATGCATAATATATCAAAGCATTAAGCTGAATAATTTAAGCTAGAAGTCAATGGGTTAGCGATCAACCAATACCTAAAAAAAAAATTCCTGCTGACCTTTACGAATGGCATTGCTGTTTAGAAAATTATACGGTTACAGTTATGTAATACTGTATTAAATTAATGGAAGTTACTGATAAATTTATAATAAATGATGAAAAAAAAACTAAAAATAATATGAAATTTCGACAAAAGGATACGAGTCTAGAACTAAAAATAACTTTTATTTAAAAGTGTGCCACAATTTAAATATTTATGATTCATGTTAACTCAAGACAATGATATTTTATTTATTATTTATTAAATTATTGAACTAATAACAGTGGTTTTAAAGAGAAAATAAATATTATTTTTGGCCTTTCGGATTGAAACCATGTTAAAATATCTAAAACATAAATAAAAAGCTAAAAATTAAAATACACATGTCTCTTAGAAAAATCAAATAATTGAAACTAAAATCATTTATAAAGGAAATACTAAGACAAATAAATTACATGCAATACTGAAACAAAAAATACAATGGATGATAAAGAACTAAAAATTTGTCCCAACAGCCATATAATAATAACGTCACGAAGAATATTACGAAATCTGAACAACCTTCCTAAAATCATTCAAGAAAAAAATAGTTATATTTCAAATCTTTCGGAATGTATACATAAACGATAAATCACAGTTCAAGTAAAATGTTTAAAATGTATGCGTTTGTAGTTATTACTCAAATATACGTTTGATGCATTCAGTCATGTTTGTTTTGATATTATAAGAACGCATTTATGAGTACATATTATAAAATATATATTACAATAATTCTCCATGCTCTCTAAGTTATTCTATTTAAATTTTAACGGCATTTTTAAACGCTATACATATTATATGTTACATACTAGCTGTTGTTGAACTAGCGTAGCTCCATTATAAGTGCTTCACTGACAAACTAACTCATCATCTTATCACCCGATTATCATCTGCAACTATTTTAGGGTCTCAAAATAAATCTAAAAACACAGCGTTATTGTAATTTACTTATATAAAATAAAGTCTATAGATCACTTATATAAGCAAATTCTAAAATAACTTATAACTACAAGTAATTATATAATTAAAAAATTGAGAAAAAAAACTCGTAGCTCATAATAAAATTAAAATATTAAAAATATCAACACCAAAAACATAATTAAACAGTGCCTATTTAAAATGTGTAACGTACATTTATATATTTTTATATGTGCGTGTCAAAGAGACAAAAAATGCGTGTGTAAGAAGCAATTCTATTATTACACTCGTTTTCTCGAAAACAAAACACAAGTGTAACCACGATGGTCTATTGTATTGTATACATGGTACGTCACACAGTTTCTCGCAGGGGGTGCCGAGTTCAAAGAGTGTTTCACTATCCGTTTTTGTTGTTCTTTTTTTCGTCTTCGAGTGTACCAATAATACCTCCGCAGTTTCACCCTCCAATGACATCTGACACGTTCTTCACATGTGTCGTTTTCACTTTTATCATTGTTTACCGTCGACGTCAATTAATTTTTACTACACAATAACAAGGGCATAATTATATTTATATTTCTATAGTACACATAACCTACAATAATAATTCTAATTAGATAACTCAAGAATTCGTATAAATAATAAGATTGAAATTGGATTTTACACATATCTTTGCATGTATGTAACTATATAGTATATAATTTCGACATTTTTTTTTTAAATAAACTAAAATATAATAACATTTTTTTTTTTTTTTTTTTTTTTTTTTTTTTTTTTTTTTTTTTTTTTTTTTAATAACCATTTATTGATCAATAAATTTCATAGGGAAACGAATTTAATTAGCTAGAAATTGTTAAATGTATTATCAACAAATCATAGTTATAATATTTTTAATTAATTTAAATTAAAAAATAAATAAATAAATTGAGAATTTATGGAATAGGATAAATGTGTTGATTAACCCGTTGATGACATATATAATTATAATAATTTATCATATTAATAATCGAGATATTGAGAGCACATATAATTTAGATAATGTGATGTGTTTGAATACTCGTACAATGAATATGGACCAAATAAAGAACCGACAGAATTTAGTAAATAATAGTAATAAAAAAAAAAACGGTCTACAACTATTTTGAAAATTGTATTTTTAATTGTCATTCATCTGGCAGGGGTATAACGATTAGTTTCTATATTCGATATGAATGGAGTACAACGAATAATAGGGTGTCCTTTTTTCGACGATCGAGAACGATTGGGTTACCCCGCATCGTACGTGCTTGTATAATATATTATACAATCGTACTTTAAATACACTTTAAAATCGAATATGTATATTCAGTGTCCGACCAACGAACACGCCATTTGGTGATTTTAATTTAAGTATATAAATAGTATTCGCGAACGCGTGTCAAGAAAATGTTGTTGCTTAAACAACCAGCGGTGCGATGAAAATAATGTGTTAACCTTTTCGCAGTCGACCGACACATTCGGAACGTATACACCCATGTCGACCAAAAATCCGTATTTAAAGGGGTTGCTCGAATGGTAGGTTCTACTAAAAGGTCTACGTTTTTATCAAAATCAAACGGAGTAAGAAAAAATATATCAATTGAAACATAAAGTTGGGCGGTAGAACGACGAATGCCATGAAATTCGTTCGCTAAACGGAGCGGCCGCGATAAATAATATCATCTCGTGTAAGAACGCATTCCACCGCGAAAAAAAATTAAAAACGTCATAATAATACTATATTGAATACAATTGCACTAGTATACGTTTATTAGGTCCACTTCCGTGACGATTTCGATAAATTTAACTACGCGATTCGGTGTACACCTTTTCGCCGGACGTCGGTCGTAAACCCGCGCACGGTGCATGCAACACGTCTCGGCATTACTATTATTGTAGATGACGTATTCGTGTATCGGAATGATTTTCCAGAGTCTGATCCCCTCGCCGGATCTTGCGTCTTCCCCGACTGGTCGTCAGTTACACCACGTAACGACCGTATATTGCACACGATGACAAACAGTATATTAATATAACATTACAATACACTTTTACAGCGTTACGCACGACATTTCCGCAAAAACACGAGTGTGCACCGTTTGGCGGTGGTTACGCCTAAATAATAATATACTGCAAACAGTACAAATATATAGAAATCAAACACGCGCACGCCCGAAAGGTATTACATAAATGTGCAATGTTATTATTAAATTATAAAATATATTTAATTCGTTA
Source organism: Rhopalosiphum nymphaeae (assembly GCA_036289425.1). Classification (NCBI taxonomy): domain Eukaryota; kingdom Metazoa; phylum Arthropoda; class Insecta; order Hemiptera; family Aphididae; genus Rhopalosiphum; species Rhopalosiphum nymphaeae. The sequence continues at coordinate 2,558,504 of JAZAQC010000012.1, read as the reverse complement.
TCTCGCGTCCTACGTAAATAACATATTGTATTATGCCATCAATTTCGACCGATATCATATTCACGAGTTCAATACTAAGCGACTTATGAAATACACGCATAGATATAATACTAGTATTTTATATACGTGGACAGGACATGCATTGTTTTTAAATATACATGTGTTCAAAGAGCTTACTAGTTACAAAAGCGGTTACATGCAATATTAGGGTTGTGGTATGCTCGCACCACTAATAATATTAAATAAATATAAAAAAGGTAGCAAGTGGGTGCCGCTCATAAATATACGCGGTATCGATTTGACGCTTCTGATCGGTCTTTTTCAATTCAACGATAGTATGTAACACGGCTATGCGAATAGCGGAAATGACAAAAACGACTGCCTCAGTATTGTGAACAGCGAGAATATCATTCAACACAAGAAATTAAGTATTTTTATTTTTTATTTCAATAACTATTGACGTACCACTATATATTATGTGGATTTATTATACAACGTAAATATGGTATTGGTAAAACCGTTTAGATATTATGATGAAAAAATAAATATACGTACTACGTACATATAATACAGTATTTAAAGTAAATAAAAATAAAATTCAACAGAATTCCTACAGTTTTTGTCATGCGGGATTTGGGTACTCTGTATATACGATTTTACAATCGAATTAAATGCAATTTATTACACGTGTTAGGATAGTTACACGAATTTTAATATAACTGTTTTATAAATTGTCTAATATATATACATTTTAAATCAAATTACATCATTTTTCAATTAATGATTGAAACTGTTTAGCTAGGTACCTATAACTATTTCAATATTGGTTACATAACATTGTATTTAACCACGCTGTACAAAATATACGGCATAACAGAAAATAATTGAAACTTACAGATACACGCTCAATTATACGCTGTATTTAAAAAGTATTCTCGCGAATTATGATTGAAAATTATACCATGTGTACCTACTTGCTTACCTCGCCAATCTATATCGCTAAGTTAATAAATAATGTGCGCTATACTACAAGTGAACAAACAGGTAATTGTCAGAAAATTATAATATCAATACGAATTTCTTACATAACTGTACACTTGGCATATTATTACGATTCATTACTAAAATGACACATAAAATATAATTGTTCGATTTTTTTTTACGCTAAACACACTTAGTTAATCTCGATAGTTTGATAATTGAAAAAAAATTGTACTTGATAAATAGTATTATCCAATTTTTAGTTAAAGCTTATATAAATTACATCATTAAATTGCGATTACATAATAGGTATTAAGTACGCGCTTATAGTCTATAGATTAATTTACATTAATTTACAATGATTTTTTCGACAAGAATTGAATTTTGTGTAATATATAATATCAGACATGCAAACGTGTAATAATTATAAAAATGAATTAATATCAGTACAACAAAATTTTCGTATTTTCAACGTACCTACATATGTAGGTATTGTGTAATATGTATCTATACCTACTGACTATACAGCGTGTGATCTATTCAACGTAATACATTCGGTATTTCGGAAAATACTAACTACTAGTTATAAATATGTTTAGATTAACGAAGTAGTGGACCAACATTTTGCGGGATGCCCCGCCGACTAATCAACTCCACTTATCTAAGCGTTAAGTACTAACTTATAAATAGTTCAAAAACCGATTTTTATGTGTCTAAGGATTCCCAGAAATGTTTTGTATTTGAAAAATGAATTGTTAATATAATTATATAAAACATTTAGTTCATAGTTTTTTTATCGATTATATGATTTTGTTAAGTAAAATAACGTAAATATATTTAAAATAATGAGTGATCACCCGGTAAATGAAAAACATCATAGGATTATGGGCTTTCATGTGATAAATAAATGTCATGATGACTGACTATTATGTAGGTATGTTTTTCGTCGAAAAACCAGGAATGGTCGTCTGTATTTTCTGCTGAACTCTTGTTCGCGTTAACTCTCTGTATTTAATTACGAATGTAAAACACCGAATATGTAATTTATTTACAAGAGCACGGAAAATAATACTTATTTTTTCCCAGTATCGTTTTTTTTTTTTCCTTTTTCGTCCAATTAGTAAAGTGAATTTAATATTAAAATGCAGCTAACCGTATACGTATTATGAGAGCGTACATGATACCCAACTCATTCGTTATTCTATAGTGTTTCCAAATAGAAATATAGGTTTTTTCATTTCATTTTGTATAATAATAAATTGACGACTTCGGGAATAGTCGAATTATGAGGGCTATATATAATGTTTACGTAAGGCTTACATTTGCTAACTATTCATGCAGCCCGACGACAATATTGCTTAATCAGCATGTTGAAAGTATAATCTGTTAAAAAGTGAATATAATATTATTATACATTTTGAAAACAGTCACGTGTAAGCTATATACAATTAAAATCAATCGCTGTAATAATATTGTACATCATTATATAATCATTAGATTAACAAACTATGTTATTGCACTGCGATTTTATTTAAAATATTGATTTCTTTCCGTGTTATACTTCAATTGGTGTAAACATAGAAAAAAATCTTCCAATCAAGCCGTTTATACAACTTTTATTTTTCACATTGACTGATTGTTGAAATTTATTTAATGTTAGATAATAATTTATCCGATTTTTTTATAACACGTATACCTAAAACCGATTTGAATTATAACTATTATAATATTATTATTTTACACTAAAAACAAAATTAATGAAATTGCCGATTTTTAACTTTTATATTTTAATACGTTATTCAAATTTTAGATACATGTTATTTGTTTAAGTTAACTGAAACTGTTACTTTACTTTAATTTTAAACACTAATAATTTCATTACCTAATTAAATTGGCATTTAATCTACGGCAAGCTTTCTTCGTCAATAATGATTTAATTGTAATTCATTTTAGTCAATTATTATCTACACTGCTACTACTATTCCATGAAAGAATATTGTAAATTTATATAATTGTTTTGTGAAATGTATTATTTTGATTTATTACTATGCTTGTATGCTTGTTTTATCCAGCAGCGCAAGCAGGATTTTTTCAAGAGAAGTGTCTGCCAGAAGTTCCCCAAATACATTTCTAAATTTGTTAGTATACTATGGACAAAGGTAACGGTTCAAGGGGGGGGGAGGTTTCCAGACACCCAAAACACTCCCCTTGGTTGCGCCACTGCTTTCGTTCATCCACGAGTATACGCTTCTTTTGACTCGAGTGGCTGTTACTTGGAAACCTTTATAATTTTTATGCCGTTTATAAGTTTTTACCTTACTGTCGTATTTGTGTATTGAGCTTATAGAACTTTAGTCCAACGAAAATGACATCAAATAGAATCTGAACTATTGACCATTCAAAGGTCTAAGTTCAAACAAAAATCGTGCGTCTGTGTATTAAATGCGGATTGGCAAAGACCAGAAACGTGTAGCCAATTCTGTATATTATCTAGACAAATATATTCTATAATATTTTTATCTTGTCAAAACAAATATAATTTAAAGCATATATTTGCATATATATTTTTAAATAAATAGTTATCTGAGATAAAAAAAAATTGAAAACTTGTTATGATAAAATTCTATTTTTATTATATTTATAGAAAAAATGTGACTATAAATGAAAGCTTTAAATTATCGTTTTTTATCTATATACATTTTATTATCTTTTATATTTTATATTGAAAATGTTTAGGTTATCATAGTACAATAGATACTGCATGTAACAGCTATTTGTTACAATACTGAATGTGGTATACAATTCCGATTCCTAATGTGCAAGTAATATTTTAAAAACAATATTTTTATTTATATTTTAATGTATTGTTTGAAATTTATTATTACATGACACATTTATTTTTCATTTCCGAAATTAATGCCAAATGAAAAACTGGATATTATAGGATGTGACCAACTAATTTCAATGGTGACAAAAATAATAACACTATGATCTATTTATCATATTTTATTATTACCACGAATAGGATTTATTATAGTGTTAAAAAACTAAACCATAAAACTCCTTAACAGTAAAAATAAAAATAACAAAATAATATGTACAAACAAGTAACGACAGTTGACTGACGAAAGTCGATTGGCGTTTGATAGTCCACAAAAATATTACAAAAAATAAAATGGATATTAATAAATAACATATTTTTCAAAACTATTGTGAAAAACCGATAAAATCACAAAATAGTCATATGGGATATATTTGGAAAAAAAAGATAAAATAGTGCATACGTGTTTCAAATAGTGATGTCTGATAAAGATAAAATATAATTATAGTTTTAAAAGATAAAGAACGGCCATATAATCGTAAAGTTATAAAATATAAATATCCTGATTTAGAGCTTATAAAAAGTTTAAAAAAAAATGGAAAAAACTGAACAGACTACAAAATTCTGTTTTAGTTTTTTGGATGATAAAATAAATTTTAATTTTCCTTTGCATGAAATCTTAGTATTTTCAAAAAAAAAAAAAGTATATATACAAATTTAAAACTATTGAAATTGTATTCACTGATTATTTCATTATTAACTGTTAGAATTAATATATATATTGAATTTTGATAATTATTAACGAATATATTGTTTTACGCATGAAAATTAATAAATAATTTTTAAAAATATCCTATATAAAAAATCTTAAATTACAATAATAATATTATAGTTATAATTATTATTACTGAAATAAAAATATGTTATGTTAATAATCCGGGGATGTAAATGTATTAATATAATAAGATTTCAAGTACTATGTTATAGTTAAAAAATCTTGTTAAAGAAAAATATAACGATACAATTAATTATATTTAAAAATTACTTAAAGAAAGTAAATGCTTTTAAAAATTAATAATATACTTTAATTTTTCAGCTAGAAAATAATATAATATGTTGTTTGACCGTTTTCCAATATTAATGTACATTTATGTTGTGGAAAAAAAAATATAAAAAAAGACTTTTTTTTGAAATTCGTCTTATGAAACTATTATAATTAATTAAATAGAAAATTATTATGATGAAAACTATTTTATATAATAATAATGAATTATAATATTAATAAACTAATGATTTAAAATTTAAAATTGTTTAAATTCTTTGATAAAAGATACCAACAAAATAACTATGTATGAATAGTAGTAAATTTAACAAAACACTATTAACTGGCTTAACTTAATTTTAGTAAATGTGTTGTAGATGAAAGTAGAGTATAAACTAAGTTAAGATATTAAATAGTTTTAAATAAATTGTAATAGAATATTCACATTTTACAAACCGATGACTGAAAATGCACTATGTGGTGATCTTTTTGCGCATATTGTTATTATGTTACATCTTAATTAAAATAAAATCAACGATGACGACCATTTTATAGTCATCGCAACAGATAAATGATTGGCACGTGCAACTAGTAGCCGATACCGGCCGTTGAAACAGTTGCGTACCTAGCTAATTATATAGAGACATGACCTTATCCTACAACAAACTAACGATTGCACTGGAGATTTTTTTATTTTTATTTTAACCTGTAATTTATAACGATAATATATATTATGTTTTTATTGTAAATCGATAAATCAATTAATTTTTCCAAATATACAAAAATATCCAATACTGTAATTAACGCTAATATTTACCGGAATTTCATAATTTTATGGGACATTTATAATCAGAGATATATAGAAATAATAATCCCAACACTAGTCAATTCAAGCTAAAACAGTTGTGTTAAAATAATGTAATTCTATAGCAAAATTACATTTTTTGAAACATCGGAATATCATATTTTAGTATGCAACTGTTTCAAAATGTTAACATATATTGCTATATATTACTTTATAAAATTTAAATTTTTATATATACCTCTATAGTTAGTTTTTCGGAACTAGTGGTCCACGCACGAAAATAAACCACGAAAGTATGGACCATGTCATAACTGTTGGCCCGTTCTAAACACCCATAGAATACCGACACTCGAAAGTCGTAGGAAAGATGGTGCTAGTGCTGATTTTTGTATCGTATAGTCTCTGCGTTAGTTTATGTACAGACTATATGTTATTACTTATCTAGAGTTAGTTTTCGGATACCACGGTACCGGTACGGTGATATAACAACTCCAGAATCATAATAATACACACGAAATAACTACGGTAAAAATAAAAATGATCTAAAGGCCTAAAAATGGTAAGAAAAGTCATCACATAATACACATAATATTGTGACGTCTCTAGCAAATTGTGTTAATGATTTTTTGCAAAATCAAATTTCTACATTTAACACGTATTTTGTATGTATATCTTTTCGTATTTACTGCGAACCAAAGTCAAATGCCGTTATTAATCTTACACACAAATAAATAAAATATAGTTGTATAGTTTAGATCCGCCTACAGTGTACGATATTAACGTGACACAAAATATAATACTATTCCGTTAGAATAATGTTGCTCTATGTGCATAACGGAATAAAGTAATATATGAGAGAGAGGATTTATTTTAACGGTGAACGCATTAAAACGGTTATCGTGTCGTAAACAAAACGGTCAAATACACGCCGCGGCCGTGGCAGTTTTAATCGGTCGTACGCACACGCACAATGTCCCTTCCGCAGATCACTTGACGTGGTCCGTCTACATTACAATACATCATATAATAATAATAATAACAATAATAATATCCCCTGCAGCCTATCCGCTAGTCGTTGTTCTCGGGCCGATTAGTCCGCGTTTTATCGTCGACGGCCATCGAAATCGATTGTCGCACATCCTTTCGCTTTGGTTTCCTTCGCCCATCGTTTTCAGGGGTATAGATACTCATTATATAATATAATACCATAGCAGTAAATTAGACAAATCAGTGTTATATTCCAGTCGATTCACCTTCGCCATAAATCGATGCGTGGGACAACCGTATACTGTGTCATCGAGACATCGACATTGGTATTATATTGCCAACAGACATAGCAACGCAGTGGCGATACATCGATCAATAGTAATGGTGGGGGGAAGGAGGATAATATTGTAACGATTGAATTATTGTTTAACTCAATATATTTTTGATGTGGGGCAGACGCAAAAGAGCACCCCCTCCCCCCCCCCCACACACACACATTTAGGAACTGACTTTTTCATATCGTTAACGCTAATTTGAAAATTTTGCCATGGGTACATCTCTATATCACAATGCGCAGTGAATACCAACTATGTCTTGTTGTTCTTTCTTGCTGCCGTCTAAAGTTGACGTTGTAATCTGGTAGGCTTATTCAATATTTATTTAAATTCAAAAGTCGAAATTTTAAAATAATTAACAAAGTATATACTTGCGATAAAACCTAATCTAGATAAATTAGATATCTAATAACTATCATATAACTAATAATAATATCAAACCTTCTCTAAATCCTAAAAAAATAAAACTCGTTTGTAGCTTTTACCCAAAACTCCAAAAAAATAAAGCTGATTTTACCAGCAGATTCTGATACACCTATCGTTATTACTTGTTGCCGCTGTTTTCTGTGACATTGATCATCCGCTCTTGTTGATTTATATCAATATCGTATATTATTATTGAAATAGGAATCAGGAATTTTCGTTTTACGGTACGAGTCACTTGTGTCCGCGAACGAGTGTTTCGAGTAGGTATTTATAATAAAGTGCGCGTGTTTATATACATATACGATGCTTACGGGGCAGATAATAAATGCGCAGCAACGACCGACAGACAAATGGGCCGTAAATGTCCGATAAAAACACACCGCTTCAGCCACTGAGCTCAAACCGGACGTAATGCGTAGGTATAATTACATTCGGTTCTTCTGTCCGGATTGTTCGGACGGGATTTATCTCGGACGAAATAATAGTTCTAGTCACGTCTGGCATTGTACGTCCTTACCGGTGTACAAACCTATCCGATAACAATATGCGCATTTACTTTTCGTGCAGGAGAATATGTTTAAGTGACCATTGATAATCACTAAACGAACGAAGGAAAACGTGATAAATTAACTTCGGTAGATATTATTTATTTAAAATTCAACGAAAAATATATAATATTCTTAGTGTATTTAAAGTTACATGACCTCTGTTTGATTTTCAGTCCACATAGTAGGTAGTGTGCTGCACGATTTTTTTTTTTTACTGTCCCTTCCTTAAAGATAGAAAATAAATAATATTTCTCAAAGCAAATAATAGAACCATCGTTGCAGCCAATCAGATAGAAAATCAAATCACAATCATATAGGTACCGTAAAGGTAATAACTATAATAAATAATAATATTCGAATATAATATAATACTATTAAGTATGTAGACTATGGCGGGGTCCCATTTACTTTGTATGTTCCGGTGGCAATCTTTGACCGGAATTGTACAGTTGATCTTCCGGAGAACCATATGATAAATAAATCGAATTCTGAGTGTTTTTTTACTCCGATGTACAGCCCGAGCCACGAAGACATATTTAACTCGTTCTCTGCATAACACTGCGACAATTGCAACAAGTCCGATACACTAGCATGTATGGCATTTACACTGAAATAACGTAACATACAGGTTTAGTAGTAATAGATTTTAGCGTTTAATTCAAATCGATACTGCGACGTTTTAAAATGTTTCCGTTTTCGTTCTACCGCGATGCCGTTGAAATGTTTTATAATACACCTCAATATAAGACCGTTGTATTTCAATTTATAACGGTTTTGCGTTACTCTTTATGTAAAATAATAGTAAACGACCACATTATATTGATTTTTGACAATGTAGGTTACTTGTTTTAGTATAAACTGCAGTATAGGTAAGCATATAAATATATGTATACATAATATTATTTTATGTAATAATTTAATATATATAATAATTATTGATTGACATAAAATGAAATGGAAAACACGAATTTGATGAATTTATAAACCAGACGCATAATTATTTACCACGTAGTGTGAACGTTGCAGAATATGGTATTCGGGTTAATTATCCAAACCTAAATATAATTTTCTTCTAATCATTTTACGCTAGTATTGTCGTATACGTAAGACGTAAGTTGATAATAATGATATTTTATTATATTTTACTATATTATGAGTACACATAATTGTATAATAGAATCTAAACTTACTAAACTCAGTGTTTAAAATATATATAATAGTAATTAGTGCGGGACTATGGAATTTTATGAAATCTATATTGTTATGAAATTAAATTATTTAAAACCTGAATCATTAAAAAATGTGTTTTATGATAAAACTTATGTAGATTTTTATTGCATATCTATAAGTTATGATTTTTATTATTTTTCACACTTTTTGATATTAATGGAACTATTTCGATTTACTAACAGAGTAAATGTTTATTATCACTAAAAAGACAATAATTCAATAACATTGATTTAAATTAATCAAAAACATCTGGCAATTTGAAAATTAATTTATTGCGACTTAAAAATAGAGCTGACGGAACAAAAATAGCATAGTGTGAATTGGATACCATCGTACACTATATAATCGTACATCAAAAACAGTATTGGTAGTAAAATAAACTAACACGTTACTCATAATAATTTAATAATACTTATAATAATTATAGTATAAAATACAATTATTCATAATTTACTGAATGATATTGCTAATTTTATTAAAAAATAGTAAGCGATCGACTGTAATTACATTTAAAATATCTATCTATTTCAACTATTATTTATTATAAACGTATTTAAATTAAAAGTGTAAAAATGATTTTTATAAATATTTAAGTTTAGATATTTTATCCATGGATAATTATTTAACTTAGAAACGCAAAGTATAATACCTCATCACGAGAATAATAATATAATGAAATTTTATTTAAATCAAATGTATAGGACTTAATATATTATTTTTTGATCTATTATAAACCATAATTTAAATACCATGACTCTACTCTAAATAAATCATGCCAAAACCATGCTCGGCTAAAAGGCATTTTTTAGATTACATTTTTTTTTATAACCCAAAGTATATCTTACTGTGCCGAAGGGCACAATTTCTACAACTTTAGTTTGATTCAATAAAAAAAGTTCAACTCAAAAACCAAGTAGTGCGTTGGTAAAGGTATAGTCCACTACCAGAGAATAAGTGAAATTAAATTTTAGTTTATAAAACGAAAAAGAAAAAATCTACCAGGTTCCAGTACATCAATAAGACCACCGCAGCGTAAAATGCTTATGCGCAAGACTCATTATTATTGGTTTCAAAAGAAGTGGAAAACCAATTTAATATGCTATTATATATTTGTATACATTCTATTCAGCAATGTGTTTATAAAACTCTTCCATTTCAGAGTTCAAACTATTTAAATGATGATTTATACCATAAATGTTGGTAGGTGGGTTAATCGACCAATATAAAGACGAAAGAAAGTAAAGGGCAAAATTAAAAATTAAAATTTCTAAAAGCAAATCTTTAAAAGAGTCACCTGTCCAATAGTTTTAAAAATAGTGTGTAATCGCGGTCTAAGAACACACTGCAGAGTATAGACACAATGTGTCTGGAAGATAACAAGACTACGAACCTACCAGATTCGTTCGGTATAATCAGCAATATGCGCATTTAATTACCGGAAATAAATAAATACTTCGACAATAAATATCATCAAAGCATTCTGCGATATTGTGTTGGCGTGGAAAAATAATAGGGCAGTGCGTTACAACTATCGCGGGATTCGCAGGGCTGGCTCATTGGATACAGAGTGATGAGTAGCAGCGGCACCCCAAGCACCCCTTCGATGTGCGCCGATCAACGCGTGACCGTGACGAATCGCCGGGCGGCGATTACCACAACGATGGTTGGATGTCCGGCCGCCCGATGGCGCTGCGCGGCGCGTGTTTCGCCCGGTACCGCCGCCGCCGACGGTGCTCCACCGCGACCGACAGACGTATTTTTTCCCCGTGCGCCAGTCGACCGTCGGACATCGTTTGGATTACGCGTTGCCGTGTGCGATTGTCGTTTCGTGTCGTAGTTATCATCGTCGGCGTCGTCCAGTTTAATCGTGTGGACGCGTTTTTTCGAATACTCCGAAAACGATTCCGTTCGACATCTCCCGCGGTGTTTTAACGGTTTTATTTTTATTTTTTGTTTTTGATGTTTACATCGCGACAAAAAATAGTGATCGACGTCCGACGTGCGTGAGTACAAATATAGTAATATTATAACCGTTAGCGGACAGCGAGGTATACCGCCGCACATATACCGTCATCGTTTTGAAATTTTCAAACCGACAGTCGCTATAAATCATTTCGTCACACTCTTACGCGCGTTTCGATGCGCGTGGCGGCGGCGGTGATCGGTCGCGCGGGCGTCACTCGTGTGGCCGGCGTCGTGACGACGTCGACGCCGTCACCACCGACCCCGGCGCCTACGTCGTCCGGCGGCCACGCGCGGGCGACGGGCCACGCCGCGTGATGGCCCGCCGGTGGCATCTGTGGCTGGCGGCCGCGGTGCTGGCGGTCGCCAGCGCGACTCTGGTCCGGGCCGACGCTTGCCCGGACGCGTGCCAGTGCAAGTGGAAGGGCGGCAAGCAGAGCGTCGAGTGCCGCGACAAGTCGCTGATCACCGTGCCGACGGGCATCGACACGGTAACGCAGGTGCTGGACGTGTCCGGCAACAACCTGCAGATACTTCCGGGAAGCGCGTTCGCTCGGCTCGGGCTGCTCAACCTGCAGCGCCTGTACTTGTCCCGGTGCCGGATCGGGCAAATCGACAGCCGGGCTCTCAAGGGCCTGACCAACGCCGTGGAGCTCGACCTGTCCGGAAACATGCTGACCGCGGTGCCCACGGACACGCTGGTCGACGTGCCACTGCTCCGGGACCTGTCGCTGGCTGGTAACCCCATACAGCGCGTTGGGCCCGAAGCGTTCCGGCACTGCACCGGCCTCGTCCGGTTAGACTTGTCGGGATGCGAGCTGCACGAGATCGCGGCGGGTGCGTTCGTGGGCATCGACCAGCTGGAGACGCTCAAGCTGGACAACAACCGACTGACGGAGCTAATGGCCGGCACGGTGGCCACGCTGCACAAGGTGCACGGCGTCGAGCTGCACGAAAACCCGTGGCACTGCGACTGTCGCATGAGACCCGTCAAAGTGTGGCTGACCGACAACAACGTGCCGACGACTGTCGATCCGGCTTGCGCCACTGGCCCGGGTCGCGTGGCCAACCGCACGTTCTCCGCGTTGGCCGCCGACGACTTTGCGTGCCAGCCCGACATTCTGCAGCAGGACGACCAAACCGTGCACGCGGCCACCGGTGACAACGCGTCAGTATCGTGTCGCGTCCAATCGTCGCCGGCCGCCAAGGTTTCGTGGTATTGGAACGGCCGGCCGTTGGCCAACAACACGGCGTTTGGCCCGTTTCAACGCGTGTTCATGACGGATGACCGGACGGCCACAGGCGGTGGCACTGGCCACAGTTCACTGCTGCTCACTAACGTCCAACCGTCCGACTCGGGACAGTTCTTGTGCGTGGCCGAGAACCGGGCCGGTCGGGCCGAGGCTAACTTCACGCTGGTCGTAACCCGACTTGGTGGCCTTGCGTTCCTGGCCAACGGTCAGGTGGCCGGCCTCAGCGTGTTCCTGGTGTTCCTCATAGTCACCATACTGCTGGTCATCGTTTATCTTCTGGTCCGGATCAAGCGACTACCACCCGCGTCCACTCGGTCCGACGGTAAACCGCACCATCTGGTCACTACCGCGGCATCGGCGACCAGCAATGGCACGGCCGCCGTAGTGGTACAGGTCAAGCAGCCCGCGTCAGGCCCAAATGCCGCTCCGGCTGCAGCCACTACGGTGGTTGCGTCGTCAGTAGTAGCGGTACCTGGTGGCCCGTACGGTGGATATGGCAACGCGTTCGACCACACGATGGCCGCGGAGGCCGTGGTCGGTGGGATCAGGAGACCCGAAAAGCTCACCGAACTGTCGTTTGCGGCCGACCACTACGAGGCCACTGGTTTCGGCCACGGCGGTGTGCTCGACACCGGCCGGACTGTGCTATACCGGAGCCAAGCGTCCAATCCGGACCTAATAGTGGACGCGCCCGAACAGCAACCACCTCAGCCACCGAGCGCTGGACACCATCTGCCGGCCAGGAGGTCGACGAGCGGCGAGTACAGGAGGACGGCTGACGATTCGCTTTACTCGCCCGGTTTTTGGACGGCGTCGGACTCAGCGGCCAACGACCGGACGCCGATCATCGAAAAGTCGCCGCCACTGCCCGCGGTCGGCACGAGCGTCAGAGAAACGGTGGCCGCGGCGCCGGATCCGAAGGCGGCCAGTCTCAGGGTGTGGAAACACGGGGTGCAAGTGATGCCGCCATTGAGCGCGCTCAAGCGGGCCCTGAACAAGGGGTCGCCGGACGAAGGATACCAGGAAGGATGCGGAACCGACGTCTGATCTCGACCGATACTCTTAAGTAAAATATACAATACAAGTTTTTAAGATATCATTTTTTTTTTTAAATGTTATTTTTTTTATTTTTTATGTGTTTTTTATATTTTGTTTATTTTGCGTTCGATATTTTTTTTCTAATTTTTTTGTCCAGCCATGTAGACTCACTAAAGTAGTAAATATTATTATTTTAACACACTGAATGCGACGAATTTAGTTAATATTATTAGTACGACACACAAACTCTGGCGGCGGTCCGGTCCAAATAATGTTATACAGATTCACATTACCTATATGTAGTGGTTTGTGAATCACTTCTTAGTATTATAAGTAGTTACAGCGATATTACGACTAATATTCAAACTTTTTTTGAAATATAGATTAAATGAAATAGGCAAATAAATTCACATTATCCCTTATACTATAAAAATCATAGTTATTTTAATGTCTCTAATCAAATACCAAATATTTAGTTTTTTAAAGCATATACACTGAATTAATTACATTATAACCATATTACAAAATAAATGACAATTAATATTAATCAAATATAACTATAATAATCAAAAACGTGTCTAACTTTTTAATTTTATATTAATATACTATTTATAATATTAAACCATTTTAAGATTAAAAACCGAATCTATAATGTATAAATTATTAATAATAATAATTCTTTCCAATATTACAATGTTATAAAATAATAATTCTTGTCAATCGTGTGATTTTTTTGGTTGGCTAGGGAATAATATTTGGAAACCAGGCCTCCCTGGATTCTTTCTATGTTACTTAAATTACTTCTACTTCCATAACGACAAATCCTCACTTCTAACATAATTCGCCCGTCGTGGTTTTGGGATACGTAACTCTCCTGGTAGTAATCTCGCGTGGATCGCGATTGAATTTACAACCTTCAAGCACTTTGTGTTATGAAATTATACTATGTACCTATGGTTTTATGACTCACGCGTGTGTTGAAACCGATTTTCGTCCAACATACATTTCCATGTCTAAAATTTAACAACATGTGATTTACAAGCGATTTCACGACAAAACTATTTTAGAGTTGTCGAATTACGTTCGGTATTTAAACATTATTCCCGGTAAATATGATAATTACTATGTTTAGATTTCACGGTATTTTCAACAAATTTTGCAGGCAAAGTTTTATGAACGATCAAAATGTAAAACTTCGGGTCATATCATTTTTCTTTTCAAATAATATTAAATGCGGGTTGACGTGCACACTTTCTTTCATCTGTACCGGATTTATATCATGTCATTATACAATAACGTTCTTATATAACTTTTCCAATATTGATCTTGTTATAATATATAGGTATTATGCATACCTAATCAATTATATTCACCGATGAAATCGTATTTTACTTAAATTGAATGATTCATCATTTTTTTTTTTTTTTGCTCAATGTTTTTGAAATTCACATTGGTTAGACACTTGTACCTACGACTCCTATTATATTACGATCCGTATTAATCTATAATCGAGTTAAACCAACTCAGTATCGGGAATTATTTTATTAAATCACTTTTTCATGTACCTACTCTCGTTTTTATATCGTGAAAACAGGATCGATCGTACAGCATACATTATAGCTGTTATTAAACCGTTCGTGTAAAACCGTGTTGATCGGTTTTCAAATAAAAAGAAGAAAAACACAACCGTCGATACTATAATATTATATTATATTCATCTGAAAATTCGTTGAAAAAATTACGTCAACGCTAGACTTTATTTTATAATCATAACTCATAAGATATTATCGTAAAATAGACGCTTTTAACTCTTTTATTACATATTTTGGTCGTAACCGCGGATTTATACAGTTTAAAAATGTGATATTTTTTTATGCTAAAAGATTAAAATATAATATCCTTCCCTAATAACTTTCGTCGAAACTTTTAGCGGATACAAATACCTGCGGCGGGTAATACACCTAAATCAATATGCGAAAAACTTACCCGATACGTTTCTATGCTGTCATACCCACCGAGTCCTTCTCAGATCCGCGCTCAATATTATACCATAGTATAGTATTATACGCATGTACATTTGATTTTTGAATCGGTTTGTGAATTCCCAGATGCCTGCTGAAATTCCGCTCACGGGGCTCAGTGATCCGTCTGACATAAAGTGCATATTATTATTATTATTTTACGTGATTTCGTGACAGAAATGTACGTCTCCAAAAAACTCTTGACAGCGGACGATTGTAATGACATCGAATTGTCGACTAACTATTGTGCCCACATCATGAGACAGTCCCTTTTAAGAAAATCGCAAACAAAACTAATTATTGTAAAAACTTTTTTTTTTTTAATATTAATTAAGGCATTTCTAGCTAGAGTATCTATCTGAGCCTACTGATAGTATATACAATTTTTAGTTTTTTTTTTTTTTTTTGTAAAAACTTTCTAAATCGTCAAACGGATTGAAACAGATGAATATTGTATAATTAAAATATATTTAAAAAACGGTTATTTCTATAGAGTTTATAATTTTATAAGTTATTGTGCCAACGATTGTGCGCGCGCGCACGTATATATTATCCGCGGAAAGTGTAATAGAGTATAAATTACGTTTTAGCGAACGTTTGAGTTTATTATTATTATTATTTTTTTTTTTTTGGTCTCTCTCACAGCGGTTACTTTATAATTCTCAGTTCTCCTCGACGGCAGCTCACCATATCAAAGGCTTGAATCCACTTTTTTTTACTAGCTATATACTTTTCTTTTTCCATAATTTCTTTACATGCGTTTTTTTTACCTTTTTTTCCCTTTGCTCTCCGAATACGATGCGGGCAGTGGTCCAACGAAATCCTCTCACCCCGCCCGGTACGCGTGAACTCTCGATATACGAGCGCGCGCGAGTTGTAATCAATTTTTGTGTACGACTTCCGAGAGATAGAGTAAGTGAGGATAGCCAGAGTGAAAGAGACTATCCCTCCGAAGGAAAATACGACAGAAGAATACGCCCTCGAAACCCCGAGCGTTGTTTTCCGACACCAATCATATACGTATCATACAATATATGGACACGTATATCGTTCTGTTTTTTTTTTTTTTTTTACTTTTATCCGAGTGAGTATACAGTGCCACCGGAGGACAAAACATATATATATATATATATATATATATATACATACACATACACACACATACAGTTTCATCTCGAGTACTTAACGTCTTCTTTTGTTATCCCGACGTACAACCCGAATGCCCTCCCTTCTCCCACATCATCATACCTGTATTATATATTATACACTGTACCTACCTACCTATACGCACGTAAAGGAAAATCACATGGATGTGGGTACTGGCGCGTCCCTTTGTCGTGGCCAAGGAAAATGAAATAAAAAAAAAACCCCGAAGAAAGAAACCGGTAATAAAATCCCGCTCATCTTTTCATTCGCCCAAACAGTTTTTTTTTCACTTTTATTTATTATTATTATTATTATTATCATTTTTTTTTCAGTGCTTCGCAAACGCAATGCTACCGCACAAAACGTTTTTAAATTATAGCCGTCCCCGCGTGCCGTATATTGCCCTCAGGGCTTATTTTTCTATTTCTACTGTTTTTTTTTTCGCCGCCGTGTACCTATAATACGAGTGCACGCGATTACATACCATAATAATATTACAATATGCGCGACCGACCGACGACCACCGCCACCACTGGACTGCCCTGTAAATCAGTATTTGTATGTCGTCGTGTGTATAATATTACCATAATACGTTTATAATAACATGTACAGTGTGTGTCAAGTGATACACGTCCACCCCAAACGATACATTTATAATAATAATAATATTATTACAGTTATGCCCATAATATGCTCGATCACCATCCCCTTCGCCCTCCCACTGCGTAGATTAGGTATTCTCTCGGACTACAATATACGACTTTTCGGTCAACGCATGATTGCGCTCCACAGAGGACTGATACTAGAGAATCGACATTAGAGGACATTATTATAAACATACATTTAGTATGAACATTTTATTTTTTTAACTAAATATAATTTTATGTGTTTATTAATTTTTTTTGTTTTGTTGTTTTTTTTTTTATCCTTAAATCACAACGGTACGCCGAACCGGACCGGTCACAAAGTTTTCGCGAGTGGAGGTGTACTCGAAGAATCCTCTTATAATCCCTTTATGTTCTTGGCGGGGGTACGGCTCTAACTTATCTTATATATTATATAGTATAACAGAATTCCGACATATTATCAAATTATGTTATAACATAGGTATTATAATACTCGTTCGGATAATTATATTATAATACCGGCTATATGACGTATAGTGTATAGGTATTTATAATATAATATATACTAAATAACATTTACTTACTTGTACACGCTATAAAATCATAGGGTTTCCAAAGCCTCTACAGCTTGCGCCACATAACCCAGTGGCACAATAAAACTTTGTGGCCGTTCGACGCCCTGTGTTTTATTTTATTTTATTTTTTTTTTTGTTGTTTAGAGATATTTACTGCGACGAATTTTAATTTATCGTATATTGGCACACACAGTTCCTGTCGTATATATATATATGTAATAGTTATGTAATATTATATAGATTGATAGTCGAACGATAGTAATATATTATTTACATTAATTTATTGTTTGCATGTAACCCACCTATTCCCCAACTTACGTTTAATATTATTTGTGTTGTTTAGTACGGGTTTATCCGTACGCGAAACACAATTTATACGATTTTGTTTTGGAATTGTTTTTTTTTTCGTTTGTAAAATGCTTATATATTATATATATATATATATATATAGAAAGAGAGAGAGAGAAAAAAATCGACCGATTATAATATCGAAATGCACTTGCCAAAGACGTCGTATTTTATTTTTGTATTAAATGATATTTTACCGTGTTTTAAGTTAAATATAAAAAAATATTACTATGTGTATTATGTACAGAATTTTTTTTTAAGTTATATGTTGTGTAAAATTTGTTTGGATATAACTCTAAATAGTAAATAATAACAATGATAATGATAATATATAATAAAATTATATAACTGGTTGGAAGAATAAAATAATAAAATGTATAATTAATTGTATACCAATTTATATTTAAATGAAATATTGTGATATTGTATTATTAAAAAAATATATATATATATAAATTAAATATTAAATATATATATATATATACATAAATGAATATGACTTATTATATATTTTACTGTCGATTTGGTTGAATATAACTCATTGCTGATAAAATTTATATTGTGATATTCTATATTGTTTTTTTTTTTAATTTTCCACGCCATTCAAATACGCACAAAAATAACTTTCTCGTGCTGTTTTGAGTCGTTCTACCGCTGGCGGTGCATACTCTAATCATATTATTTACGACAAAGTACTGAACCAGAGTAATTGTACTATCAATAATTATTAAACACGTCATTATCCAATTGCTGTCGATGACACGAAATCGATAATAATGTTATCGTCTTCTAATGATATATCGTACTTCACCGCATTGGCAAAAACAAAAGGGGCTCGCCAGAATCTCTGTCGATACAGCCGCTCCGCCACTCGCACACCAAAATACTCGTCGTTTTTATCAATTATTTTTGGAGACAAATCCAACAATAATGTCTTGAACGCATAAAAACTAATTATAATAACAACACAGGTTGTGTGATATTTTAATCTGTTCCGGTAACGGTCTTTAAACACACTGCAAACAGTGTAAACACAGTGTGGAGCACACAACTCGGGTGCTATGAATTATGTAGTGTAATCCGTAGAGCTCGCACACAACTGTGGGTACGGTGGTAAACGGTACCAACGATGGGCGATTGCGATTTGCCGTATCAACAACACGGTGGTACGTGATACCGCGGTACTCGGGCGATAATATGATGGTTTTCGTCCGAACGGATTGCGGGACGGGGCGTTTCCAGACTTGGTTTTTCGGCAAATATTTTTGGCCACTTTACCTCTGCTCCGCGCCACAACGACGATTCGGTTATTCGCGACTGCAGTCGTGATCCGCACCACCGCACTGTCTGCACCGTATATGTTAACGTATTATTATTTATACACACCATCTATGTATCTATGTGCCGAGCCGCGGACGAGTGCCAACGGCGTGTGTGTGTGTGTGTGTGTGAGGGCGTCGTTCATTGTTCAAACACTGTGCGCCCACTTCACCATCAGTTAATGTTTCTGGTAAACAGCCGAACGGTTATCGAACGCGCGGAAAATCAGTTTGCCCCGCAAAACAATTGCCGTTACAATTCTTTTATTTGTCAAACGCGTTTCGGCGAATCCCGACGGACCGATAATGTGTTGTGCTCGCGCGCGCCCGCCGCCCGTCGCAGTAGTCTCGCTCGCTAAGTGCCCGGCGCGCATTGTTTTGCCGGGCGCGCGTGTTGGCGTACGTGCGACATTATACTAGCGGCGGTGGAGCGGAGAGGAGAGGCGCGCCGAGTCGTCGTCGTCGTGCGCGAGTGTGTCGGAAACCGCAAACCGCGACGGCGCGACTCGAACGCGATAATAACAATATTGATATAGTAATAATGGCGCGTGCGATCAAACAGTAAATACGCTTTTTATTTCGTTTCGACGATAAAAAATTACAAAATACGATTAGATAACGTTTTCGGCGAGCTCGCGCACTAGCTCGGACGCCAATCGCAGCGGCCGACCGCGACCGTCGTCGCATCGTAGTATTTATGATAGTCGTAACGAATATTATTGGACGACAAGCGACGACACGCGATTTCGGGGGGCCGTACGTTGGTGTACAGCTACGCGTCGGTGGTAATTCGTTGAGATTTCGCGTCCAGACGTAGTGCCGTCGTATGTGGTGACTGCGCGACGGGCCGGCCCGCGGAACCGACACGAATGTATTGGACGCATAAAAACGCGCGCGCCCCGCCGCTAATGGCGTTCGGCGACGTGTTCGCGTGGAAACAAAATCGGCGCACAGCCGCCCGCGAACTCGATTGCGCGATAAAAACGCCGACGTAATAATATTATCTATCTGTCGCGGTCGCAATTAAATCATTAACGCCGTGTGGCCAACGACCGACAAGGCGACACGTCATCCGCTCATTACGTCCATCACTCACCGCACTCGCGGTCAAATTAATTATTATAAATAACTACATTATGTTGTCGCGTATCTTGGGCGGGAGTGAGGGGTGGGGAACAGTTGACCATTTATGCGTTCGACGTTTATTCCGCCCGGGGGACCGCCGTTTTCGGCAACGCGCGACATATTAACAGGTGCGGCAGGCGGTGCCGACAAACAGTATAAGTTCCGATGGTGAACTTTTATTGTTATCCACATGTGTGTGGTGTATGTGGTCAGTCATCGTCACTATGATTCAAGACAATATTATGGTCGATAAACTGCGCGTGCTGAAATCGTCAAATCGAAACGTGTACATGGCGCCAGGAGGGGGGGGAAGACGGGGCATTTACCCCCCCCCCCTGGAATTCAAATAGAATATTGAAGATTTTAACTTTTATTTTGACTTAAAAACATTTCATCGATATTTTTACTTAAGTGTGTGGGGTTGTTGATCATAATAACGAAGACTACAGTTTTTATTTAATAACGAATAAATAGCATATAATTCTAACACATTTTGTAGTTTACAAGGAATAAATTTTTTTAATGCATTTTTTGGTGTTTGATTTCATTATGCCCCTCCCTGATAAATTTCCTGTGGGCGCCCATGAACGTGTATAATTATTATTATTATTCGTTGAAAATATTTTTAGGTGTTATGTAATAATATTATATCATTGTAGTGATAAATCGACTGATCGAAGACACAGCGTAGCTCATCGGTTCTTATTATAATAGACTATGATATACATTATGTATCGAGTGATATTTTATGGAATGGTTAGCGGTCGACTTTTAAATCGTCTCCGCTCGACCAGCCTCGATATGTACAATATTATATTACCAGCTATATATTATATTATATACATATCCGTCGCCGTTGCAGGTAGTGTTATTTCACGTGGATGTTACTACTATTATTATATGTACTTGCAGGGAAAAATGTTTATTAAAGAAAAAAAATAGAGAAAAAAAGAAATTAAAACTCCGTGGTTGGTTCGAAAAGTATTCGGCGCAACAACACTTAATATTCTCTCTAAAAATAAAATCAATATTTTTTAATATAAAAAGCATATAGCCAAAAACGCCGATCGGGTCGACCATGAATTCCGAAGAGCTGCTGAAAAAACCATCACCCCCGTTGTCCCATAACGTTTTGAGTTTCAAACACTTTTTTAAGTAATTTTGCTTACTTTATTTAATAGTAAAAACAACTTTGAGCGATAATAAAAAAAAAAAAAATCATGCTTTAAAAACGATTTCGCACTCCATTTAAGGTCGTTGTCATAACAAATACCTGTGTTCTATGCATAATATAAATTATAAAATTGTACATACTATTATTATTAGTTTTTTTTTAAATACTTAAATAAATTATTATTATACGGATAGACCAGATTCAAGCACAACTCAAATGTATCGCAATTAATAACGCGGCGGGAATTCAAAACGATATTGATGATCCCGAAACGAAAATATTCCGTCTACAGTATACACGAGTGCCCCCTAACTTTCAGGCCAAAAGTTTGGCACATGACCGTTTGTTTCTCGGACCCGAAGGTGATCGTAACAATAATAATATAATACTATAGTGTTGTAAATTTTATTGTGATCGACAAGTCGCGTCAGAGAGGGTATGATAGTAATTCAAAAACAAACTATCCCGGTCTTGGTAATATAATATATATTACAACATAATATTATGTTTCATATAGACATTATACGCATAGTAGGTAGGTATAATTCTATAATAATGTATTGGTATAGTATTACTCTTAGACACTGAGTCAGGCACTTTGGTTTTTGTTTTTCATTTCTCTTATTGATTTTCAGCGTTCATTTCTGTCGTTCACGTCTTTGATCTTTCATTAATTACTTTATTTATTCCAACCTATAGGCCTTTCTATGTAGTTGATTCCTTTAACGTCGTATTCTATAATTAATTTTCGCAAACTTTCGTGTCTGATTATATGAGCAATCTACTCAGTTCGTCTTCTAATACAGCTTTGAACCATGGTGTTTTTCTTTTCGGTATTTTATTCAGTGCACTATCTTTCGTTATTCGCACGGTCCAGTTGTTTTTTTTAACATCATCATCTTATTGTAACATTCCATTTCAAACGCGTCCAATATATTTTGTTACCTATATTCTATTATTATCTACCAGGTTTCACTTTCAAAGCAGTATGATCCAAACATATTATGTTTACAATTAACTATTCATCGTTAAGTGTAAATTAATATTCTTTGACGATAACGATGCTCTTTTTTATTTTGTTAAAAGCTAGTGCAGCTTAGAAAATTTGTTTTACTTTTACTATTATATCTGTCTTATCTCTTCTGTCAACTATTATACTACCCAAGTGTGTGAACTCGTCTACGTCTTGTTCTATGTATCGGTTGTCATCAATATACGTATGTACTTACCCTTAATTTTGTATTATTTACTATTCCACGTAAAATAATTAACGTACTACGATATCATCAGCAAAACTGACATGTAAACTGTTTTACTATTTTTATTGCATTATTAATTATATCCAGATTGATTATCGTCTTATACTATTTTACAGTTTTTACAGTTCGATAGATATCATACTAACTATAGTGGCTACGTATATTACGGTCACTCTTGTCTCCGCAAAAATAGAAATGAACAAGAAAAATATACAACGATTAAAATAAAATATAATCACAATATACTATTACAGTTTTGCAAGCCTATACCTGCATCTGTACCTATCATGCGCATATTGTACAAGAATAAATATATTTTAAGTGTGTGTGTGTGTGTGTGTGTGTGTGTGTGTGTGTGTGTGTGTTTCGTGAACAAATAACATCTTACCGTTGTTAGTTCACCGTCGATATAACTCTTCTGGGGGAAAAAGGGTTTTACGTCCCAAATGCACTGCGTTTCATTTAATGTACTTACATATATTCACATATATAGTATATTACGTATAACGTATACACTATACGTTATGTTTTTATTGCTATTAAATCGGAAATACGATACACGATATTTGGGGCCGTCATCGTCGAAAACGTTTGACAATAATAGTTATAATAACAACGACGACGGCGATCACGACCGATAACTATATATTGTTATATATTAGGGTATTTTCAAGTTCATATCTTGTGCACATCATCATGAGTTCGAGACACGTAACCGTAATTATATTATGAGCCTGAGCCTTTCCTGCGGTGTTTTGTCCTTACGCGATAACATTTTAGTCCAAATTATTTGAATCCTATTTATTATTTAGATTATAAAATATATTTTATTAGTTATTGTTGTAATGATAATCATAATAATATTATTTCGTATTATCAATATAAATTATAGATGAGAATATAGCTGTACGAGTATTTTAGTTACTCAAACATAATAATAATATATCTGATCATCCTGCGTATATCAAAATACAACCGCAATATTATAGCTGCACAAAAGTGTGGTATACAATACGAAATAATAAATATATATGTATAAATATAATTATCACTAATTCACAATCAATGTGAATCGACGACCCGGTGTTGGCGTAGGGGTGATGATAGGTATACGAGGAAACTATTGCGTACACGTCAATTTCGTCGGTTGCGGTTGCGGTTAATTATACGACTAAAACAGTCATTTAACACTATTATATTATTATGTTCGTTTGAATTCGATTTTTTTCTCCCAATCCGATCGACCGGGAAGTACATAATAATAATATATTCAATTTGATGGTCGTCGAAAACAGTTTTGCGCGCGTAGACCATCGCCACCACAGCCGTCACAAACTCAGCCGCCGTCGATACGAAATGAAATAAAAATCAATAGATTATAATTTACACACACGAACACACACACACACACAGCTCACACGCGCGCGTTTGAAACGATAGGGAAACGAGTTCAAGGATTTTAGTGGCGGCTTTTATGTGATATACCGTTGGTGGAGGGAAAAGCACATTGGTGGTCGAAATCCTCTCGAAACGGACGTTTTTCATCGTCAAAAACAGAGACACTCGTCGGCCACAGCAGCAGTCACGCGCACACGATAAAACGACGGTACGAACGGCTCCGACGACGTGCGGGTTTACGCATTATTATTTTATATATATATATATATATATATATATAAAGTACGACGTAGGTACTCACGTAGTATATATAAAGTCCGTATTATGTATATATATATATATGTAGAGAGAGAGAGAGAGAGTTTAGTTCGAGATAGATGAAAAAGCTTTTTTTTTCCGGTGCTCAGTGAAACAATAATACTTTTAACTACACGATACGATTTATATGTATATATGTACGTCTTGTTTGATAAAATATACGAGGTATGATTGAGAAAATCCGGCGCTTATAAACTCGTACAGATATCATAATAGACCTATTGTTGTTAATGTAAATTTGTTCCAACAGGTGAAATTATTATTGTCAATCGGACTTATTGCAGTGAATGGTTTTAATTAAACCGATAGAAAGATGGTATTCGATGGTATCGCCCAGAACAGTCCAAAGCTCGAAGTGGCCGGGTTATTCCATCTTGTCAGTTATCGTTTCGTAAATCTGTGACTAATAAACGGATATAGTAGCATTTACATTCATTCATCAAGTCTAGAACCTTATGACCAGTTTTTGTCTCCGACAATTAAAACCATCCTTAATGGAAGACTACAGTCTTATGACGTCGAAACAATAATATCAAATTTAATTAATTGACTCAAGCGATCAACAGTTTAAGACTCTTGGCACTGGAGCTGCAAAAATTAGTAAGGAATGATATCATCGGTTAGACATAAAATCGGTAAATACTTTGAAAGAGTTTTAATATTAAAATGTATTTCTTACACTTGTAACGATTTACAGATTACTGACGCGTCATTTATGTCGCGGCGCTTGATGAAATTGCTTAGGTAGACAGAACACAGGAACGTAGAGTACGATAATATAAATAATTTGCATAGCCAATCAGTCGAGTTCGAATCGTGAAATAGAAAACAGTCATCTCTACATTTTTAAGTAACATAATTTATTTGATTTACTATAGGTATAATAATCTACCTTATAGATAAATCATAATAATTCAAGTGCTTTCAACTCGTACTCCGCTACTCCTGTGATCTTCAATATACTACCCTTAAGAACAGGGTTACTCAGGTGATAGTGTACTGTATAATATTATTACTATTCAAATATTTAATAAACCTTGTATACGTTGCTATATCGTGTTCAATTGTGTTAGTTTATGAACGCAGGTCATAAGTTTCTAGGACCTGTAAAATATAACATAGAAAACTTTATTTGTATCAATTCAACAACCCGGTTCACAAGATCGGTTCGTGTAGTTTCGTGTAGTGGGAATAGCTAACCAACTACTCCTTAACTGGATAGAATTAGGTATAAATATCGACAGCCACTTAAGTTTAAATAAACGAGGTAAGCGTGTTGCACACTTATAAATGTTTTTCTTTTATTTAAATATTGTGATTAAATAATTTATTAGTGGTAGGCCAATACTCAGTAAATATATTGTATTAATATACCTATTAATGATTATAATAAAAATTGAATTAAAAAATAATTATCTTTAAATTTATTATAATCGATAGTAAATAATAGTGAATTAATGATAACAATGGTGACTGACAAATATTACATAGGTATTATAATTTTGATGATCCATGACAAATTATGATAGTATCTCACATATTTTGAGAAAAATTCAGAATAATAAAGCATCCCATACGTTCTCTTTAAAAATAATAGTAGGTATACGCTAAAATTTCTAAAAAATTAGTTGGGGTACTCCCTCCACAAGTCGAGCATTGCACCAAATAACGGGATATTTATACCTCAACGACTGCTATTAAAGTACAATAACTATTCAAGATATGGGTATAAAGCTTACATACTTATAATGTCACATATTGTATACTCGTGACTCGAGTATTTTACACGGCTTAAGACTGTTTTGATATTAATATGATAATGTTATTTGCATCATTAATAAAATGTATAACGCAAATTTAATATTGGTAGTAGAATTATTCCAATCAAGGTACCTGAAAATAATACAGCAAGTATAATATATCATATTAATATTATGTGAATAATGTCTCGATCGAACACACATTAAAATTGGTAATATACTATTATATTCGTATATTTTGTTTTAGTTTTTTTTTTTTTTTTTTTTTAACAGAATAATTTTGTATACATTATAATTTTATGTATATCACGAGACACACGGAAACGGTAAGAATAGTAATCGACGAGTTATATATTCCTCTACACAGTCTGCAACAGTGTTCGAACACTTGTAACGTGGCTGTTCAACTGATCGATCTCGTGTGATATTGTAATATAATGTTATGCTACGAGCATGTTTAGTGGCTGCTGACTTTACTGCGATGGCTTTCGTGTTATCGCTCCCTACACACGCCCGCCCTTGGGATAATGATAATGACGACGATGACGATAATGATGATGATAATAATAATGGGAATAATAATAGTAATAACGATAAAAAAATACCACACAGTAATCGTTACTCGACGGTATTGAGGTGACTTCAGCAGCGTGTGTTGGTCGAGTCCGCTCGTCGTCGTTGGAGCACACGCCAACGGCGCAATTACAAGAAAATATCACGTGAAGGAAATCCGTGGAAGTTTTCTGTGCGGGCACTTCAATATCATAAAATAATATATTATAAAAGTTACTAGGGGTGGCCGATATTATATATATATATATAGAGAGAGAGAGAGAGAGAGTTTCACGAGTCGCACTGCTAACATACTCTATAAACGAGAGTACCTATTACAATAGACGGAAGAATAGGAATTTATTGGCATTACATTATTATTATTTATTATATTGCGTTAGAATAGATAATGTTTAGTCAAAGCGTTCATTGCATTCCACAATTTCTGGAATGATAGTATTAACACGATAGTTTTATCGTCAAAATATGTTATTGATTTCAAACTAAATCTGAGATTTTTCGTGATCAGCGACCTATTTAACATATAATATAATTTATTTCTATTTACAATAAATTGTAAATGCTTACATACAAATATTATTATATAAATAGATAAATTGTTTTAATATTAAAAATCAAATTATATATATGTTCCTTTTGTACCATCAAATTCGTTGTGGATGAACTACAAACATCGACTGACGAAAGCAGTTATTGTTATCGATTAAAAAGATATAAAAGTATTTACAAATTATAGATATTTATAGATATTCAAACGCATTATTGTGATTATATATAATACCTGTTGAAATGATTTGGAAAAAAATACCATATCTATAATAATACAGAAATATATTGTACTTTTGCACAGTCATGTTTTTCTTTAAAAAAAAAAATTTATATTTTTGCGTCATACAGTTAAGCGCCACCACATTTTTTGAGATTATCAATTGCTTTCCAAACATAAGTTTAAATCTTACACAATTATTGAGATAAAAAACGGTATCATATTGTATATGTTTATAGACATCAAATATATATTAGAAAGTATTACCTAATATTAGACCACATTGTTTAATGTACGGACAATAGTCATGTATAGCGGGGGACTGACTGCGATTTAAATTTCGTGAAATTAAATAATTTTCTTAGATCAATTTCAGTTTAATAGGGCGTATAGTGGTAGACAAAAAGACATTTGCCCACAGCAGCATAATGTTTTAAATGGTGCCAAAATTCGAGTATTTTTTTCGGATGTTTTGTAATTAAATCGTTTAGGATTATGATTTGACATCTACGAGGTTTAAGCTATTGCTGTAATTTTACCAACTTAGAGCCATCAGCTATGATATAAATTAGGTGTCTCCAGATGATATACTATCGTTATGATATCTTCATTATCCCGGTACTTTAATATAATAAATCATTCTGAGACATTTTTAATAAATAAAAACTTAGCCATATCTTTCGAAAGCCATCATCACGCCCTCTGAGTAAACGTGTATGTGTGCACCCACCTATGATGCCAAGCGCTGTGTACTATAATGTCCATAATATGTTATTAAAATATTATATTATGTTCTAACGTCATAAAATTATCATTTTATAGTATTTATATTAAATCATTTGAAATATTCTATCCATCAATAATACTTTAAAATAATCCTGTGTGCATTTAACAGGTAAGTTTTAGTTTTAAATTTAATACAATATCAACAACAATTTTTCTATCCGATGAATGTGCATGCATTATTGTTATTATACGTCTGATTTTTAATATTATCTTAATTCAGATTCAAGTAATTATTTTAAAATCAATATAAAACGAAGATACTCATATAATATTTATCATATTGAAATTACCAACTACTGAGTGTGATCCATTTTAATGCAGACACTCATTGTTTCAATTAGTTTGAGATTGTAAAGTCGATAATTTTATTTTTTCAAAGATGTTGTTTTGGAATGATATACATTTTGTAGACCATCGGCTATTTGCAAGTAAACCAGGAAAAGATAGTGCGTTTCGAAAAAGTTTTTCATCGAAGGTCTGCATATACTACGTACTCCAAAAGTTTAAGAACCACTGATGTAGACAGTTAAATGGCTCGCCATTTATAAGTAGTACACGAGCGTGAAGAATATTTTTAAATTTCAGTTGTTCTTGTATGATATTACTTTAATGATGTGTTAAACATGTTACATTGCTACCATACAACTTAAGCGTTTTGAAATTATTGTATACAACTAAACATAATTTATTTAATTATTTAATTTAGTCTAAAACCAAAACTGAACAAAATTGTAATTGTCATGAATATAATCAATCACTTAATTGATTTAATTGAAAATAAACTAATAAAAATAATTAGTTTAATCGGAAAAAAATAGTATTTTTTATCTGCAGACAAATAATGACAGGATGTTTATGTTAAAAATTTAATTTTGTTGATAATGTTATAATATACTCGTATTCATTTATTTGTCAATAGGTATATAATATAGTAATACAAAAAAAAAAAATAGTTTTTAATCAATTATCCACTAAATACATATGGTATAATAAGTACCTTTTATTTTCACTGTTTAATATTTTAATCACATGCATAAATCCCTGTACTTTGAATACTCGTTTAGAAACAAACAAACATTTCAAGTATCCATAGAAACTGAGTGTATAACATAATATAGTAGGTAATAAAAAAAAAAAAATAATAATAATAATAATAATGACTATATAAACCTGGGTAAAATATTATATACAAGTAACAAAAAACGATCATAATATTGATAGACCAAGACTGATACAAATACAAATTGATAGATAGATAGATAGATAGATAATTGATAGATAAATACAAATTGCAAACATAATATTTTGTTTAAATAGTAAAATTAAGTATTACCTCAACCGACGTTTTTATTAATAATTTAAATTGAAAACAAGTTAAGAACATCAACAATATTACAATATTAGTCGAGTTGCTGACATTTGGTATAACTATAGTCACAATAATATCAATAACCGTCATAATATTATTATTACAATTTAAAAAGCTATGGTTACTAACTTGTACTTATTATAAAATATTATCTGTCGGCCGTTCGTGAGAAATACATTTTCAGATTATATCTCGTCACATGAAATGGCTTTAGGTGTAAAATAAACAAGAAATAGCTAAAACAATACAAAGTTTTATAAAATATAAAAACTTTGAAGAATTCAAACTAAATCGCACAATACACAATATTACCCCAATTTATTCGTATACACAGGTTGAACACGACAATCCGTCAATTTATATAACATTATTCGACGTGATGTTTGATCGTATTTGTGAAATTGACAGATTAATTCAAATCTCGTATAGGTTGTACGACAAACGGTAAACTGACTGTCACAGCGCTGAAACTGTAATAATATATTCACTGTACGTACACCGTGCGGGTCAAATAATGTATAGTGGCGTATCTAATACCTATACATTGTGTCCATAATCATACACGCGTTTTTGACTATCATCCCGTCAAATTTCGGTTTCCTAGTTGAATCGTGTGCAGATAATGCCTGCAAATTCACAATCGTTTGATTAGAACACTGTTTCCGATCAAACCAAATCTGTACGATCAAAATATCGTTCGAATACTGACACTACTGAAGCTAAAACACAGTCAGCCGTGGATAAATGCTCCGATATATTTTCGACTCAAAGAAACTGAATGAAAAATTCTAAAAAAACTCTCACAAATTCCACTTTGATGTATAGCAGGTATTTTATAGGTACCTATATATTTTACTTACCGCGCTTTAGGCGAGTAAATAAGTATAGCCGCTATTTTATTGTAATTCAATACTCACGTACTGTGGAACTATGCATTTTACACATACGACGAGTACGTATACGCATTTTAGAGTGATGATAATTATAAATTATAGTGTTACCTGTGTTTTGTTTTAGCGCGGGCCCGTCAAATACTGGCGATGAAATAATATTATTTTATTATATATTTTGTAACACTTCCTATGCAAAGCAAACGGAATGAACAATATAATATTATGCACTATGCTCCGATGCCCCAAAAAGTTTAACGGACTGAATGTATATTATATTATACACATTTCTTCCGCACCGCACCATCCACGTGGCCCAATCATGTCTGAATATTGACATTTTTGATATTAAATCGGTGTCGTTCGTATGGGGCGCGTATTATTGTACGCCCGAGTCTTGTTT
Source organism: Rhopalosiphum nymphaeae (assembly GCA_036289425.1). Lineage (NCBI taxonomy): Eukaryota > Metazoa > Arthropoda > Insecta > Hemiptera > Aphididae > Rhopalosiphum > Rhopalosiphum nymphaeae. The sequence goes on along the minus strand of JAZAQC010000012.1, from coordinate 2,527,220 downwards.
TCTTTCCACTTTCGTACTTTTTGTCATCTATATAAATATATACATGTATGTATCTTTTTTATTATTATTATCCTCGAGCAACATACGCAAAAACGCTATTTTATCGCCTACTCGTTCCTTTCTTTTTTTATCGTCCTAGCGGGGAACTAAAACTAAAACTCGAGTAGTTCTCGTTCGTCGGTCGCTTTGCCGTTGCTGCTGAAGCGGCTTCCACGACAGTCGTTTTTTTTGTTGTTGTCTCGAGGCGAAAAAACGAAATAATAATAATAAATAAATAAAGCACATACAAATAATAAAATAAAAAAAAAAAAAAAAAAAATACCAAACGACGAAAAAATGAGTACCGAGAGCACTTTAGCAAAACGATTCCTATATATTTTACTCTTGTCCCGTTTTTATGTTACGCTGGTATTGAAGTTTTTTTTTTATTTATAACTAAAAGAAAATTTGTATGAATCTTTCCATGTGCGCATTTTATCGAAACGTATAATAAATTGTGAAGTCGAATTTAAGAAGCTCACATATAATGCCTGTATAATATAGTTTAAATAATACACATTCAGCCGCTGTTGCTGTATAACTGCTGAAGAAACGGCCGAGGACAGATAAACGCCAAATTCACGGATCCCAAAAATACTGAAAGAGCAAAATTAAAGACATGAACTAATCGAAAAATCTAAAAATGATTATGTGTGTGTGTGTGTTTTTCCAATTGTCATTCTCGTCACGGATTAATATTTTTTTTCTTCTACCACTGCAGCACCACACATGGTCAAGAAAACGTGATCAAATCTTATAAAACTCCAAATTTATTGTAGCGGATTTTTATTTTGTTAAAGGGACGGGAAAAGATCGAAAAATGAAAATAATAAAAAGTAAAACAAGTTGAGAAAATAAAAATACGAGAGATCGAGGGGTGCCATCCCACGCCCGGGGGGTCAAGACATATTCCGCTTTTACAGTTGAACGTACTATGTGAAAAATTCCCCGAGGAATAGCCGTTTAAAGATTTGACTGCGTTCCCCTATACCGTTTCCTACCATAATGATGGGTCGTTTGATAAATACACTCTGGAAACTGTAATCGTCAAAACGATAATCCATAATATTTATATGTATAATATTATGGTTATGAATATAATATATTACAGCCATCGACTACTATATTATATGCCTTTACAAAACGTTAATAATTTCCACTCGATCACAAACTTCCTTCTATTTATGCTATACTTTTTCCTTTACATAATATATTAATATAAACTATATAGCGTGCGTTGGCTTTGCAAAACAATAATAAACTATAATACATTCTTCGCGTTGGTTGTATACTTTATATAAGTTATTAAGTACTATGAACATTTTTTATTTTTTTTTTTTTTTTTTGCTAGACTTTTACAAAACTTCGTGCAGTTTTTTGAATATATTTTTATTTTATATTTTTACAAAGCAAAATATAATATTTTAAGTATAAATATTGAACAATACCAATTTTGTTGTGTATATATACGCCTAAATATATATTATCCTAATGTTGTTTGATACATAAACGCTATTAACAATTAATCACTAACTGTATTATGATAATATATTTATATTGTATACCGGTTATAAATATAAACGTTCAAAAGATTATTATAATTATTGACTGTAATATAACTTTCGCATAAATATTTTGATTTACTTTTTTGATACGAAACATTACCGATCGGCGGGAGGCTTGAGCTCGAAGATTTATGTTAAAACTACACCCATTAACAATAGGCAAGTGAATAATAATTATAGTCAGTATCTATAATATACTATTCTCGTGTTATGCATATCGTTTTATGTTATCAGTTTTTACCGATAGCTGCAGTAAACGGACGTTAATATACACGGAAACGACGAAAGCTATTGAAAGAAGCTTATAGTATTGTCTGTATCGTAGGTGAGTTCGTTTAATTTCTCGATTCGTGTAGGTATATTGTTTTTGTAAAAGTCAAGCTAATGGAAAAAAAGCACGTAGTTTGGGAAGGTTGGAGTGGAAAAAAAATAAGAAGATTGATTGATATAACGTTTGCTGTGTTTCGTTAGCTGTGCACCGCCATCTGTTCCACGTAAGACGAATGCAGCTAGGTTCATTTTTCTTTTTTTTTTTCAAAAACACACCTCAACTTAAAAAAAAAAAGTCACAAAATCCTTTCTAGTGTGCGTGTAAAGAAGATAAATAGCCTGACCCCACTTGGGTTGACGTCGATTAAAACGACCAGGACTCCGAGCAGCGGGCCTGTTATTAATTACAAACGAGCAAAAATAATATAACAATATTACGTTACAAACGGAGAATCCCTCATCGCTTATTATTTTCCGAGTCTATATAATATATCCTTTGCTATTTTTCCACACTCGACCCCGCCGTCCTTCGGTTGGCCGTACACCGACAACTACGCGTGCGCGCGCGATATTTTTCGTTTAAAACGCAATTACGCGGGACAGTGCGTCGGCAGGGCTGGCCGTGTTCGGCGTCTCGTTTTACAAAGGAAACTGAACTATTTTACATTATAATAATGCGCGTATGCACACCTAGTCAAAAATACTTGTATAACACGCGTCTGCAGTATGCATAACAATATTATATATATATAACGCTCGTATTATTTTCCGTATACAGTTTGAAACTCTTGTCAGAACTATTATACTGATGTATTATTATGAAATTTATATTATATGCACCCACACCAAAGGCGCCTTTATATATCATACTGGTATAACATAGCGATGGAATAAACCTATAACAATATATGTGGTATACGAGCGACGAGATGGGTTCATTTTAAAAACAAATATTAAAGGGCAAAAAAAAAATAGAAAATATATTGCATACGTCACAGAACAATAAATAGAAAACGTTGCGCGTTGATATCGGATGCACACAGTTGTTCGGTATAATATTATTATTTGCGATAGAGAGAAGAACACTTCTCTGAAGTGAAATGTGTATGAGAACAATATTATTTTGCTAGTCTCTTTTCAGAAAAAAAATAATATATATTAATATAGATGTATTTTTTTACATATCTAATATATAAACTATTATATAATATAATGACAGGAAATAATATATAAATATTGTATTTTTAATACTATTAGTTTATTATGATGGATAAAATAATTAAGTAACTACAATATTGTCCACATGCAATGTAATGCAAAAAGTTACGTATATTATATATTTTTTACTTTCATTAAATAACCCCAGTTGATGACCATCCGATAAAGATTGAATACTGTTTTTCCAATTTTTATGTGACATTGATATCGATTAAGGCAATATCATTTTTCGTTTATAATTAGTTATTTATTGTATTACTTTTGGACCCCTGTTATATCAAGTCTAAATACACAATTGAAATATTTAATATTGAAAATATTAACTTAAACGCACATATTCAACTGCATTTTTTATAAATTTGGAAAATTAAAAAAACTAATTTATAAACATAATAATAAATAAAAGAAAATACTAATCTTGAAAAAGTTTAAAAATACAAAACTTTTTATAGAAAAAACAAACACAAATAAAAAACGCAGAAAATAGATGATTTTAAATTAATTAAATATTTTTAAATATTGTATAATAGACAATATAACATCTTGACCTCTATTGTAGAATCTTTCTATTATAATAATAGGATTGTAACATAACGTAATACACAAAATATATGTACTCTGTTAATATTCTTAACATCAATAATAATGATTAATGCTTCATTCGGGTCAATTTGATTTAAACAACTATGATAACAATTTAATTTTTATAAAATGTAAAAATATATTTTTGTTATGCATGCCATATAAGTGCTGCAATTCTTACAATAGAAAAATAAAGTAAAAAAAAACATGTTTTATACCAATAAGGCAATAACCATTCGTGGTGCGCTTGAATCACGTACATAAACTCAGCCTTACAACAAAACCAATGTTTTTGATAATAATTATGTTGTCATTTTGACAAATCAATTTGCAAATAATTTCAAATTGATTTTCTGAACTGAAATTATTATGTATAATATATATGATATTAATTTATAAATAAATATCTACATGATTAATAGTGTGAATAAGTAGTGCTTATGAAACTTTTCGGAGTATAATATATCGATTTTTGCGATATCAGTGACATTGATGTTATCAAATTGGTTTTGCATATTCGTGCTAATTGCGTGCTTATTATTGTTTAAAAAAAAAAATCAATATTTTTTATTGGGCGGTACTGGTACAACATACTTCCCTCAATTTTATTTTATTTATAATATTTACATCAGACTGGTAGATAATTTGAAAATTCTAAAAATCTAATTTGCCAAGTCATTTTTTATATATTAATGGTTGCGTAAAGTTGACTCTACCCAATTTTTTTTTTTTTTTTGTACACATCGTTCTGGAAAATTATTTACAAATTCTAAAAATCAATTTGCAAATATTCCCAAACAACCTACAAAATGACTACACTGTTTTCAAATAAAATAGTCTTTATAGAGGATGGGTCTTTCGGACAACTTCGCGTATGCGATGTAATACCCACATTTTCGTGTAGAATTGTAATGACACGGTTCGTATGTATAAATTAAATCGTAACTACTCTGAGTTCTGTGTAGAACGCGTTTGGGTGAATACGCTTTTAGGCTTTCGGAAAAACGTACACATCGTGTGGTGAAAGAAAACCTATCCAGTACCCACAAACTGCGTACATTCGTACACGAGTTGTAGGTATACTACACGTACTTAATTAGATTAAAGAAAAAAAAAAGAATAGAGAATTAACTTAAACGAACTTACGATAAAAGCATGTACGAAAAAATCCGTAGCCCGTGGGTTCATATAATTTGGTGATATGCTAGAGAATATTATAATGTTATGTGGTAATACACGTTCTGTCATAGGTAATAATATTGTTTTCGTTTATTGTTTTACGCGAGACGTTTTCGTGCTGGGCGTTCGATAAAACATGGCGTGACCAAAACCCCGCAGAACGACTACCACGAGGTTATGCCGTATCAAAACGACTTATCCGAGGGTAATGTAATGATAAATATTGATGTATATACACACACACGCACGCACATATAATATACGTAAATGTATTTATTATAAATATACATGACGTGTATTAGATGTTGGCATAGTGCGCCGACCGGAAGAAAATTTTGTTTTATTTTTTTTCGGAGGTCAAACTTTTAGCACATGAAAACATCGATCGAGCACAATGCACAATGATTACATTACGGAATTTATCATTATAGTAATATAAGCTTGACACGATTTTATTTCCAGATGAGTTGTTTTTCGTGTCGACTTTTATGTTCTTTTTTTTCAGTAAGTACTCAATCAAAACAGAAATATGATTGTGTGACGTTTATAATATTATCCGTACCTGAATACATATTTACACGCGCGCACACACAGACAAACACACACACACACACACACACACACACACACACACACACACACACACACACACACACACACACACACACACACACACACACATAATATAATATAATATAATATACTAATACATATTATGCAGAAATCGATTAACTAAATGTGTTTACTATACCATAATGTTATGTTTTGTGGTACTTAAAGGTGAGTTACAGGAATGGTAGACAGTATCCTACTCATTCGATCTAAGCTAGGATTTTTTTTTAAATATAGCAATTATAATGCTTTAGTCATAGTTGTCCTCATAATATTGTAAATTAAACTCTAATGCCGGTTTGACATTAAATAATAAAATACATTATATTAAATGATAATATTGTGAAACGGTATAGATATTTAAAGCTAGTTTTAGATTGTATTTACGTTTTATTAGGTACATAATTTAGTATAATAACGGATGTGTGTAAAATACAATTTAAGACGTACAAAACTATTAAGTAATCGATTTTATTCTATTACAAGAATGAGACGTAATAATTATTCATTCTATTTTCGTGATGAAAATCAAGTGTTAAATAATATGATTTTTGCATAAAATTTGAAGTGTCTATAAAAATAATTTATTTATGAATAATTCTACTTATACTTTTTCTTAATATATTTTCATTTATAAAAAATACTATGTAGCCAAATGTCTTAATCTCAATCCACCGTCCTCCCTCTCTTTGGTAAGTGATAAAGCTCATCCTAAAGACACCCTCTTATCTCTGCAAAGAAATATTGGCCGCGTTGATTAATCTGAAGCTTGTAACGAAAATAATGACCACGTTAGCGGCACATTAAAATATATAATATATCGTATAAAAAATATTATATCAGAAGCTTTTTTTTATTTATTTAAACTTATTAATATTTTTAATAAAAGTGTATTATTTAGTTGATCATGATATTTTATTTAATAAAATTCAAAGAATTGAGAAAATAATTCATTGTAGTTTAATTGAAATAAATATGTACTTTATCTTAATTTAATTTTTAAACGATTATAAAAAATGGGGTTATTATATAAGGACAAGATAATAAATCTAAAATTTCAAATGATATTGAATTTAATCATAAATAAATCTTCTATTAAATTAAAAACCTAAAAAGTGATTATTAAAACATATTAAAATATTAAAAATATGTTATTACTATTTAAGATATAATATATAATATAGGTATTCTTAGAATCTGATGTACTACTTAGTTCAGTTATTCGTTAACAATATAATATTAATTATGTTTTATTGAACCACTGCAAAATTACAGTAAAACTAATGTTTAAAATGAGTTTTTATAAATTTAAATTTTTTTATTATTTCAATCCATCGATACTTTTTCAAAACACTTAATGGAAATAATAAGGATATAAAAAAGAAATATATTTAAAGTATTATCGATAAATAATTCTATAACTACGTGAAACTCATTGCGTTTATTTAGTCATACCATTAAGCCAAATTACAAGTTATGATTTATAATACGAGCAGTATAGGTTCCCTCTGCGTTTAAAATTTATTCAAACAGTTTGTTATAGAATATTTTGTTTTCTACATCATAATTTAATGTATAACGTTTAATAATAAAAACTATCAAATAGCGTTATAGTTAACAACTGTTAAACAATAACAATACTGTATGTTATTATTAAATGATGTATCAGCTGTCGTGCGTAAATAATGTATATATTTTTATTTTATTGATTTTGTCAAGTAACCGTCAGTCGTAATTCTTATAACATCGTCTCCACTATCCGTATTTTTGACTTATTTATGCGGACAAGGACAATTTTCTATCGTTCTGAAATGTCTCTATTGTCCGAAATAGATTTGAGTAAAAGTTAGTATTGGTTGTACACAAAAACAGGGTTGTAGCTGTATTTTTTTCCCCTACACAGCAGGGAGGGATGACTGCTGTCCAGACTAAATCTGTCTCGGGAGGAGTATCGTAAATCAGATTCGACGTATCGTAAATCGTATTCCTTTTCTGTCGCTCGATTCTTTGTCGTATTAAATTTTTGCGAATCGTAGTATAAGTGTAATCCTCGTTTGACGGATAAATTCTTTTCCCGTTAAAAGTCAACGCATCAAGAATAGCTTTTTTGGTTTTACAAATATATTCGAATATAATTATTTAAAATGTCACTTCTTATAAGAAATATAATTTATTCGAATTTCGATAGGTAGCTATTGTTCAATTATTGTGTAAATAAAATGTTGATTTTTATGAAATTTTAAATTAAAACGTGTGACGATTAAGATCATATTTGATAGTTTATAACACATTGAATAACAGCAAAAACAGTTTTTATGCACTGGAAATTTACGATAAATTATAAACATTGATAGGTATTTATGTATTGGTGTTTTATACTTTGCACTTTGCAGAGTAAAATATTTTTTTGTTCATTTTATGATAGGTACTTAAAATATATTTTTATTTCAATAAATAATATGCATGTTTTTAATGTGTGCAAACTCATACTACTAATACTACAAAAACTAATTGTATTATTTATTGTCTGGTTTGTAATTATTATACCTATTAATAAATGATTTATACGAATTCATAACAAATATACTTTGACAATAAAAAGTATTATAATCGACGAGTTATGCATAATAATATTATGCTTTGCACTTAATCGTTTAAAAACAATAAAGAATCATTGACACAATACATTATATATTATTATGTTCCCGTACAGAAACGTCGTTGGACGGTCAATAATCTGAACACTATATTATTTTCTCCTAAGTCGTCAACCGAGTTTTCGTATAATTTTTCTTCCGCTGTCCCCGAGAATCATTTTAGTAAGTCGTGGCTGACGATTACGATTTACGAGATGTCCATTACGGCTCTATTCACACTGTGTAGATTTTTTTTTAAGATATAAACGAGCGCGGTTCTTGTGCTTACAATTCATATTTTCTTTCGGACTACTTTTTCTCGTCCCGAAGTCGTTGAAGAGATTATTGAATTTTCTTCTATCTTTGGTTTTATATATACGGTATAAAATTCGTTAGCGTTCTCTTTGTGTCGTCGCAGTAGGTATATCCGGCGACGATGACGTGCCAATAACTCTGTCACCGTTTCATTTTTTTCACATAATATTTCGCCGGGTAAATTTACGCCCGACGCAATCGATTTCTACGGACAATGTCTGAAATTGTTCATCACTTATCAATATCTATATGTGTATAGAATGTTCACTACACCGTCCTCGGTGTGGTTGTTATATTGCACAATGTACATAGACTTTCAGACACGGTTTTCCGAATTAATCAATATTGTGATGAAAAACACATTTAATATTGGTCGAAACAATGAGGATATTGTTTTAATCCAATACGCTATTTAGAAATAATCGATGGAATAACGTCCAATGAAAACTCAACGTCACTATGAGAGTGATGCTCATCACCACAGAATTGCAGACGAATGCTTTCGAAGTTTAATAAATACATATATGTCATTGTTTAAGTTGTTAATTATTATTAAAATACATTTTAGGTGCTTAGGTATCTTATCTTTTTAATATGTTATATATAAAATGAATTTTATAGTATTATAATACAAATCGCGATAGGGTGTTGTGATGAATTTAAAATTTGTATATCCCTGATGAATATTTGAACAACTGTAATATTTTATGATCATAAACAAAGTTGATATTGCGAAAAATAAAATTATTGACATGTAGACGTACGATTTTCCATTCAATTGAATGAGTTTTTTTTGTTGGTATAAATGCTTTTTTCGGAAGCGATTCAATATATATTTACTGTTATTTTTCGTGATCAACCTTTTTTTTGTATTAAAAAAAAGTCAAACGATACTTAATTATAAAAATAATTATCTAGTTTTACTTCTAATCAGCTTTTCTAAATTTCAATATTAAAATAATGAAAGTTTTCTTATATCAAATCTACAGTAGTATAATTATTATACAATCAATACATAAAACAGAATGTTTATCAATAAATAATTAATTAACGATTTACAGAGAAATTCATGACTTTGGAAACAGTAATAAGAAATAATCCAACAACAATTTACTTTTAAAGCTTAGTCACACCTCACAGACAAACCAAAATCAAATTCTGCTTTTTCAAAAACAAAAAAAATATATATATATAAAAATAAAACGATAAGTGTAACTGTGGTGTGTTACAAAAATTTAATATTTATATTATAATATGTATAAAATATAATAGTATCAATGCCAATCATATCTTTTTTTTTGTTAATAAAGAATATGCAATCTGTAAAAGTTTATTTACAATAACATTATACACTAAAATAAAATTATATGAATTACATAAGAAAATAAGTAACTCAGCGATTACACTTTATGCTTAATTTCTTAATTTATTTTATTATTTCATTAAATTTTTTTTTTTTAATATAAGGATTAATAGCTTAAGTCACGACACCATCTTCTTTTAAGCCTCCTTGGGGGATTTCCAAGTATTAATTCAAAGCTAAGAAATTAGAGTATTTGAGTGATTTTCTAGACATGAATGACAATGATATATTTTAAAACTTAAAACCATATTTCAACAAAATATATTTATAAGTAATATAACAATTAAATTCAATATAAAGCAAGTTATATAATAATTAACATAATAATAATATTAAAATGTTGTTATAACATTTATAGTTACCTTTTTTTTTTTTTTTGACATAATGTTTCTAAAATAATATATTTATATTTAATTACACTATATATATATATGTATATAACTTATCTGTCTGGTCTTTAAAGTCTTTGAGAATGATAACCGTGGTTTTAACCTGAGTTTGTCAGTTTATTTATCAATTTCGTAAAAGAGATGTTCTTTGGTTTTATTTAATCTGTTGCGGAAGTTTTTTAATTAACTAATAGTAAAACTTAATGTATTCTATTTTTATTTAAAATAACAATATTTATTTATTCACCGGTAAAAGAAAACTATAATCAATTTAATGAAAAATATTTTTAATTTGGCTGAAAGTTTTTCAAAATTAAAATTAATATAGTATATTCAGTGTAGTAGTTTAAAACTCAAGTTAAAAATTATGATTACTAGCATTAGTTCAGTTTCAAAATAGTATTAAAAAAAATAATACAAAATTCTTAAGTAAATTTTAATATTCTCAAAAATTATTAATTACTCGTATCAAAAAAAAAAAAAAAAATACATTAATATTTGTATCTATTTATACTAGACTTTATAATAAATTCGTCTCTTTTAAAAAATACTAAGCTCTTTACATTTAGATGATATTATTATTTTTATCTAATTGACTAGATTATTTTCAGGCTTATTGTGTAGAACCTACAATGGTTAGGCCATTTATAATAATTGTATAAATTATACAGAATATTATTCTTATTTGTTTAAAATATTGGTGGAAAAACAGTTTTTAAATACAAACAAAGATAAAGACCATTTATTAACTGTTAGCTGTATTAACTGTAATTCGATTGTGCTTAGTGCTTACTACAAATAGAGATTATATATTCAACCCCTGTAAATATAAAACAACATTTACAAAGATAGAGTAGAAGCTTTTGAATTTGTTGTTCTTCTAGCTGCTAAAATCATTATCCAAGTAAGCGATAAAAAATGTAAAACAATTGAAGTTGTGGCTACTATTACACTGAACATTTTAAAAGAAGATCGTGATCCATTAGATATTAATTGGACTACAAAAATAACGATCATTAAATTAGCACACGTTTTTGGTACCTAGTTCAAAATCATAGTTTAGCAGAAATTAAAAAATTTAAAATTAAAACATGAAGCTGAACTCCTGGACAAAGAACGCCTACCTGATAAAATTTTAACATTTAAGTAACATCTGATAAATATTCACAATTTGGTAAGAAAATTAATCAAAAATAATCCATTAAATATCGAAAAAACCAATTTATAATTAGTTACTTCCCCAAAAAAATAATTTATTATGTAGCTCAACATTCCACGAAAAACTACTTTTCCTAATAAATAATAAAATACTATTTTATTTTATTTTTATTGGTTATAGGTACGATTTAATATTTTTTCCCAACAAATAATTGTTTATATAATACTGAATAGTAAAGTATGTTTAATCGTCAATTCATAAAGTGGTCAGTCCGTTTAAAACAATTTATTTTATTACATATAATATAAAAATTCTATTTTTAATTTATTGATTATATAAAATAAATTATAATATTATAATACATTATTTAATAATATACAAGAAATAAAAAATATATAATGTTGAAAAATTAATACGCAAGAACAAATAATGGTATTATATTATTCTCTATAACTGTTTTAATTATTATTATTATTGGCATATCCGTCTCTATCCTTTGACCTGAAAATAAGCCGACCAATTATATGAAATACCAACTATTTCTTACCCCATTCCAAACGGCCTAGTCTTTTTGGAATGAGTCAAATTTTTAACACAATGTTTAATAGTATACAGTTATAATAGTTGTATTCTTTGAAAACTAAATAATATTTTTGCTGTTTAATGAATGGCTGACTTTATATTTAATAATTAATTCACTTTACGTCATAGAATATTAACTGACAAAAATGACGACATTTGAGAAATTGTTCATTTTTCGAGTGAACTCGAAAATATAATTTACATATTTTATATAATTTGTTTACTAAACAATTGCCAACTGTTACAGCCTTGTTCAAAAATATCTCAAGAATTTATCAATGTATTGCAATTTACAATTATGTTGACATGTTGTGTAGTGTATACTGTAGGGTATAGCTCTTTTAATAAATAAATTACAATATTTTACATAAATATTATTTCATACTTAACTAAACATTGGCAATGATTTAAAATTGAATTTAAATCTAACACATTCTTTAAAATGAAGTACTAAATATTACGAGTTACATTCGAAACCGAAAATTGTATAGCATACAGTAGAGGTACTTTCCTGGTATTTTACATTGAATATTATAATTTAAAAAAAATAATAATAATAATACTCAATATATTTATTAATTTAATTTTTAAAGATGTTTCATTTACAATAAATTATTATTAAACAACAATATTACTTTAAATAAATATTTTTTAAGTTATGTTAGACAACAAAATATAATATCACTCATTAAGTCTTTGCCGCCGTAAATAATTCTACTGTTCGAAGAACTTCATAAACAAAATCGTATTTTTATTATTTTATTTAAAAACAAAATAGTGATCCGCCAAACAAAAAAATAAACAAATTATTACTTTAGAATTTTAAATTATTTAAATCAAACTATTTATATAAACAAGTTTAATGTTTTTGTTTGTCTTGCATCCCAAAGTTTCTTTTACCAGTTTTGTTGAGATAAAGTTTTTATATTTACTAAAATTTAATCTTACCTAACCAGCTAACTATTGTAATATGCATTAGACTAATTCAAAATATAAATAGTAGATAAATATTTTGAGAATCGGATGAATTCGGAAACTTAAAATACTGAATATTTTCCGAACAGTTTGATACCTATATAACTATATTATTATTCTACTTATAACATGGATAAAGTTTGTTTTTTGTATTATTTTTCTTCTGTATATAATCTAAATTTCCTGAAAAAACGAGAAAGCAATTAATTACACTGGTAGTATAATATTATATTAATACAGTTGAAAATAATCAAATTTAAAATACTCGCGCAGTTAATAAATACATTAGCAGAACTTGAGTTAACGGCTACTTCTTACGAATGATTTAAAATTCAAACGCGATTCATACACAAGTCGAATTAAGTAGTAGGTTTGAATTATAAATGACTACCATTATGTTTGACCTAAGTACTTCTTTACTGGGATGGATATGTATTATGTTTGGGAGTAATTTAAATCAGTAGTGGATTTTGAAATGATTCAATAGTTGAAGAAGGATTTTGCGTTTTGGATCAAAGTTTAAGATTATCTCTTAACTAAAATACATTACCATTGCAAAAAAATACTTGATTTCCCTTCCCCGAATCCATCAGTGGTTTAAATAATAATTAAATATCAAATGCATAAAAAAAATTAAAAACACTTAAATATTATGAATGTTATCCAACATTTATTGCTCGGGAGGCTACCAATCGACCAATACTATCTAGCAACGACTGTGTTTTTTAAAATATTATATATAGGAGATATATATATATATATATATATATATATATATATATAAAAACATAATTTCCGGTATAAGGTATAATACGTCGTAATACATTATATTTGTATTACAAATTACCCGCCTATACGCATATAACACAAAGGCGTATCGGTAAAATATTATTATTTCCTTCTCGAGCAGAAGAACGCGTCCTAAACGGTTTGATATAATAAATAGACAACCGTTCGCGTATTTATAGGCAGCGTATCCGATGTAAGTATATACATAATATTATAGTCACATGCACTAGAGTATATCTTTCATTCGTCCTACCCCTATATCCTGTCTCTCGCTCACTCGTTCGCTTGTTCTCTCCCTTTCTCTATTTGTATGCGTGTCTCTGTATCTTTCTTTTCCGTCCGCTTTCTCACGAAAACCCAGAAAATCCGGGTGGCGTGACATTAGCATAAGTATGCATTATAATATATAGGTTCCCTGCTGCAGTATACACACTAGCTGTTGTACTGCGTGCGTGTGAAACAAAATTTTGATATGCTTTCGTTTGCCACACGTTCTACACTTTACAGATTGCCACCGTCGATCGGTCGCACTTAAATATTAGAACGGCAATGGTTTGGCGAATCGATAAGGCACCCGCAGTTGTCGAATTACGGTGGGAGGGGAGGGGGGTACCAGAGGTATTGGTTGGACGTTTGGCGACGGCGGAGATAACGAAAGCCGTTGTAAATGCCGCCACCGAATTGGCATAGCTAATGAAATGGAACGCAGTTTGGCGTCGCGAAGGGGTTGGGGAGAGGGGCCGTATCGGTACAGATATTATTATAATGTAGGTAAATTTCGCTTAACCTTATCCCCGACCTACTCCGCACGGTTGCCACATCGTTTTTACGATACGAGACCACAATATTATATTAGAATAAACCATGTGCGTAACCATACGGCACACACACTTATTTTTACGTGAATATGAACATATATATTATGTATGTGCATAGATATTATATAATGTTTTTTATTATTATTATTATTATTTTCATCATCGTGGTTATAGTGTGTGACGTTTATAACCTGTATTTACGACGAGCATATTATACTTACGATGAAAACGTCAGTATGATATTCAAAATGCGGTTAAGGTCATCCAAAAACGAGAACCGAACTAGGCACTCGGTAGCGCGACGGTGTGCGAGTAAAACACTTTTATCGAGGCGATAAAAATAAAAGGAACGAGCTTGAGTTCGGACACGACGGGCTAAAATCGGGTAAACTTTTAATGGGCGTTAAGTCTCCACCTCCGTATACCGCCACATCGATCCCATATACACGCATACACTGGCTCACGGACCACCACTTCAGGTTATACATATATAAATTGTGTGTGTGTACGTGCGGGCAAACACCATTTTTTCTCCTGCCTCTAATGGAAACGGTGAAATGACTTTCTATTCCGCAATACACTTTTGCCGCCAATGCCCCAGATGTTTCAATTTTTCCGATAATAAGCTCTAGCACTCACTCTTTGTCTATGTCCCAATCGCTCTCTCTCTTACTCCCTCTCTTTCTTTCTCGCTTTTGCTCTCTCACCCTCTCTCTTTCCATTCTATCGTCAACTGCTTCATTCCTCCGGTCATTACTATTACCTAACCTCATATCTAACACAAAACACATACATGCAAACAATATTATAGACTATATTTCGCCGATAGAAACGTAACCACCACCACGATTTACTATTGTCCGACACTAATATAAATAAGTATTTGATAAAACGGTAAAACCTAATCGGCATATTCCTGTTGACTTATTATAAACGTAGTAATCGTATATATTTTGCTAATTAAATTATATATAATAATTATAAATTATAATATAAAAATAATACTATTTATAGCATATTCTTGTTTATTATTAATTTTAAAATGACTATATAGTACACATTCTAATGACATTACATTTTATTAATCATTTATTATCCAAACAAGATTAACGTTTGTATTTTATTTCATAATATTTTTTATACTGCTTTAGTAGTAGTTTAGATAAAACAAAAACTATGTAATAATTATTAAATTTAAATTATAATGAATAAATAATAATTTTCGAAAATATTCTCTTTTTAAAAACAATTAGCAGTTAGGTATTTAAAATAAAAATTTGATGACATCCTATCATTTAAGGTAGAAAAACAGGTAGAATAACAGAGTACATAACATGTTTATATGGATCAGAAATTCAATAGTAGTTTAATAGATTACCTACATAATATTATGTATTAATGTCATTAGCATAATTAAGAGAAATCAGAGTGGAGGAACACCCGGACACTTCCGCGAGGACCCGAAGTATTACAATGTTTTTCTTTTAATAATGTATAATAGTTTATTATATTGAACTATTATTTTTTTTTTTTTTATTAAACAATTTTTAATTAATATAACATTCAATAATAGTTTTTAAAAATGTGTAAAATAATTTTAGTAAGACGAATGCACCCTCCCTTCTCAGACCTTCCTATATAAAGCCTATAGGAGACGGGTATTGAAAATGTTACTATTTTTAGTTGCACCTTTGATTAATAAATAATGAATTATTGAATATCATTAATTAATAAGTAAAAATAAATATACATTATACACATTAATATATTCTTATGATAAATAATAAATTATTATGATAGTTTTAAATTATGTTTATTGAATTTATAAATATTTAACGGCTTGTGTATGACGTATTAACAGAATACAAGTCCATTTGCTTTTGCAATTATAAATTAAAATGCAATTATCCAGTTTACCTTATTAATAATACTTTAAATATACAAAAACATACTATTTTTCATATTTTATTATATTAGACAATTAAATTGTTTAAATATTTACAATTTAGTTGTATATATATATTTTTAATTATTTGTTTGATTTGAATTGATGTACTGATAGACATCAAATATTTCAACAACCTCATTTTAAATGAATTGTGTTTTAAAATGCATATTTCCTAATTTACCATATTAACAATTATAGTTAAAAATAAAACTGTAACTTTTCTTAGAATATTTAGCTATGCTTAATACTAACAGATAATTATGTGATAACAAATTATGTCTAAATTTAAATGTTATTTCGAATGCTTATTAATCCACCCGTCATTGACAAAGATTACCTATTCAATGTAATTGACGATCCCATTCAAATCGAAAGGAATTGATAATAAATAAAATGTTTTTGGGGGAGGCTTTTGGATTTACGCCCGGGAAGCCGCCGTCGATATTCTAGTTATTCGGTTTGTCGGTTTATTTTCCGGAACAATACCGGAAGCGCAAATAATGAATTCCTCCTTCCTTCGTCCCTAAAATACACGTATACTTTCGTTTGCATATTAAATAGTATTTAAGCATCCCGGAGCTCGAACAACAGTGGTCACATCGAACAGAATTTATAATTTTAACTGGCTCGACAAGTCATCCTTTAATGTGCACTACCCACCAATCTAAATTTATTGCATACAGACTTAAGTTTTGGACAAGACAATGCGATAACAGGAGATTGAGTATTAGAGTTTAGACGAGAATGATGGTGAGAGAGAAAGAGACAATTATAATAATATCTGATAATAGAAATAATAATAATAATAATGTTTATTTTTATTAAAAAATAAAGATAACCTGTTGTTATCCGCAATCTTTGAAAAAAAAATGTAATGCCACACACACGCATACACAAATTTATATCACGGGGATGTAATTTTTTCACCCAGGGGTCCTTGTTTATCATCATCCCTTTCTCCACCTCATCTGACCAGAAGTAGCCCAACTGCAAAACCATTTCGCTTATTCCGAGCTCATATATTTCGCAATAATCTAAACCACGGAGAAGAACTGTAGAAAAGTAATATCCGGGCCACGCGCAGTCCGTACGTTTCATGTCTCATTCCGGTATATAATTTTTTCCCTTCAGTGAGCTAAATAATATACACTATATATTGAATCGGTTCGTCAGGGGAGATGAAGCGACATGAGAAGATTGGCTTCCCATTCACCAGCTTCCCACGTCACCCTATTGCCACAACCGTAGCACTTCTTTAATATTTTTACCTTTTATCTCTTCCTCTTTTTACCACACCACCATCACAACTTTTATTATTTTTTTATTTTACTCTTTCATACATGACAAAAAAAAAAAATCGAAATTGAACTAGAAACTACTCAAGAAAATTAAATCTTAAGAGATATTCCTTTTAAAAAAAAAAACCACACTAACACAATATGATATTATATTATTATTATTATTTCTTCAACAACATTTAAAACCCTTTTAAGCAGACAATACAGATCGTGTGAAATATCCTCGAGTAAGACGCATTTTTATATATTTGCGCCTGTAGGATTCGAATTAAACAGAAACAAAAGAATGAATTTAGTTTCTCTGGTTGAAAATATAGTCTTTCTATACAATTTTAAGAAGCTAGATATAAAAGCTTGTTGATATT
Source organism: Rhopalosiphum nymphaeae (assembly GCA_036289425.1). Taxonomy (NCBI): domain Eukaryota; kingdom Metazoa; phylum Arthropoda; class Insecta; order Hemiptera; family Aphididae; genus Rhopalosiphum; species Rhopalosiphum nymphaeae. The sequence goes on along the minus strand of JAZAQC010000012.1, from coordinate 2,509,118 downwards.
TTCTAACGTTGTTCATAAGATGTATAATGATAATGAATGTGTATATTATATATATATAAATGTATATACTATATGATTAATATTTTTTTTTATACGTTTAAAAGCTTTTAAGAAACATTCATTCTTATTTTATTTTGTTTATTAATATTTTATTCTGATTGAAGGCTTTTAAGCGATATTTTAAATTTTTTACATCTTAAACAATATTAAAAATTGTATTTATAATCTTCACAATGAAATAAAATTACTTTTTAGCATATTCTGATTCGTGTCTACAAGGTATGTTTATGGTTTAAATAGCTATTTAAATCAACTTATGTCCTTTTGAGTTATTTGTAATTATTATCATGTTTCTAAGAGAATTAGTGATTACGAATACAATAATTAACGAGCAAAATGTATCCACGCTCTAATAAAATTCTATAATATTTGCGATATATGGTACTCATTAATAGTTCTATATATTTTACGAGTAGAATTCGTGGAATATCTGTTTTGCTATAAGTAAGTAGTTCTTAATGAGCGTTATGTAAATAATATTATTGATTATTGTAAAAAATAATAAGATAAGTATACAAGGAAAAGTGTGTTTTCTGTTTTTTTTTTCTAAAGTTTATTAACTACAGTATTACATAATGTATTGTACTAAGAGACCACTCTTATTCATCGAACCTGCTGTACTTATTGTCACGGTTGAAAAAATAATAATTAGGGTTAGTTAACTATAAAGAGCTATGGATAAAATAATATTTTTTTTTCTAATTTGATATCGATTTAAAATAAAATAAAGTGACTATTTTTTTCACAATATCGATATATTTTATACATTAATTAATATTATACTTATTACTTATTAGGTACCTATGTATTATAGTATATTATTATACAATAAATGTATGTTTTTGGTATAATTGTACTGTGCATAATATGTAGAACATTAGTTATGTTACATAACGTATGTATATTGAAATATCATATTGTTCTAGAATGATATCCATTATAAACGAATATATCAACATTAACATTATCTGGGTATAAGAGCTATTATGTGCTTATATAACCATAACACATGGTGTATATATAAGTGTTTGTATATCGGACATTTTGAGACTAATGCAGTAAAAATTAATTTAAAACGTATGTGTGGTTTTGAAAAAAATATTAACTAAAATAATAATAAAAGAAGCATTAAAAATCCTTTTGAACTTTTGATAAGTAAATTAATTGTTTGTACACTGAATAATGTATATATCAGTGGCGTAGGAAGGATTTTTTTCGGGGAGAGCTGATCAAATTTTTGTAAAATAAAATTTAAGATTTTTGTAGTGATTTTAATAGACCATTAAAAATTAAAATAATTTTTAAATGTTCTTGATATATCGGGGGAAGGGGGTTGCAGCCCCCCAGCACTCCCCCTGACTACGCCACTGGTATATATATTATATTTAATAATGGATCAGATGGTTAAATAATTATTTCCATTTACTATTCAACTATACTATCCTTACCCTTGAGTATAAGTTATTAGCCACGATCATAATCAAATAGAAACGAAAATTATGATTGTAATTTTATACTTTTTAGATATGATGTTTTAATGTTACATTAATAAATCAACAGTATTTTTTTGATTAATACAAACATCGACAAAAGTCGAGTTTATTTTATTTAGCGTTTTCACTGAACTGTCTTGGTTAGATTATCAATTTATCAATATAAACTATTTACTGTTCTCCAAGTGCTCACGAAAAACTAGTCAACGCTCGTACATACTTCACAGTGGTACTCAAGTAAAGTTTAGTACCTGAGTAAAGTAAGTTTCGGATTGATTTAATTAGTTGCCATTAAAAATAATGAATACAGATAATTGTACACTAAACGCATTGGCCCAAATCCAAAATGTCCGTTACTAGCGGAAAATACTCTGTTGTTAAACAGAGTGTAATGTACACCATACACTATACACTATTATACGTACAATGCTATCTTGATCATAATTACATATCACTAATCTATAGTACGTATTAAATGTACATAAAACTCGATAATACGACACTGTGGGGTATGACGGAGAAAAACACTTTCGATGAAAGTAAAAATAATGTTATAATATCTAGAAATACGTTTTATAACTTTTTTCATCGAACAAAGACACATTATGTGTTTTGTATGTATATCATTATATTAAGTATATAAGTATATACTGAGTACATGTGTATTAAGTAATATTATATTTACAATTAGCTAAATTACCCAACTTAACGAAAAATAAAACAGTATTCAGTGTACTTTTGTTTTAGTTATTTTTTTTTTTAGTATTTTAGTTCACGCAGACATGTCGGTGTCAAATGTCAATGTACGTCGCTTTCTGATATATCCAATCGAGAAAATAAAAAAATTTAAAACACGGCACCTGTTATTATAACTGTTAGTATTATAATTTATATGGCATGTATGTGATTAACAAAAATACAACAACATTAACATATTTGTTCAGCGTCACCTATTGGGCGTGATTCAAAATATTCTATAAATCGTTCTGCAGGTTTCCTGGATAAGTCTCTGCATTTTTTGTCAAAATCGGTCGATAAGTATTTGAGTCTATAAAATACACGTACACACACGTCTGAAGTTTGGTTGTATAAACATAAATGCAGTCTACTCTTCAAATTTGTCTCGAAGCTTTAACTAGTTTATAGACGAATCTTGTTTCAGCGAATGTGGTATAAAACACGATGTCTCGAGTGGGAGTATTATTAATAGCGTTGAAAAATACCACCATACTCGTCGTAATTTTCTGTTATTTACTATATACTATCAAATAATATACATTATACAGGTACACCTTTGTCGTGAATGCTAACTTGCCAGATACTCGTGGTGGTGTGCAGAATAGTGACGTACAACTACCATGAATTGGACCATTATTATACTTCTAACAATAAAAATAATGGTTCTCGACGTCGCTATATACAAATAAAATTATTATGGCGTATTAAGATATTATTATTATTATTATCGCCTCGACGTGTACAGCGTGGAGCGTGCCTAATGGCTTTTCAATGACGACAATACTAAATCCTAATCTGATGGAACGCATATATTATAATATAATATCATGTGTATAGCTATTATAGGTACTTACTCGCGTGTAATAGAACTGTGAACTGCGACGTTTCCAAAACCAAACAAATGATGATGTTTGTGCACAATTATTATTTCGAATGAAACCAAACGCCGTCGACAATCAACCATAATTTATATTACGTATTATTACTAAAAATAATAGTACTAAATTTTAAATATTATTATTTATAGTAACGTCCTTTGTGTTTGTTTTTAATTTTTTTTGTTATGGGAGGTGGGAGAAGACCTAAAAACCGATATCAAATTACAATATTTTAACGATAATAATATATTCCGTCATGTACGTCCTATATTGCAATGCAATAATAAATCAGTTAAACAAAAAAAAAATAATCAATAATTTTATTTGTACGTCTACTAACGAAACCACTGCCACGCAGACGCCGGATTGTGTTGAATACGTTCGGGTCATTGTAATAAATTCAGCGGTATTTAATGAATATTAATTATGAACGCTAAAAATTCACTACACGGTCAAATCAAACAAAAAATGATCTTGTTATGGGTGTTTTTAAGTATTAATAATATATATATATATATTATACATGTATTGGAATCTTATTATAATTATACTATTCGCGTAATGATTATATGAATTATATGAACTCTAATTTTAGAATGAAAAAAAAAATATCTAACATAAAGACTTAAAGTTAAAGGCGTTTTATGTACTTACCACGCGTTGTTTTATTTTTATTGCATACAACGACCGTTTGAAATTAAAACTAAATAAAAAAAACCTCGCCCAAGTTTTTTTATTTACATGCCTTTTAGATGAATTTCTTCTTTAACGATAATCCTCCTGTAGGAAGACATCATTATTATTTGTCGTGGATGTTCGACTGCCAAATATCTAAAAGTGTCGTCGCCCTATGTTCAATTTTAATAATAATTTTTTTTTATTAGTATTACGATTATTTTTGCACTTGGCATTTCGCCAATCGGTGGCGCGAGTTAATGGTTCTGGCCTTCGGATCAATATTATTATTTATAAATATATATATATATATATATATATATTGTTAAGTATAGTAATCCAGCACTACTGCCACCGCTGCCGGTAATGGGTGAGAAACGTCCTCCACCGCACTTTACGGAGTAATATTTTCTTAGGTGCCACTTTCAGGATGACGTTTGACCCAGGTTTTTGTGTGCGCCACGCTGCCACCACAACCTACCACACCACCAGGTGGCCGACGACTTATATAAATAATAATAAAAAAAAAACGTTGGAATTGAACGGGGCCCGCGCACTCCCTGTTTGTTTATTAATTGGCGCTATCGAATATCTTCGAAAAATTCAGATACGAATTATAATTTTTTTCTTTCGTATTTTTTCTACATTTGTATTGAAAAACCAAACACCAAACTACTATTATTTTATATGCGTTAAAATTATTGAGTAAAAAATTCTCGACGTAAAAACGAAAACTTCAAAATCGGAATCAAACATTATTCCGTGCGCATCGAACATCGGTATAGTAAGTACCTCTACAAGCAATATCATTATGTGAATACTATGAATGTACAGTAAACAAATCGTATACTTGATAGAAATTCGTTAGAGATCGTGTCAGAACTTGGAAGACATGTTCTTTGTATAATGACATGCTATTATCGGAGAACAAGGCAATAATAGAAACACATGTACGCAAAACGTCATAACGTATTGACAATAGTAACATAAATATTATGGTTCGTAAATATAGTACATAGTAATTTTCCGAGCACGCTAAACTCCCCCTTTTCTTCAATAATTTAATTATTAAAAATCTGATTTTAAAATTATCAAAGGGAAGTTTTTTTAAATTTTTGAGACTTTTTGTACTACTTAATGCGTGACTTTTATTTTTCAAATAAAAAAATCTACTTTTTGACTGTAAATCATTTAATAAATATTTTTTCTAAAAATGTTAACGTATCGGAAAAAAAAATTTAATAAGTAGTTCTTGAGTTAACTGTGTGTACTATAGATATAGACCAATGATATAGGTTTGGAAGATATTGAATCTTTGGTGCTTTGAACATTTTAGTGATTAACATTCATATATGATATATCAACATAAATTATTTATAGAAATGGTCCAAAGATAATAAATACTAGATCCAATAAATACAACATAACAAATAATATATTATCTATTTAAAATTTCTGTAAAGCTATTTTTAGTATTAAATAGTGATAAATGATAATCAATAGTAATATTATTATTCTTAATAACTGAGAAATAAGTCGTTTGAAATTTGAGTTAGGAACATAAACATTTAAAAAAAAAATATGATCATTGAATAATTTATTATGAAAAAGGGATTCTCGTTTGAAAAACAAAAGTTTATATCACAACAGGACACTTATTATTGAGTAATAAAAAATAATTCATGGTTTTTTAAATATTTTTTTTAGCATTTTATCTAAAAATTCTGAAAAACAAAATTTGAATAAAAATGTTATTAAAAAAAAATAATAAATAAAAAATGAGGGCGAGCTCTATATATTCGCATTTGAGATCGCCATCTGATTAAGTATGAGGTACATACTGGCACGTGACAAGTATTAGCGAGTGTATAATAATATATTCAAGTACCAAATCAACCAAAAAAGGATGAGTGATGCGTCATAGATTAAATATACTTTATAATATTTAATCTAAGGATGCGTTCGTTAATCCGACGTCAACGAAATTTTCTCTCGTGCATTCACTGGGATATACGTACTACATAAAGCGTAACCCACTATATTATGCTCTCTCACAACCGTTCCTTTTTTGGTGGTGCCACAGTGGTATTGTACAGTAAAGTTGTATTTGCGCCGAAAACGTCGGCGAGCGACCGTTTTATTCACGGCACGGATTTGTTTAACGCTGTAATTTACTGAGATTTCAGTGTTCTGCACGACCTTATATGAAACATAAATCTCAAAAGAAACGTTTTATTTTATTTATATATATTTTTGTTTTCTTTGACAGCAACATATAATATTGTAGTATTTTCGCCTCAAATCCTACCCCTCTGCCCACCATCACTTCAACACAAAAAATATACCCACCCAAATGAACACACAACTATAATATATTTGTATACATATGGTGTGTGTGGGTGTATGTGTCTATGTGTAAAGTGGCAGTGTTCGAATAGCGTACAATAATGTTGTTTCCACATTCACACGTTCAGCGAATACTATAATAGCACCAACCGAGACGGTGTAAAAATATACACATAAAACTACTGAAAAATCATGACTCAGATTATTAACCTTTTCAATTATTCTGCTTCCATTTTTCTTCCACTGCACTGTTGAACGAGATAATTCGTCCTCGCCTGTTTTTATCATCTTGTATTTAAATTTAATTTTCCGGGCGAATCAATGAACCGATGCGTACACATTTAATGTCCTCAATATTATTATCGACTACTCCTCAGGGCTGTCGCATACCTGCTTCCATTAAGGAGAACTCGAACGCTTAGAAACGTTATTTTTACATCGAAAAAACAGCCACCACTCCACCAACGACTATAGGTCGAAATACTACTCTTCTCTACCTCGGGGCATAAAACTCACATGACATCTCAGGGCGACGTTTTACCCGTTAAGTGGTTCACCGACGACGGTGGTTACAATAATAATAATAATAATAATAATAATAATAATAATACAGCAGTGGTAATGGCAGTAGTAGAGAAGTAACAGAAAAATATCGTATAGAACAGGTGTGTGGTGTAGATGGTGGAGGTAGCGTGGATTTACGATGTGACAAAAAAAAAGGAAAAGTGCACCGTGAAACACTTTCCAATCGATTTCGACCGAGGACAATAGTTTTTGGGGAGAGAACTAAACAAACAGTGGCACGGCCCTTAGTATTACAGGCACTCAAATCGTCTGTCGCTCACGCGCATTCTATACCTGTCCGATCAGAACGAAAAGAAAACACAAATAAGTACCTATTTATATCTAAATGTGTACAGTATACATACATACATATATATATATATATATATATAATATAATTTAATATAATATAAAAGTATATAATTAATCAATAATATTATAAAATTATAATCGCTATTATCGCCATACATTTTCAAATAATAATAATTTATTATTGATTAACGTTGCTGCAACCCGATTAAGCACAAATGCAATCAAACAATATGAATCCAAAAAATATCAAAATATAATACGATTGAGTTCCGAATATATATATATATATATATATATATATATATATATATATATATATATACGATGTTGTCGATTTTATTATTTATAAAATAAATAAATTATGTAAATATTTATTTTTTTCATTTATTAAATACATATTTCCCAATTTTAATATATTTCTATATAATATTTTTGTTTTTGTTCTTGACAATTATATAAAATTATTTGTAAATATCATATTATATGTATCATAAAATAATCATATATTTTAAAGTGGTATTTCTCAATACGTATATCATCATTTACCAAACTTTTGAAATTGTACAGTTCGATATACTGTTGAATGTACACACGATATATTCAATAAAGATTGCAATGTTATAAATCATAATATATTTACTTGGTGACCAAAAAACCGAAATTCGCGATATTTTAAGAAAATTTCGAACTATGGACGTGCACACTTTTATTATTAAATAATATTATGTTAAACAATTAAATAAAAACTGTAAACACGTGTATTTAATTAAATTTATAAATTTCAGAACCCTTTTTAAAATTTACTCATGTCGTTAAAGGCTGTGGATTTTTAGCAGATGTGGTTCAGTTGTACAAAGGACCTTGTGGTAATGCAAAAGGTGTAAATAACAGCAATAAAAAATAAATAAATAACCCATATCCTAATTCCTAGTATTATGATTATAATTGTAATAAAATACGAGTTTTGACATTTCAACAGAGTTTTTCAAACAATGGTTAAAAAAAGTTTTCAAGTGGAATTATTTATAAATATAATTTATTATAATACTCAACTTAGACAGTGTATACAAGGCATAGTACATTCAGAATTTTGAATATATAGATTAGGTACTATTGTGGTTGATCTACTCTTCGGCGGAAACAATGTATCAACGTAAATCAAAATTAATCATTGTCCATGTGTGTTGTTTCGAATGAAAATTAGTTATAAATTCACTATTTTTTTGGTTGAATATTATTTACTGATTTAATTTAAAGCGTGAAAAACAAAAAAGTAAATATTGTCGTTAATCTTAAACATGACGTTTATTGTAATCGTCATATGTTTACATGACAAAAATTATTCATTGGTAGGTAGGCGGTATATCAGATATCCGTGATAACGAAAACATTTAAAAGTATATTATCGACGGTACATCACATACATCGATCACCGTGCGCCGGAAGTAATAGGTATGTGCTCATAACCTTCGCGTGATATGAAATTACACTAACAACTATACGCGTATTCACCCTCTGAGAAGATAATGTTATTTAATAATATATATATATATTATTATATTATATTATGAGAATCGGTCGACGATTATTCCACACGGCCCGTCACTGACGTATAGCAGCTACAAAACGCGTACGCTTTTATTCCGTTTGTTACAGATTTCCACGAGCGCTAAGTGCTTTCTTTTGTTAACACACCGACAACGCGTACAACAACAATAACAATAATGATGAACGTGTACCCGCGCTTGACCATAATAATAATAATAATAATAATAATATTCCATGTCCTATGGTGTAATCCGTATTGGATTTTGAAAGCAGTGTGAAGGTGTACCGTCGTAGAACTATATATATATACACGTATACATTATATATATATATACGTATAGCCGTGCCGGGAGCAGCGGCGAGAAAAGAGAGTAACAGACGCGGACAGGGTGACGTGCGTGTGGTTTAGTGTACGCATACACTGCGTCCGTCGGGATTACAAGCGAATAATTTATATGCTTTACTCCCTCGCAGTCCGTCTACTGCAGCGGATCCTATATAGTT